>OZ007600.1:257927416-260327416 GCA_963931845.1 Maratus michaelseni | reverse complement strand
ATGCTCCGCCGCATAAATAATTGAATTTCGTCTTTTGTCGGTGAAGTCTGTAAAATTCTTTCGCAGTCTCTTCTTGGATGTCTCTATATATATTCAGAGATACACACATTGAAGTCAACGGAGGGGCATTCACTTTAGTCCAGAAATGAATGCACCGCCGCATAAATAATTGAATTTCGTCTTTTGTCGGTGCAGTCTGTAAAATTCTTTCGCAGTCTCTTCTTGGATGTCTCTATATATATTCAGAGATACACACATTGAAGTCAACGGAGGGGCATTCACTTTAGCCCAGAAATGAATGCACCGCCGCATTTATAACTATTTTTTGTTTTTTGTCGAAATATTCTGTTCAAGATGTTTCGCAAATTTCTTGGATGGCTTTAAGTGTATTCATAGAGATTCTTATTATTGTTTACGGAGATGCATTCACTTTAGTCCAGAAATAAATGCACCGCCGCATAAATAATTAAATTTCGTCTTTTGTCGGTGCAGTCTGTAAAATTCTTTCGCAGTCTCTTCTTGGATGTCTCTATATATATTCAGAGATACACACATTGAAGTCAACGGAGGGGCATTCACTTTAGCCCAGAAATGAATGCACTGCCGCATTTATAACTATTTTTTGTTTTTTGTCGAAATATTCTGTTCAAGATGTTTCGCAAATTTCTTGGATGGCTTTAAGTGTATTCATAGAGATTCTTATTATTGTTTACGGAGATGCATTCACTTTAGTCCAGAAATGAATGCACCGCCGCATAAATAATTAAATTTCGTCTTTTGTCGGTGCAGTCTGTAAAATTCTTTCGCAGTCTCTTCTTGGATGTCTCTATATATATTCAGAGATACACACATTGAAGTCAACGGAGGGGCATTCACTTTAGTCCAGAAATGAATGCACCGCCGCATAAATAATTGAATTTCGTCTTTTGTCGGTGCAGTCTGTAAAATTCTTTCGCAGTCTCTTCTTGGATGTCTCTATATATATTCAGAGATACACACATTGAAGTCAACGGAGGGGCATTCACTTTAGTCCAGAAATGAATGCACCGCCGCATAAATAATTGAATTTTGTCTTTTGTCGATGCAGTCTGTAAAATTGTTTCGCAGTCTTTTCCTGGATGTCTCTATATATATTCAGAGATACATACATTGAAGTCAACGGAGGGGCATTCACTTTAGTCCAGAAATGAATGCACCGCCGCATAAATAATTGAATTTCGTCTTTTGTCGGTGCAGTCTGTAAAATTCTTTCGCAGTCCCTTGTTGGATGTCTCTATATATATTCAGAGATACACACATTGCAGTCAACGGAGGGGCATTCACTTTAGTCCAGAAATGAATGCACCGCCGCATAAATAATTGAATTTCGTCTTTTGTCGGTGCAGTCTGTAAAATTCTTTCGCAGTCTCTTCTTGGATGTCTCTATATATATTCAGAGATACACACATTGAAGTCAACGGAGGGGCATTCACTTTAGTCCAGAAATGAATGCACCGCCGCATAAATAATTGAATTTTGTCTTTTGTCGGTGCAGTCTGTAAAATTGTTTCGCAGTCTTTTCCTGGATGTCTCTATATATATTCAGAGATACATACATTGAAGTCAACGGAGGGGCATTCACTTTAGTCCAGAAATGAATGCACCGCCGCATAAATAATTGAATTTCGTCTTTTGTCGGTGCAGTCTGTAAAATTCTTTCGCAGTCCCTTGTTGGATGTCTCTATATATATTCAGAGATACACACATTGAAGTCAACGGAGGGGCATTCACTTTAGTCCAGAAATGAATGCACCGCCGCATAAATAATTGAATTTCGTCTTTTGTCGGTGCAGTCTGTAAAATTCTTTCGCAGTCTCTTCTTGGATGTCTCTATATATATATTCAGAGATACACACATTGAAGTCAACGGAGGGGCGTTCCCTTTAGTCCAGAAATGAATGCACCGCCGCATAAATAATTGAATTTCGTCTTTTGTCGGTGCAGTCTGTAAAATTCTTTCGCAGTCTCTTCTTGGATGTCTCTATATGTATTCAGAGATACACACATTGAAGTCAACGGAGGGCATTCACTTTAGTCCAGAAATGAATGCACCGCCGCATAAATAATTGAATTTCGTCTTTTGTCAGTGCAGTCTGTAAAATTCTTTCGCAGTCTCTTCTTGGATGTCTCTATATATATTCAGAGATACACACATTGAAGTCAACGGAGGGGCATTCACTTTAGCCCAGAAATGAATGCACCGCCGCATTTATAACTATTTTTTGTTTTTGTCGAAATATTCTGTTCAAGATGTTTCGCAAATTTCTTGGATGGCTTTAAGTGTATTCATAGAGATTCTTATTATTGTTTACGGAGATGCATTCACTTTAGTCCAGAAATGAATGCACCGCCGCATAAATAATTAAATTTCGTCTTTTGTCGGTGCAGTCTGTAAAATTCTTTCGCAGTCTCTTCTTGGATGTCTCTATATATATTCAGAGATACACACATTGAAGTCAACGGAGGGGCATTCACTTTAGTCCAGAAATGAATGCACCGCCGCATAAATAATTGAATTTCGTCTTTTGTCGGTGCAGTCTGTAAAATTCTTTCGCAGTCTCTTCTTGGATGTCTCTATATATATTCAGAGATACACACATTGAAGTCAACGGAGGGGCATTCACTTTAGTCCAGAAATGAATGCACCGCCGCATAAATAATTGAATTTTGTCTTTTGTCGATGCAGTCTGTAAAATTGTTTCGCAGTCTTTTCCTGGATGTCTCTATATATATTCAGAGATACATACATTGAAGTCAACGGAGGGGCATTCACTTTAGTCCAGAAATGAATGCACCGCCGCATAAATAATTGAATTTCGTCTTTTGTCGGTGCAGTCTGTAAAATTCTTTCGCAGTCCCTTGTTGGATGTCTCTATATATATTCAGAGATACACACATTGAAGTCAACGGAGGGGCATTCACTTTAGTCCAGAAATGAATACACCGCCGCATAAATAATTGAATTTCGTCTTTTGTCGGTGCAGTCTGTAAAATTCTTTCGCAGTCTCTTCTTGGATGTCTCTATATATATTCAGAGATACACACATTGAAGTCAACGGAGGGGCATTCACTTTAGTCCAGAAATGAATGCACCGCCGCATAAATAATTGAATTTTGTCTTTTGTCGGTGCAGTCTGTAAAATTGTTTCGCAGTCTTTTCCTGGATGTCTCTATATATATTCAGAGATACATACATTGAAGTCAACGGAGGGGCATTCACTTTAGTCCAGAAATGAATGCACCGCCGCATAAATAATTGAATTTCGTCTTTTGTCGGTGCAGTCTGTAAAATTCTTTCGCAGTCCCTTGTTGGATGTCTCTATATATATTCAGAGATACACACATTGAAGTCAACGGAGGGGCATTCACTTTAGTCCAGAAATGAATGCACCGCCGCATAAATAATTGAATTTCGTCTTTTGTCGGTGCAGTCTGTAAAATTCTTTCGCAGTCTCTTCTTGGATGTCTCTATATATATATTCAGAGATACACACATTGAAGTCAACGGAGGGGCGTTCCCTTTAGTCCAGAAATGAATGCACCGCCGCATAAATAATTGAATTTCGTCTTTTGTCGGTGCAGTCTGTAAAATTCTTTCGCAGTCTCTTCTTGGATGTCTCTATATGTATTCAGAGATACACACATTGAAGTCAACGGAGGGCATTCACTTTAGTCCAGAAATGAATGCACCGCCGCATAAATAATTGAATTTCGTCTTTTGTCAGTGCAGTCTGTAAAATTCTTTCGCAGTCTCTTCTTGGATGTCTCTATATATATTCAGAGATACACACATTGAAGTCAACGGAGGGGCATTCACTTTAGCCCAGAAATGAATGCACCGCCGCATTTATAACTATTTTTTGTTTTTGTCGAAATATTCTGTTCAAGATGTTTCGCAAATTTCTTGGATGGCTTTAAGTGTATTCATAGAGATTCTTATTATTGTTTACGGAGATGCATTCACTTTAGTCCAGAAATGAATGCACCGCCGCATAAATAATTAAATTTCGTCTTTTGTCGGTGCCGTCTGTAAAATTCTTTCGCAGTCTCTTCTTGGATGTCTCTATATATATTCAGAGATACACACATTGAAGTCAACGGAGGGGCATTCACTTTAGTCCAGAAATGAATGCACCGCCGCATAAATAATTGAATTTTGTCTTTTGTCGGTGCAGTCTGTAAAATTGTTTCGCAGTCTTTTCCTGGATGTCTCTCTATATATTCAGAGATACACACATTGAAGTCAACGGAGGGGCATTCACTTTAGTCCAGAAATGAATGCACCGCCGCATAAATAATTGAATTTCGTCTTTTGTCGGTGCAGTCTGTAAAATTTTTCGCAGTCTCTTCTTGGATGTCTCTATATATATTCAGAGATACACACATTGAATTCAACGGAAAGCATTCACTTTAGTCCAGAAATGAATGCACCGCCGCATAAATAATTGAATTTCGTCTTTTGTCGGTGCAGTCTGTAAAATTCTTTCGCAGTCTCTTCTTGGATATCTCTATATATATTCAGAGATACACACATTGAAGTCAACGGAGGGGCATTCACTTTAGTCCAGAAATGAATGCACCGCCGCATAAATAATTGAATTTCGCCTTTTGTCGGTGCAGTCTGTAAAATTCTTTCGCAGTCTCTTCTTTGATGTCTCTATATATATTCAGAGATACACACATTGAAGTCAACGGAGGGGCGTTCACTTTATCCAGAAATGAATGCTCCGCCGCATAAATAATTGAATTTCGTCTTTTGTCGGTGAAGTCTGTAAAATTCTTTCGCAGTCTCTTCTTGGATGTCTCTATATATATTCAGAGATACACACATTGAAGTCAACGGAGGGGCATTCACTTTAGTCCAGAAATGAATGCACCGCCGCATAAATAATTGAATTTCGTCTTTTGTCGGTGCAGTCTGTAAAATTCTTTCGCAGTCTCTTCTTGGATGTCTCTATATATATTCAGAGATACACACATTGAAGTCAACGGAGGGGCATTCACTTTAGCCCAGAAATGAATGCACCGCCGCATTTATAACTATTTTTTGTTTTTTGTCGAAATATTCTGTTCAAGATGTTTCGCAAATTTCTTGGATGGCTTTAAGTGTATTCATAGAGATTCTTATTATTGTTTACGGAGATGCATTCACTTTAGTCCAGAAATAAATGCACCGCCGCATAAATAATTAAATTTCGTCTTTTGTCGGTGCAGTCTGTAAAATTCTTTCGCAGTCTCTTCTTGGATGTCTCTATATATATTCAGAGATACACACATTGAAGTCAACGGAGGGGCATTCACTTTAGCCCAGAAATGAATGCACTGCCGCATTTATAACTATTTTTTGTTTTTTGTCGAAATATTCTGTTCAAGATGTTTCGCAAATTTCTTGGATGGCTTTAAGTGTATTCATAGAGATTCTTATTATTGTTTACGGAGATGCATTCACTTTAGTCCAGAAATGAATGCACCGCCGCATAAATAATTAAATTTCGTCTTTTGTCGGTGCAGTCTGTAAAATTCTTTCGCAGTCTCTTCTTGGATGTCTCTATATATATTCAGAGATACACACATTGAAGTCAACGGAGGGGCATTCACTTTAGTCCAGAAATGAATGCACCGCCGCATAAATAATTGAATTTCGTCTTTTGTCGGTGCAGTCTGTAAAATTCTTTCGCAGTCTCTTCTTGGATGTCTCTATATATATTCAGAGATACACACATTGAAGTCAACGGAGGGGCATTCACTTTAGTCCAGAAATGAATGCACCGCCGCATAAATAATTGAATTTTGTCTTTTGTCGATGCAGTCTGTAAAATTGTTTCGCAGTCTTTTCCTGGATGTCTCTATATATATTCAGAGATACATACATTGAAGTCAACGGAGGGGCATTCACTTTAGTCCAGAAATGAATGCACCGCCGCATAAATAATTGAATTTCGTCTTTTGTCGGTGCAGTCTGTAAAATTCTTTCGCAGTCCCTTGTTGGATGTCTCTATATATATTCAGAGATACACACATTGAAGTCAACGGAGGGGCATTCACTTTAGTCCAGAAATGAATGCACCGCCGCATAAATAATTGAATTTCGTGTTTTGTCGGTGCAGTCTGTAAAATTCTTTCGCAGTCTCTTCTTGGATGTCTCTATATATATATTCAGAGATACACACATTGAAGTCAACGGAGGGGCGTTCCCTTTAGTCCAGAAATGAATGCACCGCCGCATAAATAATTGAATTTCGTCTTTTGTCGGTGCAGTCTGTAAAATTCTTTCGCAGTCTCTTCTTGGATGTCTCTATATGTATTCAGAGATACACACATTGAAGTCAACGGAGGGCATTCACTTTAGTCCAGAAATGAATGCACCGCCGCATAAATAATTGAATTTCGTCTTTTGTCAGTGCAGTCTGTAAAATTCTTTCGCAGTCTCTTCTTGGATGTCTCTATATATATTCAGAGATACACACATTGAAGTCAACGGAGGGGCATTCACTTTAGTCCAGAAATGAATGCACCGCCGCATAAATAATTGAATTTCGTCTTTTGTCGGTGCAGTCTGTAAAATTCTTTCGCAGTCTCTTCTTGGATGTCTCTATATATATTCAGAGATACACACATTGAAGTCAACGGAGGGGTACTCACTTTAGTCCAGAAATGAATGCACCGCCGCATAAATAATTGAATTTCGTCTTTTGTCGGTGCAGTCTGTAAAATTCTTTTGCAGTCTCTTCTTGGATGTCTCTATATTTATTCAGAGATACACATATTGAAGTCAACGGAGGGGCATTCACTTTAGTCCAGAAATGAATGCACCGCCGCATAAATAATTGAATTTCGTCTTTTGTCGGTGCAGTCTGTAAAATTCTTTCGCAGTCTCTTCTTGGATGTCTCTAAATATATTCAGAGATACACACATTGAAGTCAACGGAGGGGCATTCACTTTAGTCCAGAAATGAATGCACCGCCGCATAAATAATTGAATTTCGCCTTTTGTCGGTGCAGTCTCTAAAATTATTTCACAGTCTCTTCTTGGATGTCTCTATATATATTCAGAGATACACACATTGAAGTCAACGAAGGGGCATTCACTTTAGTCCAGAAATGAATGCACCGCCGCATTTATAGCTATTTTTCGTTTTTTGTCGAAATGTTCTGTTCAAGATGTTTCGCAAATTTCTTTGATGGCTTTAAGTGTATTCATAGAGTTTCTTATTATTGTTTACGGAGATGCATTCACTTTAGTCCAGAAATGAATGCACCGCCGCATAAATAATTGAATTTCGTCTTTTGTCGGTGCAGTCTGTAAAATTCTTTCGCAGTCTCTTCTTGGATGTCTCTATGTATATTCAGAGATACACACATTGAAGTCAACGGAAAGCATTCACTTTAGTCCAGAAATGAATGCACTGCCGCATAAATAATTGAATTTCGCCTTTTGTCGGTGCAGTCTGTAAAATTCTTTCGCAGTCTCTTCTTGGTTGTCTCTATATATATTCAGAGATACACACATTGAAGTCAACGGAGGGGCATTCACTTTAGTCCAGAAATGAATGCACCGCCGCATAAATAATTGAATTTCGCCTTTTGTCGGTGCAGTCTGTAAAATTCTTTCGCAGTCTCTTCTTGGATGTCTCTATATATATTCAGAGATACACACATTGAAGTCAACGGAGGGGCATTCACTTTAGTCCAGAAATGAATGCACCGCCGCATAAATAATTGAATTTCGCCTTTTGTCGGTGCAGTCTGTAAAATTCTTTCGCAGTCTCTTCTTGGATGTCACTATATATATTCAGAGATACACACATTGAAGTCAACGGAGGGGGCATTCACTTTAGTCCAGAAATGAATGCACCGCCGCATTTATAACTATTTTTCGTTTTTTGTCGAAATATTCTGTTCAAAATGTTTCGCAAATTTCTTTGATGGCTTTAAGTGTATTCATAGAGATTCTTATTATTGTTTCCGGAGATGCATTCACTTTAGTCCACAAATGAATGCACCGCCGCATAAATAATTTTATTTTGTCTTTTGTCAGAATATTCTGTAAGTGAATAATCGCAGTTCATTCTTGGATAACTCCATAATTCTTTAAAGATAATCATTCTAGAGTCAACGGAGAGGCATTCACTTTACTCCAGAAATGAATGCGCGCCACATAAATAATGCATTTTCATCTTTATTCGGACTAAACTGTAAAGGCATAATCGCAGATTTTTCTTTGATGTCTCCATAAACCTTTAGAGTTACACATTCTAAAGTCAACGGAGAGGCATTCACTTTACTCCAGATATGAATGTACCGCCGCATAAATAAATAATTTTGTTCTTTTGTCGGTTCAGTCTGTAAAAGCATTTTGCAATTTCCTCATGGATGTCTCTAAAAATATTCAGAGATACACACATTTAAATCAACGGCGAGGCATTCACTTTTGCCCAGAAATGAATGCATCGCCGCATAAATAAAAAAATTTCTTAATTTGTCGGAATATACTTTAAACGCATTTTCGGAATTCTTTCTTGGATGTCTCTATAATTCTTTAGATATACGCATTCCAAAGTCAACGGAGAGGCATTCACTTTACTCCAGAAATGAATGCACCGCCGCATAAATAATTAATTTTGGTCTTTTTTCGGTGCAGTCTGTAAAACACTTTCGCAGTTTCTTCTTGGATGTGTCTCTAAATATTCAGAGATACACACATTCAAGTCAACGTCGAGGCATTCACTTTTGCCCAGAAATGAATGCATCGCCGCATAAATAATTTTAATTTTCTTAATTTGTCGAAATATACTGTAGAGGCATTTTCGCAGTTTTTTCTTGGATTCCTTCCTAATCCTTTAGAATTACGCATTCTAAAGACAGTGGAGAGGCATTCACTTTACTCCAGAATTAATACACCTCCGAATAAATAATTAAATTTCATCTTTATTCGGAGTATACTGTAAAGGCATTTTTGCAATTCTTTCTTGGATGTCTCCATAATCCTTTAGAGTTACTCATTCTAAATTCAACGGAGAGGCATTCACTATACGTCAGAAATGATGCACCGCCGCATAAATAATTAATTTTCATCTTCATTCGGAATAGTCTGTAAATGAAATTTCGCAATTCTTTCTTAGATGTGTCTATATTTATTAAGAGATACTGTCTTTAAATGAAAGGAGAGGCGTTCTTCTTATTCCTGAAATAAAGGTATCGCCGCATAAATATTTGATTTTTGTCTTTTGTCGGAGTATTCTTTTTAGAAATTTCACAATTCCTTCTTCAATACCTTTATACGTATTCAGAGAAACTCGTATATAATTAAACGGAGAGGCATATATTTTACTCAAGAAATGAATACACCGCCGCAAAAATAATTAATTTTTGTTGGAGAATGCGCTAAAAAACTATTGCTGTTTCTTCTTGGATGTCCCCATAATATTCAGGGATACTGTCATTGATGCCAACGGAGATACATTCACTTTACTCCAGAAATAAATGAACTGCCTAAATATATTAATTTCAACTTTTGTCGGAGTATTCTGTACAGGAACTCTTTCAATTCTTTCTTAGGTGTGTACAATTCTTTAGAGATATTTTCTTTGAAATCAATGGAGTGGCATTCATTTTACTCCAGAAAAGAGTGAACCGCCGTATGAATAATTAATTTTGTCTTTTAATTAAATCATTTATTGTCGACACTTTATTCCATAAATGAATACAACACTGCTTAAATAATTAATGTACTTCTTTTCTCGGTGTATTCCCTCTTTTATGCCTTTATGTGTAGTCAAAGGGATTCTATTTACGTTTGTATTAACGTAAAAAGTGTCAAAAACTTTTCTCGTCAAATTTCAAAATTTTTGAGATACTCTGCCCTTTTGAAACAACATATTTCTCTATTGATATTTATTCATTTTAAATGAATTATTTCTGTTTCTGCAATACGTACAATGTTACTGAAATTTTTTAAGTTAAAGGGTCATTCGATTATGACACACATGTGGTCACATATATAGCGAGGGACAACTAAGTAATGGGTCCTTGAAAAAAAACGACAGCACGGCATAGCTTTAAAATGGAAATTGCACAAAATGAAAACAGTAAAGGGCATTAGGAAAATAGCACAATGTCAAATGCGGCACCTAGACACATTGTTAGAAATGAGTTACAAAGTAATAGGTTATTGTAAACTATTAAGAAAATACTGCGGAACGATGGAACCCTTTAACATAAATGTGTTTTTTCATCTCCGATTGAAAACATTTGGAAAGGAACAAGTGCATGTGATTTGGCAAAGTTTTTGATTAGAAGGAAATCTACTAAGCTTAGAGAGGATCTAAGCCTCGCGTTTTTAAAATCATTTTGAGATATTTTTACTAAAGTGTAAGAAAATGCTTGTTTTTTATTGCTGCTTAAAACAAGCTAAATTTGTTTTCTATTTTCAGGTTAAACTGTGTTTTTGTGTAAACATATCTAACATGCTGCTGCGAAATAATCTTAAGGAAAACTTAGGAGTAATGGTCCGTCAGAGATTACCTAAATCTACTTAAATATTCACCAGTGGTCTTTATAAAATTATAATTACTTCTCTGTTATAAAAATCTTGGCTTTAAAAAAAGAAGCTTGGCGCAATCGAGTCTTAAGAAATTTAGATTCCTTTTCAAATGATATAAGCAGATATGAAAGAAAAAATGATGGCTATATGCTTTTTCATGTATGTATATAAAACTTGTATAAAAAATGAAACGTGGCATCCTATACCTTTCACGGTTGGTGTCTCGGCTGAGTGTCTCTTGTATGTATATAAAGAGGGGCTTCTGATTACAGGTATTAGATAAATTTCTTCTGACTGTATATAATAACAGATTAATAGCTGCTTTATATGAAAAACATTTGATAAATAATGCAAAAATTGCTTGTGTGTACGAAACAGTAAACAGGTTGTCAGAAAATACTGGTAAAAAATTCCCTTTTCTTTCCAAAGGTCGGTTTCCCTATCTCGCTAAAACTCCAATAGCAAACAAGTACCTATTCATATAGCAGCATCTAAAGCAGTGGTTCCCAACCTTTTTTTGGCCGCGACCCACCTAAGCACCTTTAAAATCATGGTGCCCCCCCCCCTCTTCTCCTCTGTAACATATAATTATTATTATATACAAAATGAACTCTTATTCCCACAAAGTAAGACTAACAGAGTATTAACTATGATAAGCTGTTTCACATCCTTTTACTTATAAAAATAATAAAATTTTCGGTCCAAGTATGTTTTTTACATAATTCTATGAATGCAGTGAGGCCATGCATCTTCGCATTTATACCTAGAAAAGTTTTATTGTTCTTTGGCAACTTACCTCAAACGCAAAAGTGCTATATGGTCTGCATTTTTATCTTCGTGAAATTTCTTGAAGAAAATCCCACATTTTGCATTACATTTGGTAGAATTGATACATTTTATAATTGATTTTAGTATTTCATTTAGAACAGGTAAATTTTTTTAATATGAAGTTTGTATGTATAAAATAATTCACAAGTAACATTTCCGGATTCGCACCTTTATCCATTTTAAATCAGGCTTTCTTTTTCCCGTTATGGTTATTTGGACACCATATATAAGCCGATTTTAAAATTTTAAATCTGTGTATTTTGTCTGCACAAGAGCTATAAGAAGACTTTTCACCAATTTCTTTCTGTGATACTCATTTAAAGATTAATCAATTTTATAAAAGTAGTACCTCGTTTAGATACTACAAACATTTTTTAAGTTAAATATATTGAACATTGTCAATTTCAGATATACCCTTAAGTAATTTCATAAGTAAAAGTTTCTTCATGTGACATTTTGCTCTGTCGATAGAAATACAAGTTTCTTTTAATAAATAGTAAAAATAAAAATTGTATAATACTAAAATAATATTGTAACCAGAAAAATTTAATAATTATTTAAATATATAAAAACGTGTCTAAATATAGGAAAAAAATTATATAATTATTCCGGTAGTAGTTGTTTTTTTGAAATTTTAGGAACTTTTCGAAATTTTTTTTAAATTTAATTATTTATAAAATTTTCATGAATTATTTATCTTTTTAATCCGCAAAAATAGTTTTATCAAAAAAGAGAAAGACAAAAAAAAAAAAAGAAAAATAAATAAAAAATTTGACTGGGACTGGGTTAATAACAAATCTGGAATTGCCCCCCTCAAAAGTCAAATTGCCCCCCTGTGGGGCGTACGCCCCCCGTTGGGAACCACTGATCTAAAGTTACCTAATCATACAGCAATTCGAGTAACACTTTAATTCATAGTTTGAAACTTGAAACATGATATATATAAAACAAAGCAGATAGGACTTACCCCTGTACCCAGTAATTTTTTCATCTAATGGGAAAACTAATCAGCTAGTAGTCCAGTTAGCCAGGGGAGTTCAATTCAACGGCATGATGCGAATTTACAAAGATGTCCTAAACTCTTTAAAATTTGAAGAAACCTGATCCATATTCATCGGGAACTTTGGAGTGTAATGAATATGAGAAGCAGCTCCCGGTTCTAAAATTCACACCCTAAATTAAAATTGATTATCCTTCAAACTCCTACTCATCTGAAGTACACTTTACTAATGACGCGAAAAGAAAATTCATTGTTAGAAATTACTTGTTCGATTGTTGTACTATTGTTGTATAAAAAGCTACTGTTGTTTTACAGTGTTATAGAAAACCAAAATGCATTCATTTGAAAAACAAACCTACATTAATACAGTAAAATTCATTGTTAGAAAGAGATTAACGATGCTTGTTCGATTGTTGAACGAAACGCGATTGTTATAAGGTTTTATTTAACTCACATTGTATGTATGATTCAAACCTTTCAACATTAATTTCACCCACTTCTGATTAAGCTATTAATTATTCGGAACACTTATAGATCTTGCATGGTAATAAAAATAAAAATAAATGGCTGGATCCATGCAATAGTCCACAAAATGCTTGTACATATCTTGCATTTTCCCCATGGAATAAAAATGCGATTGCTTAATTTTAATTGAACAAATAGCTTCATTGTTGCAACTATCATACATTTAAACCACATTGTTACCCCCGACATTATAACATCAGAATTGCGCGACTCACAGACTTGTACTTTATAAAAATGTTTCACTTTTAAAAGTTCCACTTTTAACGTACCTTTGTTATAAACTTTTCTTCTAACTGTCTACGCGTAAAAATATACATTCATATACACTAGTGTGAAATTCTCGCCTAATATGGCGACGCTTGCCAAAATATCTCCAAATTTGGCCCCAAACACTTGGCCATAACCATAAATGAAGCCGAACTAGGTTACAGCTACCTAATTTTGTGAAATTATCATTCAAATTGAGTATTGACGGACAATGGCAATGCATCTTCTATAATCGGGATTTTTGTACTGATAATACGGTAAAATGGGACTTGTATATAACGGCATTTGTACATTTGTATTGTAGTCAAATGACAAACAATTGAATAATGGTACTGCGATTTAGTAATGGCGGCAATACCGAAATTTGCGCGTTTTTCATATATTTACGAAACGATATTTTTGCATCCAGAGATTTTTATAGGGTTTCAGTAGTGTGAAGTGCACACAAATGAGTTATAGTTGTTGAGACATTACCAAAAACAAAAGGATGCGCGTCGCAGAGGGTATGAAATGTATTTTTATTTATAAGAAAAGCTAGTAATAGAAAACATTAGAAAGGGTAGCCAGGTAAACATTCAAAGGACGCCACGGTATCCACGTGTGTCGCATCCTTCTATAGATAATCCCGAAGGACTGCGTTATGCTGAGTCACAGCAGATCCACCGATCAACACATGTGTTGGATTAAGTACATACAACCATCCTACATCTTTTGCAGTTCTTTACTATTAATACAACATTTTAAGAAGTTGTTTTATATTTGAAATGGTATAATTTTCAGAAGTAAGATGTATATCGCAAGAATATATAACAAGTCAGAAATTGTACGTCAAATGTGACAAATGAGGTACGTTCGTACTCTTATTATTTCAGTGAAATGAATTATATCGTCTGTTGTTATGATAGGATTAATTTCCATAATGAAGCCGTGTTTTTGGCCCATGAAATAAGACTAAAATTGGATTTTGTTATACTGACTTAATTACTTCACTTTTTAATATTAAAAGGTTTATCGTGTACAATTTCAACACTATTTTTTGCGTTTTGTTCGGATTTATATAACATACACAAGCTCAAATTTCGTATTGTTCGTAGTTTTGAGGAAAAATACGCAATTCTCGTAATTTTACTTCAATTTTTAATATAATTTTTAATATTTTACTATGAGCGCAGCTTTGGAACACTTTTATTTTTACATATATTGTACATTTTGATGTATTTTATAATATATGTAAAGAAGAAAGTGTTGAACGATTGCGTTCATATAGATAATTGATGTAAAATTAGGAGAAATTGCGCATCTTTCATCAAAAACTATGAATAATACGAACTTTGAGCTTGTGTAAGTCATATAAATCTGAACAAAATGCAAAAACCATTGTTGAAATTGTACAGGATAAACCTTTTAATATTAAAAAGTGAAATAATTAAGTCAGTATAACAAAATTGAGTTTTAGTCTTATTTCATGGGCCAAAAGAACGACTTATGGACCCTGTTCCTTTACTGAAAATTCTAATTGGAAACTCAAACCTAGCTCTGAAAATTTCAGAACTTGAAATCCCTATTTAGACTGTTTTTCCATTTAATATCTATTTCTGCGAAAACATCTTATCCAAAAAACTGTCGGTAGATTATATGACTCCTATCATTAAACAATTTTAGTACACAAATTCGGTTTTTAAATTCAGTCATACGTAAATAATAGAATTCGATCTTAAATAGGACGTAACCACCTTGGCAACCTAGAATCATTACCTATATCATGGGATATTATTGAATTAATTACTTACGATAGGCTTTAATAGAATTAAAAAACTGTTATTAATATCTTTTCAAGTTTTGATTCGATTTTTATAAAATTTGAAATGACTCGACAACATTCTGCAACGATTCTATATATTAAATTTCAAACCATTCGGTTGGATAGTTTTTACGCTGTTATATGCGGACAGACGGACGGACGGATCAGACGACGACTATATGAGCTACGTATTGATATAATTACGAACGCATCTAAAAAAGGAGTAGGACAAACTGCAGACAAGAGCTGAGGAACCGGTATAAAACAGCATAAGCTTTCAACCTTTTATCTGGAGCTGTCCCTCAAGGATTTCCACAAACTAATCCGCGTAAGAAGTAACTAAAATATAAAGTGTCTATTAATTTGGTTTAACTCCATAATCTGAACTATAATTCGAGAAATTTGGCTTCATAGTTGATATACTGGGCGTGCCATAATTTTGTTAAAATTTTAAGAAATCTTTAAAAAAGAACAAATGATGATAAAATAATGTGGTTTGCAGGAATAGAATTAGAGGGAGATCGGATTTATTTTAATAATAAAAAGTTGTGGTTCAAAAACTTACCGATAGGGGGCGTTGGCATGCATACTATGAAGCATATGCCAAGGAGAGCGTCCCATTTCGGGACGATCCTCCAGACGATCCGTTTCTTTGAAGCGTCTGACAAGCTTCAGTATCGCGGCACATAAAACGGGCCTTTTTCTCGTCTTGAGTCCTTCTGCCGTACGGAATTTTCTCAATTGCTGATTCCCTGTTCTTGTTAAAGATCTTAACCAACAACGCTTGATCTGGCAACAATAGCATACTGCTGGCATCGAAAGAGGAATCTATGTGGATTGAGGTATATATTTGACAATCTGATTTGCATAAATGTACTTCATATTATACATGCCAGCGCCAGCTACCGGTAATTTTTTGAACTACTTTTTCGTTATTAAAAAAATCCGATTTCTCTCTAATCTCATTCGTGTAAACTGCAATCTTTAAGCATCATTTGTTTCTTTTTAAGAAATTTCTCCAGTTTTAGCGAACTTATGGCGAACCCGGTATATTTAGAATGATAATCATATTATTTAATGACAACAAAAATGTCATGGAAAAGGAAAGGACAATCTTGAGTATTTGAAGCATAAAAACAAAAATTGGATTATATCATCCTATAACTCATTTTCATTTTCCACTTATTTTTTGGATTATTTTATGCATGTGTGATTGTATTTAAACATTTTAAATATAATTATGGATATTATCAGACTTTTGCATTTCAGACAGATAAATGCAAAATAAGTTATGTAAATCTTTTGCCATTTTATGACAAACAAACAATCCAAAACCATGGATACAAAAGTGCAAGCTAGAGTATTTGAATTATAAAAACTAAAATTTTCCAGTTATACCATTTCTTGTTATTTTACAACAATTTTAATTAAATATAACATTTTTCATCGTCACAAACCAAATTCATTTTTAATAATTAAATTTTAATCTTTTACATCTGAATATCATTAAGAAATGTCAAAGATATTTCAGAATTTTCATGTTCACCCCACATTTTTTTTTAAATGAGGGATCAATCGTGGGAAATATAAGACATCCTTTCCCCCAAAAATATAAAACCAATGTAAGATGTGGAAAAAAAAGTACCAATTTTTTTGTAATAAAATTGGCTTTGTGCATTTCAAGCAGATAAATGGAAACATAGTTAAAACGTAGTTATAGTTGATAGTCAGTTTATAGTTGATTATTATGTATGCAATACATAATTTTATGTATATCCATTACAAATACACTCAAAATATCTCAAAAATATATATTACATAACGTTAATGTTTTGATGAGAAAAACATTTCTGTCAGGCTTCAAAACTTTTACCGTACAACACTCAAGTAAAATCGTATGTAAATTATTCTAATTGGCATTTATTCAGTACAATATGGCGAGTTTCTTTAGTCTTTAAACTTTGGAACATATAAACCAATAAACAAATGGGCCTAATATGAGATAGTGTATGTGGCTAATGTAAGACAGTGTATGGAGCTAATGTAAGACAGTGTATGCGGCTAATGTAACACAGTGTATGGATCTAATATGAGACAGTGTAATATAGGACTAATATGAGAGAGTAATTGGGATTATGATAATACTATCATATAACATGAACTTGAAAATCCACTAAAATTAAAAACAGATGTTAATCTTTCTCTTTTAGTTTTAAAATGCCGGATATGTTTTTTTTTTCTTTTTCTTCAAGCTTGATGGTGTATTCTTCTATGTTTGTTACCAATTTTAATCGACTGATATGAAATGCTAGCTAGTTGATTTGACTATTTAGTTTTACAACGGAAGTTCGGTCTTCAGGCGTTTTTATTATCATAAAAAAGACCTATGGCTAAAAAGTGATATCATTGTCTCTGTCCATCAAAACTAAAAAAGTTTACTTTTTCAAATTTTTTCCCAACATAAATTAATTTCCGAGAAAAAAAGACACTTTTAGAATGTAAAACAAAACTCGCGACTAATCTGGAAATTTTTTACTCATAACATAATCCTACCAGACCAAAACAGGACCGGATGATACGATACCACATTCAAAATATTTCACAAGATCTCAGTGGCTATCTTTTTAAGCGTGCCCAGTGTTGAGTTCAGATATTTTCACCCGTCAGGGAACTCTGCAGCTTCGGGGAAATACTGCAAAGATCCGGTGAAGAGAAATTTGCATATAGACCATTAATAAACACAAAATCCCAAATCTTCCGGGACAATGTCCCCCGCCTGGCCAAACCCTTTAATTCAACACTGAACATACCTCAATGTACTTATTTCACAGAGAAGTCACGCTGGTCCACGTTTCTACAAATTCATATAAAGATAAAGAATCCTTTATCTTAATTATTTATAATAATACCTTTAATATTAATCCTTTTTGTAGTTATGTAATTCTCTCTTTTTCCGAGTTTTTTAAAAATAGAACATTTTATTTATATTTTCGTTTAACAAAAAATATACTGTTTTTATACACTTTTTAAGTACACAAAAAGTTAAAAGCACTCCTACTTTGAGCCGTCTTCACAACAACCTGTTACATCACTCAGCCTCCGATATTGTCATTCAAATTGACTTATGGACGGAACAGGTATTGCATATAGTCTTGAATTCGTAAAAATCTCAGTTGAACTTCTTCTCCAGATTCCTACCCGAGGGAGATAACCACAGGAGTTGATAATTAAATCTGAAAATATCAAAGAATTGAGTACCAGTAAATTAAATCTGAAGCTAAAAATACTAAAACAAAATTGAAAATACTAAATAGAATTGAGTATCAATTAACTTTACAACTGAAAATACTAAATAGAGTGAAGCCTCAGCTTAACGGAGATAATTTAGTCCAAAATCACATCTATTATCCGAAATCTTCGTTAAGAGGCTACTTCACTCACGCGAAAACACTCGCTCACTAATGTTAATGCTATTAATCAGTTCTTGTAAAATATCCCGTTTGCATTTCATTATTTTCAAACGTTTTATTTTGTCATTGGATAGCTGAAATCGATCACTACAATAACCATTTTATACATTTTTGATTTTTTTGTGTTTTTTTTTTATGAGGATATTTTTACTTTTGAAACCAGTTCCGAAAGTGGAAGAATCCTCATAAAAAAGCCTGCAAACAAAATCGAAAAAGTAAAAAAAGGCGATTATTGAGATCGATCTCAGTTATCCAATGACAAAAAAAATCATTTGAAAATATTGAAATGCAAGCGAGATATTTAAAAAAAATGTCTCACAGGATTAACATCAGAGAGCGAGTAATTTCGCGTAAGTGAAGTATCCCTTAACTGAAACAGGGGATTTATTTTCCAATTTAAATGCTAGGTAACTGATTTGTGTTAAGGTGCGAATCCAATAAAACATTCGTTGCACGAAAATATGTTCTTTGCCGCGTCAGAAAACAGCCAATAGAATCTTCGATAACTGAAAAATTCGTTAACATAAACAGTCGTTAGCCCAGGTATAACTCTAATCAGTTACAAAATTAATTAGATTTACAAGATTGTGAAAAAAATGAATAGTAGAAAATAATATCTTGTTATTTTAGAAATTTCAGACGTCAACCTAACTTGTTCGGAAAACAACGAGATAAAAAATACAAAAATCGGACTGATTAGATGAAAATTCCTTTTTTTTTTTACAAAATAAAATGATTATTTTCATCATGAGGATTATTTAAGTGCACTTTTGTCTAATTTCATTTCACCCACATTTTAGAAAATAAGCTGTTATAGAAAATTAAAGAATTAGTATGTACTAATCTTACTACGTCGCGAAAAGCTTTCAGCGATAAAAATGGCATCGCATTTAAAATAAAATATTTAAATTTTATTGATTAATCTCAAAATTTTATTATGTCTGCATCGCAAAATTTTATTATGACAATCGCGTAAATTCCACTTGTCACAATATTTCATCATGAGATTAGAGCTCATGATCATATACAAAGATTGGAATTGCTAAACAAGTAAAATCAACACATTTTTAGTTAATGTATTGCACAAAATTATTCATTTTTTGTTTGAAAATTAGGATTATTGTAAACTTTACCTGAAATCATGGATTAACATATGAAATTCGAAGCATGAGACAGATTGTGGTACTGAGAATGCTCTGGAATGTATTATTGAATTAAACAATTGTTTTTATTGTTGCATTTATCGCCGTGAAAGAAAACGCTTTTAGCAGCGGATGTAATTGTTGCAAATTTTGAAACAACAATGAAGATTTCTGATAAGATTAAGCTCTGTGATTTTTGACAAAACAATAAGATATCATTATTGAAATGCATTGTTGCGGAAATTTCCCTTCAAGGACCAGGACATTTTAAATCAACAGTTTACAAATAATGTATATGCAAACCAAATATATTTAAGCGTAAAATCTCTCAAACACAGAAATTTTCACCATAAAATTAAGTCATACACATAAAATAAAGGATACTTCTCCATTATTTCGTTGATCACTTTTCATAACAAAATAGTATCGCCAAACTATAGGACTTAACGCCAAAAATACAGTCCCATTCACTTGACGTCAGAAGCAATACACGTGTTTGTTATGGCAACATATGTTTTTTATTCAACTATTATGTGCATTTTACATTATTTTTACTGATTTATTAGTTATTTCGTTAATTAAAATAACAACTGCGTCCTTAAACGAGGATGCCATGATATTAAAAGAGAAAAAACAATGACAAATGTTACGATGCATATACTCCGTTCGCTGAAACGAGATAACGAAACTAAACAAATGCGCGTGCGGATTGGCGATGCTTAAACCTGGCGCTGTGCCAGAAGCGCCAATTGTTTGAGCCTCTGCTTTTTTTCTCAAACGGCTGTTTGTTTCTTGTCTTTCACTTTTAAAATTGACGATTTTTTTCGATTGATTTGGTATTTTATATACACAAATGGAGTGTGAAAATTCTTCTTTGAGCCCGCCTAAGAAGAGAGTAAAAAGAAAAGCTTTGAGTAAGATGGAGAAAGATATGATTTTAAATGTATACAAAACGGAACTTGAATCGAATCCTGAACTTCCGATTTCTCATATAGGAGATAATGCTGCTCGTATAACAGGCGTAGGTAAAGCTTCTGTTTTTCGAGTGTTAAGAGAGTATAAAAAATGTGGTGTGTTAAACTCGCCGAAGAAAATAAAATTACGTAAACGTGTTTTAGAAAATATAGATGATTTTGATAGGAATGCTATTAGGAGAAAAATCCACGAATTCTTTTTGAGGAATGACTTGCCAACTATAAATAAAGTTTTGGAAGTTGTAAATGATGACCCTGATTTGCCAACCTTTAAAAGGACAACATTTTATCATCTCCTGAAAGAATTAAATTTTAGATATTCACGGAGAGGACGAGACAGTACTCTCATTGATAAAAACGAAATAATTGTGTGGCGAAGAAAATATTTAAGGCAAATCAAATCTTTCAGAGAAGAAGGGCGCAAAATATATTATATGGATGAAACTTGGTTGAATGCAGGCCATACAGTTAGTAAAGTTTGGAAAGATACCTCAGTAAAATCATCAAAACAAGCATTTTTGTCTGGTCTTTCTTCCGGATTAAAATCTCCTTCCGGAAAAGGAAAACGGATGATAATTACCCATATTGGTAGCGATTCTGGTTTCGTGGATGGAGGGCTTGACTTATTCGAATCAAATAAAAATAAAGATTATCACGAAGACATGAATTCAGAACGTTTTGAAAAGTGGTTTGGTGATATCTTATTTCGACTGGAAGATAACTGTGTGATAGTAATGGACAATGCTCCTTATCATTCCCGAAAATCAGAAAAAATACCGAATACTTCGTGGAGAAAACAAAAAAATGTTGAATGGCTTTTAACAAAAAATATCTCTTTTGAGGACGGAATGTTAAAAGCGGAACTGCTGCAATTAGTGAAGCAAAATAAAAATAAATATGACAAGTACGCTGTCGATGAAATGGCAAAAGCACAAAATAAAACTGTCTTACGATTACCCCCCTATCATTGCGAGCTTAATCCTATTGAACTGATTTGGGCACAAATAAAGAACTTCGTTGCGAAAGAAAACAAAACATTCAAAATGCCTCATGTAAAAGATATATTCTCTCAAAGTATCAGCAAAATTAGCACTGAAGAATGGAAAAGATGCATTCAACATGTAACCAATACAGTGGAAAAACAAATGTGGGATTTAGATAATGCTATAGATAATATAGTAGATTCCATGGTAATTAATCTAGATTCAAATAGTTCCGATACTTCAACTTCATCTTCTGAATGATTTATGAGGTAAGTGGGCTTCAATTATGTAAGATATAAATAGTTTTGTACTATTTTGTATTTAACAAAATTAACTCCTGATGATTTTTATAACAATGTTGAATTCAGTCGGTTTGCCCCGGGAGGAAATTCCGTTCGGGGCATTAAAATGTCCCCCTCCCGAAATATTTCAGATTTTATACTTTTAATGGTCAAAAAGTATAATCCCCCCCCCCCCCGCAGCTATATAATGTCTCGTCTGGAGGCACAGAAATCCCTCCAGGAAAAAGTATGTCTGAATTCAACGCTGTTTAAAATAAATAGAGAATAATTTATATTTTGACGTCTTAAACTTTTACATTTTTGTTTAAAATCTCGATGTAAATCGGTTAGCAACTTGTGTTGTTTTCATATAGTTATCAAATTAAATGTTTAAAAAATTAACAAATCGAAATGAAAAATAAAATTCGCCAACCTAGGGATTTGTGCCAAATGTGTGGCTCCTTGGCGATTTTTCTGCAACCCATTTGTTTACTTTCGTTATCTCGTTTCCCTGAACAGACTATAGTTATATAGTATTTTCATTAATATATAGTAATGTTTTTTTAACTTACTGATAGTTGACACTTTGATAAATGGGGATTTTCCGAATTTCTTGTATTTTATTTATTTATTTATTTTGACATTCCAATGGCAACATTCTTCTATTTGTTTATTTGGTGTTACAGTTTGGAGATAGTTTTTTTTACGAGAAGTGACCGATGGGATAATGTAAAAGTACCAAAGAAAGATAGTTTTAAAAATGTTTCATTAGTTTTTATCATATTTTCTAAATCTCAAGCAAAAATATACAATAACGTCTTCTGACGTATCCACGATTTCGAAAAGCGTTCACTATCAGTAGAAACCTGAGAAACTAATATATTTTTCAAATTTAAATGAGCAATTGTACAAACAAAGTTTCTTTTTCTGCCACTGATTTTCGGAAACGTCTTTGAGTCGTATTTACAGCACAATAACCAGTTTTTGAACCCGGAATATAGGTTTTTCGGATGCTGTCCATTCTCAAGGAAACAATTCGTGTTCATCAAACTCGGTAAATTAGCAACATTAACATTAATATTATTTTATTACTTTTTCTTGTGGAAATTTAGTTATGTTCTGAAAATATTTAATTGAGTATTGATAGCATCTTATAAAACATTATTTATAATTGCGAAAACTGATTAAAACCCTGTATAAAAACGCCCAGAAACATTCCCGAAAATCAAGTGCAGCAAAAGAAACTGTATATTTTCATTTGTGATTATATTATATTTTCGTAAACTTTTGTCTGTTTTTTTTAAGTATACGCGCTTAAGCAGTGAAGCAATCAAAATAAGAAGGTTGCTGTAGAAACGGAAAACCACTAACGAAAATGCTGTTTTATAGAGTTGATTGGAAAATAGAAAAAATGTAAAAAACAATTAACAGAGTTTGCATTTAAGAATGATTTTCACCGTACATCGGGCATCTTTAATCCGGATCGAATCGCCTGGTATGCTTAAAGGCTTCTTTTCTTCTAATCAACTTACAAGCAAGAGCGAAAAATCATGCATCAAGTATAAGTTATGAAAAACTTTCCAACTCTTCCAGAATAGTGTACCAAAACTTTACAGTTTAAGAAGGTGAAAGATGTGTATGTAAACAAGGTCAAAGTCAAACTGGGTAAGGAGGCCTACCTTTTTGCTTAAGCTCAACTAGCCCCACCCAATGTGTATGTAAACAATTTGGAAAAAGCATAACACATTTGTAAACAAAATTTCAAGAATTATCATCAATGGTCGGAAAAGTATCCGAATTCTTTAGTGTAGCTCTTTATAGGATCTATACATTACCATATATACTACGTAGTGTGCTAAATATGAATTCCGTTAGAAAACACTCAGCACAGATGAAAATTCTCTATCAACAATTCCCGTCTATGAACGGATATGGACTCGGGAACTTTTGTGCAACCTTGAGTGAAATCTATAGAAATTGTACACAAAAAGTAATATTCAAATAACAAGTGGGTAAGTGTGATCGAAGATCGCACAAAGGGTTTCGTTTAATATTTCTTTCAAAACACTTTACCCTTTCTTTATTAAATACAAATGAATTTCATTTGGCAACAAAAAGTCATATTTTTTATAAAGTAAAACTTTACCAGTCTATATTTCTCGTTTTTTTTTTCGAAAATCTGAACGGCCCGATAATGGGCCATTATACTCTGTCATAATAATATCTGTCATGTGGACTAAATGCGATATTAAAAAAAAAATCCATTTCAAAATTAAACATGCTCTATAGAGACCTTCAAAATGTTAAAATAAGCCAAAATTTCCACAATCGGGTTTTATCATGATTCAATACGTTCCTCAAACTCATATATTTACTATTCTCTATTACTCATATTGATGCTCTCTTTGTATTATTCTCAAACATTGGAAAAATCCGTCAAACTTCCAATAGGACGTCAGATTAATTTTCTTTTTAATTCTCTAATGACGTCCTATTAAGCTGCTCTCTGTATTTGCGCATACTCATACTCCTTGTATTATTGATAAATGTTTCAAAATTTCCGTTTTATTACCAATGTGACATTCTATTAATCTTTTTTTTTCAATTGGTGAAACTTTTTATTTTATTTTCATTTTTCACGTGGAAATCTTTCAATAGAAAATTAATTATTGTAGAAAGAATTTTATTGTAGATTTTTAATGGTTGCCAACTGCTATAACAAAAAATGTTTAAATTTAATAGGAAAAGGCTGTTAGGATTTTTGGTTTTTTAATCTCTCTATGTTAAAATAATACGATTTTTTTCAAATTTTATGATTTTGAGTTTCATAGTAGATATTCAGCTATACGTACACAAAATGTCATGCCTGTAAGTTATATAGTTTCTGAGAACCGGCTCTGTGATGGACAGACAACGAAGCGGGAGTAATAGGGTTTCCTAAGATGAACGAAACCCTAAAAAAGGAGTTAAATTTAAAAACGCCTAACCCAATTGAAAACGTACTTACAGCAATTATTGTTCATAGAAAGTATTATGACCGAATTCTTTTCTGTGCTCTGTAAATAAAATATGCACACCCTTTTCTAAATTAAGCCTCTTGTAGTAAACCTCAGTGATGTATATAAATTTCAATATGTTTGAAAGAGTGTAACATCATTAAAACACACAGAAAATGGCCCAAAACGAAGTTATGAGGGGATGAAAAGTATGCCGAAATGGTTCAAGAAAAGGTAGCTACGGCCTGTGCAAACTTGGCGGAACGTTGCAATCTTCGGAACGTGCTCTTAGATGAGCGGTGGTACCATTCCACCGATCATCAGAGAGCACAGTTTTAGATGGCAGCTCGAATGTTCATGATAAGGAATCCCTTAAGTGGGCGAGCTTCAGTCCTTACTGAAGGTTTGGTACAGAAAGTTGATGAACGAGTGAAACAGGACAGACGCTTTACGATTTCGTCACTATCGAGGATGAGGTCAGAACGACCGTGTTGCAGTGCGTGTCAAATCAGGCGGGATAGTTCTATGAAGAGGGGATTGAAAAACTGGTTTTGCGATAAGATAAGTTCCTTAATATTGGCGGAAAATATGTAGAAAAATAAATTGAGGTACAGGTTTTCATATAAAAATAAAATTGATAAGAAAAT
Organism: Maratus michaelseni; assembly: GCA_963931845.1. Lineage (NCBI taxonomy): Eukaryota > Metazoa > Arthropoda > Arachnida > Araneae > Salticidae > Maratus > Maratus michaelseni. The sequence continues at coordinate 260,301,920 of OZ007600.1, read as the reverse complement.
TATACTTGTTTCTTTGTTATTTCAAAAACGATGCTTACGTTAAAAATACCCCTCGTATATCGCATAAAACTATATATATTTTATTTTTAAAGTAGGATTATTATTAATCTATGATTAGTTATTAAACTTACCTAAAGTACTGGTTTAATATCAGAATTTGGAGCAACTTATATACGAGATAGAATGGAATGAATTGTTGACTATAACAGTTGTCTTTATTGTTGGTAAAAAATGTCATTGTAAAAAAAAAACTACGATTGTTGCGAATCGAGAAATAACAATGAAGATATTAATGAAGATGATAAGAATTAATATTTGTAATTGTTTAAAAATAACAAGGATGTTAATGAAATACATTGTTGCGGGAAAATGCCCTCGAGGGAATAAACAAATTTGGGTCATTTCAAAATAGCATATGGCAACCAAGTAAATTTATGGGGGGAAATCTTACAACCCTTTATACACAAAAAAGCGACATTTACACACAAAATAAAAATATATATTAGTATATTTTCAGAATTGTTTCGTTAGGTTTTGTCACTTCTTTTGTCTTTTGACACGCTCAGCCCTTTCAATTGCGTTCTAACTCAAACAGTAAAATTAACATTTCTCAATTTTTTAGATCACCTAAAATTATTTATATTTCATTTAAAAGCAAGATTGTCTTAATCTATGCTAATTTACTAAAGCTTTCCTGAAATGGAGGATTAAGATTCTAAATTTGTAGCAGTTTAAATGAGAGATATGTGGCATTGAAAACTGCTAAATGAACTTTTGAGTTATACAGTCCGCACTTCCAGCAATTTATTATTTATAATTAACCTGACAATTTAGTAACCGAATTGTTTAGTGTGTCCTTTCAAATTAACGGTAAACAACTTATGTAACGATGTATACCTTATTCTATAGTAAAAATCTTCTAGGGCACCTCAGTGATAAATATCAATTTCAACGTGTTTGAAATAGTATAACGTTATTAAAGTACACCGGAAATAATTTTTCCGCATAGATCATCATAGAAGCTTCATCATCATTCTTTTGAGTAACCCTGTAAATGAACTATAAACGCTACACACTTCATTTTTAATACCGAACCAACCGTAGTAAATCTCAGTATCATATATAAATTGCATTGTAATACGTATATATTTACTCGAATTAAGCGCGAACAGACTGGTTACAAACAGACAGACATACGGTGACAAACGGAATTCATAAACATTTCTCAAGTATATTGGAAAGTGTTAAAAAATGCCACCAATATCGAAGAGTAAAAAGAGTATTCGGTAAGACATCGACTTAAAATTTCCTATAAAAATCATTTAACAATATGCGAACAAAATATTAGAAAAGAACGCTCCCATTGGTTTTTAACTATAGAGCTTGCGAGAAACTTCACGTTACAATGCGCAGGCTCTTAAGTTACACTGTCGCATGTTTCTACGGCATGTTAGTAAATAAGCTAACTTAATGATGGAAACTATACACTGTCAAAACAGACAAAAGTTTCTTAATCTAGGAAAATGGAATATAACCACAAATGAAAATATAGAATAACCTCTTTCGAGAGACCCACGGTTTAGATAAACGTTCCTTTATCTTTAAAAACCACAGAACCAAAGTATTTTGAGATTTAAAGAAACATTTCTAGAAAAGAAGAAGTTTCATTTGCCGCCACTTATTTTTAGAAATGTTTCCCGATAAGTTTTATAATGTATTAATCAGTTTTCTCAAACCAGAATATCGTTTTTTAGAAGACGCTATTAACTCTTAATGAAACATCTTCAGTTGCGTAACTGAATTAATGAATGCAGGAATAACAAAACAATATCTATATTATAAAAGACAAACGTGTCCGTGCGTTACATTGACGTCATTTTGCGAATAACAACACTTGACGATAAAATTTCGGTTTTGCGATTTTTGCTACTTCAATTTTTTAATTTTCTAAGCATCGCATATCTTTACTTTTTACACCTTAATATAGGAGAAAAAACTACTTTCAAATGTAATTTGTTTCAAAACTGTATCGCAATTGACTCATTTATTATAACATTTAAATTAAATTTCAAGCATGATTTTTTTTAATCTATCTCTATCGCTTGCAGACGATTATAAAATATTTATCCGTTTGCCCTTTAAACACTACAAAAAGTTCAGCATTTGTTTCCAACTAATATTCAATAACGAAATTTAAACTTCATTAAGCAATAAATAAATTAGTAAAAATAAAACACAAATTTAACAGACGCGTAATTGAAATAAAACCGTTGAAATTATCAGAATTAAAAAAAAACGGCTGTAGATAACGAAATTTTTAACGATTCCTCGGCTATTAACTTCTGACACGAGGCATTACGAAATGACCACTTTTAATAAATTTCAAAATATTATTTGAATATGTAATTGACACATTTAATATAAAAATTCTCTTTGGAGGCAATCTGAAAAAATTATTAAGTGTAAAAAATCTATTACAGTTTTCAATAAAAATAATAAGTGGTTTTCACATATATTCTCTATCCTGGAGAGACCGGGTTGGATGCCCTAGTTAATTTTAATGTTAATGTTGATGTCGTTAATATATCATGTTTGTCTGTAAAACAACCTGGTATATGGATATTTCGGATGCAGACCATTTTCATGTAAACAGTTTCATGTTCAACAAACACGTTTTACAGACAAGCAAAATATATTAAAAGCATTAACATTAACATAAAACTAGCTAGCTTCGCCCACTAGCGGGCCCCTAATTTACATCGGTGCCTCGAATTGTAGAAAATATCGAATCTTGTAAAACCTCGAACCGGACATATCTCCGACCCGGGTCCCCGCTGCCTTCGGCACCGTATACCGGTCGTGCTACACACGCACCGGATAATCCCTTAATTTGCACACTGAATAGTACAAACCTCTAACCGAACGAACCTCCGACCATGGTCCCCGCTGCCTGCGGCACCGCATAGCAGTCGTGCTGCTGCAATATACGTTAGTTCCACCTTCCGCTACCAAGTGGTGTAATCCGTTTATACGACCATAACTGAAATCGTTAAGGCTTTCGATGTTGAGTCGAATAAGCCATACTCTGTCGTTTTCATGCCCGTAGAACCGGAGATAGGAAAGCGCCCCCTGGTGGTGAAAAAAAGAAATAAATTGGTAAGCTCTATCGATGTCGAGTTAAATGAGCCATACCCCGTCGTGATCCTTCACATAGAAACAGAGATAGGAAAGCGCCCGCTGGTGGTGAGAATCGGAGCAAAAATCGATAAGCTCTAGTATCCTCTATCGACGTAGAGTCAAATGAGCCATACCCCGTCGTGATCCGGGCCATAGAAACAGAGATAAGAAAACGCCCCCTGGTGGGGAAAAACGAACTAAAACCGATAAGATCTAGTATCCTCTATCGATGTTGAGTCGATTGAGCCAAACCGCGTCGTGATGTGACCCATAGAACACGAGTTGGCTGAAAAATCATTTAATTACACCTTCCACCACCAATGTGTTCTATACGAACATGACCGAAATCTGTAAATCTATCCATGTCTAGTCGAAAGAGCAAAACCCCGTCGTAATCGGGCCCATAGAACCCGATTTCCGGAAGCACCCCTGGTGGTGAAACTTGGAACTAAAATATGTAAGCGATATCGATATCGAGTCGAATGAGCCAAACCGCGTTCCGGATGGACTCGTAGAACTCGAGATATTGTGAAATCAAAATATAAAATCTGATATTATTATTCGAAAAGAGTGGTATAAACTCAGAAACTTTTAAAAATGTTATAGAGGGTCCTTATTACTTTAATTATGATGTTTGGAATCAGTTTGGTGGAAATCCGTAACATAGTTTCTTAGTTATAGAAACGGACCATAGTTAAGAGAAAAAAACCTGAAGGGGGGGAGGGGGCGATGACACTGCTTTTCCTCAAACGGCTGATTTAGACTACCTGAGTTCTAGTTCAAAGACAGAGACCTGTAGAAAAACTTAAAACTGAAAAAAAACCTCGATAACGGGCGAAGCCCGCTTTTCCATATCATAATATCTGGTCGCCACTCTAAAAGAAAAAGATGACACTACTTTTCCTCAAACAACTGATTTAGACTATTAGACTACCGGAGTACTTGTTGAAAGACGACTTGAAAAACTTAGAACTGAAAAAAAAACCTCTGAATTTACTATTCGAAAATACTGGTAATTTCTATACATAAACACAATCAAACGCTAGGGACGAATAAAAAAATGTTAAATTAAAATCATAATATCTCGCCCGCACTCACCTTAAACATCTTAAGAGAGAATCTTCTGATCCCAATCTGCTTCTAATTTATTATTTTTGTCTGGGCATATTTGAAATATTAATAATTAAATAATGTCTCAGCTCGTAATGAAGATATCAGAATAATTTTTAGATTCTCTGAAAGCTGATATATTTTTACGTCGAAATGCGCAAGCACGGAAGGTCTGCGCCCCTCAGATTCTGAGATGGGGCGGCCGACCTGAAAACCCCTAGTCTATAAAAGTCACGTGATGTTTACTGGATTTCCTGCTAGCCTCGACAAAAGGCCCGGAAAAAGACAGAAGCTGATTGGTCGTTGCTCTATTACCTACCCTCGCCTCGAGGTCCGAATTTAGTCAGGAATGAATTTATTTCTTTGTCGCAGAAAAAATGTTCCGTTTTGAGTAATTAAAACAGTTTTGTTAATCAATAACGCCCTTAATTGCGGGCGGACTCGTTCGAAAACTATAACTCCGGAATGCCCGGATTTTTCTGAATTTTTTGACATAAAAAGCACTTCGCTGCTCGCTGACTTTATCCGCTAACAGACAGACAGACACACACACACACACACAGACAGACAGACAGACGTTTACCGACATAATAGTGATTATGATGTTTGGAATCAGTTTGGTGGAAATCCGTAACATACTTTCTGAGTTAAAGAAACGGACCATAATTAAGAGAAAAAAAACCGTGCCCCCGATGATGAAAAAACGAACTAAAATCGGTAAGCCCTATCGATGTCGAGTCGAATGAGCCAAACCGCGTCGCGATGGGACCCATACGACAGAAGATATTTTGAATAGAAATAGATAATTCCTTAGCTTCTTTTTTTTCCCATACAAAAATCGGGATTTTGCTAAAATCAAAAATTATGATCCGAAATCGAAATTTTTTTGAATCCCTGGAATGGCACCCCACTCTGAGCAAGGATGCACATATTTCAGAATCGAAAATCCGAAAATTTTATACAGCATATTAAAAAAGCAAATGCATCATTTTATCTCTTTCGGAAATAAAATATTTAGAGACGAATTGTCTGGATTGAGTGTTGAAAAAAAAAGCAGATGTCTTGTTGGAATGCAAATAAATTCATTTTACGTTTCACTAATGAGTTTTAATTGATATCTTTAAAAGTTACTGGTCGATTTTTATGAATTTTAGGTTAAAAAAATCGCGATTTTTTTTACGCCCGTTTGTAAATTTTCGTGACGATTTTTGAGATTTTTCGGAGATACGCTGGAACGCGTCCAGTTAAATGTCATGTGACATCTAGAAAAGAAATTGCACCTTGCCTCTCGGCTCTGACCTCGAGCGGAGATGTTTTGTTTCATTATTACTTTAGCAGACGGCTAGTCTCTGTTAGACGCCTGCTGGAGTATTGTAATTAAAACTGATCTTTTTTTCGACTTAGAATTAAAAGTTTGTTAATTGATAACTTCTCTTCTAATTGGTCGAATTTTATGAATTTTAGCATCCTGAATTCGAATTTTTTTTTTACGTCCGTCTGCAAATTTTCGTGCCGATGTGACAATTTTTTGAAAAAAGGCTGGAAAACTTCCAGTACGCCATGTTTATCAGAGCCGGAATGAAAAATATCAGGATGCAGCTGGAAGACGAAAGCTGATTGGCTCGGTTGCTAGCCTCCACGGAGGGCCCCGTTTCAATCAAAACTGAAATCGTTTCTTTGTTTTGGAAAAAATGCTCCTTTTTCGCTAATTTTCGAGACTTTGTTAAATAATAACTGTCTTAATTGAAGGCCAATTTCTTCGATACTAAATGTCAATAATTCCGGGATTTTTCCGAATTTTTTGAAACAAAAAGCGCTTCGCTACTCGCTACGGTTGCTGAGTTTTTCCAGGTACAGACACACACACAGACAGACAGACGTTTCCGAACATTAATAAAAAAGATTTAATACTATTTTGTTACTCTCGCATCTATGAATTCAGTTACCCACCTGAAAATGTATAATTGAAAAGGGATAGCATCCTGAAGAACGTTTTCCCAGTTTGAAAGAAAAAGATAAGCACACTATAAAAACTGCTCGGAAGCGTCTCCGAAAAACAGCGGCAGTAAAAGAAATTTAGTTTTTAAATGCTTCTTTAAATTTCGAAAAAATAACGGTTTCTGAAGATAAAGAACGCATTTCCGAATAGTGGGTCATTCGGAAGAGGTTATTGTATATTTCCTTGGTTATATTTTGGTTTTGTAGATGAAAAACCTTTTTTGTTTTTTTATTTTTTACAGTGTAGGGATCCATTTTTATTGTTCACAAAGTTTTTGTTGATAAATAGGGGGTCATGTAAAAAAGGGAAAAAATTGCGTATTTTTTCCATAAACTTGAAATATTGTATTACAATTGTGCTGAAATAAAAATAAACGTATGAAATTTAAAAAAGAGCAAGTATTTCCAGTAAAAGTAAATATAAAGAATTCGTCAATACTGGCATAAAATGGGAGACATGTCGAGGGAATGTAATACTGGACTGTAATAAACCAATATAACAAAAATCGGTTGATTACTAAGTCAGTCTTGTCAGTCAATGCAGAAAAAAAAATTACTGGAAAGCGTTATATTGAAATTACTCATTTCGGAAGTAATCGCACTTACTCCATAATTTTTGTACTTTATATATTGTATTAAGTACAGTCGTGGAAAAAATGGACACCCCTACTAACTATGCAACAAATTATTGTACAAGAAAGTTACTGGTACCAAACGATTGGTAATAAAATCTACTTGTAAATTATATATATACAATATTCTTAGGGGGCATCTACATATCAAAACAAACCCAAACTTTGTTTTTTTTCAATGCTAAGACCCAATTTTGACAAATTATAATAAATTTTCAGTTCAAACTATGCCTAGATACCAAATTTCATGAAAGTCCAACGATTAGTTTCAGAGATATTAATATTTTAAAATGTGCCTATTTTAGGGGCTGTATCGAAATTGATGTTCGGCACTCGATTGTTGAAATGCTACAGAATGGCTATATCGCTTCTATTAGTGTATTATTTCTTGCTAATATGACAATTTTACCCACTTAATGTGTTTTGGCTATTATTGTATACGGTAAAATCTTTTTCAATATCAATTTTATAATGTTTACAAGAGTTTAATTATCTGATTAAATATATATATATATATATATATATATATATATATATATATACAATTATCTTTGATAAAAATATGTGATTTTTTTTGTATATGTGAATATGATTGAATTTTATAGGTGTTTCATAATGCATTTTCTCAGATTTTGAATTTATTTTACTTGTTCTTTACTAAATTTATATGTGAAGAATATCGGCGAATACAAATTTATAATAAAAAAAATAGTATGAAGCAGTATAAAGAAACTATGTAAAAAAAATAGACAAATTGCTTTTCAGTCTGAATATAAATCTTAACTCGATTGCTAATGGCATATTTTAAAAACTTTTTCAGCATGTACACAACACATATGCATCTATAAGAAATTTTACTTCAAACATGTGTACCACAGAGAAATGAAATATGTTTATTAGACTGGAGAAGAAGCTATAATTTCAATTAAAGGTAACAAAAATAATGAGTAATATTAGGTTTCAATAAGTATCCCAAACCCTTAGACAGGATATAACTAATATATGACAAGAATAAAATATATTTTATATATGTCATGCAGTTTTCTTCCCAAAATTTATTTTAAATATTCAGGTGTACGTGATGCATGAGTATTAAAGATTTGCATAACATCTGTACATATGATCATTAGGTAAAATTCTTTGGTGGCAAATTTTGTACTTAAATTTGCAAACACATGAAACAATACATTGCGAATAATTTTAATGATTTTAGTATTAACCATTAAATTTTGATAGCATAAAACTTGTTGGAAATGCTTTTATTCAATATTTTTTTCCTGAAATGTGGGAAATAAATATGAGCGTATGCATCTTGCATTAGGATGCAACATACATGAAAAAAAAAAAAAAGATATATTTTTCCACTTTTTCGAAGTGTTATAAAATCTCCATTTGAAACTTTCAACAAATATGGTTGTATTTTGAATTTAATAAATAACTGAAAAAAAAACAAGACTGGAAGCAATTGGAAGAAAAATTTTAATGACAAAACACAAAATAATATACACTATTGCAAAACCAATTTTAACTGGAATGAAAAAATATTCTGAAAGCTGTAAAGTCGTAAAAAGTTCTTATCTTTGATGCATCAGAAAAGTACACCAGTGTGTGCTTTAGGAAAAGAACGGCAAAGAAAACCCATCAATTAAATTGAACTAATATTATTGAATTTCAATTGATTCTGAGGTCTGATAATGACTCAAAATTATAAGATTGTAAAAATAGAAATAAGATTTTATAAATTAATCCTGACCAGAAGTACCTTCTCTGGACTGTTCGACTGCGAGGAACTGGGCCGGAGGCTTGTCAGTCAAGTGACGGCATCCAGACATAAGTCGGACCTTGGGACGAAACCAGTCCAGCACGTCTATGCGTAGCCAGAGTTTTCTGTGCTTAGCAGTTGGGACTAGCAGGAGTCTTTCAACCTAATTTTCATGCTAATAATATCGATCGAGTCCACTTCTTTAGTGTTCTTGATGGAGTTTTCCATGTCCTTCAGAGTCCGATAGTGGCTCTAAAACTAACTTTCTGTTGTTTTAACATTTTTTGTATTTCTCTTTTGTGCTTGTGTGTTTTTTACATGTTCATGATCCTCTCAATGGAATCAACGGGGACCTTCCATATTTCGCTGCAGGGCTCACCAAAAGCAAAGCGTTGGGTGGGGGCAACCTTAGCCAAGGCGTGTCTATGGATCAGGGACTGGTTTTCTTCGAAGTCCTGGGTTGGCGAGAAGCTCCTCCTGCTTGTAGCAACCGTTGAACTAGTCGTTTCCTCCCTCCATAGGACTCGATAATCGGAAGTTGTTGCCGTTACAGAAATGAATCGCGGGGGTGGTTCGGCATTGGCCTAGGACCGTGTTATGGGGTTCCAGCTACAAAGCAGTCAGATCACTTCAGTGTCTGCCCAAGTGTTATTTGGTGGCGGCCTCTAAGTTTGGGCTCAACTGAATATAAAATCCATTTTTGTTATCAAATCTTTTAGCAAACAGTCAAGAGGGCTCACGTCCCCGTCTCTCCTCTCGGCCGAAGAGCGCCAACTGTGGAGGTGCACCGGGTAAACCGGCCCTCTCTGGTCGCGACCTTGTATGGATTCATGAGAATATGGATTTGGCTGTGAAGTCAGCCGCAGCTTGTCATTACCCATACCTTTTCGGAGATAGCATACAACAAAATGTACATTTAAAACTAAAAAGAAGCTCAGTCTAAAGCAGCCATAATCAACCCACTGACCTTTTAAATGCACCCCAAAATATAAATATTAATCCATAGCTATAAAATTGTGAGATGTGCACTAATTACACTAATTTTCAAATAAACGTACGGACACATTCACTAGGTTAAATTTTTACATTATGAGATTTGCCAAGTCTCTTGATTTGACAGAAGGCTGCTGATTGCCATTTGTGATGTGTAACATTTGTTTGTTGCAAAATTGTTTTTGATTTTCCAATCCCTTTTTTAATGTTTTCCTATTTAATTCTCAAGTGTGCTCCCATTGAAGGATACATGTCGCAAACCAAAAATTTTCCCTCTTCTGTGTTTGAAATATAATTGCTCTGATAAACGATATGAAGAGATGGAATATATATTTCAAATTTTACGGGTATTAGTCGCGATTTTACAAACCATCATGCGTAGAACGATTGGAGGCGATGTTGAATAGTGATTGGTCGACTGCCTGAGACGATGTAGGAGGAGCTTAATGCGCTTGAAGAGGATATTTTTCATTTCGTTGAAGATTCATAAGATCGTCTGAGCTTGTATATTCATGTTTGCTTTATTTTTAATGATGCTTAGGACATATTAAACTTGTCTAACAAAATAATATTAACTTAATCCAATTAAAAGAAAACAATCCATGTGTACAAGTATAATTTGAAACAGCAAATCAAATACTTCTAGCTCTTGTATTTTCAGAGCTCATTACCTAATTCAACTCCTGTTTTTTTTTTTTTTTTTTTTTTTTAAGAAAAATAAAACTGATATTTTAATTGTAAAGGTTATTGAAAACTAATTTAAATTTGTAGTAGCTTGTGTACATTTTTTAAGTGAAAAAACTATACGTCCAGCTTAATTTATTGATACATAACAAACCTTAATAAAGTAAAACATATTTCATTTATAAATTATTATATTCTTTAATATCTATAATCCATAACTTCCAATTTTCAAATAAAGATTACATGTTTAAATTTTTTTATAGTTTTTATTTTAAATTTTATTTATAGTAAATACTCACTACAATTAGATAGAATTAAACAAAGAACAACATATTACACATTATTTCACAAGAATAAACTGAAAGCACAGCAAATAAATGTTAGCTTTTCTGAATGTTTATTATTATTTTTTTAATCGTCATAATTGAATTAATAAACGAAAATAAAATTACTAGGTCGTTAAAAACTTTTTGAACTGTATTATTTCATAAAATCAACTTATACTTAAGCAATGCATTTTTCAGAGTTTTATATAGTTTGTTATTTCATAAAATCAATATAAACTTAAGAAATGCAGATTTCAAATTTATATATATAGTTTTAAATTTTTTACTGAACTTAAAGGTTTATTAAACAATTAAGTTATTTTCAGAAAATATGATAAACAAAATTATACACAATACCCTGTAATCAGAATTAAAAAATAATAATAATTGCATGAAAAATGAGCAGGTTTACTAAATATTTTTTCACTGCGCATGCGCGAATTCAATCAAAATATACTGTGCATAATATATTAGCTAAATATATAGATCAACTTTTATGAAAGTCTCAAAAACATAGCTTGAAAATTCTGATAGTGATCGTCGATAGAATAAGCTCGAAATTCGCTGTTTCCAAAAGGAAGCAAAAAGATGAGGGGTTGTATCAAATATAGAATGAGAGACACTTCATTCTTATTATGTCAACTTTGATAAGCTGGTACATTTGGATACAACCCCTAATCTTTTTTCTTCCTTTTGGAAACAGCGAATTTCGAGCTTATTCTATCGACGATCACTATCAAAATTTTCAAGCTATGTTTTTGAGACTTTCATAAAAGTTGGTCTATATATTTAGCTAATATATTATGCACAGTATATTTTGATTGAATTCGCGCATGCGCAGTGAAAAAATATTTAGTAAACCTGCTCATTTTTCATGCAATTTTTATTATTTTTTAATTCTGATTGCAGGGTATTGTGTATAATTTTGTTTGTCATATTTTCTGAAAATAACTTGTTTTTATATTAAAAACTCTGCAAATTATAAGCAAAAAACTCAGTAAAATTTGGGACTGTTTTTATAAAACCCTGAATTTCTCTTCGAGTATACATGCTATCTTCATAAAAATGAACCCAAATTATTACAATAAGCCTCCTAAGCGTGTGATACCGTTTCAACGCTTTTGTGATATTGGTTTTTACAGGGTTATCAAAAACGTATTCGTTTTTCTTCAATTTGTTGACGGCCCCTTATGGGGTTTCAAGAAAAAATCTTCTCGGAAATATATGACGTTGATCATGTTGTTTACACTCCTAAAGTTTCAAGGTAATTCCTCATGTATCTTTCCAGATATTTAACAAATTATAATAAAAACAACTGCGTCTAATAATTTGGCCAGGGACTGTATGTTCAAGTAAAACCTCCCCCCCCCCCAATACAGTTTTAAACGCTGGGGTTGCTGAAGACCCAAATTACTGAATTAATGCATAATGAATAATAATCTTGAAATTTTATACCAGCACAGTTATTGAACTAAACAGGAATTAATTATAACCTAAAAAAGGACATGCTGTGATTTTAAAATAAGCAATTAATCATTCAACATTTTTTCCCTCACAAAATTAAAATAATGATAACTATATTTATTATTACTAGTGTTAGATAGATTTATCTCCTTCATTTTTACTATATTTAAATAATATTTATTTATATTAATTATATGTTTAAATAATAATACTTATTAATATTAATTGTATGTATTTAAATAAAAATATTAATTAATATTAATTATATTTATTTAAATATAAATAATAATTAAAAAGTAAATAATAAAATAATAGACAAAAAAATTAAATATGGTAATCTTCCACAACTTTATCACTGCAGATCAACCAGTAATTGGCAAAAAGAATTTTAGTAAATTAATAGAGATTTTTAAGAATAATGCTTAATTTTAAAAGATGAAAACTTTAATTAATTAATTCTGCTAATTTGATAATCATCTGTTACTAAAGTTCTAATACAAAAAATATTTTTAATGAAAGTTTAGGAGTTTTTGCATTTTAATAAATGTTCGTATAGTTATTAAAAAATAGCGTATATGAATTTAAATTTAATTTAATTCTTGAAATTTATCTGATATTAAATTTTATTGTATGTGATAAAAATTTAATTTTTATTTACCTTAATTATAATTTATAATTTAATATTGTTTAACTTAATTCTAATTAAAATTTAATTATCAAATTGAGAATAAAATATTGCAGAGCAATTGATAAAGATTAACTGATCTTTATATCAATGCTTAAGAAGCATTGTTAATAAATATTCTTTATTAACTAATTCAATAAAAATCAAAGCAAAACTCTAAAAATGCAAAAAAAATCAGCAAGGACACAACTTGATGCATCAAAATTACGAGCCTGATGCTTTAACCACTATACTAGATCGGACACAAAAATTTACTAACTTTTAACATACTTGTTCATTTAATACGCTTTAACTCCTCCCCTCAATAACAACGTAACCATCTTTCAGCCAATCACTATTCGACACCGCCTCCAATCGCTCTGCGCGTGATGTTTTGTAAAATCGCGTATTAGTCAGAGTTGTTCGAACTTCCATCCTTTAAATTTTATTAGCAAAATATAGTATAAAAGGCTATTATTGTTTTCTATTATATTGACTAATTTAATTAAAAAACTTTTAGATTATAAATATTTCATTCGAATATAATCCTTCAGTAGGAGCAATTTGCATCTATTAATTAATTATTAACTTCAATTTTGTTTTATATAATTCTATGGGAACACAAAATTTATCCCATTACTTATAATTAATTTAAAATTATATTAAAACATCATAAATGTCTATTGCTTAGTCAATCTTGTTTTTACACGCAGTTCTATTTGAATTACAATAGTATAAAGTTTTTCTAACCTTCAAAATTAATCCAACATTATTTAAAATTAATTAAATTTTCATTATATATTTTTATATTTAAAAACATAAACAGTGTTGCATTGCAAAAAGTCTCTTTCTTAAAGAAAATCTACTGTTTTCTTTATCTTTCAATTTTGAAAATTTTGCAATAATACATTGGGATTAATACTTATGAAATAGCTAAGATTGGTTATATTAATCCTAATAATATTATAAATGCGATTGTGTGTGTGTGTGAATGTTTGGCTGAAGTAAACGTCAAAACGGAGGATTTAATGGCCCTGTATCTTTGCATATAGATGAATTATAACCCAGAAATGAACATAGTGTTGGTGTTATTTATTACTTTCAAATATTTTTCTTAATTTAGTTTTCAAATGAAAAATTTTCACATGAAAAATGAAAATGAAATTACAAAAATAAAGAATTACAAAAAAGATTAAATAACATCATATTAGAAATAAAACATACTTTTTCAAGTATTTCATAGTAGTACAAGTTGCATAAATTTGAGTAAGTACAGAAAGCTTGCGAATGTAATGTCATACATCAATAATAAATCGGTAATGCATTGATGTTAAAATAAAATGATTTGGGGTTTTTCTTTTCTTTGTTCCTCTTTTTTTAATTTCACATAAAATGATCGTATTGTAAATGTATATGTTTAAAATTAAAGTTATAGATAGTGGCCAATAATAGGAAGATTAGGCTCTGTAATCTGGTCCATAGTCAATTTGCATTTTTTAGCAGGCAAAATTGTCAGAAAAGTAAATGTATTTTATTAACCATGTTTTTTTTGCTTAGTAAACAACTTTTCATTTACGAGATAATTATTTCCTCACTCAGCTTTGACTCTTTTATTTTCATTGGTTGTAGTTTCATTTGTACAATGGTTTTTATAATATTTAGCACAAAATTTTACTTTTTTAAGACCGAGTAATGTTAAGGAGCATATAACAAGCAAATACTGTATTGTCTCCTATAAAATGTGATAAGAAGTTGTTTAATCACATATGTTTTTAATTTTAATTATATTTTTGATGTTTTCCTTAATTACTGCAGTTATTTTTCTTTTAATGGTACGCGAACGATGTCACAGGTAATAGCAAGTATTGTTATATTACTTTTGTCATGACCTTTGTTATTATATTAACTTATTTTTAAACAATATTATATAGTTATAGTGTGTTGCAAGACACATAACGTAGCAATTACATGTTTGCCAACCGTATAAAAAAAGTTTGAATATGGCTGCATCTAATGAATATAAACCTTCTTAGATATTCATAGTTTGTACCTTTTATAATTATGCAAATATTTCAGTTTTCGTGCACATTTGTGTCTGTAGCATGTTAAGATTCGATTAATTATTCACTGTTATTGCAAGATTGCCAATTTTTGTGAACAGTAATGTGTAATTCGAACTTAGCAAAAGGTGTAATTTTAATGTGTCAAAACAAGCACTAAATTTATGAACATACTCAAAGCAGAAAAATTTAAAAATTGATAAAATTAAAATGAAGTTTTATTTAAAAAGCACATTAAAGTATTAAACATTAAAATTTCACACAGCACAAAAAAAAGTTTTACTAATAGAAATATGAAAACCTTATACAAATATTTATATTTTAATTATTATTTTTTTCTAATTTAAAATCATTTTGTAAGTTTTATTTAATATCACAAGATAAACACGTTCGTCAAAATATCAATTGAATATTTTTACTTAAATCATTTCCCACAGTACAAAAAGCACAACAAAACATACATATTAAAACATGATAAAATTTATAATGGGAAATTTCTACATGTTGAAAAATGAAAAAGCAATCAGGAACATGACAGAAGGAGAGTATCATTAAAAAACCTGAGAAAGTGTAGTTTTCAGTAATCAATGTCTAGTGTGTAGTAGAAGCAGGCCAATGTGTAAATTCTACTTCTAATGTATAGTAGTTGGCAGCGCGGTTATTTCAAAATAACACATAGAACAGATATATTAAAAAAATTAAAAGTGTTGAAGCTTTTTAACTTTGTGTGCTGAAGGTTGGGAGGAAGTCAAAATTTCAGGAGAGGAGAAACCGATGAAATCTTGGAAAATGTTATTATTTTGTAAGAAAATTTTTATCTCCAATTTATTCTTACATAACACAAGATGTAAAATCCTTTAAAATAAATGTATTTAATCCATTAACAACGACTTATTTTATACTTCTTTTAAGACTTCGATACCAGTTTTCCCATTCTGTTATTTTAAATGATTGAATCTCCGATAGTTTCACATTAGATAATATGGATATTTTTTAAACTAAGATACTGATGTTCATATTTATAAGTTTCGTATCACTTAAATGGTAAGTTTTTGTACCAACCGGCATTAATGAGTTAAGTACATAATGTAAATTAAGATTCGATGGCTTATTAGTACTGCAATTTTTAATGATTGTGAGCCAGAAGGTAAGAATTATAGAAGTGAATTATAGAATATCAGAGTCACAAGCAAAGATGGTGCAAGTGGTATGTTTGCAAAAGTAATACATTGCTGCCATCAGTTTTCCCTAGGGGATATATTAATAACTGTTAGATTTTTTTAAAAAATCCAGACATCCAAAACTTGTTCAGGCACTGTTCCTAATATCATAGAGCGAGAGATAATGTTATCAAATTTATTTCAGTATATCATAAAGGTTGAAACATTTATAAAATGAGCTTTCTTGCTTATCTAGAATATATATGGATACACCTCAGCTGTTTGAAAGTAAGCTTAGCAATGTTGCACAGTCTGCTGCAAAGCAAAATGAATGTTATGCGGATTAGTGATGATTGCCGATATAGTTGGCAAACTACTTTTTACTTATATCCAGAATCAGGATAACATTCATTTCAGTTTGCAATGGGGTGTGCAGTTTTAACATATTTTTAAAACCACCGACTGGTCATCTATACCTATTCCAGATAAGCAAGAAAAATAATTACAAAAATGTTAATTTTTATCTAATACTTAAATAATTTTGACCGCGATCTCTCATTCTTTAAGGAAGTTAAACTTGGAAGGGATGCTTATATAAACAACATTAGATGATAAAAGGTGCTAAAAGTATTTTATTAACAACAGACTCGGCTTTATGTTGCCAATATTAAATTAAATCAGGGAATTAATAACTGATCAATCTGCTTACATCTAGGATAAATAATTACACATTAAAATAAATACCTATTTATTTTCTAAAACAAAATAGTGCATTTTAGAACTTTAGAAAATAAAAATTTTGTTTAACATTACTATACATACTTAAATTTAAATTGATCTTACAAAAGCTAAAATACAGTATAAGGTTTTCTTTAGACTTAAACATAATTGATAAAATGAACTGTATGTGAAATACCTTACTGAAATATCACATATTGGAATAGATATGACAATGCCTATTTAAAAGATTTATGAGGAAACACTTTGTTACAACTAACAAGTAAACAATTTTTCTTTTGTGTCAGCACACAGATATTTAGTTAAATGAAATTTCATAGATAAATCTTTCTTACATACCTCACAAGAGAAACGTTTTTTCTTCAGTATGAAAACACAGATGTCTACCCAACGAACACAGAACTTTCGGGCCACTGAGGGCTACGTTAGCTTTGGCCCAAACTGTCAGATGGAGGGCCGCTATCATTGGCCGTAATGGCAACTTAAAAAAACTGTCACGCTGGCCATAATGCGGTCGCAACAGAATTGGCCAGAAATACAATAAGATCCCCATAATTAGGCCACTAACGGTTAATCATAAATGATAGATTGCCTAAAACTGGCCACAATTATACTTTAAATGGGCAATTATTAATGGAAACTAGCCATAGCTAGGCCATTAAAAATCATAATGAATAAAAGCTAGCCAGAAACTTGCCGTAGCAACGCCATTTGTGGTTTTCAAGAATTAAATCCAGCCCAAAACTGCCCACAAAAATGCCTTTTTTGGGTATTATAAATGTAAGCTAGACAAAACCCAGCCATTGTCGCCCAATAAAGATTATTTAGGCATAAATCAAAATTTATTCTATAAAAGAAAATATATTTTAGGAGTTTATTTAAATGATAAAGTGTTTTTGCGTGCAATAAAGTACTAATAATCATTTATGTACACTTTTCAAGAAAATTATAAATTCAATTACCTTGATTTTTTTTGTCAAAAATTTGAGAAACACAATGTTTGACATAGTGAATTAATTTTATTTTTTCAATTATATATATTTAAAATTTTTATCCAATGTCATTTTTAAATAATCATATTTCATATAAATTTTAAAAGTACATGATTAAAAAAAACTAATTAATTCACTATGTCAAGTATTTTGTTTTGAAAAAAAAAAAAAAAAAAAGAAAAAAAACAAGGTAATTTGAACTTATAGTTTTCTTGAAAAGTGAACCTAAATGATTATTAATTAGCACTTACTTTCACGCAAAAACACTTTATAATTTAAATAATTTTCTAAAAAGCATTTTTTAACAGAATAAAATTTGAATTGGTGCTTAAATAATCTTTTATGTGTATGTATGTCTAATGTTAGTTTTTTTCTTTCTTTTTTTTCACAATGGTTTTAAAATAAATTATTGTTAAGTATGCTACCAGTATAAGATGTCTATTCATTAAATCATTATTGATAATAAAAAAAAAATATTTTTGCATCATTTTAATTTTATGAATATTAATTTTCACCTAAGTAATAAAATAAATAAATAAAAGAAAATTGCAATACATTTTTATTTTATATAGTCCATGAATGACCAGTTTTTTATGATTATTTATCTTTTAAAGTTTAATAGCCAAATATTAAAATAATAATAATAATATTCTAATCTTTTCACATGAAAATTCAGTAATTTGAAATTGTCATGAAATTTTTAATGTTTTTTTCTTATTCTAGTTTTCTAAATTGTATTAAAATTTACCATTTTCTTTAAGAACAATTATTTTCCACACTCAGAAAAAGAGAGGAAAAAACTTCTTTAAAAATTATTATATAATGCTAAAATAATTATTTAAAATAAATTACAGTTTATTATATATTGTAGTTTATTATTATAGTTTATTTTTATAGATTATTTTTATAGTTTATTATTATAGATTATTTTTAAATCATATGCATTATCGGAAAATATTATTTAATAGATTTAAAACGCGTTAAAGAAAACAAAATTGACAGAAAATTAAATCTCAATATTTTCTATTTTAAGGTGGTTCTCAAATTGCCTGCTCCACAACACGGAACTTTCTGACACATCTTAAAACGTAAAGGAATAAAATTGGTATGCCTGACTGTTGAAGTGATTTGAAATCGAAATGAGTTTTCCATTTTCTGATAAATAAAATGCTTATCGAATTATAAGGATTTTTAACGACAATTTTATTCCCTTTCTCAAGCAGCCGCTTTGGGAATTCGGTTCAAAATGCCGACTTTGACAGTATGTTACGAAATATCGTCTGCCTTTAACAAAAAATGAAAAATGTCTTTCAATTACATAGTTTCTGAATAACAACACCTGCACGTTTTATGTGTTTCTAAACAAAGATTAATTGAGAAATGGGTCAGGGTTTGAGAACGTCCTTAAGCAATAAAGTACAGTATCAGTGAATCTCATGAAATAAGCAATTGTAAAATAAATATCATTCTACATTTTGAAAAGAAAAGCACGTTAAAAATTTCGTGCGGTTTTATAAAAAATAATTCTATCGTGAATCAAATGATGCAAAAAAGATTATCACAACATATATATTTAATGAATAGACAAACTGATAAAACCTTACCAATGTTTAAGAAATTACTGGTTCGCTTCTCTCATACAAGATATAAACAGGCAACATCTCTTAAGCGCTCTCTCTAACTAAATGAGAATGACTAGTCAAGAAAAGCCAGATTTGAGCCTCGGGCGTGTGTCTTCCGAGAATTTTCAGTCTCCCCTATCTTGACCTTGATCCCCCGCGTCTCTTCCAATGCGTCCTTCAACCGAAACTCTAATTTACTAATACATGGAAGCCTTTTTGAAGAGGAGGGGGGGGGGGGCGGGAGGGACAAAATATTTTAATGTATTTTATAAAGCGGCATATGCCTTATAAAATAAACCACTTTGTCTTTTTGTCTTGCTTTCAATTATATACATATTTTTTCTTTAAAATATTATTTAATTTTGATCATCTGGAAAAAAAAAAAACTTTTTTAAACAAATTTCATACGATATTAAAAATTAGTTGCAACACCGAATTGTAAAAAGTGAATTATATATTAGTAGTATATTGTTTAGGTCTGAATTTGTTTAAAATTTTAAGGATATTCATTTTTATTCCAGTGTGTTCATAAGAAAATTCAGTGTATTAAGGCTGTTCTCAAATCGAAATCAGCTAGTTTCTGACACATTTCTGAATTCAGTTTTGTTCGAAAATGCCTGAAATTGGCAGGTGTTCTTATTCAGAAGCTATGTAATCGAACAGAGTTTTCGATTTTTTAGTAATGACGAAAGATCTTTTAGAAAATATTGTCAAATGTGACGTTTTGAACCAAATTTCCGGCGCGACAGTGTGGGGAAAGAGAAAAAACTGTGGTCACGTTACAAAAATCGCTTATAACGCAATAAATTATTTATCAAAAATGAAAAACGCCATTTTATTCCAAATCACTTCAACAGTGACCCCTGGATGCCTAAGCGGGGCAGATCGGTCTGTCAATTTTATGACTTCACGTTTCAAAATGAATCAGAAGAGTGTCAGGAAGTTTCGCGTTTGTTGAGTAGGGAATTTGAGAACCGCCTGAGAAATACTTTCCAAACAAGTTAATTTTATTTGTAATTTACAAAAATAGGTAAAAGCAAAGAGAAAGAAAAATTTTCAAATATATATTTTAGTGCATAAAATCGAAATTACTATTATTATTATTATTATTATTATTATTATTATTATTTTAATACCTTCATCTAATTAAACAATGTTCTTTAAACAGTGAAAATTATTTTGAAAAAAAATATTTTTTTTTATCTCCTATAATCAAAATATCAACTACTTAGCACTGGCCTTCTATTTTCTAGATTATGAAGGACTTTTATACGCTGGCTGGAAACTTAACTTACTCGCATTTTACTTAATATGCTTTCATAGAAAAACAAATTTTAAATAACGAAAATTATGCTGAAAAAGTGAGGAAAAAAGATTTCTCTCTGTCTTATTATCAACATTATATCAAGTAGACGACACTGGCCTTCTGTTTTCTAGGTGATGACAGGCTTTTACATGCTGGCCTAAAGTTTAACTTTAGTGGCTACTGAGCGCGGAAAATGCAGTAGTTTTCTCTGCGCTCGCCCGTTATCCGTTAGTCGACTGCTACCGGATGTAGCGGCGCATCAGTTAATATACAATGGTGACTGGATACAAATTGCCGCAAAAATATTTGGCCATAATGTTCACAGCAAGCGGCCACATATGACGTGTTTGTTGGGTAGGTTTTCATTTGACAGAATATTCTTCGTTGCATACCTCACAAGAAATAGGTTTCTTTTATTATGAACGAGCCGATAGTAAAATAAATGAGATTTTGGAGAAAATACTTTGTTCACACCTCACAAGAGAAAGGTTTTTCTTCAGTATGAACATGCAGGTGGTCATTCAATCTATGTTTGTGAGAAAAACCTCTGTTACACACCTCACAAGAGAAAGGTTTTACTTTAGTATGAACACGCAGGTGAACATTTAAATTCGATTTCTGAGAAAATCCTTTGTTACACACCTCACAAGAGAAAGGTTTTGCTTCAGTATGAACACGTAGGTGAACATTTAAAACAGACTTCATAGAAAATCCTTTGTTACACACCTCACAAGTGAAAGGTTTTTCTTCAGTATGAGCACGCAGGTGTCTATTTAAATCAGACTTCTGAAAAAATCCTTTTCTACACACCTCACAAGAGAAAGGTTTTTCTTCAGTATGAACACGCAGGTGTCTATTTAAAATAGACTTCATAGAAAATCCTTTGTTACACACCTCACAAGAGAAAGGTTTTTCTTTAGTATGAACACGCAGGTGAACAGTTAAATTAGACTTCCGCGAAAATCCTTTGTTACACACCTCACAAGAGAAAGGTTTTTCTTCAGTATGAACTCGCAGGTGAATATTTAAATTAGACTTCCGAGAAAATCCTTTGTTACACACCTCACAAGAAAAAGGTTTCGCTTTAGTATGAACGAGCCTGTGGTCATTTAAATGAGATTTGTGAGAAAAACCTTTGTTACACACGTCACAAGAGAAAGGTTTCTCTTCAGTATGAATACGCAGGTGGGCAATTAAATTAGATTTCTTAGAAAACCCTTTGTTACACACTTCACAAGTAAATGGTTTCTCTTTAGTATGGATTCGCAGGTCATTACTTAAAATGTTTTTTTGAGATAATTTTTTACTACCCATCTTACAAGTGAAATGTTTCCCCTTAGTATGGACGCAATGATGCCTATATCAATTACGCATTCGAGAGAATTCTTTGTCGATGCTTCGAATTTGTGGTGTTTAGCATTTAATTTTTTTCAGTTTTGAATTTAGCTTTTAAAATTTTATAATAAAGGTTTTTCTTCAGTATGAACACGCAGGTGTCTATTTAAAGCAGACTTCTGAGAAAATCCTTTATTACACACTTTACAAGAGAAAGGTTTTTCTTCAGTATGAACATGCAGGTCATTGCTTAAAACAGTTTTTTGAGAAAATCGTTTACTACCCATCTTACGAGTGAAAGGTATTTCATTAGTATGATGATGCCTATATAAATTATGCTTTTGAGTGAATCCTTTGTCGATGCATTAAACTTGTCGTATTTACCATTTAATTTTTTTATTTTAAATTCAGCTTTTAAAATTTTCTGCTGAATTCAGCTTTTAAAATTTTCTGCTGATTTCAGCTTTTAAAATTTTCTGTCAAGTGTTGAAAGTGTAAGGAACCTCCTGGGATGCACACGACGCCTGCTCTGTGATTCATGGCGGTCTGTTCCACTCATTCATAAGAAAATGATTATCTTTAGTAAAACAGAAATGGAATTTCAAATAAACTTGTCAGAAAACATTTATTACAAATTTTACAAGGAAATAAAGATGAAAAAATACTTTAATGCAAAATTGCCAGAAAGTTTGTTACTGCAGATCTTCTAGGTGGGATGATTCTCTTATCACCAGTATGATGGTGAATATTAAAACTAAAATTCTGTGCTAGATGTTTACTGAAAAATTCTTCAAATACGTTGTTGGTTCAAAGTTAAATTAGATTTTTAAACATATCCTTTATTTTATATCTCATATGTAGAAGAGCTTTTTCTTCAATATAAATACTACTTACCTCTTTTTATTACAAAATATGAAGTCCTTGTTAAATTGATATATAGAAGGTTTTTGTTTTATCTAAATCCATAAATGAACCGTAATTGTATTATGTTATTTGAAAATATACTCAAATAAAAAGATACATATTTAAATAACTTTACTTTTTAAAAGAAATACAACCACATCTTAGTAAATGAGCATATACTGTAAAGAATATATATTACACATTGCAATAAGAATTTTTCAAGCAGAACTTTTTCTTTAGAAAACATTGAAGTTATCAAATAAAGGTTAAAATATCCACAATGATGTAGGATCATAAAATTATTTAAATTATTTACTGATTCTTTAAGAAGGGATCTTTCACTTAAAAGAAAAAATGCTGAAAAGATATACATGAACTTTTCAGTAGTATTTTTTATTTCAACATATCTTTTAATAAATGGTCGTCTGAATTCTATCTTGTAATTTGCATGTGAAAATTAAGCAGATCATGCTACTGCACAACATCTCAGGAACTTAAAAAGATCCTTACTTTGGCATGATTTATTTTCAGCATCCATATACCACATCAATTCATATTTCAACCATTTCACTGTATATTCAGAAGAGACTTCACAGACATCTGCACCTAAAATATAAATTAAAACATATACATACCACATAATTGTTTCTGAATTTTCAGAAGTTTATATTAGAAATCCTATTTCAATGTCATTAATAAAATTAGAATATTTATTAAGCATGTAACAAACATTATGCATATTTTACTTTAATTTCTATAATTAGCATAACAATAATTCCCCCCCCCCCTCACATGAAAAGTATTGTTACAAAGCTGTTAGAGGCACACCAAACTATGTTTAGATCTTTATATGTTATAGTTCTTTTACCATTTTTAATTAAAAGAAATTTGAAATGAGTAAAGTGCAAGCCTTAATTTGTCCTATTAATAATCAAGCCTAATCATTAGATGTTCCAAAGCTAAAATAATATAACTAGACAGATAATAGACTATCGGGAATCCAAATCATGTTTACTTAGCAAACATTAAAACTCTTCAAATATAAAATTAAAATATTTTGAATGTTAATTTTACATAAATTAATCAATATATTAAAAACACAAAGTACAATTGTAAAAACTTCAGGAGTTTCCTTTTTAATTATGAAACTTTTTTTAATCAGGGACACTATTTCAGAAATTTTGTATGTAAGTAGTTTTAATTACTACAAGAAATATAGATCCAAACATAGTTTAGCACTCCTCTAACAACTTTGTAAAAATATGTTGCATGTGGCTATAGTTGTGCTAAGTGTAGAAATTATACAGATCCCACAATCTCATGTCTAGGAGCAAGCACAAGAAAATAAGAGACATATTGTATGTAAGTTTAAAAATGTGATAATTTAAAAGAATTTACGAGTTTTTTAA
This sequence comes from Maratus michaelseni, assembly GCA_963931845.1. Taxonomy (NCBI): domain Eukaryota; kingdom Metazoa; phylum Arthropoda; class Arachnida; order Araneae; family Salticidae; genus Maratus; species Maratus michaelseni. The sequence continues at coordinate 260,277,585 of OZ007600.1, read as the reverse complement.
TTATTAAACACTTTTTAATAAAGACACTATATCAGAAAAGTTTTATGTTAGTATATTTTTATTTATGTGCTTCTGTAAATAGCATAGGATATGTTTAGTATTGTTTAAAGGTAAATAAAAATAAAATTGAACAAGCAAATTTCAATACGTTGAACAAATCTTTATATCATAAAACATAACTTGACATTGTTTCAATTTTCATTGTTAAGCAATTAAAATAGCTTAGTCAGATTTTACAAACATCTGCATTGATTTTGCTGAATTTTGAATAAAAACACTAATTTTTCTACTTTTTCTAATGCCACTCAATTTCGAAATCAATTACAAAACAGAAAATAGATTAAATTACAAATTTATTTATAATCTTTTCTATGTTAAGTTATAGACTGATTACCAAACAATCTATGTTTTAAAGTTTATCACAAATATTTGAACTAGAATTAGAATAATTAATACCATTGCAATTAATTTTTTAAGTAATGTAAATATAAATTTTATACACATATGTATAGTGACAAACGGACAACAAAAAATTATCTGACAGGTTATATTTTTTTGTTATTTCCCTCTCTTTCAGCTTCAGTTCAGAAAATTTCATAGTGTTCTTTTCTTTTTACAAACTAAATCCTGCATTTTCTCTCAACAAGTTTCCATTTTACTTTTGTTCCTTTATTACCTTTCATTCATGTTATTCTTTCTTTTATATCTTTAATTGGATTCATCATTCCAACGTTTCATTGGAAGTATCAAAATTTGTGATTCAAAAATCAGATTTACCTCATCGTGTGTTTTTGTTTGTTAAGGCAATATTTTTTAACATTAACCAAGTTTTTATTTAAATATATACAGAAAAGCATTTCAAAATATTAATATGCAGTAAAGCCATGTTTCTCATAATATTATACTAGGCAGTGGTGACCATCCCCCCCAAACCCAATGACGCAAATTCCCCCCCCCCTTAAACAAAACATCAATTGTAAAATGTTAGAAAATCAATTCTTTTTAGCATTTAAGATAAAATACAAAGAAAACAACATTACAATTTTGCCCATTAACTCGTTAGCCGGAGGATATGAAAATTTAAATTCGTCCCAACATCAGTGCTTGTGCCTTGCTTTCCGTAGGACATGAGGATCACTCTTGCAATTGCAAGGCAGTACTTGTTTTTCGAGATCAGCATGATAGCTCGATATATTACATTTAATGATTCATTTTTAAATAATAATATAATAACAAATAAATACAATATAAACTTAAAGAAAAAAAAATTATAAAAAATTTTAATTTGGACATATTATAGAAAATATAAATTATGTCTCTTCTAAGCATTGACTAATAGATGATTTCTGAACCGTTAGTCTTTGATAAACAGTTTCAATTTCAAAAATATTTAAAACCAGTGGACCGGTGAGAGGATTTCGCACTGTAATCCCATTTTATTAGCATTGTAGTATTTTTTTTTATATAGATTTAAACTTTTAAAGAAACATTAAGAATAAAAATACCTGTAAACTACATTGGTACAGATGTCGCAAACGCACAAGGGTTTCTTTTTGGCGCCAAAATGGTGATTTTTTTGTCGGGCGGCGTAACCTGGTGACTTTTACTTTGTATGGTGACTTGGTATTTTATAATAAAATGAATTGTGTATGTAAATAAATTAAAAATAAAATAATATAAAATAATTAATAAATAAAATTAAAATATGTGTAATAAAAATAATGTATGTGTTAAATAAAACTGTGTGTAATAATAAAATTAAATGTGTGTGTTTTAAAGTAAAATTATAATAAAATTGTACAATTTTATTGTAAAATAAAACTAACATGTTTTCGCAAGCTAGACCTAACAGGTATTCGAAAATGGGGTTTTCTCGGCAAAATAGCACCACAAAAAAATTGCGCCAACCCCTGTGCGTCTGCGATATCTGTTCCCTAACATTAATTAGTCAAGCCAGAATAACAGCTGATTTATTCCATCAAATTTACAAAAAGACACGCGCGAGAACAAAAAAATTAACAATCGTATTTTAACTGCATCGAAAACAAACCATAGGACAATGCATGGTGTCTTTTCTCCTAAACGTTGCAATTTCAATTTTGCTTTTTAATCATAAATATAAAATAAACACGTGCAGAGATATCACACTTTATTCTTTTTGTGCTATTTTTTTTATAATCATTGTTGAGAGTGATGTAATCCGGAGTTTTATTTTTCTAGCAGCACTAATTTGAAGAAAACCTTTCATTTCATTTATGAAAACAATGCCGATTTAATTTTTAATTATCAGCAAATTGTAATCAAAAAACATGTTTTAGGAAAATGTAAGTGTACTATGTCAGAAACCTGTTCAAAATCCTTTCATATGGTATCTCATTCGTCGTTCTGCGTTTCGTATTTTCTTATAAAAAGGGATGTTGACAGGAGAAATAATATATATGATTAGCTGAAGTATTGGGTTATAAGCCGTTTGGGTCAAAAAATGCATTTTTGAAGACGTTACAAAACTTAACTTTTTTAAGGAAACAGTCCTAATTAAGGAAACAGTCCTGATGCTCTGACATGCGGGAGAAAAAACATTTTAGTACGACCAAAAATTACCGAGTTTCAAATTTGAAAAAATTTTGGCTCTTAACACAGTGCCTGAAGTAATGTACGATTTCGATCTAACCGCATATCACTTCGGGCACCATGTTAAACGCGAAAATTTTCCAAATTTTAAACTCGTATAACACGGTGAGTTTTGGTCGAACAAAAATGTTTTTTTTTTCATTTGATATATCAGAGCTTTAGGATTGTTTTACCAAATATAACTTATAGGACCCGTAGGCTGTATAAAAAGTTAATTTTTATAACTTATTCATCAGAATTGCATTTTTTTTATCCAAATTGTGTCCAACATAATTATTTAGCTAATTTTAAATACTTTTGCAATTGGAACTATATGCCTAAGACTAACGATTAAGAAGTTATCCATTGATCGATGTTTGGAAAAAACACACTGTATGTTAACAAATATAGAAAACATATTCTGGAAAAAATGGAAAGGAGAACAATTCTATAAAACAAATTTGATAAACGTTTGAAAACAAGTAGAAGTAAATTAAAATAACTATAAACTTAATTTTTTTCCGCAGACTATGCGGTTTAACATATGAAAATCATATTTTTCATTATTTTGCGTAAAAGAATACACCAATCCGAAATACATTATTATGTTGAAAAAAGTATTTACAGAAATGTGAGCTACAAGTTTTAAAAATGCAATTTTAAGCCACTGAAGTTGTCATATTATCAGAAAAATTATTAAACTCTTGATTAAACTTTTTTCCTTCTCTTTGAGAGAGAAGACTAGATATCTTTAGAATTATCTGACAAAATTTAAAGCATTTTTTTTCACATATTTGGTTGCATGAATGCAATACTAAGTTATAATACTTTGCCTAAATATGAATTATGCTTTATAAATTTTTAAATATGGAAAGAATTGTTTTAGAGTTTCTAAGATGACTTTTTAAAGAAAAGATCTTGTCTCAACTATCGTCTGAAAAAAAAATCGCATAAAACAGGAAATATTAAGAATTTAAAAATCCCCCCCAAAATGTACTTTTTCTTTTAATCCCCCCCCCCCCAAAAATAAATTGTATGACACACTTTGTGTCACCAAACCCCTCTCTGGGCACCCCTGACACTAGGAAAAAACGACAACACTTCAAATGGAAGGAAGAAATGGGAACGATAGGTAGCACCACCTAAAGATACAGATAATTATAGAAAATCTAAATCCTACTTCAATCTTTTCATTAAAATAATTATAAATTATCTTTCTTTCCCTTCATACACTTTTTACCAGGAAGACCAAGAAAATGAAACCTGAATTACAAAACAGGCTTTATACCAGTGGCATAGCTACTTATTCAACGCCCTGGGGCAAGAAAAATTAGCGCGTCACTTTGTCTCTAGAAAAAAGTTCTGGAAAATTTTGTTTTATTTAAGGTTTAAAAATCGTATACAAGATTCATATGGCTGGTTTTTAATTTTGAATACAGCTATTCTCATTTTTTTTGCTTTATTGAATCGCAGATTCTTGCAATTAAATAATGAACATTTACTTTTAGAAAATACTGGTATTCAAAATTAAGAACTCGTATGAATCCTAATATGTGTACTTATTTTTATTTAAAACCTTACATAATTTATATGAAATTCAATGCGTTTTAATAATAATACATTCACCACAATAAATACAAATAAAATAATAAAAGGAAATATATTTTTTTAAGTACTGAGTACCTACTTATATTTACTACACGTACGAGGTCAAATTTCCATTTTATATATGCCCATGGTCCATGCCAACCATCAATCTCTATTGTCCTTTCCAAGGCCTTCGAAGATAATACAGAATTCTAATACTAAGTAAACATGCTATAATGCTAAAACTTTTTATTTTGATAGCATATTAGTTGAAGCATTTTGATGAAAATTAAAAACGAAAAAGAAAGAAGAAAAAACACGTGTCTATACATGAATACAATGTAGTTATTGCATCATATAGATTGTCTCACTCTGCATTGTCACCTCAGCATTTTTTGCTCTCTCCTTCTAGACAACTAAGGTAACGTTTACACAAATAGTGGTAGTTCAAAGCTTGCTTTTTTGTATTTGAATACTTCCTTAGATTAGAGGCTCCTAATTAGTTAGAATCTTAAATGTATTTTGTGATCAGAATGAGAAAAGGGCTACGAACCCCCCTCCCCCCCCCACTTACTCATAACCGGGTCCTGCACAGTAAACATAAAAATTTCATTTCTGAATGACATATAAGAACACGTATAAATTTACACAAAAATATTTGCTCAAAGTATTTCTCACAGATTTATTAAGTATTCTTGAAATAACTATATATATATAGCAGCATGCTATTAATGCTAAGAAGCTGTATTTTGATAAATTCGTGTTTTCACCACAAGGCACTTCCTTTTATTATGCATTAGCTATCTCAAAAATATAAATTATTCTTTCATGCCTTAAAAATGTCTTTTTGAAAAGATACATTATTTTACTTATTTCAAAATCTTCGGTCCTGAATTAAATTCAACCTTACACCACTGAAAACACTTCTTCAGTTGTCATATGATTAACGAGATTTTACTTGAGATTTATTTTATGAATAAAATAATTCTTAAATAAAATCTAGCGCATACACAAGTCGCTTATGAAAATAAAATTATAATATGAGTGCGCTCTTACAAAGGAATCTTAAGTGAATGTACAGTCAACACGGTTTTTCTTCTTCATAGTAATTGAGTCATTTTTAGGAAAGCCATTTTAACATAGCCTTGGTTAGTATTTCAGTAAAATTCTATGCAACATCATGAAGTTTCCCACATTTGAGAGGCTGACATTTCATTTTCATGTAATAATGTGACAATTATTGCTTAATTACAAGGCTGATTTCTAAGGAAAATCATTTCTCTGTTTCAAGTAGAAAAGTCTTATGAATTCTTCATGCCATATCTTCAAGATTAAAAACAATACTCTAAAATTTCATTTGCCACTTGGTTCTGGATCAATGTGGCATATGCCTAAATCTGACCTTGACTACGTATATTTTACAAACTGTACTGACAAGTGCATGTTGAATTCCCCATTAAAAATTGATCTTTTCTTATTTCCTCATTCGTAAAACAGTCAATAACTTTCTTAAGTGAAATTAACAAGCTACTGCTTTTTCAATTAATTTAGCGGCCAAAAAGCTAAAACGATGTCATGACATTCTGCTTTTTATATCTTGGACTACAAATTTATCTTTGATTAGAAATTGCAGCTAATGGTGACATTGTTACTTTATTCTATCTTTACAAGAAGATAGTATTAGGTTCACGAAAAATTTTTGATTACTAGTTTTCGATGGATTGGAACGTTTTAGAAGGTCCTGAAAACACGAGCTGACTGTTTTTATTAAATGTCTCTCTATGAGTCTGTCTGTACATGATCAAAATTTTGTGGGCACTCTATCTCAAGAACTAATGAATGGAATTTAATAAAACTTCAGATTCAGTTAGACCATGATATAAATTGTTGCTGATTACTTTTCGGTGTAAATAGCCCAACAGATGATGCTGCTATGCTGCATTTTTCATCATTTTCACGATAGCTATATCTCAAGAACTAATGTACAGAATTTCATCAAACTTCATATTCTGCTAGACCTTGACATAAGTTGTTGTTGACTAGATTTGGTGCAAATCTCCCAACAGATGGCGCTGCTATTCTGCATTTTTCAGGATTTACACAATTTTAGTGATACTCTCAAGAACTTATGCACAGGATTTAAAAAACTTTAGATTCAGTGAGACCTTGATATAAATTTGTGCTGATTCATTTTTGATGTAAATTAACCAACAGGTGGCATTGCTATGCTCTATTTTTCATGATTTCTGCTATAGCTGTATCTTAAGAACTAATGCACGGATTTTCACAAAACTTCATATTCAGTTAGACGTTGACATAATTTGTTGCTGATTAGGTTTTTAGCAAATAGCCCAACAGGTGATGCTTCTATGCTGCATTTTTCAGGATTTCCGCGATTGTCATATCTCTAGAACCAATGAACGGAATTTTATCAAACTTCATATTCTGCTAATCTGTGACATAAGTTGGAGCTTAGTAGGTTTTCGTGTAAATTATATGACAGGTGACGCTACTATGATATATTTTTGGATTCTGAAATGCATAATTAAAGAAAATTATGCTTTTTTGAAGTATTAACATGTATGAGATAGAAGAACGTTTTGGGATTGTCCCATCTAACTAGTTTTCATTGTTATTTGTACCACTTTTTCAAATTCTATGCATTTCTATATGACAATTTCAAGAGAAATTAAAAAAAAATTGTAAATAGTTGTACAAATAGAATATATAAATAGTCGATAGTGGCAGCAGTACTGTCGGTCTTTGGGATATAAAACCCTCATATATTAGTGGTGGTTTGGTGGCCCATAAGTTGAAAATCCTTAGTATAATTGATCCATGTAGGGGCTCTATTGTAAACTCGAATGACAACTACGATTCCTTATCTTGGCATTTGGGCAAAGTGAGTGCATGCTGAATCTTAGTCCCCAAGTGTACCCAAAAGGGTAAGTAAATTTTGAAAACTTTGTCGTCTGTTGTTGTCGGCAACAGTAAAATAAAAAAAGCTAGTCATACTCAAATAATGTTGGAGGAGTTACTTATGACAGCAGTGTGGTGTTGTGAATTAAAGCTTTGCCAAAGTCATTTCTTTTAAACGAGCATAAAAGTGCTTTTTTTAAAATGAAAGCCATTGCGATCAAAATCAAGGTAAAAATATCACAGGAATATGTCAATTGTCACAAGTGTGATCCATTCATAATAACTTGTTTATAATAATTAAAAATACATACAAAAAATTAAAAATTTTTTTTTTTGCCTTTTCAAATTTGAGTGCCTGGAGCAGTTTGCTATAACTGCTACACAGTAGATACTCCATTACTTTATAGTGATTAAAACTGCATAGATAATATGTAGTATAAAACAAAATAATAGGCAAATAATATTATCAAATTAAAATCTAAAAACGATGAATTCTTCTGAAGTTTTTTGAATGTAAAGAACATAAACAACCTCATATATTATGGCAAAGTTTTGAGCCCAAAGACAATGAAAAGACCAACACAAATTGAAAAAATAGTAATATTTGTGATTACCCTATAAAATAAGTCTTAAAAAGTTTGTAGCTGTATACATTTGCATGTGGGTCTTGTACGACAAATGCGTTCACTTGCCAATATTAATATTTGTGATAACCTTATAAAATAAAAGTCTTAAAAAGTTTGTATCTGTATACTTTTGTATGTAGATCTTGTACAACAATTTTGTTCACTTACATCTGATTGAAATACAGATGAGTTTTAGCGATATTTTGGTGAAAATTTTTCATCGATAAGGGAGAAATATAAAAATGCACTTTGTTGATATATATTTTTTTTGTTATATACTTTCTTACATTGTCTTTTTTACATGTTAATGGAGTTCAAAATCAATGTTCTGCAGAAAATTCTGGTAAGTAAAAAACTTTGTTAAATAGTGGACTTTATTAAAGGGAAGTTTTACTGTATATCCTTTTTAAGTTTCTTTTTTTATTACGTGAAATATGCCTATTTACTTTTCAAATCCTTTTATTTTACAGGGGTTTTCATTTTTTCTCATGGCTCTTCTTTCCAGACATCGTACATGTGTTCAGCACATCGAAACAAAATAACATAGAGAGCCATAACAATCTCTTTCTGGGGCAAAGATAAAAAAAGTCATGTGGCATATGGACTTCTTCCTTCTGCCAACATTTGCCACATCTTTCATCCATTGGATTTATATGGGGTTACCTCTGAAATGAAGAAATTTTTTTAAGTAATAATCACGATGAATTGCAGAACATACGAATGTAAATCAAGATTTGTCAAAGGATAAATTCATAACTTTCCATACACCAGTCGTAGATTTATTTTAAAAACTTGTTTTCTTTAAAATAATAATAATAATTAAAACTTGAAGCAGCATCATTATTTGATAATGATTAGTATTTTGCTTCGTAAATGAAGCATATCAGTTTTTTAATCCATTAGGTGCTGCTATATATATTAACCCTTTTTTGTAGAACAGTTGTTTTTTCTTTATGAATAGGAAGTCTTTAAAGTACTTCTGAAAAAACTGATAATATTTAGGAAACACAGCATGTTTCCAAAATGGAAGCAAAGGCCCCTAGTAGGCGTAAATTTCCAAAATTTTAACTTGTGCCTCTATAATATTTATGGTAGTTCAACTCATTTCTTTAGATATAAAAGTGATAATATCATTCTGAAACTGATATTTTATGAAGGAATCGTATAAATTAGTCCAACATTAATAAAAATAAAAAATTAAATTATTGATTCCATAAGCATTTTCATTATCCACCTCTTTATGTTTCAACATTACATAATTTTTGTCCTACTATTTTACATGAAAATGATTGAACATTTGTTTTGCAGCAATATATTACATTTTTTATGTTTTCTGAAACTGGTCTTTTAACTTATTTTTTTAGTTTTTTTAATATACTGATTTTAAGGTTCATCTGGACTTTCATATTAAAATATCAAGTCATGCATTTAATACTTTGTCTTTTTTTAAACACAAAATCAGACATTTCTTGATTGTTTGTTGATTTAGAATTTATGGAAAGTTCTGCTTCACCAGAAATATCATGTGGTAATTCATTGCATAAATTATTTTCTACTATATATTCCTCATATTTTAGAATAATGCGATCAGGTAGCAGATAAACAATTACCAGGACATCCGAAAAATCATCTAAATCTAAAATAAAAATTATTCAATCATCTTCCGTGTAAAATAGTAAAAAAAAATATGTACTGAAAAAAATAAAGAGATGGATACTGAAAATGGTTATAGAATGGGTAATTTTCTTTTTTAAAATTATAAATGTAGAAGTTGGACTAATTTATGTCAATTTGTTTTAAAATATCAGTTTCAGAATGTTATTATCTCTTTTATAGCTAATAAACTGAAAAATAACTACCATAAATGCACAGAGGTATATTTAAAAATATTAAAATGATTATCCCCACTAGGCACCATTGCTCCATTTTGAGAACAACTTATACTTTCGGTAATTGTGAGTGATCTATAGTAGTACATATTAATTCTGGATTGATCTTCTTTTATAATACACAGTTATAAACATATTCTAACTAAAAAATATCCTTTGAATGCACCCAAAAACCTATTTTTCATCTAAATCTAAAATAAAAATTGTTCAATCATCTTCCATATAAAATAGTCAGAAAAAAATATGTAATGATGAAAAATAAATAGATGGATAATGAAAATGATTATGGAATGGGTAATTTCATTTTTTTAATTATAAATGTAGAAGTCGGACTAATTTATGTCAATTTGTCTTAAAATATCAGTTTCAGAATGATGTTATCTCTCTTATAGCTAATAAACTGAAAATAAATACCATAAATGCACAGAGGCATATTTAAAAAATTACCCCCATTAGACACCAGTGTTCCATTTTGAGAACAACTTATACTTTTGCTAATTGTGAGTGATCTATAGTAGTACATATTAATTCTGGATTGATCTTCTTTTATAATACACAGTTATAAATATATTTTAACTAAAAAATATCCTTTGAATGCACCCAAAAACCCACTTTTCACATTTTTTTAACACTCTTAAAAAATTAGAAAATTCAAGTAAAACTTTTTCAAAAAAATACAGATGTCATCTCATATATTCAAAAAGCAAATAACATGAAACTTTTAATAACATATAAAATACTCACTCTAGAAAAAAAATCCTAAAGCAATGTTCCTAAAATGGGAGAAAGGGTGCCTAATGGGTTTTAGACAAAATATTTTACAATATATATATATGATTGAATGTATATTATATAAGTTTTTTATTCTTCATGTTATTGTTATTTATTGAAACAAATGAAAAGCTCCCATTCTCTATCTTGGTGACATTGTTTTACTGAAAATTGTAATTTTCTGTCCTCATGCAACTTATATATATTTCTGACTACTATGAATGTTTCTTGGATTATTCATAATATTCAGATATAAATAATTTTTAAATGCATATTTATTTTTTAAAATGTGTATTTAAAAAAATTATGATAAGTTTTTCAAGAAATTATCATTATAAAAAAAGCATTTTTAAACATTTAGGAAATTGAGAAAATAGTTTCAATATATAATCAATGTTATAAATTGGCACAAATTTTAGCACCAAATGAATATTAATTTCATTATTCCATAAAGAAAAAAAGTTATATACAAAAAATACCATGGCAATTAGGCTAATAATGAAAAAAAAATGTAAAAATATTAATGTAAATTTAAAATCTTCATTCATAGTACTAAGGCCATATAAAGACGACACTACCTAATTCATACTACTGCCAAAAGGTATTAAATAAATGAAGAAAAATAGTATTTTGCATATTTATTATAGAACTTTTTCTTCTTTTATTTATATGACTAGGGTGCTCTGCAACCCTATGAGTATGCTCGCAAACCCTCGTCCACACCTCACAGACTCTAAAAACATGCTAATTGGCTATATTTTAGAAAAGATTAAGAACGATTGAATTAGTTTAAAAGCGAAAAATGTGTGAGTGGTAAGTTGCTGGAAAATTGGTTAACTGTGTTAATGCGTTGCAACATGTACGGCAAAAATAATAAAAAACTTTTTATCATTGGAAAGTCTGCAAATCAAGATGCTTTAAAAGTGTAAAATGACTATCAGTGATTTACAAATCAAACAAAAAAGCATGGATGACTTCAGACTTATTTATATACTATTTTCACAAGTGGGATAAAGTGCTCCAAAAATAGAAAACAAAGATTGCACTCATCGTTGATAATTGTTCTGCTCACTCACTGGTCAGCAATTTTAAAAAACATAAAAGTTTTTTACTGCCTACCTCAACCTCGGTGTGACAGCCTCGCAAACTAGTTCTTATTCGCAGTTTCAAATGCTGTTACAGAAAGCAATTGATTCTGATGATGTTAGAGAGAAATAACAAAGATCAGGATCTTAAAATTTCTGTTCTTGACGCTATACACCTGATGACAGATGCTTGGGGAAGTGTGACTAAATCCTGTATCCAAAACTGTTATAGGAAAGATGGATGCATTGACAGAAGTGATAGTGACTTCGAAGATGAAGATGACTTGTGACTCTCAGTCTGTTTGCAACAAAATAACGTTGAGCAGTTTAATGATATTTTAAACATCAATGAGTACAATAACGTTAATGATGATGTCTTAATCTCGTCATACTCTCCACTGCGGAAATCGTCGTGGAAGTGGTAAAAGTGCAGGAACAAGAAATTGCAAGTGATAATGACTCAGAAGAAAAAACTGTAATTAAAACACCATCATGTGATTGGGTTGCAGAGTCATTACAAAATCTTGAACAGTTTTTGAAGCAATGGAAAATATTGATGATTCAACATTTAATGTATTAAGTGTTTTACGAAGAAAATTAAATGAAGCAAAATTCTGTACAGTCAAACAATCAACTTTGGATGAAAATTTTTCCACTTCTCATTAAAGATTATCAAGCAGCTATTCATATAAGTTTTTTTTCATGTACATACTGTTATTAACTTGGATTTGGATTTAGCCAGCGATCTGATATAACGAGCATTTTTCTGTGTACTTCTTGTTAAATATGGGTCCTACTGTATATTGTTTTAGGTATAATGCAGTGTTTAACATTTAATGCTTTTTACACATAATAATTGAATTTTTTTATAGTTATCTTTCTCTTTTAATAACTATGTATAAATATATTTTTGAAATGAAAAATGTTTTTTGCACTTCATCAAAATCTGGCAACAATAAGTAAAAAAAAGTCTTTTTTTGAAATATGAAATAAATCTATAGGGGAGAGAGGGGCACATGTGAACAGGGGGTACATGTGAACATGATGCTTTGTACTAAGATAATTTGAAATAAAAAATCTTAAAAAATTCTCAATAGATGACAGTACCAGTCCTACCTCTCTGCTAAACTTTTAGAGCAATGAGTCATTTTGTTTTTCTGTAGTGACTATTTCTTTGTTTTAGCAGGTGTTGTATATAACTTTATCACTCACTTCTTCAAGTAAAAACATAGTTTAAACTAACTGATAACCTGGAATTAATTATTGCAGAACATTCAGATAAGTTTATGACAGTTTTTAATTTTTTTTACTCAATTAAGAATTCTTTATTTTTTTAAGTTAGGTCTAAGTGAGATGATGGGGCACTTGTGAACAAACCATGTGGGGCAGATGTGGACAGTTATTTTGATAATAAATATGAATCAAAATAAATTAGATCAATATAATATGCGTTGAATTTGTATGAAAATGTATTTCAGGGAACTGCACATCAAAATATGTTGTTAAACTTTTTAATTCAGCTGTGAGCATGATATATAGAGTACATATATTATTTTCAGAAACAAATTTTTTCTTATTGACATAATACTGTATAATTTAAATTCCCATAGCAGGCTACAACCAGTGCCATCGCTAAGACTTTTTATTGAGGGGGGAGAGGACCTTAAATTGCCAAGTCAAATTTCAGTATTTGCCAACTCATTGAAAAGGAAAAATAAATAGTTCTCGCCAATTCAACAAGTTTGCCAACTAGTTTTACAATTTACCAAAATACCACAGTTAGAAAATGTAATATAGTTCTTATTTGTAAAAAGTTTAATAATATTCCCAATTAGATTTGCAACTTTTGCCAAGTCTATTAAAAATAGAGAGTATATTATAGTTTTTATTAAAGTTTTATACAAATTTGCCAAATAAAAGTTTGTAAATTTGCCAAGTGTAATAGCATTCACAAATGTTTGGGGGGGGAGGCTCCCCCCCCCGTCCCCCCCTTAGCGAGGCCCCTGGCTACAACCCCTTCAATATAATCTGTATCTATATCTGTCATATTAAAGGGTTTTTTTCTTTTAAATATGATGATTGTTTTGTTTTTTGATCTTGTTCATATGTACCCCAGGCATGTTCACATGTACTCCCTATAGGGGCACATGTGAACGATTGAAGTCATATTTTTAAAATGCCATAAAGTAAAGAAATATTTTATTACAAAATTTCAAAAAATTCTACAAGACAAAGAAAAGACTATTTAAACATATGAATCTTTATGCTGTGAGAAATTGATGATATTTTTTGAGAAATGAAAGAAATAAAAAAATTGTTCACACGTGGCCCTTCTCCCCTATCCAGATAATGAAATTGTGAATATAAAAGGTTTAAAAAAAATAAAAAAATGATTGAACACTGCACACCGCAATCCAGTCAAATATGTGTCTGTAAAAAAGAGTTAATTTGCAATGCATAGTTTTTGATCCTTTAAAACTTTTTAAAAGAATTATCATCCCCAATTTCAACATCAAATAATGCTTAAAATAAGAATGAGAATAAAGATAAGAACACGTGTATTTATTTATTTTTAAATTGTTTTAAACATATGCATATGATTGCTGTATATTTATTGATATTCTTCAAAACTAAATATTTCAAATAACAAAACGTGTTCATTTTATTTTGGTATTTTTTTCGTGTAGCTTTAATCAAAAATTCTGTAGTCAATAAGGCAAGGAGTGGGGAGGCAAATAATAAAAAAGGAGTAATAAAATAAAATAAAGTGATCTCAAAAAATATCTTTCTTTCCTCAACAACGTGAAAGTTTCCGACATATTTTTTAACTCATTTTTAAACATAAAAGCATGACACTCGCAGACATGATTATTAAAGTAATTTGTAATCAAACATTTTTTTTCTTTTTCTGATAAATAAATTAGAACTTGAATTATAAATGAGTGTTTTCTCAGGACAATAGGTTTTTTTCACTGTCTTGCACTCTCATTCTGGAAATTCAGTTCAAAATGCGAAATTTAACAGATTTTCTGAAAAAAATGCCTTTTTTGAGAAATGGAAGAAACATTCAATTACATTGTTTCTTAATCATCTTCATTTTTGAAAGTAGAATTATATCATGTTCTGATAAGGTACAATGACGTGCAAATACAATGCAGCCTCTAATTTCAAATTGGAAAATATAAGTTATAGTTATTATTTCTTATGTAAAAAAAATAAACAATCCATACCAGCAAAATATACAAGGTGTCTCATAAGTGTGTTCACATTTTAAAAAAATTACTAAAATTATTAATAATAATAATCTTACCAAATTGCAGTTTGCACCATAAAACTTGTAAAAATGTTCTTTTTCTTCTTTTTTCTTTTCTGTAGCTAAAGAAGAACAAAAGCTCAAAGAGATTGAAAAGTAAGTTCTGATTTCAAAAATTAATAATAATTTAACAAATTGTCACATGTTTGGTTTTTACCATAAGATTTGGGAAATGGTCAGAAATTTTTTAGCAAAAAATAATTGAAAGAAAATTTTAACCATATTTTTATTTTGCCCTATAAATTCCAACAGTCTTATAGTGAAAACTGAACTCATATGACAATGTTGCTAATTTTTTATGAATTTTTGAAATGTAAATAGATTTATGGACAATCCTGTATAACAAATTTCGGAAAACCCACAATTTGTATAACATATGTCATTATTTACACTACATTAATTGTTTAAATAAAAAATATAATTTTTATATTGAAACCTATGGAGTAGGTTAAATATTTGCTATACTCTATTATAGTATAAGGCAAAAGAATTACATGCTGTAATGGCCATGATAATCAAAATTCAAATTTCTGAGTATTGGAAAAACAGTACATTATATAAAAAAAAATTCTAAAGTTAATTCTATATGTAATTTGCTATTCTATATTATATATATATATATATATATATATATATATATATATCCTACGTTTTGCATGCTTTTTGTGGTTACAGCATATTTGAAGCATTATAGAAACTTACAATACTGTTTTATGGTAAAAACGCATGTCAATCACGTTTATAATACAGGAAATGAATAAAAGCATTAACCCCTTGTGCACTATTATGCAAAGTAGCCCTTATTATGCTTGACAAGAAAAATGTGCAATATATCTATAATTTGATACTATAAATGTTAGAGATGAAATTTTAGAATTCTTCACTGGGTGGTGTGGCTTTAAAAGTCGCCAACTTGGCATGGTTTCATGTCATGTCTGTCAGATTTGCAATAAAGGATTAGAGGCAAAAATATCAATGCACAAATAAAAGTTTTTAAAGACATAAATAGCTATTAAATGAAGATAGATACTTAACATAGTGAAACTCGTTTAAGATACGCCCGCTTAAGATACGAATTATCTTCGGTCCATTGAAAAATGCCTATTAAACCTGTGTAAAATTACCCGCTTAATACACGTACGCATAAGATAAGATCCCGCTTAATATTGGAAGAAAATTTGTCCCTTGATGTAAAAAAACCCGCTTAATATACGAAATGGTGCTTATATAATCCGTTTATCACGTGTATTTAGGACAGAATAGCTAAAAAGAGCAACTGAATTGTGCTCGAGTCTTTCTCTTGGCGGTTTTACCCCCCCCCCCCTCCTATCCGTTTCTTCTTCCCCTTTTAAGTTCGAAGTCCCTGTGGAAGGTTCGGGAAAGTTCTTCTTTACGTCATAATCACGTGATGTGAAGCAACTCCATACCATGCCTTCGCAGCGTTTTCCGATCTAGGGGAAAATCCCTAGATCTAGGGAAACTCAAGCCTATTTAGGGAATTCCTTCTTATTTCTAGGGAATTTTTAGAAGACTAGCAATATTTTCTCGAAATCTAATGGAAAAAAAAGAATTTTTTTTAGACTTCTGTGTTTTTCTGGCAATGAACGTGATAGATGGAAGAGGAAGTAAAGGGATGGGCAGTGAGGAGAAATTGTCTTCAAGCAATTCTTTCGCTAACAGAGGGGGGGGGGGGAGGTTGTTTTTCTATAACACAAATCGGTGCTCATGAATCTCGTATGTGATTCAGCCAAGTCGTTACAGCCAATCAAAATGCACAATTTCTTCCATGTCACGTGACTTTAGAATCTAGGGAATTTTTATTCCGTAGTCTAGGGTAAAAGGTAAAATCTATCTGAGAACACTGTGCCTTCGAAACCTCTGTACCAGTAAAGCTGTCGAAAGTACATTGCGTAAATCTACTCTTTTGTTTATCCGCTGAATAGTAATAGGAGTAAATAATGGATGAGTAACTTAAAGTAAAAAGAAAAGCACTTTCTTTGACTGAAAAATTGGATGTCTTAAAGAAATACGACGCTGAGAATGAGATAAATAAGACAGTCTTTGCCAAATCTGTGGGAATCCACATGTCAACTCTTCGAGCTCTGTTAAAAAATAGACAGAAACTGGAAAGCAGTGCATCAACTGGTGGCTCTGGCAGAAAGAAAATTAAGGTGGCAAAATTTGAAGAAGATTTTATTTGAGTGGTTCACCCAAACCCGATCGATGAACATCCCAACTAATGGATCATTGATTAAGGAAAAGGCCTGCGTAATTGCTACACGTCTTGGAGTGGATTTCACGCCTAGAAACGGTTGGCTAGACCGCTTCAAAGATACGGCATATTTTATAGGAAGGTATGCAGAGAGTCGACAGCTGTGAATGTAGATGATGTCAATTGTTGGAAAAATAACGTGCTTGCACCGCTATTGACAAAGTACTCAAGATGCAATATTTACAATGTCGACGAGATGGGCCTTTTTTTAAAATTAATGCCTGATAAAACTATGGCGTTTAAGGGTGAGAAATGTTCTGGAGGCAAACTTAGCAAAGAACGTATAACTGTTCTTGTTGGTTCAAATATGAGCGGAACGGATAAATTAAAACCCTTCGTCATCGGCAAGTCGCGAAATCCTCACTGCTTTAAAAATGCTAGAAATCTGCCCTCCGATTATGAAAGTCAAGCCAAAGCATGGATGACAGGCGATATATTCGTTAAGCGGATCCGCAAGTTCAATTAATGAATGAAAAAAGAGTCGAGGAAAGTATTGTGTCTTGCCGACAACTGTCCCACCCATCCCAAGGATATCTCTGGTTTACAAAACGTCGAACTAGTCTTTTCACCCCCTAATGCAACTAGCGTTGTTCAACCCATGGATCAGGGCATAATTCATGTTCTCAAAATGAAATACAAAAGTCATGTAGTTGTACGTCATATACACCAAATAGATCATCGTGAAAAGGATCTGTCCTGCCCAACCTGTAAGCCTATTAACCTCTTGGATGCCGTGCATTTCCTGAGAGCGTCCTGGGAAGACGTAACACCAACCACCATTGAGAACTGTTTCTGTAAATCCTTTGACGTCGACAGCACTTTTCAAAACGTTGACATCGCAGAAGAGGAGCAGTATCAAGAAGAATGCAAAGATTGGGACTCATTTGTCAGTATTGACGATCAGCTTGTAACAAGTGAAGTTCGTTCTATCCCAGATATAATCGCGGATGTCAAAAGTTCCGATGAACCAAGACCTTCAGAAGAAGCAGAAGATGACGCCGATGAAGAAATGGATGTGCCAGCCATACCATCATTCGCATCTGTAATGAGCTCGCTCAGCTTAATTCGACAGTACGCCTCTTCGATAGATGCTGGTCCCTCCGTCGAAGATTTTTTCTACCACATCAACAAGGCAAAAAGCTTTGTGATAAAATCTCGCCCTAAGTTTGCACCAAACCAACGTAAACGACTTTTTTTCAACAAATTAAAACTACTTCACGTACTTTAATTTAGATAATGTAACAATTATTGTTCCTGGCATACATTTAGTTTGTCTTTCTAAAAGTAATTATGCAAATTTATTAATTTTCCTGCTTAAGGTAGTGTATTTCAGTTGTTGTTTTCTAAAGATTAACAAAAATTTCGTTTTATTGTCTTTTTTTAATTTGGCATTTTAATTTTGTCATTGTACAAACGTGACTCAATAAAATTTTGGAGAAAAATAAAGTAATTCTTTATTTCCAAATCTTAAACTCAAATTTTCTATAATATCTAAAAATTGTTAGAAATGGGTAAAATGAGAGTTATAAATGGTTAAAATACGTTAATAACAACGTGCACTGTCTTTGTATGCATTATTACTCGAGAATCTATGAAATCCGGATAAGATACGAAATGCTCTCTTTCCCTTGATTCGTATCTTAAACGAGTTTCACTGTACATAATTTTTTGTAATAAGTTGTAAAGTTATAAAAACAATTTAAAAAAATAATTAAAAAAATCGAAAATTTTACATAATTTCCCAATGCTATGTTTCTCCTCTGCAGCTATTTATGGCTTAAAACAGATATAATTATAAAACATATTAATCTAGAGAAAAATATAATCGTAGATTTTCAGACTTCAGTAACTAAATTTGCCATTTATAAAAGAAACCACCTTAAAACTAACATGTGCTGTGAATGAAATATAGAAAGAACAAATGTTACAACACTAAAAGAACATAACAGCAATGCAATTTGCTTTACTCAATGGATCTAATGTCAATTTCAAATCAAAATTTGCAGTCCTTTTTCATAAATTCTGTCTCGTGTCCAGTCAAAAAGCCAGAAACAACAACAACAAAAAAAAATTATCTGAGCAGGTGAGAAAATAAATCAAATTTCCATCCAAGCAAAATCCCCTACATGATGCACTTAGGGCAAGGTTGCCATATTTGGCACAATTATTATTTTAATAAAAGTCGGCAAAAAAAAAATATTCCGATCTCAGAGTGATTCTAAAAACAACCCCTGATAACATTAAATATTAAAAAATTATAATAATCTACAAATAAATGATTTCTGCTTATCTCTAAAATCTTAAATTTTATGTATATTATAATTTTCTTGATAAATTAAAAACAAAGGGTATAGCCAGGTTTCCTATTAAAATATGCCCTTGAGTCAACCAGATTGAGTCCTACATGAATCAACAGCCCTTCAATAGAGATGTGTTTTTGCCAAGTTTGAAGCATATATTTCAAACCCATAGGCAGTTATGACTCTTTATGTGCGTTTTGGAAAAAGGTGTATTGTGAAGAAAGTAGTGACAGAATTTCCCCGAAAAAAATGAAGGATGTGTAATATTAAAATACAAATAGTGGATATTATTTTCAGATTATTTTCTGCAAAATAGCCAGTTTTATAAAATTTTTCTTGTTTTTAATTTAACTTTTTAATTAAGAATATATCGAAATTTTTTAATGACCACCTTCATGTTTTTACCAAAAATACTACGAGGTATGGTGTATATTTGGTGTGAGTTTCAACTCTCTACAAAGGCTGCATCATAGAAAAAGAATTAAATATGTGTTCCAGGGATGGGGGAGTTGCAAATTGCGTGTGTTATTGCAAGTTCATACACAGTTCTATGTACAGTTTACGTATGTAGTTATGTTGTTGGTGGCAATCATTTGAAAGATACAATTGTGTTTTGTTAGTTGAAAGTTGACGGATTTTTTTAATAGTTTTCGGCTCAGTTTGACTTAACACTGTTGTTGATTAATCGAAAACAGTGTTAACACACTGAGGAAAACACAATCGGGGAAAACTTCCACCAGTAAATTTTAGTAGTCATTTTTGCCTTATTTAAACGCTCTAGTCACAAAAAAATTTCTGTCTTGAATAAGAACGAAATTTCTCTTCATTTTTACTGGTGGAAGATTATTCCGTTGGTAATCAGGCTCTGTACGGGAGACATTAGTTCACGTCTTTTGGAGATCTGTAATTCAGTCCATGGGCGGTGCTTTTGTTTTTCGTATGTTACAATACTTCTCAAATAAAATACACAAAATTCGCATTTTTACAATTAGAGTACCCTAATTTCCTGCCTATAATCTGTAGCGGCGTATAATCCGCAGGTGTCAATTTCATGATATTTTGAAAAAAAATCATCGTATAATCCGCAGCGGCGTATAATCCGCAGGTGAAATTTTCACTTAACAAAAATTCACAAGATCTACAGGACTAACGTTCAGCCATAAAGGAAAAAAAATTGAATCTAGTGTAAAATATTTTAATTTTTAACTTTTGTATTTAATATAACACTTGATAAATAAATAAATATGAAATAAAAATTGATAAATCAGTACAAAGATATTTGCAATTCTTATAACCAACACCTTATTATATTCAACACATAAGTAAAAATAAATTCACAAAATTTACATTACTTAGTATAGAAATTATAATTAAGTAAGTCAATTACCTTAATATCTGTTTAAATTAAATATAAAATCCTTTTACTAGTTTTTTTTTTCCTTTGCCTTATTTTTATCTTAATATTACGCGATCAGCAAATCAGACAAATATTTTTCTGGCGCTATCTATCGAAGTAAAACCTTACTACGTCATTCGATTATCGTTTGAATCGAATATCGCCGTATGCCGAGCTATAATGGATGAAGCATAGAGTGCGATGATTATAAACTAAATAAGAGTTAAAAACTATTGTAAAGCGTGAAATAAATGGATTTAAGGAATGAATTATTAATAGAAAACAGAAACTAAAAGATTATTGGCAAATTAAAAGTACTTTGACCATAATAATTACATTTTTATAATAAAGCTATTATGTTGATATGTACTGTTTATGAACTTTATAGTGAGATTAAATAACTGTAAATAAAGATGAGATATGAGTAAATGGTAATAAATGCTTGTGTTTAAAGAGTGTATTTAAGGCAGTAAGACCTAGATATGAAATGAAGGCTTGACTTTTCTTAACAAGATTTAATAAGTTGCGTGGTAGCACCATCTGTTGATTTTTAAGAAAGATATTTGTAAATTTGCTCAAAAACAGTATGCTTCTTGACATTTGCAAAGATATCGAATAGGAAAAAAAATCGCAGATAATCCGCAGCCGCGTATAATCCGCATTACAAGAAAAATAAAGTTTTTTAACGTATAATCCGCAGATTATACGCAGGAAATTAGGGTACTATGCATATTAATAGTTCGATTAGAAATGATACCACTATTACATACATCTTTTTATAATAGAAACACATGGTGATAAAAATTTTTGTTTAATAATGGAAAAAGCTAATGCAACGCCCATAGGCGGGGCTTCATGTTTAAAAGACGAAAAGCAATGTGTTAAGTAAAACTGCGCAGAAAACTAAAAACAAAATCAGTCAACTGTCAACTAACAAAACAAAATGCTTTCCTTCAGATGATTGCCACCAACAGCATAGCTACATACATAAACTGTACATAGAACTGCGTATGAACTTGTAATAACACATGCAACTTACAACTCCTCCCACCCCTGGTAAACATTTAATTTTTTTTCTATGATGCCCCCAGCACAGAGAGTTGAAACTCACACCAAATATACATCCTACCCTGCAGTATTTTTGGTAAAACATGAAGGTGGTCACTGAAAAATTTCGATATATTCTTGATTAAAAAGTTAAATTTAAAACAAGAAAATTTTTATAAAACTGGCTATTTTGCAGAAAATAATCTGAAAATAATATCCACTATTTGTATTTTAATATTACACATCCCTGATTATTTTCGGGGAAATTCGACCACTACTTTCTTCACATTGCTCTTTTCTACAAAACACACACAAAGAGTCATAACTGCCCATGAGTTTGAGATATATGCTTCTAACTTGGCAAAAACGCATCTCTATTGAAGGGCTATCGATTCATGTAGGACTCAATCTGGTTTACTCAAGGGCATATTTTAATAGGAAACCTGGCTATACCCTTTATAATTTCTTGTTAATTAAATATATGGTTAATGTGGATGATTTTGCACACCAGAGCTAAGCAGTCCAGGACCTCCATTTAAAGTGTAGTCCAACTCAATACGAACATCCATGCCGGAGTCAGGATTCAAACCCAAGAACTAGGGCCCTAACAATTAGACAGATACATGGATAAATTAGTGAAAGGACAGTAAATAAAAGTTATGCATTATTATTCATAATCATATACAGGTACTTTTTTTTCCCAAAATGGGATGTGGATTGAATTCTTTGGGAAAATAAGTATTCTTAAAGTAGCTATTTTTGAAAATGTATTTTGCATTCACTCTTTTTCAGAACAAGTAATTATATCTGCAGTTAACTACATTTTAGAATCAGGGCCATAGCTAGGGGGGTGCCAGGGGAGGCTCAGCACCCCCTGAAAATTTTTGAGCCACCCCTGGGAGAGTTGCCAAGGCCACCAAATGAAATTCTGTTTGAAAAATCCAAATGAAACTCTGTTCAAAAATTGAACTTAGTTTTGGGTGTTTTTTACAGTTTTGCATAAATACTAAATCGTAGTGTTTGATTAAAAACTGCAAATAAGTGCTTCAATAGGTGCACATCCTATCTGCACATACTCAGAATTAGCAACCTTTTGCTGATGCAAACAATGACTTTTTTTATTAGTTATGTACTGAAAATTTTCATTTTACAGCGTTTTCCATTATTAACATAAAACAAAGTTATGAGCTATAGCCAATTTAAATACAAATGGTTTTAGCTTTTGACTAGACACAAAAATAATTTTAAAATGCAAAATACACCCTTGATTTTTTAAATGTTTTTTTTATCATATAAAAACATAACATTAGAATCCTTAAGGGATTATGGAATACAGTCGAACGTCGTTAACACGAAATTGCTTAACGCGAAATTTCGCTTAACACGAAATAATATTGAGGTCCCATCAGATGAGTCTGAAAACCAATGTTAATTAATTCGTTTAATGCAAAATAGAATTTCAGAAATTCCCGCTTAAGGCGAATGTTTTTTTTATTTTTTGCTCCAAAGTAAAAATAAAAAAATCTTTATGTATAGTTTTTTCCGATATTTCAAACTAACTTACATGTCACATACTCTTATTAAAAAGGAAATTTTCTTGTCGTGTGAAAAAGATATAAAGTGGAAAAGGGTTTCAGAAAATCGTGAAATACTGAATTCCTGACTAATCCCTGCTTTGCTTTGATCTCTGATGTGCGCAAGTGTTCCCACTTTAACCATATGAGCTATAGATCAGTCACAATGAAAGATTGGGTGAAGGAATTTCTTTTTTGAAAGTGATTCTCCCATTACCCGGTTAACTGTATTCATAGTGACATAAACCAGGTTTCTGAATTCCCCTATCTGTGAGTGACAATCCTTATTTCACTACCTGACTAACATAATTGAAACTGTTCGCAGTTGCTCTGTAGAATTCTGGGAAAGATGAGTCGAAAACAACAAGCTGCGTCTTTAGAAACCAAGCAAAAAACTTTAAACGGAGTTAGCAATAAAGTGCTGAAAAAATCAGAAAATGCCGCAAAGTATGTGACACCTTCAATTCTTATACAATTGAACCTCTCTACAATTTTAAAGAATCCTGAAAAGAAGATTGAAACCGCTTATGCTGAGATTCAATTCAAACCAGTAAGAAAACGAATGTGCAGAAGAAAGAATGAATAAATTGAAATTGCTCTCTTGCGGTGGATAAAAGAGGCAAGAAGCTAGACTATTATTTTGAATTTTGCAGTTTTTCAAGAGAAAGCAAAGGCTTTTGCTGCTGCTCGATGAGAGCAACTTCATTTGTTCTAACGGATGACTGAAAAGATTTAATGAGCGTCATAGAATTGTCTACAAAAAGACATGTAGCCAAAAAAATGGGAAATTCTTTCTTAGACATTGTTTTTTCCGAGTACATTTCCATAGATGAAGATGTGCTGACTCCGGATGTGACGACAGACTAAAAAATAATTGCTGAAAAGAAAAAAGAATGACAACATTGAAGTGTCAGACGAAGAGGAAGAAATTGACACCGAACAGAAAAGTTTAGTGTCATTAAAATAATCTACCACAGCATTGAAAACTGTACAATGTTTCCTTCAGGAATAACAGGTTGCGTCCAGAACTTTGAACAAATTAGATGAGGTCCATACGTTCCTAAAAGAACTACTCTACAAAAATTGAAGCAAAAGTCAATAACGGACTTTAAAAAAAGGATTAGCAAGTAAATAAATTTATTATTGCCTAAAAAATGATGACTAGTTTGTTAATGAAATTTTCTATTTCTTATTAATTTATGATTTTATGAGCAGGGTTATATTTGTAGGTTAAATTATTTAGTTTTTATGTCCCTTCAATTTCGTGTTAACGAGGTTCGACTGTATTCAGAAAAAAATTAAAGGTTGTAACTCTTTTGAAGCAGGTGATTGTCAACTTTTTATTTACTTATTGACATCATCACTTATTATTTCACTATCACTAGTATAATTCTACACTGAAAATGTTCATTCTGTAGCCAGTGATGTAGTAGTAAAAAAAACAGAGGGCATACGCTTTAGGCAGAGGGTATACCTTAAAAAGTATGTGCTATAGTGTTTTTGAGAAGAGGGTATACGGTATTCCTTAAAATAATCCAGAAGGTATACGCCATATCCACCGTATATCCTCCATTACATCCCTGTCTGCAGCCTTTTGGTTTTCTTAGCATCAAATAAAGTTATTCTAAACAATTTAATAAGAAACATAGTGCCTACAATATGAATATGCACTAATTTACCTTTCTATATAATACTTCGATCATATCTATCTGTGTTTGTGCATCCATGTGTCAGAGAGCGAAATAGTATGAGCCCCCCCCCCCCCCCCTACATTTTCTTGAGCACCCCTATTGTTTACTTCTAGCTACAGCCCTGTTTAGAATAAAGAATATCTAATTGTTGTTCGCTAGCAAAAAGTAGTTTTTTGAACCATTAAATAAATATTTGTGTAATAGGCATGTAAATAACAAATCTTAGGAATTTTATCATTATTATTACTCATGCTAAATAAATCGATTTCTCAATAATGATAATATACAAATAATCAAAATCATACTTCTTGTGGGCACATTTGATCCGTATACATATTGAACAAAATACCAAAGAATTAATATAATATAATTGATTAATAGAAAAGATAACCTACCGCACCCTAATAACTACTTTCAACAAAATGGCGACATGACGCTATGTGGTAGAAAGGAAAATCTTCGATTAAAAATTCTATTTTGATTTCTTTATTTTCATGCTGCCATCTATTGTCAGAACAGTGGTTTATAGACTATTTTAAAATTGCATTTTATTTGTTGCAATTGCGAACGAATCTAAGTTACGCGGCTCAAAATAATTGGTATTTATTTAAATTACACTTTTAAATAGTAAATAAAATAAAATAACAGTAAAATAAAATAAAAACACAGAGAAGCTAATATTATACTATTAACTAATAGAAGTAACTAGGAGATTTTTAAGAAAAACTTTCTTTATGCTTAAATATATATTTGGCTTCAATAGACTCAATATTTGACTTTCCGTACATTTCGTTCTAATATTAAAGTTATTAAAACAAATTATGTACAATCTATTAATTATGTCAAAAATTTTTAATCGCTATATTTTCTTTTAGAAGCTTATGCACATAAGCTAACAGCTGCCTATTATATTACATTAAGATAATATATATTCCGGCCGCTATTTTGATATAAGAAAATTAATTCAAAATTACAGGTGTAGGTTATATGCCAGTTATATAAATGAAAGATTAATTTTTTTTTTTAAAAGAAGATGATGATAAGAACTCAAGCTTCTATTTTAATGAACAATTAAATTAATATGCTATTTATTTACAAAAATTAATTTACATTCTCAGATTACAAGAAAAGCAATAGTTATTACACATTACAATAGTTGTTGTTTTATTTTTTGGTATTTATCTGATGAAAGGTTTTTACTTTGCAAAGAAGGAGGTGCGCGTTATACAACGAATAAATCTAAAAATTGAAAAATGAAGTCTGAGAGTTTAGGTACATGTTATATAACAGAATATACAACATATATTTTTTTCATCAGTCAAAGCAATCAGTGGATTTTAATTAAAATGCAGAACTACACACACTAGAATTTTCCAAAATAAATTTTGAGTACATTTTAATTTTATAATTATTTTTTAATCATTTTTTAGCAGACTTTTTTTTTGTGTTTAACTATTTTTATTTTGAAAAAGGTAGGGCTTACAATCGGGAATTTACGGTAATTAAAATTTTCACTCCTTCCCTCTCAAAAGTTAAGTTTATATTATTACGAAAAAAAAAAGCAGAAACGAATAAAATATTGAGCGTTTAGAAACATAACAAATATTTGTTTATCAAAATAAGTAAGACAAATTCTTTTATTCTAACTGTTAAACAATTTTCACTTTTGTTAATATGAAAAATAAATGAATTTTAAACATTGTATGTTAAAAATGAAGAAAAAAGACATAACATTTTTCATCTAGTCTTGTTTTAAATTTTGTCGAATCATTTCAGGGTATTTTGTAATTTATATATAATATGTATTATAAAACAAAAACATGTCCAACATTAACACTAAGCTAAATAATAACATTAGATGTCACAGCATGCACTTTTGCTTTTATTGCATACATGTTTACTACTAAATATTGGATAATCTTAATTTTTATTCAAACTAATAAAACAAAAATATGTATTCAAAGATAAATTTTATTTGAAAACTGTAAATTAACATACTGATTCTTGATTTTTTATTGTTTAAAAAAGGTCTGACATTAATTTTTTTATTCTATCAACATATGACATAGCAATAAATTTTTATTTTCTACAATAATGTAAAATTAATATTTTCTGTATAATAAAATAAATATGCAAAACTAAGGTGAAACATGCAGGGGGTGTGTGGGGGGGGGGGGTATTTAGAGGAAAATTTCAAAAGAGAGGAAATCCTTCAAATTTAGATGAGTCTCACCACTGCATTTTGAGTCATTAAAGAAAGATCACTCATTACATTAAAAATGTGTGAAAAATGAATAATTATAAATGAAATATGAAAGGATATAATGGTATCATTTCACTGCTGTAGTACAGTGAGAAATGAAAAGAAGAAAAGATGTAAATGCATGTAACACTTGCAAAGACCTGTTGCATGAATGATTATTTCCTTCAAAACCAGAGCATGTTCTATTAAATCTGAATAATTATCCAGTTCAGTTCAATATATCTTCAGTTTAAAAATCTTAAGCATTAGTCCTGTATTACTTCTCTACTTTGGGTTTTCATTGTATTGTATCCATATAGGATATATATTAGAATATTATGCATGGATTTAAAACCATATTAACAATTTTTTCGTGAGACATTAAATACGTATGAGATTATTTGAATTGGAAAACCAATATACTATTTTGCTGTTATTATATCTTATATGTGTTCACTTGTTTATTCGGGGGTGGCTGTTAAATTTTACTGGATTCCAACTGTATGAAATTCCCCAAATACATTGTTACTGCTTTCAATTTTTTTTTTTAAATGCTCTAATGTCATATGATTTCATTATACAGTATGGGATCTGTTATCCGGCATCCCCGTATCTGGAAAGCTCCAAAAACCGGAATGCAAAATGATAAGCAAGGCTTAATTTGTTTCATTTCAAAAACAAAAAATCGCAAAATTTTTCGGTCAGTCGCAGGAAAAAGTCGTAAAATTAGTTCATCGATCACATTAAGAAAACACGTGAGTTTCACCTGTAACTGATGAAGAAAAAAATCTGGAAATTCACCAATTGTTCACAGGAAAATATTGCAGTTAATTGGTCATGGGAAAAACATGAAATTCTTCAGATGCGGGAAAACAGTTGCAAATTTTGTCATTCACTCATTGGAAGAAAATCACAAATTTCTTCAGTCTTGTGGAAAAAATCCAGCAATTTTCGCCAATCAGACACAAGAAAAAGTCGCAAAATTTGCCAATCGATGGGAACAAAATATTGTGAAATTCATCAGTCAATCACAGGAAAAAAATCACAAATTTGTCAATCGATTGTCAGAATAAATTACAAAATTCCTAATTTGGTCACGAGAAAAAATGGCAAAATTAGTTTGTCAATCACATGAAAATTCTCAAAGATATTGCAAAATTTGACAATCGGTCGCAAGAAAAAATTGCAAAAATTTGTCAATTAATCGAAAAAAAAAAATCATGAATTTTTACTGATGAATGGGGACTCTAAACAATACAGTTCAAAATATACTTTTGGAATAAGGTGCAAGAGTGACTTTTTTTAGAACAGTATGTCCTTTTTCTTTTGAGAATTCTCAATAGTAGGCTCTTTTGTTCTAGAGTCAACACAAAGTAAAATTTAAATAAATTATATTGCTTGCATTCATTAGTTTACAAATTCTATAAGTAAATACAAAAAAATATTGTGCAAAAAACATTATGATTTAAAACCATTAAAAATAGATAACAACTGATATTTTTTGCTGAGCAACTGATTTGTGAAATGGAGTTTAGAAGCTATTTTCCAGAGAACAGCAAATCATGTCAGTACACAGGATACCAGAACAATTAGTGCTAGAGAACAAGCTGTAAACAATCATCTTTAATAAATCCAAAAATCCAACTCAAAGGATTCTGCTCCGAAGTCCCAAAAATGATTTTTAATTGTTAATGTAATATTTTTATAATTTGAATTATAACTTAGAATAATTTTTATTATGTGTAAATAAGTTATTAAATTAACAAAGTTGTGAGTATGCCTTTAACATATATTCATATTTATCACTATTTGTGAAATTAGTTATTTTGTACATTTCTTAATACTTATAAAGTGCTCTGAATTACAAAAAAACCTCTTATCCAGAATACCCCAGGTGCCAAGCATTCCGGATAACAGATCCTATATTTACTCCTAATGTATCATTTTGCTAAGAGATGTTGCTACCATACATGGAAGTGTTTTATTATTGACTATTGATTTCTGGTGTTCAAAATCAGTAAAGAATTATTTCAAAAACAGATTTCAGTTATATTTTATGCTTTAGAAATATATTTTTTTAAATGCAGGGCAATTTTCTAATAATTTGCATATTGATTATTTAATTATAACATTATTTTTACTCCCATGTGATTTTTCTGTGAATACATGAAAAATTTGTGAGGATTTAAATGTTTCATATGTATATATATATACACACACATATATTTAAAAGTTAAATACATTTATGTGACAATTATTGTATTTTATGCTTCCTTGATTTAAAGAAATAAAAGAGATATTTTAATAAATCTTTGAGTTAATTAAAAAAGAAATTCTATAGAAAAAGTCACAAAATTCATTAACTATATGTCTGTTTTATGCAACATTTCAAAAAGCCATAAAGAACTTGACAATATTATCTTCCCTTATTACTTCGATTATAATGATAAGAATAAAATAAATATTTATTAAACTGATGTGGCTTACTTAAATCTATTCTTGTCAAATGTTAATTTAGTATGTTGATTTCAGTTTAATCCTTCTGTACAGCTAATTACAGTAAATTCTCTATAAAATATTAAAAATAAGAGTAATTGCTTCCATCGAAAAAAATAGTACAGTATAGGATCCATTATCCGGCGTCCCGGTATCCGGAACGCTCCGAAAACCGGAATGCAAAACACTAGAAGAAAAACAAAAAAAAAA
Source organism: Maratus michaelseni (assembly GCA_963931845.1). Lineage (NCBI taxonomy): Eukaryota > Metazoa > Arthropoda > Arachnida > Araneae > Salticidae > Maratus > Maratus michaelseni. The sequence goes on along the minus strand of OZ007600.1, from coordinate 260,247,557 downwards.
TTTTTTTTCATTAAAAAAAAAAAAGAATTAATTTTTACGTTTTTTTTTTTTTTTTTCTAAGTGTTAGTAAAAGAAAAAATAACAAAATGATCAGGGGTGATTCTGGTCCGAATTTTCCGGGGGGAAAAAAAAAAATATATATATATCGGTCACAAATTCGAAAATTTGGACATAAAATGTATGTGTATTTCGGCAAATGATCGCCGAAAAAATTCAATCTCGTCATTCGTTCGAAGAAAAGTCGCCAATTTTATCAAAGGATCGCGGGAAATGCGTGACTTTCGTCAGAGAATCTCGAAAAAACGGCAAATTTCGTCAAAAACATTGCGAAAAGCGGCAAATTTCGTTAAAAGATCGCGAAAAAACGGCAAATTTTGTCAACAGATAGCGGGAAAACGTGACCTTTCGCCAGAAAATTGCGAAAAAACAGCAAATTTCGTCAAAAACATTGCGAAAAACGGCAAATTTCGTCAAAAGATCGCGAAAAAATGGCAAATTTTGTCAACCATAGAATAAACAAGAACCAGAAGGGAGATGTAGGGGGTTTTCGTCCATTTCTCCTCTTTCAGCGTTTGCCACAGATTTTTTTTTATTTACGCTATTTTCCGAAACTATTTCAAAGGCGGGGAATAAGCAAGGGAATAGCATGGCCTACTTATCGCTGCTTTGGCAACCTTTTTTCCTCGATATTTTCTCATTTATTTAAACGTTTGTTTTGATTTTGCTACATCTGTTTTGCGAAGGATATGTTATCTAAGGAGTGTAAACATAATGCAATCTATTTAAAGCTTTGTTTTTAAAGTTATGTATATTTTCTTTTTGTTATGGGGTGGAGTTCTTCCTAAATACCAATAAAATAATACTTAAAAATAATAATTGGTTGCTTTTATAACTAATATTTAATTCGATATTTTCAATTTTCCGATATTTGATATCTTTATTTTTATGACAATAAAGAACTCCTGTCTAATTTCTTGAAATAACTCATAAAAAAAGAACTTTGTTCAAGAATAAGTTTAAATTCGATATATTTTAAAACTTTCTGACGCTTTCTTACGTAATGCAGCTACTTTCAGTGCCTGATTTATGGCAGGGCATTCGGGACACGGTCTGAGGGCCCCCGATTTTCCGGGACCCGTAAATGCTACGGAAGATTTTTAAATTATTAGCCAGAATCTTAAGTTTTAAACTATTAAAAAACAAAATTAATGTTTTTTTTTGCATGTAAAAATAACTTTTAAGGGCTACATCACTCACGCGAAAACGCCTGCTCGCTAATGTTAATCCTATGGGAAATTTTTTTTTAATATCTCATTTGCATTTCAATATTTAAAAATAAATTTTACCATTGGATATTTAAAATTGACGAAAGATTGAAAAATCGTCGGCGAGATAGAATACTTAAGATTATAAGTATGTTATAAAAACTTTTACTGTTAAAAAATTGAGAAGAAACATCATTAAATATCACAAAATTATTAAAACATCTGTGCCCAGGAACCCCAAATTTGTAAATCAGTTGCTGGCTACTTATAAAATAAACACATACATTCACCCCCCCCCCCTCCCTTCGTAATATCAACTAAGAATTGATTGTATTCCCTGATTTTAAAATTTAAAACCAAACCCTTATTCAAATTTAACTAAAATCCCTTTTCTTCAGATGATTTTGATGAAAAAAAAAAGTAAAATTTATTCTTTATAAAGGACTGAATAGGACTGAGTAGGATAATTTTTATTTAGTTAAAAGGATTTAAAGTAATCGTTTCATTTTATGAAATACTAATAAAATGTATCATATTTATTATTTCTGATGTCCATCAGAAACAGTACATCATCCCTTTTTCTAAGCAAATACAAAACGATAAATGAGATACCATCATAGAAGAAAGAATAATTTATTCCTTCTTCTATGGATACCATAGAAGAAGATTAAAAAAAAGAAAAAATAAAAGATTAAAATAAAAAATATATGTTCGAATAAAGTTAAAGTGGGACAAAGTTGTTGCACACGTTTATATTATATTTATAATTAAAAAGCAAAATTTAAATTCAAATGCTCAATTTTTTTTTTCTTCTCCCATGTTTTTTCCAAAACAGATGATTCATAGAAGAATGAATATAAATTATATTCCTTCTTCTATCTATGAGATGATTAACCTCTAATGCAGTTAAAATACAATTAATTACTTTTTTTTCCCCCGTTTGCTTATCCTTGGTCAGATTTTACTAACTTTGGTTGAATAAATTAGATGATATTCTAGCTTGACTAATGTTGTTTAGGAAATACTTTTAGTCCTTCTTTTTTTTTTTTTTTTTTTTTTTTTCTTTTTGAAGTCGAAACTTGCATCTAAAAAATATTTGACTGCAGTGGGAAATATTTGCATGGGTCCACTGGTGTTTATATATTTACAAATAATGAAACTAAATACATCGAAATACTTTATTGTATAAATATTTATTAAAACATTCATATAAATATATCGATATATTTCATATAAAATAAATTCAACATTGTGCAGAAAAATTCAGTTTTGCTATTTCACAGCAACAATTACTTAAAACAAATGATTAGATTATTTAAAATAGTTCCAAATAAAGACTAATAAGCAAATCAATTTTATTCCCTTTTCTAATTATGGTTGGAGGAAAATTTAATATCATTTGATAAAAAGAATTTGACTAGTTTATAATTCTTAAATCCAGCCATTAAAAAAAAAAAAAAAAAAAAAGATGTGAAACTCAATAGCAGGTAAAATTAACCATTTCACCACTGTTGATACATAATTTTTTTTCTAAAAGATTATTCAGATTTTTCGCAGAAAAGCAAATTTTTAATATCAATAATTCAATTCTCAAACTATATAATTATGAACAACAAATTTCACAGTCACAAGTCAAGACACGATATGAGAATGACAAAAGACAAAAGCGGAAATACCGGCAACCCATCATGTGAGGCGACGGTTAGTAGGAATGTCTAAGCCAAGATAAAAGCCAAATTTTCGCCAATATCGGGAGGGTTGCAAGCCATTCTGTTTGAACACCTTCCCAGAATCCCCCTAACAAATGACCGACGAAAGCACCCTACATGCTCCTTCTGGTTTATTGTTTATTCTATGTTGTCAACAGTTCACGGGAAAAACGTGACTTTCGTCAGAGAATCGCGTTAAAACGACAAATTTCGTCAAAAACATTGCAAAAAACTGCAAATTTCGTCAAAAGATCGCAAAAAATCGGCAAATTTTATCAACAGATCCCGAAAAACGTCACATTTCGTCAAAAAATAGAGGAAAAAAAAAAAGCAAATTTTATCAACAGATCTAAAAAAAACCCCTGCAAATTTCGTCAAAAGATCGCGAAATAACGGCAAATTTTGTCAACAGATCGCGAAAAACGGCAAATTTCGTCGAAAAATAGTAAAAAAAACGCAAATTTTATCAATAGATCTCGAAAAAAAGCTGCAAATTTCATCAAAAGATCGCGAAAAAACGCAAATTTCATCAAAAGATCGCGAAAAAAAGCAAATTTCGTCAAAAGGGTAAAAAAAAAAAGTGGCGGGAGTGGACACCTCCCCCCCCCTCTATTGTAACTTTTCAGAAAATTTGCTGTGAATTTCAGAATTTTTTTTTTACTCAGAATCACCCCTGAAAATGATATTGCCTTCATTCATTAACTTATAAATTCAATAAATAAATATAAAACAATTCTGATACGAAAAACATTACGATAAAGAAAAAATTAAAAACAATTACGTTAGAGATATAAAACATGTCTGTGTACAAATTTTATTTTGTTACAAGTTTCATTAAAAAAAGTTAAACGTAGTTTAATGCCATGGTGTTATTCCGGAGAAATATGGTGAGCAGAAAACTGATTAACATTTCTTTTTTTTTGTAAAATTGAACCTAGAAAAATTATTTTTATACAAAGAAGGGGCGAATCTGCCATTGCAATCAGCATCAATAATAACAGGTTATGGAAAGTTTCAAGATTACGCATTGATTTTAATAGTTACTTGATAATTTGTAAATTTAGATTTGAAAAATTTTTCATAGAGGGATTTTCTCTGAATAAAAAATTAAATTATTTTTTAGAATATACTTCCAGTAAATTTTATACACATGACGTCACACCAGGGATGTAGCTAGAAGTAAACAACAGGGGGTGCCCAAGAAAATGTAGGGGGGGGCTCATATTATTTCTCTCTCTCTGACACATGCATGCACAAACACAGATATATATGATCAAAGTACTACATAGAAAAATAAATTATTGCATATTCATATTGTAGGCCTACGTTTCTTATTAAACTGTTTATAATAACTTTATTTGATGATAAGAAAAGTAAAAGATGCAGAAGGGAATGTAATGGAGGATATACGGTGTATATGACTTATACGGCATACCTTTTGGATTATTTTAAAGAATACCGGATACCCTCTACTCAAAAACACTATAGCATATACTCATTAGGGTATACCCTCTGCCTACAGTGTATGCCCTCTGGATTTTTAACGACTACTTCACTGGCTGCAGAATGAAAATTTTCAGTGTATAATTATACTAGTGAAATAATAAGTGATGATGTCAATAAGTAAATAAAAAGCTGACAGTTCACCTGTTTCAAAAGAGTTGCAATCTTTAATTTTTTTTCTGAATATTCCTTGCCCTTAAAAATTCTAAAGTTATGTTTTTATAGGATAACAAACATTAGAAAAACCAAGGATGTATTTTGCATTTTAAAATTATTTTTGTGTTTAGTCAAATGCTTGTACTTAAATTGGCTATAGCTTTTTTTCATTAGTATGATTTATAAATCAAGGATATTATATATATATTTTTTAAACTAGGATGATTCAAATACGAAACATAATGTTTATCATAAGCATTATATTTACAATCAAACTCATTAGAATAACTTCGTTTTATGTTAATAATGGAAAACGCTGCAAAATGAAAAAATTCAGTATATAACTTATATAAAAGTCAATATTTGCATCAGCAAAAGGTTGCTAATTCTGAGTATGTGCAGATAGGATGCGCGCATATTGAAGCACTTATTTGCAGTTTTTACACAAATACTATAATTTAGTATTTATGCAAAGCTGTAAAAAGTCCCCAAAAGTAAGTTCAATTGTTTAACATAGTTTTTTTAACACACGATTTTTGAAACAAAATTTCATTTGGTGTCCTTGGCAACTTTCCCAGAGGGGGGGGGCTCAAAATTTTTCAGGGGGTGCTGAGCCCCCCCCTGGCACCCCCCTAGCTAAGGCCCTGAGTAGAAGTAAAAACAAAATATCAAAAGAATACTTCATGTTTAAGGGACACTTTTCCTAAAGGTTCTCTGTTTCTTTCTATCCGTTAATGATGTGATCTAGTTCCAATGTGATTTCTCTTTCTACAAATCTCTTTATTAAAATGATCAACTTTTGATAAAATTATTTTCTGCTCGGGCTTTTGTGAAAGGTAAAAACCATGTCTCTTTTACACCAAACGAATATTTTATATGTTCTGCGACACTTGACTTGGATGAAATGTAGATAAGAGTTCCAGGAAGATATCCTTCCACACCTCTGGTAGTATCCCTGTGGAATATAGCAATTCATGTTATAGCCAATGTCCAGTACCCATAGCTCTGGAAACGCGAAAAAAGGGGAAAAGCCCAAACCCAAAAGAAGGGGCCCATTTAAGGCAATTAACAAAAAACAATTTAGAAAACTAAACAATATAGGAAAATAAATGAGAGTTAAATTTAGAAGTACTAGCAATAAAATTATATAAAAAATGTACAAACAGAAGGAATATAGTGAGTAACCAGGAAGTTAAGCCCTATCAAAGCATGAATGGGAGATTAACTAACCAGGGTCAATATTTTCCGGAAGATGAAGGGTTGCCCTGGGTCTTCGCCAGCGGGTCCTTTCATCATAGTTTGAGATGATTTGGAGTGCAGGATTTGGTATATCCTGTACCTTGTCGAAGAACTTGGTAGCCTGATTTTTGATAATTGTTCTGATAGGATGAATGACACATGAAATAGAAATTGTTGAAATTTTGATAGCACGATAAACGGCAGCATACCACTCAATTAATCGAACATAAACCTTATATAATCGATTTATTTAATCGATACTGGAAATTCAATTGCTAAATGGCTTATGATGCTAGTTTCCTACCCTACACAATTTTCTACCTGTGTGCTATAGCTCAACTTTCACGTGGTACTTTTACTAGTTTCTTAGATAAAAGAGTATTTATGTATACTTGATTTATGTTATTTCTCTATCAACAAAGTAGCGAAAGATTAATAATTAAAAGAAAGTTGCGAGAGTTACTGTATAGTTGAGTTAGGCCTAATCATCTCCATTTAAGCCAGTGATGTAAGCACCATTTCACTTGAAGGTAATTTTTTTAAAGGTTTGATTTTTATGTGTATCTGATTAATGTATATCTTTTTTATTAATATTTCTTTTTTAATGCAGCATTTGTCTATTTTAATGTTCTTTTTGCAGTAATTTCAACATGTCAATTTATTTGCAAAAAATGCATTTTTTTTTTTCAAAATTATTTTTGTACTTCGTGTAGTATATTTTAGAGATATCTTCAATGCATAAATTACATTTTGTTTATTTATTTAAAAATTTCCTGTTAAGATGTAAATTATGTGTTCATTGGTCAATTTCTTTTAATGGAATTTATATATGGAAGCTTAATATTTATTTTATTAATTTCACTTAGTTTTAAAACATTTATGCATACCTAGCAGTGTTTCCTTCTTTGAGAATTAAGTTTACATGTAAGAGATGATGAATTAAACACGATATTAAATCTTACATGATAGGATATCTATTATTAAGTACATTAAAACCAATTTTTTATTTATTGAGTACAGTGATACCTCAGTTCTCGAATGCATTAATTGTTCCATAAAATTTTACCATATGAAATAGGGAAATTACGATTAATTGGTACCCATTTCCCAACTTACAAACAATACACTGTACAATACAGTACAGTTGGAGCATTTATTGGTACTTACGTATTATCTGGGCCAGGGGATAGATCACCAAAAATGGTTATCAAAAGCCAGTCTTATTCAAAACAGTATTTTAACATTATTATATACATAACATTGTTAAGAATGATATGTAATATAAAAGTAAACTAAACCGAAACAAATAAAGGCACTTCTCCATTATCCTGTCTACAATTTTCCATTTTAAAAAATCTATCGCCAAACTATAGGATTTAGCACCAAAAATGAATGATCATGGCATCACATTCACTTGATGTCAAATGCATTACATGTGAATGTTGTCTCATCAAATGATTTTTAATTTGATGTTTAATGTATTTTTAATAATGATTTATTAGTTATTTTATTAACAAAAATTTTAATTACATCTTTGACACCAAGATATTAAAAGAGAAAAAAACATTTTTAAAATGTTGCGTACAATACATGAATTTCAACTGACATCACAAATATTTATCCAACAGTCGAAAGGGATGATTAAGAAAAATAATGTAAATAAATAAATATCCAAGATTATTTTTGTGTTTTTGTTTCCATTAATATATCATAAATTTTATTGTTTAAAGTTACTGATAAATGATACTTTAGTGCAGCGGTTCCCAACCTGGGGTACACGTACCCCTGGGGGTACATGGCGGGTCTGCTGGGGGTACGTAAAAATAAAATCGGTAATGGCGGTAATCACAAAAATGGTTTTACTGAAAACCTTTAAAGAAAGTTGACACTTTTTGGATTATAAAGTTAGTCTCATGTGTAATCCCAATATGTTACACTCAAAATGAGGGGAAAGACCCACTGGACATAATAATTCATTGATAATTCAATGTCACTAGCTCCGCCCACCAATAATCATATTGCATGAGTATCCAATCTTTTCACGAAAACTGCCATCGATTATTATACAATATTACTTTTCCACCACATTTATCTTATTGTTCCGTTTTTAATAATAATTGCAGAATGCCTTTACTTTACCTCGTCTGGCATTATTATTATTTTTTTTTTAACTATGAACTATTTTTACTTTTATACTTTAACTTGTAAATTTTCATTATTTTATAGATATACTTAACACTATCCTATTTTTATGGAGTCAATTAGACTACGGCTAGACATTTCATATGGCTCTCTCAGGATTTGATATACACCTACTCAAAGCAAGGGTGTGCAGTTGCTTCGCAACTTGGAAGCCCATTGAACCTATCACAAGTTCAAGTTCAATTACGTCAGGGTTTCTATTGTTAATGCTTTGTTTTGAAATGCGTTGAAAAGCAGGCCATTATTTTCATTTTTGAGTAGGTGGGGTTATATCACTAACTTATATTTATTAATATTAAAGCTTCCTTCTTTTTAATGAGTATATTACTAATTTTAAAAAAGCATGTTTGCCTTATATGAGTGAGGGGAGGGGGTTTGGGGCATGTTTCTGGTAAAGAGGGGGTACGCTGAAGTGAATTGCCTAAGCAAGGGGTACGTGACGGAAAAAAGGTTGGGAAGCGCTGCTTTAGTGAATAGGGCTTTTTCTATTTTTTTTTTATTTATTTCTTTTTTAAAGATTCTAATGGCAACATTTTTTCATTTATTTTTAGTCCTCTTAGTCCAGTAGAAATAGCATTTTACCTTACAAAAATTTGGGTAGTTCTGATTTTTGAGTATGTTGTAAAGGTTTACCCTCGAATAAAAAAACCAAGTTTTCGACCTTCTAGACCTTGTGCGTTTTTCACAATATTGAAAAAAAACAATATTTTTCGGCACTTTTTTTAATTTTTCTTAAATAACTCAATTTTAATGCATTTTACAGAAAAAAGTACTGTTACCGTTCTGTAGAGCATAAAATTCTCTACAACATGCAGTATTCAGGTTTGTAAATTGTCCAAATAGGGGATAAGATACGAAGCCGGGAAAATAGGGTAAAATTTGCAAAAAATGCACTAAAGACGTTAGTTTTGGCTTAATAACCTACTTTTAGTGCGTTTTAGAGACAAAAGCACTTTCACCATTTTGTAGAGCATAAAATTCTGTACAACATGCAGCATTAATGTTTGTAAATTGTCTAAATAGGGGGTAAGATACGGAGCCGGGAAAATAGGGTTAAATTTGGAAAAAATGTAAAAATCCACAAATGACGTTAGTTTTTGCCGTATCTTACCCCCTATTTGGACAATTTACAAACATGAATACTGCATGTTGTAGAGAATTTTATGCTCTACAAAATGGTGAAAGTGCTTTTGTCTCTAAAACGCACTAAAAGTAGGTTATTAAGCAAAAACTAACGTCATTTGTGGATTTTTACATTTTTTCCAAATTTAACCCTTTTCCCGGCTCCGTATCTTACCCCCTATTTAGACAATTTACAAACATGAATACTGCATGTTGTAGAGAATTTTATGCTCTACAAAATGGTGAAAGTGTTTTTGTCTCTAAAATGCACTAAAAGTAGGTTATTAAGCAAAAACTAACGTCTTTAGTGGATTTTTGCATTTTTTGCAAATTTTACCCTATTTTCCCGGCTCCGTATCTTACCCCATATTTGGACAATTTACAAACCTGAATACTGCATGTTTTAGAGAATTTTATGCTCTACAAAATGGTAACAGTGTTTTTTCTGTAAAATGCACTAAAATTGAGTTATTTAAGAAAAATCGAAAAAAGTGCCGAAAAATATTGGTTTTTTTCAATATTGTGAAAAACGCACAAGGTCTAGAAGATCGAAAACTTGGTTTTTTTTTATTAGAGGGTCAACCTATAATAAATGAAACTATGGACTATCTTATGCTCTAAAAAGTTGATTATGACAATTTTGTCTCTAAAACGCACTAAAAGTAGGTTATTAAGCAAAAACTAACGTCATTTGTAGATTTTTACATTTTTTCCAAATTTAACCCTATTTTCCCGGCTCCGTGTCTTACCCCTTATTTGGACAATTTACAAACATGAATACTGCATGTTGTAGAGAATTGTATGCTCTACAAAATGGTGAAAGTGCTTTTGTCTCTAAAACGCACTAAAAGTAGGTTATTAAGCAAAAACTAACGTCATTTGTAGATTTTTACATTTTTTCCAAATTTAACCCTATTTTCCCGGCTTCGTGTCTTACCCCTTATTTGGGCAATTTACAAACCTGAATACTGCATGTTGTAGAGAATTTTATGCTCTACAAAATGGTAGCAGTGCTTTTTCTGCAAAATGCACTAAAATTGAGTTATTTAAGAAAAATCGAAAAAAGTGCCGAAAAATATTGGTTTTTTAAATATTGTGAAAAACGCACAAGGTCTAGAAGATCGAAAACTTGGTTTTTTTTATTAGAGGGTCAACCTATAATAAATGAAACTATGGACTATCTTATGCTCTAAAAAGTTGATTATGACAATTTTGTCATAATCAACAGTTTTTTTTAGTTAGTTTTTTTTTTTATAGAAAGTGGTCGACGGGATAATAGAAATGTACCTATTAAATTTAATAACACAAATATATAAACTATAATAATAAAAATAAATAAACTATAATAATAAAAAACTATAATAAAAAATGAACTCTAAATTATAATAAAAAAATTAACTATAAACTATATAGTTGTCAAAACATGAGGGTTACTGTAATTTTTTCAATTGGTGGCATGCTTGCACTGTTGTAACTGACCTGGCACAGATAATACGTAAGTACCATTTATTATTCACAGAAATGAATAAATATAAAAAAAATAGAAATAAGCATTTTATTTATACATATTTTTTTAAGATTTGCCAATGATAATTTTTTCAGTAGTTTTGATGTTTCATCATTTTTCTTGAATACTGCTAACAACACTCAGTATTTCTTGATCTCCAACTTAGTTTTGTGATTTGAAAATCTCAAACATTTCTTCACCAATTTCTGATACAAAAATTGTTTTTTGCTTCACAAAAGGAATTATCTCAATACTTATTTCATATAATATTTTTTTTTCATTACAAATCTTTGAATTGAGACGTTAAAATAATATCTCGGTCTTCTAGAGGGTAACAATATTTTTACAATATAGAAGGCAGATTCTTCTTAATGTCAAAATTTAGTTTTTACATCTCGGACATTTATGCCTTATAGACAATTGTAACGCATAGCCATTGCCTGAATATGACCTTGTTACAGTAGACTGATGTTGTCAATTAAACATATGTTTGTCAACCATAATTCTGAAATACACTCCGTACTTTAATTCAAAGTTTGAAGTTTTTATGCATGGTTGTTTTAACTATAGTTTTTATTTTCACTTGACGGTAATCTTTTGCCATTTAAATATTCATTGTGTTCAAAAGAGTGAAAGTTTAAATATGCTGTTATTATTTTTTATTGTAATAAAACATGAACTCTAAATTATAATAAAAAAATTAACTATAAACTATACAGTTGTCAAAAAATGAGGGTTACAGTAATTTTTTGAATTGGTGGCATGCTTGGCACTGTTATAACTGACCTGGCACAGATAATACGTAAGTACCACATGAAAAATTTTATCTTATATCCAGAAAATTATACAATTAAAAAGTTTATTTTATAATGAGATAGGGAACGAAAAACAATCTAGGTAATTTTTTTTAATTCAAAAGCAAATTTTTATTTAATGAAAATCTTAATAAACTCATATTAAAACTGTTTGAATTATAAGCCCGATTAAATTTACATAAAATGAATGAGTCTTATGAAAAATCGTGGCTGTGTTATTTTGCAGATAATTCCTATCATTAGTTTTTGAGATATTGGGAGATACTATTTTGACTGTCTAGAGTCAGTGTCTTCCAGTATCATTTGATTCTATAGAAAATAAAATCATAGAAAATAACCAAAAATATTTGGTACAGATGTCAGACATACTGGACTTTCTTTTTAGCGCCAAAGTGATGATTTTTTTTGCCTGGCATGATAATCTGGTGATTTTTGTTTTGTATGGCAACTTATTTTATAAGAAATTACTTGTGTTTTCTAATTAAATTAAATGTGTGTGTAAGTAAAATAAAATATAAAAATAATTAATGAATAAAATTGCTTGTGTGTGTTAAATAGAAAAGACTGTGAAAATAAAAAAAGGCTATGTTAAATAAAATTAAATGTGTGTGTTTTATAATAAAATTATCATGTAATTTCATAATAAAATAAAACTTCAGTCAGACCCGTTTAAGATACACCTGGTTAATATGTGGCTTTTTTCAGTCCCTTGAAGATCGCCATTAGACTAATGTAAAAATATTGCATTTAATATGTGAACAGTTATTACATAATTCTGCTTAATATGCGACAGCATATTGGTTTCTTGAGGCAAAAAATCTCACTTAAAATGTGTATTCACTCACCAAGATGCAAAATTCACACCTTTAAATTTCAAATTTTAAATAAACTGTTTATATCAAGCATCTCCATTTTAAAAGTGACTACTATACTAATTTTCAAGTTTGTAACCGTATTATCTCCAATTAAATCATAATTCAGATCATTTTCTGCTTATTTTACCCTCTTAAATTCTATTTTTTTAGAAACAATTCTTAGCGAGCATTTATATCTTAAAAATAACCACCATGCAAAATTCCAGGCTTCTATACGAACGGTATCACATAAAAAGTAATTTTAGAACTTTTTTGCTCCTGAACTAATTTAAATTTAGAATCTTTAAAATACTGTTATGGGCAAGCATTTACGTATTTAAAGTAACAGCTGTGTAACATTTCAAGTTTCTAGCCCTAACAGTTCCAAATCAATCGTAATTTAGAATGGTTTCTGCTCATTTCATCCTTTTTAAATTTTGAACTTTTTAGAAACCATTCATAGAAAGTATTTACATCTTAAAAGTAACCATCACAGCAAATTCTAAATTTCTAGCCCCAACAATATCACATAAATCTGAATTTTAGAGAGTTTTTTGCTTCTGGGTTGGGGTACAGTCATAAAATATAGCCTATGTTAGAGTAGAGATTGTCATCAGAATTTTGCCACCATTATTTTTAAAATTGATTCAGTAGTTCCAGAGGTTCCCCCTACAAACAAACAAATGTTACTTCTTTATAATTTTAGTATAATTTCAAAAATGCTACTATAGAAAATTTCTGATATATTGTTCCTTTTAAAGAACTAGTTTAAGAATTAAAAAAGGGAAACTCATAAAGTCTTAAAATTACTGCATTTTCAAACCTTCAAAACTCTATTTATGAAACTGGTGAATCTTATAGAGATCTGAATCTCAACCAACCTAAGTTTACATAAATCGGCAAAAAAATGTACTTTGCATTTTTAACATGCTGAATCCTTTATGTACTAAAAACCATTCAAAATATTTTAAATTTTAATAAGTCTAATGTTGGTATGTAAAAATGACTGGATTCCGCATTATGTAATATCCAACTAATTAGAATATTTTATCTTTGAAAAATGCAATAACTAGGTTTGATTATTAATACTGACAAAGTAACTCATGTACTTTACATATTTCTAATTTATTTCTATCGAAAATGGTAAAATAACTGTAAGAAATAAAATAACAAACGTAGTTTGGCATGCCCTTTCAGTTTTGTAAAAATACTTTGCATGTAATTGTAGAAATTAAAATAAAATGCATCAAAAAATTATTATGAATGATTTTCCTTCTTTTACTAATGATATTGTGATGACATTTGTTGTATAAATATTTCAAAATTCGTAATCAAATATGCGATGTGTATACATTTTTATTTATATTGCAGGTGCAGATGTTTCGGAAATCTATTCTCAACATAGAGTAATAGTTCATGAAATTAAATCATGGTAAATGACTGTATTTTTTCTATGCAATGAATTCTCACATTAAAAAAGCTTGTTGAGTAAGGATCTTTTTTAATATCTGAGCTACTGCACAATGGCACGATTTTCTTCATTTTCATATGCAAATTACAAGATAAAATTTAATTAACCATTTATTAAAAGATATTAAGTTAAAAAATATACTACTGAGAAAAGTTCATGTATGATATGTATTTTCACCAGGTTTATTTTAAGTGAAAGATCCCTTCTTAAAACATCAATGAAGAATTAAAATAATTTTATGATGCTACATCATTGTTGATATTTCAAACTCTGATAACTTCAATGTTCTATAAAGTAGAACTTCTGCTGGCAAATTCTTAATAAAATGTCTAATATATATTCATTACAGTGAAAGTCACGGTCCATTAAGTTTGATTATATTTCTGTTAAAAAGAAAGTACTTTAAATGTATATGTATATATTTGAGTATTTAAAAAAATGTACATAATAAAATTTCGGTTCATTTCTAGATTTAGACTTTAGAGGACATTCTATACATCACTTTAACAAAGACTTTTCATTTCATAGTTAAAAGAACGCATCTCTTATTTACTTTCGTTAAAAAGCTCTTCAACATATGAGATGTAAAATAAAAGATATCTTAAAAAATATAATTTAACTTTGAAGCAAGAACTTAATTGGAGAGTTTTGCAACAAAGCAAAGTATGGATTCCAGTTCGAGCAATCAATTACCCAATCCTAAGCGGTTAAAAAACTTAGCTTCTAATGTAAAGTATTCTGAAGGGAATAACTTACTTCACCAATTTGTGCTAGATAATTCTAATCCGAATAACTCAGTTAGTGAAAACTGCATAAATGCTGTACTGATGTCAATGTCTGGTACTTCAGTAAATGTAAATGCACTCAATGATGATGGATATAGTCCACTTCATTTGGCAGTATTGAAGGAAAACCTTTTAATGGTGAACAAGTTATTATCTTGTCTTGTAAACATTAATGTAAATACAAGATGTATTTTTAGTAAAGATGAAAATACTGCTTTACACTTGGCAGTAAAGTTAGGTCATTTACCTATAATTCAAGAATTATTGAATAACGGGGCTGATGTAGATATAAAAAACAGAGATGACTATACTGCTTTATGTTTTGCAGCAGGATCAGGTGATTTAGATACAATAAAATTATTAGTAAGCAAAGGTGCCAATTTGAATCTATTAGGTAAATGGGGGTCTCCTCTTCATTTTGGTACAGAATCGGGTAATTTAGCCACTGTAGAATTTTTGGTAAGCAATGGTGCTGATGTAAATGTCAAAGATAAATATGGACTGACTCCTCTTTTTTATACCCTACAATCAAGTAATTTAGCCACTGCCGAATATTTGGTAAGCAATGGTGCTGTTGTAAATGCCAAAAATAAAGGAGGAGAGACTCCTCTTTGTTATGCTGCAAAATCAAGTAATTTAGCCACTGTAGAATTTTTGATAAGCAATGGTGCTGATGTAAATGCCAAAAATGAAGATGGGTGGACTCCTCTTTTTTATGCTGCAAAATCAAGTAATTTAGCCACTGTAGAATTTTTGGTAAGCAATGGTGCTGATGTAAATACCAAAGCTCATGGGGGATGGAGTCCTATTTATAATGCTGCACTGTCAAATAATTTTGCCACTGTAGAATTTTTGGCAAGCAAAGGTGCTGATGTAAATGTCGAAGATGTAGATGGACGGACTCCTCTTTTTTATGCTGCAAAATCAAGTAATGTATCCACTTTAGAAATTTTGGTAAGCAATGGTGCTGATGTAAATGCCATAGATATAGATGGACAGACTCCTCTTTTTTATGCCACTCTTTATAGTAATTTAGCCAATGCAAAATTTTTGGTAAGAAATGGTGCTAATATAAATGATAAAGATCAATTTAGATCTGACTCAGATTCTTCTTCATGATGCTACAGCATAAATTACTGCCAAACGATTTTGCCTAATGATCATATGTACACAGTTTATGCAAATCCTAAATACTCATGTACATTGTACACCTCAATATTTTTCATAAATTTCGGGAAGAAAACTGCTAAGCAAATGTAAAGTATTCTAGTGGTGTAGTAATTATCTCCGGGACAAGAGACTTGAATGATTATGAGACCAGTGGATTATGGATTTAATTTATTCATTTATTTTTGAAGTCTCCAAAACCAATATTTATGAGAAAGCAAAAAAAAAAATCTTCATTATTTAAGGAAATGGAGACAAAAAAACTTTCTCTGTTTTTCAGTTTGACTATACTCATCCCTGGAATGATTACAGTATAGAACCATTTATCCAGAATGGTCGGGGACAGATACATTCCGGATAACTGGTTTTTCTGGATAACTGGTTGAACATTAAAGTAACATCCATTTTATGAGATTTGTAGAATAATATGTGGCTATAACATTGTTACTGATTTCAAATTATTAGATTACTTTGATTAAGACTCAGAAGCTATCAAGATCAATAATTAATCAGAGTTTGAAAGAAGGGAATTTCTGGCAATACCTTAGAAACAATAATACTGTATAAAAATCTAAATGCTCAATATCTAACTAAATGTGCTTTCATTTCAAATCCCAGATATTGATCAAGTTGTACACTGCATGCGGTAATCTATCAAGCAATGCACATATCAAACTGGCACTGCATGGCACATTTTTAGGGAAATATTCTGAAATCATTCATTTGGAAATTCATTCTGGATAACTGGTTTTCCGGTTAACTGGATTCCGGATAAATGGTTCCATACTGTATATAAAATATATAAAACTTTTAAGAAAAAAAATCAGAGCTTTGATTACATAAGCATACTAATTATTACAAGCATAATTATAAATATTGCTTTTAATGTGTATTTTCGTGCAATTTAAAAGGAAAATTTTCTTACAACATGCTCACAAAAAACTGCTGTTTTACTTACTCATTTATTGGTGTTTTATTTACTCTTGTTTATTTCAATTATTATTTTTAATTATATTTTAAGAAGTTTTCCCACTTATAATTTGTTTTACATTAGTTTCTGTAACATTTTATTTTCATCAACATGTAGTTTGTCTATTAGTATGTTCTTAATAAAATAGCTGAATTCCACATTTTACTGACTTTTAACTTCATGTATTTGTGTTTTTCCTTTTTTTCTATTTTTTGTAATCATACAAAATTAATTACAGTTTTCTAATAGCTTAATAAATATATATGTATAAAATATTTTTATGGTTGTTTCCATTCTTTTAATATTTTTTTCAGAAATATTTTTGCCTTCACACAAAAAAATGCAAAGATTTCATGCTCCGTGGCCTGCCATTTTTTTTTTCGAGTATAAAAAGCAAAATGTTTTTGGCGACATGAAAAATTTTCAAATCACATTATTAGGACAAATCCATAGTTGCCAACTTTTACTCTATTTTCTGCATGAAATTAACTTGTTTTGATCCAGAAAATTTATTTAATAAAATATTTTGTATTTCTTTGTGTTATTTATTGTATTTCATTTATTAAGTAAATATCTGGTTCAAAATGATTTTTTAACTTTGAAAAAAGGTTAAAATGGGGTAAGTATGGCAATTTATTATCTTCTTTAGATAAAAAAAAAATTAACAAGAAACAAGGGAAATGCTACTCTGTGCATTTAGTTTTTCTCCACGTCAACTGAAATACCAGTGAAGAGAATTTTCTCCTTTTGTGCTGTAAAAAGCTGGAACTTTATGTGACAGACACTGTGTCATTTTATGCAAAAAGCTCCCTCTAGCATTAATGAATGTTTTCTCATGTACTGTTTTTAATATAGTCGTACTGGCATCTTCTCCTTTTTTGAGCAGTAACCGACAGATTATCCTATGTACCACTACTGGACATCTACATGGGTTTGGGCAAATTTTCATTCTCGAGAGTTGGACCGATCCTGGACTTCACACTTTCTGGACTGGGCCAGGACTAATATTTTACTGCTGGCTCAGGCCTAGTTATAACTCTTTTAGAGCCTGTCTTTTTCTGAAGACTTGGGCCATTCCAGACTTCTTGTTCTGGGCGAAGATGGACCTGAATTTCATTCTTCCTAGAGGTTAAAAAGTAACTGTATAGCATTTCTGGTGTTAAAATTAAATATTGTTTGCAAATAAATAAAATGCGTCTTTATGAATCAAGAAGAAAATGAGACCTCTGTAGTTCCATAGCACTCGCATAGTCCTGACCTTGAAACCTATAAGTCAAATCAGTTTTCATTAGAGGTGGACTCAAGAACACATCCTGCTACTATACTTTTTACTTTCTTCTATCTATAATTGAAGAAACTATTATAATCAAAAAAAAATTTTCGACTGATTTACACAGGGGTCAGATATTCCAAAAAACATGTTTTTACAAAATGTCTGTCTGTCCTCATTGCATCGTCGAAAAGTGTGAGAAGTTATGAATAGAATTGAAACAAATTTGATTTATAGGTTTGTGACTATGGCCAGCAGGTCCTTCTTAAATTTAGGGTTATTCTACCAGAAGGGGGCGCTGCGGCAGCGATTTTTGTGCCATTTTCATTATTGTATCATTGAAAAGTTTTGAAGTGATGCATAGAACTGTACCAAATATTATGTATAGGTTTTTGACTATGGCCTGCAGGTCTCAGTTGAATTGTGATATATTCTGCAGGAAGGGGACGCTGCGATAGCCACTTAAAGATTTTAAATTCAAAAAGATGTACAAAAAATTAGAAATCCTAAAAGTTTTTTCTGTTAAATGTTCGCCTTGATCCAAGGACTCTAGAGGAATTTTGGTTTTGCCTCTATCTTAAAACATGGCTGAGATTTTTTAAGTCGCCAGTTTGAAATTTTAGGGTAGCTGATATTTTGAAACAATACAGCATAATAAGAAAAATCTTGTACTCATAATAACCAAATGTTCGCCATGGTAGAGCCGGTTAAAATTAGGGAGTACTTGTTTCGTACTTTCTATGCAAAGTTATTCAGAAACGCTGTTCAGTAATTTGAACGGAGGTAAAGACATTACAACAAACAATTTTCGTATGAGAAACCAGTGTCGCACCCCATTTACTTAGTCAAAAACAGAAGCATTCTCACTCTTAAAACAAACTCTTTTTTTTTCTCCATTTCAAAATATTTGAACAAAATTTTCCATAGGCTTACCTTACTTTGTGAGACTTGTGATAACATCACAGAAGTGCTGAAAGTGTACCGTTATTCAGTCAGTGACACTGTAAATAATATTTGCTATCTTCCGAAATACAGAGCATCTACTTTAACATTGTTTGAATGCAAAAGTTCATACTTCCAGCGTATTTCGTTATGTCATTATATTCTACACAAAGCAAGGTAAGGGTTGAAAACAGTAGTAAAATGTAATTTTAAGAACATAATAATTCAGATAATTAAATACATGAGCTAAAAATTGACCTGGGTCAGGAGTCGAAACTGCGACCATCAGCATAATGTGCTGCCACTGAGCCACTCTGCTCGATATCAAGCCTGGCAATTTCTCATATTTATACGTGTTGGAAAGAGTCAATGTCCAGCAATTTCTGCAGATGACATAGCAACGATGAATTAAAGAGAATTTGCCACAGTAGGATATCAACCAGGATGACTCAGTGGCAGAACAGCAGCACGTTACACAGCAGATCCCAGGCTATAATATTTGATAAAGGTTATACCTGGTTAGACCATAGATCTTCTAATATACTAGACACCAAATTGGTAACCCTTTCTGGGCCTTGACATCATCTGGTGGGTAGGTGTAGTGTGCCAAACCGCTTTTTCTCCACCAAAACCTGCTTGGAATTTCCATATTCCTGACAAAACTTTATATTGTGTCAGTGTTTCTCTGGAGTTGATGGCATTTTTTAATTTTAAACAGTTCTTTTAAGAACTTATTTAATTCTAGTAATAAAAACAAAACGCCACAAACTTGTTGCATTTTCAGCTGCAATGAAAAGGCCCCATCAGGAAATGCTATTGTATTTCACAAGTGAGTTTTATTATTATTCTTATTATAGTTTATTATTTGCAGAATTTTAAGTAATTATTTTAATCGTATAGTTGTACCAATTGTACTTAACACTATAATTTAGGAGAGCAAAAGGAAAAAAGTGCATAGCTACTGCGAATTAGCAAGTCTTAATTTTAGAAGTTGCAACATGTTTTTAAACATTATTGATATTTACGTTAATTAAACTTATATTAATATTACTTATTGTTGATTGTAATAAGAATGCTGAAAAACGTAAAATGAAATGTAGAGATAGTTGAACGTATAAAAAATTATAATTGATTAATCGTAATTCATGTTTCATAGCAAATGTATGTGTATCTAGTATTCACTATTTTTTTTTAATTATATAGTGTATACCATATATATATTTAATATGTCAAATTTAAAAAAATCAAAATAATTTTTTATGGTACTTAATAAATAGGTTTTGAATGTATAAGTTTGTCTTACATAAATATTTAATTTTTTTTGGAATGTCATGTCTGAATAATGCTCTACAAATATTTTCTTGGATGTCCAATTTTGTCTGTATTTCATGTACTTTCCTTGATTATTTTTGTTAAACTATGACATACTGACTCATAATTTCATTGCACAATCTCAATGTAACATTTATTACAAGGGCAAAATCATTTTATAACATTTAAATAAAATACAGCAGCAAAAAAAGAAAAAGAAAATCCATTCAGAAGATTAAACAATATTTTTCACTGTGGGGGGGGGAGACTAACATAATTTATTTCTACCCTTCTTCTGAGATAAAATCCTAGAATAAGTTAACAGCAAGAGCAACAGTTTAGTTTAATTTTCGTTTGTTTATTTACACTTATTTTTATTGCAAGAATGAAATCGAAGTAGGCAAGACAGTGATCACCACCAAAACAGACAGCCTCTAAAGCGCCAATTACAAACTGATCTCTCGACCAACTTTTTGACCAAATAACAAAGGAATCTGCTCTCTACTAGTATTTTTGCTCTGATGAATTGACCCTACTTATCAGTCCCAAAAACAGCCGTCAGCTGACACACCAGCAGTGGATCAGGCCATGGGAACCAAAAATTGCCCCAGTGAAATGGAAAAACATGGCAACCGATTACAGAAGAACGTTGTCATATAATTCCATCTTCCATAACTGGGTAATCATTTTAAGGTAGAATACATTATATGTTTTTAGAGGCTGCATAGTCTGAATGGGCGTAGCTCGAGTATTCTAAAAAGTTGTACAGTTGTAAATAAAAAGAAAAGTGCCTAGTTAAATTGATGACATTGAGCTCACAGGCTATTCACACTAATTGTATATTATACTCATATTTCAAAGAATGATGCCCCCCAAAAAATAAAGAAATTGACAATAATTTAAGTGTGGGAGATTACCCCCCATTATACTTAACCAATGAACCCCAAACTAATCACAGAAGTGCCAAATCACGATGAACCTATATACAAAATTCGAAGTAAATCAAATAATTCTGCATAAAAAACTCATTTATCTAAATTAAGGGGGGAGGGGCAGATTAGCCCCTGTTCTCCTCTTTATACTTAACCAATGAACCCTCCAAAACTAATCAGGGAAGCGCCTTATCAGAATGAATCTATATACAAAATTTGAAGCAAATCGGATATTTCTATATCAAGAGTTATTGTGTTACATACACACGTACATGCATATAGAACCAGTGGGCACATTAGCTCTAAGGCTTTGATAGCCTGTGAGCTAAAAAATGATAGTAACAGAGGATATTAAAAATGAGGGTGTGGTATATACATACACAAAAAATAAATAATATATTAATTTAGAAACATATAGAAATTGTTTTATTAATGTACTATAGAAACTTAATTTGCATAAGTATTTCTCAACAATTAGAGATTAAAAAGAAAACTGTCCAGTTAAACTGAGGGCATTGAGCTCGCAGGCTATTCGCACTTATTGCATATTATACTCTTATTTCAAAGCCCCTCAAAAAAAAAAACAATTCGACAATATATTAAGGGGGCTCATCCCCCGTTCTCCCCCTTATAATTAACAAATGATCTCACATAGCTAATCAGAGAAGTGCCTTATTACAATGAACATTTATACAAAATTTGGAGAAAATAAGATAATTCTGCATAAAAAACCCATTTATATAAATTAAGGGGGATTAGCTCCCCCCCCGTATCCTCCTTTATACTTAACCAATGAGCCCCCAAAACTAATCAGGGAAGCACCTTATCACAATGAACCTATCTACAAAATTGGAAGAATATCGGATAATTCTACATGAAAAAAACATTTATTTAAATTAAGGGGTGTTAGCCTCCCATTCCCCTTTATACTTAACCAATGAAACTCCAAAACTAATCAGGGAATTGTCTTATCACAATGTACCTACATACAAAATTTGAAGAAAATCATATATTTCTGCATGAAAAACAGTTAAACCATTTATCTAAATTAAGGGGAGGGGGGTTCACCCCCATTCTCCCTTTATACTTAACCAATGAACCTCCAAAACTAATCAGGGGAGCGTCTTATCACAATGAAACTATATACAAAATTTGAAGAAAATCAGATAATTCTGCATGAAAAACTATTTATCTAAATTAATGGGGGGTGGATATGTCGATAACTCAGTTAATAATATTTATTACTATGAAAGAAAAAGCACACAATCTCAATAAAATAACTTACTAGTGGACTGTAATCTTTTAATTTCTCACAACACTAAATAAAATGGTCGAGAGCTGAGATTTACACAACTTCTAAGATCGGCATCTCCAACCCAACTCACAATCACAAGTTTTTTTTTTTTTTTTTTTTTTTTTTTTAACATTTTACATAGAGCTAGCGGCAACACACCGCCGGGCCTTGAATGTTGATAACATTCAATAATATAAATGCAATATAATTCAAACACAATCTCTAAATGAAAAATACAATCTCAAAAAACACAATTTCTTCTCAAAAATACTACACTAAATAAAATACTAAATTTACAAATATAAACACGAGAATGTAATACACTGCAGGAAAAGTATATAGTTTAATAAAACAAATGTATGAATTTAAGTAGTTAATAAACCATCATTCATATATGGCAAAACAACAATTTTTGTGACTGGCCTTTTATATGTGCCATTTTTATCTTTCAAGGTGACAACTCTTATAATATTGTCTTGGCCTGGATGAATTTTAATAATTTGTGCCAAATGACATTTTAAAGGGCAATAATTATCAGAATTTTTACTAATACTAAATCTCCCTCTTTTATCTTTACCCTTTCCTTGTACCATTTAGGTCTATTTAAGAGCTTGTTCAAATATTCTGATGACCATTTTTTCCAAATATGTTGTGTTAATTTTTGAACTAATTGCCATCTGCTCAACCTATTCATAGGAATTTCTGTATAATTTGGTTCTGGTAAGGCCATTAAAGAGGAACCAATAAGGAAGTGAGCAGGTGTCAAAGTTTCAACATCTTTTGGATCATTTGAAAGGGGGTAGAGTGGCCGAGAATTAAGAACTACCTCAGTTTGAGTAATAAGAGTCAAGAGTTCCTCATAACTTAAAATAGTTTTACCTACAACACGTTTTAAATGGTATTTAAGGGATTTGATATTTGCCTCCACAAACCTCCAAAGTGAGGAGCTGAAGGGGGATTAAAATACCAGTTAATACCTTCATTAGCTAAATAATTTTCTATTTCCTCCTCACTTTTATCTTTAAATAAAGATCTGAGAATTGCTCTTAATTCTTTATTGGCACCAACGAAATTTCGACCATTATCACTATATATATCAGAAGGTTTGCCCCGCCTTGCTATAAAGCGTTTAAGTGCTGCTAAGAATGCTTCACTTGTTAAATCATTTACTATTTCAAAATGCAAGGCTTTTGTAGTAAAACTAACAAATACACAAATAAATACTTTTTTTACCTGTTTACTTCTACCTACGAAGTTTTTTACTTCAAAGGGACCACAGTAGTCCAATCCAGTACGCATAAATGCTCTGGCCATTGTTACTCTAGAAACTGGCAAATCAGCCATCTGTTGCTCTGAATTCTTAGAATTTACCTTTTTACAAGTCATGCAATTGAAAAGGATTTTACGAACTATATTTCTAGCAGATAAGATCGAAAATTTGTTTCGGATGAGAGAAAGAGTTGTCTTAGCACCTGCATGGAAATACAAATTATGAAAATATTTAATAACACAAAAGTAAAATTATGGTTTGAAGGAATAATCATTGGATATTTTTGATGCTCAGTTAAGTTGCTGTTTCTCAGTCTACCACCAACTCGAATTACATCATTGTCATCTAAAAACGGGCACAAGTTTGTCAGTTTACTACTGTTAGGGATTGCAGTACCCTTTTCTAAATACTGCATTTCCTTCACGAATGAAGTCCTCTGGATGTTTTTTACAATACAGAATAAGGACTGAGAGAGTTCACTGCTGGTTAAAGTTCCACCTTTGGGATACAAGGGATTTCTACAGTTATGGATGAATCTATTACACCATGCTACTACTCTTTGCAGTTTTATGAATGAAGAACTGTTATTAATGATGTCTAAAGGCTCAACAGTGCTAACTAAGGTACATACTTGAGTTACTGATGGTGCTTTCAATTCACGGATAAACAACTCATTGGTTTCAACAGAAATAATATCAGGAGACTCCACCATCACAGGCTGTTGTAGGAATGATGGACCGAACCACCATAAATCACATTGCTGGATCTTGATGGGATCTAGGCCTCTAGAAATGAGATCTGCAGGATTTTGCTTGGAAGGTACAAAATTCCACTGATCAATCGAAGTTAAACTTTGTATAATCGATACTCTATTTGCGACAAATGTCTTTAGATCATTCGACTCCTTTTTTAACCATGCAAGTACAATAGTACTATCTGTCCAAACACAAGTTTTAGAAACTTCTTGCTTTAGAGCACTTAACATTTTTTGCATGAACTTAGATAATAGGACTGCGGCAGAAAGTTCTAGGCGAGATAGTAATATGCTTTAGAGGAGCCACTCTAGATTTACTAGTGAGCAGTTTGATAGCAGAATCACCATAAGAATTAATAGATTTTACATAAACGACCGCACCATAAGCAAGTTCAGAAGCATCTGAAAAACCATGCAATTCCACACAATTAGATTGTTCTACAAATACAAATCTTGGGATATTGATCATATTTACAGTTTTTAAGAAAATTAGTCCATTCGATATTTTCTTTCACTGGAAGATAATCACACCAATCTATTTTCAGCAACCATAATTTTTGGAGGAAAACCTTTGCCCTCGTAATTATTGGACCTATCAAACCCAACGGGTCAAATATTCTGGCAATTTGTGATAATACTGAGCGTTTGGTATACATTTCACTTTGCTCTATAATTAAATTAAATCCAAAACAATCTGGTTGCGGCTTCCACAATATTCCTAAAGTTTTTGTCTTATTGGAAAATGAATATTCAGATATTGCATTTTTACACAAAAGAGCAGAATTATTTACTGACCATTTGTGAAGATCCATGCTTCCCTTCTTTAACAAAGATATCAGTTGTTGTTGGATCTCTTTAGCTGTGTCTAGATCATCAGCACCTGTCAAAATATCATCCATATATATACGTCTTGAAATAATACATTTGCAGCTAAAGGAAATTCCTTTCCTTCATCTCTAGCTAGCTGGGTAAGGGTTCTTGTTGCTAAAAAAGGGGGCTTAGATGCTTTACACTCACGCTAAAAAAAAAAAAAAATTATCGGTTAAAAAAAAGAAAAAAGTCGTCAAATTTAGGGGATTTTTTTTTTTAATGGCAACCTAGCCATTGTATTAAGTTATTCGTTTGGCGCAGTCTTGGAAATCGCGCCAAACAAACAGTCGCCAATCTTTTGTTTACATTTTAGCGTGATAGTAACACATCTGTTCCAAAAAGGGGCACTAGTTGTGCCATAAGTCACCGTACATAATTTATACACCTTAACTGGTTCATGCACCTCAGGTTTAAACAAGATTCTCAATAAATCTCTTTGACTCGGATGTATCAATATCATACGGTACATTTTTTTAATATCCGCTACAAAAACAAATTTGTGCTTTTGAAATCGCAACATTATACTAAATAACTCATCCTGGATTGTTCCTTCGTTATACTGCAAACTATTTAGAGATTTTCCGGTAGAAGTTGAGCTAGCGTTAAAGACAACTCTTAATGGTGTGCTACTTGATTCAGCATGGAACACGCAATGATGGGGTATGTAATAAGTGATATCTGGTTCTTCAAATTCTATCACTTCTTCCATATGACCCATACTTAAATATTCTTGCATAAAGACTTTATAAAGATCATTAAATTTAGGTTCTCTAACTAAGCGATTCCATAATGAATTTAAAACTTTCATAGCCTTTTTCTTTGATTGTCCAAGACAAGATGAGTCTCCCTTAAATGGCATTTTTACCATGTATTGCCCTGTTGCAGTTCTGGAATAATTTTTCAGAAAATGTTCTTCACAAATTTCTGATTCCTTATTTCTAGAAACTTCAGACTCTCTCTCTATGTTTTCTATTTCCCAGAATTCTCTAATTACCCTTTCTAACTCCAAATTATCTGTTATCAACCCACAATGTATATTACTTTCACCCTTAGCCGGAAGGCTTCCGCTAACAATATAACCGAAAACACTGTTTTGTAACACTATTCTCGTATTTAATGGTTGGGGGTAAAATTGACCTGGCCTTAAAAATTCATAGAAATTTTCTGCACCCAAAAGCAAATCAATAGAGCCTGGCACATTAAACTTTTCATCAGCTAATTTGATGTTATTTAACGATGGAATACAAGTCTCAAGCGGTCTAGAAGGCATAAATTCCGTAATTTTCGGAACGACTAAAAAATCTAATTTTAAATAAAAATCTTTATCTCTATTCGAAATAGTTGTGTTAACTCTAGATCTAACATTAAGGGACAAATTATTTATTCCTGAAATACAAATATTAGTCTTTTCTCCTTTCAAATTTAGTTTATCTACTAACCTTTTACTCATAAAATTAGAGTTTGCACTGACATCTAATAAACCGCGAGCTTCATGAAAATTACCATATTCATCTTTTATTAAACAAACAAATGTGCTAAGTAACACAGCTTTCAGCTCGTTAGACAAATTACATATCGTTGAAAATAAATTGCTTTGGTTATTAGCTTGGAAAGGCTGGAATACTGGAGCCGAAGCATCCAAATTAGATTTATTACCGACTTCGTTTTTAGAACTCATTTCCTGTGAAATTATTTCTGGATTTTCAACTTTATTTATTTTTTGTTCACGCGGGAAATGCAAAGTCACATGGTGCCTTCTCTTGCAAATAATACAAGAGAATTTAGATTTACAATCAATCACTTTATGATTCATAAGACAGTTAAAACAAAGATTTTTGGATTTTACAAGCTCAACTCTATTACCCACTGACATGTTTTTATAAACAGGACATTTATGCAAAGGATGATTTTCACTACATGACAAAATACATTTAGAATTTTTTACGTCAGTTAGAAAAACTTTAGAAACATTTCGATAATAAAAAATTTTATTACTCACTCTAGAATTGTCAATCACGGGTTTTCCCTTAGACATATAATATAAATCAATTTCCCGAGATAATTCAATGGGAGAAAACCACGATTCTGCTTGTCTAACATTTATAAAATATATGACATCTTTATCAAGCGTTTGACAAATCTTATCAGAAACTATTAACTGTTTTAAAGTTTCGAAATCTGTCACATTTCTCAATTTTAAATAATAATCCCAACTCGTTGTTAATCGGGATGCAAATTGTACATATGTTTCATTAGGATGACGTTGTGCTTTCCTAAAATGTTCTAAACGAGTCTGGGGGGCTGGCTCAAATTCTCTAAGCACTATAGCCTTTACTTTTGAATAATCTTCTAATTCCCTATCTTTAATGTATGTAATAACGTTTGTTGCCCTTTCTCCTAACAGATTTAGTTGAATTTCCGATTTATATTTTTTTGGGACATTTTTAGAAAAAAAGGCTCATTCTAACGATGAAAAAAAATAACCCCAACCTTCTGGTCTAGATGGAATTTTAATCGTTAACGTTCGTACACTTTTAATCAGAGAGTCTGAAGATTCTATACTATCTTTTTTTTCGAGATCACTTAAATTATCATTTTTGGTTTCTGCACAGGCCTTAGCCATTCAATTTCTAACTTTGCATGTTCAATTTTTAATTTCTCAAGATCTAGTAATTTTGATTCCTTATTTTTTCTTTCCTCAATAAAACTGTTTGCTATGTCTTCAACCAGTTTATTATCTGCTTTATACTTCGAACTTTCCTTTATTAAATTTATTAAATCATAAATAGTTAATTTGGAATCTGATATATCTATGTCTAATTCAGCAGCAATTCGCTGATAATCTTCCTTTTTTGCACCTTTAAACATTGTATTATAAATACAATTCACAATAAAATAAATAAAACTGACGTACCTTTATTTATTAATAAATCTCCAAATCTGATAATTCCACATTGAAAAGATGTAATCCACTTTTTCTATTCTCAAATTAGTTCAATAATAAAGAATATCAGTTCTCTGCGTAAACACATTCACAGTTTATTTTTTCATATTACGAAATTCTCCAGGTTAATCGAAATTATTTTTCTTCTGGAATCAAGAAAAACTTCATCGGAATTCTGAATTACAATATTTTGTACTTCAATAAAAACAATAGGATGATTTAATTTTAGTCTTACTCATTCTAATTGCTTGATAGAATTGCAAACATCATTTTATCTTCTTACAAAAAACATCAACATCGAAAAATTCCTTTTATTCTTTCTCCAGCGAGAGGAGACCAGTACTATGGATACGGCTATAACTCAGCTAATAATATTTATCTCTATGAAAGAAAAAGCACACAATCTCAATAAAATAACTTACTAGTGGACTGTAATTTTTTTATTTCTCACAACACTAAATAAAATGGTCGAGAGCCGAGATTTACACAACTTCTCAGATCGGCATCTCAAACCCAACTCACAATCACAAGTTTTTTTTTTTTTTAACATTTTACATAGACGGCGCTTCTAGCAGCAACAGGGGGTTAGCCCCCCTTTTCCCTTTTATACTTAACCAACAAACCCCCAAAACTAATCAAGGAAGCGCCTTATCACAATAAACCTATAAACAAAATTTGAAGCAAAACAGTTATTTCTGTCGAGAGTTATCGCATTATGTACATACATACATACAGAACCACCAGGCACATTAGCTCTCAGGCTTTGATAGCCTGTGAGCTAATTAAAAAAAAAAGCAACTGGGTAAATAAATACTTTTATTTTCATAATTATTGAGCTTTGTTTTCAGCTTAGTAAACAGGTCACAAATGGATCCAAAATTAATCTTATGCCATGTATTGCACATCTATCTGTGATTGTGTTGGATTGTAGGCAGAGATATATGTGATTGTATATGATCATCATTAGTAATCAATTTGCTTCCTTGTAATCTTCCAGCTTCATAGACAGCTAATCCCTTTTCGAAATATTCTTAAAATTCATGTTTTATCTGCAAACAAAAGAAATAATGAATTAAAGTTTTTCTCTTTATTGACAATTAACTGTTCCGGTTCAACTTGACTACTGACTTGAAAATTGAGAATTATAGTTAGAAGTCGGTGGCCTGACTTCTGTGGCATAGTAGCCACTTTTTCATAATCTTAATTGTTGTAGAATTAAATTCAAATTAAATACATTGAAATTTCCAATATAGATTACAACAGTTAAAAGTTGATTCTGCTAAAAATGGCCATTTAAATTGTGGGTAAAACAGTATTAAGGGTAGCGAGTATAAAAAATGTTGGTCAAATTATTTAAAAATTGGAACACTTTTAAAAGTTTTTGAAAGTTTAAAAAAACTTTATATAATTGCCACATTTTTTTTGTTTAGATGCCATATAGTGAAAGGTGACTGGAAATTTTCAGATCTACATGACTATGAAATAAAAGTAGATAAATTGACAAGTGTCATTTTCAAATGAACTGCCACTGTAACACTGAAAACATAATTTTTTTTAGATGTAAAATACAGGCTGTATTATTGATTTCTTGTTGTTAACATACAATAAGAACATACAGGATTCAAACATATTTGTTTTGATAAAAATCAAAGACATTCAAGGATTGAAAAATAAATAAGGACCTACACATTAAATAAACTTACCAGTACAGTTAAAAATGAGAGAGATTCGAATTGAAAATTTAGAATTTAAAATTATCAGTATAATTAATAATTAAATTTGATCAATTTTTTATATTATTTTTTACTAAATTTATTAATTTTTGTTAGCATAATACTATTAACAGTAATGAATTGTTAAATTAAATTGTTAATATAATTTAACAATTAAATACTATAATTATTGTTTTATTGTAAATTAAACAAATAATCAAACAATAAAATAAATTCTTAAAAGATTGTAAACAAAACACTATCATGCTATGAAATTGCAATTTTGCAATAAGCACTTTAAACACAATCACACCTTTTTATATTTATGTTCTTTGACATTCTTTTAAAATTCTTCAAACATTTGAAAGGGGAAGGGGGGATGGCACCTCCTTAACCCGTCTTGTATATCAGACATTTAATTAATTGCAACAAAAGGTCATATATAATAAAACAGTAAAAAAAAAATCCTGAAGAATTAAACATTGAAAGAGTACAAACTTTAATATTTTAAACACATGTCCATGAGTTCTAATAAATAAAGAGCTGATATTTCATATACAAACAATAGAAAACTGGGCTTGTAAACAATATCATGTATTAAAAATGTAAATAGCAGCAATAAAGTTTCCAAAAAGTAACTAATTTTGGCGATGAGCAAATTGATAAATTTTATTGGACAGAAAAAGTATCTACCATATCATTTTTACACTTTGATATAGCCTAAATATTTACCATCACAACTTGAGTCACAGTTGCAAATCCTACTGAAGGTGATATAAAAGAAACAAACGTTGTTATAAAATTGTGACTTTGTTGTAAATATTTGCTACTGCCTAGAAGTCACCATAAGCTATTGCAAGCCAGTCACAACTCTTCAAAATGTAAACAGAACATGCCAGCATAACATGTAATGCAGAAATTTTTGAACAAATACCACAAAATGTTCAAGAAATTAACATATTTTTAACTATGCCGATTAAAATTGTCAATATCATTCTTTTCTATTTCTTTTATTTTTCCTAGACCATGCTAAAATTTGATTGATTTTATTTTCGAAAAATTTTATCTGTACATTATGATTTTGTAAAAGGCCTTCCCTCACCCCTTTTTTAAAAAACTTTGAAAGCAAATTTTCATAATACTTTCAAAGTTTAACAGATACAAAAATTAAAAATACAGTAACATTTCACAACTTTTGATTTGTTTTCAATTTTAATTTACCAATAAGAATTTTAAGTATACTACAAACAGACAAGCAATATATATATATCATTTTGTATAATGTATAGAATGATAAGTTAATATTAAAAAGTATCAGATAATATTAATTTCATATCTTAATATTTATAAATCATTGAATTTTAAAACAAGGATGAGATATAATGCGATCTGTTTAATAATTTGTTTAATTTTTTTTTTCAAGATGTAATAGATAAAATAAAAATGTGTTATTTTCATTAAAAATAGCATATATATAAAGGAGAACATTGTTTTAATAAAATTAGTTCAGTTTCTTAATGATTCTAATTAAATCACACATTATAAGGAAGTGGGGAAGGGCGATGGATTGAGAAATGTATAGTGCCAATGCCCCCTTGACAGAAGCAGCAAAAGTTGCTGAGGGGGAAGAGGAGTGAGCAAGAATGAATCCTAAGAATAAAACAATATTCGAAATAAGAATGATTTGCCTGATGTGCTAAGAGTTACGGGAGGAAGAGGGGGGCGTAATTTATTTAAATTCAAATTTATTGTCTGAATTAAAGAAAAATTTGGAGAGAGGGATAAGTGAGGCCCAGAATCTTTAAAATAAATTATAAATGTGAGAAAAATTAAGAAGTAGAAGGGGAAGAATGAAACGTGTGGTGCAAAATTCTCCTAAATATCAGAAACTATGGCCCCTAGTGAAAGACTAAAGGCAAATTTAAGGATGATGACCTAATGGTCCTGTAATAGAATACCCTACATGGGGTCCATTGAATGTTTATTTTAGTTATAAAATATTTATGTATATAAGGAATGAGGGGGTGATAGGGCTGATGTTTCTTGCTAGAAGAAGCCAAGTTGTAATGGGAGAAAGACGGGAGAGCCAGAATATATATCTCAAGAAAATTGCAAAATTAAGGAGAGAGAACTAGAAAACTACTAATTGGAACCTGTGAGGGGAGAGGAGCCACTATAAGAACTATAATAAGTATCCGAGATGCATGTTTTTGGGTGACATATGCCACTACACCAGAAAAAATTAATTACACCCTATTTGGCGTCGCTGTTTAGTCTGGCTACTTTTTACTTTTTAGATTTTTTTTAAATAAAGGTACTTTAACTTTTGAAATCATTTCCAAATGCGAAAGTACCTTTATTAAAAAGAATTGCAACCAAAATTGAAAAAGTAAAAATTAGCAATATTAGAGTTAAAAATTAGCTAGAGTTAAAAATTAGCAACCTCAGCTATCCTATATAAAAAAAAAATATTCAAACTGAAATGAGAGATTTGAAAAGAACCTGCTCATAGGTTTAACATTAGCAAGCAGGTGTTTTCGGTCTTTAAGGTCTGTGTACGAGTATTAGTAGATCAATAGCCAAGCTTAATATTACTTTAGATCTAACTCCATCTTTTTAAGTTCTAGACTTAAAAGAAGTCGTTCATTTTTAGCTATATCCTTTTTGTAAATATTTGTTAACCCGTCAACACACCCGTCCCATTCCATTACGTTACTACAAGCGCAGGATAAATTTTACCCCAATGGGTTTTCTTGTGTCAATTTCCCCCCGGTTTGATTATAAACAGAAATTTATATTTTGAAATAAACTGTGAATCAATAAAGAACACAATTTAACTTAAAATAAGAACTTCTTTTATATTTAAAGCAATGAAAACCCATAAAATCTAGCACTAAGATTCTTTTCTGCATATCATTACATACAAAGCTTTTACAATCCAAATTCAGCCATGAAAATACAAAAAAATATGAAACTGTATGTGCAAGAATTGTTAACGTTTAAAAGAACAATTATATTATTATTTGCATTGCATAAACATTTGCATTAACATTTTCCTATCATTATTGGTTACGTTATAACACGCGTGGGGTAAATTTCCTCCCATGTGACATTTTTATAACAAAAGAATGGAAAATCTACAACCGGAGGTAAATTCTTTTTGGCCACATCTTGATATTTTTCAGCTTGAAAAAGCTCAGAATGATTGCGAACGATTTTCGCACATTTTTAAGCAATAGTTGTGAGCTGGGTAGATTTTATCCCAGCGCGTGTGCTGACGGGTTAAATGATCAGGTGAACATTTAACTCTTCTTTTGACATATTGTGAAAAACATACAATTAAGATTTAGTATGGAGACTGGAAGGTCTTGTCTGCATAAGACATTACAATGGGGAAGGGGAGGGTGAGCTAACAGTTGATCTGTTTCTGGTTAAACATATTTCTTCCTTTTATTTCTGTGCCTGATCTGACGAAAGTAAACATTTCTATCTTTGCAGAGTAAAATTAAAAGCTTCAGATGCATAAATTCACTTTTCATTTGTTTTTAACCTGTATGCAATTACTCATTTTTACACCCTCCCTAATCCTGTACGCAGTTCAGCTGCCCTGCCTGCCCCCCCTTAATTTTGTCATTCCCAATTTCTAAAAACATTTGTAAACATTATCTGTGAGTATCTATTGAGTATCTATCAATTCCATCTAGTCAGGTTTTACTGTATAAAAGACCATGAACATGTACCTTTTTAAGACAGAATTCTGACTGAAACGGAACTATTTTCATTTATTTGTGAATTGATTTTAGCAAACTCTACTGCATATATATAAATACAATCAAACCTGGTTAT
This sequence comes from Maratus michaelseni, assembly GCA_963931845.1. Classification (NCBI taxonomy): domain Eukaryota; kingdom Metazoa; phylum Arthropoda; class Arachnida; order Araneae; family Salticidae; genus Maratus; species Maratus michaelseni. The sequence goes on along the minus strand of OZ007600.1, from coordinate 260,213,647 downwards.
CTTGAATCTCATGGGAGGGAGAATTAAAATTTCGTTTATGCTATCTCTCAGTAGTTCACATTATCAGTAACCAAATTTTTCATTGTGTTATTGTTTTATATTAAAACCAATAATTACATTAGCCCTTAAAATTCTGTCACCTTCCATCAAAATGTAAATGTTGAGTTTTACAATGAGTGATTAACAATAAGGAATGAGCCCATTGTCCCTCATTACATTAGCCCTTTCAATCCCAGTGGATATATACTATAACAATAATCGCTTGTAATATAAGATGCCACTCATTTATTGGAAAATGAAAAAACTGTTCAATGACAAATCGCTTTAATAGTCATTTCAGCAAGTTCATGCTTTTAGGTTTAAAAATGAGCCACTATTTAGTTCTAATTTTCTCTCTATTATCGTGATTTGTTCTGATTCTGGTATCCAAACATTTAAAATAAAAGAATAAGAAAAGAGAAATTTATTAACACCCCCAGCACACACATATTCGAATATAAAAGAATTCATATATACAAAATTTTAGTTCTCAATTAGCTTTAATTTGCTCTCAAATATTACAATTTGTTCTGGTTTCGGTATCAAGATAATTCAGTTAGAAGGGTAAAAAATGGGGGAAGAGGGCAAACTTTCCAATATCAAAATTTTAAACATGGTAATATTTAGCTCTCAATTAGTTCTCTAATATTACAATTTATTCTGGTTCCACTATCAAGATATTTTAATTAAATGGATTGGGAGAAAGCTTCAATTATTAATGCTACACTCCCCCCCCCCCTCAGTTTCGAAGATATAAATTTTAAATATTCCAATATTTAGTTATCATTTGGCTCTCATTTTCTTTCTAATATTATAATTTATGCAACCACTGTTATCTTTTAATTGCATTGCACTCATTTCATTTAAAATATAATTTTATCATTTTTTTTCCTTTTGAATACATATTTTTCATTTAAAATATATACATTAACTATATTTAAAGTAGGCATCCTTCACACATTTAAGGTGGTTCTCAAATATATATTTTCCCTCATTTAACAATGCAAAGTTTTCTGACTCATTTTTGAACATAAAAGCATGATACTTGAAGGCATGATTATCGAAGCGATTTGTGATCAAACAGGTTTTTTCATTTTCCAATTAATGAATGATATCTTGAGTTATAAACAATTGTTTTCTCAAGATGGCAGTTTTTTTCTTTCTTGTGCCATGTTTAGAAATTTAGTTCAAAGTGCAAACTTAGACAATATTTTCTGAGGTTTCTGCTCTTACCAAAAAACAGAAAAAATAGTTTGATTTCATACTTCCTTAATAACAGCAGCTTCCAATTTGATCCATTTGCAAACAAAAATAAATTAAAAGATTTATCAGAAAGTAGCTAATTTAGACTTGGGAGCGACCTTAATTTAAAATAAAAACAAATGATCTAAAAAGAGCTTGATAAGCCAGTACTTCAAATGTAGAAGCGGCGCGATAAAAGCAAGCTAGTTTTACTAATTATTATATACACACCATGATACATAAGTATGTAGGCTCTTTCTACTCAATTTTGTACTTGGGCCTTTTTTTTTAAATGCTTTTTTCTGCCTCCTGAAAATCCCCTTCCCCCTCCCCCCAATCCTCATTTGCTTAGTCAAATTTCTTTAAATGTAACTTTTCAACTAATCTGGGGAGGAAACCTTTATTTACTTAAACAAAACATTTTGATATTCAAGTTACCTTTTATGCATACACATACATAAGAAAAATTACTAATGAAGAACATGTGTTGGTGGCAATGTTTTTTCCTCTTTTACCACACATATTCTTGAAAATTAAACAAAAGAAAGTTTTCTGTTCCCTAAGTGTGAAACTGGAAGTATTCATTTGCAGTAGTAATAACAAAGCACTTCTACTGCATTTAATAAAGAACTGCTACTTCTACCACACACTCTCTAATTTACATTCTTTGATGTTTGGTAATAAGCAAGATATCTTTCAGGTTTAGTTAACAATATTTTAAAAGCAGATATCTATCAAATTTAAATTAGCTATATGGTGTTCAACATTTTTCTAACTTTGAAAGTTTTCCCTACCATAATGATTAGTAGCTTGTACAGTAGTAGCATGCATTGAGTGTAGGAATTGAATGGATTTAACTAATTTTCAATTTTTTACAATTTGTTAGAATATACATACATGTGCATCGGTTTAAATTTATGCAATTAGAGTAATTATATAAATTGCAAATGTGTCATGACAGTTGCAAAAGAGCTATCATACAAGTAAATTTCCAATTAATTGTTCAGAGCTATCGTATTTGATTTTTCATTCCTGCTACTAATGAAATAAGGTTTTTTTTGTTGTTTTATTGTAGTTATAATTAGGGCTTAGAAATGTGGTTGTCAAGTTATTTAATCTGGCGTTTTTTAATACAAAAATTGACCAAGAAATCAGCATAAATAGAATTTCCCCTTCTTCTACCCTTACTCGTGCAAGACAAGCAGTGATTTTCCTCTTCTATTGTATTTTTAATGGTAAATCAAGTTTAAAAAGCATTTCCCATCTCATGCACAGAAAACGCTATTCTTTTCTATCATAATCATGCCACATGATTAGAATGTGGCAGGAGACTTCAATAAAACAGTAAGAAATCTTGTCAATCTAGCCTTTGTGGCGGCAACTAAAATTGAATACAATGCTAAAACATGCTCAAGTTTTTTGGTGTGTTTCAAATCAGTTTTTTGTATTCAGAATTATAAAACTGATTAATCCATCACATTCATTTGAAAGAATAATAACATACAAGTGACTATAACTAATTCATTTGAAGTAAATCTATAAAACTAAATTAAAATTTCAAGAATCTTTTTACATTTGAATTTGAATTTTTTAATTTTCCTCATTGGACATATATTTTGTAGCACTCAACTATCCAGATATTAAAAGCATTTGATAATCAGCATTTCCTGAACATGCCGGTAATTCAGCCTTTACAGTACTTTTTTTTAAAAGATATATAAATAATTTTGTTAAGTTTTATTCAAAAGCTTAATTTACATTAGATTTCTAAATTATGAACTGTTCTAAACTATGTAACTAATAATAATAAACGTTTATTACTATTCTTTTCTTTTTTTTTTTCAATAATTAATTTAAAAAAAAAATGTGCCTTTTAAAATCAAAATCAAGGATTGGAGGGGGGGGGTAAAATTTTTTTACTGGTGACTAGAATTTTTCGATGGCTACCAGATTTTATAAAATTTGTAAAGCACTGATTATAATTATTAGTTATAATTTCATTTAACGGTAAACAAATTAGGTAAACTTAAAGCTTATTCTTCTTAATATCATGTTATTAAAGACTTACTAATTGACCTACAAATCTTGAAAGTCAACCAATATTTTAATGCAGAAATAAAACAGCGCAGAAATCTGATTTAAATTTTTAAAAAATTCCTTAAATAAATCATCAGTTTTTGCCTCCTACTTGCTCATGAAGATAAATATTTGAATTTTCTAAGGTTGCATAACTGAACAAAACTATTAACTGATGGCAGGATTCAAGAAAAAATTTTTAAATAATAAAATGAATATTCTTAAACTACTGTTGATCAAATAACTTCTAACAATGATGATAATTTCTGAAAATTATTCATTAAATAAATAGTTTTTAATGATTATCTCAATTTTCATTTTATATTGATTTTTATTAGCATTTATAACATATAGATAGCTGTTTCATAAAGTTATGACTTCTGATGAGATTTTAAAATGTAAACAAAACAACTCTTAGTCCCGAACTGAGCTGATTTTTGAGTGCACTATGGTATATATATCATATATAAATAAAAATTTGCTATATGCGCAATAAATTATGGGCGAAGAAAGATTACCTTATCTCAGCATTACTTTTATTTATTGTTTCTTTAAATTCTAATAATTTTTAAGAGCCATTTTAGTCAGGGCCTGATTAACGCACAAGCCAACTAGGCCACGGCCTTGGGCCCACTGCTGATGGGGGCCCCAAAATGAGTAAAATGATTTAGAAAAGTTTCTTAAAAATGAAGTTTTCTGCAATTATTTTCTCAAAAACAGAACAAAAAATTTTATTTAACTTGTCAACTGTATCATAATACCTAATAATATTCCTCAAAAAAAATTCTAGCTACTATTTTAATTTGAGGGGGCCCTGAAAAGTTGCTGGGTCTTGGGCCGCAGACGACCTTAATCGGGCTCTGATTTTAGTTAGGATCTGCAATGAAATATTATATTTCGTCTTACACCTTATGAAAAGTTTCAAGTATTAAACATGTGTTATGAAAATTGAAAAGATTTAACAAGATTTATTATTCATTAATAGGCTTCATTATTATTTTACAGTCTTTTCCTAATAGATATTATTTTAGAAAAAAAAAGAAAAGAAATATTAAGGATATTAAATCACCTTTAGAGATAATACTGTAACACACTGATTCACTGATATATCATATGAACAAAATTAAATCTAAAATAATTTATTGAAAAATTTGAATAGTATGCAGGTTCAATGACACTTCGTGTTTTTTCAGTGAGATTAACCAGTAAAATGCAAAAAAAAAAAAAAAAAAAAAAAAGAAGAAGAAGAAGAATGAAATAGTAATAATTAAATATAATACTGCATTCCTATTTAATTTCCCTTAAAAAAAAAAATTAAAATATATATATATATATATATATATATTATGTAAATAAATATTACCACATTCTGATAAAACTTTTCGAATTGAGTTACTTTATTTCAGTGGAATGTATAAAAGAAAAATCCTTATTAAACAGTAGTTTAAATGAACCGTTAAATCATATTACTAATATTATTTCGGATGTCAACACCACTTTTTTTCTATACTGATACAAAACACACAATAATGAATAAGATATCGTATGAAAGGCATTTGACTTAGTACACTCATATTTTATTAAAACACGTTGTTTGTTTAAAAATTGCAGGTACTAATTATAAATTAGTGAATAAATGTACTGACAAATAATCTGAAAAATTGCTGCCTGGAACATAATTTATCTGGATTTGAAAGTGTTTTTGCTCAAAGTTAGACCTGCAGAAGTCTGTAAACTTTATATATCTATCTATAAAAGAAAATTATAAAAAAATAACTTTAAAAAAGCTTCAAAACAATAAATGTAGCACTTTTACTACTTATTCAAGTAACTAAGCTAAACACACCAAGCAAGGTTATTAAAAGAATCATTTTTTACCATGTTGGCGAAGTTTTGGCTACGATTCACTGTGATTGGTTGCTCGAATCCCCAGCTTCCCAGCAGCCTTTCTCTAGTGCAATTGCAATCACGGAGTAAAGAGGAACTAAATATAAATTATTTTTAATATTTATATAATATTATTATTTCTCTTTACTCAGTAAATTGCAATACAAAAATCCAGTATAAAAATTTCTGAATAAAGTTCTGCCTTGACAACAGATGGCAGCATTAAGAAAAACTTAATCGAACAGAGATTTTTAATCGAATTACTCCCTATCTTCTACATAGCGTCACATCGCCATTTTGTTGAATGCAGCTTAGTAGGGTGTGGTCAGTAATCTTTTTTATTAATCAATCAAAATTTTATATTAATGTTTTTGTATTTGTTCGATATAGATGGATTAAATTTTATGATTACATGAAACAGAATATTATAATAGATTTTGATGACGCGAAAATCATAAATCCAACATCCAATTTCTCTCCATCTAATATCAGAGAGTCCACAAATATTTTGTGTAATTGAAATCAGGTATGTAATGATGCAGTGTCATACAATATATACTTTTATTTGTATATAAGAATAGATGAAAGGTTTGTTTATATTAAATAAATTGTGTAAATATTGCAGAATATGCTTGTGCATGGATTGACAAAATACATGCTTGAAAAACTTTTTTCTCTTGCCAACCCCCCCCCCCCCCTCCTCCATACTGGAAAAGTACCTATATTTTTAGAAATACTTTACTATAATAATTCTTCTAAATGAAAATGACATTCAGACTTTAATAATACTTAACTACACAATTTAAAAATAAAAAGAAATTCAGATATCTGTGAAAGTATTTATCTTTTTTACACTCTTTTATTTAATTCAACTTGGTTTTTGCTGGTAAAGATGAAATTTTTATTCTTAACTCAATACCTTATATGCTAGAATAATAAAAATTAGGTACACAGATTATATTTAAGATGGCAATACAACATTTTAATATTTTTAGAACTTAAGTTTAAATTAATACATCAGATTTAAAGTATTTTTCCATTTAGCTGGAGACTGGTGATAAATAATCAAATATTCTTGAAGTGTGTGAGTTAATTCTTATGACTACTCCATAGCTCAGATTTTTCTTTTCTTTTTGATTATTTATTCAATAATTAATTTGGAAGTTTATCTTTTAAATGAATTTTAAAGTCTCTATTATAACAATCCCCATTAGTGTATGATTTTAAAATTTCTTTTTTACGATGACCTGATAGTGCAGATTTTTTTAATCTTTTTAATTTTCTATAGAATGATACAATTTAAGAAGTTTATTTTTTAAGTGAGTTTTAAAGTCTCTTTTATAACGATCTCCCTTTAGTGCATGATTTTCAAATTCCTGTTCTTAGAATGACCCCATAGCGCAGATTTTTAAAAATATTTTTGATTTGTCTCTGTTAATATTATTCACTGTAAAATTCATGTTCTTATGACTACTCGATAGCTGAGATTTTTCTTTTCTTTTTGATTATTTATTGAATAAAAATTTTGACGTTTATTTTGTAAATGAATTTTAAAATCTCTGTTATAACAATCTGTCATTAGTGTGGAATTTTGATATTTCCATTTTACGATGACCCGACAGTGCAGATTTTTAAAATCTTTTGATTATTTATTCAATAATAATTTTCAAAGTTTATTTTATAACCGAATTTTAATGTCTCTGTTATTAGTCTATAATGCAGAATTTTGACATTTTTATTCTTATGACAACAAGATAGCACAGAAGTTTTTTATCTTTTTGATTATTTATTCAATATTTTTAAAATGAATTTTGGAATTGATATAATTGACTTATTTTGGTCATATTTATGCAATATTTTTAGTACTTATTGCCACCTATTAGGGCAAAATAATGATTTTTGACTGCAAGATATACGATGAGTGCAGGAATTATGCCGATCTTTCAAAATAATGTCAATTCTTGAGAGTGCAACATTTCTTCCCTAAATTATGGTAATTTGTGAGGAAAAAACATAAATTCCAGTCACGAAATTAGCAATGATTTTTAAGATATTATGGAATGCTTATAAAAGAATGTTTTTTAGAAACTATTTTCATTATTATACTTTAAAAAATACTATTTTTTTAAAATGATAAATTTAAGAATATATTCTTTTTTAATAATGATGCACACAGTAGAAGATCTTGTCACTGAGCTCCCTATATGACAGGAGATCAATCTTCCTGTTACTGAACATGATTTCCAGCAGTCAGCACGGGAGGATACATTGATGATAATCTTATTTCGCATTCATGACAAAACGTGTTTACCACAATCCCTTACATGACTAGAGAATCCTTTATTTATTCGATAAGCATAGCTTAATTAGAGAAGATTAAATTCGAATAATAGCAGGGATATAGTAGATGGTTATAGGGTATATGCTGTATACCTTCTGGATCTGTATACCTTCCATATTTATCACATTTTACACTCTGGTGTGGACACTCTGCCTAAAGTGTATACCCTCTGTTTTTTGGACTAAACTATTGGATAATAGTAAATGAGAACAGTCATATCGAACATTGACAATTTTTTGGCTTTGTCTTGCAAGCTTGTGACCGCTGACTCAGAACTCTTGTTTATACGTATATAGAGCGGCACAGATGTTATGCATCATGTTGGCGCGATTTTTTTTCCCCGCCAATTTGGCAAAACTTTTGTTTTTGAATATTAGTTAGAAATAGCCTGCAATAATACCATGTGATATTTTATTTCAATATAAAAATAAAATAACACAATAAATGAAATAGCTTCTATTTTAAAAAAGGAAATAAAAATAAATAAATGATAGTCCTAATAATATTATAAATCTGATTGTGTGCAAATGTTAGGCTGAAGCCAACGTCAAAATGGAGCATTTAATGATCCTGTGTTTTTGCATATAGGTGGATTATAACAATCTTATGAACATAGGCTGGATTTTGTTAATTTTATTCAAATATTTTTCTTAATAATTCCAAATTTCGTTATTTTCATAGAGAATAAATGGACATTTTTTCGTATAATATTTTAAAATGGTTAAATTTACTTTACCGTTGCTAATACTTTATCGTTGCCAAAACTAATTAAAACCCGGAATAATAATTTTTACTCTACAATTTAGATTCAATTGAAAATTTTAAAAATGAAAAATGAAAATGAAATAAAAAAATTAAAGAATTAAAAAGATTAAATAATATTATTAGAAATAAAACGTACTTTTTTTAGTTTTTGATAATAATACAAGGTTTCAGTATGCGTAACCATAGGAAACAGGCTAATATGACGTCATACATGGAAAATAAAGCGGATATGCTTTGATTGGTGAAATAAAATTATCTTAAGTTTTTTTTCTTCAATTTTTTTCTTTTTCTTCTTCTTTTGTATGGTAACAATACGTGGTGTTTTACCGTCTGTAAACGGCTAATATAACTATACCGTATTTTTTATTTAAATTTTTAAAAAGTAAAAAGAAATTTCAAAAGAAAATGGTTAGCAAATGTCAATAATATGCTCCGCAATATTATCCATGTCGAAAATGATGTCACGGATAGCGAGAAAAAAATATTTTCATTCTTAAAACTAAAAGAAATACCTCGATTACCTAAAAAAATGACGAATGTTAATAGTTCCATTTTTGTTGATAAAACCTAAAGATTTAATATTATTTCGTTAAAATAACACAATTTCCCCTATGCCAGTATTGAAATTAATTGCCTGGCAAAGAAAATTAACATGTATTATGTCATTTAAAAGGGATTTCTCTTGGGAAATATATATTTGAAATAAAACGGGAATTTTCCAATATGTTTTAAAATGAATGTGAATCAATTCCTTACATTAATAATACAAGGATCAGTAAGCATATAAAGTAGATGAGTTTCACGCCATATTTATAACGAAAAATTTAAATGTTTTTTTTATCTATACTGGTTATTAAGCATGAGTATTCATTATATACAGATGAGAGTTTTCTGCTAAAAATCACATCATAATTTTAAGAAAAGGAAAATGAACACGAATCTATTATATTAAAATCTGACCGTGTGTTTGTATTTCGAAACTACTCCTAGACTATCGAACGCAACGCAATTTACTTAATACCGGTTATCATTGATCCAAAGACTTAACTCTCAGAATTAAAAAAAAATAAATTAGATACCAAGATTTTTTTTCTTTCTTTTTTTGTAAATTTTAATGAAGTTTCTCTAAAAACGGAAAATAACATACTCCATATTTGTGTATGAAAAAGGAGAAATAAAACAGATCAGTATATTTTTTACACCATTTTCTCATTAAAACTGAAAAACAGAATTTATTTTCACTTTGAATAGATAGATGGTGAAAACAAAATCTTGATTTCAGTAAATTATCCGGAAAAAAAACCTATATTCACATATTCAAACTTCATGAATCAATTTATTTGGGAGAACAAAAATTGCCTGTCAACATACTGTCATTTAGAAAACAAGATTTGTTTCAGCTAAACATTAAATCACGGAGGCAGAACTGAATTTAAAGAAAAAGCATATACTAATTCCAATTAATGTTTTTTTTTTGAAGGATGGCTGTTAAAACGTTTCACAGAGGCGTTAAAAGTAAAATTGTTTATCAGCTAAAATTCACAGTTGTTTTTATCCAATTCGTCTATTTCCACGATTTTATTTGGCCCTCCTTTTTGCATTGGTTGCAATTTCATTTTCACGATTATTTGGCACAAAATTTCACTTTTTTTAAGACTGAGTTATGTCGAGGTCCCTATAACAAAAAATACCGCAAGTAAATCCTATGAAATGTGATAAAGAGTTGGTTAATTATTAACGTTTTTAATTATCGGGAGTGAAATATTTTGCTTAATTAATGTATTTATTATTATTTTAATGTTGCATGAACGAAGTCACAGGTAACAGCTAGTTTGATATAAATAAATATTGATATACATGATAAAATTAATTTATAGAGTTAAAATAAAAAATAAAAGTAAATAAACAACAATATAAACAAAATAAGCAGATTGCCATGTGAGACATAAAATTGCCATTTTGTTGCAATCGTGCCAGTGTGGTGTGTATATGACATTTGTACCTATGGAGCTCAGTGGACTTGAACTTATTTGTTATAGCAAACCCTGCCCGAGTCACAATTTCGATTACCACCAATCTCATAAATATACCATCATATGTCATACCCTTATAAATCACATTCATGTTATATTCACATGTAATAAAAATAATTATAATTTGGTTATATTTGTCATACATCTTGGCTATTTTCATCAAATAACTTGGTGATACATTTTGGTCACTTGGCCATTCGTCCTAAGGGGTGCTATAACAAGGACATATTGAAGATCTTTATTCTGCATACCATGGGATGGGAAGTGCTGCATATTACTGATTATTACATTATATAGATCATTTTGCACATAATTTAATTTACCTTGTAAAGTGCCAAATATGTCTGGAATGTGTCAATATACTGTAGAAGTATACAAGTTGTAAATTTCCAACTGGACGAAAAATGTCCAGGCCAGGATTCGAACCTGGGATTGCTTGGCTGAAACCGCCACGCTCTACCACTGAGCTATCCCGGTCGAATCTGGAGGGCATAATTCATCCAGATAACCTTATTGATCAAAGCATGGATCTGGATGAATTATACCCTCCAGATTCGACCGGGATAGCTCAGTGGTAGAGCGTGGCGGCTTCAGCCAAGCGATCCCAGGTTCGAATCCTGGCCCGGACATTTTTCGTCCAGTTGGAAATTTACAACTTGTATGATTGCTTTACCAATTTGAAATAATTGTGTTAAAAAATTAATCTAGTATACTGTAGAAGGTCTTTATAGTGCATACCGAGGGACTGAAAGTTATGCAATTATAAATATGTACATAGTTAAGTTTACTTTTAAATATTGTTCAAAAATGTCTGAACCAAATCATTATATTAGTACTTACAACAGTTGAAAAATATTCAATTTATAACACTTATTATTCACAGAAATAAAATGTAAATTAGTTACATATATGCACTATACTAAAATTGTTTCTTATATAAAAAAATTGTCAATTCTAATTTGTTCATCATTTTTAATTTTTCTCAACAGTTTTCTAGAATGTTGTGAACAGTCAATATTTGTGGATCTTCAACACAGTTGGTGTTTGAGAAATTTGAAACATTGCTTTATGAATTTAACATTTTTTGATTCACAATTTTTTTTCTTTGTTTCTGAAACAATATTTTGTTTTTAATGACGATCAGATAGTTCTGTATTTTATTACTCACTTCATATTTCTTTAAAATTGTTCATATAATAATAAAATTTTTATTTCATTAAAATGCTTTGAATTATAGAGATAAAGATAAAATAATAATTCAAACTTAGTCCTCTAAGGGTAGCAATATTTCTACAATGTAGACTAATGCAGGCACTTCTTAACCACAATGTTCACTGTTCACAATTAGTGCTTGTGTCATGTATAGGTAATGCGTAAACATATAGCATATTAAGTGTTTAACCAAGATACAATAAACCAGTGTTGCTGATTAAAGTGACCTTCTACAACTTTCAAATAGTATTCTTCAATTTATTAAATTCTAGAATACTGCAAAGATTGTAAAATTGAAAAATCCCTTTAACAATTGTGTACTGTACCTTTGTAAAAATTAGGCTCTGATTATAAATTAGCCTTGTAAATATCTTCTACTCTATTATTATCAATATCATAAGCATTCAGTAGAGTTGAGACTACTGACCAATTGAGTATATTAAGTAGTATTTCCAAATATTTTGTATTTAGGTTTTAAACATATTTTTGGAAAAAAAAGTGATAATTCCTACTAATTCTGCTGAATGTAATCCTATACAAAACTATGGGTACCAATTATAGACCTGCATCAGGTCGGGCAAGAAGATATTACATGAACTTGAACATCGGGTAGGGTCACTGATGATTTTTTTTTGTTGAAGGTGAGTCCACTCTAATTATATTGGTTTCAGATTGAGTTTTGACACTTGTGCTCTGTTTAACCTGATTTTTTAAAAGAAAGTCCAAAATATTTTTCATGCAATAAAGTTGCATACTTGTTTATTTTCACCTGTATCACTTTAGATTTTAAAAAAACTGTTTCTATAGCAACCTTAATTTGGTACATTGTGTGAATTTATTAAAATTTTCAGGGTTTTGCACATGAAGGGTACATTTACAGAGCCCCCTAATCATAAAATAATTTTTATTTGGAACAATGCCCACAATTAAGTATAACGTTTGTTCGCAAAGTTATAGAAAATAGTTTCAATAAGTTGGTTATAAAAACCTCAGTAGTTGTCATAAAAAATAATATGAAATGTTTTATGAATTTTATAAAAAAATTTTACTAAAATGGAAAATAAAAATTTGTCAACAAAATTACAAAAGCTATAAAATAACCTTGATATATATGTAAACAGGAACATATCAGTAGAAATGACATTGCTTCTAATCGGATCCAATGATTACTATGTTTAATCAATGGCAATACCATGGTTAATGGTAATGTCAATGGTTGTGTTTGAAACAATATTGGTTGGTTTATGATTTGTGTCCCACTAACCAAACCAAAATTTCTATAGGAAACCAGGATCACAAACTATTTTTTCTATAAAAATTATCTTTTTCCACTCCTAACCCAGATTTTTTATTAATATAGATACTGTAATGATATTTTTTAACTTTGCTTTCTGTCAATGTGATGACATCACAAGAAATGCTAGAAATGACCACCAATTCTAAAAAACACTGATATAGGCACTCCATAGTTCAGAATGTAACTGATATTATACGGTGCTAATGACTGAACTACAGTGCACTTCTGATAATGTTATCCCATTTTACACAAAGTAAAGTTAGTCTGTTGAAAATTTCACGAAAATCTCAAATACTGTCGAAATAATGGACGAATATCTGGGTTTTACTTGGAGTGAGACATCCTGCAATTTTTTCTCATTAAATTGATTGTGACCTTGCTTTTCTATGTAAACATTGTTTGTATTAGCATGTATTAGCGCCTCTAAATTTTTGTACTAAGAAATATGAAACATTCTGTATACAATAAGTACTTTACTTCTTTGAAAAATATTTAAACACTTTTTTTTTCCAAAATTTTTTTTCGCAAAGTTATAGCAAATAGTTTTAATAAGTTTTTTCACATTGCAGTCGGTCATTGTTTTCTGTCAATGTGATGACATCACAAGAAGTGCTAGAAATGACCACCAATTCTAAAAAACACTGATATAGGCGCTCCATAGTTCAGAATGTAACTGATATTATACGGTGCTAATGACTGAACTACAGTGCACTTCTGATAATGTCATCCCATTTTACACAAAGTAAAGTTAGTCTGTTGAAAATTTCATTAAAAACTCAAATATTGTTGAAATAATGGACGAATATCCGGGTTTTACTTGGAGTGAGACATCCTGTAATTTTGTCTCATTAAATGGATTTTGACCTTGTTTTTCCTATGTAAACATTGTTTGTATTAGCATGTATTAGCGCCTCTAAATTTTTGTACTAAGAAATATGAAACATTCTGTATACAATAAGTACTTCTTTGAAAAATTTTTAAACACTTTTTTTCATAAATACCTTTCCAGTTTTGAAAATGTAATGTATTTGTGTTTTTCAACTCTGCAATGATATTTATAATCTATCTTATGATCCGATTTAAATTTAAAAAATCTGATTTATTTTAATCCTTTTCTTAAATCATGATTTTTTCACACCCTACTGAAAACTCTTTATCACCACCCAATTAAGGAGTGGTCACTCTCCGTGGCCCCTCCCTTTATCCATCATTGTTTTTATTGCCCGTTTTTCCAATAACTTATATTTAGAAAAATGTTTCTGTGCATCTAAGAAGGATATTTTAAAGTATTCATTTTATTTCAAAACAAAACTTACTGAGTTGTGATTCTTCAATGTTTCTGAATCTTCAGTGTTTTCTGACACAAAAAAGATGTCATTCCATCCTTAGTGACAGAAAACACTGTAAATTCCTAAAATTCAGAATATCATAATTCGGAAACTTTTAGGCATATAAGAATGGAATTTAATGCCCTTTTTAGATGCAGGGCAAAATTTTTGTAAATATAATTTATAGAAAAAAAATGAAAAAATTAATTTTGTTTTTTTAATATATTTCCAGACTATTGCAAAACAAGTGTCATGTTTAAAAAGTATATTTGACTTGTATAGTTTTAGTAATTAGAAGTATGTTTCTCTCATCAGTGGTTCCAGAGATAATCACCCGAATCCCTATTTTGAAGCACCGTGTACATGTAATATATACTAAAAAATTTAACAACACAAAGTCTAGTTTATGTAATTTAATATATCATAAAAAAAACTTTGTTAATATGTGGACTATTTATTTTATTTATATATATTGTCATAATTGGGAAATATTGTATGCCATGCTTTGTAAAAAGCAATAAAATTCTTGTGTTTGTTGCCTGGAAAATGTGACTTCATATAAACTTAAAGTAACCTTTTTGTCATTTTAAAAGTACAAGAAAGATAAAATAAAAACAGGAAATGAAGTCATAAAACAACCAAGAATTTCTAGTTTAGACACAAATACCATATTCATTACCAAAATAACGTGTAATAATCATGTGCAGTGGTCCTGTCATTCAGTCCACTTTTCACAGCAAGAGACATAATTTGTGAAAGCTGGTTCAAGGAACTTTGATTGCTGATATAAAATTAAGTCTCTATGTTGAAGTTTCTTTCACAGTGCTTCTTCTTCAACATGGAATATATAAACTATTCTTGTAAACACATTTTTCTTTGTGACTTTATTTTATTACATAAATTGTTTTTGACACTGTTTTGCCTAAATCCATAGCACTATGATAGAAATTTCGGTGTTTACATATTAACTGCATGCCAGCCTTTAATTACCTAAGAAACTGCAAAATATGATTTCATTATATGCATGTAAGTATGAATATGTCAGGGTTGTCCGGTTTTTTTCCACTCTGGAAAAAATCATCCCGGACAAAATATTTTGTCCACTTTTAATAAATTGAAAATTCTATACTAAAAATGCAGAATTTAACAATAATAAATAAATATATTGATTCTTCCCATTCAAGAAACAACTTTTATATCAATGTATGACACATACATATTTATATACACAACAGTATGTGAAATATTTTGCGTGAAAATAGAAAACTATGTTCAGTTCATCTAGGAGCTTTTTATGCAAACATGTTTATAAATAAAAGTTATATTGATATTAAGTTATAATATATTAAATAGCAATTGTAAAACATATACATTTGCAGTAGATTTTAACTTGTTTATCTGTTATATTGCAGTTCCATTGAAATTAATAATCAGTTTACAAAATTAAAAATAGAAATAAAAATTTTTAAATGTTTGACAGCCTCAAATCTTATTAAAAGATGAAATAACAAGTTAATGTTAATTAAGAAAATGTTATAGTGAAATTTAATCTGTGCTTGTAATGACATTAATAATTTAGTATATGCATAAAAACATTTAGTATATACACATTTTACTATGGGCGAACATCAATAAGAAGTAGAAAAATATAATGATAAATATTTTCTTTTAGTTAAAATATCAAATGTAAAGTAACCAGGAAATAATAAGGAAATTAATAGAAATGCATACTATGAAATTTTGTTATTCAAGATATATAAAGGTCAAATGCTTCAGGATTAGGAGCAAGTTGTTTGTCTTTAGAATTGAGCATTTTATAAGCCATTAAAATTTTTGTAGCATTTGTAATCCAAGCCTATATCAAAGTTTGTTCTGAATCATGCTGAATCAGAAAAAATTCATTCAATGCTTGCTGATAAGGCTACGCAATGAAAAAGATGACATGCAAAATTTGAAATAGTTTCTAAGTCGCTGTATCTTTTCAGTGATTCCCACCATTCTGCTGGTGATAGACTATTTATGATTGCATAAAAAAATATGTATCAGGAAATGGAGATGCTTTAATAGAAAATGTAATAATCAATCGCAAACATTTTTTATCAATGTCATTCACCCATTTCCTTGCTATTTCTTCTTGGTCATTAGTAAGTCCCCTAACTCATGTATTTTGGACGCAGCATGTATGATAAAATGTGAGCTGCACGCCAGCTCACAGCGTGGTACAGTCATCAAATCTTTTCTGATAAATTCCCAGTTCTTCAGATCTCAAAAGTGTCAAGAATTCATTGGTTATATCTGCAATAGTAGATGACTCTCTCTGTAGCACATCCAGTGAAATACTGATGGGTTTCAACAGACTGATTATATGTTTCACTTCTTTTTATAAAGTAATATTGTTAATTATATTCCTTATGTTTGTATCTACTTATTCATATTCATCAATAATTTTCAAGCAAACATCTGTGTTTTACACATACGTCTCCAAGCATTTAATGTGACTGTTCCATCAAGTTTCGTTAGGAAATTGAGGCATTATACCACCAAAAGAATTTAGAAACCCTTTAGCCATGTGATGACTCTAATTCTTAGATAGAATTATAGGCTAAAATAAAACACAATCAACTCCACCACTGATAAAATTCATTATGAATAAGAGAGCCTAAATTTAAGTTCAGCTTCTTTAGTTTTGGTTTAGGTTTTTAGTTTGTTTAAATTTGCAGTTTTTTTTTAGGTTCTGATTCAACTTAATCAAAGCAGTTTGACCACGGCCTAACTCAATTTTTCTCCTTCCCTTTATACGGCCGTAACAAAAAGTCATTTTCTCTTTGTTCAAGAGGAATCTGAGTTTCTCCCCGGAGAAACGTAGGTGGTGCTGTTACTTACCATTACTAATGGAGAATTTCCTTATCTTCGCGTTTCGTTCGTCAAAACTATTTATGAATTGATATATCCGAGACTAATAAAAAACCCTTTATGGGAATGTGATTTAAACGAGCATAAAACAAATATATGCTCATTAATATGTGCAAAATTCTTGCCCATCATTAAAAAAAATATGGCAAAATATTTTACAAATGTAGCCAATTTATCTGCATATAAGAACTCTTTATCAAGAAAATTTTTAAAGTTTACTTAATTTTAATTTTATAATATTTAATGTATATTTCACTGTAAAAATTATCAATGTTTAAAGTCTAATCAAGAAAAAGAATCTGCATATACCTATAGATACATATATACAA
Source organism: Maratus michaelseni (assembly GCA_963931845.1). Classification (NCBI taxonomy): domain Eukaryota; kingdom Metazoa; phylum Arthropoda; class Arachnida; order Araneae; family Salticidae; genus Maratus; species Maratus michaelseni. The sequence continues at coordinate 260,196,185 of OZ007600.1, read as the reverse complement.
GTAGGGTGGATAGACTTATGAATTAATATTTTAAAAATCTGAAAAAATATTCTGTAATTTCTGTAACCAATATTCTAAAATTTCCACAAAACTATTCTCTCATAAATGGAGTACATAATGCTACAGCAAAAAGAACTTGTTCATTCTCTAAATTAATAAAACCTGTAAAAATTATTATGAATTTGTTAAATAATCCATGTTTTGAGAGAAAAAAAGCGATATGAGTTGATTGCCGGATATTCACAAAATAGGTTTTCTTATTCTGTTGACATTATGAAACATGAAAGTATATTTTTATTTTTATATACATACTTTTATACCATTCCAGAATTAGAATGTAATATTTAATTTTATATGTAATTCTATTATATTTCTATATGCTTATATATTTCAGATCAGTACCTATAATGGTTAAATTTATTAAAAATTGTTTTGAATGTACACATATATACATATATTTTAAATAATTAAGAATCGTGTAAAAATAATCCATGTTTTAAGAAAAAAAAATCGATATGAGTTCATTGCCGGATATTGGTGAAGTTGCTTAATTTTCTTACTATTGTGAAACTAGTAAATATTTTTTAAATTTTTTGCTGTGTATTTTACGCTCAGAATTATCAATGTTTCAAGTAATCCAGAATTTAAATGTATATAAATATAGAAATTTACTTATAATGTTTGTTTTACATTTTATAGTAGGGTGTTATTTAAACTATTTTTAATTGCTCAAAGCATTGTATTTATTTATTTTATCTCTAAAGCTTTTAGTTTTTCCTGTTTGTAGTAAAGAAAATGCCGAAACAAAAGATACATATGTTATATAATTTTTTATAATGAATATATTGAAAAGATTCTTGTATTTTTATGTATAGAAGGAACCTTTACTAAGCATTATTTATGGTAGGTATATCGCGCCATCTACCGGCGAAAGTAGCCCTTTAACAATTCCGAAACTAAGGGGCGATTGTGAAGGCCGTATGAGGGTAGGGAGAATCGAGTTTGGCCATGGTTTGACATAGGCTGCATAAGATTATTTTTACAGAAAATATTGCCTAAAATTAATTGTACCAACATGTAATTAATATTTTCTTCATGGATTTATTAGATTATGATTAATGTGCAGTCCCTTTATATTAATTATATGATTAATTTTAAAAAAGATATTTATTATAAATAAATAATGTAGGAATATAATTTTATTACATCATAACAATATTTTTATGGTTCAAACATATGGAAAATCAGCAGATTTTCATTTTGTCCATTTCTTCCAATTTTGTCCGTTTTTTCCAATTTCTTCTGGCGCCCCGGAATTTATACAAAAAAGTGGACAAAATAGCAACCGTGGTATATGCATTCATACATACATGTATTTATTAAACTTATATCTATGTATAGTATGGTACGAAGTTCTATAATTGGTCTTGGAATAAATTGGCATAATTGAGATAATGCGATTTGGCATTTTTAATGGCAACTACCTTTCATGCTTTTGTATATATATATATATATATATATCAAGGTTCGAACTTTAAGAGGGTTCGGATCGCTTTTAGTCTTGAAGGAGAGGTGTCATAATTTAGGTTCTTAATGACTCTAAAATTTATTTTGCATTATTACAATCACATATCATATTTAAAGAAGTTATAATTTTTATTCTGTTTAAAAAGCCAATTTTTATTCATTTTAAAAGTGTTTTTAACATTTTTTGCAGTGTTTTTGTTTCAAATGACATCACATATTGCCCATTTGAAGTCAGACACCATTGAAGGGCAGTTGTGATTGGTAGCTGAGAGGATTGTAGGCACAGCTAGAAGTCAACCAGACAATTGTGATTGGCTGATAGCAATTCAAACAGCGATTTGTGAATTTATCATTATTTGTTTTATGCGATTTTTAGAGATTTTTCATGTATGTGACATCAGTTATGATTTCAGAAACTGGTAGCGATAACTTAGTGTATTTATTTATATGTCAAAACAAAAAAGTAATTTTGTTTCTGTTTCAAATGTTAATGATAATTCCTAATTTTTTAAAGTCATTTGTTCAATTCAGAGGAGGGCGGGGAGTGTCCAATTGAAATTTAAATATTGCGATAATACTCTGATAGAAATTCCCTCATTCCCCCCTATCTTCAAAATCAGAACTTTTTTATTATTAGTCCGATTCATACAAAACCTTTTGTGACATTTTTCTGAGGTCCTCTAGGTATTAGATAAACTTTGGTATAATTTTTCAGCCTTTGGTTACCACTATTTCTGAACATTAATCACCAGGGAGAGGTATGGTTTCGGGATCTATGGGCCCAATTTGAATGGGAGTTCATTCAACTTAACACGAACTAATTAAGATATTGATGACAAATTAAGAGACAGATTTGGCACTCCCTGTCAGTAAAAATTGGAACTAAAAGATTTTGAAGGATGTGCACAGAACATTGCTATGTGGTGTAGGCACCAAGGACACGTTCTGGAGTTTTTATTGGTAAGAGTTTTATCTAAAACAGTATGTGCTCTCCAGCGATAGGAAATGGAATGCAGTGCGTCTGCAACACATCTGCTATACACAGTACCGTTGGCAGCAGAGACATGTGTCGAAAATTTGTTTAGAAAAAAATGCACCCCCTTGGGGTGAAAGTAAACAATTTTTTTATGCGTGTGCCAAAATGACTATTTTTATTGAAACCGTAAAAAAATTATCGATTTGATAATCCCAGATAACGAAATATTCTCATTTTTTACTCATTCTTTATTATTAAAAAAGTATTGGAGGTATTGCTTGGTTGGTTGGTTGATTTTATGACGGCCGACACAAGGGATATAGGCCCTGGGGAAGTGCCCTCCCTGGGGTCTTTCTAAGGGATCTTAACCCGTATTTACAGCAAGGTTCGAAGAAAACCACAGAAAACTCCAAACGGTTAGGTCGACGAATTGGAGGTATTAATTCGAACCTCAGTCTGTACATAGTTTATTTTTCTGATTCTGAACATGCAAATTTTGTGAAAATCTGACGGTAACTTAAAAAAAAATTTGACCCAAAACTGATCTGCTTTAAATCAAATGATCCAGACCTTTGAAGAGACGGTGTTGAATTTACTGCTGCCTCAGGATATATCTCTCTATTTAATTTTTGAAAGACAAAGAGTAACCAGAAAGACAGTTTCGTGCAGCAATTTTTTGAGTGATTTCGCATTTCGTATTATTTTTTGATAGAACCGGGTAATGCCGGGCAGATTAGCAAATAAAATATAAAGATCTAAACATAGTTTGGCGTACCTCTAACAGCTTTGTAAGAATACGTTTCATGTTGGGGGGCAGAATCGTTGTTGTGTTAATTGTTGCAATTAAAGTAAAATATACATAAAGTTTGTTACATGTATAATACATATTCCAATTTTATTAATGACATTGCAATATAATTACTGATATAAATTATTGAAAATTCATAAACAATTATGTGGTATGTACACATTTTAATTTATATTTCAGGTGGAGATGTATGTGGAGTCTATATATATACAGTGAAACAGCTTATGAAAATAAATCATGCCAAAGGACTATACTTATTTTCTATTCGATGAATTATTCTGTCATTAAAAAAACTTATTTAGTAAGGATCTTTTCAATTTTTCAGATATTGCAGAATAGCACGATTTGCTTCCTTTTCTCATACAAATTACAGGACTGAATTAAGACAACCATTTATTAAAATATATCAAGTATTGAAATAAAAAAGTATTTCAGGAAAAGTTCATCTATGATATATGTTTTCGGTATGTTTTGTTTTAAGTGAAAGATCCCTTCATAAATCATCAATAAAGAACTTAAATTATTTTATGATACTACATCATTGTTGATATTTCAAACTTCATTTGGTAACTTTAATGTTTTCTAAATAAAACGTTCTACTCGCAAATTTTTATTGATATACATAATTTATATTTTTTACAGTATATGGTCATTTCATAAAATGCTGCTGAATTTCTTTTAAAAAAAAGTAATTTAAATATATATGTATATATTTTAAAATAATATACATAATACAATTACTGTTCATTTCTGTATTTAGACTTAAAAAAACTTTTATATCAATTTAACAAAGACTTCTCATTTCATAATAAAAAGAAGGTAACTAATATTTATATTGGTGAAAAAGCTCTTCTCTATATGAGATATAAAATAAAGGATATTTATAAAAATCTAATTTATCTTTGAAGCAAGAACGTATTTAGAGAATTTTGCAGTAAAGCATCAAGCACAGAAATTTACTTTTAATCTAATAACCATCAAACGGGTGATAAGGAAAATATTTCACATGTAAAATCTTCTTCAATAGGAGACTTTCTGGCAAATTTTTATGAAATATCTTCCTTTTTTGTGAGATTTGTAACAAATGTTTTCTGAAAAAAAGTTATTTGAATGTCTTTTTCTGTTTTACTAAAGTGAAGCTTTTTCTTATGAGTGGGTGAATGGGTGAGTCAGACCACCACAAATTCGCTGAGCAGGCATCTCAGGATGTCCCTTATGCTTTCAACATTTGACTTGACCAATGGCGGCAGAAATAATTGAAAACTGAATTAAAAACCGAAAAAAATTAAATGGTAATCACCAAAAGTTTAATGCATCAACAAAGGATTCTCTTAAAAGCTTAATTTATATAGGCATAATTTTGTCCATGCTAATGGGAAAAATCCAAAGGTCCACCTTTCACTTGTGAGATGGGTAGTGAAGGATTTTCTCAAAAAATTATTTTAAGTAATGACTTGCAAATCCATACTAAAGTGAAACCTTTTTCTTGTGAGATCTGTAACAAAGGATTTTCTCGGAAATATACTTTAAATACACACCTGCTCTATCATACTACAGAGAAACCATTCTGTTGTGAGGTGTGTAACAAAGGTTTTTGTTACAAATCTGCTTTTAATGTCCACCGGCGTGTCCATATTAAAAAGAAACCTTTCTCTTGTGAGGTCTGTAACAAAGGATTTTCACAGAAATCTCATTTAAATGACCACCTGCATGTACGTACTAAAGAGAAACCTTTCATTTGTGAGGTGTGTAATAAAGCATTTTCTCAGAAATCTAATTTAAATGTTCACCTGAGTGTCCATACTAAAGCGAAACCTTTTTCTTGTGAGGTGTGTAATAAAGGATTTTCTGTCAAATCTAATTTAAATGTTCACTTACGTTTGCACACAAAAGTGAAACCTTTTACTTGTGAGGTGTGTAACAATGCTTTTTCTCAGAAATCTGCTTTGAATGTCCACCTTCGTGTCCATACTAAAGAGAAACCTTTCTCTTGTGAAGTATGTAACAAAGCATTTTCTGTGAAATCTAATTTAAATTATCACCGGCGCGTCCATACAAAAGCGAAGCCTTTGTTTTGTGAGGTATGCAAAAAAGAATTTCAATTCAAATCAAATCTAAATAGACATCTACATGTTCATGCTAAAGTAAAACCTTTCTCTTGTGCGGTTTGTAACAAAGGATTTTCTCGGAAATATACTTTAAATACACACCTGCTCTGTCATTCTAAAGAAAAACCTTTCTGTTGTGAGGTGTGTAACAAAGGTTTTTGTTACAAATCTGCTTTTAATGTTCACCGGCGTGTCCATACTAAAAATAAATCTTTCTCTTGTGAGGTCTGTAACAAAGGATTTTCACAGAAATCTCAATTAAATGATCACCTGCATGTACATACTAATGTGAAACCTTTTACTTGTGAGGTGTGTAACAATGCTTTTTCTCAGAAATCTGCTTTGAATGTCCACCTTCGTGTCCATACTAAAGAGAAACCTTTCTCTTGTGAAGTATGTAACAAAGCATTTTCTGTGAAATCTAATTTAAATTATCACCGGCGCGTCCATACGAAAGCGAAGCCTTTGTTTTGTGAGGTATGCAAAAAAGAATTTCAATTCAAATCAAATCTAAATAGACATCTACATGTTCATGCTAAAGTAAAACCTTTCTCTTGTGCGGTTTGTAACAAAGGATTTTCTCGGAAATATACTTTAAATACACACCTGCTCTGTCATTCTAAAGAAAAACCTTTCTGTTGTGAGGTGTGTAACAAAGGTTTTTGTTACAAATCTGCTTTTAATGTTCACCGGCGAGTCCATACTAAAAATAAATCTTTCTCTTGTGAGGTCTGTAACAAAGGATTTTCACAGAAATCTCAATTAAATGATCACCTGCATGTACATACTAATGTGAAACCTTTCTCTTGTGAGGTGTGTAAGAAAGAATTTTCTGTCAAATCAAGGCTAAATAGACATCTGCGTGTTCATACTGAAGAAAAACCTCTCTTGTGAGGTGTGTAATCATAACAAGGTTTTTTTCAGAAATTTCATTTAACTAAACACTTGTGTGTTAACAAAAGAAAAATTGTTAACTATTTGGGTGTTGTAACAAAGTGTTTCTTCATAAATCTGTTTTAAATAGGCATTATCGTATCTATTCCAAAATTTGATATTTCTGTAAGATATTTCACATACAGTTCATTTTATCATTCATGTTTATGTCTAAAGAAATCATTATACTGTATTTCAGCTTTTGTAAGGCCAATTTAAATTTAAGTATGTATAGTAATGCTAAACAAAATTTTTCTTTTGTGAAGCTCTGAAATGCACTATTTTCTTTGATGTAGACAGATTGGTTGAGCGTTTATTAACTGATATAATTTAAAATTGGCGAAAGAAAGTCTAGTCTTGTTTATAAAATACTTTTAGCACACTTTATCATCTAATGTTGTTTATATAAGCATCCCTTTCAAGTAGAACTTCCTTAAAGACCGAGAGCTGATGGTCAAAATTAGTTAAGTATTTTATAAAAATTGCAAACTTTTTTAAATTATTTTTCTTGTTTATCTGGAATAGGTATGGATGATCACTCAATGCTTTCAAATATAAATGCAATGCACACCCCATTGTAAACTTAAATGAATGGTATCCTGATTCTTGATATTAGTGGAAACTAATTCGCCAACTATATCAACAATCATCACTAATCAGGATAGCATTCATTTTGCTTTATAGCAGACTGTGTGACATTGTTAAGCTTATTGCCAAACAGCTGACAGGTTATAAATATCTATTCCAGATAAGCATGAAAGCTTGTTTTATAAAAGTTTCAATCTTTATGATATACTTAAATAATTTTGTTAACACTATCTCTTGCTCTATGTTAATATGCACAGTGCCTAGACAAGTTTTATTTTGCTGACTGGAATTCTTAAAAAATTCTACCAGTTATTGGTATATCCCTCAGTGAAAATAGATGGCAACAATGAAGTACCTGTGCAGTCACACCACTCTCACTACCCTTGCTTGTTACTCTGATTTTGTATAATTCACTTATTCAATTCTTACCTTCTGGCTCATAACCATTAAAATTTACAGTAATAATAAATCATTAAATCTTAATTTACATTATGTACTTAACTGATATTATTATAACTAATTCTACATTATGTACTTAACTGGATAAAATTTTTCTTTCTTTGTTTTTTTTTTTTCAAGAGAATCACTTTTTCAAAGATTTCATCCGTTCTTCCTCCACTGAAATTTTGGCTTTCTCCCAACCTTCAGCACATAAAATTAAAAAGCTTTAATACTTTTAATTTTTTAATGTCTGTACTGTGTATTATTTTGAAATAACACGGCTGTCAACTACTACACATTATGTGTAGAAACTACACATTGGCCTGCTTCTACTATACACTATTTATTGATTATTGGAAACTACTCTTTTTCTATTTTTTAATGATACTCTTCTCTTGTCATATCCCTGATTTCTTTTTCATTTTTCAACATGTAGAAATTTCTCATTATAAATTTTTTCATGATTTAAAATGTATGTTTTGTTGTGCTTTTTGTACTGTGGGAAATAATTTAAGTAAAAATATTCAATTGATATTTTGACGAACGTGTTTCTTTTGATATTAAGTTCTTACAGGATGATTTTAAATTAGAAAAAATATTAATAATTAAAATATGAATATTTGTATAAAACTTTCGTATTTCTATTAGCGAAACTTTTCTTTGTGCTGTGTGACATTTTAATGTTTAATAAATAATAAAATTTTAATGTGCTTATAAATAAAAGTTTATTTTAATTTAATCAATTTTAAAATTTTTCTACTGTGAGTGTGTTCATAATCTTAGTGCTAGATTTGTCACCTTAAAATTACACATTTGCTAAGCTCGAACTACACGTTAGTATTCACAAAGGTTGACAATCTTGCAATAACAGTGAATAATTATTTGTATCTTAACATGCTACAGACACAAATGTCCACGAAAACTGACATATTTGCATAATTATAAAAGGTACAAACTATGAATATCTAAGAAGGTTTGTATTCATTAGATGCAGTCACACTCAAACTTTTTTTACACTGTTGGCAAACATGTAATTGCTTCGTTAGATGGTTTGCAACACACTATAATTATATAATAATGTTTAAAAAGAAGTTAATATAATATCAAAAGTTATATAACAATACTAATTATTACCCGTGACATTAGTCACGTAACATTAAAAGAAAAATAAATGCAGTAATTAAGGAAAACATCAAAAATTAAATTAAAATTAAAAACATGTAATTAACCAACTCCTTATCACATTTTATAGGAGACAATACAGTATTTGCTTGTTATAGGGGCCTTAACATAATTCGGTCTTAAAAAATTAAAATTTTCAGCTAAATAATATAAAAACAATTGTAAAGATAAAACTACAACCAATGACAAAAAAAAGAAGTCAAAGGTGAGTGAGGAAATGATCATCTCAAAAACGAAAAGGTGTTTACTATGCAAAAAAACAAACATAGTTAAGAAAATGTATTTACTTTTGTTCAAAATTTCATCTGCTAATAAAAGAAAATTGACTATGGACTGGATTACACAACCTAACCTGCTTATTCTTGGCTATTTTCTACATATATATAAAAAAAAGTCTACTATGCGCTTCCACAAACAACGCACTTTCACATTTATCATATTAGGAATCTGCACAGCCAGCTTGTTTAATTGTTTACGCAATTCGGCTTGAGGGAAATTAACATTACTTTTTGATTTTTACTTTGCTCTTTCAATACGCAAATTTTTTGTTTCAATAATATTGTTTTGTTTTTTAGGTTTTTGAAAATATTGTAAATTTATTATATAAGTTGGCAGTAGTTATATAAATATATGATGTATATATATATATATATATATATATATATATATATATATATATATATATATATATATACTGAGCCATGTGAAGAGAAAATTATGCCCGGGACGAAGTTTCAAATTGGCACCCCTCCCTCTCCTTCTCTTTGTAACAGGTGTCACAAAATTGATAATGTGCAGAAACAGAAAGTAATTCTATTGCATAAATATTTCGCAATTATATTTTAAATTCCAAACAACTAAATAACATAAGAGAAAATTGCATTTAATTGTTAGTTCATGATGTTTTGCAAGACATTTTTCTCAACCTTTCTCATTTTTTGTTCTAAATGTTTTCAATTGTTGTTAGTATGTGAGTTGGGTAAAATGAAAAAATTGGCAAGGTAAATATCACCAACAACCACGTTGGAAACAAGTGGTCCCTTTAGTCAATAAGTACTGAAAAAGCAAAACAAAAATACCTGCAGAACATCATATAAATGACGAAAATAAATTGTAATTTCAGTACAGTAATTAAGGAAGATAAAGGATACAATGTTTTAATTAATATAAATTTTTAAAATATAATAGAAGGCACACATACATTTACTTCAATTTTATTTTCCTCACTTTTAGCATTGCAAAAACGTCTATCATTTTTATCATAACTTTAAGTAGTTATGCGTTTTAATGATTCTAGATTAAATATAAATATTAAATAGTTATTACATTCATTTTAACTTGTACGCATGCTATGATCTACGATCTGATCTGACTGCGGCGTCCAAGTTTACTCTTACAGTTAAACACAGTTCGTCAGCTGTTGCCTATGTAATTAATATATTACAATTTTTCCAATATCTAAAGATTGTATCGCACTGAATTTAACAGAAAGTCAACCCCGATTGCTTAATCTCTCTTGGTCCATGATGTTAAACCTATTGTCCATGCTTTATTTATTTCCTTTTTTTATCCTCTCATCTTTTTTTCTCGTGATGCATTTTTTGTAATATGTAACGTGAATTAGAAATTGTTTACTACTGTTTTTTAAATATTTTCATGGAATGAGGTAGAAATTTCTACTGCTGAATAAATTATTAGTATTTTGAAAGCTTAAGAGGTTAATTGACTTCTTTCTGTATGCTTTAAGTTATTAATTGGCGTCCGCATTATCTTTTAGAAAGCTGAGGTGTTAAAATAACATCTTTTTGAAAGCTTTAATTAACATTTTGGCGTATCCGCGACAGGACAAGATTTATTGAAGCAAGATGTTTCAAGCCGTAAAAGGTTTTAAGAAAGCCGATTTAAAGTTTGTAGTAGAAGAACTGGGTGAAACAATTCCGCAAGATTATACGATTGGAACCCTGAAAGAAATAATTTTGAATAGTAAGGAATATAAGCAGGATCCTGATTTTGTACAAGAAATTTTATCAACAGCCATTGCTGAAAGAAAAGAAAAAGATGCTGAGAAGAAGTTAGAGAATGAAAAAAACTTACAATTAGAGAAGGAGAAGGAGAAGTTGGAGAAGGAGAAGTTACAGTTGGAGGAGAAGTTACAGTTGGAGAAGGAGAAGTTGGATCAAGAAGTACAGTTGAAAAAATTAGAACTAGACCATCAATTAGAATTAGCAAAAATCCATTCACAAGGGCAAATTCAAGGTGAGTACATTTCAACTGTTAATGAAACTAATGATTCTAAACGAAAATTTACGTTACCTAGGTTAGAATTTCGTCAATTTGATGGGGATTTAAAAGAGTGGCTACCATTTTGGAGTCAATTTGAACAGATTCATACTGATGAGAATATTGTGCCCGAAAATAAATTCCAGTATTTGATTCAAGCAACAGTAGCTGGATCTAGAGCGAGGGAAGTTGTAGATAGTTTTCCGCCAACTGGCGCTAACTATGCCAAAGCTATAGAGAGTCTTCAGGCTCGTTTCGGTCGAGAAGATCTTTTAGTTGAAGTATATGTTAGAGAATTATTGAAATTAATCATATCAGTACAATCAAAAGAAAAGTTTTCCCTTACATCTTTGTATGATAAACTTGAATCGTATTTAAGAGCTCTTGAGACATTGGGAATCACAACAGATAAATGCGCCTCAATATTATATCCAATGGTAGAATCTTGTTTTACTGCTGAATTTTTGAAAGCGTGGAACAGAACCTATACGTCTTCTGCTATTTCCGATCCGAAAGAACGCCTAGATAATTTAATGAAGTTTATCAAAAGTGAAGTTGAAGGCGATGAAAGAATATATTTGGCAGTGGCAAGTTTTGGCTGCACAAAAAAATATGATGATAGAAACTTTAGAAAAAGGAAACATTACACCGATGTTTCTAAACGTTTACCAACTGCTGCTACTCTATTAACAACTTCTTCAAAGCAAGACTTAAGGAAAAATTGCGTCTTTTGTAACGGAAGACATCTGAGTTCAGAATGTTTCTCAGCACGGAGGATGAGTTATACTGAGAAACAGAATATATTGAAAGACAAAAGGTGTTGTTTTTTATGTTTGGCGTCAGGCCACTCAACGAAACAATGTAAAGCTATCCTGAAGTGTTTCTTTTGTGATAAAAAACATGCATCTGTGATGTGTCAAATGCTCGATAAAAACAAATTAAATGAAAGGAAAGAGGAAGAAAAATCGTCTGGAAATGAAGTAAATATGGCTAATGTCAGTAGAGGAAATGAAGTAAATATGGCTAATGTCAGTAGAAATCCCAAGGTCTTTCTTCAGACGGTCAAAGCAAAGATCACTTCAGATAACAAAAAGAAAGTTGTTCGACTGATTTTAGACTCAGGTTCACAGAGATCGTATATTTTAAAAAATTTAGCTGAAGAAATGAAGTATTTACCTCTTCGAGAAGAAAAAGTCGCTCATTCCCTTTTTGGCGGAGTCATAACAAAGGAATATAATCATAACTACTACAAGATAAGATTAAGCGATTTGAAAGAAAATTTTAAATGTAATTTTGAGGTTTTGGACCAAAAATTATCTGCGAAAATGTTATGCCTGTAGGGAAAGGATCCTGGTATAAAGAATTATAGGAAAAAGGCATCACTCTGACGGATATAGGTGAGACTCCTGAATCTATTCAAGTATTGATTGGAGCCGATGTAATTGGAAAATTACTGACAGGTCGTAGAGAAATATTGTCGTCTGGACTAGTAGCACTGGAAACACACTTAGGATGGACCTTAATGGGAAAAGTGCCTCAAGATAACGTATCTAAAGAAAACTTAACTTTAACAGTTACATCTATGTTCGTGAATGAAGCAGAAATTAGCGATTTATGGAAACTAGATTTACTTGGAATAAATGATCCAATTGAAAAACACTCTAAAATGGAGATCGATCGTCAGGTAAAAGAGCATTTTTTACAGACAGTAAATATGAATGAGGATAATCGTTATGAAATTTCTTTGCCATGAGTGGAAGATACACCACCTTTACCCGATAATTTGAGTTTAGCCAAGAAAAGATTAATTAATGTTACAAACAAGTTGCTTACCAATAAACTTTATCAAAAATATGAATAAGTACTTTTGGGCTGGCTTGATGATAAAATTATTGAGGAAATTCCCGAGTCTGAAATGAATCTTTATGGAAACTATTTGCCTCATCGACCAGTAATAAAAGAAAGCAGTGCAACTCCCATTCGTCCAGTGTTCGACGCATCAGCTAGAATACAGAACCATCCATCTCTGAATCAGTGTTTACATTCTGGACCAAATCTCATTGAATTAATTCCTGACATTCTCTTACGTTTTAGAGAAAAGAAATTTGGCGTTGTAGCTGATATCAGGAAAGCATTTTTACAAATTGCTGTACGGAAAGAAGATCGGAACTTTTTGCGTTTCCTGTGGTGGAACGATCCAGAAGAGAGAAATATTAAAATGTTTCGACATGCTAGAGTCGTGTTTGGAGTCAAAAGTTCCCCATTTCTTCTTGCTTCCGTCATAGAATATCACATAAAAAACGATGAAGAATACGATCCGCATCTTAAACAGCAATTGCTGAGAAGCTTTTATGTTGACAATGTCGTTGCTAGTGTCCATACGGAAAAAGAATTAGAAAAGTTTATTACTGATTCTAAGTTTCTTATGGCTAAAGGTGGATTTGATTTGAGAGGATGGGAACATACAGAAGAAAGAAAAAATAGCGAAAATGGCGAAGAAACTGCTGTACTAGGATTACAATGGAACAGATTTCTAGACGTTTTGAAGGTTAATGTAAGCTGGACGAAAGATATAAATTTAGAAAAAGTAACTAAACGAATCATGCTATCAGTTGCACAAGTTTTTGATCCTATTGGTTTTACGTCTCCTGTTATGATTTGTCCCAAGATGATGTTGCAGAAAACATGGAAAGAAGGTATCAGCTGGGATGAAGAAATTGCAAGTGATCTAAAATATGAGTTTATTGAATGGTTTCGAGAATTGAATATTTTACAAGAAATTCAGATTCCAAGATATATTCAGCTCACCCCAGATAATGTAAAAGATTGTACAGTTCACACATTTTGTGATGCAAGTCAATATGCGTATGCTGCTGTTATATTTTTGAGGATAGCAAGTAAAGATCATGTTGAATTATTTCTTCTTGCATCGAAATCCCGCATAGGTCCTTTAAAATGCGTAACCATACCTAGAATGGAACTTTTAGCTGCTTTGATTGGTGCCAGATTGGCTAAATCACTAATTGACGCATTGGGCTGGGAAGATATGGAAAGATATTTTTGGAGCGATTCCACGACGGTTCTTGCATGGATATCCAGAAAAGAGAACTGGTCTGTCTTTGTTAGAAACAGAGTTCAAGAAATCAAAAATTTGAGTGATCCTGTTTTATGGAAACATATACCTGGTGAAATGAATCCAGCAGATCTGCCATCTAGAGGCTGTAAAGCAAAGAAGCTGGTATCTCTCAAATGGTGGGAGGGTCCATCTTGGCTTCGAAATCCTGAAGAATATTATAAATATAGGAATTTCACATGTCAAAACATAAATGAAGAAGAAATTGAAAAAGAGAAATTGAAGTCTACAAAATTACTGGTTAATGTTGATGAAAGTCCAGAGAAAACCTGGTACTACCGGTATTTTTCCAGTTATGAAAAAATCGTGCGTCTTGTTGGTTGGATACTACGTTTCAGACATAATTCTTCTAATTCAAAAGAACAAATTAGAGGAGAATTGACAAGTCATGAATTTAAGAAAGCAGAAACGAAGATAATTTGGATGATACAACAGGAACGTTTTTCCCATGAAAGCGATGAGAGATTGAAAACTCTTGAGACGTTTAAAGATCAACAAGAAATAATACGTGTAAAGACTAAAATTACGTATAGACAAGACAATATGGATTTCCTCACACCTGTGGTTGTTCCTTCAAATCATGAAGTTACCAAACGATTAATTTTACATTTTCACCTCAAAAATTGTCATGCAGGTCCTCAGATTCTTTTAAATTTGCTCAGAGAAAAATACTGGATTCTGAATGGAAGAAGAACTGTGACTTCTGTTTTATCCAAATGCACCATTTGTAAGAGATTTAATTCTAAGAATTTGGAATCTTCTCCTGTTTCTCTACCAGAAAATAAAGTAAAAGATGCAGCAGTATTTCAAATTATCGGTCTTGATATGGCTGGCCCTCTATTTCTTAAAAATAATCAAAAGAGTTGGGTTATCATATTTACATGCGCTATCTACAGAGCTGTACATTTTGAACTTGTTACTTCAGCATCAACAGAGGCTTTTTTGATGGCTTTAAGAAGATTTGTATCACGCAGAGGAAGATGTTCTATTATATATTGCGACAATGGTCCAAATTTTATTGGTGCAGCTAATTTTTTGAAAAGATTGAATTGGAGTCGCATAGTGAAGTATGGAGCAACCAATTCAATTGAATGGAAATTCAACCCACCGACTGCTGCATGGTGGGCGGATGGTGGGAGAGACTGATCAGAGTGATGAAAGATCTATTAAAAAGAGTCTTAGGACAAGCCTGTTTGAACTATGAAGAGATGATAACTGTATTGGCTGATTGTGAAAGTATTATAAATTCTCGACCACTAACTTACATGTCAGAGAAAGAATCTATCAAACCCATATCTCCTGATATGTTTTTGAAAGACATTCATGAGTGTGGTTTACTAGAAGTTGATGCAATCGAGGAAAACTCTCTCACTAGAAGACTTAAATATAGGCAAGAACTGCAAAAGGATCTAAGAAATCGATTTAGATCAGAATATCTAGGTCTACTTATCCAACGGCCGATTGGGAGACGATTCCAACATTCAGTGGCTGTAGGAGATATAGTCTTGGTGGGAGCAGATAACAAGAAAAGAATTAACTGGCCATTAGGACTTGTTACAGAGCTCATTCCTGGTATAGATGGAAAAGTTCGGCTTTTAAAGTTACAAACATCTCATTCGCAGATACTTCGGCCTGTTCAAAGAATTTATCCTCTAGAAGTGTCATCGAGTGATTGTACCAAAATTAATTTTCCTAAACCAACTTTGAATGAAACTCAGGTTGAGCCTTCAAAGAACGAATCTCAAGTTAAAAAGACTAGATCTGGTAGAATGATAAAAATGCCAGAGAGACTCGATTTATAATGTTCATGTAAATGTATTTATTTAATGTGAAGTTTTGATTATACGACATACTCAAAAGGTGGGAGGATGTTAAACCTATTGTCCATGTTTTATTTATTTCCTTTTTTTATCCTCTCATCTTTTTTTCTCGTGATGCATTTTTTGTAATATGTAACGTGAATTAGAAATTGTTTACTACTGTTTTTTAAATATTTTCATGGAATGAGGTAGAAATTTCTACTGCTGAATAAATTATTAGTATTTTGAAAGCTTAAGAGGTTAATTGACTTCTTTCTGTATGCTTTAAGTTATTAATTGGCGTCCGCATTATCTTTTAGAAAGCTGAGGTGTTAAAATAACATCTTTTTGAGCGCTTTAACTAACACATAGTACATTGAAGTATTTTTTTACTACTTTCAGTTTACTGATCGATCTTTCCGCTGCTGCAGTGGGTTATTGGAATGCTTAGAAAAATCATGTACCCTATTGCCGTGTTCATGGCTCCCAAATGATCTGCCAACTGAATACCAATATTTTTTAACAGAAATTTTCACGGTTGGTTTCTACAACATTCCACAAAAATCTACCTTCGAAGGTGGGATCTGCGAAATTTGCAAGAAAAATCTAAAAATAATTTCTTTCTAATTAAATACTGATATTCAAAAAGCAGACCATTTGGGAGCCCTGCATGTTTTCATAATTCCCTGTTAAATAGAAATTATGGAGCAATTGAAAAATTCCCCAATTATACATTTTATAAAAGTTCTCATCCAATGGTGGAAATAATGTTTTTACATTTAAAACTTCATTTAATAATTAAGGTCCGTTTAAGTCAGCAATATATTTATTTACAAGGTCCATGCAATATTTACTTAACAGATTTTCGGTTACTGATTTTAGATTCGCGCCAGTCAGAAACTCAAAATGTTGCGATACATTTCGCAATTTCGTGAACCTCCCAGTTCAGTTGCTGGATTATGGTGTCAATAACCTTTATGTATGTAACACAAAATCCTTCACTTTTATTTAAATTGCCACTTTCATCAGGAGCTTCGTAGTTAAATTGTCCATGAATTTTACATTTCTGCTTTTCTCAAATAAAGGCTCTGCATTTACGGACATACTCAAACCTTTGCTTTCTTCTCCAAAAATTTGAAAATGTTCATCTCTTATTGTCTGATTTGTGTTTCCCACTCAGTGTTTCAACCAGCTTGTAAAAAAAAAGAATGACAAAGACAGAAAAAAAGAAAATTCCCTGGAAAATGATCGACGTCCAAAAAAATAAAAAACCAAGTTGGTAGTATAAATTTGGCGCCCCCTGAATTTCCGCCCCCGGATCGACTGCCCCTTTCGCCCCCCCCCCCCCCTCCTTTCTCACAGGCTTATATATAAACTTTAAGGAGGGGTAGAGGACATCACAAGGATTCAAATTTGCATAGCAACCCATGGTCGGAAACGTCATGGGAAAGTAGTATGACAGGTTCAAGAAACAAAGAGACACAAGACTGAGATCATCTGAAATAATTTATTGGTCAAAGATATTATATGTGCTGTGGTAGGTGATATGTGAAAATGCCACAAAAGATGTTCAAAGTTTCCACCACTGCTAGCGATTCATGCATTACACCGACGGACCATGGATTGGCGGACTCGCTCATATACCTCGATTTGTTGGATATCCCCTGCAGCACAGACGAGTCTTGTAACCAGATCCATATCGAAATCCACAGGCGTTGCGTACACAGCACTTTTTAGTGCACCCCAAAGAAAGAAATCTTTTCTGATTAAATCAGAAGAGCGTGATGGCCAGAGAAACGGTCCACCACGGCCAATCCATCGCTGACCGAACACCTGATTCAAATGTTCACGAACACATATGCCATAATTGGGAGGCGCCCATCATGTTGTGGCGTAGTGTCAAGTAAGCTTGGTAGTACCTCTTGCAAAAATGTGCGATAATCTGCAGATGTTGGATGTGCTGGCAACAAGTACGGCCCGACTAAGAGGTCGCCTACCACACTAGCCCAAACATTCACTGAAAAACGATGTTGAGCAGCATGTGGTCTCACGCCATTGGGATTCTCACCAGTCCATAAATGCGCAGTGTGGTGGTTGAACACACCATCTCGCGTGAAGTATGCCTCATCCGTAGATAAAACGTAGGAAGGGAAATGCGCGTCTTGGCGACATTGGTCGAAATAACAACGTGCAAAACGCACACGCGCAGGATGATCTGTGAGGAGCAGTGACTGTACTCTTTGCATATGATATGGGTATAAGCCTTCACGTTGCTAAACTCGATGAACACTACTCCGAGATCCTCTTACGGCAGCATCGACGGCTCGTACGCTGGTACTCGTATTCCTTCGAACAGTATCCAACACATTTTGCTCCATGATGTGAGTTCGAGTCACTCGGGCTGCCTATTACCTCGTAATGATCCATATTCACACAAATTGTGATGCAAATTCATAAATATCCAGCGTTCCGGTGCATCTCTCTGTGGGTACCTTTCGCGATACAATCTTTCTGCTGCTCGTGCATTTCCGTCTGCTAATCCGTAAATCAGTGGCATATCTGCCAGCTCGGTGTTCGTAAAACATTGCATACTCATCTGCTGGTGGTGACAGCTCAAATGACTGCGGCAATGCACGTTTGTTTCGTCCAGCGTTTCTAGCTAAAATCTGAACAATTGCCGAACAGTTGATGTCGGTTAAGAGCTTCTGGGTTTCAGACTACTTTACGCCCAGTCTATTTGTGAGTATAGTGTCTTTTATTAAATAATTTAATTAATTAAACACGCAATGTACAGTTTCTGGTACAAATTCTGAATTAAAAAATTCCTTAATCTGAGAACGCTGGTTTCCTCCAATGCTCTTGTGAACAACACCACCTAACGGCGAAGGAAGCCGTTTCCGACTATGGGTTGCTATACAAATCCGAATCCTTGCGATGTCCCTACCTCTACTTAAAGTTTGTACCAATAATCCTGGGACACACTGTATATACATAATATATCGGTATTCTATTATTTTTATGTTGAATCATTAGAAAATATGAATGTTTAAAAATAATTAATCCGTACCCATTTACAGTGGCTGTCAAAAGTTTCCAGCCAGTTAGTTTCTGTGATTTGTTTGCCAGAACGTTTCAGCAAAGAAGAAGCGCAATTGCTTCAAATGTTAGGAATATGTAAATGACTTCTGACCATGTGGTCATTTTGACTGGATACTGAAGACACTTGATGCAAAGGGGAGGAATTCAAAAATCACGTGTGCAAAAGTTTCCGGCCATTCGTCATTAGTTAGTTTTTGTAATCTGTAAAGTGTTTTTTAGCCGCATTTGTTAATTAATCAGCGTGAATAACGTAGTTGAAATTCAAAAATGTAAAGCTTAACAATTATTGTTCGTAAACGAGTGATTTGTTTGTTGCTAAGGGGCCAATCCTGCCGTGAGATTGCGGCAAAGTTATCGATCGGAAAATCTACTGTGAACGATATTTTAAAAATATATAAAGATGATCATGGCTTTCAGAACTTGCCACTGTCCGGGAGACCCCTGAAAACGATTATTCGTGTGGACAGAATTATGAGAAAAATAGCAGTTGATGACCCGCATTAAAATACCGCTGCAATATTCCGCGATTTACGGAGTGAAAATATTGTTCAAATAAGTTGGTCTACAGGGTCGTGGCTTTCGTGGCTTTCGCTTACGTGACGTAAGACTTTATGAAAGCGTCGGTGTTTAAAACCTTTCATAAATAAAAAATATCAGTGGGTGCGACTGGCGATTGCCAAGGAACACAGAGTCTGGTGAAAACTGGAAAAACGTATTAATTTCCGATGAATCGAAATTCAACCTTTTTTGGGAGTGATGGCAGACACTACGTCCGACAACCTAAAAACAAAAGAAATGATTCGAGATATGTTATTCCTATAATGAAGCATGTCGGAGGACAAATTATGTTATGGGGACCATTTTCTGGAGAAGGTGTCGGTTCATTAGTTGAAATCCGCAGCAAGATGAATGGTGCAATGTATAAGGATATCTTGCAAGATTATTTGCTGTCTTTTTGGAGGACAAATTGTGGTCGCAACGATTTGTTTCAGCATGATAATGACCCAAAGCATACATGCAAGCTAGTCAAGCAGTGGCTTTCGTACAAAGAATTTCTTGTTTTGAAATGGCCAGTCCTATCACCCGATCTGAATCCAATAGAAAATTCTTGGAGCAAATTTGACAAACGTGTGCAAAATTATAAATATTCCAATTCAGCAGAATTTTTCCAAAAATGACACGAAGAGTGGAAAAAACATACTGTAGACGATCTTCAACCATTCATTGAATCTATGCAACGTCGCTGAGCCGCATTATTTATTTCTAAAGGTATGACGATAAAATACTAATTTTAAATGTTGTTGATTATTGTTATTTTCTATTATAACACTACTTTTTCCAAACTTATCAAGATGGCTGGAAACTTTTGAGAACATGTGTTTTCCTTTGCAATTACTTTTGTCAGTTAAATTTATGTATATTTATTTGTTATTCCATAAATAATTTCCTAACTATTATGTCAATAAAATGTATAAGTATCACTTTGTGATTCCTCTTCATATGGGTATACTTACAAATTAACCAAAACCTTTATGCTGGCCAGAAACTTTTGACCGCCACTGTATATCAAGGTCTAAATGAATCTAAAGTTTTATTAAATTCCGTGCATTAGTTCTTCAGATAGAGCGCCCTCAAAATTTTTGTCGCATACAGACATACACAGGGACACACAGACAGATGGACAGATACAGATATAGATATTTTCAGTAAAACAGTCAAATCGTGGTCCAAATCTTCTAAAACATATAAATCTGTTGAAAACCCGAAGCCAAAATTTTTATGAATCCATCCAAGACTTTCTTCTTGTAAAGATAGAAGAAAAATATAAAACTGATTTAAATTATATATAAGTAAAAATAAAATAAAAAATAAACAAAAGTATTGCAGAATATTATTCGTAAAATGCATATCCTTGAGTAAATTACGCCATTTTTAATTTTGAGTTTAAACAATCCCGAAATCTGGGGATTGGAAATAAGAATTGTGGTTTCATTCCCCAGTCAAGAGATTTTTTTAAACATTTTTAACAATTCGCCTTTTATTTTTTAACACTTTCCCTTTTATTTTTGTAACATTTTCTTCCAACGATGGATGTAGTGTTATTTAGAAACTTACATATTAAATGCGTTTATTATCCCGAAATTGAAAATAAGGAAAGTGGTTGTATTCCCTAGTCAAGAAATTTTTTTTTACATTTTTAAAACGTTGCCTTTTATCCTTTTAGCACGTTGCCTGTAACGATGGGTGTAGTGTTATTTAGAAACTTGCATATTAAATGCGATTTATTAAGTTCATTATATTCTGTTTACTATATTCCTATTAAGTGATTTCTTTCATTTACAAAGTTTTTGGTGTATAATTTTTAAGTCACCTTTACGTTTGTGTTCTATATAATGCATGTTTCGCATTTTACTTAACGGGTTATTTTCCGAAACATGTGGTTGTTTTGTGAAACTGTTACAAAAACTTTTACACACATACCATTTTTTTCAACCAAAATGCATTTTTTTTCGTTTGAAAACATTGGTAATATTTAAAAACAAATGTTCCAAATCATATTTATAACAGGATGTAAAAATTACTGTAATGTAATCTTATACTTTACCTTTCGTCTCACTATATAGACATAAATATGGAAATACCGAAGTATGCAAAATCAAAAGTAGGTCGAAAGTACAGATATTGCCAATTTTTATCTTTACTATCATGGATGAGAATATTTTCGCGTGTTTCTGAAGTTCGATTTCCTAGTAGCAAAATAATATAGAGACATGTTGGGCCACTATTCTCTGCGTCATCTATATTTTGGGCAGAATTGTATAAACTTACCAAAAAAGGGAATAATTCAAATTCATCTTCTGAATAATAAGCAGGAAATTAAAAATATATTTTTACACTCTTTTGTAAGCATTCGATGTTTATGTCGAAAATGACGTCACATATCGTGACTAAAATCGATGAATCTTCCAAAAAGACATTCCATTACTTTAATTTGGAGTGGGACCGAATCCGATTATGGAAAAATCGCCGCCTTTTTCTACGCTTACTAGAAAGCCTGAGTTATTGAATTTATTTAAAAATATATAATAATTTTTGCTCAGTTACTTTTCTAGGTAGGCTATTTGGAAAGAAAAAATCAGTATCAAAACTATCTTTTTTAGGATTTTTAAATTGATATCTTAACGTATAACATAATTTAATTAATATGAAACTATTAATGGAATAATAAAGCGTATTTTAAAAAAATATATTGCACTCTTTATTTTTTAATTATATTTTATACTATTTAATATTTTAAAATATTTCTTTGTCGCAGTTTCACAGCCAGTTGGCCTTTTTTGGCGACTCATTAAATTCATTGTTGTTTTAACTCTCATACAACTGTAACATTAAAAAATGGTGACGGATCATCTTAGGTGGGATAACAAAAAAAAGTCTTAAAGTTATTATAATTTATAATGCAGTTCTCAAAATATAAAAATATTCTATTGTCACTGAAAACACACCCTTCTATATAATTTTTGTAATTCTAGCCTATCACGAAGTGTGTGAAAACCCGGTTACAGAATTCCATCTTTGCATGAAAAAACCAAGTTGAGTTACATAAAAGAATGTAAAAATAAATATAATTTCGCAGTTAAATTCAAAATTTATAAAACAAACCTGCTCAATTCAAACTCTTTTTTTAAAAGAGCAAAACTCACTAATGATTCTTTTTTAATTAAAAAAAAAGAAATTTTAAAAAATCGTGTGAAAAAAGGGGAAAAAAATATTTTGCTTAATTTTAGGAATTTTCTATAGTGATGTCAAAATCTTTTTAATCAGTATAGTGTTAAAAAAAATAGTGTTTTTGAAATATTGTACATAATAATTACTGTCAATCTTAAATTCTTAAATTATTTGAGTGGTTTTTAGTGCTAAATTCTCAAGGCAATTTTTTCTTGTAAAATGGAACTAACCTTTAACATCATTTTTGTAATATTTTGAGACTAATAAAATTACCACAAAGAAGCATGTAAAATAAGTTTAAGAAAATATGTATATTTTTTCTATATCATTTTCTAACTAATACATATGTTTTTTGCAATTAAAAAACATTAACATAAAAATTTAGAATATTAATATACTAAATTAAAATTTTATGTTGTTCGTTTACACTGTATTTGATATATTTTTAACGCCGAGTAAAACATTTACAGTAAAGGATATATAAATATACAGTAAAGTATACAGTAAAGTATATATATATATATATATATATATATATATATATATATCATATACTATGCGTGGTGTATATAAAGAGAACGCAAATTATAAAAACAACTTCTTTACAAGGCTGAAGCGATAACAAAACTTTTGTAAACATATATATTCTCTGTTTATATTTGCTTTGTGTAGGACAGGGTCGGCGAACCTATGGCACGCGTGCCGTAGCTGGCACGCGAGACGATATTTTTGGCACGCCATTAATTAAATCAAATTCAGTAAAACTCCCCAAAATTCTCCACCTCATTATTTTCTTCCATTAATGCACGAGCATGACTGGCTTTTGATTGTTATAATAAGAACTTATACACTTGTCATATCAATAAATTACTCATTTCGGAATCATTTAACCCTTAAATGCATAGTGATGCAAATTTGCATCACTTTGTATTTAAATTTGAATAAATAAATCAAGTTCTTTGCCACCACTATATTTATATATAGAAATATTAATGCTGTAAAAATTACATAGAATATGATACTGAAGGAATTTAAAAATCTATCTTAAATTTCTGGTGTCTAATCCTTAATATAAGTATAAAAAAAATTCAATTCTAAAAGAAAAATTCATGCATTTATAGTTAAATTTATTATCTATCCAGATGTGACACCAATTGGTAAACTGATCTTGATTGTATACCATTGGTTGGAAATTTCAGAAATTAAAATGTAGCTTATCGACTTCCAATCCAACTCAATATGGACTCATCAATTTGTCGAATTGAGAGAGGATTTGGAGATGATAGAAAAAGAAAAATTACCAGACGGTTGTTGTTGTGATGTTGTGATCAAAAACGTTGATAGTAAAATTATGTACATTTTGAATTCAATTCCAGAAGAAGTTGGCATTTTCCCCATGTTGACAATCTCTCCCTCTACTTATGCTTGTGAATCATTATTATCAGAGATGAACAATATTAAAAATTATAATCGAATCAATTGTCAGATGACCCCAGTTCATCATGTATTTTATTTAACATTACCAATTATGAACCCATCATATGGCATCCAAGATGCAACATCAGAAATCACATTAACTTGTTTAATTGCTTTACATTCTTCTCTTTCTAATTACTTTAAAAATGTAATTACAGTTAGATATTTTTATATCATCACTCTGCATATTACGCCAGTTTATTAAGATCCCAACCAAAGAAAGAAATAGCGGTAAAAAATCCTAATAAATCTTGACTCGAAAGTATGAAATCTGGACCTTCACTTACTTTATCTTCGAATTACGATTTTTCTTTTTTGTACAAACGATAGCGGAAAATTGATAGAATAAACAAACATTTATGACAATAAGTTAAATAAGAATAATTACGAATTCGGTGAAGAGAAACTAACACCGAAATTCCAAGATTGTGCTGCTGCATTACGTACTTTACAAAGTATTTAATTTTCTTCTGAAAAAAAAAAAAGATTTTGCATTGCTTATGAAATTAGAAAATAAAATTGAATCAACGAAAATCCAAAGAGAAAACAGATTTTTTTACCAGACTTTTTAGGTAATGTTTTTTATATTTACTAATTTCTTCTTATGCATTGTAACATATTTTTAAATAATAATTTTCCATTTAATAGCAGGTGTAAAACAAATATTTTGCAGCTATGATTCGTAAATATATATTTTTTTTTAATGTTTCTTTTCTCATTTTCTATATAAAAATAAAATTACTTCAATTATAAAACCACCACGTGGCTTAAAATGTCAAAATCAACAGATACCAAGGGGCAACACCATCTATTACCATAATTATTACAGTCATTTGGCAAGTTGTTTCGATTTGAGTTTTTAATATTTTTTACGATTGCTATAATTATCTCTTATACTTATCTTCTTTCTATAATTATTACTAAAATTAATTAATCTTTTCATGTGACAAGTTATTTTGGCTTTAGTTTTCAATATTATAGATCATTTAATTTAAAATGCATGTTGATATTAATATTATGTTAATATTATTACCTGCAGGTACGTTATCCGTATATCTTAATCTAATAATGATACAAGTAATTTTATTCGTTATTTTTATACTTTTTTTTTTTTTTTTACGCAGATGGGAGGGGTTTGGGGGTTGGCACGCCATGGTCGCTTAAAATTTTTTTTGGAAGAAAATTGGCACGCGGATGTGAAAAGGTTCGCCGATCCTGGTGTAGGAAATACATACAGTTGCGGGATTTCCAATCTAAATTTACTTGATTGACATAACACTTATTGTCTAATTTGTAGACTCTTTTGAAAAAAAAATGTGCAACAATGCATTTCAATAACATCTTTATTGTTTTATCAACAATCACATAAACTTAATTGTTATAAAATGTTAGTTGTTATAGCGCTCAATTCACAACAATCACTTTAGTTATCTCTTTTTGCGATGAAAAATTAACAATGTAGGCGATTGTTTAATTTAAAAATTCATTTCAGTTTCTTGATTTCATACATCTCTCAACGAAATGGCATCAAGCTTACGATCTCCAATTTCAGGTAAATTTTATAAAAGTATTATTGATTAACAAACAATCGACTACTAAAAATGAGATATTAAAGCAGTATATTAAAATAAATATATATTAATAGTAATGTATTAGAAAGTACAGTATTAAATCGAAACATGAGTGTTGATGTTACTTTATGAGTGTTAAAATAAAAGTAAAAGAAGAAAGGAAAATGATGCGTCAAGTACAGATTATGTAACACTTTCTAACACTTCCAGAATACTGTAATGAAACCTTATCACTCAATAAGGTGAAAGATTATACCTAAGTAAACAATTTGGAAAATGCACATTCGAAAACTCAATTTCGGCCTATACCATCTATAGTGGGGAACAATGCAAATTATTTTGTGATTCTCTGTATAGCATCTATCAATCTGTATATATATGTTACATATTATGCTAAAATTTAGATTAGTTAGGAAACGCTTAATATAGTTGAAAATTCTCTTTCAGCAATTTCTGTCCATAAATGGGAATGTATTCCCATTCTCTTGTATAGCCCTGTATAGGGTCTATATAATTTATACGCATCACGTAATGTACAAACAAGAACGAAAAATCATGCGTCAAGCATAGATTATGTAGCACTTTCCAACGCTTCCAAAATAATTTTACAAATCATACCGTTTAATAAGCTAAAAGATAACTTTTAAGTAAACAATTTGGAAAACGCATAACATATTTAAAACATAATTTCAGGAATTTCCAACATATACAATATTCGGAAAAATATCCGAATACTTTTATTCAGCCCTGTATAGGATCTATAGAATTGTATATATACTACATAGGATGCTGAATTTTAGTTCAGTTAGGAAACGCGTAGCACAGTTTAAAATTCTCCGTCTGGAGTTTGTCAATAAACAGAAATGTGTTCGCGAACTTTTGTGCTGCCCTGTATAGGATCTACAGAATTTATACACACCACGTAATAGACAAAAAGCAAGTTAACATTAAAATCGCGTTCAGTAACTTAAAACGCACTTCCAGGAATTATTGTTAACAGACAGTAGATAATTCTTTTACGTGTCCCTGTAAATGAACGATGACTGCTATACACACAATATTCCATATTAAGCTTCTTCTAATGCACCTTAGTGATATATATAAATTTCAATGCGTTTAAAATAGTGAAACATTATTTAAATAAACCGCAAATGATTTTTCCCCATAGACCGCAATGTAACGGAATTCTTTTGAGTGTCCCTGTAAAAACACTATAAGTGCTACACACTTCCGTTGAAATAGGGAACATGCTATAGATAACGACAATAACATATAAAAATTGCAGAGCAATCCGAGCATATTTACGGGAGTTAGAGCACGGACAGACGGCAGACGGCCAGACGGCCAGACAAACCGAAGTCATAAGCACTTTTCAACTAGGTTGGAAAGTGCTAAAAAATGTTAAATTTAAAAGCGCACAAGCAAGATCGCGCATAGACAATATTGTAACCGAAAATTGTGTGTATCCCTGGATATGAATGATAAATGCTATACACACTTTATTCAACAGTAAGCATGATGTTTGTTGTGCTCTTTGATGATATATATCAATTTCAACATGTTTGAAATAGTGTAACATTATTATAATGCTTTGCAAACGACTTTTTCTCTATAGACTATAATGTTACTGAATACTTTGGAGTGTGCCTGTAAATGAACCATGAAAGCTACACACTTCGTTTTCAATGCCGAACATACCATAGTAAATCTCAATAACATATATCAATCACATAGCAATCCGACATTATTTAAGCGAGTTAGAGTTCAGAGAGTCAGGCTGAGAAATGGCAAGACAAACTGAGTGAATAATCATTTTTCAACTATGTTGGAAAGTGTTAAACAGAGAGTTAGAGGCCAATAAAATAAAAAGGTTTTTAACATTTAATAGGAAAAGATACGGGATAACTAAACATGCATAACAAACAGAAACACAGCAACAAAAAACAAAACTGTTGCCTAACTACAAAAAACGGTTAAAGGTATATGTACAGTCTTGGGAAAAGGTGAACACCCGACTTATTTTGCAGAAAATTATCACAGAAAAAAATTATTGGTACCAAATGATTGGAAATAAAATCGACTTTTAAATGGTGTAGTATATAAAATTTGTTTAGGGGAGCATCTATATATCAAACCAGCCCAAAATTTGTTTTTTCAATGGCAGCACCTGATTTTGACACGATGATTTAAATCTTCTGTTCAAACTATGCCTAGATACCAAATTTCAGCGTATTTGGATGATAAATTATTCAAAATTTCGAGCTTCTATTGTTAAATTACATTTTCATGTTTTTATTAATGTCTCCTGAAATTTTAATTCTAATGTGCTAATTTTTTGTTTGGTTATAATACTGATAAACATAAAGACGCTAGATTTGTAATTTTTATAATTTTATAACATGAATTATGAAATTAACATTCGAAAAAATTATAAACTGTAACCTAAAAATATTTTTTTTGATGGATTTATATTTACTATGTCCTGCTTTATGCACATTCAAAATTAAAAAAATTTCTACCAAATGGTTTTCAAGTTATGCTTAAAAAATGGCAAGATGCTAGTTTAAGGGACCGTTAATGATGCATAGAAAAGCATAATTTGAAAAAATATTTTACTCATTTTGTTGTTGAATAAGAATTTTTTTTTACTTTTTCTTTGTCTGCTTTTCTATTTCGTATTAAAATTACGTAAGTCGTATTTGAATGAGATATAATTTTACGTTAGTAATGTAAATTAGTTTCGCTTTTATTTTTAAATTAACAAAGCTCATTTTTAAAAAATGAACAGGTAACTTTAAATGAACAGGTTTTAAATGAACCTTAGAAAAAAAAAACTTACTCAGTACTTTTGTTACCTTTAATTGAATTTATAGCTTCTTCTCCAGTCTAATAAACCTATTTTCTTTTAGAACGCTTTTACTTTTGGAACACATTGTTTAACTCAAAAGTTCATTCAGCAGTTTTCAGTGACACATACCTCTCATCTAAACGGCTACAAATTTAGAATCTTAATCCTCCATCTCAAGAAAGTTTTAGTAAATTAGCATAGATTAAGACAACCTTGCTTTAAAATGAAATATAAATAGTTTTTGGTGATCTTATAAAATTGAGAAATGTTAATTTTACTGTTTGAGTAAGAACGTAATTGAAAGAGCTGAGCGTGTCAAAAGACGAAAGAGATGACAAAAACTAACGAAATAATTCTGAAAAAAATATATATATCTTTATTTTGTGTGCAAATATCGCTTTTGTGTGTATATAGCGTTGTAAGATTTCCCCCCATCAATTTACTTGGTTATCATATGCTATTTTGAAATGATCCAAATTTGTTTATTCCCTCGAAGGCAGTTTTGCCGCAACAATGTATTTCACTAACATGCTTGTGATTTTTCAACAATTACAAACATTAATTCTTATCATCTTCATTAATATCTTCATTGTTATTTCACGATTCGCAACAATCATCGTTTTTTTTTTCACAATGACATTTTTTTCCAACAATAAAGACAACTGTTTAATTCATCCATTCATTCCATTTTCTCTCATATGTAAGTTGCTCCGAATTCTGATGTTAAACCCGTATTTTAGGTAAGTTTAATAACTAATTATAGATTAATAATAATCCTAGTTTAAAAATGAAATATATATAAATTTATGCGATTTACGAGGGGTATTTTTAAAGTAAGAATCGTTTTGAAATAACAAAAAAAAGTATAGTTTCTTATCAGCCTAAAGTATAGTTTTCTTATCAGTTTTATTTTTGTATGGAAATCTGTACCTCAATCTATGAGGGAAAGTCATTAAGTAAGTCACAAAAGATAATTAAATAATAACTTACAATGATATTCACTTCAAAACTATTTTTATTTCTCAACCTATTCTTCGCCAATATTTATGCACCTATATCACCGTTTTATCAGTGCCCCAACACCAGCTGCATAACATTCTTTGGGTTGCTGTCTCAGCTACATTAGGAGTTCAAGCTGAACACAGGAGACAGTTCAAAAGTTGGGTTGGCAACTTCTTCAACATCCACCATACAGCTTCAACTTAGCCCCAAGCGATTTTCATCTATTTAGTCCACTAGAAAACCATCTTGGAAGCAAGATGATGTTCACAGAGGATGAAAAGGTTCAACTTGAAGTCCTAATGTGGCTGAGACAGCAACCCAAAGAATGCTATGCAGCTGTTGTTGGGGCACTTATGAAATGGTGATATAAGTTTGCATAAATATGGGTGGAGAATATGTTGAGAAATAAAAATAGTTTTGAAGTGAATATCATTGTAAGTTATTATTTAATTATTTTTTTCACTTACTTAATGATTTTCCATCGTATTTTTCTACATATTTTTCGGCACTTATCTTATCGTAAAACCGACAGTACCAAACCTTCAGTAATGACTGAAACTCACCCACTTAAGGGCTTTGTCATCATGAACATTCGTGCGGCCATCTAAAGCTCTACCCCATCTCCGTACCATTCCACCCGTCATCTGAGAGCACCTCA
Organism: Maratus michaelseni; assembly: GCA_963931845.1. Lineage (NCBI taxonomy): Eukaryota > Metazoa > Arthropoda > Arachnida > Araneae > Salticidae > Maratus > Maratus michaelseni. The sequence goes on along the minus strand of OZ007600.1, from coordinate 260,166,027 downwards.
GTGCGTCCGTCAAGTTCGCACAGGCCGTAGTTACCTTTTCTTGAACCATTTCGGAATACTTTTTACCCTCACACCTAAATGCTCTTTAAGAACAAATTTAAAAAAAATCGAAATTTAAAATGCTGAAATGAGCGAAAAACGTTCGTTCTAAAAACATTTTAAATTACAATTTCTATTGAATCTCTGGAACTACCGAACCGATTTCAAACATAATGTTGCAAATTGATGATGGCAGTAACCAGCTCTAACATAGGCTATATTTCATGTCGGTTTAAATATACCAGAGGGGTGTGGTAGTGAAAAAATATTGTAAAATTTAAATTTTTGCAATACTGAAGGGACTAGAAAATTGAAATTTGGCATGGAAGTTACTTATAAGATGTATATGCTCTGTAAGAACAGTTTCTAAAAAATTCGAAATTTAAAAGGGTGAAATGAGCTAAACGTGTTCTAAAAACATTCTAAATTAATATTTTTATGGAATCTCTGAAACTATCAAACCGATTTTAAACGAACATTTGCAACGGTTGCAAATTTATGGCGACAGTCACTGCTCTAACATAGGCTATATTTTAACTACCCTTAGTGGATTTCAGGAGCAAAAACTGCTCTAAAATTGCAGTTTTTGTGATACTGAAGGAATTAAAAACTTGAAATTGGGAAAGGTAGTTACTTATAAGATATATATGCTCTCTAAGAACAGTTTCTAAAAAATTCGAAATTTAAAAGGGTGATATGAGGGAAAATGTTATCTAAATCTATCTTATTCTAGATTACGATTTCTATGGAATTGTTAAGGACAGAAACTGGAAATTTGACATGGCTGATACTTTTTAAGACGCAAGTGCACACCCAGAACAGTTTTTTTAAATAAAAATTTAAAAGGGTGAAAAAGAAAAAAAACATTGTAAATTATGATTTATTTTTATACTGACAGGATTAGAAACTTCAAATTTGGCATGACAGTTACTTTTAAGATACAAATGCTTGCTAACAATGGTTTATAAAGAAATTCAAAATTTCAAGGGGGAAATGAGCGGATAGCGTTTTAACAGCGTTCTAAATTGCGATTTCTATGAAATTGTTAGGGATAGAAACTTGAAATTTGACATGGCTGTTGCTTTTAAGACATAAATGGTCACGCAGAACAATTTAAAAAAAATTGAAATTTAAAAGAGTGAAATGCGCGAAAAGTGTTCTAAAAACGTTCTAAATGGAGATAGATTTCTATGGAATTGTTAAGGATAGAAACTTGAAGTTTGACATGGTTGTTGCTTTTAAGAAATAACTGGTCGCACAGAAGAGTTTTTAAAAAATTGAAATTTAAACGTGTGAAAACGCGAAAAGCGTTCTAAAAATGGTCTAAATTACGATTTATTTGGAGTTGTTGGAGTTGTTGAAATTTTGCATGGCTGTTACTCACGTAAATGATCACCCAGAACTGTTTCCTAAAAATGCGAAATTTAAAAAGGCAGGGGCAAAAATAAAACGTTCTGAATTTGCAATTTATGTAGTACAGCTGGTATAGAAGCTTCGTAGTTGATATGGTGTTTTCTCTTAAAATGCAAATTAAGAGACCGGTTTCTAAAAAATTCGAAATTTAACATACTGAAATGAGCAGAAAACGTTCGAAAAACTTTTACATTATGTTTTAATTGGATTTATTCGTGTTAAAACTAGAAATTTAGTATAGTGGCAACTTTTAAGATGCAGACGCTCGGTATCAACAATTTATTGAAAATTCGAAATTTAAAGGTGCAAAATGAGCACAAAATTTTATAAATTATGTTTTTGTTTTCAAAATTGTTAGAGAAAGAAACTTAAAATTTAACATGCCTGCTATTTTTTAGACGTAAATGCTCGCACAGAACAGTTTTTACAAAATTCGAATTAAAAAAAGGTGCAGAAGGAAAAAACTTTCTAAAATTGCGATTTTAGTGATGCTGCTGGTCTAGAATGTTGAAATTTGGCATGGTTGCTATTTTTAAGATTTCAGTGCTCGCTAAGAATGTTTTTTTTAAAATCGAAATTTAAAACAGTGAAATGAACTAGAAAAGTTCTAAAAACCTTCTAAACTGTGATTTATCTGAAATTGCTTGGGCTAGAAGCTTGAAATTTTACAGGGCTGTTATGTTAGAAACACAAATTAATCCACAGAGCAGTTTTTAAAAGTTTAGAAATTTTAATGTGTGCAGGAACAAAAAAATTTTAAAATTGCAATTTCTGTGATATAGTTATTGCAGAAATTTGTTTAACTAGAAGATTGGAATTTGGCATAATGCTTACTTTTAAGATGTAAATACTCGCTTAGAACTGTTTCTAAAAATTTCAAATGAAAAATGGATTGAAAGGGAAACCTTCAAAATACGTTCTAAATTAACATTAATTTGGAATTAATTTTAGCTCTTCTCATTCATTTAAGTCTTATGTTCGCCTAATGCAGTTTACTCAAAATGTAGTAACTCAAATAGTTAGTAATTTTTGAATCATCTGTGGCAATAAAATTTCCTCTAAAGAAAATAGGCCCACGAATGACAGTTTTCAACAATTACGCGAGCAAAGCCGCGGGTTTTGCTAGTAATTCATAAATGCATAATTTCCAATCATTAATTTCGAAATGATTTATGGACGTAAACATTTATTTTAAATGAAAGGTTCGATATGTCTAACATCATCCAGGGAGTATTATGTATTCTAATTTATTTTCCTCAGTATTACGTTTTCATAAGTTCCTTAGAATTTATTTAAATTTCTCACGTGCACTAGAATGCCAGATAAATGAAAAAAGGAAAACGCCCTAGGATGGATTAACGATCAAGTCGCAGGAAGCCATTTACAATAAAAGATGTGGATGTTTGACTTTAAATTTAGGCGAACTTCATATATCCGTACTTTTTGTGACTGAAACATTAAGGAGAACTTGGAACTTTTTTTTAACAGAAAACTGTTTGTTGGGATAATGTGCTGTCCGTAAACTTTACTAATCTGACGATGAATTTCAGCCACTTTCATGTCTTTAGCACTAACAAAACGAATTACCGATCGTATTTCGCAAGCGGCGGTATTCTCTCAATCGGAGGAGCCATTTTAAATACTCAAAAACAAACGTTAACGCATAAAGAATGTTTCCATAATAGCGCCTGTGGCTTGCCAACAGATGTAGGTAAACAGCGCGCACGCACAGAATGCCGACCTCAGCGCCTCTACCCCGGAATTTAAAAACGGTACTTACTTTAAAAATAACACTCGTATAGGGCAGTTGCAATTGACGTCACCTTGGAGGTAAACAGTACAAATAGGCAGTTCTGATTGGTGGAAATACTCTTACCTCCAAGTGAATACAATGGTTGATCAGCTGATTGCAACTGCCCTATTAACACTTTGCCACCCATTGAGACGAAATGACTCTTTTGGCAGACATTGCGAGAATAGTCCCATAACCTGTGCTGGATTTTTTTGGCGCGACTTCTGGGCGATAACTGTTTCAATCTGGTTTGATCGGATTTCGATCTGATCGTCGAAGTTTGAAGGGCTTTTCCAATCTAGGGTTGCTTTGTTTTCGTAAATCGCGTTAGAACGGAGATCTTGAAGTTTATTTGTTAATTAGTATGACTTGAATCGTTACTCAGCTAAATTTTGAATTCTGTTAGATAACTAATTTCTAATTTGCCGCATTTGGATAGCGTCTGTGCTGCTGTTAAGGTAAGTGGGTAAGCCTCTTGTTCTGCCGTTTACTTATTTTATTTACTTTTTTTTTAGGATTTTTGAATTAGCTGTTTATAACGCATCCTTTATTAAAGGTATTATTAGGGTAGATAGCAAATCAAAAGTGATATTTGGCCTTATGTACGTAAAGATACGCGCGTTGTATATACAGATTCGGCTTTTTTTGTTTTTGTTTTTTATTAGGATTTTGACCACACACTGTGGTCACGTTTCCAGCGTTTGTTGGAGTTCCATTACCTGCGATCTATTCTGTTGAGCTGATTAAAGTATCAGACCAGATGCTATGATCAATAAGGTTAACTGGATGAATTATGCCCTCCAGATTCAACCGGGATAGCTCAGTTGGTAGAGCGTGGCGTCTTCAGCCAAGTATCGAACTATATATCCCAGGTTCGAATCCTGGCCCGGACATTTTTTGTCCAGTTGGCAAATTACAACTCGTATGATTTCTTTACCAATTTGAATAATTGTGTCAAAATTAATCTAGTGTGAAAATGTCTGTGTTTGAGATATTTTACGCTTAAATTTATTTCGTTTGCATATACATTATTTGCAAATTGTTGATTTAAAATGTCCTGTTTCTTGAAGGGAAATTTCAGCAACAATGCATTTCAGTTATGACATCTTATTGTTTTCTGAACAATAAAACAGCTTAATCTTATCAGAAATCTTCATTGCTGTTTCAAAATTAGCAACAATTAGATCCGCTGCTAAAAGTGTTTTCTTTCACGGCGATAACTGCAACAATAAAACTGTCTCACGCTTCGAATTTTGTATGTTAATCCATGATTTCAGGTAAAGTTTACATTAATATTGTGAAATAATTCTAGTTTTCAAACAAAAAATAATTAATTTTGTACAATACATTAAATAAAAATATGTTAAGTTTACTTTTTGAGAAATTCCAATCTTTGTATATGATCATGAGCTCTAATCTCGTAATTGATGAAATATTGTCACAAGTGAAAATTACGTGATTTTGATGCAATCATGATAAAAATTTGAGATTAATCAATAAAATTTAAATATTTTATTTTAAATGCGACGCCAGTTTCACCGCTGAAAGCTTTTCGCGACCTATTATTTTAATACGTACTAACTCTTTAATTTTCTATAACAGTTTATTTTCTAAAACGTGGGTGAAATGAAATTAGACAAAAGTGCAACCTTAATAATCTTCATGATGAAAATAACAATTTTATTTTGTAAAAAAAAAAAAAGGAATTTTCATCCAATCAGTCCGTTTTTTGTATTTTTTTATCTCGTTGTTTTCTAATCAAGTTAGGTTGACGTCTGAAATTTCTAAAATAACAAGAAGAAATCAATTTTCAATTATTCCTTTTTGTTTCACTTTCTTGTAAATCTAATTAATTTTGTAACTGAATATAGTGATACCTTGGCTAACGACTGATTATGTTAACGAATGTTTCAGTTAACGAAGATCCTATTGGCTGTTTCCTGACTCTAAGCAAAGAGCATATTTTCGTATAACAAATGTTTTATTCGATTAGCACATTAACAAAAAGCAGCTACTTAGCATTTTAATTGGAAAATAAATCCACTGTTTCAATTAAGGGATACTTCACTCACCGAAAATACTCGCTCTCTGATGTTAATTCTGTGAGACATTTTTTTGAAATATCTCGTTTACATTTCAATATTTGTAAACAATTTTCGTGCATTGGATAGCTGAGATCAAGCTCAATAATTGCCGTTTTTTTTACTTTTTCGATTTTGTTTGCAGTTTTTTATGGGGTTTCTTTCACTTTCAAAACCAGTTTCGAAAGTGATAATATCCTTATTAAAAATAAAAACCACAAAGAAAATCGAAAATGTACAAAATGGTGATTGTAAAGACCAATTTCAGCTATCCAATAACAAAAAAAAAATCGTTTCAAAATATTGAAATGCAAACGAGATAGTTTACAACAACTGATGCATAGCATTAACGTTAGCGAGTGTTTTCGCGTGATTGAAGTAGCCTCTTAACGAAGATTTCGGATAATAAATGTGATTTTGGACTGAATTATTTACGTTAGCTGAGGATTCACTCTATTTAGTATTTTCAGTTGTAAAGTTAATTGATACTCAATTCTATTTAGTATTTTCAATTTTGTTTTAGTATTTTCAGCTTCAGATTTAATTTACTGGTACTCAATTCTTTGATTTTTTCAGATTTAATTATCAACTCCTGTGGATATCACACTCGGGTAGGAATCTGGAGAAGCAGTTCAACTGAAATTTTTAGGAATTCAAGACTATATGCAATACCTGTTCCGTCCATAAGTCAATTTGAATGACGATATCGGAGGCTGAGTGATGTAACAGGTTGTTGTGAAGACGGCACAAAGTAGGCGTGCTTTTAACTGTTTATGTAGTTAAAAAGTGTATAGAAACTCTATTTTTTGATAAACGAAAATATAAATAAAATGTTCTATTTTTAAAAAACTTGGAAAACGAGAGACTTACATAACTACAAAAATATTAAAATAAAAAATATGATTTCTTTATCTTTATATGAATTTGTAGAAACGTGGACAAGCGTGACTTCTCTCTGAAATAAGTACACATTCTGGTATGTTCAGCGTTGAATTAAGGGGTTCACCTGTCGGGGGACATTGTCCCCCCGGAAGATTTGAGATTTTGTGTTTGTTAATGGTCTATATGCAAATTTCTCTTCACCGAAACTGTGAATTTTTTTCGATGTAAGTGGTGAATTGACTGACGGGAGAAAATATCTGAATTCAACACTAGGCATGCTTAAAAAGATCGCCGTTGAGATCTTTCTTGATATCCATAATTATATTTCAAATGTTTAAATACAATCACACTCGCATAAAATATTCCAACAGATAAGTGGAAATGAAAATGAGCGATAGGATGAGATAATCCAATTTTTGTTTTTATGCTTCAAATACTCAAGAATGTCCTTCCTTTTCCATGACATTTTTGTTGCCATTAAATGATATGATTATCATTCTAAATATACTGGGTTTGCCATAAATTCGTTAAAACTTAAGAAATTCCTTAAACAGAAACAAATGATGCTAAACGATTGCAGTTTGCATGAATGAGATTAGAGAGAAATCGGATTTTTTTTAATAACAAAAAAGTAGTTCAAAAATTACCGGTAGATGGCGCTGGCATGTATAATATGAAGCACATTTATGCAAATCAGATTGTCAAAAATATACCCCAATCCACATAGATTCCTCTTTCGATGCCAGCAGTATGATATCATTACCGGATCAAGCGTTGTTGGTTAAGCTCTTTTACAAGAACGGGGAATCAGCAATTGAGAAAATTCCGTACGGCAAAAGGACTCAAGACGAGAAAAGGACCCGTTTCATGTGCCGCGATACTGAAGCTTGTCAGACGCTTCGAAGAAACGGATCCCCTGGAAAAGTGTCCCGAAATGGAACGACCTCCTTGACACCTGCTTCATAGTATGCATGCCAGCGCCCTCTATCGGTAAGTTTTTGAACCACAACTTTTATAATTAAAATAAATCCGATCTCCCTCTAATTCTATTCCTGCAAACCACATTATTTTACCATCATTTGTTCCTTTTTAAAGAATTTTTAACATTTTAACAAAATTATGGCACGCCCAGTATATCAACTATGAAGCCAAATTGCTGGAATTATAGTTCAGATTATGGAGTTAAACCAAATTAATAGACAGTTTATATTTTACTTACTTCTTACGCGGATTGGTTTGTGGAAAGTCTTGAGGGGCAGCTCCACATATAAGATGAAAGCTTATGCTGTTTTATTACAGTTCCTCAGCTCCTGTCTGCAGTTTGTCCTACTCCTTTTTTAGGTGCGTTCGTAATTATATCAATACGTAGCTCCTATAGTCGTCGTCTGATACGTCCGTCTGTCTGCATACAACAGCGCAAAAACTATCCAACCGAATGGTTTGAAATGTAATATATAGAATCGTTGAAGAATTTTGTCGAGTCTATTTAAATTTTATAAAAATCAAATAAAAACTTGAAAAGATATTAATAAAAGTTTTTTTCATTCTATTAAAGCCTATCATACGTAATTAATTCAATAATATCCCATGATATAGGTAATGACTGTAGGTTTCCATGGTGATTTCGTTCTATTTAATATCGAATACTATTATTTCCGTATGACTGAACTTAAAACCGAATTTGTATACTAAAATTGTTTAACGATAACAATGCTATAATCTACCTACAATTTTTTGGATTAGATGTTTTCGGGAAAATAGATATTAAATGGAAAAACAGTCTTAATTTGGATTTCAAGTTCTGAAATTTTCAGAGCTAGGTATGAGTTTCCAATTAGAATTTTCAGTCAATTTCAACAAAACATAAAATGTTGCCAACTTTAAATGTACTTATTTTATGACGGAAATGAATCCTATCATAATAACAGACGATATAATTCATTTCACTGAAATAATAACAGTACGAACGCACTTCATTTGTCACGTTTGACGTACAATTTCCAACTTGTTATTCTTATGATATACATCTTACTTATTAAAATTCTAACATTTAAAATATAAAACAACTTCTTAAAATGTTATATTAATAGTAAAGAACTGCAAAAGTTGTAGGATGGTTGGATGTACTCGGTCCAACACCGGTGTTGATTGGCGGATCTGCTGTGACTCAGCAAAACTCAGTCCTTAGGGATTATCTATAGAAGTGGTGTACAACGCGACACTCGTGGGTACCTTGGCGTCCTTTGAATGTTTATCTGGATACTCTTTCTAATGTTTTCTATTACTGGCTTTTCTTACAAACAAGAACGAAAAATCATGCGTCAAGCCTAGATTATGTAGCACTTTCCAACGTTTCCAAAATTATTTTACAAAACATACCGTTTAATAAGCTAAAAGATAACATCTAAGTAAACAATTTGGAAAACGCATAACATATTTAAAAACATAATTTCAGGAATTTCCAACAGATACAATATTCGGAAAAATATCCGAATACTTTTATTCAGCCCTGTATATGATCTATAGATTTGTATATATACTATAAAGGATGCTAAATTTTAGCTTAGTTAGGAAACGCGTAGCACAGTTTAAAATTCTCCTTCTGGAGTTTCTGTCAATAAACGGAAATGTGTTCGCGAACTTTTGTGCTGCCCTGTATAGGATCTATAGAATTTATGCATACGACGTAATAGACGAAAAGCGAGTTAAAATTAAAATCGCGTTCAGTAACTTAAAACGCACTTCCAGGAATTATTGTTAACAGACAATAGAGAATTCTTCTGTGTGTCCCTGTAAATGAACGATGACTGCTATACACACACTATTCTGTAGTAAGACTCTTGTAATGCACCTTAGTAATATATATAAATTTCAATGCGTTTAAAATAGGGAAACATTATTTAAATAAACCGCAGACGATTTTTCTCCATAGACGTAATTTAACGGAATTCTTTTGACTGTCCCTGTAAAGTAACTATAAGTGCTATGCACACCCTATTCCGTATTAAGCTTTTTCTAATGCATCTTAGTGATATATATAAATTTCAATGCGTTTAAAATAGGGAAACATTATTTAAATAAACCGCAAATGATTTTTCCCGATAGACCGCAATGTAACGGAATTCTTTTGCGTGCCCCTGTAAAAAAACTATAAGTGCTACACACTTCCGTTGAAATAGGGAACATGCCATAGATAACGACAATAACATATAAAAATTGCAGAACAATCCGAGCATATTTACGGGAGTTAGAGCACGGACAGACGGCAGACGGCAGACGGCCAGACGGCCAGACAAACCGAAGTCATAAGCACTTTTCAACTAGGTTGGAAAGTGCTAATAAAAATACACTTTATACCCTCCACAATGCGCATCCTTTTGTTTTTGGTAATGCCTCAACAACTATATCTCATTTGTGTGCACTTCGCACCACTGAAACCCTAAAAAAATCACTGGATGCAAAAATATCGTTTCGCAAGCATATGAAAAATGCGCAAATATCGGTATTGACGCCATTACTAAATCGCAATACCATTATGCAATTCCTTGTAAATTTGACCACACTGCAAATGTACAAATGCCACTATATGCAAGTCCCATTTCCCCGAGTTTTACCGTATTATCAGTACAAAAATAATGATGTAACATTTTAATGTTTATTTCGCATCGCACTTTACAATAAATATATAAAAAACAATTTTTAGAAAAAAAGGGTTTTATTGAATTTAATGCGGATTAAAAAGTAATTTTTTAGTCAGAATAAGAAGTGTATTTATATATATGACATACAACTAAAAACAAGTGATATAAAAATAATTTTTTTAAAGTCAATTCCTACTTAGGTCAACAAAGAAAAATTTTATTTTAGTCACTTTTTATTAAATTAATACAATTAATATAAATATGTATATACATATGACAGAATCACAATATTAAGTGGCAAAATAGAAATTAAATTTAATTAATGAATTAATATTTGAAAAAACTGTTTCTAACATCACGTGTCATCCACTACAAGTAAAAAAAATGTATTTGAACTTGAGTGGATGAATACAAAGTATTTTATTAACGATTGAAAATTTGAAAATATAAAACTAAAATTAATTTATTTAATTAAAAACATAAGTTGGAAATTGTACGTCAAACTTGACAAATGAGGTGCGTTCGTACTATAGCTAGTTATATAAATATTCAGATCTTGATGATTTTTAATTCCGTGAAATGAATTATATCGTCTGCAGATTCATTTCTGTCATAAAATAAGTATCTCGGTCGCTTGACGATGAAACCTCGGAAGCTCCTATAACAAGAAAGCACCGATTTTTATATAAATATAAAACTAAAATTAATTAATTTAATTTAATGAATGAATTGATATTTGAAAAAACTGTATTAACATCCAGTGTCATCCACTACAAGTTTTAAAAAAATTATTTGAACTTGAGTGGATGAATAGAAAGTATTTTATTAACGATTGAAAATTTGAACAAGATATATAAATATATAGAGAGTGTGAGCTAATAGTAGGAATTGAAAAAAATAAAAGTTAGGGGCTCTGCGAAAACATTAAACGGCACAATTTGTTGATGTGTGTGACGCAAAGGTTTGTACAGGTTTCTTGGTAACGAATTTGTTCATGAATCGGCCAGGCTAATGTGAACCGAACATTAAACTGCATGATCAGTTTGGTTGTAACTTCTGTTGAATGATTTATATTCGTCTCGTTTAATGATGCCTGAGCACCCCAGGCTTTTAGTTTTAGTCATAGATCATATTCAGAAATGCTTTTCATATTCCGGCTGAAACAAAATTTTTGTTTACTGTTTAGTGTAATTTAAATTAAATAAGACCTTGTTCTTTTTTAAAGTAATTTAAATTAAATAAAACCTTGTTCTTTTTTTTTAATTATATATTTTTTAAAATTTTTTTAATAAACTTTTACCCGGGTTATTTAACAAGAATTCTGAAACCGTCTTAAAAAGTCTGATGAAAGAAAAAGTGATGGGCAAATGGAAAATATTCCAAATTCAGCTGAGACAATGTTTCCGGCCTGTACCGGTAGGAAAAGGAAAGCTTTCCTATTTCTTGGTTTTAAGGTTTTAGCTATTTTTACTCGAAAACACAAAGCTAATCTGCGAGAATCCCGATTATAGAAGATGCACTCCTATTGTTTGTCAATACTAAATTTGAATGATAATTTCACAAAATTAGCGAGCTGTAGCCAAGTTAGGCTTCATTTATGGTGATGTGTTTGGGGCCAAATTGGGCGATATTTTGGCAAGTGTCGCCATGTTAGGCAAGAATTTGACGCTAGTTTATATGAATGTATATTTTTACGCGTAGCCAGTTAGAAGAAAGGTTTATAACATTTTATAAGTGGAACTTTTAAAAGTGAAACGTTTTTATAAAGCACAAATGTGTGAGTCGCGCAATTCTGATGTTATAATGTCGGGGGCAACAATGTGGTTCAAATGTATGATAGTTACAACAATGGAGCTATTTGTTCAATTAAAATTAAACAATCGCATTTTTATTTCCATGGGGGATATGCAAGATTTGGGCCGACATTTTGTGGATTATTGCGCGGACCCAACCACTTTTTTTATTTTTATTATCATGCAAGATCTATAAGTGTTCCGAATAATCAATAGCTTAATCAGAAGTGGGTGAAATTAATGTTGAAAGGTTTGAATCATACATACAATGTGAGTTAAATAAAACCTTATAACAATCGCGTTTCGTTCAACAATCGAACATGCATCGTCAATCGCGTTTCGTTCAACAATCGAACATGCATCGTTAATATCTTTCTAACAATGAATTTTACTGTATTAATGTAGGTTCTTTTCGAATGAATGCATTTTGGTTTTCTATAACACTGTAAAACAACAGTAGCTTTTTATACAACAATAGTACAACAATCGAACAAGTTATTTCTAACAATAAATTTTCTTTTCGCGTTATTAGTAAAGTGTACTTCAGATGAGTAGGAGTTTGAAGGATAAGCAATTTTAATTTAGGGTGTGCATTTTAGAACCGGGAGCTGCTTCTCATATTCATTACACTCCAAAGTTCCCGATGGATATGGACCATTTTTCTGCAAATTCTGAAGAATTTAGGACATCTTTGTTAATGCGCATCATGCCGTTGAATTGAACTCCCCTGGCTAACTGGACTACTAGCTGATTAGTTTTCCCATTAGATGAAGAAAGTTACTGGGTACTGGGGTAAGTCCTATCTACTTTGTTTTATATTGTATCATGTTTCATGTTTCAGACTATGAATTAAAGTGTTACTCGAATTGCTATATGATTAGGTAACTTTATATGCTGCTATATGATTAGGTACTTGTTTGCTATTGGGGTTTTAGCGAGATAGGGAAAATGACCTATGGAAAGAGAAGGGAATTTTTTACCTGTACTTTCTGACAAACTATTTACTGTTTTGCACACACAAGCAATTTTTGCATTACTTTTCAAATGTTTTTAATATAAAGCAGCTATTTCTCTGTTATTATATACAGTCAGAACAAATATATCTAGTACATGTAATCAGAAGCCCTTTTTTTATATACGTACATGAAAAAGCATATAGCCATCGTTTTTTCTTTCATATCTGCTTATATCATTTGGAAAGGAATCTAAATTTCTTAAGACTCGATTGCGCCAAGCTTCTTTTTTTAAAGCCAAGATTTTTATAACAGAGAAGTAATTATAATTTTATAAAGACCACTGGTGAATACTTAAGTAGATTTGGGTAATCTCTGACGGACCACTACTCTTAAGTTTTCCTTAAGATTATTTCGCAGCAGCATGTTAGATATGTTTACACAAAAACACAGTTTAACCTGAAAATAGAAAACAATTTTAGCTTGTTTTAAGCAGCAATAAAAAACAAGCATTTTCTTACACTTTAGTAAAAATATCTCAAAATGATTTTAAAAACGCGAGGCTTAGATCCATTCTAAGCTTAGTAGATTTCCTTCTAATCAGAAACTTTGCGAAATCACATGCACGTGTTCCTTTCCAAATGTTTTCAATCGGAGATGAAAAAACACATTTATGTTAAAGGGTTCTATCGTTCCGCAGTGTTTTCTTAATAGTTTACAATAACCTATTACTTTGTAACTCATTTCTAACAATGTGTCTAGGTGCCGCATTTGACATTGTGCTATTTTCCTAATGCCCTTTACTGTTTTCATTTTCTGCAATTTCCATTTTAAAGCTATGCCGTACTGTCGTTTTTTTTTCAAGGAACCATTACTTAGCTGTCCCTCGCTATATATGTGACCGCATGTGTGTCATAATCGAATGACCCTTTAACTTAAAAAATTTCAGTAACATTGTACATTGTAGAAACAGAAATAATTCATTTAAAATGAATAAATATCAATAGAGAAATATGTTGTTTCAAAAGGGCGGAGTATCTCAAAAATTTTGAAATTTGACGAGAAAAGTTTTTGACACTTTTTACGTTAATACAAACGTAAATAGAATCCCTTTGAATACACATAAAGGCATCCAAGAGGGAATATTCCGAGAAAAGAAGTAAATTAATTATTTAAGCGGTGTGGCATTCATTTATGGAATAAAGAGTCTTAATATAGAGAGAGATAATAAATTATTTAATTAAAAGACAAAAATTATTTATTTATGCGACGGTTCATTCTTTTCTGGAGTAAAATGAATGCCACTCCATTGATTTCAAAGAAAATATCTCTAAAGAATTGTACACACCTAAGAAAGAATTGAAAGAGTTCCTGTAAGAATACTCCGACAAAAGTTGAAATTAAAATATTTATGCAGTGCTTTTATTTCTGGAGTAAAGTGAATGTCTCTCAATTGGCATCAATGACAGTATCTCTGAATAATTATAGAGACATTCAAGAATAAATAGCAATAGTTTTTTAGCGCATTCTCCAACAAAAGACGAAAATTAATCATTTATGCGGCGGTGCATTCATTTCTTGAGTAAAATATATTCTTCTCCGTTTAATTATATACGAGTTTCTCTGAATATGTATAAAGGTATTGAAGAAGGAATTGTGAAATTTCTAAAAAGAATACTCCGACAAAAGACGAAAATCAAATATTTATGCGGCGATACCTTTATTTCAGGAATAAGAAGAACGCCTCTCCTTTCATTTAAAGACAGTATCTCTTAATAAATATAGACACATCTAAGAAAGAATTGCGAAATTTCATTTACAGACTATTCCGAATGAAGATGAAAATTAATTATTTATGCGGCGGTGCATCATTTCTGACGTATAGTGAATGCCTCTCCGTTGAATTTAGAATGAGTAACTCTAAAGGATTATGGAGACATCCAAGAAAGAATTGCAAAAATGCCTTTACAGTATACTCCGAATAAAGACGAAATTTAATTATTTATTCGGAGGTGATTAATTCTGGAGTAAAGTTAATGCCTCTCCGTTGACTTTAGAATGCGTAATTCTAAAGGATTAGGCAGGCATCCAAGAAAAAACTGCGAAAATGCCTCTACAGTATATTCTCACAAATTAAGAAAAATAAAATTATTTATGCGGCGATGCATTCATTTCTGGGCAAAAGTGAATGCCTCGCCGTTGACTTGAATGTGTGTATCTCTGAATATTTAGAGACACATCCAAGAAGAAACTGCGAGAGTGTTTTACAGACTGCACCGAAAAAAGACCAAAATTAATTATTTATGCGGCGGTGCATTCATTTCTGGAGTAAACTGAATGCCTCTCCGTTGACTTTGGAATGCGTAGATCTAAAGGATTATAGAGACATCCAAGAAATAATTCCGAAAATGCGTTTAAAGTATATTCCGACAATTAAGAATTTTTTATATTTATGCGGCGATGCATTCATTTCTGGGATAAAGTGAATTCCTCGCCGTTGATTTAAATGTGTGTATCTCTGAATATTTTTAGAGACATCCATGAAAAAATTGCAAAATGCTTTTACAGACTGCACCGACGAAAGAACAAAATTAATTATTTATGCGGTGGTACATTCATATCTGGAGTAAAGTGAATGCCTCTCCGTTGACTTTAGAATGTGTAACTCTAAAGGTTTATGGAGACATCAAAGAAAAATCTACGATAATGCCTTTACAGTTTAGTCCGAATAAAGATGAAAATTTATTATCTATGCGGCGCGCATTCATTTCTGGAGTAAAGTGAATGCCTCTCCGTTGACTCTAGAATGATTATCTTTAAAGAATTATGGAGTTATCCAAGAATGAACTGCGATTATTCACTTACAGAATATTCTGACAAAAGACGAAATTATTTATGCGGTGGTGCATTCATTTTTGGACTAAAGTGAATGCCTCTCCGTAAACTATAAAAAGAAACTCTATGAATACACTTAAAAACATCCAAGAAAAAATTGCGAAACATCTTGAACAAAATATTTCGACAAAAAACGAAAAATAGTTATAAATGCGGCGGTGCATTCATTTCCAGGCTAAAGTGAATGCCCCTCCGTTGACTTCAATGTGTGTATCTCTGAATATTTATAGAAACATCCAAGAAGAGACTGCGAAAGAATTTTACAGACTGCACCAACAAAAGACGAAATTTAATTATTTATGCAGCGGTGCATTCATTTCTGGACTAAAGTGAATGCATCTCCGTAAACAATAATAAGAAACTCTATGAATACACTTAAAGCAATCCAAGAAAAATTGCGAAACATCTTGAACAGAAAAATTTCGACAAAAGAAATTGTTATAAATGCGGCGGTGCATTCATTTCTGATCTAAATTGATTGCCCCTCCGTTGAATTCAATGTGTGTATCTCTGAATATTTATAGAAACATCCAAGAAGAGACTGCGAAAGAATTTTACAGACTGCACACGACAAAAGACGAAATTTATTTATTTATGCGGCGGTGCATTCATTTCTGGACTAAAGTGAATGAATCTCCGTAAACTATAATAAGAAAATCTATGAATACACTTAAAGCCATCCGAGAAAAATTGCGAAACATCTTGAACAGAATATTTCGACAAAAAAAATAGTTATAAATGCGGCGGTGCATTCCTTTCTGATCTAAATTGATTGCCCCTCCGTTGACTTCAATGTGTGTATCTCTGAATATTTATAGAAACATCCAAGAAGAGACTGCGAAAGAATTTTACAGACTGCACACGACAAAAGACGAAATTTATTTATTTAGGCGGCGGTGCATTCATTTGTTGACTAAAGTGAATGCATCTCCGTAAACTATAATAAGAGACTCTCTGAATACACTTAAAGGCATCCAAGAAGGAATTGCGAAAACTCTTGATCAGAATACTTCGACAAAAGTTGAAAATGAGTTATAAATGCGGCGGTGCATTTATTTCTGGGCTAAAGTAAATGCATCTCCGTTGACTTCAATGTATGTATCTCTGAATATTTATAGAGACATCAAAGAAGAAACTGGGAAAGATTTTTAGAGACTGCACCGAAAAACAACCAAAATTAATTATTTATGCGGTGGTGCATTAAATCTGGAGTAAAGTGAATGCTTCTCCGTTGACTTTAGAATGCGTAAATCTAAAGGATTATGAAGACATCCAAGAAAAAACTGCGAAAATGCCTCTACAGTATATTCCGACAAATTAAGAAAATTAAAATTATTTATGCGGCGATGCATTCATTTTTGGGCAAAAGTGAATGCCTCGCCGCTGATTTGAATGTTTGTATCTCTGAATATGTTTAGAGACATCCATGAGGAAACTGCGAAATGTTTTTACAGACTGCACCGACAAAAGAGCAAACTTAATTATTTATGCGACGGTACATTCATTTCTGGAGTACAGTGAATGCCTCTCCGTTGACTTTATAATGTGCAACTCTAAAGGTTTATAGAGACATCAAAGAAAAATCTGCGATAATGCATTTACAGTTTAATCCGAATAAAGATGAAAATTTATTATTTATGCGGCGGCGCATTCATTTCTGGAGTAAAGTGAATGCCTCTCCGTTGACTCCAGAATGATTATCTTTAAAGAATTATGGAGTTATCCAAAAATGAACTGCGATTATTCACTTACAGAATATTCTGACAAAAGACGAAATATAATTATTTATGCGGTTCTGCATTCATTTCTGGACTAAAGTGAATGCCTCTCCGTTGACTTCAATGTGTGTATCTCTGAATATATATAGAGATATCCAAGAAGAGACTGCGAAAGAATTTTACAGACTGCACCGACAAAAGACGAAATTTAATTATTTATGCTTCGGTGCATTCATTTCTGGACTAAAGTGAATGCATCTCCTTAATGAATAATAAGAATCTCTATGACATCCAAGAGAAAATTCCGAAAATGCGTTTACAGTATATTCCGACAAATTAAGAAATTTTTTTATTCATGCGGCGAATCATTCATTTCTGGGCTAAAGTAAATGCATCTCCGTAATCAATAATAAGAATCTCTATGCATACACTTAAAGCCATCCAAGAAATTTGCGAAACATGTTGAACAGAATATTTCGACAAAAAAAAATAGTTATAAATGCGGAGGTGCATTCATTTCTGGGCTAAAGTGAATGCCCCTCCGTTGACTTCAATGTGTGTATCTCTGAATATTTATAGAAACATCCAAGAAGAGACTGCGAAAGAATTTTACAGACTGCACCGACAAAAGACGAAATTTATTTATTTAGGCGGCGGTGCATTCATTTGTGGACTAAAGTGAATGCATCTCCGAAAACTATAATAAGAGACTCTCTGAATACACTTAAAGGCATCCAAGAAGAAATTGCGAATAATCTTGATCAGAATACTTCGACAAAAGACGAAAATGAGTTATAAATGCGGCGGTGCATTCATTTCTGGGCTAAAGTAAATGCATCTCCGTAAAATATAATAAGAAACTCTATGAATACACTTAAAGCCATCCAAGAAATTTGCGAAACATCTTGAACAGAATATTTCGACGCAAAACAAAAAATAGTTATAAATGCGGCGGTGCATTCATTTCTGGGCTAAAGTGAATGCCTCGCCGTTGATTTAAATGTTTGTATCTCTGAATATTTTTAGAGACATCCATGAGGAAACTGCGAAATGTTTTTACAGACTGCACCGACAAAGGAGCAAACTTAATTATTTATGCGGCGGTACATTCATTTCTGGAGTAAAGTGAATGCCTCTCCGTTGACTTTATAATGTGCAACTCTAAAGGTTTATGGAGACATCAAAGAAAAATCTGCGATAATGCATTTACAGTTTAATCCGAATAAAGATGGAAATTTATTATTTATGCGGCATCGCATTCATTTCTGGAGTAAAGTGAATGCCCCTCCGTTGACTTCAATGTGTGTATCTCTGAATATATATAGAGACATCCAAGAAGACACTGCGAAAGAATTTTACAGACTGCGCCGACAAAAGACGAAATTTAATTATTTATGCGGCGGTGCATTCATTTCTGGACTAAAGTGAATGCATCTCCTTAATCAATAATAAGAATCTCTATGAATACACTTAAAGCCATCCAAGAAATTTGCGGAACATGTTGAACAGAATATTTCGACAAAAAACAAAAAATAGTTATAAATGCGGCGGTGCATTCATTTCCGGGCTAAAGTGAATGCCCCTCCGTTGACTTCAATGTGTGTATCTCTGAATATATATAGAGACATCCAAGAAGAGACTGCGAAAGAATTTTACAGACTACACTGACAACAGACGAAATTTAATTATTTATTATACGGTGGTGCGTTCATTTCTGAATGCATCTCCGTATACAATAATAAGAAACTCTATGAATACACTTAAAACCATCCAAGAAAAATTCCGAAACATCTTGAACAGAATATTTCGACAAAAAAACTAGTTATAAATGCGGCGGTGCATTCACTTCTGGGCTAAAGTGAATGCACCTCCGTTGACTTCAATGTGTGTATCTCTGAATATTTATAGAGACATCGAAGAAGGCACTGGGAAAGTTTTTTACAGACTGCACCGAAAAACGACTAAAATTAATTATTTATGCTTTGGTGCATTAAATTTGGAGTAAAGTGAATGCCTCTCCGTTGACTTTATAATGTGTAACTCTAAAGGATTATGAAGACATCCCAGAAAAAACTGCGAAAATGCCTCTACAGTATATTCCGACAAATTAACAAAATTAAAATTATTTATGCGGCGATGCATTCATTTTTGGGCAAAAGTGAATGCCTCGCCGTTGACTTGAATGTTTGTATCTCTGAATATGTTTAGAGACATCCGAGAAGAAACTGCGAAAGTATTTTACAATCTGCACCGAAATAAGACTAAAATTAATTATTTATGCGGCGGTGCATTCATTTCTGGAGTAAATTGAATGCCTTTCCGTTGACTTTGGAATGCGTAAATCTAGTGGATTATGAAGACATCGAAGAGAAAATTCCGAAAATGCGTTTACAGTATTTTCCGTCAAATTAAGAAATTTTTTTATTCATGCGGCGAATCATTCATTTCTGGGCTAAAGTGAATGCCTCGCCGTTGATTTAAATGTTTGTATCTCTGAATATTTTTAGAGACATCCATGAGGAAACTGCGAAATGTTTTTACAGACTGCACCGACAAAAGAGCAAACTTAATTATTTATGCGGCGGTACATTCATTTCTGGAGTAAAGTGAATGCTTCTCCGTTGACTTTATAATGTGCAACTCTAAAGGTTTATGGAGACATCAAAGAAAAATCTGCGATAATGCATTTACAGTTTAATCCGAATGAAGATGGAAATTTATTATTTATGCTGCGGCGCATTCATTTCTGGAGTAAAGTGAATGTCTCTCCGTTGACTCTAGAATGATTATCTTTAAAGAATTATGGAGTTATCCAAGAATGAACTGCGATTATTCACTTACAGAATATTCTGACAAAAGCCGAAATATAATTATTTATGCGGTTCTGCATTCATTTCTGGACTAAACTGAATGCCTCTCAGTAAACTATAATAAGAAACTCTATGAATACACTTAAAGACATCCAAGAAATTTGCGGAACATGTTGAACAGAATACTTCGACAAAAAACAAAAAATAGTTATAAATACGGCGGTGCATTCTTTTCTGGGATAAAGTGAATGCCCCTCCGTTGACTTCAATGTGTGTACCTCTGAATATATATAGAGACATCCAAGAAGAGACTGCGAAAGAATTTTACAGACTGCACTGACAACAGACGATAATTAATTATTTATGCGGCGGTGCATTCATTTCTGGACTAAAGTGAATGCATCTCCTTAATCAATAATAAGAATCTCTATGAATACACTTAAAGCCATCCAAGAAATTTGCGGAACATGTTGAACAGAATATTTCGACAAAAAAAATAGTTGTAAATGCGGCGGTGCATTCATTTCTGGGCTAAAAAGAATGCACCTCCGTTGACTTCAATGTGTGTATCTCTGAATATTTATAGAGACATCGAAGAAGGAACTGGGAGAGTTTTTTACAGACTAAACCGAAAAACGACTAAAATTAATTATTTATGCGGTGGTGCATTAAATCTGGAGTAAAGTGAATGCCTCTCCGTTGACTTTATAATGTGTAACTCTAAAGGATTATGAAGACATCCCAGAAAAAATTGCGAAAATGCCTCTACAGTATATTCCGACAAATTAACAAAATTAAAATTATTTATGCGGCGATGCATTCATTTTTGGGCAAAAGTGAATGCCTCGCCGTTGACTTGAATGTTTGTATCTCTGAATATGTTTATAGACATCCGAGAAGAAACTGCGAAAGTGTTTTACAGACTGCACCAAAATAAGACCAAAATAAATTATTTATGCGGCGGTGCATTCATTTCTGGAGTAAATTGAATGCCTTTCCGTTGACTTTATAATGTGCAACTCTAAAGGTTTATGGAGACATCAAAGAAAAATCTGCGATAATGCATTTACAGTTTAATCCGAATAAAGATGGAAATTTATTATTTATGCGGCGGCGCATTCATTTCTGGAGTAAAGTGAATGTCTCTCCGTTGACTTTGGAATTCGTAAATCTAATGGATTATGAAGACATCGAAGAGAAAATTCCGAAAATGCGTTTACAGTATTTTCCGACAAATTAAGAAATTTTTTTATTCATGCGGCGAATCATTCATTTCTGGGCTAAAGTGAATGCCTCGCCGTTGATTTAAATGTTTGTATCTCTGAATATTTTTAGAGACATCCATGAGGAAACTGCGAAATATTTTTACAGACTGCACCGACAAAAGAGCAAACTTAATTATTTATGCGGCGGTACATTCATTTCTGGAGTAAAGTGAATGCCTCTCCGTTGACTTTATAATGTGCAACTCTAAAGGTTTATGGAGACATCAAAGAAAAATCTTCGATAATGCATTTCCAGTTTAATCCGAATAAAGATGGAAATTTATTATTTATGCGGCGGTGCATTCATTTCTGGAGTAAAGTGAATGTCTCTCCGTTGACTCTAGAATGATTATCTTTAAAGAATTATGGAGTTATCCAAGAATGAACTGCGATTATTCACTTACAGAATATTCTGAAAAAAAAACGAAATATAATTATTTATGCGGTTCTGCATTCATTTCTGGACTAAAGTGAATGCCTCTATGTAAACTATAATAAGAAACTCTATGAATACACTTAAAGCCATCAAAGAAATTTGCGGAACATGTTGAACAGAATATTTCGACAAAAAACAAAAAATAGTTATAAATACGGCGGTGCGTTCATTTCAGGACTAAAGTGAATGCATCTCCGTATACAATAATAAGAAACTCTATGAATACAGTTAAAGCCATCCAAGAAAAATTCCGAAACATCTTGAACAGAATATTTCGACAAAAAAAAATAGTTATAAATGCGGCGTTGCATTCATTTCTGGGCTAAAGTGAATGCACCTCCGTTGACTTCAATGTGTGTATCTCTGGATATTTATAGAGACATCGAAGAAGGAACTGGGAAAGTTTTTTACAGACTAAACCGAAAAACGACTAAAATTACTTATTTTTGCGGTGGTGCATTACATCTGGAGTAAAGTGAATGCCTCTACGTTGACTTTATAATATGTAACTCTAAAGGATTATGAAGACATCCCAGAAAAAACTGCGAAAATGCCTCTACAGTATATTCCGACAAATTAACAAAATTAAAATTATTTATGCGGCGATGCATTCATTTTTGGGCAAAAGTGAATGCCTCGCCGTTGACTTGAATGTTTGTATCTCTGAATATGTTTAGAGACATCCGAGAAGAAACTGCGAAAGTGTTTTACAGACTGCACCGAAATAAGGCCAAAATTAATTATTTATGCGGCGGAGCATTCATTTCTGGAGTAAATTGAATGCCTTTCTGTTGACTTTATAATGTGCAACTCTAAAAGTTTATGGAGACATCAAAGAAAAATCTGCGATAATGCATTTACAGTTTAATCCGAATAAAGATGGAAATTTATTTTTTATGCGGCGGCGCATTCATTTCTGGAGTAAATTGAATGCCTTTCCGTTGACTTTGGAATGCGTAAATCTAAAGGATTATGAAGACATCCAAGAGAAAATTCCGAAAATGCGTTTACAGTATATTCCGACAAATTAAGAAATTTTTTTATTCATGCGGCGAATCATTCATTTCTGGGCTAAAGTGAATGCCTCGCCGTTGATTTAAAGGTTTGTATCTCTGAATATTTTTAGAGACATCCATGAGGAAACTGCGAAATGATTTTACAGACTGCACCGACAAAAGAGCAAACTTAATTATTTATGCGGCATTCACTTTACTCCAGATTTAATGCACCACCGCATAAATAATTAATTTTAGTCGTTTTTCGGTGCAGTCTGTAAAAAACTTTCCCAGTTCCTTCTTCGATGTCTCTATAACTATTCAGAGATACACACATTGAAATCAACGGAGGTGCATTCACTTTAGCCCAGAAATGAATGCACCGCCGCATTTATAACTATTTTTTTGTCGAAATATTCTGTTCAAGATGTTTCGGAATTTTTCTTGGATTGCTTTAAGTGTATTCATAGAGTTTCTTATTATTGTATACGGAGATGCATTCACTTTAGTCCAGAAATGAACGCACCACCGCATAAATAATTAAATTTCGTCTGTTGTCAGTGCAGTCTGTAAAATTCTTTCGCAGTCTCTTCTTGGATGTCTCTATATATATTCAGAGATACATACATTGAAGTCAACGGAGGGGCATTCACTTTAGCCCAGAAATGAATGCACAGCCGCATTTATAACTATTTTTTGTTTTCTGTCGAAATATTCTGTTCAAGATGTTTCGCAATTTTTTCTTGGATGTTTTAAAGTGTATTCATAGAGTTTCTTATTACAGTTTACTGAGAGGCATTAACTTTAGTCCAGAAATGAATGCAGAACCGCATAAATAATTATATTTCGTCTTTTGTCAGAATATTCTGTAAGTGAATAATCGCAGTTCATTCTTGGATAACTTCATAATTCTTTAAAGATAATCATTCTAAAGTCAATGGAGAGGCATTCACTTTACTCCAGAAATGAATGCGCCGCCGCATAAATAATAAATTTCCATCTTTATTCGGATTAAACTGTAAATGCATTATCGCAGATTTTTCTTTGATGTCTTCATAAACCTTTAGAGTTGCACATTATAAAGTCAACGAAGAGGCATTCACATTACTCCAGAAATGAATGTACCTCCGCATAAATAATTAAGTTTGCTCTTTTGTCGGTGCAGTCTGTAAAAACATTTCGCAGTTTCCTCATGGATGTCTCCGAAAATATTCAGAGATACAAACCTTTAAATCAACGGTGAGGCATTCACTTTAGCCCAGAAATGAATGATTCGCCGCATGAATAAAAAAATTTCTTAATTTGTCGGAATATACTGTAAACGCATTTTCGGAATTTTCTCTTGGATGTCTTCATAATCCATTAGATTTACGCATTCCAAAGTCAACGGAAAGGCATTCAATTTACTCCAGAAATGAATGCACCGCCGCATAAATAATTAATTTTGGTCTTATTTCGGTGCATTCTGTAAAACACTTTCGCAGTTTCTTCTCGGATGTCTCTAAACATATTCAGAGATACATACATTCAAGTCAACGGCGAGGCATTCACTTTTGCCCAAAAATGAATGTTTCGCCGCATAAATAATTTTAATTTTGTTAATTTGTTGGAATACACTGTAGAGGCATTTTCGCAGTTTTTTCTTGGATGTCTTCATAATCCTTTAGAGTTACACATTATAAAGTCAACGGAGAGGCATTCACTTTACTCCAGATTTAATGCACCACCGCATAAATAATTAATTTTAGTCGTTTTTCGGTGCAGTCTGTAAGAAATTTTCCCAGTTCCTTCTTCGATGTCTCTATAAATATTCAGAGATACACACATTGAAGTCAACGGAGGGGCATTCACTTTAGCCCAGAAATGAATGCACCTCCGCATTTATAACTATTTTTTGTTTTTTGTCGAAATATTCAGTTCAACATGTTTCGCAAATTTCTTGGATGGCTTTAAGTGTATTCATAGAGATTCTTATTATTGACTAGCAAGCTACGCCCGCTACGCTGGTCAATTTCTCTTAACGAACCTTTAATCAAACAAAATATTGACATTTCATAATTCACTTTTATATTTTAACAGAATAATAAGGATACTATAATTTGTGACTCGTGCTATAGCCAATACACACGTCAGGACACGTCGCCCTTATCATTATCTTTTTACGCGTGCAGGTTTCGCTATGGTACTCTATTGTGAAATTTGGTAATTTTAGAAATTCAATAGTTGAAAAATCGCAGAATCATTAGATCATTTTTCTTCAGAAATTGTTCTTAGAGCGCATTTAGATCTTATAAATAACAATCATGCCGAACTTGAAGTTTCGAGCTCCTTCAGCATCGCAAAAATCGCAATTTTAGAACGTTTTTCGCTTCTGCACCCCCCTCGAGGTAGTGGCACCGACATAAAATATAGCCTATGTTGGAGCAGGGATTGTCACCATCCATTTGCCACCATCACTTTTGAAATCGCTTTAGTAGTTCCAGAGATTCCATACAAAGTGTAATTTAGAATGTTTTTAGAAAATTTTTTGCTTATTTCAGCCTTTTAAATTTCGAATTTTTTTAGACTTTGTTCTTATAGAGCATTTAAATCTTGTAAGTAACGACCATACAAAATGTCAAGATCCTAACTCCTTCATTATTGAAAATATCATAATTTTGGAACGTTTTTCGCTCCTGCACCCTCTGCGGGCAGTGGCACCGACAAAAAATTTAGCATATGTTGGAGCAGGGACTGTCACCATCCATTTGCCACCATCACTTTTGAAATCGTTTCTGTAGTTTCAGAGATTCCATAAAAATTGTAATTTAGAATGTTTTTAGAACGCTTCTTCCTCATCTCACCCTTTTAAATTGCGAATGTTTTTATAATTTGTTCTTAGAGAGCATTTACATCTTATAAGTAACTACCATACCAAATTTGATGCTTCTCTCTCCTTCAGTACACAAAAAATCGAAATTTTAGAAGGTTTTTCGCTCCTGCACCCCCTTGGGGGTGGTGGCACCGACATAAAATATAGCCTATGTTGGAGCAGGGATTGTCACCATTAATTTACCACCATCACCTTTAAAATCGCTTCAGTGGTTCCAGAGATTACCCCCTACAAACAAACAAACAAACAAACAATCTTTACTACTTTATATATCAGTATAGATAAGGGGGAATTAGCCCATTGTTCCCCCCCTTTATACTTAACCAATCAATCCCGAAAACTAATCAGAGAAGCGCCTTAACACAGTGAACCTATAAATAAAATTTGAAGGAAATGGGATAATTCTGCATGAAAAACCCATTTACATAAATTAAGGGGGGTATTAGCCCCCGTTCCCCCCCTTTATACTTAATCAATCAATCCCGAAAACTAATCAGGGAAGCGTCTTAACCCAATGAATCTATAAACAAATTTTGAAGCAAATAGAATAATTCTGCATGAAAAACCCATTTATCTAAATTAAGGGGGGGATTATCCTCCCGTTCCCCCCCCTTTATACTTAACCAATCAATCCCGAAAACTAATCAGGTAAGCGCCTTAACACAGTGAACCTATAAACAAAATTGGAAGGAAAACGGAATAATTCTGCATGAAAAACCCATTTGTATAAATTAAGGGGGGGAATTAGCCCCCCGATCCCCCCCCCTTTATATTAACTAATCAATCCCGAAAACTAATCAGGGAAGCGCCTTAACACAGTGAACCTATAAACAAAATTTGAAGGAAAACGGAATAATTCTGCATGAAAAACCCATTTATATAAATTAAGGGGGGGAATTAGCCCCTTGTTCCCCCCCTTTATACTTAACCAATCAATCCCGAAAAGTAATCAGGTAAGCGTCTTAACCCAATGAACCTATAAACAAAATTTGAAGGAAAACGGAATAATTCTGCATGAAAAACCCATTTATATAAATTAAGGGGGGATTAGCCCCCCGATCCCCCCACTTTATACTTAACTAATCAAAACCGTAAAGTAATCAGGGAAGCGCCTTAACTCAGTGAACCTATAAACAAAATTTGAAGGGAAACAGAATAATTCTGCATGAAAAACCCATTTATACAAATTAAGGGGGGGGGAATTAGACCCTTGTTCCCCCGCTTTATACTTGACCAATCAATCCCGAAAACTAATCAGGGAAGCGCCTTAACTCAGTGAACCTATAAACAAAATTTGAAGGAAAACGGATATTTCTATGAAGAGTTATCGCATTACGTACGTACATACATACAGAACCGGCTGCCAAGCTCTCAGGGCTCTACTTTATTATATTTAAAGGGCTTGATTTAATTATATTTCGTCTTTTGTCAGAATATTCGGTAAGTGAATAATCTCAGTTCATTCTTGGATAACTCCATAATTCTTTAAAGATAATCATTCTAGATTCAACGGAGAGACATTCACTTTACTCCAGAAATGAATGCGCCGCCGCATAAATAATAAATTTCCATCTTTATTCGGATTAAACTGTAACTGCATTATCGCATATTTTTCTTTGATGTCTCCATAAACCTTTAGAGTTGCACATTATAAAGTCAACGGAGAGGCATTCACTTTACTCCAGAAATGAATGTACCGCCGCATAAATAATTAAGTTTGCTCTTTTGTCGGTGCAGTCTGTAAAAACATTTCGCAGTTGCCTCATGGATGTCTCTAAAAATATTCAGAGATACAAACATTTAAATCAACGGCGAGGCATTTACTTTAGCCCAGAAATGAATGATTCGCCGCATGAATAAAAAATTTTCTTAATTTGTCGGAAAATACTGTAAACGCATTTTCGGAATTTTCTCTTCGATGTCTTCATAATCCTTAAGAGTTACACATTATAAAGTCAACGGAGAGGCATTCACTTTACTCCAGATTTAATGCACCACCCCATAAATAATAATTTTAGTCGTTTTTCGGTGCAGTCTGTAAAAAACTTTCCCAGTTCCTTCTTCGATGTCTCTATAAATATTCAGAGATACACGCATTGAAGTCAACGGAGGTGCATTCACTTTAGCCCAGAAATGAATGCACCGCCGCATTTATAACTATTTTTTTTGTCGAAATATTCTGTTCAAGATGTTTCGGAATTTTTCATGGATGGCTTTAAGTGTATTCATAGAGTTTCTTATTATTGTATACGGAGATGCATTCACTTTAGTCTAGAAATGAACGCACCACCGCATAAATAATTAAATTTCGTCTGTTGTCAGTGCAGTCTGTAAAATTCTTTCGCAGTCTCTTCTTGGATGTCTCTATATATATTCAGAGATACATACATTGAAGTCAACGGAGGGCCATTCACTTTAGCCCAGAAATGAATGCACCGCCGCATTTATCACTATTTTTTGTTTTTTGTCGAAATATTCTGTTCAACATGTTCCGCAAATTTCTTGGATGGCTTTAAGTGTATTCATAGAGATTCTTATTATTCATTAAGGAGATGCATTCACTTTAGTCCAGAAACGAATGCACCTCCGCATAAATAAATAAATTTCGTCTTTTGTCGGTGCAGTCTGTAAAATTCTTTCGCAGTCTCTTCTTGGATGTCTCTATATATATTCATAGATACACACATTGAAGTCAACGGAGGGGCATTCACTTTAGCCCAGAAATGAATGCACCGCCACATTTATAACTATTTTTCCTTTTTTGTCGAAATTTTCTGTTCAAGATGTTTCGCAATTTTTTCTTGGATGTTTTAAAGTGTATTCATAGAGTTTCTTATTATAGTTTACTGAGAGGCATTAACTTTAGTCCAGAAATGAATGCAGAACCGCATAAATAATTATATTTCGTCTTTTGTCAGAATATTCTGTAAGTGAATAATCGCAGTTCATTCTTGGATAACTCCATAATTCTTCAAAGATAATCATTCTAGAGTCAATGGAGAGGCATTCACTTTACTCCAGAAATGAATGCGCCGCCGCATAAATAATAAATTTCCATCTTTATTCGGATTAAACTGTAAATGCATTATCGCAGATTTTTCTTTGATGTCTCAATAAACCTTTAGAGTTGCACATTATAAAGTCAACGGAGAGGCATTGACATTACTCCAGAAATGAATGTACCGCCGCATAAATAATTAAGTTTGCTCTTTTGTCGGTGCAGTCTGTAAAAACATTTCGCAGTTTCCTCATGGATGTCTCTAAAAATATTCAGAGATACAAACATTTAAATCAACGGCGAGGCATTTACTTTAGCCCAGAAATGAATGATTCGCCGCATGAATAAAAAAATTTCTTAATTTGTCGGAAAATACTGTAAACGCATTTTCGGAATTTTCTCTTCGATGTCTTCATAATCCTTAAGAGTTACACATTATAAAGTCAACGGAGAGGCATTCACTTTACTCCAGATTTAATGCACCACCCCATAAATAATAATTTTAGTCGTTTTTCGGTGCAGTCTGTAAAAAACTTTCCCAGTTCCTTCTTCGATGTCTCTATAAATATTCAGAGATACACGCATTGAAGTCAACGGAGGTGCATTCACTTTAGCCCAGAAATGAATGCACCGCCGCATTTATAACTATTTTTTTTGTCGAAATATTCTGTTCAAGATGTTTCGGAATTTTTCATGGATGGCTTTAAGTGTATTCATAGAGTTTCTTATTATTGTATACGGAGATGCATTCACTTTAGTCTAGAAATGAACGCACCACCGCATAAATAATTAAATTTCGTCTGTTGTCAGTGCAGTCTGTAATATTCTTTCGCAGTCTCTTCTTGGATGTCTCTATATATATTCAGAGATACATACATTGAAGTCAACGGAGGGCCATTCACTTTAGCCCAGAAATGAATGCACCGCCGCATTTATCACTATTTTTTGTTGGAGTAAAGTGAATGCCTCTCCGTTGACTCCAGAATGATTATCTTTAAAGAATTATGGAGTTATCCAAAAATGAACTGCGATTATTCACTTACAGAATATTCTGACAAAAGACGAAATATAATTATTTATGCGGTTCTGCATTCATTTCTGGACTAAAGTGAATGCCTCTCCGTTGACTTCAATGTGTGTATCTCTGAATATATATAGAGATATCCAAGAAGAGACTGCGAAAGAATTTTACAGACTGGACCGACAAAAGAAGAAATTTAATTATTTATGCTTCGGTGCATTCATTTCTGGACTAAAGTGAATGCATCTCCTTAATGAATAATAAGAATCTCTATGACATCCAAGAGAAAATTCCGAAAATGCGTTTACAGTATATTCCGACAAATTAAGAAATTTTTTTATTCATGCGGCGAATCATTCATTTCTGGGCTAAAGTAAATGCATCTCCGTAATCAATAATAAGAATCTCTATGCATACACTTAAAGCCATCCAAGAAATTTGCGAAACATGTTGAACAGAATATTTCGACAAAAAAAAATAGTTATAAATGCGGAGGTGCATTCATTTCTGGGCTAAAGTGAATGCCCCTCCGTTGACTTCAATGTGTGTATCTCTGAATATTTATAGAAACATCCAAGAAGAGACTGCGAAAGAATTTTACAGACTGCACCGACAAAAGACGAAATTTATTTATTTAGGCGGCGGTGCATTCATTTGTGGACTAAAGTGAATGCATCTCCGTAAACTATAATAAGAGACTCTCTGAATACACTTAAAGGCATCCAAGAAGAATTTGCGAATCATCTTGATCAGAATACTTCGACAAAAGACGAAAATGAGTTATAAATGCGGCGGTGCATTCATTTCTGGGCTAAAGTAAATGCATCTCCGTAAAAAATAATAAGAAACTCTATGAATACACTTAAAGCCATCCAAGAAATTTGCGAAACATCTTGAACAGAATATTTCGACGCAAAACAAAAAATAGTTATAAATGCGGCGGTGCATTCATTTCTGGGCTAAAGTGAATGCCTAGCCGTTGATTTAAATGTTTGTATCTCTGAATATTTTTAGAGACATCCATGAGGAAACTGCGAAATGTTTTTACAGACTGCACCGACAAAGGAGCAAACTTAATTATTTATGCGGCGGTACATTCATTTCTGGAGTAAAGTGAATGCCTCTCCGTTGACTTTATAATGTGCAACTCTAAAGGTTTATGGAGACATCAAAGAAAAATCTGCGATAATGCATTTACAGTTTAATCCGAATAAAGATGGAAATTTATTATTTATGCGGCGGCGCATTCATTTCTGGAGTAAAGTGAATGCCTCTCCGTTGACTCTAGAACGATTATCTTTAAAGAATTATGGAGTTATCCAAGAATGAACTGCGATTATTCACTTACAGAATATTCTGACAAAAGACGAAATATAATTATTTATGCGGTTCTGCATTCATTTCTGGACTAAAGTCAATGCCTCTCAGTAAACTATAATAAGAATCTCTATGAATACACTTAAAGCCATCCAAGAAATTTGCGGAACATGTTGAACAGAATATTTCGACAAAAAACAAAAAATAGTTATAAATGCGGCGGTGCATTCATTTCCGGGCTAAAGTGAATGCCCCTCCGTTGACTTCAATGTGTGTATCTCTGAATATTTATAGACACATCCAAGAAGAGACTGCGAAAAAATTTTACAGACTGCACCGACAAAAGACGAAATTTAATTATTTATGTGGCGGTGCATTCATTTCTGGACTAAAGTGAATGCATCTCCGTAAACTATAATAAGAGACTCTTTGAATACACTTAAAGGAATCCAAGAAGGAATTGCGAAACATCTTGATCAGAATACTTCGACAAAAGACGAAAATGTGTTATAAATGCGGCGGTGCATTCATTTCTGGACTAAAGTGCACATCCGTTGACTTCAATGTGTGTATCTCTGAATATTTATAGAGACATCGAAGAAGGAACTGGGAAAGTATTTTACAGACTGCACCGAAAAACGACTAAAATTAATTATTTATGCGGTGGTGCATTAAATCTGGAGTAAAGTGAATGCCTCTCCGTTGACTTTATAATGTGTAACTCTAAAGGATTATGAAGACACCCAAGAAAAAAATGCGAAAATGCCTCTACAGTATATTCCGACAAATTAACAAAATTAAAATTATTTATGCGGCGAAACATTCATTTTTGGGCAAAAGTGAATGCCTCGCCGTTGAGTTGAATGTTTGTATCTCTGAATATGTTTAGAGACATCCGAGATGAAACTGCGAAAGTGTTTTACAGACTGCACCGAAATAAGACATAAATTAATTATTTATGCGGCGGTGCATTCATTTCTGGAGTAAATGGAATGCCTTTCCGTTAACTTTGGAATGCGTAAATCTAATGGATTATGAAGACATCCAAGAGAAAATTCCGAAAATGCGTTTACAGTATATTCCGACAAATTAAGAAATTTTTTTATTCATGCGGCGAATCATTCATTTCTGGGCTAAATTGAATGCATCTCCGTAATCAATAATAAGAATCTCTATGAATACACTTAAGGCCATCCAAGAAATTTGCGAAACATGTTGAACAGAATATTTCGACAAAAAACAAAAAATAGTTATAAATGCGGCGGTGCATTCATTTCCGGGCTAAAATGAATGCCCCTCCGTTGACTTCAATGTGTGTATCTCTGAATATATATACAGACATCCAAGAAGAGACTGCGAAAGAATTTTACAGACTGCACCGACAAAAGACGAAATTTAATTATTTATGCGGCGGTGCGTTCATTTCTGGACTAAAGTGAATGCATCTCCGTATACAATAATAAGAAACTCTATGAATACACTTAAAGCCATCCAAGAAAAATTCCGAAACATCTTGAACAGAATATTTCGACAAAAAAAATAGTTTTAAATGTGGCGGCGCATTCATTTCTGGAGTAAAGTGAATGCCTCTCCGTTGACTCCAGAATGATTATCTTTAAAGAATTATGGAGTTATCCAAAAATGAACTGCGATTATTCACTTACAGAATATTCTGACAAAAGACGAAATATAATTATTTATGCGGTTCTGCATTCATTTCTGGACTAAAGTGAATGCCTCTCCGTTGACTTCAATGTGTGTATCTCTGAATATATATAGAGATATCCAAGAAGAGACTGCGAAAGAATTTTACAGACTGGACCGACAAAAGAAGAAATTTAATTATTTATGCTTCGGTGCATTCATTTCTGGACTAAAGTGAATGCATCTCCTTAATGAATAATAAGAATCTCTATGACATCCAAGAGAAAATTCCGAAAATGCGTTTACAGTATATTCCGACAAATTAAGAAATTTTTTTATTCATGCGGCGAATCATTCATTTCTGGGCTATAGTAAATGCATCTCCGTAATCAATAATAAGAATCTCTATGCATACACTTAAAGCCATCCAAGAAATTTGCGAAACATGTTGAACAGAATATTTTGACAAAAAAAATAGTTATAAATGCGGAGGTGCATTCATTTCTGGGCTAAAGTGAATGCCCCTCCGTTGACTTCAATGTGTGTATCTCTGAATATTTATAGAAACATCCAAGAAGAGACTGCGAAAGAATTTTACAGACTGCACCGACAAAAGACGAAATTTATTTATTTAGGCGGCGGTGCATTCATTTGTGGACTAAAGTGAATGCATCTCCGTAAACTATAATAAGAGACTCTCTGAATACACTTAAAGGCATCCAAGAAGAATTTGCGAATCATCTTGATCAGAATACTTCGACAAAAGACGAAAATGAGTTATAAATGCGGCGGTGCATTCATTTCTGGGCTAAAGTAAATGCATCTCCGTAAAAAATAATAAGAAACTCTATGAATACACTTAAAGCCATCCAAGAAATTTGCGAAACATCTTGAACAGAATATTTCGACGCAAAACAAAAAATAGTTATAAATGCGGCGGTGCATTCATTTCTGGGCTAAAGTGAATGCCTCGCCGTTGATTTAAATGTTTGTATCTCTGAATATTTTTAGAGACATCCATGAGGAAACTGCGAAATGTTTTTACAGACTGCACCGACAAAGGAGCAATCTTAATTATTTATGCGGCGGCGCATTCATTTCTGGAGTAAAGTGAATGCCTCTCCGTTGACTCTAGAACGATTATCTTTAAAGAATTATGGAGTTATCAAAGAATGAACTGCGATTATTCACTTACAGAATATTCTGACAAAAGACGAAATATAATTATTTATGCGGTTCTGCATTCATTTCTGGACTAAAGTCAATGCCTCTCAGTAATCTATAATAAGAATCTCTATGAATACACTTAAAGCCATCCAAGAAATTTGCGGAACATGTTGAACAGAATATTTCGACAAAAAACAAAAAATAGTTATAAATGCGGCGGTGCATTCATTTCCGGGCTAAAGTGAATGCCCCTCCGTTGACTTCAATGTGTGTATCTCTGAATATTTATAGACACATCCAAGAAGAGACTGCGAAAAAATTTTACAGACTGCACCGACAAAAGACGAAATTTAATTATTTATGTGGCGGTGCATTCATTTCTCGACTAAAGTGAATGCATCTCCGTAAACTATAATAAGAGACTCTTTGAATACACTTAAAGGCATCCAAGAAGGAATTGCGAAACATCTTGATCAGAATACTTCGACAAAAGACGAAAATGTGTTATAAATGCGGCGGTGCATTCATTTCTGGAATAAAGTGCACATCCGTTGACTTCAATGTGTGTATCTCTGAATATTTATAGAGACATCGAAGAAGGAACTGGGAAAGTATTTTACAGACTGCACCGAAAAACGACTAAAATTAATTATTTATGCGGTGGTGCATTAAATCTGGAGTAAAGTGAATGCCTCTCCGTTGACTTTATAATGTGTAACTCTAAAGGATTATGAAGACACCCAAGAAAAAAATGCGAAAATGCCTCTACAGTATATTCCGACAAATTAACAAAATTAAAATTATTTATGCGGCGAAACATTCATTTTTGGGCAAAAGTGAATGCCTCGCCGTTGAGTTGAATGTTTGTATCTCTGAATATGTTTAGAGACATCCGAGATGAAACTGCGAAAGTGTTTTACAGACTGCACCGAAATAAGACATAAATTAATTATTTATGCGGCGGTGCATTCATTTCTGGAGTAAATGGAATGCCTTTCCGTTAACTTTGGAATGCGTAAATCTAATGGATTATGAAGACATCCAAGAGAAAATTCCGAAAATGCGTTTACAGTATATTCCGACAAATTAAGAAATTTTTTTATTCATGCGGCGAATCATTCATTTCTGGGCTAAATTGAATGCATCTCCGTAATCAATAATAAGAATCTCTATGAATACACTTAAGGCCATCCAAGAAATTTGCGAAACATGTTGAACAGAATATTTCGACAAAAAAAATAGTTATAAATGCGGAGGTGCATTCATTTCTGGGCTAAAGTGAATGCCCCTCCGTTGACTTCTCCGTATCTCTGAATATATATAGAGAAATCCAAGAAGAGGCTGCGAAAGAATTTTACAGACTGCACCGACAAAAGAGCAAACTTAATTATTTATGCGGCGGTACATTCATTTCTGGAGTAAAGTGAATGCCTTTCCGTTGACTTTATAATGTGCAAATCTAAAGGTTTATGGAGACATCAAAGAAAAATCTGCGATAATGCATTTACAGTTTAATCCGAATAAAGATGGAAATTTATTATTTATGCGGCGGCGCATTCATTTCTGGAGTAAAGTGAATGCCCCTCCGTTGACTTCAATGTGTGTATCTCTGAATATATATAGAGACATCCAAGAAGACACTGCGAAAGAATTTTACAGACTGCGCCGACAAAAGACGAAATTTAATTATTTATGCGGCGGTGCATTCATTTCTGGACTAAAGTGAATGCATCTCCTTAATCAATAATAAGAATCTCTATGAATACACTTAAAGCCATCCAAGAAATTTGCGGAACATGTTGAACAGAATATTTCGACAAAAAACAAAAAATAGTTATAAATGCGGTGGTGCATTCATTTCCGGGCTAAAGTGAATGTCCCTCCGTTGACTTCAATGTGTGTATCTCTGAATATATATAGAGACATCCAAGAAGAGACTGCGAAAGAATTTTACAGACTGCACTGACAACAGACGAAATTTAATTATTTATGCGGTGGTGCGTTCATTTCTGAATGCATCTCCGTATACAATAATAAGAAACTCTATGAATACACTTAAAACCATCCAAGAAAAATTCCGAAACATCTTGAACAGAATATTTCGACAAAAAAACTAGTTATAAATGCGGCGGTGCATTCATTTCTGGGCTAAAGTGAATGCACCTCCGTTGACTTCAATGTGTGTATCTCTGAATATTTATAGAGACCTCGAAGAAGGCACTGGGAAAGTTTTTTACAGACTGCACCGCAAAACGACTAAAATTAATTATTTATGCTTTGGTGCATTAAATCTGGAGTAAAGTGAATGCCTCTCCGTTGACTTTATAATGTGTAACTCTAAAGGATTATGAAGACATCCCAGAAAAAACTGCGAAAATGCCTCTACAGTATATTCCGACAAATTAACAAAATTAAAATTATTTATGCGGCGATGCATTCATTTTTGGGCAAAAGTGAATGCCTCGCCGTTGACTTGAATGTTTGTATCTCTGAATATGTTTAGAGACATCCGAGAAGAAACTGCGAAAGTATTTTACAGACTGCACCGAAGTAAGACTAAAATTAATTATTTATGCGGCGGTACATTCATTTCTGGAGTAAAGTGAATGCCTCTCCGTTGACTTTATAATGTGCAACTCTAAAGGTTTATGGAGACATCAAAGAAAAATCTGCGATAATGCATTTACAGTTTAATCCGAATGAAGATGGAAATTTATTATTTATGCTGCGGCGCATTCATTTCTGGAGTAAAGTGAATGTCTCTCCGTTGACTCTAGAATGATTATCTTTAAAGAATTATGGAGTTATCCAAGAATGAACTGCGATTATTCACTTACAGAATATTCTGACAAAAGCCGAAATATAATTATTTATGCGGTTCTGCATTCATTTCTGGACTAAACTGAATGCCTCTCAGTAAACTATAATAAGAAACTCTATGAATACACTTAAAGACATCCAAGAAATTTGCGGAACATGTTGAACAGAATATTTCGACAAAAAACAAAAATTAGTTATAAATACGGCGGTGCATTCTTTTCTGGGATAAAGTGAATGCCCCTCCGTTGACTTCAATGTGTGTACCTCTGAATATATATAGAGACATCCAAGAAGAGACTGCGAAAGAATTTTACAGACTGCACTGACAACAGACGATATTTAATTATTTATGCGGCGGTGCATTCATTTCTGGACTAAAGTGAATGCATCTCTTTAATCAATAATAAGAATCTCTATGAATACACTTAAAGCCATCCAAGAAATTTGCGGAACATGTTGAACAGAATATTTCGACAAAAAAAATAGTTGTAAATGCGGCGGTGCATTCATTTCTGGGCTGAAAAGAATGCACCTCCGTTGACTTCAATGTGTGTATCTCTGAATATTTATAGAAACATCGAAGAAGGAACTGGGAGAGTTTTTTACAGACTAAACCGAAAAACGACTAAAATTAATTATTTATGCGGTGGTGCATTAAATCTGGAGTAAAGTGAATGCCTCTCCGTTGACTTTATAATGTGTAACTCTAAAGGATTATGAAGACATCCCAGAAAAAATTGTGAAAATGCCTCTTCAGTATATTCCGACAAATTAACAAAATTAAAATTATTTATGCGGCGATGCATTCATTTTTGGGAAAAGTGAATGCCTCGCCGTTGACTTGAATGTTTGTATCTCTGAATATGTTTATAGACATCCGAGAAGAAACTGCGAAAGTGTTTTACAGACTGCACCGAAATAAGACCCAAATTAATTATTTATGTGGCGGTGCATTCATTTCTGGAGTAAATTGAATGCCTTTCCGTTGACTTTATAATGTGCAACTCTAAAGGTTTATGGAGACATCAAAGAAAAATCTGCGATAATGCATTTACAGTTTAATCCGAATAAAGATGGAAATTTATTATTTATGCGGCGGCGCATTCATTTCTGGAGTAAAGTGAATGTCTCTCCGTTGACTTTGGAATGCGTAAATCTAATGGATTATGAAGACATCGAAGAGAAAATTCCGAAAATGCGTTTACAGTATTTTCCGACAAATTAAGAAATTTTTTTATTCATGCGGCGAATCATTCATTTCTGGGCTAAAGTGAATGCCTCGCCGTTGATTTAAATATTTCTATCTCTGAATATTTTTAGAGACATCCATGAGGAAACTGCGAAATGTTTTTACAGACTGCACCGACAAAAGAGCAAACTTAATTATTTATGCGGCGGTACATTCATTTCTGGAGTAAAGTGAATGCCTCTCCGTTGACTTTATAATGTGCAACTCTAAAGGTTTATGGAGACATCAAAGAAAAATCTTCGATAATGCATTTCCAGTTTAATCCGAATAAAGATGGAAATTTATTATTTATGCGGCGGCGCATTCATTTCTGGAGTAAAGTGAATGTCTCTCCGTTGACTCTAGAATGATTATCTTTAAAGAATTATGGAGTTATCCAAGAATGAACTGCGATTATTCACTTACAGAATATTCTGACAAAAGACGAAATATAATTATTTATGCGGTTCTGCATTCATTTCTGGACTAAAGTTAATGAATCTCAGTAAACTATAATAAGAAACTCTATGAATACACTTTAAAACATCCAAGAAAAAATTGCGAAACATCTTGAACAGAAAATTTCGACAAAAAAGGAAAAATAGTTATAAATGTGGCGGTGCATTCATTTCTGGGCTAAAGTGAATGCCCCTCCGTTGACTTCAATGTGTGTATCTATGAATATATATAGAGACATCCAAGAAGAGACTGCGAAAGAATTTTACAGACTGCACCGACAAAAGACGAAATTTATTTATTTATGCGGTTCTGCATTCATTTCTGGACTAAAGTGAATGCCTCTCAGTAAATTATAATAAGAAACTCTATGAATACACTTAAAGCCATCAAAGAAATTTGCGAAACATGTTGAACAGAATATTTCGACAAAAAACAAAAAATAGTTATAAATACGGCGGTGCGTTCATTTCTGGACTAAAGTGAATGCATCTCCGTATACAATAATAAGAAACTCTATGAATACACTTAAAGCCATCCAAGAAAAATTCGGAAACATCTTGAACAGAATATTTCGACAAAAAAATAGTTATAAATGCGGCGTTGCATTCATTTCTGGGCTAAAGTGAATGCACCTCCGTTGACTTCAATGTGTGTATCTCTGAATATTTATAGAGACATCGAAGAAGGAACTGGGAAAGTTTTTTACAGACTAAACCGAAAAACGACTGAAATTACTTATTTTTGCGGTGGTGCATTAAATGTGGAGTAAAGGGAATGCCTCAACGTTGACTTTATAATATGTAACTCTAAAGGATTATGAAGACATCCCAGAAAAAACTGCGAAAATGCCTCTACAGTATATTCCGACAAATTAACAAAATTAAAATTATTTATGCGGCGATGCATTCATTTTTGGGCAGAAGTGAATGCCTCGCCGTTGACTTGAATGTTTGTATCTCTGAATATGTTTAGAGACATCCGAGAAGAAACTGCGAAAGTGTTTTACAGACTGCACCGAAATAGGACCAAAATTAATTATTTATGCGGCGGTGCATTCATTTCTGGAGTAAATTGAATGCCTTTCCGTTGACTTTATTATGTGCAACTCTAAAAGTTTATGGAGACATCAAAGAAAAATCTGCGATAATGCATTTACAGTTTAATCCGAATAAAGATGGAAATTTATTATTTATGCGGCGGCGCATTCATTTCTGGAGTAAATTGAATGCCTTTCCGTTGACTTTGGAATGCGTAAATCTAAAGGATTATGAAGACATCCAAGAGAAAATTCCGAAAATGCGTTTACAGTATATTCCGACAAATTAAGAAATTTTTTTATTCATGCGGCGAATCATTCATTTCTGGGCTAAAGTGAATGCCTCGCCGTTGATTTAAAGGTTTGTATCTCTGAATATTTTTAGAGACATCCATGAGGAAACTGCGAAATGTTTTTACAGACTGCACCGACAAAAGAGCAAACTTAATTACTTATGCGGCGGTACATTCATTTCTGGAGTAATGTGAATGCCTCTCCGTTGACTTTATAATGTGCAACTCTAAAGGTTTATGGAGACATCAAAGAAAAATCTGCGATAATGCATTTATAGTTTAATCCGAATAAAGATGGAAATTTATTATTTATGCGGCGGCGCATTCATTTCTGGAGTAAAGTGAATGCCTCTCCATTGACTCTAGAATGATTATCTTTGAAGAATTATGGAGTTATCCAAGAATGAACTGCGATTATTCACTTACAGAATATTCTGACAAAAGACGAAATATAATTATTTATGCGGTTCTGCATTCATTTCTGGACTAAAGTTAATGAATCTCAGTAAACTATAATAAGAAACTCTATGAATACACTTTAAAACATCCAAGAAAAAATTGCGAAACATCTTGAACAGAAAATTTCGACAAAAAAGGAAAAATAGTTATAAATGTGGCGGTGCATTCATTTCTGGGCTAAAGTGAATGCCCCTCCGTTGACTTCAATGTGTGTATCTATGAATATATATAGAGACATCCAAGAAGAGACTGCGAAAGAATTTTACAGACTGCACCGACAAAAGACGAAATTTATTTATTTATGCGGCGGTGCATTCATTTCTGGACTAAAGTGAATGCATCTCCTTAATGAATAATAAGAATCTCTATGAATACACTTAAAGCCATCCAAGAAATTTGCGGAACATGTTGAACAGAATATTTCGACAAAAAACAAAAAATAGTGATAAATGCGGCGGTGCATTCATTTCTGGGCTAAAGTGAATGGCCCTCCGTTCACTTCAATGTATGTATCTCTGAATATATATAGAGACATCCAAGAAGAGACTGCGAAAGAATTTTACAGACTGCACTGACAACAGACGAAATTTAATTATTTATGCGGTGGTGCGTTCATTTCTAGACTAAAGTGAATGCATCTCCGTATACAATAATAAGAAACTCTATGAATACACTTAAAGCCATCCATGAAAAATTCCGAAACATCTTGAACAGAATATTTCGACAAAAAAAATAGTTATAAATGCGGCGGTGCATTCATTTCTGGGCTAAAGTGAATGCACCTCCGTTGACTTCAATGCGTGTATCTCTGAATATTTATAGAGACATCGAAGAAGGAACTGGGAAAGTTTTTTACAGACTGCACCGAAAAACTTCTAAAATTATTATTTATGGGGTGGTGCATTAAATCTGGAGTAAAGTGAATGCCTCTCCGTTGACTTTATAATGTGTAACTCTTAAGGATTATGAAGACATCGAAGAGAAAATTCCGAAAATGCGTTTACAGTATTTTCCGACAAATTAAGAAAATTTTTTATTCATGCGGCGAATCATTCATTTCTGGGCTAAAGTAAATGCCTCGCCGTTGATTTAAAAGTTTGTATCTCTGAATATTTTTAGAGACATCCATGAGGAAACTGCGAAATGTTTTTACAGACTGCACCGACAAAAGAGCAAACTTAATTATTTATGCGGTGGTACACTCATTTCTGGAGTAATGTGAATGCCTCTCCGTTGACTTTATAATGTGCAACTCTAAAGGTTTATGGAGACATCAAAGAAAAATCTGCGATAATGCATTTACAGTTTAATCCGAATAAAGATGGAAATTTATTATATATGCGGCGGCGCATTCATTTCTGGAGTAAAGTGAATGCCTCTCCATTGACTCTAGAATGATTATCTTTGAAGAATTATGGAGTTATCCAAGAATGAACTGCGATTATTCACTTACAGAATATTCTGACAAAAGACGAAATATAATTATTTATGCGGTTCTGCATTCATTTCTGGACTAAAGTTAATGCCTCTCAGTAAACTATAATAAGAAACTCCATGAATACACTTTAAAACATCCAAGAAAAAATTGCGAAACATCTTGAACAGAAAATTTCGACAAAAAAGGAAAAATAGTTATAAATGTGGCGGTGCATTCATTTCTGGGCTAAAGTGAATGCCCCTCCGTTGACTTCAATGTGTGTATCTATGAATATATATAGAGACATCCAAGAAGAGACTGCGAAAGAATTTTACAGACTGCACCGACAAAAGACGAAATTTATTTATTTATGCGGCGGTGCATTCATTTCTGGACTAAAGTGAATGCATCTCCTTAATGAATAATAAGAATCTCTATGAATACACTTAAAGCCATCCAAGAAATTTGCGGAACATGTTGAACAGATTATTTCGACAAAAAACGAAAAATAGTGATAAATGCGGCGGTGCATTCATTTCTGGGCTAAAGTGAATGGCCCTCCGTTGACTTCAATGTATGTATCTCTGAATATATATAGAGACATCCAAGAAGAGACTGCGAAAGAATTTTACAGACTGCACTGACAACAGACGAAATTTAATTATTTATGCGGTGGTGCGTTCATTTCTGGACTAAAGTGAATGCATCTCCGTATACAATAATAAGAAACTCTATGAAAACACTAAAAGCCATCCAA
This sequence comes from Maratus michaelseni, assembly GCA_963931845.1. NCBI lineage: Eukaryota > Metazoa > Arthropoda > Arachnida > Araneae > Salticidae > Maratus > Maratus michaelseni. The sequence goes on along the minus strand of OZ007600.1, from coordinate 260,123,826 downwards.
GAAAAATTCCGAAACATCTTGAACAGAATATTTCGACAAAAAAATAGTTATAAATGCGGAGGTGCATTCATTTCTGGAGTAAATTGAATGCCTTTCCGTTGACTTCAATGTATGTATCTCTGAATATATATATTTAAAAGGATTTATAAGAAATTTGCGGAACATGTTGAACAGAATATTTCGACAAAAAACAAAAAATAGTTATAAATGCGGCTGTGCATTCATTTCTGGGCTAAAGTGAATGCCCCTCCGTTGACTTCAATGTATGTATCTCTGAATATATATAGAGACATCCAAGAAGAGACTGCGAAAGAATTTTACAGACTGCACTGACAACAGACGAAATTTAATTATTTATGCGGTGGTGCGTTCATTTCTGGACTAAAGTGAATGCATCTCCGTATACAATAATAAGAAACTCTATGAATACACTTAAAGCAATCCAAGAAAAATTCCGAAACATCTTGAACAGAATATTTCGACAAAAAAAATAGTTATAAATGCGGCGGTGCATTCATTTCTGGGCTAAAGTGAATGCACCTCCGTTGACTTCAATGTGTGTATCTCTGAATACTTATAGAGACATCGAAGAAGGAACTGGGAAAGTTTTTTACAGACTGCACCGAAAAACGACTAAAATTAATTATTTATGCGGTGGTGCATTAAATCTGGAGTAAAGTGAATGCCTCTCCGTTGACTTTATAATGTGTAACTCTAAAGGATTATGAAGACATCCCAGAAAAAACTGCGAAAATGCCTCTACAGTATATTCCGACAAATTAACAAAATTAAAATTATTTATGCGGCGATGCATTCATTTTTGGGCAAAAGTGAATGCCTCGCCGTTGACTTGAATGTTTGTATCTCTGAGTATGTTTAGAGACATCCGAGAAGAAACTGCGAAAATGTATTACAGAATGCACCGAAATAAGACCAAAATTAATTATTTATGCGGCGGTGTATTCATTTCTGGAGTAAATTGAATGCCTCTCCGTTGACTTTGGAATGCGTAAATCTAATGGATTATGAAGACATCCAAGAGAAAATTCCGAAAATGCGTTTACAGTATATTCCGACAAATTAAGAAATTTTTTTATTCATGCGGCGAATCATTCATTTCTGAGCTAAAGTGAATGCATCTCCGTAATCTATACTAATATTACAAAGGAGTAAATCTTGTTTGTTTGTTTGTAGGGGGTAATCTCTGGAACTACCGAACCGATTTCAAAAGTGATGGTGGCAAATTGATGGTGACAACCCCTGCTCCAACATAGGCTATATTTTATGTCGGTGCCACTAACCCAGGGGGTGCAGGAGCAAAAAACGTTCTAAAATTGGAATTTTTCAGTTATCACACTGGCTGTCAAGCCCTGAGAGCTTGGCAGCCGGTTCTGTATGTATGTACGTACGTAATGCGATAACTCTTCATAGAAATATCCGTTTTCCTTCAAATTTTGTTTATAGGTTCACTGTGTTAAGGCGCTTCCCTGATTAGTTTTTTTTATTGATTGGTTAAGTATAAAAGGGGGGGAACAAGGAGCTAATTCCCCCCCCCTTAATTTATATAAATGGGTTTTTCATGCAGAATTATTCCGTTTTCCTTCAAATTTTGTTTATAGGTTCACTGAGTTAAGGCGCTTCCCTGATTAGTTTTCGGGATTGATTGGTCAAGTATAAAGGGGGGGGAACAAGGGTCTAATTCCCCCCACCCTTAATATATATAAATGGGTTTTTCATGCAAAATTATTCTGTTTCCCTTCAAATTTTGTTTATAGGTTCACTGAGTTAAGGCGCTTCCCTGATTAGTTTACGGGTTTGATTAGTTAAGTATAAAGGGGGGGGATCGGGGGGCTAATCCCCCCTTAATTTATATAAATGGGTTTTTCAAGCAGAATTATTCCGTTTTCCTTCAAATTTTGTTTATAGGTTCATTGGGTTAAGACGCTTCCCTGATTACTTTTCGGGATTGAATGGTTAAGTATAAAGGGGGGAACAAGGGGCTAATTCCCCCCCTTAATTTATATAAAGGGTTTTTCATGCAGAATTATTCCGTTTTCCTTCAAATTTTGTTTATAGGTTCACTGTGTTAAGGCGCTTCCCTGATTAGTTTTCGGGATTGATTAGTTAATATAAAGGGGGGGGGATCGGGGGGCTAATTCCCCCCTTAATTTATATAAATGGGTTTTTCATGCAGAATTATTCCGTTTTCCTTCAAATTTTGTTTATAGGTTCATTGGGTTAAGACGCTTCCCTGATTACTTTTCGGGATTGATTAGTTAAGTATAAAGGGGGGGAACGGGGGGCTAATACCCCCTTAATTTATGTAAATGGGTTTTTCATGCAGAATTATCCCATTTCCTTCAAATTTTATTTTTAGGTTCACTGTGTTAAGGCGCATCTCTGATTAGTTTTCGGGATTGATTGGTTAAGTATAAAGGGGGGGGAACGGGGGGATAATCCCCCCCCTTAATTTATATAAATGGGTTTTTTATGCAGAATTATTCCGTTTTCCTTCAAATTTTGTTTATAGTTTCACTGTGTTAAGGCGCTTCCCTGATCAGTTTTCGGGATTGATTGAATAAGTATAAAGGGGGGGAACGGGGGGCTAATACCCCCTTAATTTATGTAAATGGGTTTTTCATGCAGAATTATCCCATTTCCTTCAAATTTTATTTTTAGGTTCACTGTGTTAAGGCGCATCTCTGATTAGTTTTCGGGATTGATTGGTTAAGTATAAAGGGGGGGGAACGGGGGGATAATCCCCCCCTTAATTTATATAAATGGGTTTTTCATGCAGAATTATTCTATTTGCTTCAAAATTTGTTTATAGATTCATTGGGTTAAGACGCTTCCCTGATTAGTTTTCGGGATTGATTGAATAAGTATAAAGGGGGGGAACGGGGGGCTAATACCCCCTTAATTTATGTAAATGGGTTTTTCATGCAGAATTATCCCATTTCCTTCTAATTTTATTTTTAGGTTCACTGTGTTAAGGCGCATCTCTGATTAGTTTTCGGGATTGATTGGTTAAGTATAAAGGGGTGGGGAACAAGGGGCTAATTCCCCCTTATCTATACAAATATATAAAGTAGTAAAGATTGTTTGTTTGTTTGTTTGTTTGTAGGGGGCACTCTGGAATGGGGGGACATCTGGGGGGATGTCTGGAACCACTGAAGCGATTATAAAAGTGATGGTGGCAAATTAATGGTGACAATCCCTGCTGCAACATAGGCTATATTTTATGTCGGTGCCGCCACCCCCAGGGGGGTGCAGGAGCGAAAAACGTTCTAAAATTTCGATTTTTTGTGTACTGAAGGAGATAGAAGCGTCAAATTTGGTATGGTAGTTACTTATAATACGTAAATGCTCTCTAAGAACAAATTATAAAAACATTCGCAATTTAAAAGGGTGAGATGAGGAAGAAGCGTTCTAAAAACATTCTAAATTACAATTTTTATGGAATCTCTGAAACTACAGAACCGATTTCAAAAGTGATGGTGGCAAATGGATGGTGACAGTCTCTGCTCCAACATATGCTAAATTTTTTGTCGGTGCCACTGCCCGCAGAGGGTGCAGGAGCGAAAAACGTTCCAAAATTATGATATTTTCAATAATGAAGGAGTTAGGAACTTGACATTTTGTATGGTCGTTACTTACAAGATTTAAATGCTCTATAAGAACAAAACGACTAAAATTAATTATTTATGCGGTGGTGCATTAAATCTGGAGTAAAGTGAATGCCTCTCCGTTGACTTTATAATGTGTAACTCTAAAGGATTCTGAAGACATCCAAGAAAAAACTGCGAAAATGCCTCTACAGTATATTCCAACAAATTAACAAAATTAAAATTATTTATGCGGCGAAACATTCATTTTTGGGCAAAAGTGAATGCCTCGCCGTTGACTTGAATGTTTGTATCTCTGAATATGTTTAGAGACATCCGAGAAGAAACTGCGAAAGTGTTGTACAGACTGCATCGAAATAAGACCGAAATTAATTATTTATGCGGCGGTGCATTCATTTCTGGAGTAAATTGAATGGCTTTCCGTTGACTTTGGAATGCGTAAATCTAATGGATTATGAAGACATCCAAGAGAAAATTCCGAAAATGCGTTTACAGTATATTCCGACAAATTAAGAAATTTTTTTATTCATGCGGCGAATCATTCATTTCTGGGCTAAAGTGAATGCATCTCCGTAATCAATAATAAGAATCTCTATGAATACACTTAAAGCCATCCAAGAAATTTGCGAAACAAGTTGAACAGAATATTTCGACAAAAAACAAAAAATAGTTATAAATGCGGCGTTGCGTTAATTTCTGGGCTAAAGTGATAGCCCCTCCGTTGACTTCAATGTGTGTATCTCTGAATATATATAGAGACATCCAAGAAGAAGCTGCGTAAGAATTTTACAGACTGCACTGACAACAGACGAAATTTAATTATTTATGCGGTGGTGCGTTCATTTCTGGACTAAACTGAATGCATCTCCGTATACAATAATAAGAAACTCTATGAATACACTTAAAGCCATCCAAGAAAAATTCCGAAACATCTTGAACAGAATATTTCGACAAAAAAAATAGTTATAAATGCGGGGGTGCATTCATTTCTGGAGTAAATTGAATGCCTTTCCGTTCACTTTGGAATGCGTAAATCTAATAGATTATGAAGACATCCAAGAGAAAATTCCGAAAATGCGTTTACAGTATATTCCGACAAATTAAGAAATTTAACTATTTATGTGCGGTGCATTCATTTATGGACTAAAGTGAACGCATCTCCGTAAATAATAATAAGTATCTCTATGAATACACTTAAAACCATCCCAGAAATTTGCGGAACATGTTGAACAGAATATTTCGACAAAAAACAAAAAATAGTTATAAATGCGGCGGTGCATTCATTTCTGGGCTAAAGTGAATGCCCCTCCGTTGACTTCAATGTGTGTATCTCTGAATATATATACAGACATCCAAGAAGAGACTGCGAAAGAATTTTACAGACTGCACCGACAAAAGACGAAATTTAATTATTTATGCGGCGGTGCGTTCATTTCTGGACTAAAGTGAATGCATCTCCGTATACAATAATAAGAAACTCTATGAATACACTTAAAGCCATCCAAGAAAAATTCCGAAACATCTTGAACAGAATATTTCGACAAAAAAAATAGTTATAAATGCGGAGGTGCATTCATTTCTGGGTTAAAGTGAATGCCCCTCCGTTGACTTCAATGTGTGTATCTCTGAATATTTATAGAGACATCGAAGAAGGAACTGGGAAAGTTTTTTACAGACTGCACCGAAAAACGACGAAATTTAATTATTTATGTGGCGGTGCATTCATTTCTGGACTAAAGAGAATGCATCTCCTTAATCAATAATAAGAATCTCTATGAATACACTTAAAGCCATCCAAGAAATTTGCGGAACATGTTGAACAGAATATTTCGACAAAAAACAAAAAATAGTTATAAATGCGGCTGTGCATTCATTTCTGGGCTAAAGTGAATGCCCCTCCGTTGACTTCAATGTATGTATCACTGAATATATATAGAGACATCCAAGAAGAGACTGCGAAAGGATTTTACAGACTGCACTGACAACAGACGAAATTTAATTATTTATGCGGTGGTGCGTTCATTTCTGGACTAAAGTGAATGCATCTCCGTATACAATAATAAGAAACTCTATGAATACACTTAAAGCAATCCAAGAAAAATTCCGAAACATCTTGAACAGAATATTTCGACAAAAAAAATAGTTATAAATGCGGCGGTGCATTCATTTCTGGGCTAAAGTGAATGCACCTCCGTTGACTTCAATGTGTGTATCTCTGAATACTTATAGAGACATCGAAGAAGGAACTGGGAAAGTTTTTTACAGACTGCACCGAAAAACGACTAAAATTAATTATTTATGCGGTGGTGCATTAAATCTGGAGTAAAGTGAATGCCTCTCCGTTGACTTTATAATGTGTAACTCTAAAGGATTATGAAGACATCCCAGAAAAAACTGCGAAAATGCCTCTACAGTATATTCCGACAAATTAACAAAATTAAAATTATTTATGCGGCGATGCATTCATTTTTGGGCAAAAGTGAATGCGTCGCCGTTGACTTGAATGTTTGTATCTCTGAGTATGTTTAGAGACATCCGAGAAGAAACTGCGAAAATGTTTTACAGACTGCACCGAAATAAGACCAAAATTAATTATTTATGCAGCGGTGCATTCATTTCTGGAGTAAATTGAATGCCTCTCCGTTGACTTTGGAATGCGTAAATCTAATGGATTATGAAGACATCCAAGAGAAAATTCCGAAAATGCGTTTACAGTATATTCCGACAAATTAAGAAATTTTTTTATTCATGCGGCGAATCATTCATTTCTGAGCTAAAGTGAATGCATCTCCGTAATCTATACTAATATTACAAAGGAGTAAATCTTGTTTGTTTGTTTGTAGGGGGTAATCTCTGGAACTACCGAACCGATTTCAAAAGTGATGGTGGCAAATTGATGGTGACAACCCCTGCTCCAACATAGGCTATATTTTATGTCGGTGCCACTAACCCAGGGGGTGCAGGAGCAAAAAACGTTCTAAAATTGTGATTTTTCAGTTATCACACTGGCTGTCAAGCCCTGAGAGCTTGGCAGCCGGTTCTGTATGTATGTACGTACGTAATGCGATAACTCTTCATAGAAATATCCGTTTTCCTTCAAATTTTGTTTATAGGTTCACTGTGTTAAGGCGCTTCCCTGATTAGTTTTCGGGATTGATTGGTTAAGTATAAAAGGGGGGGGGAACAAGGGGCTAATTCCCCCCCCCCTTAATTTATATAAATGGGTTTTTCATGCAGAATTATTCCGTTTTCCTTCAAATTTTGTTTATAGGTTCACTGAGTTAAGGCGCTTCCCTGATTAGTTTTCGGGATTGATTAGTCAAGTATAAAGGGGGGGGGGGAACAAGGGTCTGATTCCCCCCCCCCTTAATTTATATAAATGGGTTTTTCATGCAGAATTATTCTGTTTCCCTTCAAATTTTGTTTATAGGTTCACTGAGTTAAGGCGCTTCCCTGATTAGTTTACGGGTTTGATTAGTTAAGTATAAAGGGGGGGGGATCGGGGGGCTAATCCCCCCCTTAATTTATATAAATGGGTTTTTCAAATAGAATTATTCCGTTTTCCTTCAAATTTTGTTTATAGGTTCATTGGGTTAAGACGCTTCCCTGATTACTTTTCGGGATTGATTGGTTAAGTATAAAGGGGGGGAACAAGGGGCTAATTCCCCCCTTAATTTATATAAATGGGTTTTTCATGCAGAATTATTCCGTTTTCCTTCAAATTTTGTTTATAGGTTCACTGTGTGAAGGCGCTTCCCTGATTAGTTTTCGGGATTGATTAGTTAATATAAAGGGGGGGGGATCGGGGGCTAATTCCCCCCCTTTATTTATATAAATGGGTTTTTCATGCAGAATTATTCCGTTTTCCTTCAAATTTTGTTTATAGGTTCATTGGGTTAAGACGCTTCCCTGATTACTTTTCGGGATTGATTAGTTAAGTATAAAGGGGGGGATCGGGGGGCTAATACCCCCCTTAATTTATATAAATGGGGTTTTTATGCAGAATTATTCCGTTTTCCTTCAAATTTTGTTTATAGGTTCACTGTGTTAAGGCGCTTCCCTGATTAGTTTTCGGGATTGATTGGTTAAGTATAAAGGGGGAGAAACGGGGGATAATCCCCCCCTTAATTTATATAAATGGGTTTTTCATGCAGAATTATTCTATTTGCTTCAAAATTTGTTTATAGATTCATTGGGTTAAGACGCTTCCCTGATTAGTTTTCGGGATTCATTGATTAAGTATAAAGGGGGGGAACGGGGGGCTAATACCCCCTTAATTTATGTAAATGGGTTTTTCATGCAGAATTATCCCATTTCCTTCAAATTTTATTTTTAGGTTCACTGTGTTAAGGCGCATCTCTGATTAGTTTTCGGTATTGATTGGTTAAGTATAAAGGGGGGGGGGACAAGGGGCTAATTCCCCCTTATCTATACTAATATATAAAGTAGTAAAGATTGTTTGTTTGTTTGTTTGTTTGTAGGGGGTAATGTCTGGAACCACTGAAGCGATTTTAAAAGTGATGGTGGCAAATTAATGGTGACAATCCCTGCTCCAACATAGGCTATATTTTATGTCGGTGCCACCACCCCCAGGGGGGTGCAGGAGCGAAAAACGTTCTAAAATTTCGATTTTTTGTGTACTGAAGGAGATAGAAGCATCAAATTTGGTATGGTAGTTACTTATAATATGTAAATGCTCTCTAAGAACAAATTATAAAAACATTTGCAATTTAAAAGGGTGAGATGAAGGAGAAGCGTTCTAAAAACATTCTAAATTACAATTTTTATGGAATCTCTGAAACTACAGAACCGATTTCAAAAGTGATGGTGGCAAATGGATGGTGACAGTCTCTGCTCCAACATATGCTAAATTTTTTGTCGGTGCCACTGCCCGCAGAGGGTGCAGGAGCGAAAAACGTTCCAAAATTATGATATTTTCAATAATGAAGGAGTTAGGAACTTGACATTTTGTATGGTCGTTACTTACAAGATTTAAATGCTCTATAAGAACAAAACGACTAAAATTAATTATTTATGCGGTGGTGCATTAAATCTGGAGTAAAGTGAATGCCTCTCCGTTGACTTTATAATGTGTAACTCTAAAGGATTATGAAGACATCCAAGAAAAAACTGCGAAAATGCCTCTACAGTATATTCCAACAAATTAACAAAATTAAAATTATTTATGCGGCGAAACATTCATTTTTGGGCAAAACTGAATGCCTCGCCGTTGACTTGAATGTTTGTATCTCTGAATATGTTTAGAGACATCCGAGAAGAAACTGCGAAAGTGTTGTACAGACTGCATCGAAATAAGACCGAAATTAATTATTTATGCGGCGGTGCATTCATTTCTGGAGTAAATTGAATGGCTTTCCGTTGACTTTGGAATGCGTAAATCTAATGGATTATGAAGACATCCAAGAGAAAATTCCGAAAATGCGTTTACAGTATATTCCGACAAATTAAGAAATTTTTTTATTCATGCGGCGAATCATTCATTTCTGGGCTAAAGTGAATGCATCTCCGTAATCAATAATAAGAATCTCTATGAATACACTTAAAGCCATCCAAGAAATTTGAGAAACATGTTGAACAGAATATTTCGACAAAAAACAAAAAATAGTTATAAATGCCGCGTTGCGTTAATTTCTGGGCTAAAGTGATAGCCCCTCCGTTGACTTCAATGTGTGTATCTCTGAATATATATAGAGACATCCAAGAAGAAGCTGCGAAAGAATTTTACAGACTGCACTGACAACAGACGAAATTTAATTATTTATGCGGTGGTGCGTTCATTTCTGGACTAAAGTGAATGCATCTCCGTATACAATAATAAGAAACTCTATGAATACACTTAAAGCCATCCAAGAAAAATTCCGAAACATCTTGAACAGAATATTTCGACAAAAAAAATAGTTATAAATGCGGAGGTGCATTCATTTCTGGAGTAAATTGAATGCCTTTCCGTTCACTTTGGAATGCGTAAATCTAATAGATTATGAAGACATCCAAGAGAAAATTCCGAAAATGCGTTTACAGTATATTCCGACAAATTAAGAAATTTAACTATTTATGTGCGGTGCATTCATTTATGGACTAAAGTGAACGCATCTCCGTAAATAATAATAAGTATCTCTATGAATACACTTAAAACCATCCCAGAAATTTGCGCAACATGTTGAACAGAATATTTCGACAAAAAACAAAAAATAGTTATAAATGCGGCAGTGCATTCATTTCTGGGCTAAAGTGAATGCCCCTCCGTTGACTTCAATGTGTGTATCTCTGAATATATATATACAGACATCCAAGAAGAGACTGCGAAAGAATTTTACAGACTGCACCGACAAAAGACGAAATTTAATTATTTATGCGGCGGTGCGTTCATTTCTGGACTAAAGTGAATGCATCTCCGTATACAATAATAAGAAACTCTATGAATACACTTAAAGCCATCCAAGAAAAAATCCGAAACATCTTGAACAGAATATTTCGACAAAAAAAATAGTTATAAATGCGGAGGTGCATTCATTTCTGGGCTAAAGTGAATGCCCCTCCGTTGACTTCAATGTGTGTATCTCTGAATATTTATAGAGACATCGAAGAAGGAACTGGGAAAGTTTTTTACAGACTGCACCGAAAAACGACTAAAATTAATTATTTATGCGGTGGTGCATTAAATCTGGAGTAAAGTGAATGCCTCTCCGTTGACTTTATAATGTGTAACTCTAAAGGATTATGAAGACATTCAAGAAAAAACTGCGAAAATGCCTCTACAGTATATTCCGACAAATTAAGAAAATTAAAATTATTTATGCGGCGATACATTCATTTTTGGGCAAAAGTGAATGCCTCGCCGTTGACTTGAATGTTTGTATCTCTGAATATGTTTAGAGACATCCGAGAAGAAACTGCGAAAGTGTTTTACAGACTGCACCGAAGTAAGACCCAAATTAATTATTTATGCGGCGGTGCATTCATTTCTGGAGTAAAGTGAATGCCTCTCCGTTGACTTTATAATGTGTAAATCTAAAGGATTATGAAGACATCCAAGAAAAAACTGCAAAAATGCCTCTACAGTATATTCCGACAAATTAAGAAAATTAAAATTAATTATGCGGCGATGCATTCATTTTTGGGCAAAAGTGAATACCTCGCCGTTGACTTGAATGTTTGTAACTCTGAATATGTTTAGAGACATCCGAGAAGAAACGGCGAAAGTGTTTTACAGACTGCACCGAAAAAAGACCAAAATTAATTATTTATGCGGCGGTGCATTCATTTCTGGAGTAAATTGAATGCCTTTCCGTTGGCTTTTGAATGCGTAAATCTAATGGATTATGAAGACATCCAATATAAAATTCCGAAAATGCGTTTACAGTATATTCCGACAAATTAAGAAATTTTTTTATTCATGCGGCGAATCATTCATTTCTGGGCTAAATTGAATGCCTCGCCGTTGATTTAAAGGTTTGTATCTCTGAACATTTTTAGAGACATCCATGAGGAAACTGCGAAATGTTTTTACAGACTGCACCGACAAAAGAGCAAACTTAATTATTTATGCTGCGGTACATTCATTTCTGGAGTAAAGTGAATGGCTCTCCGTTGACTTTAGAATGTGCAACTCTAAAGGTTTATGGAGACATCAAAGAAAAATCTGCGATAATGCCTTTACAGTATATTCCGAATAAAGATGAAAATTTATTATTTATGCGGCGGCGCATTCATTTCTGAAGTAAAGTGAATGCCTCTCCGTTGACTCTAGAATGATTATCTTTAAAGAATTATGGAGTTATCCAAGAATGAACTGCGATTATTCACTTACAGAATATTCTGACAAAAGACGAAATATAGTTATTTAAGCGGTTCTGCATTCATTTTTGGACTAAAGTGAATGCCTCTCCTTAAACTACAATAAGAGACTCTCTGAATACACTTAAAGGCATCCAAGAAGGAATTGCGAAACATCTTGATCAGAATACTTCGACAAAAGACGAAAATTAGTTATAAATGTGGCGGTGCATTCATTTCTGGGCTAAAGTAAATGCCCCTCCACTGACTTCAATGTGAGTATCTTTGAATATTTATAGAAACATCTAAGAAGAGACTGTGAAAGAATTTTACAGACTGCACCGACAAAATACGAAATTTAATTATTTATACGGCGGTGCATTCATTTGTGGACTAAAGTGAATGCATCTCCATAAACTATAATAAGAGACTCTCTGAATACACTTAAAGGCATCTAAGAAGGAATTGCGAAACATCTTGATCAGAATACTTCGACAAAAGACGAAAACTAGTTATAAATGCGGCGGTGCATTCATTTCTGGGCTAAAGTAAATGCATCTCCGTTGACTTCAATGTGTGTATCTCTGAATATTTATAGAGACATTGAAGGAGAAACTGGGAAAGTTTTTTACAGACCGCACCGAAAAACGACGAAAATTAATTAATTATGCGGTTGTGCATTAAATCTAGAGTAAAGTGAATGCTTCTCCGTTGACTTTAGAATGCGTAAATCTAAGGGATTATGAAGACATCCAAGAAAAAACTGAGAAAATGCCTCTACAGTATATTCCGACAAGTTAAGAAAATTAAAATTATTTATGCGGCGATGCATTAATTTCTGGGCAAAAGTGAATGCCTCGCCGTTGACTTGAATGTTTGTATCTCTGAATATGTTTAGAGATATCCGAGAAGAAACTGCGAAAATGTTTTACGGACTGCACCGAAAAAAGACCAAAATTAATTATTTATGCGGCGGTGCATTCATTTTTTGAGTAAATTGAATGCCTTTCCGTTGACTTTGGAATGCGTAAATCTAATGGATTATGAAGACATCCAAGAGAAAATTCCGAAAATGCGTTTACAGTAGGGGAGACCGGGGCAAGATGACTATGTTAACAATTTTTGTTGTTTATTAATTTATTTTGAAGTGATAGTAAAATTAATTTTACATGAACTGTTAGAGTATTCCTTTGTAGTATTAAATATATTACCATTTAATTTTTCAAATAAAAAAAATAAAGGATAATTTCATTTTTTCATAACATTTACAAATCGTCATCTTGCCCCATTACTGGGGCAAATTATCTGTAAGATGACAACACTGATGGTGCAGTCTGTAATGATGGTGCAGTCTGTCAGATGACAACACTGTAAAAGGTTGAACATATTTTATCTTTTGAATATGTTACATGGTTTAAAAAATGATAACTGTATTTTTACATCTTACAAAGTATCAAACTAACTTTAATGCATTGTAACATAATGTTGAAGTGTTTAGTTGTGCAGCTAACAATAGTCACAAATAAAAATGCCATTTTCATAATTTAATATTCCTCATGCCACCACTCATGGCATTTACAGCACTGGATCCATTCTTCTGTTGGTGGGTAACAGAAATTTTATATATTCCTCGTCACAAGCAGGACATCTGAAAACATTATCCTTTGAAGTTGATGCAACTGGACTGTTTGGCATGGATTTAATAGACTTAGGCCTATAGAAACTTAGTTTGAGTTTTTTACTCCCTTTTTAGCTTTACGAGCTTCTTTTCTATGTTTTTTTAAACGTTCCTGTTCTAGGGGGGGGGGGGGGGTTAGCGGATGGCAAAAATGTCTTCCTCTGGTTCTCCCCTGATCCGATGCGCCCCTTAGCCCCAGAGTCGATAGAAGTGCAAGGTCGCGCGCACAAACACATAGAGAAACAAGCGATTTGAATAGAATGCACACATAGTTAGTTTAATAAATTCCGAAACACACAAAATTCCTGAAATCCGGACTGCCTATTTAAAAATATTCGTTTTCATTGCCATGAAGGAAGGCGATTAATTGACATTTATTCATGGTAATAGGTAGTATTTAAACTAAGTTACTCACAAATATTTAAGAGAAACGACATATCTTACCTGTATCTGTAGCAGAGCTTATTTACACATGCATAAAAGTTATAACGTGGCAGCGGTAAACAATCAAAGCTTCACAACTAACACAAAAATGGCGATTTCAGCGTCTCTATACTATTGTTTAACGAACGGCCGATAGGAGAGCCAGTACTGTCCGGTTGACTCTGCCACCTAGTGGAAAACGGAAAAATTAAGACATTCGTCGTCTTGCCCCGATCTTCATCTTGCCCCGGTCTCCCCTATATTCCGACAAATTAAGAAAATTTTTTATTCATGCGGCGAATCATTCATTTCTGGGTGAAAGTGAATGCCTCGCCGTTGATTTAAATGTGTGAATCTCTGAATATTTTTAGAGACATCCATGAGGAAACTGCGAAATGTTTTTACAGACTGCACCGACAAAAGAGCAAACTTAATTATTTATGCGGCAGTACATTCATTTCTGGAGTAAAGTGAATGCCTCTCCGTTGACTTTATCATGTGCAACTCTAAAGGTTTATGGAGATATCAAAGAAAAATCTGCGATAATGCATTTACAGTTTAATCCGAATAAAGATGGAAATTTATTATTTATGCGGCGGCGCATTCATTTCTGGAGTAAAATGAATGCCTCTCCGTTGACTCTAGAATGATTATCTTTAAAGAATTATGGAGTTATCCAACAATGAACTGCGATTATTCACTTACAGAATATTCTGACAAAAGACGAAATATAGTTATTTATACGGTTCTGCGTTCATTTCTGGACTAAAGTGAATGCTTCTCCGTAAACTATAATAAGAAACTCTATGAATACACTTAAAAATATCTAAGAAAAAATTGCGAAACATCTTGAACAGAATATTTCGACAAAAAACGAAAAATAGTTACATATGCGGCGGTGCATTCATTTCTGGGCTAAAGTGAATGCCCCTCCGTTGACTTCAATGTGTGTATCTCTGAATATATATAGAGACATCCAAGAAGAGACTAAGAAAGAATTTTACAGACTGCACAGACAAAAGACGAAATTTAATTATTTATGCGGCGGTGCATTCATTTCTGGACTAAAGTGAATGCATCTCCATAAACTATAATAAGAGACTCTCTGAATACACTTAAAGGCATCCAAGAAGGAATTGTGAAACATCTTGATCAGAATACTTCGACAAAAGGCGAAAATTAGTTATAAATGCAGCAGTGCACTCATTTCTGGACTAAAGTGAATGCATCTCCGTAAACAATAATAAGAAACTCTATGAATACACTTAAAGGCATCCAAGAAGGAATTGCGAAACATCTTGATCAGAATACTTCGACAAAAGGCGAAAATTAGTTATAAATGCGGCGGTGCACTCATTTCTGGGCTAAAGTAAATGCCCCTCCGCTGACTTCAATGTGAGTATCTTTGAATATTTATAGAAACATCTAAGAAGAGACTGCGAAAGAATTTTACAGGCTGCACCGACAAAAGACGAAATTTAATTATTTATGCGGCGGTGCATTCATTTGTGGACTAAAGTGAATGCATCTCCATAAACTATAAGAGACTCTCTGAATACACTTAAAGGCATCCAAGAAGGAATTGTGAAACATCTTGATTAGAATACTTCGACAAAAGACGAAAATTAGTTATAAATGCGGCGGTGCATTCATTTCTGGGCTAAAGTAAATGCATCTCCGTTGACTTCAATGTGTGTATCTCTGAATATTTATAGAGACATCGAAGGAGAAACTGGGAAAGTTTTTTTCAGACTGCACCGAAAAACGACCAAAATTAATTATTTATGCGGTGGTGCATTAAATCTGGAATAAAGTGAATGCTTCTCTGTTGACTTTAGAATGCGTAAATCTAAAGGAATATGAAGACATCCAAGAAAAAACTGAGAAAATGCCTCTACAGTATTATCCGACAAATTAAGAAAATTAAAATTATTTATGCGGCGATACATTCATTTCTGGGCTAAAGTGAATGCCTCGCCGTTGATTTAAATGTGTGTATTTCTGAATAATTTTAGAGACATCCATGAGGAAACTGCGAAATGTTCTTACAGACTGCACCGACAAAAGAACAAAATTAATTATTTATGCGGCGGTACATTCATTTCTGGAGTAAAGTGAATGCCTCTCCGTTGACTTTTGAGTGTGTAACTCTAAAGGACTATGGAGATATCAAAGAAAAATCTGCGATAATGCCTTTACAGTTTAGTCCGAATAAAAATGAAAATTTATTATTTATGCGGCGGCGCATTCGTTTCTGGAGTAAAGTGAATTCCTCTCCATTGACTCTAGAATGATTATCTTTAAAGAATTATGGAGATATCGAAGAATGAACTGCGATTATTCACTTACAGAATATTCAGACAAAAGACGAAATATTATTATTTATGCGGTGGCACATTCATTTCTGGACTAAAATGAATGCCTCTCCATAAACTATAATAAGAAACTCTATGAATACACTTAAAGGCATCCAAGGAAACATTGCGAAACATCTTGAACAGAATAGTTCGACAAAAAACGAAAAATAGTTATAAATGTGGCGGTGCATTCATTTCTGAGCTAAAGTGAATGCCCCTTCGTTGACTTGAATGTGTGTATCACTGAATATTTATAGAGACATCCAAGAAGAAACTGCGAAAGTGTTTTACAGACTGCACCGAAAAAAGACCAAAATTAATTATTTATGCGGCAGTGCATTCATTTCTGAAATAAAGTGAATACCTCTCCGTTGACTTTGGAATGCGTAAATCTAAAGGATTATGTATACATCCAAGAAAAAATTGCGAAAATGCCTCTACAGTATATTCCGACAAATTAAGAAAATTAAAATTATTTATGCGGCGATGCATTAATTTCTGGGCAAAAGTGAATGCCTCGCCGTTGACTTGAATGTGTGTATCTCTGAATATGTTTAGAGGCATCCGAGAAGAAACTGCGAAAGTGTTGTACAGACTGCACCGAAAAAAGACCAAAATTAATTATTTATGCGGCAGTGCATTCATTTCTTGAGTAAAGTGAATGCCTCTCCGTTGACTTTGGAATTCGTAAATCTAATGGATTATGAAGACATCCAAGAAAAAATTCCGAAAATGCGTTTACAGTATATTCCGACAAATTAAGAAATTTTTTATTCATGCGGCGATGCATTCATTTCTGGGCTAAAGCGAATGCCTCGCCGTTGATTTAAATGTGTGTATTTCTGAATATTTTTAGAGACATCCATGAGGAAACTGCGAAATGTTCTTACAGATTGCACCGACAAAAGAACAAAATTAATTATTTATGCGGCGGTACATTCATTGCTGGAGTAAAGTGAATTCCTCTCCGTTGACTCTAGAATGATTATCTTTAAAGAATTATGGAGATATCAAAGAATGAACTGCGATTATTACAGAATATTCAGACAAAAGGCGAAATATAATTGTTTATGCGGTGGTGCATTTCATTTCTGGACTAAAGTGAATGCCTCTCCGTAAACTACAATAAGAAACTCTATGAATACACTTAAAGGCATCGAAGAAAAAATTGCGAAACATCTTGAACAGAAAATAGTTCGACCAAAAACGAAAAATAGTTGTAAATGCGGTGGTGTATTCATTTCTGGGCTAATTCAATACAAATTCAATCTTAAATATCTTCTTAAGAAAACTATAATTGTTATTCTAGTATGCTTTTAATGTTTTTTATCATTTATGTAATATTTTCAGGAATACTATGGCTAATATAACACGTAATGCAGTAAAAAAATAAAAAATCAGAAAATTTATCCTCAGTGTTGAATTCAGACATTTTTCTCCGGGAGGTATTTCTGTGGCTCCGGGGGGACATTATAAAGTTCTGGAGGGGAAATTGTACTTTTCGACCATTGAAAGTATAAAATCTCAAACCTTCTGGGGAAGAGGGAGGACATTTCAAGGGCCACCCCTTGAACTCAACACTGTTCTCTCCTTCCCATGAAATATATATTTTTTAAAACTTATATCGGAAAACATACAAAAACACATTTGCATTTATTATCGCAAAACATTGTCTGCTGTAGTTTTGGGATGGTCAACAGCAACACACACCTGACAATGTTTAAATTTCAGTTTTCTAAAATTGCATTTTTGGTAATCACTTGGAGTAAATAAAGTAATTTGAGTAAAATAAATTATGAAGAATAATAATTAAATTTCATTTTTAAGAATTATTTTTCAGCTGCCTGTATTACAAGCAAAACAACAAATTAAATGTTTAATTGCTTTACATAACTTATAAACTTATTTTTTCATGGATTTAGGGCGATAGTAAATTAACAATTTAATTAATAAAGAAGAGAAATATGAAAGTACCAAACAACATAAACAATGTAGAATGTATTTTAAAATCCCTCTTTATTATGTAACAAACTAAATATACATTGAAAAACTACATACTTAAAGTCAATATACTGTATTGATTGACATTATATTTACCACAGTTCCTGCTTGACAAATTTGGAAGCAAAAATAGCACACTTCCAAGGCCCAAATTCAAATTTCTTGCAGAAGATCACAAATGATAGCCACTAAACAGTAAAGCTATGCATGAGTGTTCTCCTGAGAGCAATAATCACCAGTTCTTGCACCATTCATGGATTTTGAAAGTTTTCAAACTTTTTCTGAAAAAAAATTATGAAGTTTTCCAACTTAAACCATTCCTTGTTGTGAAAGGGGGTAGGGGGGGGGGGGGGGGTACAATAATTCATGTAACGTACTATTCATTAATTATTAAAGGAAATTTCAAAAAATAAACAACTAATAAAATGTTTAAAAGAATAAGGAATTATTTTAATAATTAGTAATAGTAAGTAATGTAAAAACTGTTTACTTAAAAATATGTTTGTTCACTTTAACAAAAGTTAAAATTTATATTTGTGTAGTTATCATATTAGATTTTGTGTGTGTGTGTGGGGGGGGGAAATGGCTAAGAAACTAAATACAATCTAAAATCTCTACAACTTTAGATATATTAGGTTGATTCATTGAAAAAATTAACACATTTAAAACTAATGAATAACAATGCAAATCATGTACAGAGATTGCTATGATCAGTCAATTATATGACAGTAACAGAGAAAACTGAGAAGTTAATTAAAAATGAATTATATGGCTAAAAATTTATTGGTACCAGTTTTAGGATAAAGTTCAAATTTTCCAATGTGTTTTTTCTTTTCCAATATCAAAACATTGAACTATGGGTTAATCAATAAGAAGTTAGTGTGTTCTGAAAACTTTAAAAAGAAATAAATCCTATTTTTAACATTTTAAAACTTTACATTATTTAGCACAGAAAGTATACTGTAAAATAAATATTAGTTTAAAATTTTATTTACTTAATAAAATATTTACAATAAACTGTGAATAATATGCACTATTATTCAAGTAAAGAAATATTATAATCTAAGATAATGATATTTTCACTTATTATTAAGTTAATCTAGCGGGTAGAGGGAAAAGTATGCACTAAAAAGTAAATTAATTAAATAAAATTCCACAATTATAATGTAATTTTTAGCATTTTAATTTTATGTTATGCAAAGTTACTTATTTGTAGTTATTGATTTCACAACCGTAAAATAGTACATTCAAAGTTAATTTGTTTGGTATATTTACTTTTTTAAAGTAAAGAATCGGTATTGACTGTGAAAATTGTTCATACAATACGTTATACTTTTCATACATTTTTTCAATCTACATAAATTGGCGATAAAAACTTTGTTGTTGTTGTTGATTCGACCCGAGGGCCCGGTGAGCAGCTTTTTATTGCTATATAGCTGTCTTATTCCAGCGATAAAAACTTGAATACTACCGAATCTTCTAATTATCTGATATCTATTAGCCAGATATGTTATTCATTCTATCATTGTGCAATATATTTTAAAAGAGTTTATAAACAATATTCCTATAAACATGATACAAAAGTTCGTTCCCCATAAATAAAAGCATTCAATAGTCCATCTATTTAAAGCAGTTTGGTAATTTTGTCAAATTTCCATCGAATTTCGACCGAGTACGCATGCGTCAAAAAAGGACCGGCCAATGAGGCGAGGGTCTATTCCTGTCTCCAAATGTATTTGGGATCAAGATGAAATCAACTCCTGTTGTTTTGAATTTTGATGGCTTCTTCCACATTGCGTTAAACCTAGGAAGATATTTATATAAAAATCTGTGGAGTGTTTAGAAGGTATTTATTTTATTTATTGTTGTATTTATTGTAATTTGTATGAATACTTAGGTATCCATTTCGGATTTACTGTGTAACATGAATTTAGGTTCATTTAACGTTCACGAAATCAAATCATTTTGTTTATATAGTACAGAAAATAATTATTCAATCGTAAATAAAAATATAGTAGAACATGTAATACAAAATTGGACCACTTATATTCCGTTTATGATCGGGTATGAATCTTATGGTGTTCCGATTGCTAATGAAAACTATTATGTAAATATAATGTCAAAAGACAATACGCACGGTAGTAATATTTTTATTATTATGTGTTCGAAAAAAGCGAATCTGAGCGTCTGAATATAAATTATAAAATATTATTTCTGTATTTAGCAACTAAATATTTAATAAATATGCAGGAATGTGACTAGCTTTATGTGAATGTATAATATATATAAGTCTGAACTTTAGCATTATTTTTTAACAGAAATATATTATCTCTATTCGATTTAAAAGTTTTGTGATTACATAAGTGTGCTATTTTATTTGTAAAGAGTATGTATGCATTATATTGTTTGTATGTATACAAATCTTTAGGATGTTTTGATTTGCAAACTCTTAATATTTGAATAATGTTTACATTATATTTGTTTGTATGTATACAAACAATATATGTATACAAAGAAGTATATATACAAACAATGTATCATGTAACAATAATAATATTTACATTGTATGGTTTGTAAGTATACAAATCTTGAATGTTTTAATTTATTACATTCATTTTTTACCAGTTTGCATGTCCGTTCATGGGCGATTCATATGAAACTCATAATTTGTCACAAATTGGTGATTTTATTGATTTAGTGCTTTGCCCAGGAATGTGGAAAAAAAAACTATTTTTGACATCGGGTGAAATGAATGAGGTTATTTCGGTTTTTATTTTGTATATAAAAAATGTTATATGTAAAAAAATCCTGGTCATTAATCACATTGTTTTTTGTATATTTAAAGACGATTACTTATTCTTTGTAATTCTTTTTTTGTTGGGGGTTTTTGAGCAAAATAATATTACTTCATAGCTAGAACCAGTTCCGCTTAATCATTAATATTTACTTAATCCTTTGACCGCTGAGCAAATGGGCAAATTTGTAATGTTTTTTCTGTTATTTTTTTTAAATGTCAAAAAAAGATAAATTTTCAAACTTGGTATAAAAAACTTAGGTACTTCTCTATTATCCCATCGTCCACTTTTCATAACAAAATACTATCGCCAAACTGTATGATTAAATGCCAAAAATGCAGTCCTTGATGTCGGAAGCATTATACGTGTTTGTTATGTCGTCAAGTGGTTTTTAATTCAACATTTACGCGTATTAATGACAACGTTCTCCCGTTTATTTGGCGTTACAGTTTGGCGATAGTTTTTTGTTATGAAAAGTGGTCAATGAGATAATAGAGAAGTACCAAAATTTAATTACGTATATGAGTAGATTCCTTGACAGTATTAATCATTACTCAATATTTTAAAACTGCATCATATTTGTAGAATTATATTAATTTAAACAATGCTTCTATTGAAGTGTGAAGAAGCACATACTTCTATGAAGAACCATATATTTACATAATCATTTTCATTAGCAATCGGAACACCATAAGATTCATCCCCGATAATAAACGGACTATAAGTGGTCCAATTTTGTATTACGTGTTCTACGATATTTTTACGTACGTTTGAATAATTATTTTCTTTACTATATATACAAAATGATAGAGATCTAAAAACACAATTTCCATCGGATTGATTTTGCGAATGTTAAATGAGCCTAAATTCCTTTTTAAACAGTAAATCCGAAATGGACACCTAAGTATACATACAAATTATAATAAATAAAATAAATACCTTCTAAACACTCCACAGTGAGTTCTATATAAATACCTTCCTAGGTTTAATGCAATGTGCAAGAAAAAAAAAAAACAGGAGATGATCCCAAACACGTTTCTAGAGACAGTAATAGACCCTCACCTCATTGGCTGGTGATTTTTTTGACGCATGCGTATTGGGTCGAATATTGTTGAAAGATGATTTTGAAGAAAAAATGGGGAAATTCACAAAATGGTTTCGGGAAAAACTTCACCAAATGGTTTCAAAATTCTTTGAGTGACAGCGGGAAAAAAATTTCATTTTACATTCAATCATCGCAATTGGCGAGTGTGACTATTAAGTTTAGCCAGTACTGGCAATAACATCAATTACCAATTTTCAGTATTACTCGCCGATTGGTGAGTGTTAATTTTGTCTTATATCACAAACTGTATTTACATATACTACTAGATATAATGATTATGAACCATGATTTTTCTATTATTGGGCGAGATTCATGTTTTTTCAGCAATTCTTTGACGAAATTTGTGTTTTTTCAGCGATCCTTTGAAGAATTTCGCATTTTTCTCGTGATCCTTAACGAAATTCGTGTTTTCCAGCGATTCTTTGATAAAATACATTTTATTCCGCAATTTTTAGACGAAATTTAGTAAAAAAGCGTGATCTTTTGGTGAACTTTCCTTTTTTGCGATTCTTTGACAAAATTTGCTTATCTTTCATGGTCCTTTTGCATAATTAATGTTTTTTCTGTTGTCTTTTAACGAAAGTCATGTTTCCCCATGATCCTTTGATGAATTTAGTGTTTTATCCTCAATCATTTGACGAAATCTGTGATTCCCCCCCCCGCGAAGATTGGTTAGATGTTTTTAGTCTGCAGGTGCCCTAAAAAGTCTGTGACGCCCGTTGCTGCATTGCACACATTCTTCCATGTGGCATCTAACGAAGGAAATTCATCCTAAAGAATCATTGTTTCATTCTTGACATTTCTGGAAAGAAACAACGTTCAACTCATTCGCTAAATTGTAAAGGGCGAAATGTGTCAAACATTAGCAGAAAGAAAGTGCGCAATTTGTTCGTTCATGGATAAAATCATGAAATTCATTAATCGATAGTTGATAAATTGCGAAATTCGTCAATCGATAGCGGAAAAATCACAAAATTCATTAATCGACAGTGGAAAAATCGCAAAATTCATCAACTGGTTTCGGGGGAAAAAGTTTTCGAATATCGTCGAATGGCTTTGAGAAAAAAAATCACAATCCGTCAATTTCGGGGAAAAAATCATGAAATTCGCCAAATGGTTTCGAAATTTGTCGAGCGACAGCAGAGAAAAATATCTTTTTCCATTCAATCATCGCAATTGGTGAGTGTGACTATTATGTTTGACCAGTGGTTGCAATAAATTTCATTGCCAAATTTTCAGCATTACTCGCTGTTTGGCAAGTGTTAATTTTGTCCTATACTTCAAAATCCTTTTGATCATATCATCAGTGTGCAGGAAAATTTTTTTACGGGAGACCATTTGATGAATTTTGTGATTTTTCTATTATCGATTGACCAATTTTACTGCTATCGATTGTTGAATTTTATAATTTATCAACTATTGATTAGCGAATTTCATGATTTTTTCCATGAACATTTGATGAATTACGCAAAAAAATTAAGAATATCGTTAAATTGTCTTGGGTAAAAAAAATTTAATATTGTCAAATGCCTTCGAGAAAAAAGTTGCAAGTTGAAACGCCTGTGACCTCTTTTTCATGTTATGCATCTCGGGTCTATCCCCCCAAGTGGGACACTTTTCTAAATTTTGCAGACACCTCTCATGTGATATATCGCTGGAAAAGTCTTTGACCGCTTATTCATGTTATGCATCTCCGGGGTCCATCCCACCATCCCCCTCTTCCCCCCCCTAAGGGAGGCACTTTTATAAATTTTGTTGACACCCCTCATGTCATATATTGTTGGAAAGGTTTGTCACTGCTTAATTATATTATGCATCTCCGATTTCCATCTCCCCACTTTGCCCCCCCCCCCAAAGGGTACTTTATAAATTTTGCACTTTTATAAATTTTGTTGACACCCCTCATGTCATATATTGTTGGAAAGGTCTGTGACTGCTTAATCATATTATGCATCTCCGATGTCCATCTCCCCACTTTGCCACCCCCCAAAGGGTACTTTATAAATTTTGCACACAACCCTCATGTTATATATCATTGGAAAGGTCTGTGACCACTTAATCATATGCATCTCCAATGTCCATCTCCCCACTTTGCCCCTCCCACCCCCCCAAGGGATACTTTTCTAAATTTTGTTGACACCCCTCATGTCATATATTGTTGGAAAGGTCTGTGACTGCTTAATCATATTATGCATCTCCGATGCCCATCTCCCCACTTTGCCCCCCCCAAAGGGTACTTTATAAATTTTGCACACAACCCTCATGTTATATATCATTGGAAAGGTCTGTGACTGCATAATCATATTATGCATCTCTGATGTCCATCTCCCCACTTTGCCCCCCCCCAAAGGGTACTTTATAAATTTTGCACACAACCCTCATGTTATATATCATTGGAAAGGTCTGTGACCACTTAATCATATTATGCATCTCCAATGTCTATCTCCCCACTTTGCCCCCCCCCCCAAGGGATACTTTTCTAAATTTTGTTGACACCCTTCATGTCATATATTGTTGGAAAGGTCTGTGACTGCTTAATCATATTATGCATCTCTGATGTCCATCTCCCCACTTTGCCCCCCCCCCCTCCCCAAGGGGTACTTTCGAAATTTTGCACACAACCCTCATGTTATATATCATTGGAAAGGCCTGTGACCACTTATATTATGCATCTCCGATGCCCATCTCCCCACTTTGCCCCCCCAAGGGGTACTTTCTAAATTTTGCACACAACCCTCATGTTATATATCATTGGAAAGGTCTGTGACCACTTAATCATATTATGCATCTCCCATGTCCATCCCCCACTTTGACCCCCCCAAGGGGGTACTTTTCTAAACTTTGCACACACCTCTCATGTGATTTATCAATGGAAAGGTCAGTGACTGCTTAATCATATTATGCTCCCCACTATGAAATTTGTCAAGTTAAAGCAACTATAAATTTTATTTTTATGGTACTATCAAGTTGTTTGCCGTCAAATTTTGACGGGTTCCATCTAGTATATATTATTTATAAATATATTTTCTTGATCTTACACTTACATATCTCAAGAGGATAGCTTATATTTCCCTCTAGGGCAACTAAAGGTTTTATCTCATTTATGCAGCTTATTTCTTTTATTTCTTGTTATTTTTATTTTCTTGCAGCTACTTTTGTAAGTTAGTACGTCATAACGAAATCTCTTTCCTTTAAAGAGAAAGGATCTTCACGATCCTTTATTAAATGACGAGAAGTTATATTTTTTCTTCTACGTCTAATGACTCCGCCATCTTGACTGCTTTCAACTTGTGACCGGCTTGCAACAAACAGCTCACGACGACTTCCAAGCAGTCGCAGGTTTTAAGCAACGGTCGCAACTTTGTGACGCCTCCGGCCGGAAAGCGTTTCCGTTGTATCGCGTATGACAGGATTATGGACTGTGACCCAAGTTGTGACAGAAAGCGTTTTAGCAGTATCCATTACTAAGTACAATTGGTCTAATTTTTTTCGAAAATCTTTTGACAAACAAAAATTTATTGCCTTATGTTTCTTAAAATAGGACACTCCACATTATTTTGATTGAATAGATTTAGTCACTATCGATATTCCATTGAAATTTCAAGTCTGTAGTTTTTTTTATTTCTTTTATTTTACGAAATGTCAAAGCTTGAATTCGGTTTTCATCCAATTTTTAAAATATCGATTTAAAAAAAAAGAAAAAAAACTTCTACTAAGACTCATATTAGTTTGGAAATTCCAAATTGGCAACGTTGAACTAGTCCTTTCCGACGTCCGCGTCAAAGACATTTAAGGTCAAACTGTCAAAACTGTCAGTTTAACTGAGGATTTTTGATCACAGCTGACGTACGTCAGATTGTTGACATTTCCTCGTACAGTATATTATATGCGGTTAGCTGTGTTGTGCTATAATTTCTTTATTCGAGATTTTTTATAAAAGTTTTTTTAAATGGTTACTAAATTTAAAAGTATTCTATTTAACACTTTATTGTGATATTAGTTTGTTATTAAGATGAAATCGCAATTGTTATATGTGTGTTGCATACAATTGAAGAAACAGCAATCAATATGCATAAATAAAATTTTATCTATCCATCGGTAAGTCAATTTTTATTTATGAATACACTTAAGAATGTCCTTTTTAATAAATTTTGGTATCATTGTTTCATTTATTTAGTCAGTGTTATTTATAGTGAGGACAAAATGAAATTCATCAATTTGATTTGGCCATGAATTTATGGCACAAATGGGATTTATTTAAAAGTAGTTACTTACTTGATTATAAGTTGTTTAGTTGAAATATGTTTCATTATCATATAAACTCTGAGATATTAGCTCTCGATGTTATATAAAACTAAGAAAGTAAATTTTTTTTTTAGTTTGAACAGCAAAATTATATTTATTCATAATGTAGTTATTCATAACTTTTTTAATCAATAAAAATATCACTTTCTTATGAATCGTTTCATTTTAGTTTAGCTGTTGAAAAAAGATAACTGTTTTAGAATTGCTAATGCGCTTCCTTGGAGAATGTGGTATGAAATAAAAATATTTACTGAAACACTGAGAACTTTTTATCACTGTTGTTATCCAAAACTGTACAATTAGAATAATTTTTGCAAGTCCTAAATGAATTATCAACATATTAACTGATAATGTAAGCTATAATCAAGATATCTCTGGTCTGCCTACTTATGGAAGTCGAGGAGATGACTTACAAAGCTGACTTTTGGGATTCAAGGAACTCAGTTAACCAAGTCTTCTGTTGGAATTTTTATGCCAGTTGGGTACATTCACAGCCAGAAGTGTGTATTTCATATTTCTGTCTGTAAATGTAACTTGCTAGAGCTTCAGATGTCTTCTACGTCCAAGAAAACTCATGCTGCAAATCTTCATTTACAGTTTGTGGCGATGGATATGCTTCACAGTAATTCAATATGTGGATATTAAGTTCATTTAAGATTTGGAAAAATTATTTCTGTACTTTTTTGCATAACAACAATAATAAAAAGTTCTTTGTTTTTCAGTAACTATTTTTATTTTATATTTGTATGTGAAAGTGATATATATTAGAAATGCTGGCACTTCTCGACTAATTTGGCGAGAGAAGGAAATTTAACATGCATATTTTCTGGCAACCTATTCACTGTTTCTTTGGAACTGATGCTTTACACTCACGCAAACATGTAAACATAAGTTTGGCGACTTTTGGGTTGGTGCGATTTTCAAGACCGCGCCAAACGAATAACTTAATACAATGGCTAGGTTGCCATTTAAGGAAAAAATCCCCTAAATTTGGCGACTTTTTTCCTTTTTTTAACCGATTATTATTTTTTTTTTTCTGCATGAGTGTAAAGCATCTTAGCCGTTTCTTTTTTACACAAGATTTTTTTCGGTATTTATACAATTTATTTAATATAAAAAGTCATTTATTTTTTTGGTACTTCTCCATTATCCCGTCGACCACTTTTCATAAAAAAGTTATCGCCAATCTGTAGGATTTAACGCCAAAAATGCAGTCCCATTCACTTATTGTTAGAAGCATTACATGTATTTGTTATGTCATCAAGTGGTTTTTAATTCAACATTTACCTGTATTTTTTATTATGTTTTACCGATTTATTAGTTATTTTGTTAATTAAAATAACAATTGCATCCTTAAATGGCTGTGCCATGATATTAAAAGAAAAAATGCATTGATAAAATGTTGCATTGCATAGTTAAGTGCAATAGATCAATTTCAACTGATGTTACAAATGTTTATTCACCAGCCAAGAAGGGTAATTAAGAAAAATAATGTAAATAAATAAACATCCAAGATTTTTTTTTCTATTTTCATTAATATATTGTAATTTTTGTTGTTGTTGTTTAAACTTACTGATAGTTGACACTTTGGTGAGTGGGGCTTTTCTGAATTTTTTTTATTTTATTTATTTATTTATTTTGATAGTACAATGGCAACATTCTTCTATTTGTTTATTTGGCATTACAGTTTGGCGATAATTTTATTTCATGAAAAGTGGTCGATGGGATAATGGAGAAGTACCATTTTTTTTTATATACAAACATAAGTAATTTGTGTATAAAAAACAATAATAATAATATATATATATATATGCAGGGTTGTGGAATTACATCATTTTACTTGCCTCTAGTGAGTGGCTTTTCTGACGAGGCGAGTGAATCTTTTAGAAGTCTTTTAAAAACTGCAGGCTATAGAAGATTTGATTTTACTTGTTAGCTGTATTTCGCAACTCTTCAAATTACTGCAATGTCACTATGTTAACTAAGTTCTAACCTTATACTAAACTTTCCTCTATTGTATATATTTCTTAATTTTATTTGGAAAAAAAAATACGAAAATGTATTATTATAGTAAGGAATTATTTTTGCAGTTGCGTAAATTCTGTCATAACAATTTTCAACTGTATGTTGCTTCTTGCTGGCTGGTAAGATTTTCTGAAAGTTTCCCACTCCTACATATACCCTCAAATCTGCAGCGGTTGTGCAGAATTTAGAATTTTGTGTATTTCTGGTCATGCATAACTAAATATGCATAATAATAATGAGATTTTTTTTTCTTGAATTATTCAATGAAACTCGCCTTATAAAGATATATTACTAAGGCTAAGATGCTTTACACTCACACAGAAAAAAAAAAAATAATAATCAGTTAAAAAAAGGAAAAAAGTCGCCAAATTTAGGGGATTTTTTCCTTTATTGGCAACTTAGCCATTGTAATAAGTTATTCGTTTGGCACGGTCTTGAAAATCGCGCCAACCAAAAAGTAGCCAAACTTATGTTTACATGTTTGCGTGAGTGTAAAGCATCTGTTCCATTAATAATTTACTTCAAAATCATAAAAATACAGAAATTTTATTTCATGCTTAGCCAGACTTAATTATTTGAAGTGTTAAGATCTTACTCACAGCTATTAATGATTTTAACACATAAAATTATAAATTAAGTACAAATTTTAGAAATATTTTGACAACTATATAAAACAGGCATCTTTTAAGAGCAGCACACAGAAAAAAAAAAGAGGAGGAGATATTTAAAAAATATGAATGCATTATAGGCCTATATGTTTAACATTAGTGAAGGGAATTTGAGATCTTGCTGACCATATTTTGCGTATTTATCCATTGTGACATTTTGGTGCTTTGAAATCAAGAATACATTATTTTATCATATATTTTTATGAACAAATATTACAATATGAATTTTATTTTGCCTTTTTAGAACTTAACTGTAGAGCATTCATAATTTTGATGAATGCAAAATTGTATGTTTTATTTAAATACATACTAAAAAATCACTTATTCACTGAAAAAGAAAATCTTGAAAGAATAAAATTACAAAGATTTATAATAGGTCTCTTACACTAATCAACAAGAAATTTATTTTGTATGTAAGAAGGCATCCGTATTATAAAGGCATGCTATTTGCTAATTTTATTGACTGTCAGTTCTTTTTTTAAAATACATTGTTTATTCGTGTTATCAGGTTTAACCTTCTTTTACACAGCTCTAGAAATATTGATTATAAATTTAAAAAACATTTATTTTTTTAAATAACTAATTTTCAGGCATGGTTTTGTATTTTAATCTATTACCACATGACTCAAACTCAACAGTAAGTATTTGCCCGTTACAATAATGTAAAGTAACATTTGCAGCAAAATAAGCAATAATAAGCATAAATAAGCAATAATAATAGTAATGAATTATAACAGCGGTGCAACCAGGATTTCAACCAGGTGCAACCACCCTTCCTCATTTTGCAGGAGTTTGGAATCATCGTTACTCATAAAATGAAAAATTTTGTTTTATGACTTGTCCCCAGTAAATGTGACACATTAAAACCAATGTAATGAAAAGCTATTATTGATGATTAAAACTATAATTCATGATAAATTAAAATATATTATGAATGTGATTAAAATTCCAACTTACTGAGTCCCAGCAGCAGATTTTTCTGTGTCAATCTGCAGCAAAACAAAATTTATATGTGACCATAAGAAAAAATAGTAACCCATAAATTAAGCAAAATATACATTTACGAAGAAAATGTAATAAGAAGATCTAGGGATGCACCGTATAGTGACTTTGACGAAATACCGAAAATTCGACTGGCTGTATTCTTCTATATTTCATGGTTTAAAAGTTTTTAAAAATTAAATTTCAAAATAATTTTACATATTTAGCACAAAGACAATTTTCATGAAAAAAACCTTTTTCACAATGAAACTTTACAAAAAAAAAAAAAAATCTATGCTTTAAATTATTTAAGAAGGATTAGTCTTAACTCTTTTAATTAATAAAAAATTCAACTTATGACTTTTTCTGTGAACTAAAATATATGAATAAAATTTACTTATATTCTAAAACAAATATATTAAAATCAAAAAGAAATTTTGAAGGAATATTTTACAATCATATCGCATTTATTTGACAAGAAGCGAGTAAATAATAATAATAATAAAACATTCAAATGGTGGCAACTTAGCAAGAAAGTTTTTGAAATGTACTAGAATGAATAAAGTGAACAATTACTTTCAGTGGTTGGAAATTTATATGGTGTTTGTAAAATTTTAGAACAAACTTTTGAGGACGATAATGAGGCCAAAACAAGCATTTTCTGTACAGAAAACCAACATCACAATCCATTTATTCAGTCAAAAATAAAAGGTTTCTACAAGTAGAACCCTAATATTTGTTCACAACTTTAACAATAATGAAGATATTTTAGCAAGATTTTTATCATATTAACTTTGTTTTGTATAAAGTGTATTGGAATCATTGAAGTGATTGAATTTTAATCAGTGACACAGTATATGTACTGTCAGCTGCATTCTGAATAGTGGAATATCCAGCTTAGTATTTGCACTGCACTAGTGTTACTTTTTAACACTTCTTGTCATATTTTACAGAAAGCAGAGTAAGTCTGATGTTTGAATATATTGTTACAATATCTTCATTATTGTTAATTTTAAATGAAAATGCAAGTTCGACATGGAGTGAGATACACTGTATTTTTTAATAAGTGGTTGGAATTCTGGTTGTTACTTATTATAACCCCTGAAAGATGCATATTATCTTTCATTATGTTTAGAAATATCCTGTTGTGAAAAAGCTAACAATATTCAAAAACTTGCATTTACAGATCATTAGTTCCTTTCCTATGAATGTCATCATTAACAGTTACTTTTCAAACAGCAAATAAATAAAGCAAAAGCAATCTCTGTTATTTAAATATGATTGTATTTCTTAATATCTTTATTTATTGACAGTTAAAAATAAAAATTATCTAAGGTTTTCAAAAAAAAAAAAAAAAAAAAAAAAAAAAAAGCTTTTAAAAACATTTTTTTTAAGTATTCAGTTTGACTGAATATCAAGAAATTTGGCCAAATCGAATATTCAGCATATCAAATAGTTTGATATTCAGCCTAACCAAATATGATATTCAGCTTAACCAAACATTCAGTAGTATGACTGAATACTGAATATGTGGTGCATCCCTAAAAGATACAATAATTTAGGAATAAAGTAAAAATTAATTTTTTTTTTTAAAGAACAGCCTTTATTTTAAAGTTACTAAATTAAACTGCAGTGTGCGCTGCCATGTTGCATACTTTTTTAAAATATTTTTATTAGTGCCTCATGCTTTTACGATTTTATTTTGACTTCAGAATTTTCTGTTTAAAAGCATTTCTTTACCTTTATGTACACTAAGCATGTTATTTTTCTACTTTCAATTTCTAATACCTTTCTTTGCATTTACAGATCATTAGTTCTATGAATGTCATCATTAACAGTTACTTTTCTTAATTGTTACTTTTCAAACAGCAAATAAATAAAGCAAAAGCAATCTCTGTTATTTAAATATGATTGTATTTCTTAATATCTTTATTTACTGACAGTTAAAAATAAAAGTTATCTAAGGTTTTCAAAAAAAAAAAAAATTAAAAAAACACTTTCTTTGAATATTCAGTTTGGCTGAATATAAAGATATTTGGCCAAATTGAATATTCAGCACATCAAATAGTTTGATATTCAGCCTAACCAAATAGTTTGATGTTTGACATTCAACTTAACCAAACACTCAGTAGTATGACTGAATACTGAATATTTGGTGCATCCCTAGAAGATACAATAATTTAGGAACAAAGTAAAATTTAACTATTTTTTTAAACACAGCCTTTATTTTAAAGTTATTATAATAATCTGCAGTGTGTGCTGCCATGTTGCAAACTTTTTCTAGTGGATTTAGAGTATTTTTATTAACGCCTCATGCTTTTACGATTTTTATTTTAACTTCAGAATTTTTTGTTTAAAAGCATTTTTTTACCTTTATGTACACTAAGCATCTTATTTTTCACATTGTTTTCTACTTTCAGTTTCCAATGTATGTTTTCTTTTTCAGATAATTCTGAATTTCAAAAAGGGTTTAACAGTTTCAAATTGCATAATAAGACAGTTAAATTTCTAACAAACACTTTCCTACATTCTAGTTTTATTATTTCTTTTCATATAAAAACAGGGTGCACTTTCAAAGACACAGATTTCTGTTAAATCTTTTTATTATTGCGACTGATTTAAACCTTTCAGACATACTGATATTAATTCAATATGAGTAGTAGACTGCTTATGTAAAAAAATTTCTTCAAAATATAAAATAGATTTAAATAACACTACTATCTTACTTATTAAATGTTTGAAAAGAAATGAACAGCAATAGAAACTAATTATAGCAGAAAATTATAATTTAATCAAATCTCACCAATAGCATTTTCTTTTTCGCCAATAGCAGCTTTTATTTTATGCATGTGTAAAAAATAAACAATTCTTTGATGTTGAAATAAAATGTTTTAGTTTGTGGTATTATTTTTTTCTTCTTTGTATATTAAATTTAATGAGTAATATATGTGTATGTATAATAAAAAAATGTGTGTTTTAAATGCATGTATTTTCAGTGAAAATTGTGTATTTTAAATGAAATGAATGCAATGAAAATTATGAAGATGGTAACAACATTTGGCTATGTATTACCTGTGCTCGGCTAATACAAAAGTACCACAATTTTAAATGTTTCAATTTAAGTAGACTAGCTTTATATATATATATATATATATATTATTTATTAATACAGTGAATTAGAAAAAGATAAAATTTATTAAAACATTTTCTGGTAGTATTCACACCATGTACACTAATGAAAGTATTAAATTCATGAATCATAAATTCATTTTAATTTACTTGTTATAGATAATCCTTATTAATTTTAGAATTCCTAATGCATTTCGGTACTTTTCTACTATAATTCTAATGTCAACATTCTTCCATTTGTTTATTGGCTTTGGCATAATAGTTTGGCGATAGTTTTTTTTTTTAAATGGAAAACGGTCGACGGCATAATGAAGAAGAACCATGTATATATGTATACATACAAATTACTTCTGTTTGTATATAAAAATAGCTTCTTTATATTAAATAAATTATATAAATATTGAAAAAAAAATTGTGTTTGAGAAACAGTATATATTCTGCCAGAAAATATGCATGAGAAATTTTAGGGATGCTTCAGTTCTCTGTAACTCGTCACCAAGACCTCAATAGTCGAGAAGTACCAGCATTTCTAATATATAACACTTTCAGATACAGGTGTAAAATAAAAATATTTACTGAAAAACAAAGAACTTTTTATTACTGTTTGTTATGCAAAAAAGTACAAGTAAAATAATTTTTCCAAATCTTAAATAAACTTAATATCCACATATTGAATTACTGTGAAGCATATCCATCGCCACAAACTGTAAATGAAGATTTGCAGCATGAGTTTTCTTGGACGTAGAAGACATCTGAAGCTCTAGCAAGTTACATTTACAGACAGAAATATGAAATACACACTTCTGGCTGTGAATGTACCCAGCTGGCATAAAAATTCCAACAGAAGACTTGGTTAACTGAGTTCCTTGAATCCCAAAAGTCAGCTTTGTAAGTCATCTCCTCGACTTCCATAAGTAGACAGACCAGAGATATCTTGATTATAGCTTACATTATCAGATATGTCATTATGTTGATATTCATTTAGGACTTGCAAAAATTATTCTAATTGTACAGTTTTGGATAACAACAGTGATAAAAAGTTCTCAGTGTTTCAGTAAATATTTTTATTTCATACCACATTCTCCAAGGTATATTATACATTAGAAGCACATTAGCAATTCCAAAACAGTTATCTTTTTTTAACAGCTAAACTAAAATGAAGCGATTCATAAGAAAGTGATATTTTTATTGATTAAAAAAATTATGAATAAATATATTTTTGGTGTTCAAATTTATATAATGAAAACATATCTCAATTAAACAACTTATAATCAAGTAATTGCTTTTAAATAAATCTCATTTGTGCCATTAATTCATGGCCAGATCAAATTGGTGAATTTTATTTTGTCATCACTTTAAATAATACTCACTAAATAAATGAAACAATGATACCAACATTTATTAAAATAGACATTCTTAAGTAAACTCATAAATAAAAATGCACTTACCGAAGAATAAGAAATTATCTGTTGATTGCTAGTTCTCACAATTGTACACCACACACAGTAGGAGAGACCAGTACACACTGGACCTATGGGCACAGTGGACCACCCCCTAATATTTTATTTATTTAATTTTTTTTTAAGCTTCTCTTCTATCCTCATAGACAACAGCACTGCACTGATTATGTATAGCCTTCAGAAAATATGTTTAGATCAGATTGAACTATTTTATCCTGATTGGTTGTTTTGAGCTTCTAAAAGTAAAAATTTTCATCATCATATTTTTATTTTTTTAGTAATTAAAGGTTGTAGATAAATAAGGTAAAACAGCTTTTTTGAAAAGCTAAGATACTTGTTTTTATTCAACTTTAAAGTTAATATGTTTAAAAGAAAGCTATAAACAATATTAATATGATTATTTATTGAACTTTAACAGGGGGCACAGTGGTCCACAATCCACTCTACTCCTGTAATGCATAATGTTCAAAATATTTAATAATTGCTTATTTTCTATAAATAAATATTGTTTTAAAGTAGTTAACTGTAAAATAAAGTAAACAAAGAAAAATAACAATTTATTTAACATAGTAAGAAATATTTTGTTTTGTATTTACTACCTTTAATAAATATAACTGTAGTCTACTAATTGGTGATGATTCTATTCAAGTAAGATTCATGAGATGCAAATTGAATGGAAATCAGTTTATTTTTCTGGAAACTGTAGATGAATCTGTTGTTGATGTCAATGATTTCATAATGTTGTTCCCAGACCCCAAAAGTATTTCAGGAAAATTCCAGGCTCAATCTTACTCATAAATATTTTTGGATTTCATTTGCAAATTTTAATGTGCACTGATTTTCTTGTACTTAAGTAATAACTTCAACTAAATTGCAATTGTTCCTGTATCAATCTGTTATTATTTTCAAAATATAATTATTATTTTTTTTTTCAAAATGTTACTTGTAAACTTATATTACTATATTATTTTGTGGGTAAAGAGGAAATAAAACACAATTAGTTTAATGAAAAATAGATTTATATTGTATTTCAGATAATACCTAATAGCGGTCTACTGTGACCCGGTAGGTGGACCAGTGTGCCCCAATTCTGGGGCACACTGGTCCACTTTACGAGTGCATATATTTTTTTTTTTTTTAATGTATTAAAAACTATGTTCTGAGAAAATTATGATGAATGTATAAAGGTTTAAGGAATATTCAAAAATATTTTTATGCAGATCGGTTTGTCTGTTAAAGAGAAAAAAAAATTAACTGAAAAAGTGGTCCACTGTGTACCAGTCTCCCCTATAATTTTAACTGTACATTTTTGGACAATAGCATCTATGTACTTTAACCTCCTGGGTGGAGGATGTAGAATCAAGCACAAGATATTTTATTTATTCCACTTACTCTGTATTTGTTCATAAACAGACACATTTCAAAAAACAAATTTATTTTGAGTGAATTGCAAAAATATATTTTAAGTTATCGTAAAAATAAGTTTACTTTAAAATGGTCAAATTAGAAGGGCTTTATCTTTTTAACAAAAATCTTATTTCTAAACAAGTTTTATTTTTGCTTAACTTACAAGATAAAATTTTCGAACATAAATCTAAAATATTGAAACAAATAACAACTATATAAATATTTTACAAAATTAAAATTGTTGAATATATATTTAAATATGTATGTTTATTTTATTGGTATGTATTATTTGATTTTGCTTACATTATTTACTTTTTTGAAATTGTTAAGCTTTATTAACTATTAAATTAAAAATATACTTTATTGCAAAACTTATTTGGAATCATCTTTAAATTTTAACGTACACGCATGCATGAATATTTTAAAGGATCAATTAATTAACTTAGATAGATTCCTCTCTCTCTTTCCGCCCCCCCCCTTTTTTTTTTTTTTAATTTCTGGTTTCAGACGCTTCAACTTATAATCTCCACCAATTTGTTTCGTTTCAATGTATACATTTCGCCTTTATTGCATGTTAAAATTATATACTCTTACTCAAATACACCATTCAAAAAATTTATTAATAAATTACCTTATTTAATTTTATTTTAGGAAATTAAATATTTTTAATGCTTATTTAGATATATAAAAATATAGCTTGATGTAAAAAAATGGCATAAATTTCGTATACATTAATAAAAATTAATTTTTTTAAGTAGCTTTTAGCCATAGCGATTAATGGTAAACAACTCAAATCTGACGTACAGTCCTCGCGGTTGAGATGTTTCAATTTACTTCAGATGGCTGATGGCTTTTAAATAATACGTTATCTGGTGGAAAAAAGATATAACTGCTCCCTTCAGGAAAATCCCTTGCAATCCCATTGCGTTACAAGCATTTTTAGTTTGTTCATAATGATTATTTTTATGCACAATTTCAGATTTCATGTGCTATTTGTGTTCCGTGTTTATACGTCAAAGTAAAAATTATCC
Organism: Maratus michaelseni; assembly: GCA_963931845.1. NCBI lineage: Eukaryota > Metazoa > Arthropoda > Arachnida > Araneae > Salticidae > Maratus > Maratus michaelseni. Next base: position 260,087,038 of record OZ007600.1, on the reverse strand, counting down.
GCATTTGAATATCTAACACTTTTAAACGCGTTTACAATAAATAATGGTTTCAATAGCACTTTAGCATTAGGTAAAGGGCCAATTTTCCTGTACCGACGGCTGCAATCAGCGCCTCTATAGGCCGTTTTAAGTCCCAATTGCCAGTCTATGTATCCTAAATGTCTTTGGTCCGCGTGGTGAAATCCGGCGCATGCCTTTGGACAATAAACATTGTTGGAAAGATTCCAACTAAATTGAATTATCTGGAATTTTTATTCAATTTTTTTTAAATTTAATTTGATATCAGTTAATACAGTCTTTTTTTTAAATTATGAAGCAATTCAGCATTAAATCCATGCAGTAAAAAAACAAACAGAAATATGCTTTTTGTTTTCTTTGTAATTGCATAAATATAATTATGACAAATCAATATTACGCAAGATTTGTATGACAGTTTTTACTTAAATTTTACAGGCGGCTAGCCCCAGCAGTTAGCATTACTCTGATTGGCTCTTCAGATTGACATATTCTGTCCATAGTGATTTTTATAGTCTAGTTGGGTGCTCGATTGCATCAGGCAACGCGCATGCGCTAGCGGTTTAAACATGGTATTTTCGTTTGTTTTCAAAATTATGCAACTTTTCGCAGGTATTGCAGAAATTTGCGGAAAAGAAATAAAATTTGGCAGCCGCCAGGTGAGAAAGGAACAGCTTCAGCATTAGCCTGCTGTCCGCCATCTTGAATTTTTTTTTTTGCGCCGCGAAAAGGCCGTTTTCGCCAAGTAGTAAATGTCGCCAAGTGGTCATTTTTAGGCCTTTTAGGCTTAAACATTAAAAAATTTTAAAGTAGATAATAAACAAAAAAAAAAAAAGAAAAAAGGAAAGCAAAGCAATTAAAATCATGAATATTTGTTAAAACATGTAATAAATTATTCATGATTTTAACTGCTTTGCTTTCCTTTTTTTTTTCTTTTTTGTTTATTATCTACTTTAAAAAATTTAAAATTTTGGATTTTTAATACATACTTTAAAAAATTTTCATAACTAAGCCTAAAGTGGCTATAAATAACAAGTCGGCGACATCGAGAAAACGGTAAAAAAAGACATAATAAATAAATAAATGACAACTCCAAAAAAATATGGGAGTTGGGGGGGGGGGGCATACCGATAAAACAAATTTAAAACAGCAGAATTTTTTTTAAATACACAGATTTTATGGAAAAAAAAAAGATTTCACTTGCTTAGATTTATTTATTAAAATGATGATTTTTTAAGTAAATTTTAAGGGGCTATAAAAATGTTTAAAGAAAAAAAAATAGGATTACTTAAATCTTTTGTTTACCTGAAGGTAATCATACTATTGCTTAGAGCAAGAATTAAAACAGCCAAAATGTAGCTTCAAAACATATAAATATTTAAAAAAATATAATAATAATAATTTTTTAAATATTTTTCAAAGTTATTGTTTTCACATAGCAAAAACCTAGCTTTAAACATAAAAAGATTTCACTTACCTCTTACCTAAAAACATAAATAACTTGCTGTTGAAGGGAGTTTGGGATGGGCTTGATAAAAAGGTGTTTATTTGATGTCAGGGGGGCTTTGCCCCCCTGAACACCTCGTTTTTTTCATATTAACAATAAATCTACTTTTCGGAAATTGACAAAGTAATCAAACTGACTTGCTTTGTGCGGAGTATTCCGAAAACCACGCAAATTTAAATCGCAAAAATCAAAATAAAAGCAAAATTATAATTTAAAACATAAAATAGTAAATTAATGCCAAAATTACGTTTTAAAAAACATGCATGAGTACTCAAAAAACTACGCAAATTTAAATCGCAAGAATCAACAGCAAAAATATATACTTTAAAACATAAAATAGTAAATTATTGCCAAAATTACGTTTTAAAAAACATATATTTTATTAAAAATAACAGAAAACCAACGATCTCACTTACCTAGAAAAATTGTAAAATGGTGATTTTTTTAGTAAGTTTTAGAGGTCCATAAAAAGGGTTTTTTTTAAATAAAGATTACTTTATTTTTTGTCAGGGGGGCTCAGCCCCCTGAACCCCCCGGTAATAATAAATGATAAATAAATTGCAAAATTATATCCTGATAAAAAACACGTGTAGTCATAAAATCGATGAGAAAAGTAGCAAGCTACAGAATATTAAACAGTGGTAAAAAAAATTATCTGCTTTAAAAAATAACAAATTTATCCTTAGATTCAAATAATTATTACATTTATAAGAAATAAATCGGAAAAATGAAACCTGAAAAAAAAAAATAAACGGCGACACTCGTTGTTATGCGGCAGGCTGCTATGCAAACGGCAACGTGATCGGGTAGTGTCCAGTTGTCCGTGGGGTTGTTAGGGTACGGGAAAGGGCTAGAACGCTAGAGCTGCCGAAAAGATCGGGGTTGCCATCGCAAGTATCAAAGGCGAAACTCGCCAAAAAAACCCGCCTAATAACGATGTTTTTCGACCAATAGAAAAACGCAGGCTAATGCTGAAGCTTAGCCAAAAAAAAATACCAATGTAATTTCTATGATTAGAAGAATTTAAAAATAAAATGCCTAGAAGATTAATGCAGGATCGTAATCAGATAGCAACTTCTTTAGTCCCTCTACATTTTGTAATCTTTTAGTAATAAATAGCATTTATATTTTGTAATCAAAGGATCTGTGAGCCGCCTGTTTAAATTTTATATTTTTGATTAAGCAATTTATTTTTACCCTTGTGATGGCAGCATCAACAGCAGAAGTTTTTAGTGGAATATTTTATCGAAAATGGTCCTGGTATCCGTATTTGCACCTTGCACATTTGGTACGCTATTTCATTTACAATATTATCTTTAATTCATCGAAGTTTTTTTACATCTGATTTTAGGCAGAAAAAACTAAAAGGTAACCATTGCTGTTTGTTATTTAATGGTATTAAAATCTATGTTGAATCTGTAAAATTACAATTCACCCTATAGATTTTCTTTCATGCCCCATTTTTAATGATTATCCTGATTCACTTTAAACAGACTCCAGATTTTTCCTCGTGTCCGTCTTTTTGTTACTTTCGGATAATTAAATATTAGATTTTTTTTTTTTTTTTCAATTTCTGATATTACAGGATATGCAATAATCGTGAAAAAAATCAGGAGTTTCAACAATTGGATCAAACATTTACATTGAGACATACTTTATTTAATCCTTCTCCATCCGCTGTATGAATACCAGCATTTATGTTAAACTAATTTTATTATAATATAAAACATAAAATAAAATAGAATTGCATCCTATTTATTAGATACACCTCCTTTTTTTTAAATATAGACGTCTTTCTTATCATGGTAAAAATTAAATATAAATGGTTAAAATTCATTACTGAACTGATTAAATCCACTTCAGTTTTACCTCAATAATTTTTAATTACTGTATTACTAAACAAAGTGTTTATTATCACAGGGGGCCATTTGGAAAATGATAGGGGAAAAGTGATCTCTTCCCCTTCCCCCCTAAAGAATTTCATGTTTTGTAGCTTAGCACTTAATTCAGGTCAGACAAATATATATATATATATATATATATATATATATATATATATATATATATGTATGTATGTATGTATGTATGTATGTATATATATGTATGTATATATATGTATGTATATATATGTATGTATATATATGTATGTATATGTATGTATGTATGTATATATGTATGTATATATATGTATGTATATATATGTATGTATATATATGTATGTATATGTATGTATGTATGTATATATATGTATGTATATGTATGTATGTATGTATATATATGTATATATATATATATATATATATATATGTATATATATATATATATATATATATATATATATATATATTATATGGAAATTGTACAAAAGCTAAAATTATTTGTCCAACTTAATTATGATATAAACATTAGTAATAAATAAACATTTTATGCATGGAAATTAATAATTATCAATAATATTATTTAAAGACTTGCTATTAAAATTTTATCAAAGTTACAATTATATAACATTTATCCTCAATGAGTACTTTGCTTAATTAAAAAATATCTTAATAATCAAACTGTATCAATTGCTTCTCAGCTGTGCAGAACAAGATCAAAAGAAATATCGGCAAAATTCTAGAATGAGCAAGACACCCGATTTGGCGACTTTTTGACGCACGCCAACCCAAAAATCGGCAATCTCCAAATTCTACCCAATCAGAATGTGTGCTTCCTAAGGCAAACTTTTTCACAAAGTAAATATCGATTTTATTCCTTTTTTCGACTATTTACAAAGTTTTAGCCAGTTTTTCTTCACGATTTTTCGATTTTTACAAACATTTAGCAATATTTACCTCCATATTTTTATATTTTTACAAAATTTTAGCAATATTTCTTCTGGATATTTCAATTTTTACAAGCATTTAGCAATATTTTCCTTTGTATTTTTACAAACTTTTAGCAATATTTTCCTTTGTATTTTTCTATTTTTACAAACTTTTAGCAGTATTTCCCCTGGATATTTTGATTTTTAGAAACATTTAGCAATTTTTTTCCTTTGGATTTTTCTATTTTTACATATCTTAAGCTATTTTTTCATCCTTTCTTAAACTTTGTAAATTGTCACAAAACAGAATAAAATCAATGTATACTTCATGAAAGAAATTCTCATAGGAACTGTGTAAATAATAGAGAATGTGCATGTTTGTCAACAAACTAGTACCTCACTAGACCACGCCTCTTCGGTAGGCAAAACATTTCCGCTCAATGCGCTATTTCCTACGGTTTCCTATGAGAAAGCGAAATTTTTACATTCAATTTATGGATCATATTTATTCAAATACAAATTTTCTTTTATCAGATTATGCACAGAACTTAGATTCTGTTGCTAATCAAGATTAGGTACTTTTCGGTTAGCCGGGCGCCAATGATATATATACATGTATATATACACATACCTATGTATATACACATATGTCTGCATATGCATATATATACATACATATATTTATGTGCATATATGTATTTATATATATATATATGTATATACATATGTATTTATATATGTACATATATCACTGGCGCCCGGCTAACCGAAAAGTACCCAAGATTATTTAACAAAGCTTAGATTTGTCAAACCGAATAACAGTGTTATTATTTTAGATGATCCGTATATTATTGTGGATGCAGATTGGAAAGCAGATATGGCTTTTTGGCCATCAGTTTCTTCATCAGATATTGAAACTTATTTAAAAAAGTTTCCAGGGAAGAATTCAAGTGCTCAAGAAGCGTTTCAACTTGTTGTAGCTGGTAGGAAAAAATTTTTAGTTTTTTTTTTTTTTTTTCCTTTTTAATTATGTCGTAAAGTTAAAGTTTTATTTACTTTTTTTCTACTTGTAGTTCAATTTGTTCTTGTTCGTATGGTAACTTTTTATTGCTTGAGCTAATCGGAAAATGTTTACAAATCTCGTTATATGCAGATTAAATGATCGATTAAAATGATACCTATGAGTGTTCTCAAATCAAAACTGCTTATTTTCTGAAACACTTTTATATAATTTTAACATGTTGTATTATGACAAGAAAATCTATGAAACTGAAGCATAAGTTTTGTCAGAATTCGGTTTTATTAGCTGAAATAATTTTTATACTAAATAAACACTCCTTAGGTTTTAAAAAAATATTTTTACTATTCTAATAATATGCATAAAAACAGGACAAAACAAAAAATTGACTTATATGAAACATTTAATGAAGTACTAAGGGTGATATTTTTTTAAGAAACATTTTACTCTTTTTTTTTTTTTTTTTTTTTTTTTTTGTAAAAGAGAATTATATAATTTAATCTAAAAAAAAAAAAAAAAAAATAGATGCCATGTTTTTGAAAAAACCTTACCATTTAAAAAGCATTTAATCAGGTGTCGATGCAGTTTTTTTTTTTTTTTTTTGGAAGGGGGTGGGGCATTTTGTGAAAAATAATATTTATTTTTCTGAAATTTGTTATATTTTTGTGAAAAATAACATTTTGTAACAAAAGATGATATCCAGTTACTCAAAATCGAACCAAACATTTATTAATAATGAACTGACTAGCGCCCGTGATAATAAATTTAAAAAAATAAAAATAATAAAATAAACAAGTTTTCAATATCGAGTCGAATGAACCAAACCCTGTTGAAATCGAGCCCTTAGAAACCAATAAAAAAATGAGTCTCCAGGCGGTGGAATATGCACCCCTGTAAATTTAACGAATTTCCTTTAACATTAACGCAATATTTAATTTACGGATGCATTCCCTCCCTCCCCCCACTTTCTAAACTTAACCCCTTATCTTTAACAGTAACGCGATTTCTAATTTACGCCTGTGGTGAGTAAACGTAAGTTGATGCCGAAAAAGAAGATTAATATTTCAAAAAATATCCTTGACAGCTTGGCCTACAGGCACAGGTAAATTTCGAATATGCAGACCGTGGGCAGCCTATTTATTGGGATTGCAGAAGAAATGACCTTTTTGCCATGATGCGGCAGTTGGGACCGCTCACATCGAAATCTACCTGTGTCTGTAGGCGGAGCACACAAAAAAAAAAATTCTGTAAGGGTTGGTTTTATAAAAAAACTTGTCAATATAAAAGTTGTAGATAATATTAAGAGGATTTGTAATAAATTAGCGGATTTCATAACTTGTGAATTGACAAAGTTATGATTTTTTTTCTTCTTAAACTCCTATTCTCTCCCCCCCCCCCCCACTCCCCAACCACTTGAGGCCATTTTTAATGATATAAAAAATCTGTCATATATAAATTTTCGGCCCTTTTCCTAGAAATTATAATAACTTTAAACGGATTCGATACGTATCATAATTAAGAAGTTATGGATAACGTAAGGGGTCCAGGTGTCCGGATCTTGTCCGAGAAATTTTTGGTCATTCATGTAGTAGCTGGGAATCCTAAGAAGTTATTAGAAAAAAAAGCTAGCGAATTGGACGATTTTTAAGGTAGCTATAGTAGGGGGCCCAAAAGGGGCTGATAGTTTTGAGCAGGGCCCTAAGATGAACGGTCCTACCTGGAATGTAGAAATGGGGGAAATAACTAAATGGAGAAAACGCCCCCCAAAACAAAGATCGAATTAAAAGGAGACAAGGTATTAACAATTTAGGGAACAATAACTTCAAGGGGCCCGGATCTTCTCCTTTTTTTTTTTTTTTTTTTTTTTTTTTCTGGTCGTTTAGAAGTAGCTAGAAGTTCTAAGTTGTTAGAAAAAAAAGTTAGTGAATCGGACGATTTTTAGGAGAAATATAGTAGGGGGCCCAAAGAGGGGCCAGCTGATAGTTTTGAGCAGGGCCCTAAGATGAACGCTCCTAACTGGAATGGGGGAAAGAAATGGGGGGAAAGTTAAATGGAGAAATGACCCCAAAAACGAAAATCGGATTAAAAGGGGCCAAGGTATTAACAATTTAGGGAGCAAAACAAGGGGCCCAGGGGGCCCGGATCTTCACCAAATTTTTTTGTTTTTGTTGTTCATGTAGTAGCTGGAAGTTCTAAGTTGTTAGGAAAAAAAAAGTTAGTGAATCGGACGATTTTTAGGGGAACTATAGTAGGGGGCCCAAAAAGGGGCCAGCCGATAGTTTTGATCAGGGCCCTAAGATGAAGGGTCCTAATTAGAAAGTAGCAATGGGGAAATAACTAAATGAAGAAAAGGCCCCAAAAACTAAGAAAATCGGATTAAAAGCGGACAAGTAATTATCAGTTTAGGAAACAAAAACTTCAACGGGCCCCGTACCAGGCACTAGGGGGCCAGGGTCATAACTAGAACGTAGAAATGGGGGTGAAAGCTAAACGGAAAAAAGGTCCCAAAAACGATGAGGATCGGATAAAAATTGGGTAAATTATTAAAAATTTACGGCAAAAATCTTAAAGGGGCCCCAGGGGGCCGGGGTCTCAAAAAATAAAAAATCCGAGCCTCAAGTGCATCAGGACGTACCTTGGACTATCCGCTGCTATTAAGAAAGCCAAAATTAATGAATAATTAATTTTAAAAATATGAATAATAAGCACATAACACAGCTAACTATACAGTAGGCATGCGTATGTTTTGCCTACCGTTCGTTCTTTATGGTTTCGTGACGTCACATGCACATTCTCTATGAGTTGAGTTCTCTGCCATAAAGCACACAGTTTATGATTGGGGAGAATCTCGAGATTCCCGAATGCACGAAACTCATACAAGCAGCAGTTAGTAACTTATATTTATGTATGCTTCACATACATTTACTGAAAATAACCCTCTGGATGCATGAAACGCAACGTGCAGCGGTCTCTAGAATGCACAAAACTCCTACACGCAGCGGTTAGTAACAGGGTTGGCAAAAAACCGGGTTTTTTTGAAAAAAAAACAAAAAAAAAGGTTTTTTTGGTTTAAACCGGGTTTTTTTTGTATCTTTTTTAATTACATATATGCACATCAGTAAATAAAATTTAACATTGACAAGAATGATTAATATTACAATAACAGTATATATATATATATATTCTGAAAACAGTTTAAACAAAATAAATAAACAATTGTTATTAATTATGTACAAATTCAAATCATTAAATTTTATTTAGAGCTGAGCTAACATCATTTACATTCAAATTCAAAACAGTTATATATATACAAAAGTTTCCTATGTAATACATAGAACATGATCACTTGTGCCGTCAGGTTCTACAGTAATGGTGATAAGTTTTAAATAATTTTTAAAGATTACTTTTTAAAAAAGTTGAAGAAATAATTGCTGTTTTATATATACATACAGTAGATTTCCGTTACAACGAACTCCACGGGACCACTAAAATATTTCGTTGTAATGATTTTTTCGTTGTAACGGAATTACTCCTATTTATCTAATGAATTACAGGTACACGTAAATAAATTATGTAAGATAAATGTACCTTTCATTATAGAGGATTTTAATGGAAGACTAGTTAAATTAACATAGAAAAAGTTAGTAAATTATAATTCGATATTAAAATTACAAAATTACGGACTAACCTTTATTTAGTAATACATTATTGCAGAAAATCTGTAATTTTAGTTTGTACAAAGGAATGTGTAGTTGATTATAACAAAAACGTGTGCAACGAATGAATGTGAGAAAATACCTCCTCTAGAACATTCTCTTGATGAGAAACAAAAGCACGCATTTTCTCCAAGCATGAGAGAGCTTCCGAAGAGGTAACATTTGAATCGTCGGTGACACTAATTTCGTAATCACTGCTTTCGTCATTTTGTTGGTCTAATGTAGTTTTAATGGTTAAAATGATATTTTCATCAGTCACTTCAGAGCATGTTTGAATATTGTCAACTACAGATAAGAAATCCTCCCAATCCACCTGATTAGGGATTGATGTTAATTTTCTGGTAGCCTTCCAAATTGTGTTTAACTCAGAGGACTGATATCCAAATCTAAAACTCCTGATTAATTTTCTTCAGTGTCTTAATCAGGCATGTTTCCAACAGTTAGAAATTGTTTTCTGTCTAATTTCTTGCCACGAACCAGAGATCAATTCAATAGCTTCTTTGAGATTTATTTTTGGTCTTTTGCCATTCTCTAAGCCGCAAAGAATTTATTTTAGCAAAAGAGCTCAGTTGCGAGATTTTACAGCACGAATGATTGCATGGTCTAGAGGCTGTAGAATAGAAGTGCAATTTGGCGGAAAGTACTCAAATTGGATGCAGTCTAATTTGGGGGAATTATCATGAGGCATGCAGTTATCAATCAGGTGAAGAATTTTCCGGTTTTTAGCTTTCATTTCTTTGTCAAATTGCACTAGCCAATCATTAAAGATATCTTGTGTCATACATGCCTTCTTATTGAATTTATAATCGCAAGGCAAATGACAGTTCTTAAAGCAACGGGGCTTGCCAGAGTGACCAACAATTAATATTTTTCTGTTCTCGGTTCCAGATTTGTTACAACAGAAAAGTACTTTAATTCGTTTCTTTGAAGTTTTCCCTCCAATGCATTTGTCGTCATTAAATGTTAATGTTTTTCTCGGTTCAAGTTGATAAAATATTCCAGCGTCGCCAGCATTAAAAACATCATTGGAGCTGTATGTCTTTATAAGGGCAGTTGCTTTTCCAGCTCTCCATTCATTTACAGTCTTTGTAGGTACATCACTTGCGTCACCTCAAATTGATTTTATTACAATTCCATGGTGAGTACGGAAGCGATTGGGCCATCCAACACTGACTTGGAAATTTTCGATACCAAGCATTGTTCCGAACTCTTGAGCTTTTTGCCTTATCAGAGGATCACATTGTGTGAACGAACATCAGCACAATCACTTGAACACGGCTTTATCGACATCTTGAAATTGGGACTGTCGCATTCGTTTTCTATGGGAACAAATGCTTGCAATTTGGAATTGTCTGTCAATATTTTCCTTATCTTTTAGAAATGTCGATAAACTCGATGGTGTTATTCCATATTTTTTGGCCACATCAGCTTTCCACAATCCTTTATCAATCTCAGAAATTATAGCTTTCTTTTCTTCCAACGAAAATTGTTTTCGTTTCACACAAGCCATATTTTATCAATGAACGAAGCAAGAAACACACTGCAACAGGTATTGGCGACAAAGACATCCCAGAACAAGCACAAACACTTCTTTCACAGTGAAGTCCACCTGCTGTCTGTCACGTGATCATTTTGAAGCGTATGGGCTAATGAAAAAAAAGGAATTCGGAAACAGAAGTAAACAAACGAAAAATAGCAAAGGAGAGAAAAATATGAAATAGCACCTGTCCCCAAAACAACGTTATTTTTTAACTTCGACGTGCTATTCGAAGTATATTTCATTTATGTTAAGCAATTGAGAAAAAAGTAAAAAAAGCTCGATGAAGATTTTTCGTTGTAACGGAATTCCTAATAAAATGCACTTCGTTAAATCGGAATTCTTATTACATTGGGGTTAATGAAATTTGAAAAGGGGATTTGTCAAATTTCGTAGCAACGGGATTTTTCGTTGTAATGGAATTCATTGTAACGGGAATCTACTGTATTTCCAAATGCAACCTGTAATTCATGTTTACCAAATGATTTAGCACACTTATAAAACATATTAATATGTTTATGTATTTCACATTGCATTCATAGAATGGATTCTGTATCTTAATGTTGATACTTAAAAGTTTTTAATAGTATTTAATTGCAAGATTTATATTAAATACTTTAAAGACTTAATCTATTGCCTTCCTATATTTTTTCATTTTAATAAGCAACACTTAGTTGTGTTACATAAGAATATAAAGATATAATGTAGAATTTTACCTTGGTATGCTATACTAATTTTTTTTTTAAATAAAAATAATGCAAAGAAAAGAAAGTGAGACTTACTTTTTTATTCAATTTAAAAAAACAAATTGAATTTCAGTAAGAAAATTAAATTGAAATATATTTAAAATATATATATAAAAGAAACATTTTAAAAACATGGAAATGGAATAAATTTTCAAAATTTTAAGAAAATGGAAGTACGACACATGTCTATAAAGATTCTATGTTAATAAACAGGATTATTAGGGTTTAATGTTTTAAACAAAAAAACAAGTTTTGCCGCTTTTTGTAAACCCAGTCTGTTGCGTAACTTTGATTGTACAACACCAAATGAAGAAAAAATTCTCTCTACATTTGCAGTAGTCGCTTTTGCAGTAAGAATCGTTTCAACTTCTTTCAACACGCCATCATTGAACTTTTTTATTTCATTTTCTTGAATATGCCACCATTCTATAGCTGATACATCTTTACTAAAATCATTCTCAAAAAGATATCTTTGAAATGGAGAACTTTTGGCACAAAATTTTAGTATCAGAGATAATAAATTGTTTTTGGGAAATTTTGTTTTAGCATATTCCAATGCTTCTTTTTTTTCCTCCGATGACAATTCGAGATCAGCATCCTTGGCTCTTGGATCCAACAGATAAGCAAGAAGATGGGCTGGTGTTATTGCCATTTTATAACGAGTATCTAGTTTTTTCATAATGTCTTTATTCAGTTTGATGGTGTTGATTTACTGACAAAAAAGTCCATAGTATCTCTTTTCCTTTTTAAAGAACCAATTTCACTTGTTGCTCTTTGTGTTATTGCTGAATCCAAAGAACTTGAAATACTGGATAGTGACACTGACACATCATCTACACAAAAATAAAAATAAGAATTGCTTAATGATACAGAACATATTACTTCAAAAATCATAATCATATAATTAACAATAATTCAATACAAAGACATTTTTTTTTCTTTGTTTTACTGCAAAGTAAACATCTCTATCATATTGATATATTTATTTTTGATAATTTATTTAATACTCGAGATAAAATTACTATGTCTTTTATAATTTTGGATATTTATGATTGGTGAAAACTTAGTTAATCTCTAAGAGCCATGCATAAATTAAAAATTAACAATTTCATTTAATAACAGTTCTGATCACATAATTTGTTCTTAATAATATGATTAATTTGTAAAACTTTCAAACTTTTATCAAATGTAATTTTAAGATTATCAAAATAAAGTTCTCTAACAAAAAAAATGTCTATTTAAAATTTTCTTGTTTTTTCCAAAATTTCATTACTTAGAATTACATAAATATTTTTTATTTCATAGAATATAACTTTCTAAAACCAAATAGCATATGCAAATTAAATAATAATATATGTGATTTTTATAATTTATCTTCTCAATCAAATATCATTTCAAATAATAATGTAATTTTTTATAAGAGTTTAGAATCATCTGAATGAAGATATACATAATGTGTTCTCAATATGCATTACTTGTAATTTTACAGATAAATTAAAAATTTTGAATTTAACAAATATTTAACTTATTAACAAATTTTTAACAATTTTCTTTCAAAATTAAAAATAATAGCAGCAATAATAATGATAAAATAAGTACTTACCATTATCATCAGAATCAGAATGATGATGAGAATTATTACAAGTTTCAATGTGTTTCTTCATCCTAGCTACTTGACCTTCCATTTCTTTATTACAATTTTTGCATCTAGCTCTACAACCTTTCCTTTTATCATTTTTTACTTCATTAAAATATAACCAAACTAAATCTTTTCTTCTACCAAAATTAGACATTTTTTGTTCTCAAATGCTAACTCTTGGACCATTCATACACAGGTGCAACTATGATGCAACTCTAACTTATGCAGGTTGACTGCTGAAATGAGTTGAGCTGTTCAGTTAGAAGTAGAAGTTATTTGTACATCAAATAATTTGAAAACTTAATTATATAAGAAAAAAATCTTTAAAAAAAATTAACAAAAAAACCAATTGGTTTTTTTCAGAAAAAAACCATTTGGTTTAAACCGTGCCAACCCTGGTTAGTAACTTCATATATGTACACTTTGCATACATTTACGAAAAAAAAACCCCTCTGGATGCATGAAACTCAATGTGCAGTGGTCTCTAGAATGCACGAAACTCGCACAAGCAGCGGTTAGTAACTTACATATATCTACGCTTTGCATAGATTTACCGAAAAAACTCCTCTGGATGCATGAAACTCAATGTGCAGCAGTCTCTAGTATAGGCGCAGATTCCCAAAATTTACAAGGAGCCAGTGGCTCCTAAACCCAAAAAATCCAGTGGCCACAAATGTGAAACAAACGCATAAAAACAATAGTGTTTATATGGGATAAAAAACTACCTAAAAAACTCAGGAATTCAAAGTGTAAAGTAATTTATTTAATATACACACATAAACAAAATTTCAATACTAATTAAGTGTAATATAAATCTTAAATCATGTACAGGCAGAAGATAAAGTTGGGCAAGATACGTTTTTTTTTTTTTAAATTGTATAAGCTAAGCAATTGTGACAACGGGGAATATTAGAAAAACAATATTTACTATTTTGATTTTGCCATACAAAAGTACATATAAAAGAAAATCTGAATGTGTGAGATTATTTTGCACTATAAAAATCAAAACACTTATAAGGAAAATGTTATTTTATCATTATTATCTATAAGAATTTTTTTTTAATCGCAGACTATATAAAATTATCAGACTCAAACTGTTACGAATAATATTTGCTATTCGAATATATTTAATAGTTTGCTGTGTTAAACAGATAATTCTGAAATGTTATCAAAAGATAATAATAAAGTTTGTTATGTGTTTTGCTCTCAATCTTAAAAAAATCACGATGATGACTGGGAACACCAGAAATTGATCACTTTTAAATCACATGGCGACTAAAACACCGAAAGTTAGTGGCCACTGCAAAAAATTTAATCGCCACGTGGCGACTGGCGACCGTGAATCTGCACCTATAGTCTCTAGAAAATATGAAATACATCTTATCAAATAAAATCAACAAAAATTCACTTACCTTTTGTTATTGTTAGTATTCATCTTTTAATTGGTATTAATAAACGTATACAAGCAAGCATAGCAGCATGCATCGAATATAAAAAAAAAACAGTCTTGTTGCCAAAACATCTATAGAAAAATAGGGTTACCACTGTAATAATAATATATATATAACATCCTTATTTCTCATGTTTCTTTTTTTTTTTTTTCACAGGAATTATCCTTCTATGACATACCTTAAACCATTAAACTTCACAAAATACATTCAACAAATCTGATACGCAATAATCCTATTAAGACCTTCTTATATCTTTGCTCTGAGCTCAAAACTCAATCCAATTTCCAGAACAAAGAACAATAAACCAACCAATCAACCACAGTAGGTGTGGAAGATACATAATAAATCGGTAGCAAGAAAATCTCATTTATCGCTTTGCCAAATTCAATGCTACCAACTGTCTCGCTTGTTCTAGAATTTAACCAAAATATCCCCCTCAAGAAAGTTTAGAAATGGCACCCCAGTGTTAGCATGTGTTAAGAGCATTTTGTATAACAATGATAAAATTATATTTATTTGAATATACTAACTACTGGTTATTGACCAAATTTCCTAATTTTTGCATTTAGTACTTTTTTTAGGTACTTTTCGGTTAGTCAGGTGCCAATGACATTTACATGTATAGATACACACACACACATATCTACATATACATATATATATATATATATACATATGTATGTATATGTATACATGTAAATATGTGTATACATATGTATTTATATATGTACATATATCACTGGCACCCGGCTAACCAAAAAGCTAACCGGCTAACCCTTTTTTTATATAATAAAAGGAATTGTTTGTCTCTGTCCATGTACAAAAACATTTACAATTTGTTTAGACTGTTGTTCATATGAAAAACAATAAAACTGCAAATTTCGGCAATTGGTCAAGAAAAAAAGAAAAGGGAATCTTTTCATTATGTCAAGAAAAAAAAAACACAAATTTCATTTATTGATCACGGAAAAAGACGAATCTCATCTCAGAAATTCTGATCTCATCTCAGTTTCATAAAAAAAATGTGCATTTCATCAATCGTTCACGGAAAAAAAATCGCGAGTTTCATAAAACGATCATAAAATAAAACTTTGAATTTTGTCTATTGCTGATAGATTAAAACCGTGAATCTCATCAAGGTGTTGCAAAAAAAAATGTAAATTTCACCAATCAACCACAGAAATAATTGTGAATTTCGTCAATCGGTTGGTGAAAAATATATTGCAAATTTCGTTAATCGGTCTCTGAAAAAATAACGGATTTCATCAATTAGTCACAGAGAAAATCGTAAATTTCGTCAATCAGTTGCGAGAAAAATCACAAAGTTCATCAATGCAGAAAAAATTCATTAATTTCGTTAAACGATCGTAAAAAAAAAAAATTGCGAAATTCATCAAGGAGTTGTGATAACAAAGCATGAAAATTGCAATTTATTATCTCCATCATAATAAAAAAAATCGGGTATTTTTTGATTGTACGGACACCATACCAAAATGTATGCTAATGCATAATGTATATAAATGTATGTATGTATGTAAATGTATGAATATGTATATATTAAATGTATGTAAATGTATGCTTGGTAACAGTGATGTCCATATAACAGAAAAGTACCAAAAATCCTTAATTAATCCTTTTTTTTAAAAATTCCCTTGTCAAAAAAAGTTGCAACGATGCTTTTAAGTGTTTGATGTTTCTCCATCATCCCACACTCAAAATCTTCCCTAAATGTAAGAAATTGTTATATTTATTTATTTTTTAATCTAAAACCTATAAGAAAATAAATAATTTTGATTTTTATAGACATTCATTTTTCATTTAACATGATTTTTCACTTTTAACATTCCATTTTTAACACTTTCCAACTTCTATTTCTTTTAAATGCTAAAAGGTGTAAATAAACAACATAATAAATACACAGTAAATTAACTTTTATTAGGTTGTTTGACATGTTTTGGCTCACTCTGAGCCTTTTCAAACACAAATGAGAATATTCCGTATTTGCACAGTCTTTGAAGTTATTATTTGAAATGCTATCATTTAATTTTCATATACTTTTTTAAAAATTACGCACATTATTTAAATTTTTATTTGGTTGTTTATTTTCATATCTGTAACCATGGAGTTGCTTGAGCCACCATTTTGGTAAGTTAAAAGATGCTGCATCGTTACATATTGTATTTTTGCGTGTTAGTATCTCTATGGTTTTTCGTATTATGGATGGATAGTATAGAATGGAGGGGAAAATTATTTTACTTTCATTGAAATTTATTTGAATGGTTTCTTCTTGATATAGTCTTGTCAGGGCTGTGGTTTTTCAATTATACTTAATATCAGCTCCTTTTTAAGTAATTAAATTTCCTGCTGGTCATGCCAATATAGTAATTCTTAGATACGTCTTCTTTAATAAAAGGTATTTCATATAATCCTCAATAATTCTCAAAGTGAATTGGGTCAATTTTAGTGCAAATGATATTCTTTAATTTCTGAGAGGGGTTAGCCACTAAGCAGATATTGAAACGTTTAAGGCTGTATTTTAATTTTTCAAAAAAGCTTGGATGATATTGAAGAGTATAAAGTTTGTATTTTTGCGAATCAACTTTGTTTTCTGGTTTCTTATTATTGGCGATATCCATGACTTATTTATTAATATGGTGTACCTTAAAACCATTATTACAAGCAATTTTACGAATATTATCTAATTCATTATTCAATTTATTTTCAGTACATACCATAAAGGACCGTCTTATGAAAAATCTGTAGGCTGAAATTTTGTATGTAAATGTAGAATAAGCGATATTTGGTATGGTAGATTGATTAGCCATACTTTTTCGGAAAACAGCTCTGTCGATAGATTTATTTGTTATGGTTAACATTACATCAAGGAATGGAAGGCTTTTATTATGTTCAATTTCAATAGTGAATTTAATGTTATTGACTATGCTGCCAAATTATAAAAATATCATCAACATATCTGATCCAAGTATGGGGCTTTAAGTCATATGTTTCAAAAACTTTAGTTTCCAATGGGCGAAGAGTATATTCAGCTAATAAACCTGAAAGAGGTGACCCCATTGGGGTTCCGTGATTCTGCTTATAATATTTACTATTGAATGTGAAATAGTTATTATGAATGACTAGATTAAGTCCTCTTTTTATTGTTAATTTCATATCATCACTAAATTCTTGTATCTGTTCAATATTATCACAAATCTTATTACATACTACACACGTCTCAATCGATGGATACAATGAAATAATATCAAGACTAGCCATTATATAACTATCTGACAACTGTATGTGTTTGATTTTTTGAATGAAATCTTCTGTTGATTTAATAGTTAATGCAGAATCTGGTAAAATATCTCTTAAGAAGGGAACAGAAGCTTTTTCTAAAAAGTAAGTCGGTCCTGAGCACTTTGAAACTATAGGACATAATGGCATGTTGCTTTTATGATCTTTTAGCCTGCCAGTAATCCTAGAAATAACAGCTAATTTATGTACTTTTATTATTTTCTTCATAAATATGGGCCAAGTTCCATTTTTTAATGATGTCATTGACGTTATAGTTGATTAAATTAGTTGGATCATTTTTAACTTCTTCACAATTCATATCTTTAATGCAATTTTCCGTCTTATTTATATAATCATCTCTATTAAGGATAGCTAATTTGTTGGATTTGTCAGTCTGTACTATAATTATATTTGGTTCTTGTTTTAAACATTTTATAATCTTAAGTTCTTCATTTAGCAGGTTTTATAGGTTTGTTAAAAAGTTTTCTCACTTCTTTAAACACTAGGTTCCTTATTTGTTCTCTATGTTTGTCTGTTGTCGTTTGAATTATACTTTCTATTTCTGGAATAACATTCTTTAAATCTGGTATAACTAGAAACATATATTTAGGTCGTAGTTCTAAAACATCAGATTCTTCTTTGCTTAGCTCACGATTTGATAAAGTCAGAAAATCTATGGGTTGGCAAATAGGTTTTAAACTTCTTTCTGGGTTGTTGTTTAATAGTTTATTCAGCTTGCATTGTTGTACCATTTCTTTTACATTATTTTGAATGTCTCTGTAGAAATCTAATTTGTTTTGTAAATTATCATATATTAATGGTGGAATGGAGTAAACAACTTCCCAATGTAGAGCTAAAGTCCTTTTTTCTAATAAATTCACAAATGCAAATTTCTTACATATACATAAATTTAAACCTTTTTTTTCAAACTTACGATTGGTATAGGAAAAATTCTGCCGTACAAACTTGTTACGATTCTTCAGAAAGTTGGGAATTATATTCAATTTCTTGCATGATAATAGAAATTGCAAATTCTGCTGCTCCCGATCGAAACAAAGGCGTTCATACTTAAAACTTGAGATAATTCTCTGTTGTGATATTTTATCCATCATCGATATTTATATAACAATATAATAAATTATAACACCTTGTAATAATATATTCCTTTTAAATGCTAAAGGTGTAAATTAACAGCATAATACAATTGAAAATAACTTATTAGGTTGTTTTACATGTTTCGACTATTTCCGAGTCATTTTCAAAAACAAATGAGAATATTCCATAATTGCACGGACTTTGAAGTTATTATTTTCATGTACTTTTTTTTAAATTACGCACAATATCTTTTTTTTTTTACTTGGTTGTTTAATTTCATATCTGTGACCATGGAGTAACTCTAATTCCACAGTTTCAGTAAATTAAAAGATGCCGCATCGTTACATATTGTATTTTTATGTGTTAGTATCTCTATGGTTTCTCATATTATGGACGGATAGTACAGACTGGAGGAAAATATTATTTTACTTTCACTGAAATTTATTTGGATTGTCCCTTCTTGATATAATCTTGCCAGGGCTGTAGTTTTTCTATTATATTTAATATCAGCTATATGCTCTTTTTTCCTGTAATTAAATTTCCTGCTGGTCATTCCTATGTAGTAATTCTTCGATCCATTTTCTTTAATAAAAGGTATTTCATATACTCCTGAATAATTCTCAAAATTAATTGGGTCAATTTTACTGCAAATGATATTCTTTAATTTCTGAGAGGGTTTGGCTATTAAGCAGATATTGAAACGTTTAAGGCTCTGTTTTAATTTTTCAAAAAAGCTTGGATAATATTGAAGTGTATGAAGTTTGTATTTTTGCAAATCAACTTTCTTTTCTAGTTTCTTATTATTGGTGATATCCATGATTAATTTATTAATATGGTGTACTTTAAAACCATTATAAGTAATTTTATAAATATTATGTAATTCATTATTCAATTTATTTTCAGTACATACTATAAAGGCTCGTCTTATGAAAAATCTGTAGGCTGAAATGATGTATGTAAATGAAGAACATGCGTCATTTGGTATGGTAGATTGGGTAGCCATACTTTTTCGGAAAACAGCTCTGTCGATAGATTTATTTGTTCTGGTTAACATTACATCAAGGAATGGAAGACTTTATTTATGTTCAATTTCAATAGTGAATTTAATGTTATTGTGGTAATGTTATTCCTTGAGTTTAGCTAATTTATAAATATTTTAAGTTCATCAAGACTACCGTAAAATACCGTTAATCCGCCCTTCCCGATTAAGCGCCCCCCTCCCACTTTGTAAACAAATTGGAAAATTTTAAAAATCCCGAGAAAGCGCCCTCCCCCAACAGAAATTTCACCGTGCACATCAAGATCAACACCAAAAATTCCATCTCCCGAGTGTTTTTTTTTTTTCCGATGGATCAGAAAGGCGTGACGATTCTTTGATATATCGCAAACATCTACAAAAACATTGTCGATCTGAAAAAGCAATATAACTAAACATTAGTTTTGCTGTAAATGTATCTCCATGGTGATATGAAGGTAATAAAAATATCGATAGTGAAAGTTTCTCATGAAATAAGTTAAAAAATGTTTATTTGGTGCTGTGTGGAAAATATTTTGATTAAAAGAGAATCTATTTATTTTATTAAAGAATTTATAGTCGTATTTAACATTATTATGAAAACCAATCACAATTAAAATATCGATTCATTGATCAGATCAATCGATTTGTCGATACACATTCGAATTTTTAGCGTAATTTGTTCTATCTTTGTGGTAGTAATGTTTTTTGTTTTAATAATCTGGCAACACTACCAATTCGTTCTATATCTTCTCAATTTTCATGATTTCTATTATTTATTTAGCATTTATAAATACGAAATCATGATTAAAAAAAACGGTTATTTAATCTTCCTAACTCACAACAGAGGGCTACACCGCATAAAATGTTACTAGTTCTCGAAATTACTTCAGGACATTTTCAACTGCAATTTCTCAGTCAAGTTCCTTTTATTTTTCTGTTACAAAATTAATGACAGATATTAGTGTTATTATTTATCTAAATGCATTCCAGTTTCAAAGCTTCTGAAATCCAGAATTTTCTATAATCTGAAATCGTCATTAATCGTGAAGTTATACTCTTTTTCTATTTTGTCTATTATTTTTTTTTCAAAATGTTTTCTTTTGTTACTTTATTAAAACAATGCATGCTTTGCGATGATCGGCCATTAGCATCTCCCCCCACCACCACCCATAAATATCATATACTACAGTTTTAATACCGTGTAAGCGCCCCCCCTGCTTATTTTACGATTTTACGTCGTGTTTAGGGGGGGCGGATTAACGGGATTTTACGGTATGCTGCCAAATATCATCAATATATCTGAGCCAAGTGTGAGGAGTTAAGTCAAATGTGCCAAAAACTGTAGTTTCCAATGGGCTTAAAATATTCATATGAGCTAAACTCAATTGATAATAACATTAAATTCACTATTGAAATTGAACATAATAAAAGTCTTCCATTCCTTGACGTAATGTTAACCAGAACAAATAAATCTATCGACACAGTTTTTTTCTGAAAAAGTATGGCTAACCAATCTACCATACTAAATAACGCATGTTCTCCATTTACATACATAATTTCAGCCTACAAATTTTTCATAAGACTAGCCTTTATAGTATGTACTGAAAATAAATTGAATAATGAATTAGATAATATTTGTAAAACTGCTTATAATAACGGTTTTAAAGTACACCATATTAATAAATAATCATGGATATTACCAATAATAAGAAACCAGAAAACAAAGTTGATTCGCAAAAATACAAATTTTATACTCTTCAATATTATCCAAGCTTTTTTGAAAAATTAAAACACAGCCTTAAACGTTTCAATATCAGCTTAATAGCCAAACCCCCTCAGAAATTAAAGAATATAATTTGCAGTAAAATTGCAGTAATTTTGAGAATTATTTAGGAGTATATGAAATACCTTTTATTAAAGAAGATGGATCGAAGAATTACTACATAGGCATGACTAGTGGGAAATTTAATTACTGAAAAAAAGAGCATATAGCTGATATTAAATATAATAGGAAAACTACAGCCCTGGCAAGATTATACCAAAAAGAAACCATCCAAATAAATTTCAGTGAAAGTAAAATAATATTTTCCTCCAGTCTATAACTATCAATCCATAATAAGAGAAACCATAGCAATACTAACACGCAAATATACAATATGTAACGATGAGGCATCTTTCAATTTACCGAAACTGTGGCTCGAGTTAATTCATGGTCACAGATCCGAAAATAAACAACCAAGTAAAGAAAAATGAATAAATAAAAGATATCGTGCGTAATTTAAAAAAAAGTACATGAATATAATAACTTCAAAGCCCGTGCAATTATGGAATATTCTCATTTGTTTTTTAAAATGACTCTGAAAGAGTCGAAACATGTAAAACAACCTAATAAAAGTTATTTTAAATTGTATTATGTTGTTAATTTACACCTTTAGCATTTAAAAGGAATATATTATTACAAGGTGTTATAATTTATTATATTGTTATATAAATATCGATGATGGATAAAATGTTACAACAGAGAATATTCTCAAGTTTTAAGTATAAACGCCTTCGTTTGGATCGAGAGCAGCTGAATTTGCAATTTCTATTATCATGCAAGAAATTGAATATTATTCCCAACTTTCTGAAGAATCGTAACAAGTTTGTACGGCAGAATTTTTCTTATACCAATCGTAAGTTTGAAAAAAAATGTTTAAAATTATGTATATGCATACCTGCCAACTTGTAAGGTTTAGCCTTACAATGTAAGGATTTAGGTCAAATTGTAAGGTTGTAAGGATGATAAGTAAGATTGTAAGGTTTTTTGGTAAAACTTGAAATGATTATTCAAATATGTTACTCATTTAGTAAAAGAATTAAACTGATGCACACATTGTGTTTATGTTACAAAGATGAGAGAGATTAGCAATATGGTACGTCACAGCAACCAAGTAGTAATTCACAACACGTTATTCTATGCCAGGGAATTTTTAGTCATGCTTTGTATTTTAAAATTTTCTCGCAGCAAAGCTGAATGCAAAATTAAAATTGTAGTTTTGAGACTTTTTTTATTAGAAATTTATTAGATTTTTTTTTTTTACTTATAAAATATTTTAATACTTATATGCTTTTAAGTATTAAATATTTTAATACTTAAAAGAAGGCGAGAAGATTGCTATGAAGAAATATTTGACAAAAAAATATTGGGTAAAGCCAGCTTATTTAAAGTATATTAAAGATAATTATCAATGCTAATATTATTTGGGTTGTGTCTTTTACTTTCTTTTTAAACTTAAACAATTGCTTGTGTAATATTTTTGTATTTATCAGTAAATTTTGTATCAAACCATATATTACCATACCAGATGCCTTCACAAACACTACGTATATATTTTTAAAGATGCACAGTGAAGTACGTCGGGAAAATTGTAAGGTTTTCTGAATGGACATGTTGGCAGCTATGTATATGGAAGAAATTTGCACTTGTGAATTTATTAGAAAAAAGGACTTTAGCTCTACATTGGAAGTTATTTACTCCATTCCACCGTTAATATATGATAATTTACGAAACAAATTAGATTTTTACAGAGATATTCAAAATAATGAAAAAGGGATGGTACAACAACATAAGCTGAATAAACTATTAAACAACAACCCAGAAAGAAGTTTAAAACCTCTTTGCCAACCCGTATATTTTCTGAATTTATTAAATCGTGAGCTAAGCAAAGAAGAATCTGGTGTTTTAGAATTAGGACCTAAATATATGTTTCCAGTTATACAAATTTAAAGAATGTTATTCCAGAAATAGAAAGTATAATTCAAACAACAACAGGTGAACATAGAGAAGAAATAAGGAACCTAATGTTTAATGTAGTGAGAAAACTTTTTAACAAACTTATAAAACCTGCTTATAAAGAACTTAAGATTATAAAAAGATTAAAACAAGACCCGAATATAATTATAGTACAGACTGACAAATCCAGCAAAATAGCTATCCTTTATAGAGATGATTATATAAAAAAGATGGAAAATTGCATTAAAGATATGAATTGTGAAGAAGTTAAAAAAGATCCAACTAATTTAATCAACTATAACGTCAATGACATCATTAAAAATGGAACTTGGCCCATATTTATGAAGAAAATAATAAAAGTACATAAATTAGCTGTTATTCCTAGGATTAGTGGCAGGCTAAAAGATCATAAAAGCAACATGCCATTGCGTCCTATATTTTCAAAGTGCTCAGAGCTGACTTACTTTTTAGAAAAAGCTTTTGTTCCCTTCTTAAGAGATATTTTACCAGATTCTATATTAACTATTAAATCAACGGAAGATTTGATTAAAAAAATCAAACACATACAGTTACCAGATACAGTATACTCTTGATATCTCGAAAACCTTGATATGTTGAAAAATTATTTTTCCGCTTGATATTACATATTCATCTAATGTTAATTTTAATTCTTATCTCGAAAAGTTTTCACTCAAAACCTTGTTATGTCAAATATTTTTCGAAGTAAAGATATGAATTTTTCCTGAAAAATCGTCGTTCATTTGTATCCAAGAAAATAAAAGTATGTTTCTAAGAATCTCTCACACCCTTCATTATCTCTCTGAGGGATCAGGAACGATTTCGATAAGTCCATCTGGTCACTTGAAAGGCAAACAGAGGGAGAAAAACTAGTCATTCCTTGTCACATGGGTGGCATTTTTGGGAGGGAATGAATGAGGGGGCGGGTGAAGATGCATGCGGTAGATTGTCTCGCCAAATCACATATCTTGCCAATGATAATTCAACTATCCAATCATTTGTCACTCATGTTTGTTGCTTAGGTCAAGTGTGTTGTTCTAAATTGGTCAGAATTTACTGCATATGGTTAAGGTATTCGCGAAAAACGTTAGTGAATTGATAAAACGTGTTCGTGAATCGCCAGTTCTAACCTCAAAAATGGAAAGTTTGAAAGAAAATAAAGCAGTGAGCATTAAGCGAAAGTTGAACGTGTTAATAATTGAAAAAAAGGTAGAAATTTTAGAGGCTGTAGATAAAGGTGGGAAAAAGGGACAAATCGCAAAGGATTTCAAAATTCCAGCATCGACTTTATCGACAATTTTGAAAGACAGAAAAAAGATTGAGAAACTTTACGAGCAGGAAAAAGGAGCCGCAAAGAAGATTAGAAGATTAGGAAGGCTGCATATCCCGATTTAGAAGAATGCTTAATAAATTGGTTTAAACAGTGCAGAGATCGTAATGTCCCTCTTGGAGGTAATGTGTTGAAAGAAAAGGCCGAACATTTTGCAGAAAAACTGGGACACAAGGATTTTAAATGCAGTAATGGATGGTTGGAGAACTTTAAAAAACGCCACAACATTGTTTTTCGAAAATTGTGCGGCGAGAGCCAATCAGTGAGCGATGAACTTTGTTCAGAATGGATTAAAAAACTTCATGCTCTTTTGAAAGATTATTCCCCGGACAACATTTACAATGCCGATGAGACAGGGCTTTTCTTTAAAGCACTACCGGACAAAACTGCAGTTTTCAAAGGAGAAGCGTGTCACGGAGGAAAGCAGAGTAAAGAGCGAGTAACATTACTGTTAGCTGCCAACATGAGTGGGACCGAGAAGTTAACCCCCTTGATGATTGGAAAATCCAGAAACCCAAGATGCTTTAAAGGAATGAAGTCCTTTTCTCTTCATTACAAAGCGAATAAAAAGGCTTGGATGACAAGAGAATATTTTTTAGACTGGCTGAAGCAAATAAATAACAATATGTGCAAAAAGAAGAAGAAAATCTTACTTTTCATCGACAACTGCAAAGCTCACGGCATTATCCCAGAATTGAATGCGGTGAAAGTAGTTTTCCTCCCACCAAACACCACTTCAAAGCTGCAACCTCTCGATCAAGGGATAATCAGAAGTTTCAAAGTTGGATACAGGAAGGAGGTAGTGAAGAAGATCGTAGATGCCATCGATAGAAAAGAGGAAATTACGCCATTAAACATACTTGATTGCATGAGGATGGCTGACCGTGCTTGGAGGGATGTCACTCAAAAGACTATCATAAACTGTTTTAGAAAAGCTGGCTTTGTGAAAGAAGCAGAAAATGAAATTGAATGGGACGAGGAACAAGAAAGCAGCGCTGAACCCGAAAATGAAATGCAGTGCGAAGAATGGGGGAAATTTTCAAAATCACTCAATCTTTCCGAAAACATAACTTTCGAAGATTTCACTGAATTAGACGCTGACGTCGAAGTCTGTGGGCTGTGGACCGATGATGAAATCATTTCTCAATCGATTTCTTCTCCAGCGTCTGATGATGAGGAAGAAATGAATGTTCCAGAATCATCACCTATCGTTACTGCGTCCCAAGCTAAAGATGCTGCCCACATACTATGACACTTCATGGAATGCTCGGAAGGCATGGAAAATGATGACTTCGCCACTATTTTTCGAATAGAAAAATTGTTTGAAAACCAATTTCAAAAGAGATGTCGCCAAGCCACGATACTGGACTTTTAAAAAAAAAATTAGCGATGTAAGTTCATTTATGTATTTTCTAATCATTTTCAATTTAATGTAATTATTTTCTACTAGTAAATTAAAATTATCATCAGGTGATTAGACATATTGTCGACTATCATTACATATTTTTACTTATTCTCATTTATCATTACTCTAATTTTTATAATATTATTCTGTATCTTGTGTTTTTACGTGTTTTTTTATGTTTTAGCTATGACCTTGTTATCTCGAAAACTCGCTATCTCGAATTTGTTTTAGCGTCCCTTCGACTTCGAGATATCGAGAGTATACTGTAGTTATATAATGGCTAGTCTTGTTATTATTTCATTGTATCCATCGATTGACACGCATGTACTATGCCAGGGTCGGCGAACCTATGGCACGCGTGCCGTAGCTAGCACGCAAGAAGATATTTTAGGCACGCTGTTTATTTAAGTTCTAAATCAAAATTCAGTCAAACTTCATTGTCAATGCAATTAAAGAGAAAAATAAACTGTCTATATCTATGATTAAATATGGCAGCAAGGATTCTCAAACTACTGTCGCAAGTTTCTTGGCTGCGAATGTCATTGCCCTGATGGTAAACTTTACTGCGATGGAGAGTTTTTGAAGGAAGCCTGGTTAAAATGCGCTCCACCACTTCGTGACAAATTTGAAAATAAAGATAAAATAATTCAACTAATTAAAGATATTTCTTTATCAAGGAATATAGTCAAAGATAGAATCCTAAAAATGGCAGAAAATGTAAGAGAGCAACAAAAATCTGATATCAACAGCAGCAAAAATCTGATATATTCTCCTTTTATCTCATTATGTCTTGACGAAAGTACAGATGTAACCAAATCTGTTCGTTTAGCTGTGTTTGTATGATATTTTGTTTAAAATGACATTAAGGGGGGAATTATTCTTTTTATAATTATTATCAACTACAACCTATGGCGCAGATATGTATACAGCGTTTATAAATTCACTTATTAAAAATGAAATATATTTGTCTAAAATAGTTTCTGTTATAACAGACGGTGGCCCTAGTAAGGTGGATAAAATAAATTCAGTTTCTTTACAACTCGCACATTGGACATATTCTTGGATTTCACTGCATCATACATCAACAAGTCCTGTATGCAAAGTTGGTTTCGAATCTCTTGGTGATATTATAGTTGTAATTAGTATAGTGATATTATAGTCACAAAAACAGTTAATCTCATATCGTCACAGGCTTTAAATAACCGAAAGTTTGACGCTGTGTTAGACGAAGGCAACTCTGTTTACAGTGGATTACTGATGTATAACAATGTTCGTTGGTTAAATCGCGGCAAAGTGCTAAAAAGATTCGTTGATTGTTCGGAAGAAATCCGGTTTATCTTACATGAAGAAAGTAAAATTGAGAAATATATGCAATGGATGGATGTTAAATGGCATGCAAAATTAATATAATTTACGGATTTGTAATAACATTTAAAAGACAAATTTAAAGCTTCTAGGAACAAATAACACTGTTATCAACATGATATGATTCAAGGTTTTGAAGCAAAACCGCAAATATTTAGAAAAGACATTGTGTCCAAAAAAACTGCAAGTATTTCCCAAACTTCAAAATAGCTGGGGATTTTAATTTACATAAAAAAAAAGACGGATCAAGTCTCACTGAAGATATTATTTCGGTATCTTTTAATAGAAGAGTTCGCATTAAGATTTTGTGAACTCAAAAGTATTTCGGAAACTTTTCAACTTATTATCTGTCCCGATGTCACTCTAATTAATAAACTGAACTTGATTGTATTCGATTGGTTGGAAATTTCAAAAATCGAAATGAAACTTATCGACTTCCAATCCAGCTCAATATGGGGTCAGAAATTTGTCAGATTGAGAGAGGATTTGGAGATGATCGAAAAAAAAGATTATAAGGTATCATAAAAAAATAAATAATTATAATAAAATTATGTCCACTTAGAATTCAATTCCAGACACTTATAGTTGTTTGAAAAAATTAGTATTTGCCATGTTGACGATCTTTCCCTCTACTCATGCTTGTGAATAATTATATTCAGAGAAGAACAATATTAAAAATTCAAATCGAATCAACTTGTCAGATTAGTCCAGTTCATGATGCATTTTATTAAAAATAACCAATTATGAGTCTGATATCAGTCATTTGGCATCCAAGATTCCACATCAGAAATCATATTCATTTTTTTCAGTATATTATTATTTTTCTTTTTTTAATTACTCTTTAAAAATATAACTACAGTAAGACATTGTTAAACCGTCACTCGCTTGCATCACTCTGTATATTATGCCAGTTTCTTAAAGTACCAAGCAAATAGATAAAGAAATAGTGGTAAAAAATCGTAATCAATCTTGACTCGGAAAATATGAGATAAGTTAAACCGCCATTTTCGGCTTATGATTTACTTTTTTTTTCTACAAACGACTGCTGCAAATTTAAAGAAGAAACAAACATTTGTGACAATGAGTTAAATAAGAGTAATAACGAACTAACACCCACATTCCAAAACGACGTGGCTGCATTACATACCTTAAAAAGTTTTGTATTCTTTTTGTAAAAAAAAAAGAAAATGTTGCAATGCTTATGAAATTAGAAAATAAAATTGAGTCAATGAAAACCAAAGGGAAAACATATTTCTTTGATTTTAGGTAATGTTTTTTTATGTTTCATACTTTCTTCTTATGCATTAAAATAAATTTTTAAAATAGTAATTTTTCTTTTAATAGTAGTTGCAAAACAAATATTTTGCAGATATGATTCATAATCAATGATTCAATTTTATTTAAAGTGTATTTTCTCATTGTATATTTTAAATTAAAATCACCTCATATATTATTACAAAACCACCACCCTGCTATGTATTATCATAATTATTACAGTCATTTGGCAAGTTTTTTCGATTTAAGTTTTTAATATTTTTTACGATTACTATAATTATTTCTTATATATTATCTCCTTTCTATAATTATTACTGTAATTAATTAATATTTTCATGTGAAAAGTTGTTTTGTTTTCAATATTATACATTATTTAATTCAATGTGTATATTGATATTACCTGCAGATATGTTATACATATTTATCTTAATCTAATAATAATAAAAGAAATTTTATTCATTATTTTAATTTTTTTTTGGTGGGGGTTTGGGGAGGGGGGGGGGTGTTGGCACGCCATGATCTCTTGAAAAAAGTTTTTGAAACAAATTGGCACGCTGATATGAAAAGGTTCGCCGACCCTGTACTATGCAATAAGATTTGTGATGATATTGAACAGATAGAAGAATTTATTGATGATATGAAATTTACAATAAAAAGAGGACCTAATCTAATAATTCATACTAACTATTTCATATTCAATAGTAAATATTATAAGCAGAATCACGGAGCCCCAATGGGGTCACCTATTTCAGGTTTATTAGCTGAATATACTCTTCGCCCATCGAAACTAAAGATTTTGGACATTTGACTTAACACCTCACACTTGGCTCAGATATGTTGATGATATGTTTGTAATTTGGCAGCATAGTCTTGATGAACTTAAAGGATTTATAAATCAGCTAAACTCAATTGACAGTAACATTAAATTCACTATTGAAATTGAACATAATAAAAGCCTTCCATTCCTTGATGTAATGTTAACCAGAACAAATAAATCTATCGACAGAGCTGTTTTCCGAAAAAGTATGGCTAAACAATCTACCATACCAAATAACGCATGTTCTCCATTTACATCCATGATTTCAACCTACAGATTTTTTTTAAGACGAGTCTTTATAGTATGTACTGAAAATAAATTGAATAATGAATTAGATAATATTCGTAAAATTGCTTATAATAATGGTTTTAAAGTACACCATATTAATAAATTAATCATGGATATCACCAATAATAAGAAACCAGAAAAGAAACTTGATTCGCGAAAATACAAACTGTATACTCTTCAATATTATCCAAGCTTTTTTGGAAAAATTAAAACACAGCCTTAAACATTTCAATATCTTCTTACATGCCTGTTTGTGTTCCGGGGAATCCCCGGAATTCCGGGGATTTGACAAAAAGTGCCCCGGAAATTCCGGAGTTACAATGCAGCTGATCGGCATGTTTTTTTTTTTTTTTACTTTTCTATGAATCTGTCATTCAGACTTTAATAGCTGAGAAGCGTGATTCGAAAGCAACAAATCGCAGCGAACGAGCAAATAAGCTACGTCAAAGTGTCAAAAGGCATTTCCACCACGAACGGATTGTGATTGGTTACTCGGAAACCAAGTTTCCTAGCTGCTAAGGTCTAGTAGCTTTTGTTCCGAAAGATCGCGTCTAAATCTCACTTTGTGTTCTCCCACTGAAAGGGTGGGGCTATCGTTCTCCGCGTGTCAGCCAATAGCAGGCAGGAGAGGGTATGATCTTGCAGAGGTAGAAGAGAAGGGAAACGCCGGTCCACAGTCCTGTTCGATTTCTCGCTGCGCTGTTGTGTTGGCTTTGGAGTGATACCTGCCGTTATTTTGCCTGCTTGACATAAGCACGTGTTGGAAAATTTTTATGTGCTAAGATTTTAGTGAATTTAACATGAAATTTCTTGATATTAATTTCGATTTGAATGAATTAGAAGAAGGGGTGAGGAATGCTTTTCGTTGGAATTGGCTAGAACGCATTGATTGTAATGATGCCATTGCCAAATGGTGTAAAAAAACTGATACTGCGGGGCAAGCATATTGCACGTACTGCAATTCCACTTTAAAATATGGTGGAGAAGGCATAAAAGCTTTAACGAATCATGCAGATACTGCAACACACAAAAAACATTCGAAATTAATAAAAAAATCGATGTCTTTGAGCCATTATGGCAGTGCAAAAAATGTCGACGAACTCGTGGAAGACGACGATCGTCCGCTGGATATTATCAGCCGTAAAGCAAGCTTTTCATTTATTTCTTTGAATATTTACTTTCAAGTTGTACTTTTTATAAATGAAATTAGGATTTAAAATCTAGGCTTCAAGAAATCCTCTAAACTTTTTTTTTTGATTTTATGTTAATCCTGAAATGAAATAGTTAATTCTACATTTTTTATTATTATTATTGAAACCATAATTGAGATAAGAAAATTTAAACCATGTAAAAATTTTGATTGATTACTTTTGCTGCAATGGAGATTTTATGGAAGTGACTCTTTAATTTTGCAATTTATTTTTAAGGCAATTGTAAAATATTTTCTTAAGATTATCCATAAAGTAATTAGTGTCATTTTTCATTTATTTCTTTGAATATTTACTTTCAACTTGTACTTTTTATAAATGAAATTTGGATTTAAAATCTAGGCTTCAAGAAATCCTCTAAACTGTTTTCTTTGGATTTTATGTTAATCCTGAAATGAAATAGTTAATTCTACATTTTTTTTATTATTATTATTGAAACCATAATTGAGATAAGAAAAATTACCAATTACAAACAGTACACATTTCATTATTTACTTCTTGTGGCAAATTTGAATCAAATGCTGCACGTTTTGCATTTCGTAAAAACACTATTGTGATAATTGTGCTTACATCCAACCAAAGTGATGACGGTACGATTGCATCAGATTTATGGAGCTTTTTCTTTTTTGGTGGATAAGAATAAATGTGCAAGGTGGAAAAAAGGTAATTAAAGTTTTTTGATGTTTTTATAGTTCATAACTATTATGGGGGGGGGGGTGAGGATTCCAGAAAATAATAAAAGATTTGCATTTTAAAGACAATTCTATGTTGCGACTCATGGGATACTTATGAAGTTAATTGATGATTGAGTTATATACTTTCGTACGTTGCATCCTATTTCAAAAATGGGGATTTATTTTTTCAGGGGATTTCATCAAGTGTTACAAACAGGCATGCTTAATAGCCAAACCCCCTCAGAAATTAAAGAATATCATTTGCAGTAAAATTGCACCAATTAATTTTGAGAATTATTCAGGAGTATATGAAATACCTTTTATTAAAGAAGATGGATCCAAGAATTACTACATAGGCATGACCAGCAGGAAATTTAATTGCAGAAAAAAAGAGCATATAACTGATATTAAATATTTTAGAAAAACTACAGCCCTGGCAAGATTACGTCAAGAAGAAACCATCCAAATAAATTTCAGTGAAAGTAAAATAATATTTTCCTCCAGTCTATACTATCCGTCCATAATAAGAGAAACCATAGAGATACTAACACGCAAAAATACAATATGTAACGATGTGGCATCTTTTAATTTACCGACACTGTGGCTCGAGTTACTCCATGGTCACAGATATGAAAATAAACAACCAAGTAAAATAAGTAAAAGATATTGTGCGTAATTTAAAAAAAAGTACATGAAAATAATAACTTCGAAGCCCGTGGAATTATGGAATATTCTCATTTGTTTTTTAAAATGACTCGGAAATAGTCGAAACATGTAAAACAACCTAATAAAAGTTATTTTACTTTGTATTATGTTGTTAATTTACACCTTTAGCATTTAAAAAGAAAATATTTAGTCATTTTTCTCATATTGTTTATGATTTTTATCAATCAGGTCCAGGGTGCATTTTTGATATATAATTGTATTACTATTATTTCTTTGTCTTTCTTTTTCTTTCAGAAATTTTATGAAATAATGAATAAACTTTTTGAAAAGAAGGTATTATATTTTAATTCTAAGAAAAGGTTTGGGGTCTAAAGTCTTTTTTTAGTAATTTTTAGACCAAATATAGCCAGACATTTTCTTGAAATGTGAATTAAAGCTATTTAAAAATCAAAGTTGTTCAAGTTTTTTTTTAAACCCGTCAGCACTCGTGCCCCTTTCCATTACATTACTACATGTGCAGGATAAATTTAACCCCAATCGGTTTTCTTGTGTCAATGTCCCCCCGGTTTGATTATAAACAAAAATTTATATTTTGAAATAAACTGTAAATCAATAAAGAACATAATTTAACTTAAAATAAGAAGTTCTTTTATATTTAAAGCCAAAAAAAAACATAAAATCTAGCACTAAGATTTTTTTCTGCATATCATTATATACAAAGCTTTTACAATCCAAATTCAGCCATGAAAATACAAAAAAAATATAAAACTGATATATAGAAACTGTATGTGCAAGAGTTATTAACGTTTAAAGGAACAATTATTATTTGCATTGCATAAACATTTGCATTAACGTTTTCCTATCATTATGGGTTACGTTACAACACGCATGTGGTAAATTTCCTCCCATGTGACATTTTTATAACAAAAGAATGGAAAATCCACACCTGGAGATAAATTCTTTTTGGCCATATCTTGATATCTTTCAGCTTGAAAGATACTATAAAGCTCAGAATGATTATGAAAGGTTTTTGCACATTTTTAAGTAATAGTTGTGAGCTGGGGTTGATTTTATCCCAACGCTTGTGCTGGCGGGTTAAGGAAATGGTATATTTTTAGTATGAAGTATATAAGAATTGCCAGTACTTTTCCATTGCCAGATGCAGGCACGGGTGGATCTGGAGGGTCTTCAAGAGAGAGGGTGCAATATTAGAAGTTTGGAGGTTCCAATCAAACTGTGATTTATGTCAGATTGGGTTACAGGTTACCTTGTACTTTTTTGTGTAGGTTAGGTTGACTTACATTATTTCAGTTTTGGTGTTGGATTTTCATTCTTGCTAGTCAAGTTTGGGTAAACCCAGTTTTTCAGAAAAGGTCTAAAATATTTTTTCAGATAAAAACTATATATATAGTAAAACCTCCATAACAGACACAACAAATAACAGAAATATTAATTTAGGGAATACTTTTTTGATATTTTTATATTGAAAACATCTGAATAGTGGACATCTCAGGAGTCACAGACCTGCTCCAATTGCACCAAACTGCTCTAAATGAAAATATCTGCTACAAATGCATTTTTTTTACTATTTTTGCTCCAAAACGAGCATTTTGTTTTTTCTTTTCTGCGGTGAAATCGGATTCCTTTGCGCCATTTTCTTCCCAGGAATGTCATTTTTCTGCCGAACGGCAGATTTCCCCTTTTTTAATTTTTAAAAATCAAATCCACGATCTGAAATCAAGATTTTCGTCAAGTGATCACAGAAAAAAACGTCTATTTTCATCGGACTCTCACAAAATAAAACCTCGATTTTCGGCAAGCGAACTTGAAGTAAAATCATGAGTTTTGGCAAGTGACCGAGAAATAATATTGCGATTTTCATCAAACGATCGCAAATTGAAACTGCAATTTTTGTCAGACGATCACGAAATAAAACCTGGATTTTCGGCAAGTAACCGCGATATATGACTGCAATTTTCGGCGATTGACCGCGAAATAAAACTGCAATTTTCAGCAATGATTGCGAAATAAAACCTCGATTTACTGCATTTTTCACGATTTGTGCAATAACTATATCTCAAGAACTAATGCTCAGAATTTCATGAAATTTCAGACTCTGTTAGACCTTGACCTAAATAGATCCTTATTAATTTTGGGTGCATACTGCCGACAAGTGTTGCTGCTTTTTTTTGTTTTCATGATTTCTGCGATAGCTATATATCAAGCTCGAATACATTGGCATTTAATTTTTGTTGCAGACGATTTGATTTATATAGAAGAATATTTTGTGATGGCCACACCATACTAGTTAGTATTGCTAATGCATCTCTGATATAAATATTTCATGGAGTAAGGGAGGGGTTAAATTAGTTTTCATTTCTTTCATTTTTTATGGCAAATGATCCAAAATTTGGAATTGCTGAGGTCCGGAGTATAGATTTTGTACTGTATGAGATTTCAACATATGTGTTGGGTACAATGGTGATACTGAATTTATTTTTAAAAGAAGAGCTTTTGCTGCTCCAAAAACTCGATTTCCTGCTCCAAGTCGTTTTTTGTTGCTCCAAAACTCACTTTCCTGCTCCAAAAGCCGTTTTTGACTGCTCCAATTCTTCATCAGTGAATGTGACTCCTGACATCTAGAAACTGTGAAATTTCACAGCTATTTAGAAGTAATAGCTTGTAAAGTGAAATCTTCATACAAAAACATCCAAATAGTGGATACCTCTATTTAGTGAACCCTCTTCTATTCCCAGCACAGATTTTTGCCTCTTAGTTGCACACATCCTCGAATAAAAGATAAATTTGGTTGTCTCAAGGTCTCCGTTATCCAGAGGTTTTACAGTATTTGAAAACCGATGAGTATATACTATAAAATTATTTTTCTTTATAAAAGATAAAATTTATATTAGAGATATAACAGAGTGGGTCGGGGCAAGAAAGTGTCTAGCCACATTTTTTGTGAAATAAACCTAACACTGTCACCTGTTGCTTAATATTGTAAATTATAATATCCTACATATAATTTGTTTCTCAGGTTTCATTTTTACTCCAGACGTTTATGTCCCCAATGAAGATAGCTAATTTACAGATAACATAATAGCAATATTATTAAAGTAATTCCATATTGTTACTCATAATATCTCAAATGTTACTAAGACATTGCAGAAAAATCTTTATGTTTATATATCTTGATTTGAGTATTTGATCAAATTTTCAAATTTAAATATCTCAGAAGTTCAAAAATGTGGCTTAGCACTCTCTTGCCTCGACCCCTTCAATTGTAGACTATGTTTCACAGTTTCACTAAAATACGGATTAATTTTCTTACGGTTTGGGTTTTGGTTGATGAAATTTTTTTTGTCAGGTTCAAGTCTGGTTTTGGCTTGACTTCAGTGAAAATTTCATGTTCGAAGCGACCTGACCTGCGAGGGACTCTAAGTGAAACCAAACTAAAATTTTATGAGCGATGTTCGAAAAGTTATTTTGAGAGGCTTTCTTAGTAGTATCCTCTTTTCTGAAATATATACTAAATACTTAAAATTCAGTGAAACCTCGGTATCTATAGGTGAAAATTAGCAGTCGCCACTCGTCACGTGGCGATTAAAGTTTAAAAAGTGGCGATTAAAAAATCTGTTATCGATCATCAAGTGAAATACACCATTTTTCATGGAAATATGCATCTCTACACTGATTACATCTAATTAGAGAACTGGTTAATTCTTTTTCCTACCAGATGCAAACAGATTTCAATGACTTAGCTGTATTTTCAATATTTCGGCTTTTTCTCATGTGCTTACTCTTTAGTTGGATTATTTTTTCAAGAAATACAGTTTTATTCTGCAAAATATATTCATCAGCTTTGATTCATTCCACATGCGTTTCAAGTAATTTATTCCTTTTTTTCCCCACCGGATACAAGTGGACTTTAAGGACATTTCAGTATCTTCAATATTTCGACTCCTGCCACATGCTCACCAGTTTGATTGTTTCTTCAAGAGATACTGTTTTGTTTAATCATTCGAAATCCTACTCATACTACATGCGAAAATCATACTCATACAATAGGTATAAAACTCTTATAGAAAAATGTTTATATACAACGATTATAATTTATCTAGATGTCAAGAAAGTTTGAAACATAATAGTGGCCACTAACTTAAAAAAGTGGCCACTAATAAAACTGAGTCTACCGGCCACTGGCTACTAACTAAATTTTCCAGTTTTCACCTATATCGGTATCATCTCTCTGTTTACCGTAATTTCGGGAATATGCGCCGCACCCATCGTAAGCGCCGCATCATTGAAAAATCTGTTAAAAAACGAAATATACACGTAAGCGCCGCACCCATTAGAAGCGCCGCATCATTGAAAAATCGGTAAAAATGAAATAGTCACGATAAAAAACGATCGGCAAAATTGGATTAAAAATAACAAGAATAGTGATAAAATCTTACAAGATGTATGAATTAACAATAAAACACAGGTTATCTTAAAATACAATAGGAAAAAAAAAACGTACTACGCCAATCGATTATCGTTTTAATCGAATATCGCAGTACGCGGTGTGCTTATGAAATAAATATAATTTATCAACTATTGTAAAGTATACAATAAATACTTTTAAAGAGTGAGCTATTAATAGTGAAACACAGGTTATCTTAAAATACAATAGGAAAAAAAATACGTACTACGCCAATATGCATACTACGCCAATCGATTATCGTTTTAATCGAATATCGCCGTATACGGTGTGCTTATGAAATAAATATAATTTATCAACTATTGTAAAGTATACAATAAATACTTTTAAAGAGTGAGCTATTAATAGTGAACAGAAAATAGAGAAATATGGGTAAGTTAAATATATTTTGACTATAGTAATTACGTTTTTATAATAAAGATATATTGTGGTACTATGTACTGTTTATGAACTTTATACTGAGATTAAATGATTGTAAATAAAGGTGAAATATGAATGAATGTTAATGAATCCATGTGTTTAAAAGTGTATTTGAGGCAGTAAGACTAAAAAAAACCTGAAATGAAGGCTTGTTTTTCACAATATCCAGATTTTGCTATGTTGAGGGGAAAAAATCATCGTACCCGCCGCCCTGGCGTATGCGCCGCATCGCCGATATTTTGAACTTTCAAACACGTATGCGCCGCGTCGCTTACTCCCGAAATTACGGTACCTTAATTTCTTCAGTATCTCTAATAAATAAATATTTCCTGTATTTTCAAAAAAATTCCAATGTGATTTTCTATAACTGTTTTTAAACGCTCTACTTTTAAAACTTTGCTGTTTCAAATTTCCGATTCTAGAATATTTTTACAGGAAATACTCGGAAGCAGAAAATTATTTTCACAATATGCAAAACTTTAGTTTGTGTGCAAGCTGAAATTGTAGCAGCCTCATTAAATGGCAATAATAAAGTTTCTGAAGTGTATGAAGTGGGAGGGGGGGGCGGTCAGAAAAAACTATCAATTCATTTTGTGTTTTTCTAGAATTTATTGAAAATGTTATAGTATTGAAAGTATGTGTAACTTTCCGTTAAAAAAAAGCTGTGCATGTAGTAGTATGTAAAATAAAATGAAAGTTGCTCTGAAATCCAAACCGGTTACTTTCTGACACCTTCCTAAGTTCATTTTATTCTCAAAAGCATGAGATTGATAGGTAATCTTATTCAGATACTATGTAATAGAACAACTGTTTTCTATTTTTCGATAAAGACAACGGATTTTTCAGAAAATGTTGTCAAAATAGGCATTTTGTTCCAAATTTACAGTACTTATATCAGGTACATTTAGTTGTGTATCAAAGTTACTAAATACTTATGTAAGTTATCAAACTACTTTTCTAAGTACTTTTTATCAATAATTTTTGGATATTAAGTTTGGCTAAGCATGATGCAAAACTTTTTTACTTTACAATTTTTTTGTAAATTATTAGTGTACCTATATGAGGCAATCTTCCTAAGTTCATCAAGCTGACACCTTCCTAAGTTCATTTTGTTCTCAAAAGCATGAGATTGATACGTGCTCTTATTCAGATACTATGTAATCGAACAACTGTTTTCTATTTTTTGATAAAGACAACGGATTTTTCAGAAATTGTTGTCAAAATAGGCATTTAGTTCCAAATTTACAGTACTTATATTAGGTACTTTTAGTTGTGTATAAAAGTTACTAAATACTTATGTAAGTTATCAAACTACTTATCTAAATGCTTTTTATCTATAATTTTTGGAATATTAAGTTTGGCTAAGCGCGAAATAAAACTTTTTTACTTTGCAATTTTTATGTAAATTATTAGTATACCTATATGACGCAAGATTCATTGAATAATTTAAAAAAATTATCTCATTATTATGCCTATTTAGTTATACATTATTGTTTATTTGAACTTTATTAAAATTTCCATAATTTTTATTAGTGTACTTAATTATTTTGATATTGTACTTTATTGTAAGCATTCGTTGTAATTTGGGGTTACATTATTTCATTCAGATTACTGTTTAAAAATGTAAACGAAACAGTGACTAGAAATCCACAAAATTCTAAAATCTGCACAACCCCCCTTCCCAAGCTTTGCGGATTTGAGGGAGTCTACTGTACTTCTATAACAAATCCACATTTTAAATTTCTGTACATAAAAATGGAAAAAGAACTTCAAAAATAATTATTGAAATGTTCTTATATTTCCCATAACAGTTTTGTAAAAATATTTTCACTTAACATATTCAAATTAAATTATAAGAATTGAAATAAAAATGTATTTAATATTTATTACTTATTTGATGATTATTTTTAATTTAGTGTATTATTTATATTGCAGGTGCAGTGGTTTATAAAGTTTATTATGAATATGCCTTAAAAACACTTCAAAACACGAATTCTGTTTAAAGACTAAAGTATTTTTTATCACTACATATACACTTACAAAAAAACTGATTTTATGAGAATTTTCTAAAATTTCGGAACTAGTGGTCAATCGTATAATTTTGTTTATTTCCTCCTGCAAATTGATAGATTGAATTAGATTATGGTTACTGGACAACAATATTTATGAGGCTATTACCTGTTTAAAATTAATTTACTACTGAGAAAACAGAATTTTTTTGGTGTATTAATATAATTTTTATAATTATGGCATAATTTTTCCTCATTTGGTAGAGATAATTTTTTAATGAATCCATGAAGCAGTCAAACAATTTTCTAAAAATATATCATTGTTCCAAATTTTTTTATAGAAGACGTTCTGCTTTTAAAATGGGCCCAATTCATTGAAATTGGCTTCATTTTTGGTGGAAAAGAAGTAGTTTACATATAAATAAATAAAGTATAATTTAAAAAAAAATCAACCTAGCACCATTCCTGTATTTATACATAGATAATCACCTACATCTAGGATTTTTTTTATTTCACAGTAACAAGGAAACAAATTTCATATATTAGTTATAAACCTCTTTTATATATATATGGTGCAAAAAAGATTTTTCACAAATCTAATTTATCTTTGCAACTTTGCCTTTGTTTTAAGACCTTCATTAGTAATTTTTCCAATAAAACATTTGCTGAAAAACTGAATTTAAAATGCACCATCATACTGGTAGTAAGGAAAATTTATTTCACTTCCGAGATCTGCAATAGAGGACTTTGTGACAGATCCAATTTAAATATATATATTCTTATTCACACAGGAGAAACCTTTCACTTGTGAGGTGTAAATCAAAATATTTTTATGATGTCTAATTCAGATAAGTATGTTCATATCGAAGATAAGTTATTGCTGTGCAAACTGTGTAATAAAGAATTTTCTCGACCATACGATTTAAATATCCATCTGCATGTTCATACTAAAGTGAAACCTTTTACTTGTACGGTGTGCAACAAGGAGTTTCCTAAAAAATCTTATTTGAATCAGCACATGCGAATCCATACTAAAGTGAAACCTTTCTCTTGTGAGGTGTGCAACAAAAAGTTTTATGAAAAATCTTATTTGAATAACCACATGCGAATTCATACTAGAGAGAAACCTTTTTCTTGTGAGTTGTGCAATAAAAGGTTTTCTGACAAATCTTATTTAAGTAGTCATCGCCGAATTCATACTAAAGAGAAGCCTTTCTGTTGTGTGATGTGCAACAAAGGGTTTACTCAAAAATCTCATTTGAATCTCCACCTGCGAATTCATACTAAAGAGAAACCTTTTTCTTGTGAGTTGTGCAATAAAAGGTTTACTGACAAATCTTATTTATATAAACATCGTCGATTTCATACTAAAGTGAAACCTTTCTCTTGTGAGTTGTGTAACAAAGAATTTTCTGAAAAATCTCATTTGAATGTCCACCTGCTAAGTCACACTAAAGAGAAACCATTCACTTGTGAAGTGTGCAACAAAGGTTTTTCTTATAAATCTTATTTGAAAATCCACCACCGAATTCATACTAAAGAGAAACCTTTCTCTTGTGAACTCTGCAAAAAAAGATTTTCTGTCAAATGTAGTTTGGATAACCACCAACGATTTCATACGAAAGAAAAACCTTTCTCTTGTCAGATATGCAATAAAGGATTTTCTTACAAACATCATTTGAATGCCCACCTGCGGTTTCATACTAAAGAGAAACCGTTCTCTTGTGAGGTTTGCAATAAAGGGTTTTCTCAAAAATCACATTTGAATACCCACCTGCGAATTCATACTAAAGAGAAACCTTTCTCTTGTGAGGTGTGTAACAAAACGTTTTCTCAAAAATCTCATTTCAATATCCACCTGCGAATTCATACTAAAGAGAAACCTTTCTCTTGTGAGGTATGCAACAAAAAATTTTCTGTCAAAGGTAATTTGAGTAGCCATCTGAGAATTCATACCAAAGAGAAACCATTTTCTTGTGAGGTGTGCAACAAAGGATTTTCTCACAAATCACATTTTAATATCCATCTGCGAATTCATGATAAAGATAAACCTTTCTCTTGGGAGGTGAGCAACAATTGATTTTCTAAGAGATATATTTTAAATGAAATCATGCATGTTCACACTAAAACACCTCTTTCCCTTGTGAGATGTGTTGCAAAATGTTTTCTTGAAAATCACATTTTAAGGTCCACTTGCATGTTAACATTAAAGAGGTTCGTTCATTTGTGAAATGTGTAACAAAGAATTTTCTCACAAATCTTTTTTAAATATCCATCATCATACTCATTCCAATGTGTGAGACTTCTTTAATATATTTTACATACATTTATTTTTAACCTTTTTTCTTTATTGTGTTTGCAGTAAAGAATTTTGTAAGTGAAATTTTAATTTAAATGTGACCGGGATATGTGCTATATAGCACCTCAAGGCTCATGGTCAAGAAAACAGGACACTAGGACATGATCCTTAGTGGATTATACTCGTAGCGCCACAGTTTTAGTTTTTTAGTTGTATCAGAATAAAATTTCTCATTTGTGAAATGGAAAATTTTCATTAAGACTATAATTACGTATTTTCTTACTCTCTTTAAAGTGTACATTTTCATTCATGCTATCGGGATTGGAGATTAATATGAAGCATTTATACTGTTATGTACTTTAAATTAAGCAAATGAAATTTTTTGTTTTTAATA
This sequence comes from Maratus michaelseni, assembly GCA_963931845.1. Lineage (NCBI taxonomy): Eukaryota > Metazoa > Arthropoda > Arachnida > Araneae > Salticidae > Maratus > Maratus michaelseni. Next base: position 260,044,770 of record OZ007600.1, on the reverse strand, counting down.
CATTGTAATACAGAAATTGTAAAAGTTGCTTAACTTTTTTAGCTTTTTATATGGGTCTCCAACATTTTATAAATTTTTAATAAAATTATTATGTATTTCTTTAATCTAAAAATATAGATCAAGGTGATTAAATCTGAAACTTGTGTTCACCACTGAAAGGAGTCAAAATATAATTGTATCAGTCCCCAAGTCAGCATGCTTTAACCTTTTATGTTACAACAGTATTTTAAAGTATCATAAAAAATAATGTGTTATAAAATTAATCTCATCAAAAAGTCACCTGTAAAAAATGCAGCCAAGTCTCGTAACTCATTTACCGTAAAAAGTACTGAGATCGTATAAAGCCAAGTTTAACTATCTTATTAACTCTGAAATTTTCATTCACAAATCACTCCTAGTCTCTACATCTTTAGTTAATTATTATTTTGTGACTTCGCAATTATGCAGCACAGGAAAGTTATTACACCTTACTATGTCATGGGATTAGATGAGATAATTTAACTAAAGCAAATTATATATGCACAGGGAAGTTATAACACCTTAATATGTTATAGTATTATTTGATTAAGACTAACTATATACATCACATTCTCGTGCTACGTAATTGCCAAGTCACAAAATAATAATTAACTAAAGATGTAGAGACTAGGAGTGATTTGTGAATGAAAATTTCAGAGTTAATAAGATAGTTAAACTTGGCTACATACGATCTCAGTACTTTTTACGGTAAATGAGTTACGAGACTTGGCTGCATTTTTTACAGGTGACTTTTTGATGAGATTTCACTTCTTTTTGTAAGTAATCCTCCTTTTCTTGATTTTGGGCTCTTTCTGGAGATCATCCACTGATTTTCGAAGAAGTTACCTTAAAGAAATTTCAGGTAAGTAGGCAAGCACGAAGTTATGGGAGGGGGAGTCAAAAGTACTCTCAATTGCTTCCAGGAAAGGTGCTATCCATCTGAGATATTACTCGCAGCCTAGTACTTGATATTTAGCAAAAAAGTACTGTTTAGGATAAAAAGAAAGCTAAAATTAAAGTTTCCAGAAATTTTCAGTAAATCAAACTATAGTAGATTTTTCGAAGTTTTTTTTCCCGTTTTTTTTTTTTTTTTTTTTTTTGTCTTTTTACCGGATTTTTAAATTTTTCCTTACTTTGTATCTCAAACCCTACCTTTCTGCCAAATGTCAAGCTGGTAGGACTACAAAATCGAATTATTTTCAAACCTTCGACTTTTTATAAATTTATAGATTTTTCGATTTTACTTCCAAGTTTCCTGATTGTAATGCCAATATAGTAATTCTTTGATCCGTCTTCTCAGAATCATTTAGGTTCAATTTAAAGATAAATCAAGGTAATCTTAGAGTCACCATAATTTTATTTAGAAAGGACTATCAAGCCATAACCAGCCAGTAATGTCGGGAGGAGAGGGGGCTGTGAAAATTTTTTTGGTGCGAACATCATTTAACAATCCATATTTCATATGTAAACTAAATAGAGTATAACCTGTGAAAGAAAACAAATATGTCTATAAAGAAACTGCCCATAACGCAGCCGGTCTATAGCAGAACTTTTCTATGCTTCCCCTCTCCCATAATGCAAAATCTCAAATGTTTCCTTTTACTCCTCCTAGTTTACAAAGTTTAAAACTTTTTAAACTATTTATGTGTAAACCCAATTTTAAAAATGTTTCTGACTTATTTGTTACAGTGAAGCAACAAAAAATAAATCATCTAATTTCCCATTTCTTGCGAGATTTCTGCTCCCTCTCTTTGCCCTGCTCCCAGTACATAAATTTTTGAATCTATAAAACTTTATTTTTGTAAAGCAAATTTAGCACTATTTGTTATTTTACAATCTAAACTATTCAATATTATTTTTCTACTTTTTTGGATATTTTTAATTAATAACAAATCAATCGTCTTCTCAAATTTTTTATTTCCTTTGGTTTCTTTCCCAGCACATGAAATTTAAATTTTAAAATTGTTGGTTTTCGAGCCCCACAGAGTAAGTCGATTAGCTCGACATAAAACATTTTAATAAAACGAACATGAAAAAAAATGTGTTTACATAGCTGGAATGGTTCGAAGTGCTGACATCTTTTTGTTCCAACAACATACACTTGCTGAAAGAGCTGTATAATAAAATGACGTCACTTTTGTCCATGTGCACAATATGTGCGGAAAAGAGAAAATGAACCTGGTATTCCAACTATTCTCTTCTTACAATGTGCATTTTCTTATCAAAACATTTTTCTCCTACTATGAAAATGAAAATTACAGAGAATCAACCTAAGAAGGAAGTTTGTTTGTGTGTTTCTCGGTTGTGTTCTGAAGAGACCAGTGCACCCAGAGCTACAAAATTTGGTGGGAAGATATCTCTATGCCATGGTAATAGAATACCTCAGGTAGGGGAATGCCGTGTTAAGTTTTTGACTCCGAAATGAAGTTTGGTAATGCGCGAAATCTCATGTACTGGCTGGAGCGCCATCTATTGTCAATAATCGAAGTTCAGCAAATCGAAAACTTTTTTTTTTCCTTGAGCTGCATTTAAAAAGAAATTCTGTTATGTTTTTTTACGAGTTTTTTATTTAACAGAACAGAAATCGAACTATTTTAAGAGTTTGTAAAATATTTATATTAAATTTTACAAACTGTAAATAATATATATATTTTTTTCCACTGTATTATTAAAAAGGAACAAAAAATATTCTTTCTTATTCAAAACAAGCCTGGAACTCAGATATATCTTTTTTTCTTTCAAATTTTATTGTACTTTGATATCCGGGATTTATCACGTAATTCTCGTAAATATTTTATAGAATAACTTTTTTTTTTAATTAAAACAAATGATGCGATGATTTTATATGCTTTTATTTATTTTTTAAAATAAATAAAATATGAAAACCAGGACTATTCAGTTTAAGAATTCGTTAAATATTCATAATAAATTTTACAAACTGTAAATAAATAAAAATTATTATATATATATATATATATATATATATATATTTCTGTTTTCCAGCTGTATTATTTAAAATGAGCAAAAAATATCAATTCCTACTCAAAACAAGTATTGGAGTAAGGTAAATTTTATTAGAATTAATTTTATTGTACTTTAAGTATTTAACAAGAGTAAGACAGTAGCTAGATTTAAAAAATATATAGTATGCCTACTGCAAATGTAAAATAAATTGTAACTTGTAGCAATTGGGTTATTGCACGCTAATTGGGCCCTCGGCCCCCAAATTTAGCATGTAATTTTCAATTAGAGCTGATATTTTATACTATTAGAGTAGCATAATAATAAATATATTTATCTAAATATTTATTTACATACTCCCATCCTTTGAGACATTGAAAATGCTCAAATTTTTGTGACAATAAAGGAAAGGGGACCCTGGAAAAGAGAAATAGTGTTTCATATATTGCTGGATTATTGTAATTTTATTCTAATATTAAATGTAATATAAATACAAATACAACTAGCTTTTTGTGTAAATTAATACACATGTATAATATGAATCATTTTCTACATTTAAGACTTGTTGTCAATAACATCCTATTTGAAATATACTTTTTTAAAAATGAAAACATAACTTGATTGTCTATTTATTTATTGCATATGATCAAGATATTTTGATAAATTAAAAAACTTTTGTGCCTATGTGTGTATATTTAAATAAAGATTACACAAGAAAAATTATATATCTTTATTTAAGAAACAAACATTTATTTAACAAATACAAAAAAAAAAAAAATGTGCCCAGTTAAACTGATGGCATTGAGCTCACAGGCTATTCACACTAATTGTATATTATACTCTTATTTAAAAAATAACACCCCTCGAAAAATAAAGAGATCGACAATAAATCAAGAGGGGGTATTGGGCCGCCGATTCCCCCTTTATGCTTAACCAATGAGCCACCAAAACTAATCAGGGAAACGTCTTACCACAATGAATCTATATACAAAATTTGAAGCAAATTGGGTAATTCTGCATGAAAAACCCATTTATGTAAATTAAGGGGAGATTAACACCCCCCCCGTTATACCTTTATACTTAACCAATGAACCCCCCAAACTAATCAGGGAAGCGCCTTATAACAATGAACCTATAAACCAAATGTTAATCATATCGGATAATTTGACATGATAAACATATTTATCTAAATTAAGGGGGGATTAGCCACCCCCATTCCCCCCTTTATACGTAACCAATGAACTCCCAAAACTAATCAGGGAAGCGCCTTATCCCAATGTACCTATAAACAAAATTTTAATCAAATCGGATAATTCTGCAGGAAAAACTCATTTATATAAATTAAGGGAGGGATTAATCCCCCGTTCCCCTCCTTTATACTTTACCAATGAACCCCCAAAACTAATCAGGGAAGCGCCTTATAACAATGAATCTGTAAACAAAATTTTATTCAAATCGGATAATTTGGCATGAAAAACACATTTATCTAAATTAAGGGGGGGGTAGCCCCCCGTTCTCCCCCTTTATACGTATCCAATGAACCCTCAAAATTAATGAGGGAAGCGCCTTGTCCCAATGTACCTATAGACAAAATTTTAATAAAATCGGATAATTCTGCATGAAAAACCTATTTATATAAATTAAGGGGGGGGGGGTTAGTCTCCCGTTCCCCCTTTATAATTAACCAATGAACCCCCAAAACTAATCAGGGAAGCATTATCACTATAAACCTATAACCAAAATGTGAAGCAAAACGGATATTTCTATCAAGAGTTATCGCGTTAAGTACATGGGTACATACGTACATACAGAACCGGCGGGCAGGCACATTAGCGAGCTAAAAATATAATTTCAAGAATTACTCGGCTATAAACATTTAAAAATCACAACATTCATCTTAGATTTAAAAAAAAAAACCTACATATATATATATATACCGTAATTTCGGGAATATGCGCCACAACCATCGTAAGCGCCGCATCATTGAAAAATCAGTAAAAAATGTTGGAAAAACTGGATAGTTTTCCCTTTACTAATTCTTTTAGTTCTTATCACTCATTCAAATCATATCTTAATTGACCTAATTCATCCATTCATGCTTTATTATATTTATTATATTTATTTAATATTTAACTCCTATTCAGTTATATTCAGTAATTAGCTCAGTCATATTTCAGTAATTAAATCCTTCAGTTTAATAACCTTGGTTTACAATATGAAAGTATATTTTTATTTAAAGTAATTCATATGGTTTTAAAGTAAAAATATCTTTATTTAGTTACTTACCATTTGGTCATATTATCTATTCTAACGCTTCAGGTTTTTCCATTTGCTTCTATTTACTTTCATTTCATTTTTTATCTACATCATGTTTTTCACTTCCTATGGACATCGTTATCGCTTGTTTACATTAGTCACGTCTCCTCATTTCTCGCGGTTTTCGGTAGATCGATTACGTCACGATACAAGTGATTACGGCAGCTGGTGACAGATGGCTCTGATAATCTGTCATTACCTGTAGTATCTACCTGTGACCGTAATCGATCGTCACGTACTTCGGGAGGCCGAAAGTGACCTGTTTGCTGCAGGATGAGGAGGTTACGTCATTGACCTTGACACGAGGCGGTAATGTATTTAAGAGAGAGGCAGTCGTGTATTGGGATATTCTAGCTGGCTGGAAGCTGTCTCAGTTTGTTGTTTTGTTTTAAGTGTGTCGTCTAGTCGTTTGTCTGTTGATGTTTTACTTTTATAAGGAAGTGCTTTTAACTGTGTTGAGATGTTATAGTTAATGAAATGAGAGGTGATTGTTTTCAATGGAAGTGTGTTATGCAAGAGAGGAAATGTTTTAAAGAATGCCACGTCTTTCAATTGTTGGAAAAGAAGCATTTGATTTCATCACGTTTTTAGAGAAACCTTTTGAGAAATAGTTATTAAATAAAAAGGCAGCTTTTTCCTGTGTTATTTCGTGCAGCTCATTTCATATATTTTTTGATTTAGTTTTCCATTGGATATAAAGCTTTTTATTTAAAATGAGTAAATCTTTTCCTTTTTGTCCTGATGTTGTGGTTTTTAGACTTTCATAATATTAACTTTCATGTCATCAAAAGGCTATTGATATTTTTAATAGTTCAGAACGAGATTCCATTTAAAGTATGTTGACACCGTTCTGTCTATTATTCTTGCATCAGTAATTTCGGAAGCCGAAATTACTTGTTACCATTTTAACTATTGAAACACCAAATACGATGGCTCGGTTTGGGTTTCTACAGATAGTGCTTTATATCAATAGACCGTTTGCCATTGGGCTTGTTACTTAATAAGTATAGATAGTACCCTGGAGTGGCATGTTTTGTCCGGCGGTTCAAAGTACGACTGTGTCGTGGTCGAGCAGGTACGGTTGGCCGTTACTAACAAGTTGATGAATGGAGGTTGTATTTGGAAGGATAGAGGCATTGGATCGGGAAGTGAGGAAAGATTGTTTTATGTTTTATTAAAGTTTTGGTTTTAGATTAATGGAATTTATTTAATGTTAATATATTTTTTACAAGATTAAGGTTATTTAATTTAAAAGATCATTAAGGTAAATTATATGTTTCTTTTGAATCTTTGTTAAAGCCTTTAATTAAAAGTAATTGTTTTTCCATTTAAGTTAATCTGGTAATGAACTTAATTTAATTAAAGTAAATTTGTTAAATGAATTTTTCCATCGGTGCTCCAGTTTTCACATTCAGAATATGAGATGTATGTTTAATGGTCTCAAGATATATTGTGTAAGTTTTTAAGCATTCTGTTTTGACAAATGCAAATATAGATTGAATGGTAATGTGATATCGTTTTTACTCTGGAATATTGGAAATATGTATTTTATTCTGAACTCAGTAATTTGAATAAATCTTGTTGAGTTTAATTCCTTTTGTCTGTTATTATTTCATTAATATTTTAGAAACTTTTAGTTATCTCTATTTCGCTTTTGAACATTATAAAACCATGGTCAATTACAGCATAAAAGCACCACTTGTGCCTATGCTCTGCTTACTTCATTTAATTACCTAAGGGTTTAAATACAACAAAAAAAACCAAATATACACGCAAGCGCCGCATCATTGGAAAATCGGTAAAAATGAAATAGTCACGATAAAAAACGATCGGCAAAATTGGATTAAAAGTAACAAGAATAGCGATAAAATCTTACAAGATATATGAATTAACAATAAAACACAGGTTATCTTAAAATACAATAGGAAAAAATATACGTACTACGCCAATCGATTATTCGATTATTGTTTTAATCGAATATCGCCCAATGCGGTGTGCTTATGAAATAAATATAATTTATCAACTATTGTAAAGTATACAATAAATACTTTTAAAGAGTGAGCTATTAATATTGAAACACATGTTATCTTAAAATACAATAGGAAAAAAAAAGACATACTACGCCAAACGATTATTCGATTATCGTTTTAATCGAATATCGCCGTATGCAGTGTGCTTATCAAGGGGTCTCTCAATAGAGTGTAATCTCGTACAACCCCTTCTGTAATCAGTGTAATCGTACTGTAATCAATTCTTAATCACGTCATCACATATAATCGGTGGTAATCGAAGAAATCTTAGTGTAATCTATATAATCTTAGTATAATCAAGTGTAATCTGGAATTGAAAATCTAGTTTGTACCACTACGCGGCGCTTCTCACGAGTCGCCACTATTAAGACGGAACTTGGAAACACAGAACTTTTCAAGGTAGAGTGTTTTGGTTTTATTATTTGTTTTTATGGTTTCTGCTTCCTTAGAGATTGCAAGTGCAACACACGCTGAATTTTTCTTTTCTGCATCATCCATTCTGATTGTTGAAGAGGAGATTCATCCAGTTACGTTAACTCCCACCCGCCCCCCCCCCACCACACTATCGAAAATTTAAATTTCAAAGATACCAGGAAAAGGGCGGCGCCAAGATTTGCCCGACAGGGGGGCATGGTCTCCCCGATAGGGGGGCCAAATTGGTTATATATATATATATGTGTGTGTGTGTGTGTGGATTAGAGTCCTGCTCGGGTCGTATTATATACGAAAATTATAATTGAACCCGACTCGAACCCCACAAAAGCATTTTCATCGACCTCAGCCTGAAATGATAAAAAAATAATACATATTTCAATATAATTATGGAAAAGTAGTCTACAATTATATCTCTAGTTTAAATTTTAGTTTTTAAATCTAAAAATAAGCATACATACACTCATTAATATTCAAATAAATAATTATTCCTCTGAAAAGATATTTTTAACTTTTTTTTTAGAAATTTGGTGTACCACAATCCGAACCGTAAGTGTCAAAACCCAACCCGAAACAATTAAAGTCAACCCACTTCACAATGAAACAAGTGGGTAAGTGTGATGGAAGATCGCTCAAAGGGTTTCGTTTAATATTCCTTTCAAAACACTTTATCATTTCTTTAATAAATTCAAACAAATTTCATTTAGCAACAACAACAAAAAAAAGTCATGTTTTTTATAAAGTAAAAATTTACCGGTCTATTTTTTTCTTTTTTCGAATATCTAAACCAGCCGGATAGCGGTCCAAGCCCGCTATTATATTCTGTCATAATAATATCCGTCATACGGACTAAATGCGATATTTAAAAAAATAATTTCAAAATTAAACAAATTGTACACCTTCAAAATGTTAAAATATGCGAATATTTCCATAATCGGATTTTTATCACGATTCAATATGTTTCTCAAACTCATATATTTACTATTCTCTATTATTTATATTGATACTCGCTTTGTATTATTCTCAAACATTTGAAAAATTAGTTAAACTTCCTATATAACGTCAGATTTTCTTTTAGGTAAATTTCGTAAGAAATACTACCTATTACATTTTCACCTAAGTTGAAAATTTTGAAAATTTTTTGTAGATCTACGCCGATTATGACTCCCAGAACCCAAAACCACCCCCAGTTCAGAACTTTATCTATCTATCTATCTATGTCACTTTTTTTTACAACGATAACTGGAAAAATTCTGCATAAATCTCTTCCAAACTGATACATAAAATCAAGGGTCATAAAATCTCGGTCAAGTTCGTTAATGGGCAAAATCGAACCAGGGGGGGGGTAATGGGGGGGGCTTTTTGTGAAAACAGAAAAATCCTCATAATTTATTTTTATACGTATCGAATCCGTTTAAAGTTATTATTACTTCTAGGAAAAGGGCCAAAAATTTATGTATGACAGATTTTTGATATAATTAAAAATGGCCCCAAGGGGGAGAAAAAAGGGGGGGGTTAGAAGAAAAAAAATCATAGCTTCATCAATTCACAAGATATCAAATCCGCGTAAATTTATTATTAATCCTCTTAGTATTATCTAAAACTTTTATATTGACAAGTTTTTTGTAGGACCAACCGTTATAGCTAAAAAAAATCCCTGCCGGCTCCGCCTGCAAACAAGTTATTTTTCGAAGTAGGCGGTTCCAACTCCCGCATCTTTTCGAAACTGATACATAAAATCAAGGGGCATAAAATCTCGGTCAAGTTTGTTAATGGGCAAAATCGAACCAAGGGGGGGGGATGGGGGGCTTTTTGTGAAAACAGAAAAAAAACAATTTCTTAATTATGATACGTATCTAATCCGTTTAAAGTTATTATTACTTCTAGGAACAGGGGCAAAAACTTATGTATGACAGATTTTTGATATAATTAAAAATTGCCTTAAGGGGGGGAGGGAAGGGAGTTTTAGAAGAAAAAAAATCAGAACTTCGTCAATTCCTAAGATATCAAATCTGCTTAAATTTATTATAAATCCTCTTAATATTATCTAAAACTTTTATATTGACAAGTTTTTTATAGGACCAACCGTTATAGCAAAAAAAAAAATTAAAAACAAAAAAATCCCTGCCGGCTCCGCCTGCAAACAAGTTATGTTTCGAAGTAGGCGGTTCCAACTCCCGCTTCTTTTCGAAACTGATACATAAAATCAAGGGGCATAAAATCTCGGTCAAGTTCGTTAATGGGCAAAATCGAACCAAGGGGGGGGGGATGGGGGGGCTTTTTGTGAAAACAGAAAAAAAAACAATTTCTTAATTATGATACGTATCTAATCCGTTTAAAGTTATTATTACTTCTAGGAACAGGGGCAAAAACTTATGTATGACAGATTTTTGATATAATTAAAAATTGCCTTAAGGGGGGGGAGGGAAGGGAGTTTTAGAAGAAAAAAAATCAGAACTTCGTCAATTCCCAAGATATCAAATCTGCTTAAATTTATTATAAATCCTCTTAATATTATCTAAAACTTTTATATTGACAAGTTTTTTATAGGACCAACCGTTATAGCAAAAAAAAATTAAAAACAAAAAAATCCCTGCCGGCTCCGCCTGCAAACAAGTTATGTTTCGAAGTAGGCGGTTCCAACTCCCGCTTCTTTTCGAAACTGATACATAAAATCAAGGGGCATAAAATCTCGGTCAAGTTCGTTAATGGGCAAAATCGAACCAAGGGGGGGGGGGACTTTTTGTGAACACAGAAAAAACCCCATAATTTCTTAATTATGATACGTATCGAATCCGTTTGAAGTTATTAGTACTTCTAGGAGAAGGGCCGAAAATTTATGTATGACAGATTTTGATATAATTAAAAATTGCCTTAAGGGGGGGGGGAGGTTTTTGAAGAAAAAAATTCATAACTTCGTCAATTCCCAAGATTTCAAATCCGCTTAAATTTATTATAAATCCTCTTAATATTATCTAAAACTTTTATATTGGCATGTTTTTTATAGGACCAACTCTTATAGCAAAAAAAAAAAAAAATCCTTGCGGGCTCCGCCTGCAAACAAGTTTGGTTTCGAAGTAGGCGGTTCCAACTGCAGGATCATCTCAAAAAGTCATTTCTTCCGCAATTCCCGACAAAGAGGCGCCCCACGGTTTGCGTCTTCGAAATCTACCTGTGCCTGTAGGCCGAGCCGTCAGGGATTTTTAATTCTCTAATGACGTGATATTAATCTGCTTTGTCCACTTACACATACTCATACTCCTTGTATTATTGAGAAATCTTAGACATTTTCCGTTTTATTACGACTATGACGTCAGTCAATTTTATTTGATATTTAGCTTTTTTTCAATTGGTGAAACTTTTTATTTCATTTTCATTTTTCACGTGAAAATCGTCTGATAGAAAATTAATTATTGTAGAAAGAATTTCATTGTGGATTTTAAATCTTTGGCATCTGCTATAACGAAAAATGTTTCAATTTAATAGGAAAAGGCTGTTAGAATTTTGGTTTTTATCTCTATTTATTAAAATAATACGAATTTTTCAAATTTTAATACTTTGAGCTCTTCACAGCTGCTATTCAGATTTATACACTAAGTTTCAACTCTGTAAGTTACATACTTTTTGAGAATGGCTCTGTGACGGACAGACAACGGAGCGGGGGTAATAGGGTTTCGTAAAGGGGACGAAACCCTAAAAAATTAGCCCTGGGTCGGTTTGAGTAGGTAAAATAGGGTCACCCGACTCGGTGTAGGACTTTAATATGGATGGATGGATGTACGTGTATCCCGCGTACATCCATATATATATATATCGTAGGCTAATTGGGGAATTTGGAGAATCATCTCCCTTTTCCCAATCAGCCTGTTATTTTTCAGGCCGATTGCAAAGACCTTAGACAACGTTAGGCTAATTGGAATATGGTCATTTATTTCTCAATCAGCCTGATGATTTTTAGGCTTATTGCAAAGAGCCTAGATAGAGTTAGGTTTATTGAAAAATGGCCATGCCTATTTAGAAAATGACCAGTTCTTTGTCAATATATAGTGTTGTACACAACTCGAACCCGGAAATTCTACTCGAAGTCGACCGGAACCCGACAAAAAAATTCCATCGAACCCAAACCCGATCCTTGAAGGACAAAATAAATTCTTTCGAGTCGCAACCCGGCCCGAACCAGAGAACTGAAGTTAACCAGAAACCCGAGCAGAACCCGACAAAAAAATCCATCGAACCGTAACCCGATCCGAAACCGACAAAATAAATTTCTTCATATCGCAACCCAACCCGAAACCTAAAAATTCGAAGTTAACCAGTAACCCAACCCGAACAAGATATAATAATTCCATCAAAGCGTAACCCGATATGAACCCGAAAAAATAAATTCCTTCATGTCGCAACCCGACCCGAACCTAAAAATCGAAGTTAACCCGAAACCCGACCCGAAGCAGGAAAAAATTTCCATCGAACCGTAACCCGATCCGAACACGACAAAATAATTTCCGTCGTCATGCAACCCGACCAGAGCCTGAAAATTGAAGTTAACTCGAAATCCGACCATAACCCGAGAAAAAAAGATCCATCGAATTGTAACCCCATCCGAACCCGACAGAATAAATTCGTCGCAACGCAACCCGATCCGAAGCTGAAATTTCAAGTTAACCCGAAATCCAACCTGAACCTGAAAATTTAACTTAACCCGAAGCCCGACGCAATCCCGACAAAAAATACCATCGCCCTGAAATTGACCCGAAACAGACAATAAAATCCATTGAACAGTAACCCGATCCGAACGCAACAAAATAAATTCTTCGTCTCGCAACCCGATCCGAACCTGAAAATTGAAGTTAACCCGAAAGCGATCCGAACCAGAAAAATAAAAATCCATCCATACGTAACCCGATTAGAACTCGACGAAATAATTTTCGTCGTCACGCAACCCGATCTGAACCAGAAAATTGAAGTTAACCCGAAACCCGACCCGAACCCGACAAAAAAAGTCCATCAAACCATAACCCGATCCGAATCCGACAAAATACATTCCTTCGTGTCACAATCCGATCCAAACCAGAAAATTTAAGTTAACCCGAAATCCGACCCGAACCAGACAAAGAAATACAACGAACCGTAGCCCAATCCGAACCCAAAAAAATAAATTCCTTCGTCTCGTAACCCGACTCGAACCTGAAAATTGAAGTTAACCCGAAACCGACCGAACCTGAAAATTTATGCTAACCCGAAACTCGACCCAAATATTCTGAATATATAAGTTCTGAAAATATAAGTTAGCCGAAACCCGACTGGAACCAGACAAAAAAATCCATCGATCCTTATCCCGATCCGAACCTGACAAAATAATTTCCGTCGTCATGCAACCCGACCCGAACCTGAAAATTGAAGCTAACTCGAAACTCGACCCGAACCTGTAGGATTTAATTCTTTATTTCCCATCCCTTTCCACCCTATTATTATATTTATTATCTTTTGTTAAAGCTATGTTCCAGCACATTTGTTTCTTCTACTTGCTTTTCCGCCGCCGCGATGTTTTGTTTACTTTCTTTCGATCGACTCGCGGAGTTGAGTGACTGTGGTTCTTCACTTTGCATACTGCACCGAGTTTTGCGATCGCAGTCGTAATATCTCTATTTTAAGTTCATCATTTAAATTTTACTGTGAGGATTATTCTAGCCTTATTTCATGTTTAAAGTTAATTTTTATGACATTTTTATAAGTTATCATTTTTTTATCTAAAAGTAATTTTCTTTGTGCGATGTCAGGAAGGGCCGTGAGTATGCAAATGTCCTGCTCGTTTCTGATTGGCCGTTGGCACGCTGCTGGGATTTAAAGAGCTAGAATGTTGTTTTTTTTCGCGGTGTGTTGGTATGTGTCGTCTGCTGTTTCTAGTGCATACTAGTGGTTATGAAATGATGTTTTTGAGAAAGACTTACTTGACAGAGGAGAAATATGAAGTATTTTAGATATTGTTCGTGGAAAATACGATACGTTTTATGCCGTAAAGTTTCGGTGATTTCAAAGTATGTTTAGCTGTGCTCTCGTGTACGTTTTTTCCAATGTTAATGTTCGTAAAAGTTCTTCAAAAGTTTGTTTTTTTCCAAGGAAAGAGGATTTGTGCTGGAATAATAGTTATTCTTCGTATGTACGTATTTAATGAAAGCTGCAGCCAAGAAGGCTCCGTCTGTATACAACGATTTTCATCATTAAAAGTTTTAATGAAACATCTACTGGAGTCAACTTGTCTCACCTTTTGCACACCTCAGGTAGCACAGAGATATCGGCCAATATCCACGGCAATATTGGTCAATGTTTTGAAAGTCGCTGAATGTCGTACTTCAAATTTACAACATCTGCCGATATTCACAGACATAACTTAAAATTAGTTTTAAAAAGAAAGCATTCAAAAGAGCTTTTTGCATTACTTATGACATCATAATATAGAAATAGTATTCTAAACAATAAAGTTTAATAATTATGCCAATTTTAAAAAACTTGACTTTTTAATGCCTTATCTTTAATATTTGGTGACATTGGCTAATGTTGTAAAAATGATATTACGATTACAACATTCAGGGATATCTATCGACATTCGTAAAAAGCAACATCATTTTTCGGACATTTCAAGATATCTGTCGGCATTCAGCATATCTGACGAAGTTTGTAATCTTGACCGAAGTTATCGGAAAGTTCTAAAGGACCGCCCATTTGTGTGGTGTAGTTTTCGTGAATGTGCGTTTGATGGAGGCGTTGGGCATGAAATTTGCACAGAAAGAAAAAGCCTATATAAAAATTTCTGTAGGAATCTATAGTTATTTTTATATATAAAAAAAGCATGTGAAAATTTGTGTTTTATAAAAACCTAAAGATTATTTTATACTATCTTTACACCATGTATTTTATACAAATTTTAAAAATGTTTTTACAAGAAAAAAAAATCAATTTATATGGATGCGTGTTTATCTTTTTACAATGCTTTCGGATTTCCGACTTTTATAAGAATTTTATTTTTTATTATTGAAACAATACAAGTTTAGTTTCAAAATTAGGTAACTGAACTTTTAATTAGGCACTATTAATAATATATATTTTATACAGTTCATCTAAGTAATAATTATTATTATATAACAGTAAGCTTTTGGGCGTGTTAACTTTTGTGTAGTGCATAAATTTTTGAAAAAATGTACACATATTTCTGACTTAAAATAAATAATATATATATATATATTATGTATAATATTATATATAAATATAAATATAATATCTTTTCTCACAAAGATAACTCACTTTTCTTCTCTAATTTCTCACAAAGTAATGGGGTTGTTAAAACTTTCTTTATAGTTTGGTGCAAGGGAGGAGGGGGGGGGGGGGACACACACATGATTTTTAACACAGAAAGCTTTAAAATTTCTTATTTCCTTTAATTTCTACATTTTAAATTTCTTACCTATTTTAAAATATTTTTATAAAAATTTCCATCAAACTCAGTAATAAAAAGTGATATTTAAATAAATCTTTGCTAAAAGAACGTAAAAAAAAAAAAAAAAAAAATATGTCGATTGTGATTGAAAAATACGAGATAATTAAATGATAGCTTTGTTATTTGTCAGACATTTTTTATTCCAATAACAAAAAAATCAACTCCCACCAGCTTTTATTAACAGCTCTTTATAACAAGTTTTACCCTGTGTTTTTACTGATCATATTTATTAGTATTTGGGTTTGCCTCTGTCTTGTTACATAATAACGAGACTAGACTTTCCTTAAACAGAGATCGCTCGTTTTACAATGAGAGATTTCTATCCACCACATCTGGGGTGCGAAAAAGAGATTGTTATTCAGTAATAAAAAAAATAAGTCTTTTAATATCCAAAAATGTTATTCAGGAATGTTAGAAAAATATATCGCTCAATATCAAATGATGATATTCAGCAATGACAGAAAAAAATATCACTTAATGTCAAAAAATGATATTCAGAGATGTTGGAAAATATTGGCCAATATTCACAGATGTCAAAAACTAATATTCACGAATATTATTTTAGGAGGGGTCATTTAACGTTGGCCAATATCAAATATTGATATTGGCCGATATTACATTTTGATATTGGCCAATATCTTTGTGCTACCTGGGACCATATTGTAAGTACTTTCTCACTTTTATTTTAAGATATTTAATGTGTTAGGATTACCAACTTTTAGACATAACTCTGCTATACATACAAGCATGATGTGGGCTCAATAAATATACTTGTATGTTTATAACCAAAGTAAAGAAATGTACAGATGGTTATGGCTGCCCAGACACCCTTCCACACTGCGCAATACAAGGTTGGAAGTTGATAAAAACGAGATTGCATGCTATTGTTGATATTTAATATAGTGAATTAATTTTTGAGTTTGTATATGTATGTTTATATTTAGTGTTTAAAAGTATTGAATTTGTATTTTATATTGAAATATATAATGGCTTCTGCAATTAAACCAATAATTCTAGAACGACATAATTACCGTGAATGGACAAGGTATATAAAATGCATTTTGCAAACAGAAGGATTATATACTTGGGTGGATAGGAAAAATTGGCCTGAACTGAAAGATTTAGGTGCTCTTGACCAGTTTAAATTGAACCAGTCTAAGCAAAGGGCTGCTGGTATTATTAAAACATATGTTTGTCCCGAAATATTGTTAACTATTGGTCATTTAGACGATCCCTCAGAAATATGGGGAACATTGAAATCTACATTAGAGATAGAAGGGCGAGCTTTGAAATCTTTTCAAGTAAATGAATTTAGGAATCTCAGGATGAATCCGGAAGAAGATATCCCCTCTTATATCGCAAGATTTGAGGAAGTTTACCGTCGTGTGGTTGACTCTGGGGAGGAAGTTACTGAGAAACACAGGTGCTATCAGTTAATTGAGAGTTTGCCCGAGACGTATGACTATTTGATAAGGGAATTGGATAGAATGCCGGAAGCTGATTTTAAGTTTAAGGATGTAAAGGAAGAAATTTTAAAAGAACATTCGAGAAGAAACTTACGGGAAAGGCAACGGAACGAAACATTTTTCGCTTCTAAAGCAAGCTTCGTCAGTGAAAGTAGTTTGAATTATAACCAAATTGATTTTTCAAATGAACCGTATTCCAAAAGCAATTTTAGTGTCAAACCAAATGCTAGAGATAGAAATTGTAGAGATAATTTTCAAAGTGGTATAGATAAAGAAATAAATTTAAATTCCTATGTCACTGAACTAACGGAGACAGGAGAAGGTACTTGTAAGGTTCCCCCTGCTAGCTGGGAATGGACTCTGGACTCGGCCTCAACCTCTCATATTTGTCAGAATAAGAAATTTTTTACTTGTTTGGAGAAACCTCCAGAAGGTACGGTAGTCAAAATGGGAATGACCCCACATATAGTTAGAGGAGTTGGGAAAGTTAGTTTTAGAATAAAAGAGAATAAAAATGTTTTAAGAATAAATTTGCATGATGTACTTTATGTACCTGATATTCATAAAAATTTGATATCCATGTCCAGAATGGACCAGGCAGGTATGCATGCAAAACTAGATAATGGTTTTAAGATTTTTAGTCCTAAATGGAAATATTTGTATACTGCTAGGCTCAAACAAATTTTATGTATTAAATGCACTTAAGGATTTTTCTTCTTATTCCTTACAGGAGACTAAAGTTGATGTTATGAAATTTAGTAAGAAAACCCCTGAAATACGACAATCAAAAACCATTAAACAAAGTGATTTAAATAATTGTGAAGTAAAACCATATAGTCCTAAAATACAGAAGTTGGAAAGGGAAAATAAAAATAAGGTTAATTCAGGTGAAAATTTGACCTATCAAAGTATGACAAATGAGTTAGATTCAGAAAATGAGGTTAGAAATGAAAATAGTCAATATAATGCTACTTATAAAAATGCACGTAATCACATTATGCTTTGGCATGAAAGACTTTGTCATGCGAATGTCAATATAATTAAAAGAATGGTAAGGGAAAATTTGGTACAAAATTGTGGACCATTAGTGGGAAAAGAAGTAACATGTGAATATTGCAGATTAGCTAAGAGTACTAGAGCAACCCATCCAAAGCTAGAAAGAATTAGGTCAAAAGACATTCTTGAGTTAATTCATAGTGACCTCTGGGGTCCTGCTCCAGTTACGTCCAGAAACAGTTACCGCTACATACTTACCTTTATAGATGATTTTAGCCGAAGGTCATTTTGTTATCCCTTACGTTCAAAGGATGAAGTTTTTCCTAAGATGAAACATTTTATCACATTTGTAGAGCGTCAGACAAATAAAAAGGTTAAAGTAATACGAAGTGATAACGGGCTTGAGTACTGTAATGAGCAAATAAAACAGATGCTCGAAAGTATAGGAGTAAAGCATGAACGAACGACGGTGTACAGTCCCCAAATGAACGGGGCAGCCGAGAGGTATAATAGAGTACTACTAGAAGGTGTACGAGTGTTATCATTTACGGCAAATCTACCTGCCTCATTATGGGTAGAAGCAATCATGGCTACGAATTATGTTCGAAATCGTCTATTACATACGGGCATAAATGCTGTCCCTTTTCAGAGATGGTATGGTACAAAGCCATCAATAAGACACTTAAAACGCTTTGGCTGTATAGCCTATGTACACCAGCCAAAAGTTAAAAGAAGTAAATTTGCGCCAAGAGCGAAACGCGGAATTTTCATTGGCTATGGCTTAGGATCCAGTGGGTATAGAATATTATTTCCTGAAGAAAATAAAATTGTTGAATCTAAACATGTTTCCTTCGATGAAGCACAAATAGGAAGACCAACTAACCAAGAGGTTACACATCGCCCATTCATAGACTTTTTAAGTGATGATGATATTTTTACAGGTATTCCAGAAAAACCGAAAGAAGAGGTGGAGGAACCTGAAGGCAGTAAGGACATCACCAAAGATATTCCTAAGGACATGCCAAAAGTAAAGACAGAGGAATTAGCAGAAGAGAAAGACGAAAGCTCAGATGACGATTTGGCAGATAATTTATTACAGGAGGAGGAAGACCCTATGAAAGTAACATTCATCCGTTCTATGAAGAAAAGAAAGAAGGGAAGAACTGCAGGTAAAACTGATGTTTATTTATTAGCTCCATGTGGCACTCAGTTGCGCTCATCCCATGATTTAAGAATCTATTGCAATAGAAATAATTTAATTTATGATGACAGTGTTGCAAACTTTTCAAGTATGAATACTTATCAAGGAAAAATACAGTTAGATAAAAGGCAGGAAACTTCTCAACCAGAAGAGGTATTTTTGACTGACATAGTCATACCTCAAACATCCCGTCAAGCTAGAACTCTTCCTGAATCCGAGAAATGGAGAGAAGCCATGGATAAAGAGATTCAGACAATGTTAGACCGAAAAGTATGGACTCCTGTTCCGAAAGTAGACCAAAAGGTTATAGGAACAAAATGGGTATACACGGTTAAGAAAAATAATGAAGGGAAGCAAGAAATATACAAAGCAAGATTGGTAGCCCTTGGTAATAACCAAAAAGTGGGTTTAGATTATAATGAGACTTTTAGTCCCGTCATAAATTTTACATTAATCCGTCTCTTCATTGCATTTTTCATTCAAATATTGAATTGGGCACATTCTTTACTTGACGTCAAATGCGCTTATCTATACGGAAATATAGACAAAGATATCTACATAAAGCAGCCAGAGGATTATGTTATACCGGGCAAAGAATCTTTTGTTTTAAAGTTACAGAAGGCAATCTATGGGTTACATCAGGCAGGAAGGTGCTGGTATAACGATTTACATACGAAATTGCTTGCAAATGGGTTTAAAGAAGTACCAGGTTTAACATGTGTATATGCATATAATAGTGAAGCTATAGTAATTGTTTATGTGGATGACTTGCCAATATTTGCTAAAAATGAAGAAGTTTTGCAAAGGATAATCAATTTAATAGAATCAATTTATGAAGTGAAAAACTTAGGTCCTCTCTCAACATTCCTGGGAATAAATTTTAAAGTAGAAGATAAGAAACTAATAATATTAATTGTAAGAGTTACATTGAAAAATGTTTAAAGAAGTTTAATGTTTCCAATTTCTCTACAGTATCTTTGCCAGCCGCACCAGGTTTTAATCCAGTTCCAGCAAATGAAGAAGAGGAAGTTCCGGAACATCTGCCATATCGAAACCTGTTGGGATGTCTGCAGTACATTGCTCAGAAGTGCCGCCCGGACATATCATGGACTGTAGCAACTCTATCCCAGTTCACCGAAAGACATAACTTGATTCACTATAAAGCTCTTGTGAGAACTTTGATGTACCTGGCAACGACTCGATCTCTTGGAATAAAACTACCTTGTTCCAGTCCTCCAACTCAGCTAGTAGTCTACGTTGACGCCTCGTGGGCTAGCGATTCTATAGATAGGAAATCTTGGAGTGGTTATACAGCATTCCTGAATGGTATTCCAGTGACATGGCGTGTAGTCAAGCAATCTTGTGTAGCATTAAGTCCAATGGAGGCTGAATTTATAGCCGCATCCGAAGCTGCAAAAGATCTAAAGTTTTTATACACCTCCTTATCTGAAATAAAGAAAATTCTTGAGCTTGATGATGCCTTGATACAACGACCGATTTTGCTATGCGACAATACTGCAGCGATTGCCTTTACAAAAGACAAAGCAGATAACATACGTAATCGACATGTGGACTTAAAGTATAAGTTCATCAGAGACTGGTATCAACAAGGTCTATTCGATATACGCCACGTAAAGTCGAAAGAGAACTATGCTGATCTGTTGACCAAAGCTCTCAATAAGGACACTTTTATTACTCTACGTGAAACTTTCTTGTGGTAAGAAGAAAGATAATGAAACAAAAAAAAAAATCTTCTCATGAACTGATATAATCAAGGAACTGTTTCTCAAAAGAACTTTATCTTTTTGTGAAAAAAAATCTTTTTCATTTTTTGTGGAAATGGATGGGAAAGGGGGGCGTTTTGTAGGATTTAATTCTTTATTTCCCATCCCTTTCCACCCTATTATTATATTTATTATCTTTTGTTAAAGCTATGTTCCAGCACATTTGTTTCTTCTACTTGCTTTTCCGCCGCCGCGATGTTTTGTTTACTTTCTTTCGATCGACTCGCGGAGTTGAGTGACAGTGGTTCTTCACTTTGCATACTGCACCGAGTTTTGCGATCGCAGTCATAATCTCTCTATTTTAAGTTCATCATTTAAATTTTACTGTGAGGATTATTCTATCCTTATTTCATGTTTAAAGTTAATTTTTATGACATTTTTATAAGTTATCATTTTTTTATCTAAAAGTAATTTTCTTTGTGCGATGTCAGGAAGGGCCGTGAGTATGCAAATGTCCTGCTCGTTTCTGATTGGCCGTTGGCACGCTGCTTGGATTTAAAGAGCTAGAATGTTGTTTTTTTTCGCGGTGTGTTGGTATGTGTCGTCTGCTGTTTCTAGTGCATACTAGTGGTTATGAAATGATGTTTTTGAGAAAGACTTACGTGACAGAGGAGAAATATGAAGTATTTTAGATATTGTTCGTGGAAAATACGATACGTTTTATGCCGTAAAGTTTCGGTGATTTCAAAGTATGTTTAGCTGTGCTCTCGTGTACGTTTTTTCCAATGTTAATGTTCGTAAAAGTTCTTCAAAAGTTTTTTTTTCCAAGGAAAGAGGATTTGTGCTGGAATAATAGTTATTCTTCGTATGTACGTATTTAATGAAAGCTGCAGCCAAGAAGGCTCCGTCTGTATACAACGATTTTCATCATTAAAAGTTTTAATGAAACATCTACTGGAGTCAATTTGTCTCACCTTTTGCACACCATATTGTAAGTACTTTCTCACTTTTATTTTAAGATATTTAATGTGTTAGGATTACCAACTTTTAGACATAACTCTGCTATATATACAAGCATGATGTGGGCTCAATAAATATACTTGTATGTTTATAACCAAAGTAAAGAAATGTACAGAACCCGACAAAAAAATCTATCGAACCGTAACCCAATCCCAACCCGAAAAAATAAATCCCTTCGTCTCGCAACCCGAGATGAACCAGAAAATTTAAATTAACCCCAAAACCGATCTGAACCTAAAAATTTAATTTAACCCGAAACCTAAAAACAGAAAAATATTTCGACAGGTTCTGATCAGATTACGTATAGATGGATTTTTATTTGTTTGGTTCGGTTCGGCCTTCGGGTTAACTTCAATTTTCTGGTTCGTGCAGGTTTGCGAGACGAAGGAATTTATTTTGTCGGGTTGTGATCGGGTTACGGTCCGATGGATTAATTTTGTTGGGTTCGGGTCGGGTTTCGGCTAACTTATATTTTCAGAACTTATATATTCAGAATATTTGGGTCGAGTTTCGGGTTAGCATAAATTTTCAGGTTCGGTCGGTTTCAGGTTAGCTTCAATTTTCAGGTTCGAGTCGGGTTGCGAGACGAAGGTATTTATTTTTAGGGTTCGGATTGGGCTACGGTTCGTTGTACTTCTTTGTCTGGCTCGGATCGGGTTTCGGGTTAACTTGATTTTTCTGGTTTGGATCGGTCTGTGACACGAAGAAATTTATTTTGTCGAGTTCAGGTCGGGTTTCGGGTTAACATAAATTTTCTGGTTCAGATCGGGTTGCGTGACGACGAAAATTATTTTGTCGAGTTCTGATCGGGGTACGTATGGATGGACTTTTATTTGTCTGGTTCGGGTCGGATTTCGGGCTAATTTCACTTTTCAGTTCGGGTCGGGTTGCGAGACGAAGAATTTATTTTGTCGGGTTTGGATATCGGGCTACTGTTCAATGGATTTTTTTATCTCGTTCGGGTCGGTTTAGCGCCAACCTAACCCACAAGTCGTTTATTTTAAAAACACTAACCTCGAGTCATTTTTTAAAAACTAACCACCACCCTATTGTCAAGTGGTGGGCGTAAAATTGGTTTACCAGACTCAACTCTACCCCGAAATCAAAATATTTTCCAATGCAGAAGTTAAATTTTAACGACAATTCTTTTTTGTCTACCCGAAATTCGAAATACTTTTACCCTAATACGACCCGAAAAAAAAAAAGATCTATAATTTAATACAATTATGAAAAAATAATCTACAATCATTTTTCTAATATCAATTCTACCTTTTATGTAGGGAAATAAACATGTAAAAAGACTTTCTTATTTAAATATTTAGTTTTTCATTTGAAACAACAACGTTAGAGTTTTATTGCAGAATCAGACTAACCCGAACACGACGCAAAAGTATCAAAACTCAACCCGAAACAATTACAGTCAACCCAACCCGAATCCAACAGCAACCACAACAAAAAAAAATCCCTGACGGCTCGGCCTACAGGCACAGGTAGATTTCGAAGACGCAGACCGTGAGGCGTCTGTTTTTTGGAAATTGCAGAAGAAATGACCTTCATGAAATGATGCGGCAGTTGGAACCGCTCACTTCGAAACCTAACTTGTTTGCAGTCGGAGCCAGCAGGGATTTTTATTTATTTATTATTTTATTATTATTATTTATTTTTTTTTTTACCGTAAGAGTTAGTCTTATAAAAAACTTGTCAGTATAAAAGTTGTAGATAATATTAAGAAGATTTATAATAAATTTAAGCGGATTTGATATCTTGGGAATTGACGAAGTTATGAATTTTTTTCTTCTGAAACCCCTATCCCCCCCTCCTTGGGGGCATTTTTAATGAAATCAAAAATCTGTCATACAAAACTTTTGGCCCTTTTCCTAGAAGTAATAATAACTTTAAACGGATTCGATATGTATAAAATTTAAGAAGTTATGGGTTTTTTTCTGTTTTCCCGTCTGCTTGCAGGCGGGGCCAGCAGGGATTTTTTTGCTTTTAATTTTTTTTGCCGTAAGAGTTGGTCCTATAAAAAACTTGTCAATATAAAAGTTGTGGATAATTTTAAGTAGATTTACAATAAATTTAAGCGGATTTGATATCTTGGGAATTGACGGAGTTATGAATTTTTTTCTTCTAAACCCCCCCTCCCCCCCCCTGGAGTCATTTTTAATGATATCAAAAATCTGTCATACATAACTTTTCGGCCCTTTTCCTAGAAGTAATAATAACTTTAAACGGATTCGATACGTATCATAATTAAGAAATTATGGGTTTTTTCCTGTTTTCACAAAAAGTCCCCCCATCCCCCCCCCTTGGTTCGACTTTGCCCATTAACGAACTTGACCGATATTTAATGCCCCTTGATTTTATGTATCAGTTTGGAAAATATTTGTGCAAAATTATTGCAGTTATCGTGTCCATAAAAAAGTGACATAGATAGATAGATAAAGTTTTGAACTGGGGGTGGTTTTGGGTTCTGGGAGTCATGATCGGCGTAGATCTACAAAAATTTTTCAAAAATTCCAACTTAGGGGAGAATGTAATAGGTAGTATTCCTTACGAAATCTGCCCCACCAGTGGCTGAGAGGTTGTGCTCTCGAAGCTGGTAGACGGGAGGTGCTGGGTTCGATCCCAATCGCGCCCGTCGGCCTAATCGTTCGGAGTTTTCGTGGTTTTCTTCGAGCCGTGGATTTATCCATGCGTAAATACGGGTTAGGTTCCCTTAGAAAGACCCCCACGAAGGGCACTCCCCCCGGGCCTATATCCCTAGTGTAGATAATTGGCCGTCAACAATCAACCCAACCCAACCCTTACGAAATCTACCTAAAATTAGCTCCAACCGGAATCGCGGGTCTGGTCGGGTTCAGGTACAATCGGTTTACCCGACCCGATACATGATTCTAATTTAAAACAATATTCTGGACAGTTTTTTTTGAAAAAACAGGTTAACCCAAGCCAGACACGCAAGAATCAAACTCAACCCGAAACTGAAACAATTGTAGTCAACCCGGCTTACAAAGAAATAAGTCAGCACCTACATGATCCACGAGTTGAGTTTTTTATAAGCTAGCCCCAGGTAATTTTTTAAAAAACTAACCTGCCCCGACTTGGGTCGGGTCGGGTCATGGGCAGTTCCCTAACCCGATGCAGGATTCTACTAGTAGGTCAAAATATTTTCCCCAACGACAGTTGAGTTTGGATCCCAGATCCCCCTATAGCACCACCCTCGACCTCGAATATGATAAACCTCGAACCGAACAAACCTCTGAATCGGGTCCCCGCTGCCTTCGGCACCGTATACCATTTTTAGGTAGATTTCGTAAGAAATACTACCTATTACATTCTCACCTAAGTTGGAATTTTTGTAAAATTTTTGCAGATCTACGCCGATCATGACTCCCTGAACCCAAAACCACCCCCAGTTCAAAACTTTATCTATCTATCTATCTATCTATGTCACTTTTTTATGGACAAGATAACTGCAATAATTCTGCACAAATCTCTTCGAAACTGATACATAAAATCTCGGTCAAGTTCGTTAATGGGCAAAATCGAACCAAGGGGGGGAGGATGGGGGGGGGGCTTTTCGTGAAAACTGAAAAAACCCCATAATTTTTTAACTATGATACGTATCGAATCCGTTTGAAGTTATTATTATTTTAGGAGAAGGGCCGAAAATTTATGTATGACAAATTTTTGATATAATTAAAAATTGCCTTAAGGGCATGTGGAAGGGGGGGGGGGGGGAGTTAGAAAAAAAAATTCATAACTTCGTCAAATCCCAAGATTTCAAATCTGCTTAAATTTATTATAAATCCTCTTAATATTATCTAAAACTTTTATATTGACAAGTTTTTTAGAGGACCAACTCTTATAGCAAAAATAAATAAATAAAAATCCCTGCTGGTTCCGCCTGCAAACAAGTTAGGTTTCGAAGTAGGCGGTTCCAACTGCCGCATCACCGCAAAAAGGTCATTTCTTTCGCAATTCCCGACAAACAGGCGCCCCACGGTCTGCATCTTCGAAATCTACCTGTGCCTGTAGGCCGAGCCGTCAGGGTTTTTTTTGTTATTAACACTGACCATGCACAGGCTTCAAAATCATGTAGAATATTTGTACTTTTGTTCTATCAATAACAACTCAATTCTTTTTCAAACAATTTTTTAAATGAATTTAAAACACTTTAAGAAACTTAGAGTATGTTCTTGTTTCTCAAATAGCAAGTTTTTTTCTTTCCGCTCTTTTCAATTTGTGAAAAAATAAATTAAAATATTTTATCTTGAACCCACCCGAGCCCGAAGACTGGCATAAAATTTATAGACCTAATCCGTTTCGCGCCCAAACTCGGATTCGCACTGATCCAGTTTCATATTTAATGCATGCTTAATAAAAGAAGAAAAAGTACAAATTTTCAACGTTTTGTAAAATGGTAAATGAATCACTTATTCATACATGTATGTGTATGTTTGAAAATTTTTCTATTGTTTTTTGAGTATTTTGTTCGGTTGTTTTATTTTTTTCCTTGTTTGTTATTAAATCAGTTTGACAACCTCCTACAGTTGTCTCTAGAAGTTTAACAGCTTTTCGAATGCATTAAAATCGAGTAAAATTGTTAAATCACAACTTGTAGTAGTGTAATCACCTGTAATCAAAGTGTAATCAACTGTAATTATGTATTTCTGAGTGTAATCTATGTGTAATCAGGTATACTCTCATATAATCACAGTAATCAGCTGTAATCATTGCGATTCCGTAATCTCGTACACAATTTTTCTATTGAGAGCCCCCTTGGTGCTTATTAAATAAATATACTTTATCAACTATTGTAAAGTATACAATAAATACTTTTAAAGAGTGAGCTATTAATAGTGAACAGAAAATAGAGAAATATGGGTAATTTAAATATATTTTGACTATAGTAATTACGTTTTTATAATAAAGATATATTGTGATACTATGTACTGTTTATGAACTTTATACTGAGATTAAATGAATGTAAATAAAGGTGAAATATGAATGAATGTTAATGAATCCATGTGTTTAAAAGTGTATTTGAGGCAGTAAGACTAAAAAAAACCTGAAATGAAGACTTGTTTTTCACAATATCCAGATTTTGCTATGTTGAGGGAAAAAAATCATCGTACCCGCCGCCCTGGCGTATGCGCCGCATCGCCGATATTTTGAACTTTCAAACACGTATGCGCTGCGGTGCTTACTCCCGAAATTATGGTATATATAATTCTAAAAAGACGCACAAAGGCCATTTTATTCAGTTAATTTATCTGTTGCTCCCCCTCCCCCTTATTTTTCTTCTCTGGAAAGGGTGGATTCATTTTTTGAATTGGTGAAAAGATATTTTTTAACTCTGTGTTTCCTATCTGAACTAAATTTTTGGCATTTTTTACAGTATATAAAAAAATCTATTTATATCATACAGGGATGCACAGAAGAATTCAGACATTTTTCTGACTGTAGATCGTAATTGATGAAATTAGGGTTCAAATATGCTATGCATTTTACAAATTGTTTACTTAGACATATTTTTTTTTACCTTTGTAAAAAGGGAAGTTTTATTACAGTATTCTGAACGTGTTGGGAAAAGTTTCATAATCTTTTTGTTTGACAATTTTTCTTATACCCAGTTCTTTATTCCGTCTTTCGACTTTCTTATAGCCTGTGTGACATCCATATACAAAACAGTTCTGAGCCATATTAAAATATAATGCAAAATTAATATTTTATAAAAGAAATAATAATGCACTCCTATAGCAAACAATGTTATTTTGACGCGGGTAAAAATTGCAGCGCCTCATGCGGCCACTTCGGCGTTAGGCTCAAGTTTGCAAATTCTCCTAATCTATTTATATCTCCCTGCTCTATGCATGTAGTTTTGCACCTCGAAGCCCGACATTGGAATTTTTGAATAGATTTTTTTAAATAAAAATTTGTATGCGATTTTTTGTGTTTTTACACGTTTTGCTGTGATTTTTCCACATTTAGTAACCTGAATCCGGTTCCAATTTTTTAACCTAATATAGTAAATTTTGTCATCTTCTCAATAAAGTTGATGCGAAATTCGTACAGCGATATTTGAATTTTTAGCGAATTTTTTCCTTCGATACTAGGAAATTTTGCCCAGAATGATTGATTGGTTCGGTGGTTGCGCTTCCATTTCTGCCTCAGATACGCTCAGAATCTTCATTCTTTTTCTCTTTTTACCTTGGAGAAAGTTGATAATTCTCTACAGATAAAAAATCATGATTTTAAAAGGGAAGAATGGATTATTTATTATCCTTTTTTTAACAAAAAAAAAAAAGCATAATCCGGGGAAAAAAACATAAAACAATTAGGGGCGGTGTACTAGCTAATAGGACAATTATCTTAAAACTCATGTTTCTAGAACTACAAAATCGAATTGTTTTCGAATTTTTCATTTTCTACAGATATTTCAATTTTATTTTTGAATTTTACAAATTTTTAAAAGTTTCTTTTTTGAATCGTAAATACTACCTTTACACTACATTTCAAGTCTCTACGACTACATGATCGAATTATTTTCAATTTTTTTTTTTTATTCGAATTTTCCGGATTTGTCATTTTTTCCGATTTTGTGTCCTAAATACTACTTTTATTACAATTTTCAAGTTTCTAGCGCTAAAAAATCGAATTATTTTCAAATTTTCGATCTTTTTCGATTATTTTATTTTATTGTCGATTTTATTGTGTTTTAATTTTTCCTTTTTCTGTATCCTAAATGACTATAGTACCTTTACGCTGAATTTTCAGTTTCTAAAGCTACAAGATCGAATCTTTTTCAATTTTTCGATTTTTTTTTTCGAATTTTCCAGATTTTTTAATTTTTTCTTTTTTGTATTCTTTATTCCATATTTCAAGTTTCTAGCGCTACAAAATCGAATTATTTTCTTTTTTCCCATCTTTTTTATTTTATTTTCGAATTTATTGTGTTTTAATTTTTCCTTTTTCTGTATAACACTATCTTTATGCTGAATTTTTAGTTTTTAAAGCTACAAGATCAATTTTCCAGGCTTTTTAAATTCCCCCCCCTTTTTTTTTCGATCCTAAATACTACCTTTATTCCAAATTTCCAGTTTTTAGCTCTAAAAAATCGAATTTTTTTTCAAATTTTCGTTTTTTTCGATTTTTTTATTTTATTTTCGCTTTTTGTTGTGTTTTTAATTTTTTTTTCTTTTTCTGAATCCCTTTACACAAATTTTCTGTTTCAAAGACTACGAGATCGAATTATTTTCAATTTCTCTTTTTTTTTCGAATTTTGTGGATTTTTAATTTTTTTCTTAAATAGCATCCTAAATATTACCTTTATACCAAATTTCAAGGTTCTAGTGCTATAAAATCGAATTCTTTTCAAATTTTCCTTATTTTTCAATTTTTTCAATTTTATTTTTGAATGTTATTGTATTTTTCAGTTTACCTTCTTCCGAATCCTAAACACTATCTTTATGCCGAATTTTAAGTTTCTAAGGCTAAAAGGCTCAATTTTTCAATTTTTTAGACTTTTTCGAATTTTGTTTTAGAATTTTCCGGATTTTTTTAATTTTTCCTTATTTTGTATCCTAAATACTACCTTCATTCCGAATTCCAAGTTTCTAGACTCTAGAGCAACAAAATCAGTATAGTTTTAAATTTTTGATTTTTTTATTTATTTATTTATTTTTTTTTTTTGACTTTTATTGTGTTTTTGATGGGGTTTTTTTTCTTCTGAATTCTAAACACTACCTTTACACCAAATTTTAAATTTCTAAGACTACAAGATCATATTATTTTCAATTTTCAATTTTATTGGAATTTGTTGAATTTTCGAATGTTTTTTTTTTTTTCGAATTTTCTGGATTTTATAATTTTTTATTTCTTTGTATCCTTAACACTACCTTTATTCCAAATTTCAAGTTTCTAGGCCTACGGGATCCACCTAATCTTTTTGATGACGCGTGAGTGAGTGAGTAAGTGACAAAAAATCTAAACTTTCAGTTCATATATTGTTTGCACTAGAAAAGACAGAAATATAAAATTTTAAATTTTGGTCTTATTTGCCACATACTCTATATAAACAAAGTTTCAGGTTTTTGGGATACACCAGCTCAAAGATATGGGGAGGTCAAAAGTGTCCTGAGTTGCATCCAGAAAAGGATGCTTAGGGCTGTGCTCTCTCGACTTGGCGGAGCACTGCCGTGCCTCCTGATACAAAATTAAAAATTCAGAAAAATTCCAACAAATCGATAAAAAATTGAAAAAATATTGATCTTTTCAAATTTTCGAATTTTTTTTTTCAATTTTCTGGATTTTTCAATTTTTTTTTTGTCCTAAGTACTACCTATTCCAAATTTCAAGTTTCTAGTTCTACAAAATCGAATTATTTTCAAATTTTCATTGTTTTTCGATTTTTCCGATATTTTAATTTTATTTTCGGTTTTTATTGTGTTTTTATTTTTTTCTTATTCAGAATTCCAAACACTACCTTTACGCCGAATTTTAAGTTTCTAAGGTTTAGATCACATTATTTTCATTTTTTCAATTTTTTTCGAATTTTTTGAATTTTTGATTTTTTTTCTTCAAATTTTCTGATTTTTTTTAGTTTTTTCCTTTTTCGTATCCTAAACACTACCTTTATTCCAAATTTAGAGTTTCTAGCGCTACAAAATCGAAATATTTCAAATTTTCGATTTTTCCGACTTTTAAATTTTATTTTTGATTTTTATTGTGTTTTTAATTTTTCCTTATTCTGAATTCCAAACACTAACTTTGCGCCGAATTTTAAGTTTCTAAGGTTAAAAGATGAAATTATTTTAAATTTTTTTCGAATTTTTGAATTTTCTAGATTTTTTATTTATTTTCTTTTTCTGTATCCTAAATACTACCTTTATTGCAAATTTGAAGTTTCCAGCGCAACAAAATTGGATTGTCTTCAAATTTTCGTTTTTTTTTTCAATTTTTTAGATTTTTTCAAATTTGCTTTCGATTTTTTTTTTATGTTTTCTTTTTCTAGATGCTAAACACTACCTTCACACCAAATTTTATGTTTCTAAGACTACAAGATCGTATAATTTTCAATTTTCAATTTTGATGGAATTCGTTGAATTTTCGAATGTTTTTCTTTCGAATTTTCCAGATTTTATAATTTTTCCTTTCTTTGTATCCTAAACACTACCTTTTTTCCAAATGTCAAGTTTCTAGGGCTACAGGATCTACCTAATCTTTTTGATGACGCGTGAACGAGTGAGTGAGTGAGTGACAAAAAATCGAATGTTTGAGTTCATATATCGTCTGAACTAGAAAAGACAGAAAGGTGTAATTTTAAATTTCGATATTATTTGCCACATTCTCTAGAAAAACGAAGTTCCAGACTTTTGGGAAACTCCAGCACAGAGATATTGGGGGGGGGGGGTCAAAAGTGCCCCGAGTTGCTTCCAGAAAAGTATGCTTACGGCTGTGCTCTCTCAACTTGGCGAAGGCACTGCCGTGCCTCCAGATTTACACATCGGTTAGCAGCAATAAAATTTAGAAAGAGTTACTGATACTTTTCTTTATCTTGTTATTTTTAAAGGATGATTTCTCTTTCAGTTGCATCTGTACAGCTTTCTCGATGTTGGAATGGAAAGTTTCAGTTCTGAAATATTTTTATTATAAGGGCATTATATAAGTACATTTTCTTAATATTTTCTCTAAAATACAAAAAACAATGTTTTAAAGAAAACATTTTAATGAAGTGATAAATATTCCACAAAATCCCAATATATAAAGATTTAGTTCATTAAATTTAATTTGCAAAAGTTTTCTAAAATAAATTTATTTATTGTGTAAATCTTTTGATGTATTTAAAAGAACTCGGGAATATACTTTAGAAGGTCATATCATTAAATTACAATTTGAAAAATAAAGGACTGAAATATTTTCATTCTAATATCAGGTTATTGGAGTATGTTTGCGACAGTAGAATTATATATTTTTATATATAAATGTCCAGTTAAACTCTTCATGTCTTCTATAATGCAAAAGTTCAGGTATTGACTCATATTTTTATTTAGAATGGATAATTTTTAGTTGTCACAGTTAGCAAAAATTGATTAACAAATCTCATATTTTCATAATCATCAATACTATTACAGAATTTTCACTCTAGCCTTAGTTTTGGTTAGATTAACACAGCTTACCCTCACATTTAATGCTTTTCATGAAGGTATGCCTTTCAAATTAAACTATTTGCACAATTTTTTATTTATATATCTTTCTTGGTGGCTTTATAAAATTAGAGTAATAGACATTCACTCTGAAATTTTAGCAAACAAGTCTCCTTTTCATTGCAGGATTTCACATCTGGCCTTATTGATTGAATAAATCAAAGATAAATATCTGTATTATTTCACTAGACTTCATTTAAAAAATCACTGACACATTGTCCTGTTAGAATTTTCAGTTTTCCCCTCATAAGATGTTTCAAATTGAAAGTAGATTGCTTTTGAGGACAATTTGATAATCCTCAGAGCACTGTTGATAATTGAAAAAAGCAATATATGCTGTTCCGTTGAAACAGGACGCGCTCTACACCATGAGAGAACCGCTCCTTGTTGTCGGCTAAAGAACTCGATATATTCTCATCATAGATCCTGCCAGTTATATGACCAGCCATCCAAATTGAATTGTTTCATCACTGAAGAAAATATTTAACAATCCATCTGTCCAATGCATGTGTTTTTTAGCCTAAAGAATGCATGCCTTTCTATGGTACAATCAATGGTGTAGTCGCGGGGGGACGGCGTCCCCTCACTTTTTTATTTTATGTTGAGCGTCCCCTTACTTTTTATTTTCAAGGGGGACGAGAGAGGACGCCATCTTTTCAAACTTACTATTTTTTTTTTAAATTATGAGCACACCAATAAATCAACAATTTTAAGAAATAAGGTATTGATTTTTAATACTTTTCAACAACATGGAAAGTGTTTACGATGTCAGATCGCTTGTCTGTCTCCATCTGTTCGCATTGTACTTGTAACTTCCAAAAGTTTGCTTGAATTTCGACAAAATTTTATGTATATTTTTTCAATGTAGCCTTATCACTATTGTGAATTATGTATATAGCATCAGTATTTTCGTTTACGAGTGATAAAAATAGAGTTCTTTCATATTGCTGTTTACTGGGCGGAGATTGTTTGAAATACACATAAATGAAGTAATGCCATATGGTATTGAAATTCATTACAACATATTTCCTATTAAAAATAGCATTTATCGTTCATTTACAGGGACGTTAAAAAATATTTCAAAACACCAAAACACCATGAGCTATAAACAGTAATTGTTTGCAATGCATGGAAAACGGTGCACGAAACATTTATAATTATTTTACAAGGCCAAAGAATCCGGACACATTGTCAGACGTGAGTTCAGTTGCTCAAAACATGTTTTCGATTATATTTTGTATTTTTCAGCTGAAGAAAATATCTATTTGCTAAGTGATACGTAAATGATATTCGTACACAGGTCCACACAAAATTAATCCAAATACACTACCGTCATGGCCGGATATTTCTTGAAATGCGTTTTGCAGCTGGTTTAAATTTTAGTGTGTTATGTGATGAGCATATGATCATTAATTTCTATACATGACCACTCAAAATAATACGAATGAATACGTTACCATTTATAGATAATTATTGCCTGGTATGTGTTTAAACGGAACGAAATTATATTTTTGATTTAAAAAAAAAACGCTAGACATGCTTTTCCTTCACACATTGTTGCACCAAATTAATTTTACAAACATTTGTGTGTAATGAATATAATATATATTGGCCGGTATACAGTGTGTCTGTGTATTATAAAAGTTGACACGTACTTTAATTTGTTACCTGCTGGAGATAAGTAGATAACTTAAATTATAAAAAAGTTTAAAATAAAGTAAAAAAATAATATTGAAATAATACTGTCAATGAAATAATTATCTTGTTAATTTTCAAACATTTATACAATAACTCTTTATGCGACTCTTCAATTCAAAATTTGTCAGTCAGAAAAATTTTCCTTTTTGCTGCAATAAAATCATTAAAAATCTGGGTACTTCTCTATTATCCCGTCAACCACTTTTCATAACAAAAAACTATCGCCAAACTGTAAGATTAAACGCCAAAAATGCAGTCCCATTTACTTGATGTCAGAAGCATTATACGTGTTTGTCAAGTGGTTTTTAATTTGACATTTGCGTGTATTTTTCATTATGTATTACTGATTTATTAGTTACTAGCAAGCTTCGCCCGCTACGCTGGTCGGTTTCTCCAAACGAATTTTGAATCAAACTAAATATACCGGTGAATTGCATTTATCCAACAATGTACGCTTTTGGTCAGACAGCTACAGGAAAATATAAAAAGAGATCGCATATCAATTGCCTTGGACTACTAAGTATTTGTCTGGCTTTAATTATGATCCTCATATTGATTATTCCAGGAATAAGCCTGTTGATCTCGGATCTCAATTAGCCTGCACCTCGTGTCGTGCCTTGAAGTGGCAGGATGAGACTCCCTGGATATGTTGCAGTGGCGGTAATAAAGAAGATATAGTAATGGATGCGTTTTTAGAAATTATAACTTGTAATGTTAGAAACATTGATGAGTTGGCGCTAAAGGCATCACCAAATTATAGAAAATGTGCAATATCGAAACCGTACAGAACCTCGAAACTTTACTTCATCAAGCATATTTTATTTAAAAATCACAATTACATAAATATCCGTAAGAATAATTGGTACTTTTACATTGCTGGGCACCAGTAAAAACTCACCAAATCTGGTTTTAATTGGCATCATTTGAATTGAAACATTTTGTGTGACATTTTATTTGTATTGATATGTTTGTGTTTATGTATTTTATTATGATTATATTTTAGTTATTTTAAATAAGTTTTTTAAGATATTATATCGCAATGTTAAAATAATGGCTAGTTGTTATTAGCTAACGTTAAAAGATTAGCAAAAAAAAAAAAAAAAAAAAAAGGATTGGCGAGATTTAAAAAAAAATTTGTTGATCACTGGCACCCAGCTAACATAAAAATACCCAATAATAATCAATTCCAAATTCCCGAAGCAAAGAAAAAAGTTAAACAAAGAGCCCAGGAACTGGCATTATTGAGATTTAATCTAATCAAAATATCAGGTGATTTTTTTCTTATCCAGTATCTTATAAATCGTCAAGTATTGTTTGATCTTTAACAATGACGAATGTATTTTAGAAAATATCACTTGGTGATCAATGCAATAAATTTTAAGGTTTTGTTGCCAAAGGCAACGCCAAATTCGAAAATGTGCAATATCTCACGAATTGTTGGAGTTAGAATATTTTTATTTGGTACCATTCGATTCAGCATGCAAAAATACATTGAAATATATTATCATTTGACAAATAAATATAAAACCCGATTTTTAGAAAAATTTTGTTATTGTTTGTTCCCATTTTAACCCCTTTAGGGGTGGAATTTTAGGAAAACTTTCTTATTGCGTCTCTACATCCGAAGAAGTATTTTCCCCGCAAATTTCGTGTTTGTAGCTTCAGTAGTTTGGACTGTGCGTTAATGATATCCCAAGTCAGGACTTCCTTTTACATAATATAGAATTTTATATACAGATAAAATTAACCATTATTATTACCTATCAGGCTTTGCTCGCTACGCTGGTTGGTTTCTCCAAAAAAAAATTCAATCAAACGAAATATATCGGTGAATTTGATTGTGTGTTTTAAAGAAACATGAACTTTTAACCTTCATGTTTTTCCGCATTGGTGTAAAACGATACAAAAGCTATTACGCTGTTATATTTTCTAAAGTGTTACACGAAATTTAGGCTGTTAAAGACCAACGCGTTTATTTAATCATTTACAGTATGATTTTCTAAAGAACGATATATCGATATGCAATATACTAAAACTATCCCTGGAAAATTAACAATGCAAGTTCCATAGAAATCCATTCAGCAGAATCTTTAAAAAAGTCCAATGTTTCATAGTTGGGTTCAACTGATTATAGAAATGCCCCCCACCCTAACTAACAGTGCAAGTTCCAGCATAATCCATTCAGCAGAATTCAAGGTATAAGCGGCAGGATCGAAATTCCCTTTGCATTATACATATACAGTAGACAGATAAATGTATCTTTCATAATCATCTTCACCTGTTGATAGAACTCTCAGGGATTTTGTAGAAAGTATATGCTGGTATACGCCGTCAACCTTCTGGAATTTTTAAGACTAAATTCTGCACACCGTCCGTAGCTATAATATATACTCTCTAGTATATATCCTCTGTCTATAGAGTATATGCACTGTTTTTTTTTACGACTACACCACTGACAACTTTCTCCCATAGCTCCATAACTAAACAATATAGAAAATCAATTCCTGAAATATTATCACACTGCGAAACTGCCATCAAAATCCGTTCAGTAGAACTTTAAAAAAGGTAATCTTTCATAATCGGGTTCACCTAATTTTATCTATAACTTCCTCCCATGGCTCTATAAATAAGCAATGTAGAACAATGTACTTTATTTTAAAACCTTTCTAAAATAAATTACCTAACTAACAGTGAAATCATATAAAAATCTGTTCGACCGAACCTGAGTTTTAACCGATCGGAATGGAATAAGAATTTGCGTTTTATAAATATTACAGATGAATATGATATGATTTTTGTAATCGGATTCGTTGTCAAGCTTTTGCTTCAGAAAACACAACGCAGACGAAAACTTTGCTCCAGAGAAGTACCAACCATCGAATAAACAATAAATTCTTGTTTATTCTATGGTACCAACCATCCCCACAAAATTGCCTAACTAACAGTCAGGGATGAGATTTCTCCGCTTTTTTGCATACCAGTATAATCTTACAGAAAATGCTTTTTTATTTAATCAGAACATTCTGCAATTTAAAAGAACAACGTTTTCTCTAACATTATACTGGTATGTAAAAAAGCAGAGAAATCTCATCCCTGCTAACAGTATAAAACGCACCAAAGTCCGTACAGCAGAACTCAAATTATAAACGGTCGGAATGAAATACGAATTTGCATTTTAAATACATAGTAGATATATCTTTCATAATTGCAATCACCTATCCCAATCACTTTCCCATTAGCTCTATCACTAAGCAACATAGAATGACATGTTATAGGGTCATTAACCATACCTGAAAAATCACTTCCATTAACATTCGTTCAGTAGAATTTTTTTAAGTAATCTTTAATAATCGGGTTCACATAATTTTAGAGCTTTCCTCTTTAGCTCTACAACCAGGGAGATAGAAAGAAGGAGAACAAAGATAATGTTTCTACTTATGGAACTAAAAGTGGTACCTAGTATGGCGGCGTTTCTGGTCTTTTGGGCCTTTAGGAAGTGTAGCGCCCTCTATCTCTTTACCATGCTCGAAACCAAAATGCAGGAAGAGCAGACGACAATTTGTCATGTTTGACAGGTCACATGACCGGCCTTTGGGAGCACCAGCGCCACAAACTGGGTACTAATTCCCGGTCCATGTTGTGATCTTGAAAGCCTATCTTCACTGTTCTCCTTCTTATTTCTATCTCCATGTCTACAACAAAGCAACGTAGAATAGCTATACGCTAAAACCTTTCAAAAAACATTACCCGATTAAAATGTGAATATGCGGTTCATACTCATAGTAGATGATGATATGATTTTCTGTAACAGGATTCATCATGAAGATTTCGCTTCAAACATAAATGATGCTTTCAACATTGGGGCTAATATGCCAATTAGCGAGGTATCAGATTGCGGAAAGTTAGCCCGAAATCGTATGAATAACTACCCAAAGAAAAAGAGAAACATGGCTGAAGACTGAAAACAAATAAAGAAGTAATACATAATACCAATCAGACCTTCGACACTTTATTTGGTACTTCTCCATTATCCCGTCAACCACTTTGCATTAAAAAAAACTATCGTCAAACTATAAGATTTAACGCCAAAAATGCAGTCCCATTCACTTGACGTCAGAAGTATTAAACGTATTTGTTATGTCATGAAGCGGGTTTTAATTCGACAATTACCTGTAATTTTCATTTTGTTTTCTGATATTTTAGTTATTTCGTTAATTAAAATAAAAATTGCGTCCTTAAACGGCTGTGCCATAACATTAAAAGAGAAAATGCATTGTAAAAATGTTGCGTTTCATAGTTAAGTGCAATAGATAAATTTCAACTGACGTCACAAACATTAATTCACCAGCAGAGAAGGATAATTAAGAAAAATAATGTAAATAAATAAATATCCAAGATTTTTTTTTTCTATTTTCATTAATATATTGTAATTTTTTTGTGTTAAAACTTACTGGACACTTTGGTGAGTGGTGCGTTTCCGAATTTATTTTATTTTATTTATTTATTTTGATGTTCCAAAGGCAACATTCTTCCATTTGTTTATTTGAAGTTCATGTTTGGCGATGATTTTTAAAAAAATTTTTATGAAAAGTGGTCGACGGAATAATTGATCCAATTGATCTGAAGACCCTTTATTTTAGCAATCACATTTTATTTTAAATCGTGGCGTTTCTAGAAATAATAATAATACACAATTACATAAATATCCGTAAAAATAATATTCAATTCCCAATTGAGCAGTTAATGTTTCTATCTGCAAAAATTAACAAAAATATTTAATTTGAATTTCTTCCATTGCTATAGTAACGGACGTATTTTTAGAAATTATCACTTGTATTGTTAGAATTGTTAGATTTTGACGTCAAAGACTTCGCTAAATTAGAAAAATGTGCAATATCTCATAAACTATTTGACTTATGAGTATTTAATTGATACCATTCGATTCAGAATACAAAAATACATTAAAATATGTGATCATTTGTCACGTAACTATAATACCCGATTTTTAAGGAATTTTTTTAAAGTTTGTTCCCTTTTCTACCCCCCTTAGGGGTGGAGTTTTCGAAAATCCCGTCTTAGTGCGCTTCTACATACTAAGAAGTATTTTTCCTGCAAGTTTTGTCTTTGTAGTTTCAGTAGTTTTGGCTGTGAGTTGATCATCTAGCCAGAAAGGACTTTCTTTTATATATATATATATATATATATATATATATATAGATTTCATTAATTAAAATAACAATTGTGTCCTTAAATTTTTATATTTTATTTATTTATTTATTTTGATATTCCAATGGCAACGTTCTCCCGTTTATTTGGCGATAGTTTTTTGTTACGAAAAGTGGTTGACGGGATAATAGAGAAGTACCAAAATCTGCATATCTATATATTTAAAATTAAATTTCAAAAATGAAGGAAGAAAGCTGACATATAAAACCTTTTCGAACCATTTAAATATTACTTTATCAGTGAAAATGGTCCTGTGCACATATTGGCGATAGCATTTTTAGAACAAAATTAAATATTAATAAGTGTAAAAAGGAAAAAAAATGCATCGCAAGTGTATCTAAATAAAATGTTGCACGGACAGAAATCATGTAAAGAGACAGTGTAGTTTTAAAACTTACAAATTAAAAAATAATAATAAGAAGAATTGGCTAAGCATGCTCTATGTATTTTCCGTCAGCTGCAGTACATAAATAGGGGGTCAACCACACATGTTTATTATCATCCATGTTACTGCTACCTTCTTGTAATACCTCATAGCTTTTCTAATTTGATATATAGTCGTTGTCCCCTTCCTCCCCCCTGCATATTTCCTACCTTATTTTAAACTTTTTTGCATCTTACATTGACTACTTATCTTCAAGTTTAATTTTTTTCGGACGCCCTGTAAAAGTCGACCTTAGCTCAAACTTGAAGCCTTTGTCAAAAAATGCAATACTTTGATAGCAACATAGTTCAAAGTGGTTTTTAGTGACAAAACTTGATGCTTTTAATTTATAATAGTAATTTAACTTTAATGAATAATAATCTGTTTAATCTTCTAATTCTAATCTTTAACGATTCATCCTTATCTAAGTGAAAACCACAGCCTTACTCAAAATTTGGAAAGCGGTAAATCACAGAATGACTACTGATACAAAATATAAAGAGGTGAATTTTTTTTTTTTTTTTTGAAAATAAGTATTTCTGTAAAGTTTATTGAAAGAGGGAAAATGATACATATTATTAAACTGGGAGAGAATTAAATATATTGCTGTTGTTTTCAACCCATTTTCCCCCTTTTATTTAAATATTTAATAAGTAAAAGAAATTAATTTGAGCCACCTTTTTACCCGCTTTCTTTTATCTTACATTTCTGTATGTATGTGACAGTAAAATCTTGTGATTCATTTTTCACCCACTTCCTGTTGATGTAGAGCTTTGAAATTTGGAATATATATATCTATATATATACTATATTACGATGATTTACCGTCATATGTTGTAGTTGCAATAACGTTGATTATAGAAGGAGTACACATTCATTAACAACATTATAGTTATTAATTATAGAATAATAAAAGTTGCAATATGTCATTTCATTAGTTAAACAAACAAATAACAAATTAACTATACCTATTAATTATTCTTACATACCTCTAGAGTAAATATAATTATAAGAATGAACTGTCTGAATTAACGAAGGATTTTTTACTATTTCTCTTAATCATATAATTTTCTGCCATGCTTATCAGCTAAAAAACCAAATTAATGAAAACAAACGCATATTCTTTCATTATTTAGTTATTAAATAATGAAAAATTTGATAAAAGAATGTTTTGCAAAAATTATATGAAAAATTTTCTAAATATTAAAAACTAATATAGAAATTGTGATTATAAGAATATATTTTAGTAAATAAGTTTTAATTTCATAATTTATAAACAAACCTCAATTTGAACATTTGAAATGTTACTCATTTTTATAGACAATGGTTATAATATAATTTATTTTAACATTATATTTCTAATACATTCAATAATTAACAGTAAATTAATCAGAAATTAAATTAATATTTCTTTTTCTTATATTATTCAGATCTATTGCATACATTGCTATCATTTCAGTAGCAGAATAAAAAATAAGTGTATTATTCAAGAGCATGTTTTCAAATGGAACAATTTTTCAATGTTTTTCCAAGCAGTTGGCTTTTTATAGCCTCGAACGAAAAGAAAGAAAATTGTCCATTATTGCATGATAGTCATTTAAAAATATGTTAAATAATTTTTGTAATTACTTTTTTTGTTGTGTTCTCAGAGTTTGTAGTGTAAAATGCTATTTTTTAGAAAACCTAATTTAGCAAGTATAATGTAATAAAAAAAAACTAGTTTGTAGGGAGCAACAATATTATTTTTGATACTACTTCATTAAACTTATTTGTTATTTCACTGTCCTCTCTTTTGGCATAGCAGTGGGACTCTTATCATATTGCAGATTTAAAAGTTGTACTTCTTCGAGGCAAAGATGTATCCACAATCCTTCCAAAAGTAGCATTTAGTCCAAAGGCATCAAATTCCACTTGCTTGCAAAAGATCACTAATGATAGTCACTTATTATACAATAAAACTACACACTTGTGATCTTCTGAGAGCAATCAAACATCTATTCAGGCACCACAGGATCCACCAGACATCAATCTCCTTCTGAACTTTTTATGGAATGATATTGTATTTGTTGCTAGAAGTAATATCAAAAATAAAATCGATGCACCCTAGAAACTAGTTTTTTTTTTTTTTTTTTTTTTTTTTTTTTTTTTAAGAACATTATTCGCTAAATATTCTCTCAAAACAGCATGTTACACAACAAACTATGAGAAAACTAGGGTCTATGCAGTTTCCCTACTTCTATCATAAGACTTTTGATCACTTTATCAATATATATCAGTATTTGCCTAAAAACTTATAAATATACACTTAAATCGAAAAATCTTCCACAGAGAGCATTCTATAATTTTTGATAATGAAAGTTTTTCAAAAATAGTAATAATAATAAATATATGCTTTTGAAAATAAAAAATCAAAATTTTTATTTTATTAGATAAATACATTTAAACAGATGACTTATGCTGTAAGATAAATCTATATCTTGGAAGATAAACACATCTAAATCACAATTTAAATAAAACTTTTTAAACTCTGAAATACATTGAATAGATAAAATGAAGTAAAAGAAAATAAACTTAAGATAAATAAGTTGCCTTTCAATGTTCAAAAATTATTTATTATTATAGGGACTTTAAACTTATCCTTATTTTCATTGGGTCTCATTTGCCAGCATGATTTTTTTTATTCAAGTGAAATTCACCAATTGGAAGTTTTTATTAATAATTATGAACTTTGTTTTTGCCAAACCAAAGACTGCTGACTCCAATAAGTTTTTACAAATCATTCAAAAGAAAAATTTTATATTTGTGTAGTATTCACATTAGGTAAAAGTTTGGGCTTGGGGGTGTGATATTTAACTCGTAAGCCTTGCTGTTGGATCTGATACTCATGCACGTATACTTCACAGTGGACAAAAAATTGAAAATGCAACTTACAGATTATATTTGAGCTAACAAAGAATATACAACAAATATTACACACAACTGTTATACTAGGGTTTCAACATCTAAAAAATCTTTTTCTGCTTTTTAAAAAACACAAGATTCCAATAAATGCTAAATTACTATTGTAAAATGATAAAAAGATTAACTGCACTACCAAAGATTTGCTTAAAAAAAAAAAAAAAAAAAAAGTCTTATTTGAAGAAATTATTATACAACAATAACATGTGATTTTTTAATAATTATGTTATTTTCTACCTGTATTCGTTAACGTACAACATGAACATAAAAATTTGAAAATATAAACAAATAAGCGACTGAGCTTATTCCACTTGGATATTATATTATATTGATGCAAGTTGAGAACTGTGAAAGTTGTTTTCAGAAAAGGCAGCAAGTATTTTTCAGCCCATACACAGGCTGTTTTCAAGTAAATAGTTAGAAATAAAGAAACTCAAGATTTTGAATTTAGAATCAAAATAGCATTATTATTTAGCATAACATTGCAACTGTTTATTTAGAGATTTTTTTTTTTTTTTTTTTTTTTTTTTTTTTTTTTTTGCATAATATAAGAAATAAATAAAGACGAAGTTAAATATAAAATAAAATAAGTATGTTTAGCCAGCATGAGTAAGTCAATGAAGATTAATTTAAATTGAAAAAATATAGTAGAATGTCCTTCTGCAATTAAAAGCCTTCAATAAAATGGCGTTATTTTTATATTATGTA
This sequence comes from Maratus michaelseni, assembly GCA_963931845.1. Taxonomy (NCBI): domain Eukaryota; kingdom Metazoa; phylum Arthropoda; class Arachnida; order Araneae; family Salticidae; genus Maratus; species Maratus michaelseni. Next base: position 260,001,889 of record OZ007600.1, on the reverse strand, counting down.
GTGCATATAAAAGTAATTTTGCCCCCCCAAAAAAGGGGGGGGCAACATATTTGATTAGGGTTAATTATTTTATATGTTGAACAGGTAACTGTACTGGTTACATCTCAAGAAAATAACAAATCTCCAAAAAATTATGAGAGTGATAAAATTGGCACCAGTGGTCAATTAAATATTTTATGACAAATTTGAACTAATTTCTGATTTATTAGCTATTAGTATTTAACAAACAAATATTTGAAAAATAAAATTGCAATAAACATTGACATTATGACATCAGTTCATGAAGTTAAACTCATTTTACTTTGAAAGAGAAATATAGTTCTTAAAAATATGAAAATAGTACTGACAAAAAAAATTTCAAATTTCAGTTATCACTTAAAAAAAATAGCCAAATATATATTTTTTTAAATCATAGCAACATGTATACTAGCCAAAAGTTATTTTGATAGTATACTGATAAATGCAGAATTCTTTTTGCAAGGCTGTATAATATTTTTAGATTAAAATTTACAAAGCTGCCATATCATGTGGATATTTTAATTCAATGTAAAAAAATCAAATTTTCACCCCTCTTTAATTGACACTTGCTATTAATTTTATAAATAATTCCAGAGATTGGATCATATTTTTTTAAACAAATACACTTTAAATGGTGCAATGCTACTGCTACTGTAGCATTTAAATTCATTTTTAAAATATGACACGAAAGTTTGCATGTGATAATGTAGGATACAAGACTTATTAAGCAGTGAAATGTCAAAACATAAGGCAATTATTTAACTTTATTAGATTACATTACAATAATATGTTTTAAAAAGTTCTAATACACACAAGCATATAAAATACCACACAAATATGAATAGATATGTATAGCACAGGTTTTTTAGTTATGTACAAAGGTTATTCAGAAATGTGAAATTTAGTTTAAAAAAAATCTTCACAATATCTAAAGATGCATATTTTAAACAGATCCAATCAAATATTACCTAGTCTTTTAAACAATTCGGGGGGGCATATCAATATTTAGATTCTAAAAAATAGATATACTTTTAATACATGTCTCTAAACAAACAAATATACGGAGTAGAAAGGAGACAGAATCTGTCATAGAAAAATTTTGAACTTATTACAATATATAATAATATTTTACTTCATTTCAGGAGATAATAATATTTATTACTTACCAATTTGAAAAGAACGGAAAATAAAAATATTCACATTTTAATTATACAACAGGAATTAATAAAAAAAACATATAAAATAAGAAATAAACTCTACAAATGTTATACAAAAAACATCAACAATAACTGCTTACGTCCACCATTATTAGCAAACAGAGAGATTCCACCTTCCGAAACGATATTCCGTCTGCCTCTGAGCAGCCGAAAGAAAGTACAGGATATTCCACATTTCCGAAATGCCTGAATTCCGAATTTTGAGGGGAGAATCGCGATCTTCGAAATAACACCTGGAATCATCGAATTCAGTACGATATTCCGATTCCGCGTGAGGGGAGAATACGGCCGATACCACCTTGGTGAAATCTTTGTAGCTCCACGAACGACTAAATTCTCGAACGTGGCGCGATGCTCATTGGTTGAAATAGAAATAAAGCTATCTTGGCCAAATAACCCCACTTATGCTATAATTGGCAATAGAGCGTCTTGTTGGCGACGTTCATTACACTTAAATTACCTTTTTAATGTATGCATTCGTTTATCATTTGTTTGAAAATCGATCGCATTAAACGAGAGATGTTTTTGTTTTTATGATCAGTCTCTCTTTTTGCAATTTCCTTTTATATGTTTATATAGTAAAATTAAAACTGATTAAATTAAATATTTATTCTACATAACTAACTATTATTCATTATTAGTATAAAAGAAATAATAAATGAATAAGTATTATTTCTTGTTTTTATAAAGAATATCCTTATGTGGAAATTTTATCGATTTGAATTATTTAAGTTTACTCATATTACAATGTGGCACATTTAAATAGTAGTAAACTCTTAAAAAATGCGTTTGAAAGTTTATTATTAAAAAAATGTTTGTTTAGGCTTTTTCAGATCAGATAATGTTGGACACAGTAAAGCAGGTATAATACACTAGTACCATTGACTTAAATATATAGAGATTTGATGTAATAACTGAAGAAAAGACACAAATATTGTTAATAGTTTAAATCAATCTCTCCCCTCCCCACTCCTCCACATACACCAAATTTATTTTTTATTTTTCAGAGTAGTAGAATGGGGAAAAATATTTTAAGGAATAGATATAATATTACTCAAGCTCTGATAAACACCAGAGCAACAATGTTTCATTTGTAATAAATTAAATTATAGTTAAGATTAAATGGCCAATGAAATGTAGAATTTTTATATAATTTAAAAAATTTCTTTTTGATTGTAATTATTTTCTATTATTATTTTTTTTTTGTCTTTAACCTTAATAAAACTACACACTATGTAATATGTATAGCTTTAATTATTTTTAATACAATTAACTGATTGGTAAATAATTAATATAGGTACTAGTAATTTTTCCATCTGAGTGATTTATTTATAATTGTGTTCACATTTATGTCCAGGCTGGAACACGAACCCAGAACCTTTGGTTTAAGTTGCTAATGGTCTTCCAATTGAACTATCTGGGTGACGTTCCTTTCAACACAATATTTGCTCAGAACAACCATTTGTCATGACATCTAGACAGTTATTTGAAACAGCACAACAGAATAAACCACAGGTAAAGGGACTCCAACAGACTATGCATGAGTAATTACACTTATGTAAGTGTAATTACTTATCCAAAGTCACAATATGAATTATGATAGGTTTAATTAAATATCAATTTTAAATTAAATGCTTTATTGTGTGATAAAAACTTACTACTTATACACACTTTCTTATTTACAAGCTTAAGGAATTTTATGTAAGTTTCTTTGATAATCAGTAAGAAACATTGCAAATTATGTTCATCTTTAATTTTAATAATTAATTTTAATTTTAATTATTAGCAAAAAATTCTAGTCAGCAGTAAAAAATATTTTTACAGCTTATATTTTTACGCCCTTTTCCTGTCATTAATTTTCAAAAAGCCCAAAAGTTTTATGAATTAATCAAGAAAAAATAATAACAAACATAGTTTACAATTAATAGTTTTAAAATAGTATATAATTTAGAAAAATAATATAAACTAGGTTTGCGGATGAAACTTGAGAACCTGAATTTTAATTAAGTTTTATAGATTGTTTTCAATAGAATTAATTATAATTATTTATATATTATTATTCTTTAAAATGAACGTGATAGATTAATCATTTTTAATTCTGAACACACAAATTTTGAAAACTTACAAAAAAACTTGAGAATTTTTTAGCATTGAATCATATTTGTATCCAGTTTATTTTATGATAAGGAATATTAAATAAATTGCATTTGAAAATTATTTGCTAGAAACTTATTTTTATTTTATTTTAGTGTGTATATGTGTGTGTGTTTACTGATTGAAAGAGAAAAAAAAGAGAAAAGAAAGAAAATTGAATCTAAGTGATTGCATCTCAAAAATTACAATAAATTTGAAAATAAATATTTATCATATGATCTACTTATTATTTTAATTTTTCCATGTTACAGAATAAATTTCATTTTGAACTTCTGTGGATGCTTTTCAAAGTGGACAATCACTCATCTTTTGAAGGGGAAATATATATATATACATATATATGTTGTGGTGAGTACAACTCAACCCTTGTATACAAGCGACAACAACTCAACTCTACTCTTTTTTTACTGTGTTGTCATTCTGTTCTGTTATGTAGCTCGTGTAAGCAACGTGATTAAAGTATAAAGTTAACACTGCTTGCAGCCCTTTTGGATTTATATTTATATTTGCATAATTAGCTTTTTGTTAATCTGTTGGTAACAATAACAGGTTATGGGCTCAGCATGTTTTAAAACTGTGTGAAGTAATTATTTTGAAAAGCTAACTAACTTAGGCCTAACCGCGTGTCGCAAGCATGGCTGAACTTGAGGTGCAAATTGATAAATTGGAAGGTGCTGAAAATTGGAGCAAGTGGAAGTGGCAAATGAAAATGCACTTTGAACAGTACGATATGACTTCGATTATTGAAGGAACTCGTGTGTGTCCGGTCGCTGTAAGTGATGATGCCGATTCGAATAAAAAGGTGAGTGAATGGCGGCGTGATAACGCTAAAGCAGCCGCTCTTATTGCAAGTACGTTGAGCCACTCAGTTGCTGATTTGGTAATGACTTACACTAATGCAAAGGACATTTGGGATAAATTAGTCAGTGTTTTTGAACAAAGTAGCATTCAAAGACTTAATTTACTTATGACCCAATTTTGTAAAGATCCAAATGACAATGTTGCAACTCATGCTGCCAAAGTTGAACGGTGTTTTGTTTTCTTGCATATTAGAACACAATAGTTCATTAGTCTTTAAGTTATTTATTAAGTATAATATAAGTAAAACTGAAAAATACAATTAGTCAACAACATGACTCTAAAATCACAATATCAGCAACATCTACAAGCTAGAGCATTAATAATAACCTCCGGTTGCCACTTACAGATCACTAAATACTTAAAACGATTACGATTACAAACTACATATATGATGATATGTTACATCCTCCCTTTCATTCAGTATATTCATTTAAGTACGCAGGACGCTTACTTGTGCGACCAGATCTAGTTTTATAAGAAATTTCGCCATCTGAGCTAGGATTAGGTAAAAGCTGATTATTGTTGTCATAAGATTTACCATAACATGAACAGTCACTTACAGAATTATCATGATTATAATTAACATCAAAATCGAAATCAAAATTTGCAGTTTTATTTAACGGTTTTTCTATTTTTGAAAGATTTAAATATTTTCTATTCCTATAATAAATGCTACCTGAATCCGTTTTGATTTTGTATGATCTGGGTTTGTCAGCTTTAGAAAGGACTATGGCAGGTTTCCAAGTTTTGGTTTTGACATCTTGAACAAATACTTTATCCCCTGGTTTTAGTGGCTTAAGCTCCTTCACATTTCTATCAAAATAATGTTTCTGCTTATTTTGTCTCTGTTTGAGTTTAGGGACAATGTCTTTTACAATTTTGGGATTTAGTAATTTTTTACTAATTGGCAATTTAGTTCTTTACCTGCGGTTAAATAGTATCTGTGCTGGTGATAAACCTATACCTGTGATGGGACTATTTCTGTATTCAAGTAAAGCTACTATTGGCTTCTTATTTTCCTCTTTTGCTTTTTTGAATAATGATTTTACAATGCCCACAGCTTTTTCTACCATCCCGTTACTTTGAGAATGATAGGGACTAATGAAAGATGGTTCAATGTCCCACTCTTTAGCAAAATTGTTAAATTCAAAGCTATTGAATGGATTATTATCGCAAACAATTGTTTCTGGAATTCCAAATCTGGAAATAACATTCTCCAGAACTACAATGATATCACCCATAGTTTTGCTATTAACCTTTTCCACCTCAATCCACTTTGAAAAGTAATCAACAATAATGGCATAATTTATCCCATTGAAATACATTAAATCCATTCCTATTTTCTGAAATGGCCTATCAGGAATACTATGGGGAAGCAGTGGTTCATTAGATAGTGTTTTACGAAATTTCATGCAAACCTCACATTTTTGTACAACATCTTCAATGTCTCGTGAGAGACCAGGGCAAAACATAATTTCACGAGCTCTATTTTTGCATTTTTCCATACCTAAATGAGATTCATGAATTAAGGACAACATTTCAGGTCTTAGTGTTTTAGGGACAATAATTTTGTCATTCAAGAATAACAAACCTTCAATAAGAAACAAATCATTTTGTAATTTATAATATTTCCTTAAATTACTTTTGAGTTTATTTTTATCAGGCCATCCCTCCTTACAATAATTCATAATTTCTTTAAGTTCCTCATCCTCCCCTATTGCCTTTCTAAATTGTTCTACTCTACGAATACTCATTGGAAGATATTTTGCAATTGAATGTACAGTTTGTAACATTTCTGGGTGATCTTTAACTGCATCTTTGATAAAAGCTCGAGATAATGTGTCTGCAATATACATATCTTTACCTGGTAAGTAATTAACATCAAAGGTATACTTCAGTAATTTAAGAAGCATTTTCTGAAGACGATTAGAAATTTTGCTGATTGGTTTTTCAACAATTGATGTTAAAGGTTTGTGATCACTTTGAACTTTCACTTTGTGACCATACACAAAATTGTGGTACTTTTCAAAAGCAAAAACTATAGCTAACAGCTCTTTCTCAATCTGTGCATAGTTCTTTTCAGTATCTGTAAGGCTTCTAGAAGCAAAAGATACAGGGTGGCCTTCTTGCAATAGACAGACGTCCATGCCATCTCTAGAACTATCACACTGTATTGTTATTTCTTTTGAGCTATCAAAAACTTTTAGAACAGGAGCTGAACTAATCAATTTCTTAATATTATTAAACGCCTGTTCTTGTTCATGAGACCAAACGAAGTCAACATTATTTTTGAGTAGTATTCTTAATGGAGCTGTAATTTGAGATACATTTGGAATAAATTTGGATAAAAAATTTACCATGCCTAAAAATCTCCTTATATCTTTCTTATTTTGTGGTTGATTTATTTCATTAATAGCCCTTACATGAGATTTATCAACCATAACTCCCTTTTCTGAAATTATCAAACCCATATATTTTACTTCCTTCACCCGAAAGTGAAGTTTGTCAGGATTAAACTTAACATTATTGGCTTTGGCTCTCTCTAAGACTTCGATTAGTCTTTTATCATGTTCGGCCTGAGATTTTCCTCTTACTATGAAATCGTCGAAGTAAATTTCTACACCCTGAATGTCACTAAATAATTTTTGACTGCGTTTTTGAAACACCTCAGGAGCTGATGATATTCCAAAAGGTAAAACATTAAATTTAAAACGTCCAAATGGAGAGTTGAAAGTACATACATAAGAACTCTCTTCATCTAAAGGAACCTGCCAAAACCCTTCTTTTAAATCTAGAACCGTGAAATACTCATTTCCTTTCAAACGACTAATGATTTCCTCACTTGATGGGATCATACGATGCTCTCTTTTTATAGCTTTATTTAAATTTCTCGGATCTAAGCAAATACGTAACTTCCCATTAGGTTTTTCGACTATAATTAAACTATTAACCCAATCAGTAGGTTTGTTTACCCGTGAAATAATGCCTCTTGTTTCTAAATCAGCTAAAGTATCTTTTAACTCATTAATTATAGCTAGGGGAACTCGTCTAGGAGGGTCAATAACAGGGCTAACATTATCTTTTAACTCTATATGATAAGGGTCACCTGGAAACTTGCCAGAGCCTTTGAACACTTCATTATATTTAGTCAAAATATCATTTTTACAAGAAATTTCAATATTATCAATTCTCTGAATTAGATTTAAAAGTTTACAAGCATTTAATCCTAAAATAGGTCTAGAATCAACATTGACAATAATAAAATTTAACTTAACATTTTTACACTTATCTGTTGAGCATAATAAACTTACCTCGCCTTCTGGCTTTAGCTTGTAGTTACCATATGATACTAAAACAATTTTAGTTTCACTTAAATTAGAATTCTCATATAATTTTAAATTATTATATACAAATAAAGGTAATATATTAGCCTCTGCTCCAGTGTCTAATTTAAAGTTAATTAGTTTGTTGTTTATAGAAATGTTTTTACACCAAATAGTCTCATTAGACTTTTCCTTACTTGTTGACACAGAGTCTATATACAAATTCGACATTTCTTGTGTGCACTCGGTAACATTATGATGAATCTCATTGTCATGTCTCTTCCGTATGTGTGGGCGTTCTAAAGGAAACAGGCCGTTCTAATTACGAACACAAGTTTAATTCTTGACATAACGATGACATAAAGTTGACATAAAAATGACGAAGACAGGTACATCACACAACATTAAATGAACATAACAAAGTATTCATATTTTTTCAAGATTCATGACCGGTAACATTCACTCACGGCCATTTTCATAACCAATTCTGGTTTTTCATATCAAAAACGACGTTCTTCGCCGCTGACGTTCTGAGTTCTACTGCCGCGCGCTTTCGTTTCTCCAGAAGGGGGCGCTACTAGAGCAAGAAGAGGCATGCGCGATCCTCACACCTCCCCTTTCGAGAATTTGATTTAGTCTTTTGAGACAAATCAATATCTGGTAAATATCTAAATAAACAAGTAAAACATATTAATACTAAAATTCAAACATTTAAAGAACAGCAAAGAAAATAAACAAATAGAATACACTATAACACTAATACTAATATTTTAAAGTTCGAGGATAAAGTTAAAGTTTTTAAAGTTAAAGTTCAGACTTGTAACACAGAAGAAATGTTCAAAGAATGTTCAAAGTTTTTAAGTCTTTAAGTCCAATGTGAGGCATGTAGCCTACTTAGAGAGTCAGCATTCGCGTGGAGTTTCCCACGTCGGTACGTTATTTGGGCTTGAAAGCGCTGAAGTGCAAGGGCCCATCTTTGAAGGCGCGCACTTTGAGGTGCACAGTCCGTGAGAAATTTCAAAGGATTATGGTCGCTCACCACAGTTACGTGCGAACCATAAATATAGTGTTCGAACTTTTTCAGGGCGAAGATAACAGCATAAGCTTCCTTTTCGATGGTAGCATAACCTTCTTGGCATTTGGAGAGCTTTTTACTTGTAAAAGCAATGGGATGCTCTTGTTCATTTTCATCTTTTTGAGATAGACAAGCGCCTATCGCATACGAAGAAGCATTTGCACGTATAATAAATGGTTTCTGAAAGTTCGGGGAATAACAGATGGGTGACTTACTGATCGCCTGTTTCAACTCAAAAAAGGCTTTGTCACAATCCTCAGACCAAGTAACTTCATTAGGGGCACGTTTCTTGGTAAGTTCAATCAATGGATGAGCTATGTCGGAGAATGAAGGAACATAGGATCGGTAGTAAGATAGAAGACCTAATATGCTTCTGACATCTTTCTTTGACTTGGGAACTTCTAAATTTTGTATAGCTGATACTTTGTCGGGATCGGGTGCATGTATACCGGATCCTACCACATGACCTAGAAATTTTATTTTTCCTCGTTTTCGTCGTCTTCCTGTACTAAATGTATTGTTCATTTGACGAAAGCCATCACGTGTATACTGTTTCTTCCTTACAGTTTCCTTTATTTTCACTTTAACATAATTTTTAGAAAGTTCAGTTTCATTTTTATTTTCGTCGATCGTCACTTCCTTGGTCGCTGTAAACTCATCAATCTTCTCATATCTCTTCTGGCGTTTTTCTAATATCATGTTGTCAGGATGATTTAACTTAAGGAATACATCGGGTTCTTTGTTTGCTATTTCATGTGATTTCACACAACCATTGACTATAATGTAGTCGGAATTTTCATCGTAAACAAGAGGTTGTTTCTCGCTGAACTCAATCGTGTTGGATTCGGAACTTCCATCAAGTGTTTCTGGCATTGTATTCTTGAAAACAGAGTAAGATTCTTCTGTTGTCGTGACATCAACTTTTGAATCTTTATTTTCAGAAATTTTGTTTCGTCTTATATTTTCTTCCTTCATGTCTTCTGATGCAATCAAATATTTATCCGAAGCACTTGCATTCTTTTTAGCATAAATTGCGGTTTCGTATTCGGTTTCTTCATCAGGTGTGACTGCATAGTTTGAGGGTTCGAAAATTGAATTTACATTGTTAACTATGGGAGTATTCTTCATAATATTGTGTTCACTCTGTAAATAATTTTGAACTTTTAAATCTTTTGAATTATGTAAAATTTCTTCTGCTTGCCTAATTTGGGGATCTTCTTCCTTATAATGAATTTCCGTTTCAATTTGATCTCCACTCTCTATTACGATTAAATCGGTAACAGTACATATGTCATTTTCATTATTATTAGTTTCTTTCGTGATCGATTGTGCAATACTAGTACGCGGGTGAGGGTTATTTTTTGTCTCATCAAATAATTTATCCAAGTGATATAAGAAATTCTCATGAACGGAAAAGCTATTAAATTCATTTTTGCTAGCTGTCGACCACTGATTTAACGAAGGGTCGTTTTTCTGTTTCCATTTAAATTTCTCTGAATCATTTATAAAAGTATCAGGGTCGTCGCCAGGTGCGTGGTCAATGTTCTCGTTTGCATTCGCATTTTCAACTGACACATGGTCTAAAATTGAAGCAGACAGATCTACAGTGTTGGTTTCTTTTGTATTGTCACTTATCGCGTCAACATTACAATTTAATGCCTTATCATTTTCATTATACTTATTCAATTCATTATATGTATCAAGAGAAAGTAATAAATCATTAATTAAATTATCAACTACAGCACATGTTATCATAATATTAGGATATATCTTGGGGTTTAATTTATCAACTGCAATACTCAATGGGATATTTATTAAAGGAGCTTTCAATTGGTGGCCGAATGCAGATTGCAATATTATAGTACCACAAGGATTTTTAAAGTATTCGGGTACACAATTAGCCTTTATTATAGAAATTTGAGTTCCACTATCTACTACGCCATGTAATATTTTATTACCACATTCGATATCTACTGTCGGTAATGTTTCAATTAATTTTGTTTCTTTTTTCGGTGTTTTCAAATTAAAAATCTCATCCGATTTGACTCTAGCAGTGAGTGCTTTTTCATTTGAATTCGAATTATCTTCCCTATCAAATTTATTGGCATTGCCAAATAAATAACTGCATATTGTAACATTATGGTATCTGCCGCAATTTGTGCATTTTTTATCTTTTATGGTACAATCTTTAGCGACGTGTTTACCTTTCTTTAAGCATAAAAAACAGCGCCCTTGTGCTTTTAATTTAGCTATTTTCTGATCAACGGGAAATTTATTGCACTCCTCAGTCGAATGACTATTACAAGAACAAAATATACAAAAGGTTTCGGAGGTGGCTTTAATATGAGATACTTCAGAATTAATTCTATCACTAGCGAACATTTGTTTACGAAATGCAGTGGAATCATTATTATACGACTGCTTTAACCTTGGGTTATCTAAATTGCCAGTTAAATAATTTTGTTTTTCTCTCGACTCTATTTCGGTACGAATAAATAATAACAAATCATCAATGTTTGGTTGCGAGTCACTAGAATTTTTTATACATTGCTTATTATATTCTAACGAAAGATTATATGGCAAGGATTTAAGAATTATTGGTGTCAACAGGTTATCAAATCCATTTGATTCAATGTCTAAAGACCTGAGACTTCTTATTTGGCATTGAATGGTATCAAATAATTTTCGCAGAGCTATTACATCATTTGTTTTCAATACGGGTTTCAAAGATAATAAAGTATTTATATGTGTCGTCACAATGAGATCCTTTCGGCCAAATTGTTGTTTCAGAATTTGGACAGCTTCCAAATAATTTTTATCTGATACCGCAAACCCGGAAATAGAATTATATGCACTACCACCTAAATAACTTTGTAAATAGCTCATTTTTTCAATATTTGACAGTGAATCATTATCATGGACTGCTATTTTGAATGAGTTCCAAAAGTTTTGAAACTTACTTATATCGCCGTAAAATTTCTCAATTTTTAATGTAGGGAGTTTAACAGATTGCGCAACTAATTCTGCGTGCTTATTATCGGCGTGAGATACGGGGGAAATTTGGCTTTTGCTATTATTTTTCAATTTCTTATTAATTCTAAATCGCCATAGAGTTATTTTTTCATGATATTCTATGGAGGTCTTCGCGTCTTTTTCGATTTCATTTTCATCATTAATTAACGCTAAAATTTGTTCATCTTCCCGTTTAAGGTCGATACCTTTCTGTTCTAGCTGAGCTAGATTTTCTTCTAATTCCACCAAATTCGGCGATTCTAAAACCCATGCATCTTCGATCTTTTTAACAATAGAGGTAATAGATGATTTTATTACCCCCCTAGTTTTTTTAAGTTTAGTTAGTTGATCGGCCATACTTAAATAATAAAATTTACCTTACCTCTGTATAGGTTATCCAAAAATTTTCTTCACTATAATATTTCACTATAATATTTCACTATAATATTTCAGTATAATATTTCACTATAACGTTTCACTCCGTAATCCAGTAATACAGCCTGTTTTTCATCCATTAGTTCTGACACCAGTGTAATGTCTCTTCCGTATGTGTGGGCGTTCTAAAGGAAACAGGCCGTTCTAATTACGAACACAAGTTTAATTCTTGACATAACGATGACATAAAGTTGACATAAAAATGACGAAGACAGGTACATCACACAACATTAAATGAACATAACAAAGTATTCATATTTTTTCAAGATTCATGACCGGTAACATTCACTCACGGCCATTTTCATAACCAATTCTGGTTTTTCATATCAAAAACGACGTTCTTCGCCGCTGACGTTCTGAGTTCTACTGCCGCGCGCTTTCGTTTCTCCAGAAGGGGGCGCTACTAGAGCAAGAAGAGGCATGCGCGATCCTCACACTCATGAACTTTTCGATTTTTGCTGTTACTGCTAAACTTTTTCTTTGTATTTTTGCACATTGCTGCGAAGTGTTTTTTGCCTTTACACAAATTGCACAACTTATTGAAAGCAGGGCATTCTCGTTTCTTTTGAGACCTGCCACAATTTCTACAATTAAACACACCACTTGTTGAAGATTGACACACTTGAGCACTACTCTGTTGATTTCTCTTTACTCGTACAGCATCTATTTCTGATTTGGGATGTGTAATGGACTTGATTTGTTCTTTAGTGGTCTCTGATGCTCGAACAAACTCAGTAGCTCTCTGTAGGGAAAGTTGAGGCTCTCTAAGGAGTCTTTCTTGGAGGGATTTGTCCTGTATCCCAAGAACAATTCTATCTCGGATCAGTGAGTCTTCCTGCTCTCCAAATTCACAGGAGGAAGCAAGCGTTTTCAATTGAGTCAAATAAACATCTACAGTTTGACCTTCTAACTGTATACAGCTGAAAAATTTGTAGCGTTCAAATACGACGTTTTTTCGAGGAATGCAATGCTCATCAAACTTTTTTATCACTTGATCAAATTTCTTTTGATCTCCTTCTGCATCAAATTTGAAAGTGTTGAAAATGCCAACACCCTCATCTCCAAGAAGATTCAGTAGAATGGCGATTTTCGTCTCTTCCGCTTTACTGGACTTTTCAGAGGCTATCAAAAAATTCATGAATTTTTGATACCACTTGTTCCAATTGTCCGCTACATTACCAGTAGAAAAATTCATTTCTGCAGGTGGCCTAAAAATCTCCATGATTTTGCCCACGTTGAACACAAAGTTCCTCGTTTTAGGAACACGATAGTTCTATCTCAATCATTTAGCATCGGCGCGATTTTAACACTCCTGACACCATGTTTTGTTTTCTTGCATATTAGAACACAATAGTTCATTAGTCTTTAAGTTATTTATTAAGTATAATATAAGTAAAACTGAAAAATACAATTAGTCAACAACATGACTCTAAAATCACAATATCAGCAACATCATCAAGCTACAAGCAAGAGCATTAATAATAACCTCCGGTTGCCACTTACAGATCACTAAATACTTAAAACGATTACGATTACAAACTACATATATGATGATATGTTACAAACGGATTTATACAGAAATGAACAATGAACTTGCTCGTATTGGCTCAAGTTCCATTCCACCAGAGTTGTTACATGGAAAAATTCTTCTGACTGTGGGTCCAGAGTACCAAGAGTTCAACAATGTTTGGGAGTCATTAGACTCAGAAAAACGTACTACAAAAAATTTAGTTGAAAAACTATGCACGATTGAGCAGCATGTCAAATCTACTGCTGCTGTGGACTATGGTGCATTTGCAGCTCGTGTTCCTGTTTCTGGACAAAAAGCTGTGAGGAATAGGGAAAATATTTCTGAAACTGTTCCTGGAGGTAATATTAGACCTAATAAGCAAAAGAATTGTTTTAAATGTGGATCAAGTGCGCATTTATGTAAAGACTGTCCAAAGAAAAAATTCAACGATAAATGCCTGCCATCAAAGAATAACAAAGGTGCATTTAGTGCTAGTGAAAGTTTTGTCCAGCCAGATATTTGGATTTGTGACTCTGGTGCTTCTCACCACATGACTGCAAACAAATAGTATTTTGTAACTTATAAACATTTTCCTGTGCCCATTGAAATTTCACTTGCTGACAAGAATAAGATCTATGCATATGGATCTGGTAAAATAAATATTGAAGTTTGTATCCATGGTAAGTGGTATGATGCTCATATGGAAAATGTGTGGTATGTTCCTGATGTGCGAAGGCACCTATTTTCTGTTCAACAAGCTGCCAAGCATGGTGTTGAAGTAAAAATGACTGACAAGTATGTTGAATTTTATCGTAGTAACGAACTTGTTGCTGTTGGATCATGGACAGATGGTACATATGTTATGTCCATGAGAGTTGTTATTCCAGCATGTCCAGCTGAAATAAGTATTGCTACAGAATCTGAAACGCTGCAGTTGTGGCATGAACGCCTTGGTCACCAAAACAAACGTCATGTTCGGAAATTATTAAATGACATGAACATTCCTGTGAAACATGCAGTAACAAATGAGTTCTGTGATGGATGTGCTCTTGGCAAAGCACATATAAAACCTTTCAAATCACGCCCCTACAGAGCCATGTCAGTTGGTGAAAGCATTAATGCTGATTTAAATGGACCCATGTCGGTGGGATCCTTCAGTGGTGCACGATATTTTTTGAATTTTAAGGATGACTATAGTAAATATCGTAGAATATTCTTTCTAAAAAAGAAAAGTGAAGTGAGTTCCTGCTTGCGTATATTTCTCAATGAAGCTACCAATCATGGTCATGTTGTGAAAGAATTGCGTTGTGATGGAGGAGGTGAATTTGACTGTGGTGAAGTTCGACAAATCCATGCTGAAAGAGGTGCAGTTCTGACTCCAGGGATACCGTACACACCTGAACAAAATGGAGCGTCAGAACGTGAAAACAGGACAATTGTTGAACTTGCTCACTCTATGCTCTCTACATGTGGATTACCTCGATCTCTGTGGGCCAATGCATGTGAAACAGTGGTGTACCTACTAAACCATACTGGGGTATCACCAGAAGAAAACAAGAGTTCTCATGAGCTTTGGACTGGTCAACAAACATCTAAACTGCATCATTTGCGAGTGTTCAGAACTGAATGTTATGCCCACATTCCAAAAAATTTTAGACGTAAGTTTGACAACAAAAGTGTACTTGGTCATCTTGTGGGGTATGTCAACAGAGATGGCTATAAAATCTATTTACCTTCTCAAAATAAAATCATAAAATCTCGTGATGTATATTTTAAACCTGAACGCCTATGTACCACTCCTGTTACAGTGGAGGTGGAGGAAGACTCATCTGAGAACTGTGAAGAAATTCAGAATGCAGACAGCAATCAAGCAGAAGAAAAACAAGAACTTAGAAAATCTGACAGACAGCGAAGCATGCCTACATGGATGAAGTCCGGAGAATTTCTTCTTGCAAACGTAGCTGCTGTAGGAGAATCTGAAAGTCCCGCTACATATACTGAAGCTATTTCCTCAAGTGAAAGTGACTTGTGGCTTAATGCCATGAAAGAGGAAATGTCTGCCTTGCATGAAAACAAGACATGGGAATTAGTTGAAAGACCTAAAGGTTCCAAAGTCATCAACTGTCGATGGGTGCTGAAGAAGAAATTCAATCCTGATGGTACTGTTGAAAGATACCGAGCACGTCTTGTAGCAAAGGGGTATGCCCAAAAAGCTGGTATTGACTTTGATGAGACATTCAGCCCTGTCGCAAGATACGACACCGTAAGATCAATTTTGGCTGTAACTGCAAAAGAACAACTGCACTTAAAACAGTTTGATGTGAAGACTGCGTTTTTATATGGAATACTGCAGGAGGAAGTCTTCATGACACAGCCAGAAGGTTTTAATGATAATAGTGGGAGAGTCTGTCTTCAACACAAATGTTTATATGGACTTAAACAAGCCCCTCGTTGTTGGAACCAGTGTTTTGTAAACTTTATGAAGGAACATAAACTGGAGGTTAGTACTGCTGATCCTTGTTTGTTTGTCAGACATAGAGATAAAAAGAAACTTTTTGTTGTAATCTATGTAGATGATGGTCTTGTTGTTGGTTCTGACGAAGTTGAAGTGGAGGAATTTATAAGTCAACTTGCTCAATCCTTTAAGATCACAATTGGTTGTTTGAATCAATTTCTGGGTATGAGTATAACAAAATTTGATGATGGTTCAATTTTTGTAAATCAATGTGTCTATGCAAAGAAAATACTCGCAAGATTCAATATGGACTGTGCTAATCCGGTATCAACTCCAAGTGATAAAAGCTATGTCTCTGATGACGAAGGTAATAAACTGATAGGAAAAGAAATTCCTTATCGGCAGGCTGTTGGCAGCCTCATGTACCTTGCCATTGCCACAAGACCTGATTTATCATATGCTATTAGTGCAGTCTCTGAAAATCTCAAAAATCCTAGGTCATCAGATTGGTGTGCTGTTAAGCGAATTTTCAAATATCTGAAAGGAACTGTCTACTTTGGTTTGTCGTATAAAGCTAAGTGTCATGCCTATGAGCTTGAAGTATATAGTGATGCTGATTATGCAGGGGATATAAAAACCAGACGCTCAAGGACTGGAATGATTTCTAAATTTTCAGGAGGTGCCATATCATGGATGAGCCAGAAGCAAAGGAGTGTTGTGTTATCTACAACAGAGGCAGAGTATGTTGCTGCAAGTGAGAGTGCCAAAGAGTTAATTTGGCTGAAGCGTTTGTTAAGTGACATAACAACTTTAGAAACTCCTTCCCTACTCGTGGATAATGCCAGTGCTGTTAAGCTCACCAAGAATCCAGAATTCCACAAAAGAACAAAACATGTTGATGTGCGGTACCATTTTGTACGTGAAAAATTCATTAACGGTGAACTGAATATTAAACATGTTCCTGGAAAGATGCAGCTAGCTGATATTATGACGAAACCTCTGACCTGTGTCAGGTTCAAAGAACTTTGTGTTTTGTTAGGACTAGTTCCATTTAATTCAGATAATATTTAAGTTAATAATATGTAAGTTGTGGCTTGTGGAGGAAGTGTTGTGGTGAGTACAACTCAACCCTTGTATACAAGCGACAACAACTCAACTCTACTCTTTTTTTACTGTGTTGTCATTCTGTTCTGTTATGTAGCTCGTGTAAGCAACGTGATTAAAGTATAAAGTTAACACTGCTTGCAGCCCTTTTGGATTTATATTTATATTTGCATAATTAGCTTTTTGTTAATCTGTTGGTAACAATAACAATATATATATAGGTGAACTTGATACAAGAAGCAAAGGAATTAAGAGTATTAATCATTACTTGTTATACTTGTGAAGTTAATAAAAATCTTAAAAACACACACATAATTAAATTAATTATTACTATTAATTGCTTCAATTTTTAGACATGAACAAAGTAGAGCATTGCAACTAATCCCTTCCCTTTGTCCCAGAAAAAATCAGCTAACATTTCTCACCTGAACAGAAATTTGGTGGCCATCCTGAAATATCCTTTGAATCAAAACAACTTGATTAGGTCATAAATCTAAGTTGTCCACTGCCATCAAACTTCTCCACCTTCCATAATTTTAATCTAGCAAGTACACACTCAAAAGCAGAGAATTAAGTAACACTCCATAATGCTTTTAAAAGTGGTACCAGCTGGAAACTATGTTTAATCAGCAGTCTTTGTCATTGAATCATAGGGACTCCTATGCAAATGCCTCAAAACAATATGAGAAGGTATCCAGATCCCATAAAGGATTTATTAACCCATCTCTGTAATTATACATTAATTCTTGGCTGCATTTCACGAAAAGAAATTAATGAATAACAATACCACGTGATTAAAATACTACTAATAATAATTATATGTTTGCAATCGTCAACATGCAACGCGTACATGAAAATTTAAAAATATAAACAAATGACCCGCGAAAGCAACCCTGAGTTTGGCGTTTGGCGATTATGCCTGAAAAGAACTGAAAGTCGTGACGTCAGTGTACTTTCAGTTCAGCCAATGAGCATCGCGCCGCGTTCGAGAATTTAGTCGCTCGTAATTACTCCTGTTACAGTGCCTAGAAGTAAGTAGTGTGCTTATCGCCAATACAACCGCAATAAAAAAAATGTCCCTAACAGGAGGAAAACCAGATTCTCCGCGAGAGGGCGTCGAGTTCCCACCGCCGTTATTAACGTTGAAGTTTCATTTAACAGGCTTGATCCTAATGTTAGTTTCAATGTAATTAACGCTGTATTTTCAAACAAACTATACGAATAGTTCTATTTCTATAATATTTTAAAGTAAACATACATTATGCCTGTTTAATGATAAATCAGTATGGATAAATCTGCAAATACTAAGAAAAGAAAAGCTGATCGAACATGCTCCGGGCTTAATTTCTAAGAAAAAAAGTGCCGGAGCCCTAATATTCTGCGGTACTAACACGCACCCCTGTTATTATAGTAATTAAAAAAGTAATTACTAATACATTAAAACAGGATGCAGAGTATAAACGCTAAATGGAGCGTATATGCTGACGATTGATTGCCCGAATTAAATATGAGAAAAAGCTGTAAAGTAATATGTGGTGTCTATGACTGTGTCTTGAAAATAAAGACAAACTGTTTTAAAAACAACTAAACGTTTATTAAATAAAAACAAGAATAAAATCAAAAAGACAAAAATACAAATTCAATAAACCATGTAAATAAAAATATACTTTAAACTTTTATCTTCAATATGAACTGAAGCCTAGGAAAAGTTTCAAAAGAAAGTTATTTTTATTTAAATTCAATTCTACTTATCTTTAGAAAAATGTAAACTTTAATTTGATTTTAATTCACAATTATAACTTCAAATTATATTAACTTTAATTTAATCAACTTAATTAACTTTAACTTAACAAAAATATAAACATAAATTGACCTTTATCATTCACCTCTCATTTTAATATTAACCATCTTAACAGATTAAAACTGTGTTTCGTTTTACATCTCATCTCATGAAAAACTCCCGATGTACAACGCGTACCGTCATTAGCACACCGAAAGGATCAAAGCCAAAATGCAAAACAAGTCTCAGACATCTATCTCAAACCCCGCCTCATGAAAACCTCCGATATACCACGCGTACCGTCATTAGCATACCGAAAGCATCAAAGCAAAAGTATCTAACAAAATAAATCGGATCTTCATCTGAAACCTTAAACGTGATGAAGTCCGTCACAGTATTTGAAAGACCTTAAGAGTAAAAGACAGAAACCAGACTTAAACATGATGTCAAACTGAGAGGGAAAAACAACTAATAAACCAAAACTTTATAGAAACTTAAACCAGTTTTAAACTTAATTAAATAAAGCAAAAGTATAATAAAATCACTTCAAGAATAACTAAATGAAAGTATATGCAAATTTACTTACGAACGTTCTCTATGTATTTCACCTTCCTCCCCCTTTAACAGTATACTAAGATACTAACACAACTTCCTAAAACCTGCCTAATAGCAGTATATCTGAAGTTGGTTTAAAACATACTAAGGAGAAGTGAAAACATCGTTGAGTAGAAAAACTAATGAAACAAATTAAATCATAAACTGAAATATTGATAGAACGTGTTGCAGCCGGTGTTTTGATACACTAGGTAACAAATGCCATTCTTCTCACTATGTCTTTCAGGAGAAGCAACTTTGTCAACACGATGAGAGAAGGCATAAAACTTCTAGATGTATCCTTTCAACATCACCACCCAGCTTTCATAAAAACACTAAAAGTTCTTTAGATTTAAAAAGCAACATCATCAGAGATTAAAAGCATCTTGAGAAACAATAACATATTCAAATATTATAGAACATCTTTAAAACTGCATTTCACCAACACTAGCCATTATCTCCCGGCGGCATTACTATGTCAACATTGCCTTGCCACACACAAAAGGAATTAAAACAACGAAGCTAATGAATAAACCACGAGCTGTCGTATATAAGCAATCATCTCCAGGTAAACAGCCTATCACGCCGTCTTCCAGCAAACGTCATTACCGGCTTCTAGAAAGGTCCGGATACGGCCGTATTCTCCCATTCCACCGAAGTGGAACGAAACCGGAATTCAGTTCATCCGAAATCAGGCCTGGATTCCGGTTCGGTGGGAAAGAGCGATTCTCCCCTAGTCCGATTCCAGATTCGGAATCATCGATATTTCTTCCCCAACATTCCAAAGGAAGTGACGTTTAAAATTCATAAGAAGTGTGAAAAACCAATCAGAATGAACGTAAACATACGCAACTGTTTATTTATTTTTTCATTAACTAGTGAAGATGTTCATAGTTACTATGATTTAATGAAAATAACATTTATTTAATAAATTTGAGTAAAGGAATGAATACCTAAAGGAAAATAAAATGTTTTTCAATACTGCAGGGGATATTTCTGAAAAAGATTAAAAGGGGGAGGGGGGAATGTCCGTTTTTCTTTCTTTTTTTTTTTTTCTTGGTGTATTTATTCTTACGTTAAATATGAAATATTTAAATCGGATGATTAATCAAACACCTAATCTAATTTCTTATTATTGAACTGTTTATATCTGAGTTTTAAAGGCATAATTATTATATATTCATTTGTTATCATTTTTATTAATTTTGTACTTCGATCAACAAATAATTCATGATATTGGATCCAAAATTTAAACTTAAATTTGAACCAGTATATTTCACGATTTATGGAGAACATATTACAAATAAATAATAAATTATATTAAATAGAGTGAATTTCTCAATGCAGTTTTTGAATCTTTACATAAGTTTAATTTATTTTCTATTTTATAATTTATCTAAAGAATAAATTTATACTGATAGTATATATATATATTATTAGTGTAAATTTACTCACTAGCTATATTATTTACTTTACAAATGCCTCAGTTAAAAATAGCTACTTATATATTTATTATACAAGTTTGTGGATTTATGTTAATACTATTTAGCTAAATCATTATTTTATCTTGCCACTTTAAAACTTCTTGCTAATTATGCTACTGCACGGGGACTCACAATTTAAGCCATTTTCACAACCCCACATATTACCCAAGCTCAGTAACCATCCCCCCCCCTTCCTCCCACCCTATAAAAAAAAAAAAAACAGAATCCTGCGTACTCTACTGTACTATTGACATACTTTTGTACGTAGCCTTAGAATATTTGTGTATGTCATTTTGATGTACACTTCTTATTGAAATAACACGCAGATGCAGATAATGCTAGCATTCTAGTATTAAGTACATTTTGTGTTATATTAAAATTGTTCCTATTCTAGTTTACATGTATTCTTCATTTTTTTTAAAGTATAGTTTTTCAAATAGTCATTCCACATTTTATTCTTGTTAATGCAATTTTAATTATCTTTAATATAGTGGCGCAGGAAGGATCTTCAAATAAGAAGGGTTATTGAATCATTATTGATTATAAAATGAATAAATCCATTTTTTACAGATAATTAAAATATTTTGAGTATGAATGTGTAAAAAATTATATAATGAAAAGCACAAGTAGTGAAAATAAATTTTATTGAGCAGTTTTAAGTTCTTGAAGAAGATGCATTCTAAAATATCTTTAGCGGTTTATGTTTTTTATGTTGACTTTTACACATCATGCATCACTTTAATACAATGTTTAATTTGCATCTTATCAATTTTTAGGTGCTCCAAGATAGGCTTCAAGGCTTCAATTCCCCCCCCCCCTCCTTTCTTTGCTGTACCAACCAGTGTTTAATAAGCACCTTGTTTAATTTTGCTGTGGATTATTATTCAGTTAAATTGAACAATAAAATTATATATATGTATGCATATACATTTGTACATAAATTACGTGTGTGTATGCGTTTCATAACCTACTTCAGGTAGGGCAAATTTTCATGTGCTAAAAATTCACAAACAACATTCTAATGCACCAAATGTTTTTACACAAAAGATATTGGAGCTTAGGCTGCAGATACAAAACACTAATTAATAAACAAATGACTAAATTCTCTGTCATGGCATTTCATAGGTGATATTCAATGCAATTAAAATTCTTTTGTCAATGTATTCACTTATTGTTTGGGTTGAAAATTGACTACTTTAAATGAGAAAGGTTTTTGTTTTTATCATCCAAGCTTTTTAAAATTTTCTTTTGCATATTGATTTAACTAAATAAAATTAACTAATTCACATAAGACTTTAATAAAAATTGATATTTATTCACATAAATAATAATTAATATTATATGTACTTCAGTTAAGTTTTTTCTTCCTTTCATAAAGAATCATGGTTGGCAGGTTTTTGACATGTGTCAGTTTTTGATGGTTTATACCATGGTATGAACCATGTTGTCAAAAACCTCAGATACTACATTGATATCTAAAATTTCACATTATATGTCACACGTATTACAACATTACAGCAATGTTTAAAATATCACTATTATTTTATATCAGTAATTAATATTTTAGTAAAGTATTATTAATAACTGCAATTTTGTAACTTGGTAAAATTTTAAAAGTAAAATTGTGTATTCTTAAATAGTAAATATAAGATTTGAAAGTGTTGCTTGAGCTGTACATTTTTTCTCTTACTTAAAATATCTTAAATCTCCTAATAATTTAAAACAATAATGATATTGAACAATATTAGAATGCCATCAAATAATACATATCAACATTAGGGCATTTCTTAAATCTTCAGTGTTAGAATTCATAAAGAAAGAAAAATTTCAACTGATCAGAGATCCCCCCCCCCCCCCGTTTTTTTGTTTCAGATCAAGATTTAAGGATTAAATTAGCTATATATCGTAAGTTCTGATAAACTCAAAACAACAATGATAATTTAAAATTTTTATCATTCAGAGTTGAAAAAGAAAACTCGAGCTAAGATTTAAATCTATTTCTATAATACAAATGCTGTTAGAAAATGAAATGTTGAATTTTCTGTAATTTTGATTTTTTTTCTTAATTGCTTTCATTTAATTTATAATTCTTCTTTTCTTTAAACCAATAAAATCACACACAAAGTATTTTTTTTTTTTTTTTTTACTTGTTTACTTGTTGAATTATTAAATAACACATTCATTGACGATGGCTATGATTGCTAAAATTTCATAAGAAATAATATGTTTGTGATAAAGATATTTCATTAAAATAAGTTCTGCACATACTTATAATTATCATAAATGAGAAACCAAAAACATAATTCAATCTAATTTATATAAAGACAAATAGTTTTTTTTTTTTTTTTTTTTTTTTTTTTGTAATGTTAATCAACTTTTATTTCTGTAGGTATATATTCCTTTGACTTTTCTTTAATGTACAAAGTGGCAAACTATTACATCTTAATTTTTCAGAATACCTGTAACATGTCAATTAAATGATCTGTCTTGGTTCAGTGATTCAAAGATAGTATTTTGGGTACTTTTCCATTATATTCCAACACATTTATGAAAGGAAAAAAAGAAAATCCCTTGTTTACACAAGAGCAAAATTTGATGACATGCACCATGTGTAAAGAATTTGCAAAAGCAGATGACACCAATTTTGTGAATGGATGCCCAGCTTTGCACACACATGCATATACAATCTATGTACAAAGTCGAACATTGTTGTTGACATTAAATCACTTAGCACTAATAAATACCAACGGATAAGATGGTACTATTATTTTAATGATTAACACACACACAAAAAAAAAAGTGGTCCTTTTGATTTCATATTAACAAGATTCGACTGTAATGAAATTATAAGTTTTTTTTTCTTTTTACTAAATTCTTAGGTGTCATCAGTTAAGGGATAAAATTTTGTTACTGACTTGGTAGGAAGTTATCCAGTTTTAATTTTGTTTTACATGATTAAGTGCATTTTTCAATTATAAATACAGTAATACTTAAAAATGCTTTATATCAGCTTTACAGTTGCTTAAAATAATTTTAATCTGGTAGATTAAGAACTTCAATTTTAAACAAAAGCAAAATATTTGTGCTTTTCTGTAAAGGAGTATATAATGCTAAAAATGAATATTTGACACCTACCTTTCATTTTCCAATTTTTATCACTGATTAAGAAGCATAATTTATATTTTTATAATTAATTAACAACATTATAGTTACTAATTATAGAATAATAAAAATTGCAATAAGTCATTTCATTAGTTAAACAAACAAATAACAAATTAACTATACCTATTAATTATTCTTACATACCTTTAGAGTAAATATAATTATAAGAATGAACAGTTTGAATTAACGAAGGATTTTTTACTATTTCTCTTAATCAGATTATTTTCTGCCATGCTTATAAGCTCAAAAACCAAATTAATGAAAACAAACGCATATTCTTTCATTATTTAGTTATTAAATAATGAAAAATTTCATAAAAGCATGTTTTGCAAAAATTATATGAAAATTTTTCTAAATATTAAAAACTAATATAGAAATTGTCATTATAAGAATATATTTTAGTAAATAAGTTTTAATTTACATAATTTATAAACATACTTCAATTTGAACATTTGAAATTTTATTCATTTTTATAGACAATAGTTATAATATAATTTATTTTATTTAAAAAAAGCACAAATTGTGCCTATTAGTTGCTAAAATCAGTGTAAAAATTGTTTTAAACTCATAAAAGAGCTAAAATCCTACATGTTTCGGCTTTAAACTTAAAGCCATCATCGGGGAAGAGGAACAACACAAACGACTACTGATCTTTAAATTTTCGACACGAGAAAATTGAAATCAATTCCAATCTGTTGCCGAAACATGTAGGATTTTAGCTCTTTTATGAGTTTAAAACAATTTTTACACTGATTTTAGCAACTAATAGGCACAATTTGTGCAATTTGTGTTTTTTTAAAATAACTAGTTAACAGTGTAGTGTCCAATGGATTCAATAATTTATTTTAACGTTATATTTCTAATACATTCAATAATTAACAGTAAATTAATCAGAAATTAAATTAATATTTATTTTTCTTATATTATACAGATCTATTGCATACATTGCTATCATTTCAGTAGCAGAATAAAAAATAAGTATTATTCAAGAACATGTTTTCAAATGGAACAATTTTTCAATGTTTTCCCAAACAGTTAGCTTTTTATAGCCTCGAACGAAAAGAAAGAATGTTGTCCATTATTGCATGATGGTCATTTAAAAATATGTTAAATAATTTTTGTAATTACTTTTTTTGTTGTGTTCTCAGAGTTTGTAGTGTAACATGCTATTTTTTAGAAAACCTAATTTAGCAAGTATAATGTAATAAAAAAAACTAGTTCGTAGGGAGCAACAATATTATTTTTGATGCTACTTCATTAAACTTATTTCACTGTCCTCTCTTTTGGCATAGCAGTGGGACTCGTATCATATTGCAGATTTAAAAGTTGTACTTCTTCGAGGCAAAGATGTATCAACAATCCTTCCAAAAGTAGCATTTAGTCAAAAGGCATCAAATTCTACTTGCTTGCAAAAGATCACTAATGATAGTCACTTATTATACAATAAAACTACACACTTGTGATCTTCTGAGAGCAATCAAACATCTATTCAGGATTCAGGCACCACAGGATCCACCAGATCTACTAATCTCCTTCTGAACTTTTTATAGAATGATATTCTATTTGTTTCTAGAAGTAATATAAGAAATAAAATCGATGCACCCTAGAAACTAGTTTTTTTTTTTTTTAAAGAACATTATTCGCTAAATATTCTCTCAAAACAGCATTTTACACAACAAACTATGAGAAAACTAGGGTCTACCGCAGTTTCCCTACTTCTATCATAAGACTTTTGATCACTTTATCAATATATATCAGTATTTGCCTAAAAATTTATAAATATACACTTAAATCGAAGAATCTTCCACAGAGAGCATTCTATAATTTTTGATAATGGAAGTTTTAAAAGAACAGTAATAATAAATATATGCTTTTGAAGAAAAAAAATCAAATTTTTTATTTTATTAGATAAATACATTTAAACAGATGACTTATGCTGTAAGATAAATCTATATCTTGGAAGATAAACACATCTAAATCAGAATTTAAATAAAACTTTTTTAACTCTGAAATACATTGAATAGATAAAATGAAGTAAAAGAAAATAAACTTTTAAGATAAATAAGTTTCCTTTCAATGTTCAAAAAATATTTATTATTATAGGGACTTTAAACTTATCCTTATTTTCATTGGGTCTCATTTGCCAGCATGATTTTTTTTTATACAAGTGAAATTCACCAACTGGAAGTTTTTATTAATAATTATGAACTTTGTTTTTGCCAAACCAAAAACTGCTGACTCCAATAAGTTTTTACAAATCATTCAAAAGAAAAATTTTATATTTGTGTAGTATTCACATTAGGTAAAGTTTGGGCTTGGGGGTGTGATATTTAACTCGTAAGCCTTGCTGTTGGATCTGATACTCATGCACGTATACTTCACAGTGGACAAAAAATTGAAAATGCAACTTACAAATTATATTTGAGCTAACAAATATTACACACAACTGTTATACTAGGGTTTCAACATCTAAAAAATCTTTTTCTGCTTTTTAAAAAACACAAGATTCCAATAAATGCTAAATTACTATTGTAAAATGATAAAAAGATTAACAGCACTACCAAAGATTTGCTTTAAAAAAAAAAAAAAAAAAAAAAAAAGTCTTATTTGAAGAAATTATTATACAACAATAACATGTGATTTTTTAATAATTATGTTATTTTCTACCTGTATTCGTTAACGTGCAACATGAACATAAAAATTTGAAAATATAAACAAATAAGCGACTGAGCTTATTCCACTTGGATATTATATTATATTGATGCAAGGTGAGAACTGTGAAAGTTGTTTTCAGAAAAGGCAGCAAGTATTTTTCAGCCCATACACAGGCTGTTTTCAAGTACATAGTTAGAAATAAAGAAACTCAAGATTTTGAATTTAGAATCAAAATAGCATTAATTATTTATAACATTGCAACTGTTTATTTAGCGATTTTTTTTTTTTTTTCATAATATAAGAAATAAATAAAGACTAAGTTAAATATAAAATAAAATAAGTATGTTTAGCCAGTATGAGTAAGTCAATGAAGATTAATTTAAATTGAAAAAATATAATAGAATGTCCTTCTGCAATTAAAAGCCTTCAATAAAATGGCATTTTTATATTATGTAGTGCATATAAAAGTAATTTTGCCCCCCCCCCCAAAAAAAGGGGGGGGGCAACATATTTGATTAGGGTTAGTTATTTTATATGTTGAACAGGTAACTGTACTGGTTACATCTCAAGAAAATAACAAATCTCCAAAAAATTATGAGAGTGATAAAATTGGCACCAGTGGTCAATTAAATATTTTATGACAAATTTGAACCAATTTCTGATTTATTAGCAATTAGTATTTAACAAATAAATATTTGAAAAATAAAATTGCAATAAACATTGACATTAAGACATCTATTCATGAAGTTAAACTCATTTTACTTTGAAAGAGAAATATAGTTCTTAAAAATATGAAAATAGTACTGACAAAAAATTTCAAATTTTAGTTATCACTTAAAAAAAATAGCCAAATATATATTTTTTAAATCATAGCAACATGTATACTAGCCAAAAGTTATTTTGATAGTATACTGATAAATGCAGAATTCTTTTTGCAAGGCTGTATAATATTTTTAGATTAAAATTCACAAAGCTGCCATATCATGTGGATATTTTAATTCAATGTAAAAAATCAAATTTTCACCCCTCTTTAATTGACACTTGCTATTAATTTTATAAATAATTCCAGAGATTGGATCATATATTTTTTAAACAAATACACTTTAAATGGTGCAATGCTACTGCTACTGTAGCATTTAAATTCATTTTTAAAATATCACACGAAAATTTGCATGTGATAATGTAGGATACAAGACTTATTAAGCAGTGAAATGTGAAAACATAAGGCAATTATTTAACTTTATTAGATTACATTACAATAATAGGTTTTAAAAAGTTCTAATACACACAAGCATATAAAATATCACACAAATATGTATAGATATGTACAGCACAGGTTTTTTAGTTATGTACAAAGGTTATTCAGAAATATGAAATTTAGTTTTAAAAAAATCTTCAAAATATCTAAAGATGCATATTTTAAACAGATCCAATCAAATATTACCAAGTCTTTTAAACAATTCGGGGGGCATATCAATATTTAGATTCTAAAAAATAGAGATACTTTTAATACATGTCTCTAAACAAACAAATATACGGAGTGAAAAGGAGACAGAATCTGTCATAGAAAAATTTTGAACTTATTACAATATATAATAATATTTTACTTCAGGAGATAATAATATTTATTACTTACCAATTTGAAAAAAACGGAAAATAAAAATATTCACATTTTAATTATCCAACAGGAATTAATAAAAAAAAAAAACATATAAAATAAGAAATGAACTCTACAAATGTTACACAAAAAACATCAACAATAACTGCTTACGTCCACCATTATTAGCAAACAGATATTCCACCTTCCAAAACGATATTCCGGCTGCCTCTGAGCAGCCGAAAGAAAGTAAAGGATATTCCACATTTCCGAAATGCCTGAATTCCGGATTTTGAGGGGAGAATCGCGATCTTCGAAATAACACCTGGAATCATCGAATTCAGTACGATATTCCGATTCCGCGTGAGGGGAGAATACGGCCGGAAGTGACGAACCGCCACGAGAAAAAAATCGTAGGAGAAAGAGACGATTGCGCCATCTGTCGTCGTCGGCCGTAAGTGCTTCGACGCATCGTGGTGCTAGGCTGTGCAGAGAGATATGAAACCGGCAAAAGGTAAACAGAGGTGTGTGGTTTTTAAGAGTGTGGTGTGAAAGTAAAAATGAATAGGCCTGGATAAATTATACAGCTATTGTAAGTAAGCTTTATGAAATGTTAAATATGGTATTTAGATATTAAAATAAAGTAAATATAACCCAGAATGTATATGTATAATGCAGAACTTAGAAATATATAGCTGTGAAACAAAAAGTAATTTAGAAACTTAGGTAGGGATTAAATAGATGAATTAGCTGAAGTGATAAGACCAAAATAGGGAAATTATGGAATATTTCCTAACAAAAGCCCCCCCTCTTATCACTTCTAAAAATACCGTACAGGTTAACTACCATCAAAAGCCTTCCATTCAGATGACCACAAAACATGAATAGCACCGATAGTACACCTCGGCTAAAATTCCTTCATCCAGCAACAGTTACAAAAACCAGATAATTATTGTGTAAACCAAAAGACCTATCCATGGCAACTCCTATCCATCAACACCAACATCACATACTAACCTGAAAGATGCCTAAAAAAAAACCTACGGGCTCCAGTCCAAAATAAAAAGAATCTGTAAAACAATTAACAATTATATTACATATAAATAGAAATTAAATATACAATAACAGACACATATAGACAATAACTTGTGGCTAAGGACTTTTCACAAAAACATAAGGACTTTAAAAACAGTAAAATCACATCAGCTAACAATTTTTACATTTTTCATCTAAAACAGTTCATTTTAGTAAAAATTGCTTATCACATGACTATAATGTCATTTTGACATTTACTAGCTTCCATATGTATACACTTATATATACACTTCAGGTCAGGTAACTTCAAGACTACCATTTAAAAATTTCTTATCCACTGGCAGCATTATAAAAATGATTTAGTCAAAAACACTGATCCAAGCCCTGTTTCATTCAATAACAACCCATAAAAATACAATTCAAATACTTTTAGCTAATCCTATGACTAAGAAACCTGACAAACGAGACAACACCAAAAATTATATACAGTATTGGTACATCACATACACACACTTCTTTCAAACCTATAATCCATACATTCATCATCAATTCACTGCTCCGGTCCCAGAGACTTAACACCTTTCATTCACATAAAACTAAACATAGACATAGGTAGCACGGATATTGACCAAAAATTCAAAAATGTAATCACCAACATACATATTATACCAAACCTGAATCATACCATGACTAACCGAAACAGAACATGAATCACCAAATTCGACCTCAAGCCACACAATCTTTCTACATTGGCGAACTACAATACACATCCATTTTCAAAAATAATGGCTCCTGGAGAAATTCTACAGCTACACCATACCTTATTGCTTCACTGCAAATTACACATTTCAAACTGTAGGAAGCCAAAAAGAAAATTACAAACTGCCAAAATTTCCTGCTGCTTAACCACAATGAAGGACCGAGTTTCATAACTTCCTCATAAATCTCTTCAATCTGTCAGTTAAGCTCAAAAAGGAAAAACATATGGATTCCCCTAACACAAAATTTATATATCATCCAAGAATCCAACATTCCAAGCAATCTGACAATTTAAAAATATTAGCCAATTTCTCCATGTAGTTATTCACGCCTTTACGAGAACACCCTAACAGTCTTAAAAAAAACAATCAGCTACCACCTGAAGCACTAACATAATTTACAAACTTCCATCTATTTCTATCATATTGCCAGCTATAATGAAGCCGCTAAAAATTAAGTCCTCTGAATCAAGACATATGCATTAAATATTAAAAGCTATTTATTCAATATGCATATATATAAGAACTTCACTCAAAACTCAAGCCATCATCCAGGAATGACAAATTCAAAAACTTCAAGTGAGAAACCCAATATGGACAACGAGAAACACCTCATTTTCCTACTAAAACTACCACAGCCGTTTACGAAAACCATTTAAACTTTCAGTTAAGCCAAAAGATATCAAAAACATTCCCAGACTAACCTTCAAACGAATACATTTTATAATAGCATTAAGTAAAAATTTTAACATAAAAAAATCTAGCAGAGGAGGTCCAATAAATTTCTACCAAATTACCAGGAAAAAGAAAACATTAGGTTTCCAAGCCTAAACCCTCTTTACACTTTTGTGTAAAAACCAATATTTCAATATTCTGAGTCAGCTCTTTAAAATCTAACACATGAAGCCACTCATTGAAAACAGGTCTTAATAGATTCAAACTCTAAAACCCCAATGTCACAAAACTGGAGTTCACCTCCATCCATTACTGTTTCTAGTCAAAAACTCCTCTAACCATATAAAAAAATGACCCCTCTCATACCATACAACCAAAGCTTAAAGAATTCTGAAAAAAAAATTTAAGTCCAGCTCAATTCATTAAAAATGACCATATTAAACCAGAAAAACATTAAAAAAATCATGCATTTTTCACTTTATTAAATAAACAACAGCTGTGATATAGCCAATATTCACTTTTTAAAACACTGCATCTCATTCTATAACAAATTTCATGCAAATTTAAAAATAAATTTAAGTTAAAAATATAAAGATGTAGTTAAAACTAGATAATCTTCATTTAAATCCAAAAATAACCAAAAAAAATATATTTTGCCAGGCATCTAAAAATATAGGACAAAACTCACAGAACACTTTCTCATTCCTTACATACTAAATTCAGCCATTCTATTTAGGTCAAGCACTCTCCAGTCACACCTCCGTATGCAGCGCTTGCAAATACAGATACATCTCTTTTACTCACAAAAGAGGATGGATATTCCAGATGCCCACTAAATTAAAAAAAAAATTTCAAAGAAAATCAATTTAACAATTAACTTTAACAAAAGGCCATAATTCTATATCAAATTTATATTTTTACTGGTAATAAAATAAAAAAAATTTCAAACATTTAAGAAAATTTCAAACAAAAAAAAAAAATTCAATTTTTAACATTTAATTATCAACATTTTAAACACAAACTTAAACTTTACTTTAAATTAATACAATTATTCTCTTAAATGTAACATTCATTAATCGTTATATAGAAATTTACTTTTTGCTTTAAATTAATACAACTATTTTCAAGTTTTCAACTATTAACTTCAGTTAAAGAAGAAACATAGTCTATTAAAGATGCAGTCCTCAATTTAAATAGTATGCAGGAACCAATATGCAGATGTCTCCCACTGTCCTCTTGGCACAGTCACTAAAATTGCAATATCTTGAAACAATGAACTAAAAGCCGGTGCAATTAAAACAAGCAGTCCTTATCACAAAACACTTATTTAAATGTGACTTGGGAGAGGAATCTAAACATCTCTCTTAAAAATGCAGCACCAGTGAAGCTAGGATTTGATAAACAGCACATGATGATGCCCTACTAGTAAGAACCAGCCCAGGACGCGAACCACTGCGCCCTAAGCCTATCAATGCAGATTTATCTAATCTCATAACACTTTGTAGACTTTCGATGATGATCACTCTAACACTTGACAAAGCTTTTCCAGACTTAAAACATGTATCATGATTCTTCATGATCTAAAAATGACTGGAAGCATTCAAAAGATGTAGTGATGAAATACGAACTCCATACATGATGAGGTGGTTATTATAACACTTCAAAGCTACTATACTGCAACACGTTCAAAAATTTTCCTTTCACTAAGTAAAAAAATTTTTGAAAGAAATACAAACATCTTAATTTAACTTACAGCCCCCCCATCGCAAAGATGGGTATTGAACTAAGCCAAAAAAATTTCAAGACACCCTACAATATAACTGGAAATTCTACATGACAAAGAAATTAAATACAGGGCAGCCAAATCAGGCCCATAACCTTGTTATTATAGTAATTACAAAAGTAATTACTAATACATTAAAACAGGATGCAGAGTATAAACGCTAAATGGAGCGTATATGCTGACGATTGATTGCCCGAATTAAATATGAGAAAAAGCTGTAAAGTAATATGTGGTGTCTATGACTGTGTCTTGAAAATAAAGACAAACTGTTTTAAAAACAACTAAACGTTTATTAAATAAAAACAAGAATAAAATCAAAAAGACAAAAATACAAATTCAATAAACCATGTAAATAAAAATATACTTTAAACTTTTATCTTCAATATGAACTGAAGCCTAGGAAAAGTTTCAAAAGAAAGTTATTTTTATTTAAATTCAATTCTACTTATCTTTAGAAAAATGTAAACTTTAATTTGATTTTAATTCACAATTATAACTTCAAATTATATTAACTTTAATTTAATCAACTTAATTAACTTTAACTTAACAAAAATATAAACATAAATTGACCTTTATCATTCACCTCTCATTTTAATATTAACCATCTTAACAGATTAAAACTGTGTTTCGTTTTACATCTCATCTCATGAAAAACTCCCGATGTACCACGCGTACCGTCATTAGCACACCGAAAGGATCAAAGCCAAAATGCAAAACAAGTCTCAGACATCTATCTCAAACCCCGCCTCATGAAAACCTCCGATATACCACGCGTACCGTCATTAGCATACCGAAAGCATCAAAGCAAAAGTATCTAACAAAATAAACCGGATCTTCATCTGAAACCTTAAACGTGATGAAGTCCGTCACAGTATTTGAAAGACCTTAAGAGTAAAAGACAGAAACCAGACTTAACATGATGTCAAACTGAGAGGGAAAAACAACTAATAAACCAAAACTTTATAGAAACTTAAACCAGTTTTAAACTTAATTAAATAAAGCCAAAAGTATAATAAAATCACTTCAAGAAAAACTAAATGAAAATATATTCAAATTTACTTACGAAAGTTCTCTGTGTAATTCACCTTCCCCCCCCCCCCTTTTAATAGTATACTAAGATACTAACACAACTTCTTAAAACCTGCCTAAAAGCAGTATAACTGAAGTTGGTTTAAAGCATAATAAGGAGAAGGAATAACAACGTTGAACATAAGAACTAATAAAATAAACTAATTAAATCATGAACCAATATATATTAACAGAACGTGTTGCAGCCGGTGTTTTGAATACACTAGTTAGTGAAAGCCATTCATCTCTCTCTGTCTTTCAGGAAAGGCAACTTTGTAAACAAGAGGAGAAAATGCATAACACTTTAAGATGTATCCTTTAACATCACCAATATTTGACCAAACCAAATATTTAAACAACCTTCTAAAATAATTTTTTTAAAACCTTACACAATTTCTACATTTAACTGTCAATTAATAAAAATATTTAGAATAATTAGAAATAGAATTATGTTTCAATAAAAGAGAATTCTTTTACATTATTCTTTATTAGTAGTAGTCCATTAGACAAAAAATGTTCATGGATATTTTTTCACTCTAATGGTTGTACGTTGTTTAGTAAAAGTGATAATTCACATCCTTTGTATTTCATTAATTGATAGCGTAATTTCTGCTCTGCTTAGAAAAAAATTATTAGTACATAAATATTCACCGATACTGGGTATAATTTGTTTCATGCATGCCAACAGTGTTGTGCTCATGATTGACTTTCCATCTTGTGCTACGTGGTTGTAGCCTTGCCATATATGAGTGAGAGAATGCTAGACCGGATGTCGTCCGGATGGCTTAATTGGTAAAGCACTTGGTGCGTTACACCAAGGGATCCAGGATCAAACCCCGGTCTGGACATTTTTTCACTCTAATGGTTGTACGTTGTTTAGTAAAAGTGATAATTGACATCCTGTGTATTTCATTTAAATGTTTGTTGTCAATTGCTGAAAGATTGTGAACAATAACAGGTAAATTTAACAAAAAAAAGAGAAAGAAACTGCCTGCAAATGATTATATATCTTAATCCATTTTTTGCTCCTTGTTGTTGGAGGTATTGTAATATAAATCTTTTATTATCTGTCTTACTGTAATCATTTCAATTATTAATATAGCACTTGAGATAAACTGTATTAGGACTAACTATTCAAAATCGGGATCATGCTGAATCTAATTTTAATCTCTTCTGAATTGCTCAAAAACTGTTTTTAAAATTTTTTAAGGAAAAACTTATTTTATTAGCAAGATTTAATGTCATAAACTTGCGTATTATATTACATAAACATGTAATTAAATTAAAAAATATATTAAATTTAATTTCTAGTATTGAAATTAAACATTTTCCCTTGGAGATATTTCTGCAATCCCTGTGCTGAATTTTCACATTTTCACCATTAATATTCATAAAATCTCAAATGTCTTGGTAATGGAGGGAACATTTTGATACTCCAGGGGAAAGCGTTCCCCAAGCTATGTCATGAATTCCTCACTTGATATATGTTGAAAGGATTTAAGTTATTTTGCTAATTACAAAATAATGGGGTCAAACAATTTGTTGTCATGCAAAACATTCATGTAATATTGCCTATTTTTTATTTACTATATGCTATTTTAGCATATTTTGGTAAGAGTGGTTTCGTACAACAAGTGTTTTTGTGACAACCCTTTATTCTTAACCACATTGTTGCCAGCATCACTTGTGTTTGATATTCAATAGATGATCCTATATTAATTTTTTCTCATGACCCTGTAAAAAATCATACCTAAATAAATAAAGTAATTTTTGTATGCTACTTTTAATACGAATTTGTTGGAAAATTGATAAATATGCTTTTTGCTGAAAAGAGTCATTAGTAAACATCTGTAGCCCTGCTGTTGCTTGAAATTATTTTTAATCATACTGCATATTTTTGGCTTTGGACCACTCTCTTCACAAATGCTTTTGTAGTTTTAAAATGTAATATACTTTTTTTTCTTTTAACTGCATGATTTCTTACAAACTGCTTATCTTAAATATATTTTTACCTCATTTAATAACTGATTTTTTCCTTTAAAAGAATTCTTTCACAATTTGTGCTGATGTTATCCAAAAACATACGGAAGAACAGCTAAACAAGATTCTCTATTTCCATTTGTGACTGTGACAACTGAGTGCTTACAAAACAGAAGGTAGGTTTGCATATCTTTATCAGGGACCAATTTACAAATTTGGGGGCCCTGGGCACAGATGCTTATGGGGGACTCTCTTGCATCGATGCTTATGGCAGTCTTGAGTTTAAAAAAATGTACCATTGAAAGTGATAATTATTAAGATAGCCAATACTGACTTTAATAATTTCGCGATATTTAATGATTTTTTTTATAAATTTTCTTCTCAATTTTTTAGCAGTAAAAGTTTTTATAATCAATCTTTAGTGTTCTGTCTCGCTGACGATTTTTCGAAATCGGTTCCGAAAGTGAAAGTATCCTAATAAAAAAAACCTGTAAACAAAATCGAAAAAATGTAAAACGGCCTTTGTACAGATTGACCTCAACTATCCAATGGAAAAAAAATCTTTTTAAAAATATTGAAATGCAAACGAGATATTAAAAAAATTATCCCATAGAATTAACATTAGCGAGCGGGTGTTTTCGTGTGAGTGAAGTAGTTATTTTTAAATAAAAAAATAAAAATCTTTTTCCATATTAATTTTGTTTTTTGATAGTTAAAACTTCATCAGATTTTCGCCAATAATTGAAAAATCTTCAGTAGCATT
This sequence comes from Maratus michaelseni, assembly GCA_963931845.1. NCBI lineage: Eukaryota > Metazoa > Arthropoda > Arachnida > Araneae > Salticidae > Maratus > Maratus michaelseni. Next base: position 259,965,391 of record OZ007600.1, on the reverse strand, counting down.
TGGGTGTCCCTGAGAATCGGGGGCCCTGGGCCCATGCCCTGAATGCCCTGCCGTAAATCAGGCACTGATCTTTATGCATTCTTTGGCAGTTTTCTGTATTATCTGTTCATTTTTTTGTCTAAAAGCCCATTATACATTTACATCTGATTTCGGTACATTATTCTGAGATTTTTTTCATTTACTTTATTAATCACGAGTATTGAGCATATCATTTATACACTCTACATTAACTGTTTTACTTTTTCAGCTCTTTGGTCATAACAACCATAAGTATACTAAAATCCCAACTGTAACCCCAACCAAATTTTAAGCAATTTTGGCTTTATTTACCATTTCCAAGTGTAAGTTTTCCTATACCCACACAAGCTTTTTGTGCAAATCATTGATTAAAAAAATTTTCAAGAAAGAGAATTTTCTATCTTTTGACATTTTTGATAGATTTGTTTTATGTTTTTAAATATTCTTAAAAAATTTCTCCTCTCCTACACTTGAAATATCTGTTCCCCTTCTCTGCTACTATCTCAAAACAATATGTTTAAAATCTTGAGAATGATAAATTCTATCCTATTTCTTGTTCACTAGTAACAATGAGAAAAAAGGGAATCGTCTAAACTACAAACACCACACTCCATTCAAAATTTACACTTTCCCCTCTTTCAGGACACAAAATTTTAAGTATTTTATTTAAATATATTGCTCCATTTGTTGCTGTTTAATAGCAATTAATATAACTAATCAGATATTTAAGTTATCCCTATACCTCCCAAAATGTCTGCTTCCTCCTTTTGCCTGCCACCCCCAAGCATTCATCTATAGTAAAAAACCCCAACCCTTCAAAATTTATGTTTCCCCGTCATCCCTCCAGAATGCAAAGTTTACAATAGTTAAAACTCTTTTTTGAAGAAATCTTTTATCATAATTTTTGTTCTATAATAAAAATAAATAGATAATCTGCCACTTAAATTACCTCTACCCCCAAAGTGTCATCTCCCTTTGCCATCCTCAGCAAAAAAGCTCCTTTAAAACTGTATTTTAAAATATTCTTCATGTCCTATTTGTTCCTTTCTAGTAACAATAAGTAAATAACTGATCAGAACCAAAATCTAGCCTGTGAAATAATGGTTGATTCTTATACATTTAAGTTACTAAAGCAAAATGTGACAATGAAATTGTTGTATCACGTACCATCTTTTAGGTAGGATGGTTTACTTTTAAAATTAAGTATTTCATGTCTTGCTGAAATTGTGTAAATAATAAAATGTATATACTTATATATGAATTATCTATAAATAAATGTATTAAAAACATTACCCAAGTTACAGTGGCATAAGGAATAAAAATTAGAGGATAGCAAATAGTAAATTTGGACGTGAAAGGGATGGAAACTCCAAAAGAAAAAATGCTTAATACAAGTGTCAACAAACTAGATTTTCATGTTATAATTTATCGATTTGTTATCTAAGAAAGTGAAAATACTTTTTTCATAATTTCAATTTTATCTATCATTTCAAAATAATATAATCCCATCAAAAAATTCCTATATTAAAAAAAAGTGCCAAGTTCCTCTTAATGTTTCAGCCGCAAAAAGTACTGATATCTGATGCTCGCTCAAGTTAAAAGTCAAACATCTGAAATCTTTCATTGAAAATGGCTTCCTGCGACTTGGCCATTAATGCATTCTATGTGTTTTTTTTTTATTTATCTGGCATTCTTACACAAATTTCAATAAATTTTAAAGAACATTAGAAGAATGTAATACTGAGAAAATTAAATTAGAATACAAAATACACCCTGATTGATACTAAGCATATCATATCTTTCATTTGAAAACAATTACGTTGAAACTTCATTTTATGGTTAATGATTGGAAATTATGCATTTATAAATTATTTGAATATTAAAAGTAATATCAAAATCCAAATAGGCAAATTCGTATGAAGACATTGTAACTAAAAGCTATGTGATAAATACCATTCAGTTTCAACAAATATTAGTTTTGATTAACCATCATTTAGTTTTACCATGGTTTAATGGCTATATTGTACGGTCTATTATCATTAACATGAATTCCAATAAATAATTTTTTCATCAAATTTCACATTGTGTTACATTATATGAGGCGTTGAGATGAGTGGACCATCCTCGACAGCTGTGATTTCAAAATTATGCTTTTTAAAATGTGTATTATATTTTAGTATTTTGTGCAACAAAATGCGTTAAATGTTCAAAAAAATGTCTTAGACATGTAGATAATTATGCATTCTTTAGAATAAGAAAACTCTTCTAGAACTGCATTAACGGCCAAGTCACAGGAAGCCATTTTCAATGAAAAATTACCATAGAAAATATTGAGTCACAAACCACGTTTAGTGGGAGAAAATCGAAAAAATAGTTATAAAGGGTGTGATATCAAATAGAACATAAAAGGCCAATAATAAGTAGAAAAACTTTTATTTAACATAAAGCAGGATTACAATGCATTACAGTTCAATGTTAGAAAGGAGACAAGTAAAAGAAGGCAAAATATATATTTTTTTATTAACAATTTGGTTGTTCTTAACACTATAAAAGTTATTTTAAATGTAATGCAGTTAACTTAAAATTATTTTTCAATTGTATATGATGAGATTAAACAATATCTCATATTAGTAATATTAAAAAAAAGAAAAATATATATATATACACCCTTTTTGTAATATGAAAGTCTTTCTATACAAAAAGAATTCTATACCTTCTTGAAATATAACAACATTTATGAAAATTTAAGCTTTTCCACCAGATATATTAGTAATATTAAAAAAAAGAAAAATATATATATATACACCCTTTTTGTAATATGAAAGTCTTTCTATACAAAAAGAATTCTATACCTTCTTGAAATATAACAACATTTATGAAAATTTAAGCTTTTCCACCAGATATTTAAAAAATCTGAAGGAAAGAAAAAATAATTAAAAATTAATTGCTATTTAAAAAAATAAAGTTAATCTGTGACAATAAAAATTCATAAATATAAAGCCATCCAACAAATCTAATAATGCTTATTATTATTTTTTTTTAAATTTTATTTCATGCAATAAACATGATGCATTACGTCTCTTGTATGTCCTTGGATGTTTTTGAGGATGAGTAGGTGTCATAGGCTTTACACACGGTTGTAGGATTAAATAAGAGAATAAAGCCTACATCTGTTTAACTCGTTCGTTGGATCCAAGCTAAATGATATGTTTCTGCATTGATGACATACCTATTGATCTCACTGCTATTTATCACTGAATTAGGGAAATAATACCAGGAACTACAGTATAAAAATTTCTGGCTTCATACATTATTAATTAATGCTTCAAGAAAAAATTTAATAGCTGCCACAATTTATTACTTAAAGGTAATTTTAAAGATAGTCAGCCAATTTTAGGACACCATATATTATGCATCATATATGACTATAACTTGGCTATATAGATCATATAACTTGGCGATAATGATGCTCCCGTTAAACAATTTTGGTAAGAAAACTGTAATGTTACTCTTTCATTTTATTTGTGACAGTTTTAAGATATTGTTAAAAAGTATTCTTAAAGAAAAGGTATTTTTTTAAACAATCGTTTTTCCTGTTTTTCAATTTGTATAGTCAGTGTGAAAGAAAAATATACATTCCACACATTATCACAAAATTGTCTTAGAGAAAAATGAAAATAGCCATTCAACTCAAATTTTTGTTTTTTTAATTTGTGTAAAAAAAAATAATAATTAGGGTGTTGTTTGTTGTTTTCATACTGAAATTGTACCAAACTCTGATATTTGTAATACCAAACACTTAATTTTTACATCATTTTTGTCTTTTTCGGTAAATTATGCTCTAGGACACCAAATGGGAAGTCATTCTATCAATTAGTTTAGGAATTATGGGAAGGTTGTTCAAAATGGGGATGCTAATATATTTTGGCCTACCGAAAAAATATGCAGCTGAAAAAAAGTTGTCAAGCTATTTTACTTTTAGAGTAACTTCTAGACCATCAGAATGGAATGTTGTTTGTTAGAAAAAATCATTAGGTTAGACAGGAAAAGTATTTTTATGGAAAATGTTCGAAGTTCCCATTTTGGATGACCGGTTGGATAAAATGGAATACTCATATGAAGTAACATAAAGTTGAAGACCAGTGTGAAATTTCGTTATACAGATTTAATTGGACAACAGAAGTTATGAATGCAGAAAAAGAATACAAGCTTAAGTATTATTGTTTTAAACAGATCCAACAGCAGAAAAAAAAAGAAAATGAATCAGTTAGAAATGTCACATTTGAAATTATTATCCACTTCTCCAGCACTTGAACAGGCTTCATGTGCCCAAACTCTACAGCTGATACACTCAATCCACCCTTCTTTGTCCCTTGAATTGACATACACTTCATTACAGAAGATGCAAAACTGTCATTATCATTTTGTTCTTCATTATATTCTATTACTTGTTCCTAAATTTTCCTTTTCTTAAGCTTTTGTATGTTAGGAGTTGTAGGATCAGGATTGTTGGGTTTCTTGAATAATGCCCTTTTTTCTTATTTTTTGTTTCATTTTTATCCTACTCTATAGTTTCCAGTTCTGCTTTATAAAGAGATGATGTTAATATCAAAGTTTTATAACTCATTGTTATTTTTGCTTTTTTCAAAATTCATTTTTAATTTTTACAATCAAGCATTATACCCAATTAAATGTTTATACATCATTTAAAAACTTAATAAAATACATATCTTTGATGCATTCAAAAAATAAAGCATACAATTGCATATTCCGTGGTGTCCTTAATGGGGGATGTCCCCATTTTAGTAGACAATGATGTATGCTAAAAAACATGGAGTCACCTTGTATAGATGTAAGATAATTTATCAAGCAATATGTCAAAATGTAACTTAAATCTAGAAGAATCATTACTATAGTTGCCAAATTCGAATGTTCAAAGATGAATTTGATCAGCTTTAATATAGTTCGATGTAAATCGAAAAGAAAAACAATCAAAATTTGGAAACTGGGGAAAACAACACATTACTGAAAATTGTGAATAACACAATTCAAAAAGGCATATTGGCAACCATGAATGATAGTAACATGTTGGATCTTAAATTGGCAGAACTGAGAGCAGTGAAAATTTTAAGGTCCCCATTTTAGACACCTTTCCCTAGGAAGGTTTAAAGTTATAGTCTTGTAATGTTAAATTCCTTTTAAATCATTGCAGTGCAGGTAGTTTTTTAAGATTAGCTTAAAACTACATGTCAGAATGAGTGGTAATTTTGGATTTGCATATTTGAAGCTTTTAGAAATTTCTCTTATGAAATTTATAGGTCATACTTTTTTAAAAATCACTTTCAAAATATGTATAAAGATTAATTTTCGAACTATGAATTTTTTAACAGAAAAGCTATTTCTAGATGTATCAAATTTGTAAATCAAAAAATATAGCTCATTTTGCTAAGTAGTTTTTGAGTTATGTTTAAAAAACTACCTGAAATTGCAATCTGTTTTTCAAGGATTAAAAAAGAATTTAATGTTACCAATCTAAACTTTATATCCTCATAATTCCTAAACTATCTGACCAAATGGCTTCATATTTTGTATCCAAAGATAAAAATGTACTGAAAAATCTAAATATGTTAACAAAATTGGGTATTTTATTGAAAATTTCAAAGTTTTATACAATTTTAGTATAAAGACAACATTTTAAGCTTATTTTCTATTCATAAATTGAAAAAACCCATCCCTAATTGAAAGGCTATTTTTGTTTATTTCTGTGACAATTTAGACATTACATTTTTATGGGGTATATCTTTTTCTTTTTGGTACCTATTGTATATAAATTTAACATTTCTGATATTTCTTGCATCTAACTTGCTTTACACCGGGTATACCAAACTTTTAAAACACCAGAACATTGGCAGCTATATACTGTTAATACCATTTACTCACAGATAAATTACTCTTTTTTTCTTATTTCAGCATTTCAAATATTTCTTAAATGATATTTTACTTCTTATTCTAGGTCACATTCCCTTGGTATACCTTCCAGTCATTCAGCAATATTTTCACCAAGTTTCTGGTACTCCAGGTAATATTTCAAGAAACACAATTGCAATAACCGCTGTCAGTGATACTGAGGGACTTGTTACTTGTATTATTGCTTTCTAAAATATATAATTCAATCTTCAGCTTCAAAGTTAACTTTTTTTTTAAACTTTTATGTTTAGAAGTACTGGCCAATTTATCAGTAGCTGGAATTCTATCTGCTTGCCTATGACTCATCCATGTTAGTTTAAGGGCTAGTATAACATTATAGTAATGCATGAATATTAGATTTATGTTATATCACTTAAAGGATTGCTAAAAATAAAAGAATATAGAAAATAAATACTGAAGAAAGATGACATTATAACTCATGATTTTTTGTTCTTCTTAAATCAATTAATCTTTTGTGTCACATCAAATATTTCTCTTAGATTAGTCATGAATTTTGTTGTAAAGCCCTCACTTGAGCATATGGCTCTTATTAAAGTTGTTGTTACATTGTGGCGACAGAATGATGTCAGGGCTTCAATAGCAAAACTCAGTTTTCATCCAGGTTTCTGTCCTACATTTAAAGAATGGAATGGAGTCGAAGGTAGAGTAACAGAGAAAGTGCCAAAACTTTCACTACCACAACTCTTAAAAGAGGAGATGTTAGGTTTTATTAAACCTATTGGATTACAAATTGTAGAATGGATGAAATTCCATTGCAGATACTCCAGTCTTCATCTAAATCTACCAGCTGAACTTTGTTGGGCTGCACAAGGTACAATTGATAGGAAGAGAACTGCAGAAATGTTGGTTAAGAATGAGAATTTGGATCTATCTACACGCTACAAGCTAGCATGCATTTATTGCTTAGAGGACTATATTCACAAATTTTGGAAAGATATTCCTGAAGATATCAAAGAATCTGATTGTGACACAGATGTTTCAATATTTAGTTTTTGGTCAGATACTGTGAAGAGAGGAGTGGGCCCTATTTCTTACAAATCTGCATTTCACCATTGTGCACATGAGGGTAATAAAGTAGCAGCTGAGCACTTCCTGCAGAGACTAACCCCGAGGGAAAGAGAAGAGACTATGGTAGAGACTACAAAAAATGTAACAGATGCTGATGTTTTATTTTTTTTACTATCAGAAATGGATGAAGACCAACAAATGGAAGTTTTTAAAAGTATCCCTTGTAGAGTGTTGGAATGTTTTCTACAATGGCCTTGGCAGAGCTTTTTTATTGAGATAGCAAATTTGATGTGGTATTTTCTTTCAAAATATGACTATAACAATATATTGATCAACATTATTCATAAAGTTAGGGATGGTTATATGGATTGGAATTATCAAACACTTTTCAGAGAATTTTGGCAGGAAACCCCCCATTGTCTAAAAAGTCTCATTGCTAATAACATTCATAAAAGTTGGCTATTACCAGCTTTGCTTTGTATTAAAGATAAAGAAAACCTCAGATTAATCCTCAAGAATACAACGCTTACAGCAAAAAAGATTTTTTACAGTGATAAAATTAATAATTTTTGCAAACGTTCCATCCAAGCTAATGAATGGGATTTTCTTGATTTCTGTATTCGAGAATGCTCTCCATCCAAAAATGAAACATTAAAATTTAAACAGAGGTTTGAGAAGAGTATAATTTGTCTCGACTTTAAAAAGCATTTTGCAAGAAATAAACACAAATGGGATGAATTGTTTCACTTGTCTGACGACTTCATTTCTAAGTACGATAAGAGTAATGCAGAAGATGGTGAAAGTTGTTCATCTAAGACATTTCATAGCATACAATAACACATGCTTAAAGCAAGTGTAACAGTTGTACTAATTTGGCTGAGTTGCCAAATGTCCTAAACTGTTCTAGTTTGTTTTCTTTTCATCATTGTCTTACTTTTCAAAACTGCGAAGAATTCTTTTTCTGTTTTTGAACTTTTTGGAAATGAAAAATAGATTCATAACAATTACTTTGTAATAAGAATTTAAAAATAAAAGGTAAAAGTGTTTAAGTATTACCAAATAGTCTGTAAATGTTTTGCTCATATACAAATTTAATTATTCAATTTAGATTTTTTAAACTTTAGTATAATAAAAAATTATAATTATAAAAAAAAATTATTAAAATAACATGTTATGTATTTTTTTATATTTTTTTTTCGCTATGAAAAATAGTTCATTCTTATTAAATAACTGTGAATAATTTTAAGTAAATGTATAATTTTGTGAATGCACTGCACACTGATTTATTTTTTATTTCTTTTGCTTACATTAAATCTAATTAATTCTTTAAAAGTGAAGCTAATGTCGTAAAACTGTACATTTTATTTTCAGAAGATGGCAAGAAAAAAATAACCCAAGATTTTTCAAAATAAACATGTTATAGATTATGAAAATCTGTAAAATAAATGTGCCAATATTAAGGATAAACTTACAGAAACTGCCAAAACATGCATCTTTTCTGTAGTTAATGTAGATTGAAAATGTGTTTCTTATAACTATGTCTGCTTTATTCAACAAATAAAGTAAATGACTTGTAGTGTTTTATTTGCGATGAAAATTTTGGAAATATGATACCCTTCAATGTGGTCTTTTGTGAATGTTCAAGCACAAAAAATGAATTTCAAATAATTTTGTGCAAATTTAATTTTTTTTTTAAAACTGTGATTGCTTTTCATTTTGAATATGAAGCCAAGAACCTTTAAAAAATATAGTACGTCATATCATACTCATAAAGTTAGCACTTTGTGATCACATTTTTTATGATTAAGTACAAAGAGAATGTTGGATTGCTGTTTTAAAACAATACTGTTAAACAAGAAAAAAAAATATTGTACAGAAAAGAGACATTGTGAAATGTTAATTGAAGACATAAGTGGAAGAAGTTTTATGTAAAAAATAAATAAATTTTGGGAAAGCTGGAGAAATTTGTTGTAATTTTTCTGCTTGTGGTATATTTATAAAATCTTATGTGAGTGTTTCTAAACTCTTTCAGTTAAAATTTTAACCTTAATTTAAAGCACATTAAGTGTACTCATTGAATCATGTACTTAAGAGGTGTTGTCTTCTCTGACTAGTGTTTACTAGTGACCCTTAACGATTGAGTATTAGTAATTTGTTAAAATTATTTTTCAATTTGTCTACTATAAAAGATATCTTAATGATAATTTTTTTAAACTAATTTTTAAAAAGTAAAAATATATTAGAGAAATAATCATAATATTAAAGAAAAATAAATATATAATTTTTTTTTCAATTAGATGATAAACATTGGAATGTAAAAAAAAATGATAGAGGTCCTAAAAATCTACTAATAATAAGTTTAACCAACTTGTACTAATAATAATCCAACATAGATTGTTTTTGAAAAAGTTGATAGATTGAATGAATTTTGTATCCTATGGTTTGGGAATAAATTTTCAAAGTTAGATAATAAAAAGAAAAATGTAGTAGAATTTGATATTAGTTTTAACATGTCAAATAATGCTGAATTACATAAAAAATAAAATAAAATTCAAGAAAATATGTCTAGTTTTGCATTTTAGTTTTATATTCATTTTTTAATTTAACCGTTTTTTTATTATTACTCTACTTAAGAAAAATTGTTCAAGGAAAACATTAAATTCCTGTATATTGTTTATATGTTTTTTTATAAAATGGAATTCCTTTTCTGTATTTCAATTATTCAGCTATTTTCATATCAACATTCTTTTTCTGAAAAAAACGAAAACATAAATTGAATAAAATGTATTTTGAAATTTTAAGTTATATTTAAGCTTCTGCCTTTTTCATCTAAAGATGCATGGATTCAGTTTTTAAAGTAATCAAACTAAGAAATATTAATGAAAACAAAATATAAAAACCTATGTTTTTTTAGTTGTTAAAAAGAAGTTTGTTAGACTGTGCATTAGTTCTAAAAAATCAAGTAATGCTCAGTTTGAGAAACTTTAAAAAGTAAGCCTAGTTTAACATTTTATTCGTATAATTATATTGCTAATACAACTTACACTGGAAAATAATTCTTTACTATAAATTTTTTATTCTACTTGTAAAATATTTGAGATTCTTCTGTAAAACAAAGTCAGATAGGTCAATATTTTTTCAGATGTATTTTGTCATAACATGTTCTTCAGATGAGTTTTCCTTAGAGTTGTTCTCATCTATTTGAATGTCAAAGTCCTGATGCCTGCATTTTCAGCTTTATCAATACAAATTAAATTATTTTTTGTAAACTGAGATTGAATAAAATTTTGTAATCAGTATTTTGTATCTTTGTAGTTTTAAGGTAGTCTTTATTTGGAGTATAATTCAATTATTTAGCTTTAAAAAAATTTCTTTTTCTTCCTAATTTTAATGTACAGAATTTCATCTTGTAAAAGGTCGGGTTGGCCCAATTTTCAGAAAAAAGCCAAATATTTTTTAGATGAAAAAATATATATTAGAACATTAATGAGTATATATATATGTGTGTTTGTTTATCGTAAAATATAAAGTTGATATCAGATATACAATAGTTGGTTATTTTTTCCTAATTGTATTATAATATTCATTATTTTTATTCCAATTAGCATTCAGGGTGAAGTGTGTCAGGTTTTGGGTTGATGAAAGTTTTATGTGAGGCTTGGGTCATGCTTCAGGTTGACTTTAAACACAATTTTCGTGTTTTGGTGGAGTATAATCCGAACTGCACAGAACTCTTCTACATGTTGTCCCACAACATTTCTGTTTCAATTTGTGTTAGGTTGGAGCTAGTTTTTTGTTGTTGTTGTGATTTAGGTTTGGGTTATTCTAAATCTTTCAAGTTCTGGCTAACTCAATTTTTCAAAATAAGTCTAAAATATTGTTTCACTAGCGGCCCTCCCTCGCTTTGCTTCGGGTTAACCTTGAAAACCTTCATCTCTTTGTGTTTTCTGTAGACCTTTTTAATGTGTACAATAATTAGTACATTATTTTGATAAATCTTGTAGGGTTCAGCCTGCGTTTGCAATGTATAAGCGGAAAAAATGAAATTATTTACGACATCACATTAAAAACCTCAAAAATAACAGTATTTCTCCACTATTTAATGAATGTTATTATACATATAAACCTTCCTCTTGAATCACTCTATCTATTAAAAAAACCGCATCAAAATCCGTTGCGTAGTTTTAAAGATTTAAGCGTACATAGGGATATAGGGACAGAAAAAGCGACTTTGTTTTATACTATGTAGTGATAATTAAATAAAATTATAGATGAATTTCTTTGATTTCAGGTTGATGTTGGGTAGAATTTTCTGGTTTGTGCCAGTTATACTTGACCCATGCAGGATTTTATCTAATAGAAAATCGCCCCAGATTACGTTGGTTTTAGAAAAAAAGTAGATGGGCAATCCAAACAATTACATATATGTTTATTATGTTATTACATGTATGTTTGAAAAATGAATTAATCACATAAAGAGCCAGAAATGTTCTTCATCAGCTTCCAAACACAGTTTATAAATGCATACTACTATACTTTTTTCTAAATCAAAAATTTCAAGAGCTACCTCCTAGAGTTCTGCAGAGGTCAGGTTAAACAGAATCTGAACCCAAAAATTCTCTTTCAAGTCAACCCAAACACACTTCAATCTGACATACTTCAACAAAAACCCGAAATAGAATAAAATTAATCCATATTTTAATGCCATTATGGAAAATTAGCCTACAAATATATTTTTTATATTGAAAAATAAACATAAATATAATCATAATTGTTTAAATATACAATTTTTATCTCATTTTTAAAAATATTGTAGACATTTTATGAAAAATTGGGCCAATCCAACGAGCAAGAGTCAAATCATAATCTGAAACAATTAAAGTGAACCTAACTTGCAAAAAAACATAATAATAATAATAATGTCAACTTAAACTGCTGATGAAGTCGAGTAAAATCAGATTGCCTGACCTGATGCAAAACTACTACCTTTTAGTGAGACACACTGTATATGTTTCTATTTTCTCCTCATTCCATAGATTTTTGAACATTCTGATATTTGAAAGAAAGTTGTTTAGTGAATTCCAGTTACAGAATGTGTTTAATTTTAGAAGTATTGTTACCATTATTGATACAGATTGATAAAATTATAAATTTATTTAAAATAGTACCAAATACAAGTTTCATAAATGTACATTGATTGATTGATAAGCATCATATCACTAGTTTTTATTAGTTTAAATAAAATTTAATAACATTTCCAAGAAGAAGAAATTCTATTTGCATGCTTTTATAACAATCTACTGACATTTAAATTAATCGAAAACTATTCTAAAAATAAATTTCAAGTTTTCCAATCTTTATTTATGAAAAGATCTTAAAAAGGTTGTTTTGCTATCATCAACAATCACAAAATCCTGTATTAAGCTATGTAGGAATTTAACTCTGAATTGTTCATTAGCTTCAGTTAATGAACATACAGTTAATACAGTTCTAAAAATTTAGTTTTTACCATTTAAAAGCTGATGTTTAATACCAACATTCTGCATATTAAAAAATATTTTGATAAATTTACAGCTCTTTTTACAATACAAGCAACAATATAACTTACAAGTGAAAATCTCAAAATTAATTACCTGTTCCAAAATACTTAAAATGTAGACAGATAATGTTTGAAAATGTAGTATGGCAATAGTAGAATTCTCATGATCAAAACTAAATTTTGGGAGATGCATTATTATATAATGAGTAACACAGGGTTGAAATTATCCTTAGTATAATGTGGAATTTTGAATAAGATGATCGCCAGGTCATTTTTATGATAATGAATACCAAATATTTAAAAAATGAACTAGAGTATTTCTGAACTATATGCATAGCTACCAACTGTTACACTTTTTTTTTACAGCTAAATTTTAATAGTAAATTATGCCTGTGATTAAATAAGCCAAAATTCTTTTTTAAATTTTAGTGGTAACTAACAAGCATAAAAGTTGGTGCACTGAATATGCACATTTTACAGAATAAAATTTTATGAATGTTGAAATGGAAATATTAAGTGTGCTTAATGCATCCTTAAATGTAGCACTGAAAATTATACATTGTTCAGATTTTCTCTAAACATAAGAAGTCATTGAGAAAAATCCCAAGAACAAGACCTCAACAGGTTTTTAATTATTATTCTAGTGGAAAAGGTCATATTTTTTTCTTTCTTTTTCCCTTTTTACTATTCGAGGCACATATTCATCACAAAAATTTGAATCCTTCAGTTAATTTGGATCTATCTAAAGATAAAATAAAAATTCAGGCTGATAAGGAATAACATCAGTTAGATACAAATCACCTTACAAAGTTAATTTTGAGTGTTCTTGCAGAATTTTTATTTTCTCAAGTTCAAAAAACTTGAATCGTTCAGATGTGCTTTCTAAAATTGGCCCTTGTTATTTTTTCATACTCATTCATTATACACAAGTGGTAATAACTATGTGGTGTTTGAGTATATTTCGTGCAGAGTCGAAAGTTGGGCACATTATACAAATATCAGGGGTGGAAAATTTGCTCCGATTTTGATTTCCTATTGCATTCTGCTACAAAAATGACCAAATTTCTGAATTCTGTTACAAAAATGGAAATTTCATAATCTAAAAAATTGGAATTAAGAAATAGCAACTCTTCATATGATCCTTGTGTAGGCTTGGCACTGCTATTATGATACACTTAGCTAAAACGTACAGTCGATGAAATTTATCTCTGACTGAATAAGAGAGTCTGCTACAAGTTCATTGTCTTAAATTTCAATTTTTACAATAGTTATTACATATCTTAATTCAAAGTGCATGATTACTCAAAAATACCACTTTTGTGCTATCTATTGAAAAGTAGGGATTATTAAAAAAGATTTTCTGCATTTCTCAAAGAGAATATTTTTATGTGCACAACAATGCGAAACTTTGTCACATTCACAGGCTTTTTTAAAACATAAAACCATAAAATGTTCAAGGCATGACTACTGAAATAATTTGGAATTGCACAGAAATTTTCATTTTTTGTTAAATGTTTCACATCTTGAGTTATAAGCTATTTTTGAGTCATATATACCTTTCCAGAACTTGTAGCATCCCAAAATTCAGTTTAAAATGTCAACTTTCATAGTATCTTCTAAAATGGAAAATGCTCTTTGATTTCAATTCATGATTACTCAAAAATACCGCTCTTGTACCATCTATAAAAAATAGGCATTATTGAAAAAGATTTTCTGCATTTCTCAAAGAGAATATTTTTATGTGCACAGCAATGCGAAACTTTGTCACATTCACGGGCTTTTTTAAAACGTAAAACCATAAAATATTTAAGGCATGACTACTAAAATGATTTGGAATTGTACAGAAATTTTCATTTTTTGATAAATGTTTCACATCTTGAGTTATAAGCTATTTTTGAGTCATATATACCTTTCCAGAACTTGTAGCATCCTAAAATTCAGTTAAAAATGCCAACTTTCATAGTATCTTCTAAAATGGAAAATACTATTTGATTTCAATGCTACAACATAAGTTTGTCCTGCTACAGATCTGCCAAATACTACTACGAACTGTATTTTATTCTTCTACAAAAACAGATTTCTGATTTTCCACTTCTGAAATATAGATATATATATATATACAGTAGAAGATCTTTATAACACACAACTTCTCAGAAGTAAACAATGAATTTTCAGTTAAGAAACACCTCAATTCCCACATTATAAATAGTTGTTATTTTTTAGAGGACTAAGTTTGATACATTAGTTCACAACTTTATCTCCTTAATTCAGAGTTAATTATTGAAAAATTTGCTATGATTTGATACAGGTGTATTTGGACAATGTTTATAAAGTAAATTTAACAATGTGTGGAATGATCTATATAATGCAAAAACTTATAATCTGCACAACTCCTGGTAATAAAGAATGCAATATTATACTCTAATGTATTTTTGGTATGTTTCACACATGTTTGGTCATGTTTTACAAGCTAAATTTAATGATGTGTGAAATGTGATCTATATAACGCAAAATTCTATATAATGCACAACCTCGTGTTTTTAGGTTTGCATTATAAAGATCTTCTACTGTATAATGTAAAATGTATTTTTTAGGGGTTAGTGATTGTTTTCAAGGCCTCTATTAGATATTAAAAACAATGGAATAGAAATAGACAAGACGACTTCTATTCATATTTTTTCCAACTAAGAATGTCCAATTACTAGAGTAGAATAATGTAAGTATAGTCTATCATCTCACCTTCCTCAACTTCACTCTTACCAAATGGACCTTATCCCCCACAGAACAATATTAGTCGTTAACGTTGGATGAAATTAATAAATACACATTGATAATTCATTAATATCAGCAATTCATTATAATATAGGGACATATCGCTCACTCACAAAGTAAAATAACACAACTTCAAAAAATTCATTTTCTGTATTATTGCACTAATAGGTCTGATTTAGTACGTATGTCTTGCTACATAAAAAGAGTCATAAGTGAAGTTATCCAGAAGACTGCTAGATTAAGATTAGAAGGGTGTGGGAAATGCATAAATCTACTCAATCTTCCTTATCTTTTCTACATCGTGATTCTTAAGCATTTTACAGCTGTATTCAGAGCTAAATGCTAGCTATAGTACCCTAATTTCTTGCCTATAATCCGCGGATTTTATCTTAAAATTTCTAATTTTTATTGCAATGCGGATTATCTGCGATTTTTTTCCCTATTCAATATCTTTGTAAATGTCAATAAACAGAATTTTATTGAATAATTTTACAAATATCTTTCTTAAAAATCAACAGATGGCGCTACCTGTCCTTTTGTGTGATGAGAATATGCAATTTATACAAGTGGATAAAAGTAGCTTGGGACGAACTTTCTGAAAAAATAATTAATATGTAATGCATTTAAAAAGGCTAAAATAGTCAATGAAATTGATTATGAATGCTCTACTGACGATGACTCTCTAAATGAGAATGATACAAACTTACCAGAAGGATTGTTAAAATCGTCAAATCAGATTCTGATTTTGATGGATTTAAATAAATTATTTTATTATTAAGAATATAAGATTATTTACTTCTACGTAATAAATTATTAAGTATTGTTTCAATTTTTGCTGTACAAGTTTGTGATGCAATGTAAAGGGCAAGTTTCTATTTTCATTATTATAATTTTTGAATAAATATTAAATTAAAAACAGTGCAACTTATTAAATCTGAGTTAATTTTTAAATGAAGTCCTTTGATTAAATTAAAACATCTTTTCGTTTCGTATATTTTTATTTATTTTTTATCAGAAAATATCATATTTGTGTATTCTGGAATGGATTTTCGATATTTTTGCCATAGTTTGGTGTATGGCGCCATCACTGCAGATGTTTAAAGCATATAGTCATCAAGACTGAATTCATAATCTAAATATTTACATGAACATACAATAATAAGTCAGAATTTTGTACTAGAAGGCCTGGTCCAGGAGGCAAGAGCCTAGTTTATTGGAGAGACAAGAACTGAAAGCAGGAAGAAGTTCTTGATTCATATCTCTAGAATCCCTGGATTGATAAGCTATCGATTAAATTAAAGTACACAAATAAGGAAGTGAATGATGTAAAGTGGGCTACTAATTTTTTTTTTTGATTCGGTATACGGTGGAGGAAAACTTGCCTCTAGAGTAGCTTAGAAAATGCAAAACAAAATAAATAAAATTTTACGTCTGGAGGTGCATTAGTCCTAAAATTTGAGAAAATATATGATTTTTATCCTTTTTTAGCAGGGGGGGGCGAAAAAATATTTTTTCTTTTTAGATTAGCTATACCATGAAATGTTTACCACAAGATTAGCTTAGTAAAATGCAAAAACAAAATAAATAAATTTTCGTGTCTGACAGTAGCACATCGGCCTTAACATTTGAAAAAATATACGATTTTTATCGTTTTGCTAATAAATGGAAATAAATCAAATGGCTGCTAATAACAAGTAGATATAGACATATTTTTGAAGAACAAAGCATGAGAATGATAAGTCAATGAAAATAAATACATTTTACAATTTATTAGTAGCGTTTAAAGAAAACTTTTTAAAAAAATGACAAATTTCCATTGAAACTAAAATTCATTTTTCAGATTGCATAAAATTTCAGATTGCGTAAAATTTCAGTTTGTAATGAAATATAGTCCTCTACTTGTCTTTACTTTCTTTTGGTAGTTTCAAATAAGATTTGCTTAAAAAAATAGGCATTGACGATCTAGAGATAAGTGTAGTTCTTATGAAACAATCCGCGGAATTGGATCTGATGACTTTTTGTGACACCTCAGTTACCAGCTGGATGCATTGTTCTACTGCTTGGGTGTAACATGGGAATTTGTCAAACTTTGGACTCGGCCGCTGTTCCATCTGATTAGACCTTAGACCAAATCTCTTAAGCAATGATTCTTTCTTGCAAAGGTAGTGATGAAAGTGTAGTACTGTTCCAGTGAATCATTTTGATGTAGTCTGTAGTTATGAAATGGGAGGTTGAAATCTCCTGATTGACTTAGAGGCTCAGTTTCTAGCATTTATAGTTCTTCTTAAACCTAACTCTCTTATATGATTCCTTTTATCTATTACCTAAAAGCAAATTTTCTGGATGGGCAAAAGATGCATTTCTCTCACTTACTGGGTCAATGACTTTTAGCAAGTTTTCGGGCAGGAATCTAGAAGATTTTAGAACTTCAAATACATGTTCTGATCCATTTGTTACGTAGTATTTACTTTTTTTTATATGAAGCCATACAGGTATATATGACTTTAGGATAAAATAAACTAAGATCTTGTGTGTAAAATATTGAGTTTTCAATATTTAAATACAATCAGAGAACTCTGTTCACAGTTGTTAACCACCTTGAGTGGAAAAGTGTGCCGTGCTCATGAACAGATAAATCTTCAAAAGAAGAGCCTGATTTTATACCAGAACTTATGTCCAGCATGTACTGCTGATCTGTATATGTTGGTCAACCTTTTCTGGGTCAGTTCTAAATATTGCCAGTATCATTCTTTCTCATTTGACTGAAGTTGGATTTTCACTTCTTGAACTAGACGTAATTGAATATATTGACACCTTTACTAACAAGGCATGAAAAAACGGTGTTATTCGCACAATTGAAAAACAAATTAAAAGACCGCTACAGTGCGGGGTATGCCTCTTACATTTCAATGGATTGCTATTCTGGTATTTGTTTCGAACGTTAGATGTTGAAAGAATTGGGTCAAAATCATTTCGTGGTCTGATTGGCACACAGCTCAGTAAATGTGAGAAACTCCCAGTAGTAAATTTTGACAGTGTACAGTGTGAGATTCCAGAAATTGACCAACAAATTTTAAGCAAAGATCAGCTGTACCTGCTGGACATAAGTTCTGTTATAAAATCAGGAAGCTCTCTGGGAGATTTATCTGTATGTGAGCCTGGCATACTTTCCCACTCAAGGAGATTAACCAAGGTGTCACAAAAATTTGTCGGCTCCAATTCCAGAGATGGTTTTATACAAACTACGCTTATCTCAAGATCGTCAATGCCTAGTTTTTCAAGCAAATCTTATTTCAAACAACCAAAAGAAAGTAAGGTCAAATAAAGAACTATATTTCATTACAAACTGAATATTTACAAAATCAGAAAAATAATTTTTGATTCCCATGGAAATTTGTCAATTTTTTTAAAATGTAATATGCTACCTAATAAATTGTAAAATGGATTACTTTTTCAATTTATTTGTCATCCTTATACTTTGTTCTACTAAAACATGTCTATATCTACTTGTTATAAAAGTTATTTGATTTATTTCTATTTATTAGAAAAATGATAAAAATCGTACATTTTCTCGAATTTTAGGAATTGTGCACAACTGCTACACGCAAAAATGTATTTATTTTGTTTTAGCATTTTACTAAGTTACCCTAGAGGCTCATTTTTTGTGGTGTAGCAAAACAAAAATAAAATGTTTTGCCTCCTCCTAAAAAACTCATAAAAATCATATATTTTCTCAAACTTTAGGGCCGATGCGCTACCACCAGTCATAAAAAATTATTTATTTTTATTTGCATTTTACTAACCTACCCTAGAGGCAAGTTTTTAATGGTATAACATAAAAAAAAAAAAAAAAAAAAAAAAGGTTTTCAGCCCACTATACTATTTATTTATAACTATTTGTTTAACAAACCATGAAATAGATGTGGTTCTCTTAGAAATTGCCTATGAATGATTTTTTTAAATGCAGGAAGAATTTTGTTATTATACCTTTACTAAATCTGCATTTAGATTTGTGGCTTGTAGAGAAATTGGTCAGAATGGTAAGTATTGAGACCAACAGATGGCACTGTCCATCTAATTTTCTAACGATAAAAATAATTTTTTTTTTTTCATGCATGTATGTAATATTTACATCAGACATGTCAAACTCATTTACCACTGAGGACCAAATTGAGCTTTACAATGAGCTATTTAAAAATGTAGATAATATTATTACCAATGCACAAATTAAAATTTGTACTTAGAAAATACCAATTATGTTAAATTTATTCAGGCAAACTTCCAAAGTTTTTCTTAATGATAAATTATTTTACCTTATTCTTCAAAAAAAAAAAAAAAACTTGACAATTCTTTTTATCAGCCAACTCTACATAATTTAATTGTGTTTATTTTCAAAGTTGATTGTATGCACTGGTCTGTTATTTAATCTTGAACTAGCAAAAATATAGCTGTCAATCATCAAGGATTGTTTTCAGTAATAATAAATATAAAATATTTTGAACCAAACAAATTATTTAATGAAATGTGTCTTGCTTCTATACTTACTTATTTGATTTCATTTATTAAAAAAAATTCTTGCTCAAATTATATTTACTAACTTGGAAAACACAACTTGGAGGATTTAGAAGCTATGCAAAGCTATCATTCAAAAGTGTGCTAGTGAACAAGGATAAAATATGCCTATTTACTCATTGGGAAATCAGTTGAATGAAAAATAATTACAGAAATTTGGAAACCTCCCCACATCTGTATATATTTATTTCAGTATGGAATCATGCTGAATTTTAATTAATTGCAATAATAAATTCTAAATAATAATTTCAACATCAATCATTATAAGTGAAGTAAATAAATTAAATTGTTTTTCATGTTTCTTCAAATTCAAACATCTTTCGAAATATTTTTTTTAATATTGTTTAAAACTTAATTAGTATATCCTTAAACACTCACCTTATTTTTAGTATAATGCCTCACAACATTTAAAATAAAATATATTTGCTTTTTTAACATTATTTTACCAACATAATAAATTCTATTTGAAAATGCTAATACGATAAAATTAACATTATAAAATTCTCCTTGAAGTTTAAGTTTATCCCGGTGATTTGTAATTTCAAATGAAAATCGCAAGTACTTTGTCCATTCCTGGTCTTGTAATAATTCACATTTATAATTTGTCAATTTATAATGGAAATGGTAACCTGGTTTAACTGTTCGAAAATAACAGTTAAAACTTTATGATGGAAATCCGTCAAATTTCTGCATAAAAAGATAGATCTATTTATCTTCATTACTCGTATCTCCAAGATATTTTGTAGATTGATGATGATTAAGCATGTGCATATAAATTTTATAAGTTTATTAGCACTATATAATAATTTTATAAGCACTATAAGTTTTTAAGTATTTATCTGGCTTTTATAAATCTATCCGACTACATATAAATCTTTCTAGCAATGGTAATTATGCTTATAGTACCTTAAAATTTCTTTAACTGCTCTGGACATCATTTCTTCCATTTCATAGTAAATGATTTTGACTTGTGGGTAGTTCAATGTAATAAAGCAAATGTATTAGCTTCAATAGACTTGGTGAAAACACTTTGTTTTACTTTTAAGAAGTATCAGTTTTAAATTTGACATTTATCAATTTGAAGTTTGGCCAGATTTTTGTTAGTTTTCTTTATATTTTTAGCCATATCACCTTTTAATGTTACATTCTTTTCACCCTCCAGCAATTTCTACATGTTAAACATAGAATTTCACTTTTAATTTGAGTATAATGGTATTCTTGTTCACTTTTTTAAACAATCTGCTATGTTAAAACAATTTGCTATGTAATAATCTGTATTATTATCAATTGATCATAATTATTAATATTGTAGAAAGCTTTACTGTTTTTTTTTAATATATATATATAAATCCTGGAATGTATGCAAACATGTAAAAAAAATGGGTGTGTGTGTGTGTGTGTGTTTCTGTCTCCAATACCCACATCTAGAAATTCACTTTTTGCTGGGGAACTACAAACGAAGTTGTGGAAATTTCAGGGAAGAGTAGAAATTTGGATGTCTGATTATATTTTGTTATTACAAAGTAACAAACAGGGCAGACTATTTAAAAAATAATTTTACTAAATTTAGTCATTTTTAATCATTTTTTATTTAATATTTTTAATAATTTTAAATTTAATAATTGTAATTTAAAATTTTCAATAATTTAAAATTTAATTTTTTTAATAATTTTAAATTTAATAATAAAATTTCTATTTTATTTATCATTTAGATCTGAAGATGTCACCGATAGAGGGAACGAAATATATGTAATCTGCATTAAAAAGGTATTTTTAAATATTCCGTGTTATGTTTTTTATCACTTTAAGCATTATTAGACTTTAATTTAATAAAATTTCTCCCAAATTTATTAAATAATTTAAATATTTCATAATTTCAAATTTAATATTTTTAAAAGAATTTTATTTTAACTATTTGAGTTTTTAACCTTCTCACTGCCGTGACCTGATATATCCGTTCACTATGCTACATGTATACTTCACTATGCTATCCGTTCACTATGTAGGTTTCACAGCAATATAAGGTTTGTTTAAATTAACATAATTCTACAAATATAATGCATTTTTAAAACAACAAGTAATGATTGATACTCTCAAGGATTATACTTATATACGTAATTAAGTTTTTTTTATCTCAAGTTTGAAAATTCAGATTTTTTAAGTATTAAAAAAAAATTACACAGAAAATAACATTACAAATTTGTCCTTTTGCTCGGCGGTCAGGGGGTTAAAATTTATATGCTGTGTTCAAGGGGGTGAGGAAACAGAAATTCCTGTAAGGGAAAGGATTTAGAAGACAGATTATTTATTTATTACACATATATTATAAAACCCAAACATGTCCATCAGTAACACAAAACTAAAAAGTAACATTAGACTACACAACATGTGCTTTCACTTTGATTGCATATATCTTCACTTCTAAATATTGGATAATCCTATTTTTTTATTTAATAGATTAATACAAAAACATGTGCTTTCAGAAAAAATTTATTTGAAAACTGAAAATTAACTTACTGATTTTTTATTTTAAATACTTTTATCATGTATTTTTTTCTATCTATCAACATGTAATGTAGCAATAAACAATTATTTGCTACAGTAATGTAAAGTAATATTTTTGGTATCATAAAATAAAAAGGCAAAACTAAGGTAAAACTTTTAGTGGGGAGGGAATTTAAATAATATTTTCAGAAGAGAGGAAATTCACCAAATTTTGAAGATCTGCGCCCTTGTGTTTTGAGTCATTGAAAAGAGATCATTACATTAGGAATAAGTGAAAAACGAATAATTACAAATGCAATAAAGGAAACCTACAGTGACATGAATTCACTGCTGTATTACAAATGAGAATTGTAAAAATGAAAGGATATAAAGGTTTCTAACATTTGTAAAGATTTTTAAAAGAACTGCGAAGACCTGTTAAATGACGAATTGTTTCTTTCAAAACCATAACATGCTTTATTTTTATTTCATTCTACTTAAAAATTATGTTTTGTTCAATTTAATATCTCTGCAGTTAAAATTTTTAAGAATATTACAACTCACTCCGTACCAGTCCCCTAATTTGGGTTTAAATTTAATTGGCTCTTTATAGGATTGTTATAAATTATGATATTATGCCTGAGTTTAAAACCTTATTAATAACTTTGTTGTCGGATATTAAATACTTCTGAGTTTATCTGAATTTGAAAAACAATTTACAATACCATTTTATCTTGTATATGTTAATTTTTTATTGGGGGGGGGGCGGCAATAAGCTGATTCTGGATTACAATTATATTAAATTCACCAAATACATTATAACTGCTTTCTATTTCGATTTAAATAAATGTTCTAATATCATATAATTTCATAATTTATATTTATTCTTAATGCTGCATTTTGCTAGAATTTAGTGCTATCATACATGTAACTGTAAATTAACTGGAAATGTTTTATTATTGACTATTCATTTCAAATTTTCATAGACACATCACCATAAATAACGACGAACAAAACATGGTGTCAGTAAAATATTAAATCCGATTACAACGGATTGTCGAACCCATAATTTGCAGCTTGCTCGGTAGATATGAACTTCGGCGTTCACTAGTAAAAACTTTTGTGTGTTTAACTATTTCATTCATACTAACGGAAATGGAGACCTTCAGACCACCTGGTGTTATGGTTTTTAATGGAAATTTGAAAGACAACTGGTTGAAATGGAAGCAGAAATTTAAGAATTTTCTGCTAGCATCGGAAAAGAATGAGAAATCGGAACCGATTAAGATCGCCATACTGCTAAACCTGATTGGGGATGAAGGAGAGAACATTTACAGCACTTTTACGTTTGAAGGTAATGAAACAGCAAGGACACTCGATATGGTTATTAAGCAATTTGACGGTTATTGTTTGCCCCAAAGCAACGAAGTCTTTGAAAGATTTAAGTTTTTTTCATGCTCGAAGAAAGAAGGTCAGAATATAGACTCATACGTAACTGAATTAAAAACACTGGCAGCATCGTGCAACTTCGGGGACCAGGAAACAAGTCTCATCCGCGACAGAATTGTTTTAGGTGTAAACGACCCAGGTCTACAAGAAAGACTGTTACGAGAACCAAAACTAACATTGCAAAAAGCGATGGATAACGTTCGTGCTTGTAAAATTAGCAGGAGGCAAGTGGAAACCATTAATGAATCTGTGAATGCTATTGACACGATAAACAAACACCCGATTAGAAGATCCAATACTGTGAATTGCCAAGCTTGTGGCAGAACACACATAAAAGGTCAGTGCCCAGCATATAATAAGATATGCAACAAGTGTAAGAAAAAAAACCACTTTGCAGCTGTGTGTAAAGGTAAGTTCCAGCAATCAGCTGCAAGATATAGTAATAAAACTGTAAATGAAATACATTATAGTGACTCTAACGTTCACCCTGATTATAGTGACTCTAATGTTCACCCTGATTATAGTGACTCTAATATTAGTCTTTTTATTGATAGTGTGCATGATGTTAATTCTATTAAGTGTAATGAATGGCTTAAGGTTACATCAGTTGAAGGGCAACATGTGTCTTTTAAACTTGACACTGGTGCTCAAGTCAATGTTTTACCCTTGAATACTTTCAAAACATTAAATTTACAACATAAATTAACTTCAACTGATATTGTCCTAGTGGCCTATGGAAATAATAAGCTAAAACCTCTTGGTTCTATTGATTTAGTTTGCAGTACTGAAAAATATTCTAATGTTTTGCTTACATTTGTTGTCATTGATGTTAAAGCTAAACCAATTTTAGGGTTGCAAGCTTGTGAAAAATTACAATTAGTTAAGCATATTGATAATATTTCTCTTGAATCCAAAATAAAAGTAATTGAAAATTATAAAGGTGTGTTTGAGGGATTGGGAAATTTTCCTGGGGAACCACATCATATTGAAATAAAACCTGATGTACCCCCTGTAGTTAATGCCCCTAGAAGGGTACCTCAATCTTTACATAAAAAGCTTAAAATTACTATTGATGAATTAGAAAAGTTAGGCATTGTATCTCAGGTAAATAAACCAACAGACTGGGTCAATAGTTTAGTGGTTGTTGAAAAGCCCAATGGTAAATTGAGAATATGCATTGATCCTAGAAATCTTAACAAAGCAATTAAGCGTGAACACCATATAATGCCTTCAGCAGATGAAATAATACATAATCTAGAAGGCAAACAATGTTTTTCAGTGTTGGATTTAAAAGATGGGTTTTGGCAAATATCATTAGACGAAGGAAGTTCAGAATTATGCATTTTTAACTCTCCCTTCGGTAGATTTAAATTTAATAAACTTCCACAGGGCATTTGCTCTGCCCCTGAAGTGTTTCAGAAAAAGAATCAGAAAATGTTTGGGGATATTAATGGGGTAGAAATTTACTATGATGATCTAATTATAGCAGGTAAAGATGGAAAAGAGCACGACAGAATTTTGATAGAGGTTCTTGAAAGGGCCAAGGCAAATAATATAAAATTCAATCCGGATAAATTTCAGTTTAAGGTGTTAGAGGTAAAATACATGGGATTTTTAATATCTAAAAATGGGATACGGGCAGACCCAAGCCATGTTAGGGCTATTGTTGAACTAGAAAAAACGTCTAGTAAAACTGACATTAAAAGGTTACTAGGTATGGTTAATTTCCTTTCTAAATTTATACCGAATGTTTCAACAGTTACCTTTCCCATAAGGAGTTTGTTAAAAAATGATGTAGATTTTGAATGGGGTCCTGAACAGGATCAAGGTTTTGAAAATATTAAAAGGTTAATCAGTTCAACACCAGTCCTAAAAGTGTTTAATGACTCTTTGCCTATTACCCTTCAATGTGATAGCTCTAAAGGTGGGCTAGGTGCCTGTTTATTGCAAGAGGGTCAACCAGTAGCATTTGCATCAAGAAGTTTAACAGACGCTGAACAAAATTATGCCCAAATCGAAAAGGAGTTACTGGCAATTGTGTTTGCATTTCAAAAGTTTCACAATTTGGTTTATGGTTATAAAGTTCTTGTTGAAAGTGATCACAAACCTTTGACATCCATAGTACTTAAGCCAATCCCCAAAATTTCTTGTCGTTTACAGAGAATGCTCCTGAAACTGTTGAAATATGACTTCAATGTAAAATACTTGCCAGGAAGCAAAATGTATGTTGCAGACACATTGTCAAGAGCATACATTAAAGAAAAGGTGATGGATGATCCTGACATGTTAAACATGGTTCATTCAATTTCTAAAGTTTTACCAATGAGTGGAAACCGGTTTCAACAGTTTCAGAAAGCTACTGAGGAGGATGAGGAGCTAAAATTAATCAGCCAATACTATAAAAATGGCTGGCCTGAAAAGAAGCGGGTACCTAAAAATTTGATGCATTATCACAAATTAAAAAATGATATTGTTTGTATTGAAGGGCTGGTATTTTTGAATGATAAAATTGTTATACCTAAGGTATTGAGACAAAATATGCTGTTTTTGATACATGAATCCCATCTGGGTATGCAAAAGTGTAAAAGTAGGGCTAGAGAGCTAATGTATTGGCCAGGCATTAATCGTGATATCGAAAACATCATATCTAAATGTAGCATCTGTGAAAAATTTCAAAAATCTCAGTGCAAAGAACCACTTATACTACATGAAGTACCAACCCGTCCTTTTCAAACAATTGGTATAGATATAATGTTCTTTCAGAATGCTAATTATTTAGTATTAATTGACTACTATTCAAAATGGATCGAGGTTGTGTCCATACAAACTAAAACAATTGTAGAAATTATTATTAAATTAGAAGAAATTTTTTCCAGGTTTGGGATACCAGAAATTATTATATGTGATAATGTCCCATTTAACAGTTATGAGCTTGAAAGCTTTGGGAAGGGATGGGATATTGAGGTAATATTTACAAGTCCCTACTATCCACAAAGTAATGGAATAGTGGAAAAGGCAGTTGGAATATGCAAAGCGATTTTTAAAAAAGCTTTTGAAGATAACCGTAGGCCCTCAATAGGTTTACTGGAGTACCGTAATACACCGATTTCAGGATTAGGATTATCTCCTGCTCAACTAATGTTTAACAGGAGATTGCGGACAAAGTTACCAATAAATAACAAATTTCTTAACCCTGAACTTTTTAAAGATGTTAACATAGAATTATTAAGGAGACAGCAAAAACAAAAATATTATTATGATAAAGGTAGTAAAACTTTGAAAGAACTTAAACAGGGGGATAGAATTACTGTTCAAAATGTTAAAACTAAATTATGGGAACCTGCTATTGTATTATGTAAAACAGAAAACCCCAGGTCGTATAAAATCAAAACAAATTCTGGAAGAATTTTCACAAGAAATAGAAAGTTCTTAAAACTATCTAAAGCTTCTCATCGGTATTTTGATGACAGACTTGATGATCTCCCAGACAGTAAAACTTCTTTTAATAATGTCACTGCTAAACCAATATCTTCTAAAGTAAATGAACAAAGCAATGTCAGCAGCCGAACAGGTCGTATTATAAAACGACCCCAATACTTGAATGACTATGTATGTTATTGATTTATCACCATTAGAATGTTTAGATGCATAAAGTACAGATAATTATAATTAAAAAGGGGGATGTGATATATTTGTTTCATAAATATTTGTACTGTAACTTCAACTAAGATATGTACTTCAACTTCCACTACTAACATATAACTGTAACCCATTAACTGATGGAATGTTGTTATGGAGAGTGAAGTCGCATGCTCGCATATACGAGCCGGATGTTCAATGTGGTTGTTAATAAATAAGTAATATAATTAATCAATTGTTTATTTAAGTAAATCGTAATGATTACGATACAACGGACACATCACCATAAATAACGACGAACAAAACAACTTTTATCATGTATTTTTTTCTATCTATCAACATGTAATGTAGCAATAAACAATTATTTGCTACAGTAATGTAAAGTAATATTTTTGGTATCATAAAATAAAAAGGCAAAACTAAGGTAAAACTTTTAGTGGGGAGGGAATTTAAATAATATTTTCAGAAGAGAGGAAATTCACCAAATTTTGAAGATCTGCGCCCTTGTGTTTTGAGTCATTGAAAAGAGATCATTACATTAGGAATAAGTGAAAAACGAATAATTACAAATGCAATAAAGGAAACCTACAGTGACATTAATTCACTGCTGTATTACAAATGAGAATTATAAAAATGAAAGGATATAAAGGTTTCTAACATTTGTAAAGATTTTTAAAAGAACTGCGAAGACCTGTTAAATGACGAATTGTTTCTTTCAAAACCATAACATGCTTTATTTTTATTTCATTCTACTTAAAAATTATGTTTTGTTCAATTTAATATCTCTGCAGTTAAAATTTTTAAGAATATTACAACTCACTCCGTACCAGTCCCCTATTTTGGGTTTAAATTTAATTGGCTCTTTATAGGATTGTTATAAATTATGATATTATGCCTGAGTTTAAAACCTTATTAATAACTTTGTTGTCGGATATTAAATACTTCTGAGTTTATCTGAATTTGAAAAACAATTTACAATAACATTTTATCTTGTATATGTTAATTTTTTATTGGGGGGGGGGGGCGGCAATAAGCTGATTCTGGATTACAATTATGTTAAATTCACCAAATACATTATAACTGCTTTCTATTTCGATTTAAATAAATGTTCTAATATCATATAATTTCATAATTTATATTTATTCTTAATGCTGCATTTTGCTAGAATTTAGTGCTATCATACATGTAACTGTAAATTAACTGGAAATGTTTTATTATTGACTATTCATTTCAAATTTTCAAAGTCATATAATAAGATACTCGAATTACTTCAAAAACTGAAATTAGTTATAATTTATACCTTGTATATATATATTTTTTAAATGCAAGACAATTTTTTATTATTTTTATAGCTAATTGATTATTTAATTGCAAAATGAGTTTTATTTCCCTTTAAGTTTTTTGTGAATACATGGAAAGTTTGCAAGGTTTTAAATAATGTGAAAGAAAAAATTAATTAGAAACCATTGAAAAGGTTAAATATATTTATATAACTAATTTTTATTTTATGCTTCCTTGGTTTAAAGAAATGAAACAAATAGTTATTTAAACTTTTGATTAAATTAAATAAAAAATTGTAAAGTTAAAGAAAAAACTACATTAATTATATGTCTGTTCTATGTAACATTTCAAAAATCTATTAACAATCCAGCAATATTATCTCGACTTATAACTTCAATCACGATGATGAAGATACAATAAAGATTTATTAATTGGATGCTTCGTACTTAATGTCAGTATTGTGAAAGACTTAATAATGTAATATGTTGATTTCAGTTAAATTCTTTTGTTCCAGCTAATAGTAAAATTCTACAAATAAATTGAAAAGGAGAGTAATTGCTTCTTCTGCTGAAGAATGATATGAATTTTATCAGCCATCATCGATGTTTAGTATTTTAAAAAATTTGTAAAGTATCTATGGTGCAACTAATGAAAGTCACTAAATGTTTTATTCAAAAATATTCCAATAATTTCAATAATCGTTTTATTGATATGTTCAAGTATACATGGTTAAAGTGCAGATATCTTGAAGAAAGGCATTTCCAGAATTCAGTTGATTTTTGTTTCGTAAGTAATGGAACCGAATATCATGAATGTAAAAATATCATTTTATAAATTGTGGTTGGTGTAAAACTTCAGTGTGTTTTACTCATTTTATACTAATTATTATAATTTCTGTGACGATTATGCTGTTTGAACGTATTGGAATATTTTTTAATAAAACATTTAGCGATTTTAATTAGTTGCACCATAGAAACTTTACGCATATTTTAGAAATACTAAACCTTGAAGATGGCCCATAAAATTTGTATCATTCTTCATCATATTATGAGTAATGATCAAAGTTTCATCAAAATTGGGATTTAGCTTTTGGGTAGAATCCCTTGTAAGCAACATTTTTAAAAACTCTTAAAAATAGTAACTTTAATAATTATCTATTTATATTGACTTAAAAAAAATAATTTATGATAAAGATCATGGGTAGCCTGCTCCAATTTTTGTGATTGTGAGACGGAAAAGCCATGCCACTTCTTGAATTAACCTAATATTTGTATAGTTTATAAAACAAAAAACAAGTTGCTGAAATTTGTTAGCACGTACGACGGTAGATGGCAGCATGGAAAACTATTAATCAAACATAGATTTTTCGTCCAGAAATTTTTTATTATCATTTCATCTATCTAGATCAGGAACTTAATCATGAAAGAGCAAAGTCCTAGTTCATTTTATCTGTGTGTTATTTGACAGTATTATGTAACATTTTTTTCTATTTTCACGAATAAGGAAATTATATAATTAAAGATTCTTGTTTCCGATTTACTGTAATTCATTTATGATTACCAACTACTCAGAGATATAGTCACTTAAATTTGTGAGTTACAGTGGAGTGGCCTAATTCATCATTTAAGCAACAATTCGTTTGAGGTTATGGTACCTATTTAATATGTTTTCTTACTATTTTTTAATTTATCTAGTTTGATGTCATTTTTGCATAAATCTCAAAATGTCAGTATGCATGAAATGTATTTTTATCTATTTATTTCTTTAGTATTATTATTTGTATTCCGTATATTTTTAAGAGATAATTTCGGTGCATAAATTACATTTTGTTTTCATGATTTCGATTTTTAAATTCATTAGTGTTTCCTTATTTCAGAATGAAGTTTATGTAAGAAATTATAAATTGAACACATTGCACAATAATCATAACCATTATCAAGTACCTTAAAACTGATTTCTTATCTCGTAAGTATAAATATTGTGGCAACTTTTTTTTCTTTTTAAGTTAAATATTGAATGGTCATTGTGAAATTGTAATGTTGTTTATAGTTTTGTTAAAAGTGATTTATACATATTATATAATGTCAATTTAGTAATATTTTACTTTAATATATTTTTTTTCTTTCTATAAATAGTACTTAGATTTTAATTTTAAAAAATGTTTAAAAATTCATATTTCTAAAAGTATATCTTTTTTTTTTTTAACGATAAAATTCATGTAAGAATGATAAATTTAACATTATATTGTGTTTTCTAACATTGATGCTTACAATAAATCTTTATAACGCACACCTTGAGGTGAGAAATTACATGTATTACAAATTTTTGTATTATATAAATAATTTCACACATAACCGTCCATCTGCAAGCAATTTATTTCATATTCTTGTATCAAAACACGGCCTATTTTTATTCGCTATTTATTAAGTATTAATGGAATGTACAAAGAAAGCCAAAAATTTAAGCATAAAGTTGAAAAATAAGAAATAAAATAAGTGCATCGGGTTTGAATGTTTTTAGTTTTCATAAATTGAACTTTTGAATTTACAGTCCACACACAAACAATTGCTGTTATTCAAGTGAATATAAATTTTATATTGTAATAATATAATATTCTTAAAATTAAATAGATTCTCATAATAAATAAATTGATTCAGAGCAAAAATAGGATGAAATATTATGTATGTATTATAATTTTTAAATGACTCCCAGTGTTTCAAAATAACAAGAAAATAGATTCTGTGAAATAATAGCGCCTATCATCATAAAAATTTTAGCCAATAGGAAAATAGCATACCCCATGGAATTGTATAGATTAAAAGAAATGTTCTATGAGCATTGCCCAGGGCTGGGAGGTTAAACTTTTCTTGTAAACATGGCTAAATATATCTAGGACTTATCAATACTATACAGTAGAAGAAGATCTTTTTATTGCAAACTTTGTAACCAGGAGTTGCAGAATATAAGTTTATACACATTGTTAAATTTACTTTTTAAACACTGTACAAATATGTTTGGACCAAATCATTTTAACACTTACAAGAGTTTTAAAATATAATTATGAAAATTAAATGCATTTATCATTTGCAGAAATAAATAAAATATAAATAAATTAGCAATAAGCATTACATATTTAAAATTCTTTCTTAAAATAATGACATTGGTATATATACGAGGAGCAGTCAGAAAATAAGTTTCCCCTGGTGACTGTGGACAGAGTTGTGTATGAAAGACCAAAAATGTAATGAGACATTAAAGATAAAACATAACTTTATTTTTCAACATAAGTACCAAGTACATTGAGACATTTGTCATACCGCTTTATAATCTTCAAAAAGCCCTCCAGGGAAAAACCAGGGCTTTGCATACGGACGAAGCATTGAATGGCTATGGGCAAAAGATGACACAGCAGGTGAATGCGAACATGCAAGACACCGATATACCATTGGGTAGAGGTCGACCGCGATCAAGAAGACAGTACTGTTGACTGCAACAGCGCCATCTAGTTGATCGTGGTTGACTTATTTATTAAATCTTTTATAATAAATCCACATTTTTAATTTCTGTATAAAAAT
Source organism: Maratus michaelseni (assembly GCA_963931845.1). Taxonomy (NCBI): domain Eukaryota; kingdom Metazoa; phylum Arthropoda; class Arachnida; order Araneae; family Salticidae; genus Maratus; species Maratus michaelseni. The sequence goes on along the minus strand of OZ007600.1, from coordinate 259,933,066 downwards.
GTAAAACAAAATAGTAAAACAAAACTTCATTTAAAGATTTAATGGAAGTTCGTTCTTATCCTTCTCCTAACAGTTTTATAAAAAATACTTTTACTTAAAAAATTGAAATTCAATTATAGCAATTGTAATAAAATAATATACTAAATATTTATTTTTTATTTGGTAGTTATTTTTATTTCTTTTATATATTTTTATTTATATTGCAGGTGCAGATGTTCATTCTGAATATTCTGTGAAAACACTTCTGAACGCTAATTCTGTTTAAAAAATTGAAGTTCTTTCCTCCCTGCTGCATGTATCCTGGCTTAAAAACTGGTTCAATGTGGATTTTCTTAAATTTCTGAACTAGTTTGCAATAGTATGTATTTGTTTATTTTTACCTGCAAATTGCTAGATTGAATAAGTTCATGATAACGAGACAATTTTTTTATTCTATCAAGTGTTCCAGAATAATTTACTACTGAGAAAAATTGGACAATGTAGTATTTTTAGCATTTTCCTTCATTCGTACAAGATAACTTTTTAATGTATCAATGAAAGAATTAAACAATTTTATAGAAATATATCACTAATGCAACTTTTTATTACATTGTCAATATTCTATATAGTGGAAGTTGTGCTTGTGAACTGTGCTCAGTTCAATAAATCAGGCTATATTTCTGAAGGGAAAAAAGTAATTTATACATAAATGATTAACTACAATTTAAAAAATCTACCTAATTCATTATCTCATCACTTCCTTTCCTGGATTTATGCATAAAAGTCTCCTATATCTTACGTTTTTTCATTTGATAGTAAGTAGAAAGCAAATTGTTTATGATAGTTAAAAATATCTTTTACATGCCTAAGGTAGAAAAAATAAGATTTTTCACAAGTATAATTTTTTTTTTATCTTTGTCTTTGTTTCAAGGACTTCATTGGTAGATTTTCTGGTAAAACATTTGCTCAGAAATTTAATTTAAAAACGCACCATTGTACTGATTGTAAGGAAAAGCTACTTTACTTCTGAGGTCTACAATAGAAGAATTTCTGAAAAATTAGTTTAAAAGAAGCATATTGTTTTTTACACACAGCAGAAACGTTTCACTTGTGAAGTGTGTAATAAAAGATTTTTTATGATGTCTATTTTAGATAAGCATCATTCTGTCCATACTAAAGAGAAAATTTTCACATGTGAACTGTGCAGGAAAAATTTTTCTAATAAGTTTCATTTAGTTCAGCATTGTCGTGGTCACACTAAAGAGAAACCATTCTCTTGTGACGTGTGCAACAAAGGATTTTCTCGAAAATTTTCTTTGAATGTCCATCTGCGTATTCATACTAAAGAGAAACCTTTCTGTTGTGAAGTTTGCCAAAAAGGATTTTCTACGAAATCTGATTTAAATAGACACCAGCATGTTCATACTGATGAGAAACCATTCTCTTGCGAGGTGTGCAACAAAGGATTTTCTGCAAAATGTCTTTTGAATGCCCACCTGCGAATTCATGCTAAAGTGAAACCGTTTTCTTGTGAGTTGTGCAATAAAGGATTTACTCGAAAATCTTATTTAAATATACATTTGCGAATTCATGCCAAAGCGAAACCTTTCTCCTGTGAGGTGTGCAGCAAGGGTTTTTCCGACAAATCTAATTTAAACAAACACCTGCAAATTCATACTAAATAGAAACCTCTCTCTTGAGAGGTGTGAAACAAAAGGTTTTCTCAAAAATGTTATTTTAATGACCAGTTACATGAACATACTAAGAGAAACTTTTATCTTGTGAAATGTTTAACAAAGGAATTTTTGTAAAATCTTATTTAAGTTTCCATCTGTGTATGCATATTAAAGAGAGCACTTTCATTTGTGAAGTTTCATTTAACTAATCATTATCCAATCCAAGGTGTAAGACTTATTTTAAAAAATTTCACAATCATTTTCTCTTATCCATCATGTTAATGTCCCAAAAATGTCTGTTTTCTTTATTGTGTTTACAAAGAAGATATCTCTAAGTCAAATTTAAGGTTAAATATGTATATTTATTTTAAAAAGAATCCCAGTAGCTTGGTTATCAGCACATTGTACTACCATGCTACAGGTCCACAGTTCGACTCTGGACTGCATACTTGGCAAGGTTCGCCCAACCTTTTATCCCTTCATTTCGATAAAATGGGTATTAAGCTTGCTTGGAAACTAAACACTGAGGGTCCAGAGTTAGGCTGACCACCTAACCGGTACATATGCTGTATAACATCTCAGATCCTGTGGTCAATAAAACGGGGTTGGGCACTGTAGGCCATGATCCATATTGGATCATATCGCCACAGTTTTATTTTTTTAGTCTTATCAAAAGCAATTTCTCATTTGTGAAATGAAGGATTTTCTTTAAGAATTATATAATAAGATAATACATAATATATTATAAGAATAAGGCATATTCATACTCTTTTGAAAGTGTAAATCCATCTATTTAAAGCTAACCTGCTATTTCGTTTTTCATGCAAATATGACTTTTATACGCGTGCGCGAGCATTCAACTAATCAGCTGAGGGCCGTTACTATCCAGACACAGAACTCCCTTAAAATTTTGTTCAATACGCATGCGTCGGCATTCAGCCAATAAGCTGAGGGCTGTTACTCTGCACAAGCAGATTCGGATTGACAAAACATATCGCTATCTACAAGGCTTAATGCAGCTGATATGTGTTTTGAAGGTAATTTTTTTATTTATTATATAATTTGTATAAATAACTAGGTGTCGAAACTGAATTTAGGCTCATTTAATGTTATATCTGGGTATCGATTTCCATTCTAGCGTTTCATCAAATCCAAATCAATCTAGATGGAAATCGCTTTTTTCCTTCTGTGATTTTGATTTGCAATATAATAAAAATCAATAAATCTAGAGACACTAAATTTTAACAACTTTTATAAGCCCAGCATTTTTTTTAAAGCTGCGAAATTAATCTGAGATGTCTAAAATAATCTGCAGCGCCTGCTGCCGTTTATATGAAACTCATAATTTCTCACAAATAGGTAATTTTATTGATTTCGTGCTTTGCCCATGAATGCGAAAACAAAAAAAAAACTATTTTTGACTTCAGGTGAAATGAATGAGATTATTTCGGTTTTTCTTTTGTATGTAAAATATATTATATATAAAAAAAACCTGGCCATTAATCACATTGTTTTTTGTATATTTAAAGACAATTACTTATTCTTTGTAATTATTTTTTTGTTGGGAGTTTTTGGGCGAAATAATATACTTCATAGATAGAACCAGTTCTGCTAATCATTAATATTTACTTAATTATCTGACAGCCGAGCAAATGGGCAAATTTGTAATATTTTTCTGTTATTTTTTTTAATATAAAAAAAAGATGAATTTTCAAACTTTGTATAAAAAACTTAATTACCTATATGAGTATATTCCTTGACAGTATTAATCATTAATCGATATTTTAAAACTGCATCATATTTGTAGAATTATATAAATTTAAACAATGCGTCTATTGCAGTGAAACCTGAGCATAGTGAACGGATATATCAGTTCACAACGGTGAGAAGGTTAATGTTTTATACAAGATTTGTATACATACAAACAATATAATGGGTACTTTTCCATTATATGGACACCATGCCAAAATGTATGCTAATTCATAATGTATGTAAATGTACGCTTGGCGACAATGATGTCCATATATCTGAAAAGTACCATATAATGTAAATATATCATAAATATTAAGAGTTTGCTAAGATATTGAAGCATTAAGTGATGTGTTAGATGTATGCTTTTATCAAAACAATTATAATTTGTAAGTATGAGTTAAAAAAACAAACAAATCCCCATTTTCTTGCATATTATGAATTTTATTGTAGTAATCTGAACACCTTATGAATAAATAATAAACGGACTATAAGAGTTCCAATTTTGTATTATGTTAATTATTTTCTGTACTATACAAACAAAAGGACAGAGCTAAAAAAATGCAATTTCCATTTGGATCGATTTGGCAAACTATTAAATGAGCCTAAATTCATTTTTAACATTAAAATTAAAATCGACACCTAGATATTTATACACAATACAACAAATAAAATAAATACCTTCAAAACCCTTTTGATCATCACATCAGCATGCAAGACAATTTTTTTACCGGAGACTGACGAATTTTACGATTTTACCGCAAACGATTGTTGAATTTTGCAGTTCATCGACTATTGATTAACGAATTTCATGATTTCTTCAATGAACGTTTGACGAATTGTTCAAAAAAATTAAGAATATAGTCTCGGGTAAAAAAAATTTCAATATTGTAAAATGCCTTCAAGAAAAAAATCACAAAATAGATATAATGATTATGAACCATGATTTTCCTGGTATTGGGCAAGATTCATGTTGTTTCAGCAATTCTTTGATGAAATTAGTGTTTTTTCAGCGATCCTTTGAAGAATTTCGCATTTTTCTCGCTATCCTTAACGAAATTTGCATATTCCAGTGATTGTTTGATAAAATACATTTTATTCTGCAATTCTTAGACTAAATTTAGTAAAAAAGCGTGATCTTTTGATGAAATTTTCTCTTTTGCGATTCTTTGACAAAATTTGCTTATCTTTCGTGATCCTTTTGCATAATTCACATTTTTTCTGTGGTCTTTTAACGAAAGTCATGTTTTCCCATGATCCTTTGATGAAATTAGTGTTTTTTCCTCAATTATTTGACGAAATCTGTGATTTTTTCCCCCGGCGAAGATTGGTTAGATGTTTTTAGTCTGCAGGTGCCCTAAAAAGTCTGTGACGCCTGTTGCTGCATCGCACACATTCTTCCATGGGGCATCAAATGAAGGGAATTCATCCTAAAGAATCATTGTTTCATTCCTGACATTTCTGGAAAGAAACAACGTTCAACTCATTGGCTGAATTGTAAAGGGCGAAATGTGTCAAACATTAGCAGACAGAAAGTGCGCAATTTGTTTGTTCATGGAAAAAATCATGAAATTCGTTAATTGATAAATTGCAAAATTCATCAATCGATAGAGGAAAAATCGCAAAATTCATTAATCGACAATGGAAAAATCGCAAAATTCATCAACTGGTTTCGGGGGGAAAAAGTTTTCGAATATCGTCGAATGGCTTCGAGAAAAAAAATCACAATCCATCAATTTCGGGGAAAAAATCGTAAAATTTGCCAAATGGTTTCGAAATTTGTCGAGTGACAGCAGAGAAAAAAATCTTTTTCCATTCAATCGTCGCAATTGGTGAGTGTGACTATTATGTTTGACCAGTGGTGGCAATAAAATCCATTGTCAAATTTTCAGTATTACTCGCTGTTTGGCAAGTGCTAATTTTGTCCTATACTTTCAAAACCCTTTTAATCATCACATCAGTGTGCAGGACAATTTTTTTATGGGAGACCATTTGATGAATTTCGGGATTTTTCCGTTATCGATTGACCAATTTTACTGCTATCGATTGTTGAATTTTATAATTTATCAACTATTGATTAGCGAATTTCATGATTTTTTCCATGAACGTTTGACGAATTATGCAAAAAAATTAAAAATATCGTTAAATTGTCTTGGGTAAAAAAAAAAATTAATATTGTCAAATGCCAAGTTGCAAGTTGAAGAAATGCCTATGACCTCTTTTTCATGTTATGCATCTCTGGGGTCCATCCCCCCCCAAATGGGACACTTTTCTAAATTTTGCACACACCCCTCATGTGATATATTGCTGGAAAAGTCTTTGACCGCTTATTCATGTTATGCATCTCCGGGGTCCATCCTGCACTTCCCCCCCCTAAGGGGGGCACTTTTCTAAATTTTGTTGACACCCCTCATGTCATATATTGTTGGAAAGGTCCGTGACTGCTTAATCATATTATGTATCTCCGATGTCCATCTCCCCACTTTGCCCTCCCCCCAAGGAGTACTTTCTAAATTTTGCACACAGCCGTCATGTTATATATCATTGGAAAGGTCTGTGACCACTTAATTATATTATGCATCTCCAATGTTCATCTCCCCACTTTACCTCCCCCCCCCCGAAGGGGTACTTTTCTAAATTTTGTTGACACCCCTCATGTCATATATTGTTTGAAATGTCTGTGACCGCTTAATCATTGTCCTCAATTATCCTCATCAATCCCTGTCATTAATCTGATGTCCATCTCCCCGCTTTGCCCCCCCCAAGGGGGTACTTTTCTAAATTTAGCAGACAACCCTCATGTTATATATCATTGGAAAGGTCTGTGACCACTTTATCATATTACGCATCTCCGATGTCCATCTCCTCACTTTGCCCCCCCCCAAGGTATACTTTTTAAATTTTGCACACAACCTCATGTTATATATCATTGAAAGGTCTGTGACCACTTAATCATATTATGCATCTCCCATGTCCATCCCCCCTCTTTGCCCCCCCCAAGGGGTACTTTCTAAATTTTGCACACAACCTCATGTTATATATCATTGGAAAGGTCTGTGACCACTTAATCATATTATGCATCTTCCATGTCCATCCCCCCTCTTTGCCCCCCCAAGGGGTACTTTCTAAATTTTGTACACAACCCTCATGTTATATATCATTGGAAAGGTCTGTGACCACTTAATCATATTTTGCATCTCTGATGTCCATCTCCCCACTTTGCCCCCCCCAAGGGGTAGTTTTCTAAATTTTGTTGACACCCCTCATGTCATATATCATTGGAAAGTTCTGTGACCACTTAATCATATTATGCATCTCCAATGTCCATCTCCCCACTTTGCCCCCCCCCTAAGGGGTACTTTCTAAATTTTGCACACAACCTCATGTTATATATCATTGGAAAGGTCTATGACCACTTATTATGCATCTCCCATGTCAATCCCCCCTCTTTGCCCCCCCAAGGGGTACTTTTGTTAATTTTGCACACACCCCTCATGTGATATATCAATGGAAAGGTCTGTGACCGCTTAATCATATTATGTTCCCCACTATGAAATTTGTCAAGTTAAAGCAACTATATAAATTCTATTTTTATGGTACTATCAAGTTGTTTGCCATCAAATTTTGACGGGTTCCATCTAGTATTCATTTATAAAACTGGTGATTAATAAAGCATTTATGCTGTTATTAAATTTAAATTCAGCAAAATGAAATCTTTTCTTTAATAAACGTTGTAAAATGTAATACAACATATTATAAATTTTTAAAAATTTTTTGTGTATTATATATTTTTTAAATCTGAAAGGATAGCTTGAATCTGGTTAAATGTGAAGCTTGTGTTTGTCACTAAATGGAGCGAAAGCTATTGTTGTACCAGTACTTAAGCTGAATAGGGGATGTCAGGAACCAATTTGTATTAAGTATAACCATATGCAGGTGATCCATCGCATATCTATAGTAAGCCTGACTATTTCTGTGCAAGAACCTTTTCAGCATTCTTTAGAACTTTGTACTCCAATAGTTCTTCAAAGTACCATTATTAAAAAGTTATACAATTCTTTACACTTGGGTTAGCAGTAATACAATTTAGAATGAGTTATAGTACTTTACTTTACCTTTTTACCAAAAATATTATTGGTTATACAAAACAAAAATATTTTTAAGTGGATGATTTCTCTTTCAATTGCATCTGTTCAGAATTTTTGATGTTGCAGTGGAAATTTTCAGTTCTGAAATATTTCTATTGTAAAGTCATTGTATCTGTACATTTTCTAATTATTTTCTATAAAATACAAAAAACAATAATTTAAAGAAAATATTTTAGTCAAGTCATAAACATTCTACAAAATCCTTTTAAATAAAGATTTAATTCATTAAATTTAATTGAAAATTCTTTTGTAAAATTTAATTATTGGGTAAAACTTTTTTGTAATTTCAAAAATTTGGAAAAAATACCTTTTGAGATCAAAGTTTCATTAATTTTTAATGTGAGATGTAAAGGATTTAAAGATTTTCATTTTAATTTCATATTACTTGAGTATCTTAATAAATTTTCCTTTATTATAATTTTTTATAATTATATAAAAAATTATATTTTTTATTTAATTGAAAGGCTTTTAAAATGCAAAAATCAGTTCATGCATTAAAACATCCTATTAATAGTTCAGGAATTAGCTCATTTCTTTAAAAAAATAGAATGAATAAAATTTCTTTACTAGTCACACTTAGCAAAAATTGATTTACAAAACTTTTACTATCTTAATTATTAATAATGTCGCAGATTCTTTCTTTAGTTCTGGTGCTTGTCAGACTAGCACAGCATTCCTTATCATGTAAATATGCCTTGGAAGTTAAACTTTTTGCATAATTTATTTTTTTAAATATTTTTTTATGTCTTTATAACCAATGAAAGTTAGAATAACAGTCATTCACTTTGAAATTTGCTTTAACAATGAACTTTCTTTATTTTTGCAGGATCCTGCATCTTGTGTTATACTAGAATAAATCATAGATAAATATGTGTATTTAATAAAATTCATATTTTAAAAATTCATTCAATTTTTCTTTCCATGAAATATCTGCTTCCTTTATTTGTCCTTTTTCTTCTATAGCATGCAATATTAAAGATCTCTATTATCCCCCAAAATATTTATTGCCTGCTTTAGTTTTTGTTTTCTAGTAACAATGAATATATCATTAAATTTTAACATGCTACAAAATCATAGGTGGAATAATGTGCATGAAAACAGCTCTATTTCCATTATTATAAAAGGTAAAAAGAAATCATTTAATTATAAATTTCCAATTTAGGATTGTAGGCATTGTAGCTGCTTTTCTTAGTTAAAGGTGTACAGCATCTGGAAAGTATTTCTGGTGGTGTAAAATCCCTTGTATTTTACAAATTTAGATTTTGTAATCATTATCAGATCTGAGAATCGATTTTAAGTCAAGATCTATTTGATCGGTAACCATACTTTTCTATTAAATCCTTTAAAGGACAGACTGATGACATAGTCTTACACTGTATCAATGAAATCAAAAGATTTTTTTGCTAATTTCCAACATTGAAAATTTCTTATTTTACCAGATCAAAATGGGTTTTGCAATACAGATTTCTTTTATGTTATCATAAAAAAATAATATTTTTACAATTACTTAACTTGAGTCTTACTTTCATTTTTGTTATTGGTTCATTAATTCCAAATATATCTGTAGCTATGCTCGTTGAGAATTTATAATGGTGGTTTCATTCCATTTTATGAAAGAAGAAAGAGATGATGAAAGAGTTATTGATGTGTTGAAAGATAATTTTCAACTAATAATTGCATTTTATTTCAGTATTCAAAATTTGTAGTTAAGTTATTTATTAGCCACATGTACCACTACCTGAAACACCAAGCCAATATCTAAAATATTTATTAGCTTTTGTTCACAAATCGAGTCTTACTTTCATTTTGGTTATTGGTTCGTTAACTCAAAATATAGCTAAGCTCGTAGAGCGTTTAAAAAGACAGTCTCGTGCCATTTTACAAAAGAAGAAATAGTCATTGGAATGTTAAAAATTCATTTTTAACCGATAATTGCAATTGTATTGCAAAATTTGTAGCTAAAATACTTATTAGCTACATGTACCAATACTTAATATACCAGGCCAATATCTAAAATACTTATTAGTTTTTGTTTGCATGTTGAAAATTTATTATCATTTTGGTTATTGGTTCATTAATTCAAAATACAGTCATGCTCATTGAAAGTTTAAAATGACGATTTCCTGTCATTAATGAAAGAAAAAATAGTCATTGACATGTTGAAAAGTAATTTTTAACCAATAATTGCATTTTATCTCAGCATTGTAAAATGTGTAGATAAAATATTTATTAAAATGATTTTTTTTAGAATTAAAGTATATTTTATTCTCACAAAGCAATATTTATTATTTGTATCTTCTTTCGTTTTTGGAAACATATACTTTTAGAAAAGTAAAAATTCTATCGTTTAGTGGTGTAAAAAAGATTTTTTTCTTTTTTCTTAGTTTGGCTGATGTTACCTCTGTAACAATTGCATGAATATATAATGTTATTAGAGAAATGAAATAAGAAAATTCATAATTCTGAGCTATGCTATGCAGGGCTGGGTTTTTGCTGGCAGAAAGTAATTTCTGACGTGTCGGTGGCAGAAAGTGGTTATAACCGGTTTTAACTGGCATAAACACATTTCGTGACATAATCAGATAACTTTTTAGTAGTATTAAATTCCTTAAGTACATTTTATTCAGAAAAAATAACAAATAAAATATTGTGGATAGTTTTAATTAAAAAGTAAATAAATTTGTATTAGAAAAAATGAGTAATGTAACAAATAAAATGTTGTGGATAGTTTTAATTAAAAAGTAAATAAATTTGTATTAGAAAAAATGAGTAATGTAACAGATGAAATTTTTGTTATAATATGGTTTTGTAATTTTATATATGAGCAAGTATTAGAGTATTTAAAATCTCAGTTTAAAAATCAAAATAGAAAAATAAATGCAATACTTATTTTAAATTAAACACTCAAAAGAAAAGAAAATAATCAATACTTACTAAAATACTTTTGTGTAATTTAACATATAATACCTAATTTAATAATAACTGTAAAAATTCTCTCTCATATAAATGTTATAGTTATATGTGGATCTTGTAATTCCATGGATTTAAAAAAAAGATTCATTTAAATACAGTATTTAAAGGAACAAATCTGACTTCTTTCTTTTAAAATTTAAGACTGCTTGTTGAAAATGTTCCAATAGTAGATATTGTATTGTATTATTTATTTAAAAATACTCTGAAGAGTAATTCGTTAAAATATCATAGAATTTTTTGCAAATTTCTCTTTTTTTACCTTTAAATAGAAATTTAACTATAAACAATAATAATAATAGTTAAACTTGTACAGCATCAGATTACCATTATGAAATTTTCTGTTTTTCAAGTGGAACAAAAATTAGCATTATATAAACTAAGTATATTTATACGATCATTTTGAAATTTTTTGCTACTTTAAATGATATTCATAATCTTTAGTTTTAATTTTTAACTTAATTGTTTATGTATAAAATATACGTGTGTATTATGAATCATTGCAGATTAAAGTTCTTATTAGTATTATTTCTTAGTTTTTGCCACTTACTGACAGAAACTAGTTTCTGCCATGCCGGTTTTAAACAGTTACAACTACTGGTTTTAACCACCCCAGCAGAAACTTGCCAACCCTGATGCTATGTGATAATTTAGAAACTTGTTAATTTTACATATAAATTTCTTTTTGATATGAATTGTTATGCAGTTTTCATATAAATATTTTTTTAAATTAATTTATTGACTCTGTATGTTATTGAATTTGTCTATATTTATTTACTTTTTTTCTTTATCATATACCGTTTTTAAAGTTTGCCATTTATGTTGTTGTTGTTGTTTAAATTGAGATTAAATTGTTTACATTTTTCTTAAAGCAAAATAAATAAAAATGTGTAATCTGTTTGTTATTAATTTATTTTTTTAATATTTTTACCACTACACTAATTAATACCAAGATTGCATGTTTTTAGATCAAAAAATATTTGAAGAAGCAGCAAGGAATCCAATACCTAAACACTGCATCGATCTACTATAATTTTTCAATAGCAGTTACTATTTTATTTTGTTTACACATTGAAATCTAACATTAAACTTTTTAAATTACGGTAATTGTGGTTTTGGATTTTAAATTTTTATTTGCTTTAAAATGGCACTGTTGGGATTTTTAAAAATTGTAATTCAATGTATTAGAATTGTTCAAAATTACAAAAATTAATATGTTACCTTCAGTACCTAGAAAAGCTATGGAATAGTTAATATTTGACGTTGATCACCATATAAGTGACCTTCGCAGCAGCTATGGATTAAGAATTCCACATTTGAGAAATTACCACTTTAAAATGTCATCTAAATAGATTCCCTCCCCCCTCCTTTTATGCCAAATTTCCACTCCTCTATTTTACTCTCCTAGTTTAAAAAGTTTAAAACTTTTAAAGATCTTTAGCTTTAAACCTAATTTTTTAAAAAAAATTCTGACCTATTTGTTATTTTGGAGTAACAATAAATAAATGAGTCATCTAATTATCCAACTTTTTTTAGATTTATGCTTCCTCCCTGTGCCCTCTTCCCAGTATACAAATTTTAAATTTGATAAATCTCTTATTCTTTTTTTTTAAATCACTGCTTGTTTCTTTTCATCCTCAATAAATATGTAATCAACCCTCTCTTCCTTCAAATGAACTTCAACCTTTGATACCTAATTACTACATCGATCCACTATAATTTTCTACTAAAACTTCATGCATATAGGTAATGTATGCCAAATGTTAACCCCTTCAAGATCAGTGTCCTTACATGAATTTTATTCGGTTTGCACCAGTTATTTAAACAGTTACCTTTATTTAATTAATCAATGATATACACTAATTAAAGAAATAAAATATTATTTTCCTTAATTAATAGTAACAAAAACACATGCTGTATGCATTATTCTGAATATACATATAACCACCCATAATCTCGAAGGGTCTAAATGAGTTAAAATGCATTTTAAATCGAAGTAGTTGAAATCCAAAACAAGGTGACATATTATAGGAATATGTCGATTATTACATATAAGCCTCCATATTAACTTGTATACAAATATTTTTACAAATCTTTATTTTGATTTTCTAATTTTTTGCGTCCTTGTGACTCAGTCTACTCCAATTCTCTCCATGGGCCATTCCACATCAAATCAACACAGACAACCTCTTAATATATCAGTGAAATTTGTGGTACTTACTAGTATGACGGTGAAATTAAAAATTTAAAAACTAGATGCCTAGGGTTATGAGGTAAAAACATAGACCCAATTGCAATTTCTAATTTTAGTTCAAAATTGGTTAACAGATATTTTTTTAATCTTATTGTGGGACATAATCCACTTGAGGAAAAGAGCCGGTTTTAGTCTCATATTTGAAACTTGTTTTGTGAAATTTTAAAATATATGAAACATAAATATTTTCTTAATTTCAAATTAAAATTGTAAAATATGAAACATCTTAAATAAATAGTTTTATAAATTGTATAGAAAATTTCCTTTTACAGGCAGTAGAAGATTCTGCTGAATATTATTCAATATGGTTTATATACTACATCAGGGGTACCACTAAAATTTCATAGTAATCCTTTCCTTATCCAATCATTGAATTTTTGCGATTCAAGAAGTCGACTATTTCTTTTAGAATTTAGTAGTATCTGGCAGGCCACAGTTTGACACCCCTGTACTACATAAACAATCAAATAACTTCTTTTAACACACAATATTTCTTCAGACGTGCTAAGCTCTCACTAATCTTCTGTAATATGTAGGTTAATTTGACCCATGTTTAATACGTTTCACACCAGAATTTTTTAAAGAAGTAAAATTAAATGTATTTCCTGTAGTTGCCGAACAGTTGATGTCGGTCAAGGTGCTTCCGAGTTGCAATCAACTTAACACCCAGGCTATAAGTGAGTATGGTGTCTTGTAAAAGTTGAGGCGTTGGGAAAAGTCAAGATGTAGTATTAACTACATGAAAAATTAATGTAAAAAATAGATGAAAAAAATTTTGGAATAAAAAGTAAAGCAATGGATTTTAATGAAAGAGTTTAAAAATGAAGGAAGTGAAATGGTATAGCTGTAGTTAAAAACTACTATTTACAGCAAAAAGTAAAAAATAGGGTTCGGAACTTGTTCGTTAAATAATTGAAGTTTCATCAAATAAATTTTTTGGTTTGAAACATTGTTACACTGGGACAAAGTAATTCATATATTACGGAAGATTAGTGGAAGCTTGGCATCTCTGTTTCTTATCATTTCTGCTCTGGCATGCTAAGTTTCAAATGGCTGGGTCATCTATACACTGCTGGGTGCAAGCGGAACTAAGATTAAAACAAATTTCTTGCTGCTGAATTTGTAACTCAGTTTGTAGAAATAATAATGAAATTAGACACTTATCCAGGATATAACTGCTACACTAAAAGAATAAAATATACCTCGTGTATGTCTTGCAGTTTTCTTCCCAAAATGTATTTAAAATATTGAGGTGTAAATCATACATGAGTATTAGGATTTGCATGACCTCTGTAAATAAGTAAAAATGTTTGTTGGCAGATTTTGTACTTAAATTTTCAAAACCATGAAACAATACATTGTGAATAATTTAAAAATTTTTAGTACTAACCATTAGATTTCAAAAGAATAAAACCTGTTTCAAATGTTTTTCTCACATTTCTCCCTAAAATGAGGTAATTAAATATAAGGGAGCACATTTTACAATAGGGGCGGCATACATGAAAAAAAATTGTACTTTTTTGAAGTGTTACAAATTTACCATTTGAAACTCTAAAAAAATATTATTATATTTTCAATTAAATAACCAATTGCAAAAATAAAAGCAAGACTGTTTAGTTAGAAATATTTTAATGACAAAGCATAAAAAACGTACACGATTGCAAAAGAAAATCATTTTGAATAATAAATTATTCTGAATCTTGAAAAGTAACAAATATTTATTTTCATTGATGCATCAAAACACTACACCATATCCAGTCTGACCTTCAGGATATGTATGGCGCAAAATAACCATCGATTAAATTAATCTAATATCATCATATTTCAATTGATTTTGAGCTCTGATAATGATATCAAAATATAAGATTTTATTCTACAAAAACGATTTTATAAACTAACTATAATCATACTTTTTCAGAAACCACATGCAAGAATATATACATTGAAAAGTAAAAAAGCAGCTCGCTATAATGCATAGAATCCATCTTGGAAATTCATAGTTTCTACTTATTATAACTTTGAAAATATATGATTTTTCATGTCCATTCGCTTTGTAGCCTGTTAAAATGTGATTATTTGTTCACTGTTCCTGAAAAATAACATATCGGACAGACATATTTAAAAATGAAAATGTTTTAACGATTGTTAACTGTGTGTGCTGCAGCATGTTAGAAAAGGATGGAAATGTTTGAAAAAGTTAATCTTTTCAGTGTTGAGAGAGAGTCGAAAGTGAATTTGCCCAAAATTTCTAAAAATTTCCCCAAATGAGTTTTTTTTTCAGAAAAAGTCCCCAACAGAGTTTTTACTCAAAAATGTGAATTTTCAATTTTCAATTTATCACTATAAAAAAATATTTAACTAATTTAAGCTCAATTTTTTTCCTCAAATCAAGCCTTTTTCTGAAAGAATTCCCCATTTACAAATAATAAACATTTAAAAGTATATTTAATCGATTATCATAAAATCTTCCAACTACGCAGCCTAGTGAGCAGAGTTCTTGAATCTTTAGCAATTCATGATTGAAAACAAAAATTGGAAAGTCATCGAGTTGTTTCATTTTTATATATGTTGGCCAAATATCTAAATCTAAATACTTGACTACTTCTGTTACAATTTGTTTTGATGAAAATACAAGAAAAAATATTATATTCAAAATTACATTTAGTTTAGGAAAAAAGGCAACAATGCTTTGTAATATTAATTATTTAGAATTTTGCGTACTATATTTTTTAATTGGTACATTGAAAAATTAAGAAGATTTTAACTTAATTAAAAAAAGAAAGAAAAGAAAAGAAAAACCGGAGATAAAAAGTAATAATAGAACTTCCGTTGTCACAAAGTTAAAGATGTACATGAATGGTTGAAAATAATGCAAAGAAACCAGTAAACTGTAATGTTATAAACGACGAGCACATGACGACGAAAATAATAATTGATATTTCCGATTTTGTTTTCATCATGAAAATAGAAAATGGATACTGTATCTTCATGATTTTCATTTTACGAATCAAAATTGAGTTTGAGACAGATTCAGTTTTGTCAAATGACTAAACGTTAACTTTTCATGAAATGATGAAAAAATTTTCCCAAGTTTTTCCCCAAAAATGTTGATAGACCCCAAACTTTTTCCCACGAATTACTTGTCCCCAAAAAATCTCCCAAAATGGGGACAAAATCCCCAATATGGCAACACCGATTCTTTTGGAACAAAGAATAATGATTCACTCCGGTATAACACAAAATGTTAAATCATGTAAAATGCATTTAGATTTAAGAACCTAGTATAAATTTCAGGTTTGATTGCTGTTATTATTCTAATTGTTAATGGTTGAGAACCAGATGGAAGTAGTTATACGAGTAAATTATGCAAACAAGCCACAAGCAAGGGTGGTGCAAGTAAATTACTCAAACAAAGCAACAATTAAGGATATGACTGGTGCGCCTACATAAGCACTAACAAGATAGATGCTTCATTACTGCCACCAATTTCCTTAGGTGATAAATAATCGGTAGAAAAAATATTTTTTTATACAAGCACCAAAGAATTGTTAAGGCACTGTACAAACTATTATACCCTGAGAGACTTTGAACAAATGTATTTAAGTCATTTGATAAGGGTTGAAATCTTTATAAAATGATTTTTCTCACCTATCTGGAATAGGTATGAATGACCTGGCAGGTTTCCAGGGATTTGAATGTACACTTAGCAAAGGTGCATACCGTACTGCAAAGCAAAATGAACGCTACCCTGATTAATTATAATTGCCAACGTAGTTGGAACACAAATTAATTTTTAATGACATGTATAATTGGGATACCATTAATTGTGTTTTGATGTGTTGTTGTGTGAATTTGCTATGTGTACTTTCACAATGTTGCAAGGTTTTCCATATCTATCTTTGATAAGCATAAAAAATCATTTAATAAAGTTTTCAACATTTATCAACTACTTAAGTAATTTCCTTCAGAAGTTTTCATTCTATCGGGAAGTTGAACGTGGAAGAACTGCTTATAATAACAACATGAGATGAGAAAGAGTGCTAAGAGAAGTATTTCATAAACAAAAGTCTTCCTTTTGCCAATTTTAAAATAGATCAATCAATGCATATCTCATCTATCAATCTGCCTACATCATGATTAATAGTTACACCTTAAAATAAATACCTAGATATATTCTTAAAGAAAATATTACAGTACAGACTTCACAGCTGAAAAATTTATTTTAATCAGACAATGCATGCTTAAAATCAAATTGGAATTACAAATATTTAATCACACTATAAGGCGTTATTTAGATATAAAATAAATTGTATGTGAAATATATTAAGGAAGTGTCATACTTTGGAATGGATACGATGATGCCTATTTAAAACAGATTTATCAGAAAACCTTTTGCTACACATCTCACAAGAGAAAGGTTTCACTTTAGTATGAATTCGGAGGTGTCTAGTTAAATGAGATTTGTGAGAAAAACCTTTGTTACACACTTTACAAGAGAAAGGTTTCTCTTTTGTGTGAACACGCCGGTGGACATTTAAATTAGATTTGTGAGAAAATCCTTTGTTACACACCTCACAAGAGAAAGGATTCTCGTTAGTATGAACACGCCGGTGGGCATTTAAATTAGATTTGTCGGAAAATCGTTTGTTACACACTTCACAAGAGAAAGGTTTCTCGTTAGTATGAACATGACGGTGGAGGTTTAAATGAGATTTTTGAGAAAACCCTTTGTTACACACCTCACAAGGGAAAGGTTTCTCGTTAGTATGAACACGCCGGTGGACATTTAAATAATATTTGTGAGAAAACTCTTTTTTACACACCTCACAAGAGAAAGGTTTCTCTTTAGTATGAATTCGCAGGTGGACAATTAAATCAGATTTGCGATGAAACTTTCTGCTGCACACATCACAAGAAAATAGTTTGTCTTTGGAATGGATTTGCAGCTCATCACTCAAATTAGTTTCTTGAGAAAATTCTTCACTACTCATCTCACAAGTGAAAAGTTTCTCATTAGTATGGACACAGTGAAGTCTGCATAAAATATACTTTTCATATCTTCTGTTAAACTCCTCACAAGTAAAAGGTTTCTCTTTAGTATAACACAAAAATCACATTTAAATAACTTTTTTTAGAAACCGTTTGTTACAATTGTCACAAAAAGGTGATGCAAGAAGACCAATGCAGATTTCCCAGGTGGAATGTTTTTCTTTACCATCGGTATGATGGCGCATATAAAACAAAATTTCTGCTGCTCTATCACAAAACTATCCAACTAAGCTTTTGGTTCAAAGTTAAATTAGATTTTTAATAATAACCTTTATTTTATATCTCGTATGTTGAAGAGCCTTTTTAACGAATATAAATATGACTTCTTTCTTTTCACTATGAAATAATAAGTCTTTGTTAAAATGATGTAATAAAATGTTCTCT
The DNA here is from genome assembly GCA_963931845.1 of Maratus michaelseni. NCBI lineage: Eukaryota > Metazoa > Arthropoda > Arachnida > Araneae > Salticidae > Maratus > Maratus michaelseni. The sequence goes on along the minus strand of OZ007600.1, from coordinate 259,914,857 downwards.
AAAGTTTAAATGCAGAAATAAAGAGTAATTGTAGTTTTTTTTTTAAATGTACCAAAATGTGTACAGATACATTTAAATTACTTTTCTTTTTAATACAAATATAACAATGTTTAATTGAATGAGCTATTTACTGTAATGGATATATGTTAGACATTCTAGTAAAGATTTGCCAACAGAACTTCTTCTATATAGCTCACTGAAGCTGTAAAATAAACTAGAAATATCAACAAATGTAGTATCATGAAAGTTTTAATTCTTCATCGAATCTTTAAAAAAGACTCTTTCACTTACAAAATATGCTGATAATATATGTCATACATTAACTTTTCCCAGTAGAATTTTTTTTTTAAATTTCAACAGCTTGATATCCTTTAATAAATGTTTGCTTAAATTCTATGTTGTAATTTGCTTGTGAAAATGAAGAAAATCATGAAATTCTGCACAAGCTCCGAAACTTTAAAAGATCCCTACTAAAAAAGTTTTTTTTTTGTAGGAGGATTTATTGAACAGAAAAAATATAGTCTTTTGGCATGATTTCTTTTCATAAGTTTTTTCACTGTATGTTCAGAATAGACTTCACAAACATCTTCACCTGAAATATAAATTGAAATGTATAAATACCTTATAATTGTTTATTAATTTTCAAAAGTTTATTGAAGAAATTATATTACAATGGCCATTAATAAAATAAGAACATTTATTAAATCCATAAAATTTTTTGTTACATTTTACTTTAATTTCTGCAATCTCATGCAAAGTACTTTTACAAAGATTTTAGAGGCATGCCAAAGTATATTCAGATCTTTATTCCTTACAGTTCTTTTACAATTTTTAATTAAAAGAAATTAGAAATATGTAATATACATCTTTTTTTTTTTCACAAGTGTAAATAAGCAAGCCTATTGGACTTTTCAAAGATAAAATATTGGAACAGTTTGGATATTAGATTAACTAGATTCATAGTCATTTTTATTTGTTAAAAATTATAAATATTGTAATGCAAGATATTTTGAATGGCTTTTAATACATAAAGGGATAAGTGCAAAGTACATTTCTTTGCCGAAAGTTAGGTTGGTTAAGATTTAAATCGCTATTCAAGGTTCACCAATTTCGTAAATAGCATTTCACAAAGTTTGAAATTGTGGAAATTTTAATTATTTTCATAAGTAGATCTTTAAAAATTTTTTTTTTTTTTGCTAAGGGGTGGCAAAGGGCGTGAGCAGACATTTTGAGTGTAAAGAGATAATTGAAATGGCTGATTATATATTTATTTTTACTAGAGAGTATCACAAATTATATACATAGCGATTTTCGAAACATTAAAACTACCCGTTTTAATACTTTCGTCATTTTTAAAACAAAAGAAAATAATATTTTAATACGGGAAAAACAGTCCTTTTAAAAAACATAACGAATATCTTTATTCTCTCACTTCCGTGCCGACAAAAACATTCTACAAAACCATTTTTCGACAACAACATTTTTTTCACACAGCTTGGAAAAATACATCTAAAAAAAACATCTTTCTCACACAGCTTAGAAATTTACAGCTACAAAAACAAAACATCTTTCTCACACAGCTTAGAAAGATACATTTATGAAAACATCTCCTGTTAGTAGGAATTCAATTGGATTCGCGACAATCTCCCAGCTTGAGTTTTCAACAGGAAAACTAAACAATAGGCACAACAAAATTCAAAATAACACAAAATATGTGTAACATTATACTTACATTACATGGCCAAAGCATAGATATTCTTAACAGTAATTTTCAAAGATAAATTATACAATTTCCTGCAAAAATTCAAACAAAAATTAAACATATTATTACAAATTCAAATTAACACTAGGAAATGAGACATACTAAAAATAAGGGAAAAAAAGTTTATAATGTTCAATGTTCAAAAAATAGTCTTATGACTGATAACGTTTTGGAACAGTCACTGTTCTGCCACTTCTCGTCCGTAATACTGGCTCTAATGATTGTTCTTTTGGAATCTCTAGATTGTACAGTTTTTGTATTGGTCTTAAAAGTTCACCATTTTCAGTTTTTACCCAAGCAACTCTCGGTGACCATCTTTTCCAGAAATTAGTTCTTGCACACGAGCTAAAGTTCAATACGTACGTTTCTTATCAGACTCTACGAGAACGACATCACCAACGGTCAGTTGCTTGACATTCTTTTGCAGGGAATTTTGTTGGCGTAACTGCCCTAAATACTCAATACGGAATCGTCTTCTAAGATGTTCTCGAACTTGTTGTCTATACTTTGCTCTTTTGTTTAATTCTTGTGCGTCAATTGCATCAAAATCTATCACATCTGAAGATCTTATTTCTTGAAGAAACATTGATGGTGTTAAAGGTGCTAGATCATCCACATCTTCTGAGACATACGTAAGTGGTCTAGCATTTACAACTTGTTCGCAGTCACAAAGAATATTGATAAGTTCTTCATAGGATAATGAGGCTCTACCTAGTACTTTCCTCAAGATGCGTTTCACCATTTGTATCAACCGCTCCCATCAACCACCCCACCAGGCAGCAGTAGGCGATTGAATTTTCAACGAATCTTTTGTACAGCTGCTGTAGCTGAGATCTGTTCCCAATCAATGTCTGAAAAAGCTCTATCTGCATCGACAAAATTTTTACCATTATCAGAATAAACAGTCGTCGGTCTTCCTCGTCTCGCTATAAAGCGCCTAAAAGATTGGAGGAAGGTATCTGTTGCTAATGACGTCACTAATTCTAAATGTATGGCCCTGTACTGTGCACAAGTGTACAACACAATCCATACCTTTTTCCCATTTTTCAAATATAAGGGCCCAGATAAATCTACTCCAGTTATTTGGAATACTGCCGCATCTTGAACTCTTTCTGCTGGCAATGAAATAGGTTCTGACTCTGTCTTCTGGGCACTAAATATTTTGCATCGCACACATTTCTGAACTACTGCTCGAATGGTTTTCCTGGCTTTTAGAATCCAGTAGTCTTCTCGTATAGAGGCCATCAAAATTGCCAAGTGCATGTAATAGCTCTTGGTGTTTCCAGGAGATCAAACGATGGACTACAGGATGGTCAGACGGCAAAAGAATTGGGTACTTAAAATTGACAGTATCTTCTCGATAGATGACTTGTGTTTTTACTCTGATGATACCATCTTCATCTAGGATTGGTCTTAGGCTACGAATTTTCTCATTATTCTTTTCAAAGCTGTCTTTCTGGATAAAAATCATTAATTTTCTTTCAGCTTGTTCTATTTCAAAATATGTAAGTTCAGATACTTCTTTTGAATTCGGTTTTCTTAAATTACTTATGAATCTTAGAATCCATGCAATCAATCTTATTATTTTCTTGTATGATGAAAATCGTCGATAATACCAATCATTAGGTTTCGTGTTCTTGTTTAATGCTGAAATGACACTTTTCCGTTTCTCAGCAAAAATAACTTCTTGATCTGGTGATTCGATGTTTTGAGGCGAAGTAAATTCTGGCTCAGCCAGCCAGGCTGGTCCCTCCCACCATTTTAGCTGCAAGAACTGTTCAATGGAACAACCTCTGGAAGGAAGATCAGCCGGATTAAATTTTCCTGAAATATGTCGCCACTGATCTTTCTGTGACAAAGACCTGATTTCTTCTACACGATTCCAGACAAATGTTCCCCATCTATCATCTCTCTTTATCCAGCTTAAAGCTATGGTTGAATCACACCAATAACAGATCTTCAAATTTGGAATTCTTAAATCAGCAATGATACGACTACCCAACCTGGCTCCAATGCAACATGATAAAAGCTCTAACCGCGGTATAGTTAGATTCTTAAGAGGAGCTACTCTTGTGCGTGCTTGTATAAAACTCACCAAAATTTCATTTTTCTTCTTTACTCTCAGAAAAATACAAGTAGCATATGCGTGTTTACTTCCGTCACAAAATATGTGAAGACTTACATCATTTTCAAAATTATCTAGATTCATCCAGCGCTCAAGTTTGATGGCAGAAATTAATTTTATTCCCTGCACCCACTTCAAAAATTGTTTAGCTAAATTCTCTGGAATTAATTCATCCCACTTTAATTTCAACTTCCAGCATTTTTGTAGAATAAGTTTAGGGAGCAAAGTCACGGGTGAGGCAAATCTCAGAGGATCAAAAACCTTCTGAGCCAATGAAAGTAGAGCTCGTTTTGTAGGAATAATTTGCTCTTCCTCAATAGGGCCGATTTTGCAAGATAGAGTATCGTTTTCTAGATCCCAGTTTAAGCCTAGTACTGGTGTTATGTTAACTGTTAAAGTTTCAGACATAATTTGAATTGAATAATTTGACAGCCATCCCCTTAAATTGAATTTTGCGGAAGACAGTAACATTCTCGATTCAATTATGAACTTGTTTAACTCTTCAGTTGTGTTGAAACTACAAACACAATTATCTACATACAAAGATTCATTCAAAGTCTCTGCTGTAGAAACAAAATTGTCAGGTGTACTTTCCAGATGGTGTTTCAGAGTAACCACTAGTAAAAAAGGGCTGCAATTGATTCCGAAAACCACACGTTTATGTCTGTAAATTATATTATCCTTCCATAAAAACCGTAGATAGTCTCTATCACTTTTTGTAATACCTATCTATAGGAATGCCTTTTCTATATCAGATACTGCACCAACAGGAAATGTCCGAAAACGATGCAATATTGAAGGAATCATTTCAATCATATTTAATCCTTTATCCAGACAATCATTTAATGAAGGAAAACCTTTCACATGAGCCGAAGCATCATAAACCGGCCTTACTTTAGTAGTTTCACTCGATTCTTTAAATACAGGCCTGTGTGGCAAATAATGTATTTTGGACCATTTATTATCGACCACCCTTTCAATTATTCCTGCATTTAACCATGTACCAAATACTTCATTATAAACTTCACTTTTATTCAAATTTGATAACCTTTTCTTCGTTACAGCAAGCCGTTTTTCGGCCAATTCTCTATTACTAGGTAAGCGGGCATTATCTAGTACCCAAGGCAATGCTACTTCATACCTCCCATCTGAATCTATTCTTATGTTTCTTTTAAAATGTTGCATAGTTTCTTCATGAATTTCATTTTTAGTTGTAGATTCAACCGGATCAGTTATACCAAGAATATCTAGCTTCCATAAATTAGCAACGGAACTTTCGTTCCAAACAGACGAAATAACCATAAGAGAATCATTTGTTTCAGATTTAATACCTGGAATTTTCCCCATGAGAGTCCACCCCGAATGGGTCTTTACAGCAATTGGACCACTTCTTAAAACTTTAATATTTCCGGTCAGTAACTTTCCCGCCACATCGGAACCAATTAACAATTTAATTTAATTTTCGTTTTTACATACATTATTTTCAACATCCGAAATCTTAATACCATATTTATTTCATTCTTTAACCAAGGTCCATTTGGCACCTTTTTTATATTAGAACAAATAACAGGAACATCTAAAACATGCATATCACATTTATAACTATTATCAATACTACTTAAATGAATTCTATATTTGTTGTGGTTTGTCTCACTTGTTTCAACACCACCAAATAATTTATGAATTAATTTAACTTCATCAATACTTTTATAATTCAAATACTTAATTACATCTTCTGATAAATATGAACGCTCAGAGCCCGAATCTATGACTCCCCGTACAATTTTTTCTTTACCATCGTGCTTTACGCGTACATGCAAAGTTTGTAATAACAGAGTTGGGTCGGAACCTTGAGTAGTCAAAACAGTATCACTACTCCCTGACTCATGTTCATGTTTACGACTTTCTAATGCCGTATTACTTTCTTCATTACAAACATTTTGACACATTACAACAAAATGCCTTTTACCACAATTTAAACATTTAATCTTCGATTTACAGTGACGTGAAATATGATCTTTCTTAAGACAGACAAAACAAGCCCCCTTTTCCAAAATTATACTTCGTTTATCTACAAAAGAAAGCGAATTAGCTTTAAAACATTTTTCTGATAAGTGACACTTGTCACAAAATATACATGCTTCATCATATTTCTTAATTAAATGTTTATCTTTAGATTTATCACCTATAAATAAATCAGTAGCAGTTGGCATAGAATTATATTCAACATTTTTAAATCTAGTAAAATTCTTAGATTTATCAAAACCAAAACTAGTACGCGCCAATAAAATACGTTCTTCAGACAGCACTTCATTTTTTAAGAAATTAAGTATAGAATTTAATTCACTCTATCTTGAGCAGACTTTTCACGATCCTGTTCCCAAATTCGGAGAACATCATGAGGTAAACACGATTCCACCAACGGGAATAAAATGCTCGCGTATTTATCTTCTGTAACCCCAAGAGATTCCAACGATCTAAGTTTGGTTTCTAGGTTGTCATATAACGATGACAAGTTGCACTCTCTCCTGGATGTATTATTATTGCATAATACCAGCTGCAGCAGATCGCGAACATAAATTTGTATCAAAGTGTCTTCTCTTCCGAATCTTTCTTTTAGATGTTGAATTACTTTAGGATAATTTTCAGCCGATATAGGATAACTGCTCACTATTTGGAACGCTTTCGATTTCGGAGTAATTGCTTGCATCAGATATACGAACTTCGAGTGATCGTCTAACACAGTGTCTTCGTGAATTTTCTTGAAGGTATTCCAAACCGTTAGCCACGATCTTGAGTCCCCATCAAACGGCTGCAAACTAATTTCAGGTACAATCTAAGTCTGCGGGATCCCATTCTTTCGATTTCTATCGAATTAGGTAAAAGAGGTTGATGTTCGACGGCAGGCTTAACGAAAAAATGTCTTACCTTTTGCTTCACTGTTATTAATTTTTCATGGTATTCTTCGCATGCTTCAAATTCTTTTACATAATCTTTTTCAGCAGACCCATTCGACAACATAAAATTTAATATTTCGTCATCTGTGGAACGTAATCTAGATGATTTTTCTACTAGTTGATCTAATAGCTCTTCTATTAGATTAACACATGGGTTTGACTGGTTAAGAGCTTAGTTTAAAGCATTTAAAGTCTTCGTAAATGCGCTTCTAAGCGGCGTTCTTTTTATTTTTAACGCATCAATACTTGAACAGTTTTCCACTTAAAAAATATTACTTCCTATGTCCTTCTGTTCGGGCGCCAATTTATCGCAAATTACATACATAGCGATTTTCGAAACATTAAAACTACCCGTTTTAATACTTTCGTCATTTTTAAAACAAAAGAAAATAATACTTTAATACGTGAAAAACAGTCCTCTTTAAAAACATAATGAATATCTTTATTCTCTCACTTCCGTGCCAACAAAAACATTCTACAAAACCATTTTTCGACAACAACATTTTTTTCACACAGCTTGGAAAAATACATCTAAAAAAAACAAAACATCTTTCTCACACAGCTTAGAAATTTACAGCTACAAAAACAAATCATCTTTCTCACACAGCTTAGAAAGATACATTTATGAAAACATCTCCTGTTAGTAGGAATTCAATTGGATTCGCGACAGAGAGCAACAAATAAGAGCATATATATATTTTGAATAAAGATATTTAAACATTTTAAACTTTGTATGCTGAGAGGAGCGAGAGGGAAGGAGAAGTATAAATTTCGGGGAGACTGGGTAATTTAGATGATTGATTATTTGCTTATACTTACCAGAGAGACACAAATAGGACAAAATATTTCAAAGTAGTATTTTAAAGATGTAATTTTTTTTGCTGGGGGTTAAAAAGAGGGGAAGTAGACATTTTGGGTTATAAGGATAATTTAAATGGCTGATTACTTATTTATTGTTACCAAAGAACAATAAATAAAGCATAATTTTTTAAAGAGTTTTAAGATTTTAAACTTTGTATACTGAGGGGAGAGCATAAATTAGGGATAGATGGGGGGAGGTTGTAGTTTAGATGATTTATTCTTTAGCTATGATTTATTTTTTACTAGCGAGCAACAAACAGGACAGTAGAATTTAAGATTCTCAAGATTTTAAACTTTTTGTGCTTGGGGAAGTGGCAGAGAAGGGATATGGACATTTCATGTGTGTGTGTGGTGGGGGGGGGTGGTATTTTATTGAGATTATATCAAACCATAAATTATAATCTGCAAAAAAAGCAAAAGATGGAAAATTCTCTATCTTGGATTTTTTCCACAAAGAAAGCCATTTTATCTGGGAAGGAGGAGAAGGGGGCTTATAGTTGGGAATTGAAAAGAAAATCAAAATTACTCAAAAGTGAGTAGTGGACTTACTTTCAAAGAGGGGGCTTAAAATTGGGATTATGGTATATATATACCGGGTGGTTATAAAATAAGTATCCCTATTTGGAGCTGTCTGTAGCTTGAAGGAATAACCCGAATGAAACCAAAATTTGTACACATACTATTTGAGAAGGGGGAAGAAGAATGGAACAATAAAAAAATAATTGCAATAATCGCCGACAGATGGCGCTTTTGTGTGTAAAATGTAATGCGCAATAATAGTAACCGAACATGTTACAGAGCCTGTTGGCTGTAACTCCTAAAAAAAGTAAGGACCAAGAATGAAACTTGCAGTAAAGCCAAAACACACAGTAATTTTTGGAGAGTGGAGGGGTATTTCGTGAATAACAGTTCGTGACTCCAAAGCCCATATTCTGCAGTTCTGAGTATTGACTGTCCCATTCATATGAAAATGGGCTACATCTCCCCATAAAATCTTCCATGGGAAGGCTTCATCCACCTCCTTGCGTGCTGAAAACGTTAAAACAAAATCCAGTCTCTGCTGCGCATCACCTGGTAACAATTGTTGATGGCAACTACTTTTAAACGGATAAAATTGGATTACTTTTCTTAGGACTTTTCGAACAGTAGCATATGGAATATCAAAATTTCGGACAACTCCACGTGCACTAGGACCGGCTTCCGGATTCCCTGATGACTTCACAATCGCAGTGGCAATTTCTTCTTGCATGCGGAGAGGTACTGGTTTTCTCTCTCTTCCACATTTTAAAGAAAACGATCCAGTCTCCTCGAATTTTTTTACCCTTCTTCTCACTGCATACAGTTTCAAAGTACCTTTCCCTTTACACATTCCTTTCAGATGCCTAAATTCACGTAAAGCAGCTGCACTGTTTGAGCTGTTAACTTAAAATAGTTTTTAAATTAAAGCGCAATCTGGTAAACTTAGAACCATGTCGTACAACGTTAATGACAGAAATAATCGCGTTTTGAGTTTACTAATGATTACAACGGCATTTGCACCGACAGGACCCGTAGCGCCATCTGTTGCCGATTATTGTAACTATTTTTTTTATTGTTCCATTCTTCTTCCCCCTTCTCAAATAGTATGTGTACAAATTTTGGTTTCATTCGGGTTATTCCTACCAGCTACAGACAGCTCCAAATAGGGATACGTTTTTTATAACCACCCTGTATATATATATATACATTTATATATATAATTTTTGTCATATTTATGAACTGATATGGATGTGACTAAATATGCATAAAAGACATAAAAAGATCTCGACACAGTTTGTTGGCCAACTTCATCTACCATCGAATTTTAAAATGGTGGCTACTTAAAGATTTACAATTCAAAAAAGTTTTACAAATAGTTAGAAATTCAACAGTTTTTCCCTGTAAGTGTTCAGCTATGATAGAAGGATTTTAAAGCACTTTTATTTTTGCCTCTATCCTAAAAATGACTTAGAGACAGCAGTTTGCAATTCTAAGATGGCTGACATTTTGAATCAGTCTCATTTTTGTCAGGCGATAGCACTTGTAGTTATCAATCAATTTGGATGACTGAACATGTGTAGACTTACCATGCTTTCAAGTAAGTTCGTTTGTCAGCCTAATTCACCAAAATGTTTCAAAATGGTGACAACTTAAAGATTTCAAATTCAAAAAGATATAAAAAATTAGAAATTCAAAAAGCTGTTTTAGCCTTAAGAATTTGGCCTTGATACAAGGAGACCAGAACATTTTGTGTTTTGTGTCTATCTAAAAAAATTGCTGAGAGACAGCAGTTTGAAATTTCTGTAATCATGTTTCTTTTATGAGATTTAGAAAACATGTTTTCTTGCAAATTACTTTGTTGTAACCATTGTTACTACTCTCATACACTTAAAACTATATAGTTATACCTGCCAGTGTCAATTTCTCAAAGCTTGGCAAAATATTATCAACTTTGACGACCAACAAATAAATCACCATAAATGAAGTAAATTTGAATACAGCTGTCTTGACAAAGTTCACATTCAAATTCAGGATTGACAAAAACTAGGATTGAATCTTCCATAATGGAGTTCAAAACTTTTTAGCTTCACATGTTTAGAGTCAAATTAGCAAAGAATAGGGAAATTACCTTTTATTATGGTGCAGTCCGGAAGGACTTTAGTTCAATTAACTTTAACAATAATGTATAAATATTGGTAAAATTTTTCAACAGACTAATTTTGATTTGTGTGAAATGGGATAAAATGGAAAGTATGTATTGTCATCTACACTGCAAATTATAGAGCAATTAGCTCAGTGTTGTTTAGATGTGAACAGTAATCATTTCCATCACTTCTTGAGCTGTCATCCCATTTCAGACAACCTCAAAATTTTGAGAAATAATATTGTGATCCTGGATTCTTGTTGACTTTTGTTTTTGTCTTGACACACTCACAGCGAAACCATTGTAATACTGATACAGCCACTATATAGATTTTTTGTATAAAAAATCATTATCAGCAGGAAGTAACCCAACAAACACAAGATCTGTGGCCTCTTTCTGTCAACATTAAGGCCAAAGAGACTTGGGGCCATATGTATCCAGCCACCGTTGTATTTTAAATGACTCGCCACTACGTCAGCTGACCGCCGTTTTTATTGATAACGGGCGAGCGAGAGTAAAAGTAATTGATTATCAGTGTCCAGTAGCCATTGAAGATTAGTTTCCGGCGAAGCTTTAAAAGCCTGGCATCAAGTAAACAGAAAAGGGCTAATGCATTGTATTTGATACATTGGTTATAAGATATAAAAAAAAAAATCTGCCCTCTTTTCAACATAATTTGCGATAGTTAAAATATGTCAGATGAAAGTTTTAAATGAGGTGCAAAATTTATATTATATGCGCAAAAAGGAATATATATATATATATTTACTTTTACGTATTTTTTTTTATATAAATTACAAGCAAAGGCGTTTTGAGTCTAAAATATGTACGTATACATAAATAATTTTTATGAGCACGTTGCAGTGAAATTTAATAGATGTTAATTTTAATTCATGCATTTTTAACTGCAAAGATAAATAGATACAAAAATTAATAGCAAACATATCCAAATACCCTTTTAAACGAAACGAAATTAATTGGAATAAATTGCACTGTTTAAGCATACTTACTATATAGATATCTAATAAAAGTTTTAATGCTAAATGCCAATTTATTTATATATTTATTTTCAGTTTCAACAGAAAAATATTCACCCAAAAAGGACAAGTGAAAAATTATATAAACGCATTAAAATGTAATAATCAGTGTGAATTTATTTATGCTTTTTACAATTTACAAGAAAATGAATACTTTATTAGAACCATAGAGAATCGCCTTAGAGTGGGGCTAACGTCATCCCCCCCCCTATTACCCGGCCTCAGCAATGAAAAACTTTCAGATACATAAAATATTTTTAGACATAAACATGTAATTAAAAAAATATTACTGAAATAGCAAATAACCGAATAGCATTTTTCACTTTCTGTTAAAAGTATCACTACGTGTCTCAGAAATTGGCTTTAAAAGTATAAATATAATTTGATTTTTTTTTCAGTGAAAGATCACTGTATAGGTCCCCTTATACCAGAAAATAAGAAATGCTATTCGATTTATTTGCATCTGAATAACAATAACTCGTGCTTAAAAATGAAAATAACTGTGTCAATACAAGCCAAAAAGAAGCTAATTGGAATCTGTTATAATCAGTGTTGAGGGGGGGGGGGAGGGGCGTGCTGCTGCAAAGTTCGGGGAATTGCATGCCATTACTAGGCACATCTATTAAGCTTAACTATATACTTATTAATTATTTTTTTATGCATCTTAAAATCAGTTTTTTAAAGCTTATATTATTACTCTTTTAATTACAGTTTCATATGTTACAAGGAAAATTTAAAATCCCTGAATTTGTACAGCATTACTAATTTATATATTTCACCCCCCCCCCCTTCTTCAAATTTTTAGGTCATGTTTTTGCATCCATCTCGGAAACAAGCGAAAAAACTTATTCAAAAAACCTTTAGATGGGTCAGATAGAGAGAGGGGGAGGGGGTTTCAAATCACTCCAAGGTCAAATACCACTCTGTCCGTAAGCCCGCGGGAAAGGGAGAGAATACTAAGAATTTTTGCTGGCAGTCGCAGCCGCAGCGTTGAATGAATTCTGCTTTGTCACGATTCACGAATGATCACTGATCAGTTAGTATGGAGCGATCGAGTAAACAAAACACAGTTGTTTAGAGATCTCACGAACAACACATAAGTTTGATTATATTTTATGCTGATTCTTTAAAGATTTAATTATTTCATTATAATATTTGTTGTTTTGCATCATTTTATTTATTAATGTACATTAGAATATTTACATATTAATTATTTTGAATCCATAGAAATTTTTATACATATTTTCATTTCAGCAAACGTAAGATAATATTTACTTTATAATATTACCGATAGCACATATGATAAAAAATATCGCGAAAGTTAGATCAGTTTAAATTAAAATACAGTTTATTCTTTTTGTTATTGTTAAAGTGTACTTAACACGTAATTTTCATCAAATCTCTTTCTTATCACTAGTGTAAAATTTCCCCCCAGTGTAAAATTCCGTCGAATAGATAATTCTTTATTTATTAATTTATTTTTGTAGAGATTGTTTAGACTAATTTTTAACATTATGAATTATCGGTATCACGTTAGATTCCTTAAAATGGTTTGTTTTAACGTTGAAAAAAAAAAAAACTACGGCTTCGAAAGTAATTTTTTTTTCTTCTTCAAAGTGAAGAAAGTTAAGTTTATCCCAGAGCAAATTTCACTTACAAAAATCAAAATTAATTTAATTTAATAAAATTTAGAAAATTCATTAGAATATTGTTAACATTTCAAATTACTACAAATAATTCTCAAGGATAATTTAAAAATATTTGTGAAAAATCATACTAAAACTGTTATTTGTTAACTAGATAAACATTAAACTCAAACGATCATAAAATTAAAATGATGCATAACATGTTATAATGATTTAATAATGATTTTTTAATGAATAAGCATAATATATTGCTGATAGACTTACAAAATAAATGTGTAAAAACCAGTGAAAAAAAAAAGAAAAAGAAATGCATATATTTTAATCTAACATAACATATTTTATATATTAGCTCATGTTAAGATCATATGAATTATTTGTGCATAATTTAAATGATTATTCTAAAAATGAAAATACTTTTTAGAAGGTTAATTAAATGATAAAAATGTTTTGCATGAAAAAATACTAATAATCAGTTTGATACAATTTTTAAAAAAATTATAAGTTCACTTACCTTGAACTTTTTGAAAAAAAAATCAAAATACAATGATTGGTATAGTTAATTAATTAGTTTATTTTTCAATTAATACTTTTTAAAATTTATATGATATGCAGCTGTTTAAAAATGGCATTAGATATAAATTTTAAAAATATGTAATTTAATAAATAAACAATTTAATTCACTATGTCATCTCTCCTATTTTGGAATTTTTTGAAAAAGTTCAAGGTATGTGAACTTATAACTTTCTTGAAAATTGTACCTAAATGATTTTTAGTATTTTTTTCAAGCAAAAGCATTTTATATTTAATTAACCGTCTAAAAATTATTTTCTTTTGTAGAATAAATTTTGATTTATGCCTAAATAATCTTTATGGCATGGCAGTGGCTGGCTTTAGGCTAGTTTACATTTAAAATAACCATAAAACGCTCTTTTCTGGGCAGCTTTGGGCTACATTTATTTTTTGACAACCACAAGTGGCATAGCTACGGCAAGTTTGTAGCTAGCATTTATTCATTATGATCCTTAGTGGGCTAGCTGTGGCAAGTTTCCATTAATAATAGCCATTTAAAATATAATTATGGCTTGTTTTAGGCAATATATCATTTATGATTAACCTTCAGTGGCCTAATTATGGGCATTCTAATGTACTTATGGCTAATGGAGTTGCGGCCAGAAGGCGGCCGGCGTGACACTTTTTTAAGTTGCCGTTACGGCAAACGATAGCGGCCCCTCATCTCCTAGTTTGGGCCAAAGATAACGTAGCCATCAGTGGCCCGCAAGTTCTGTGTTCATTGGGAACAATTTATCAGCTGTATAGATTTTTAGTAAAAAAAACTTGAAAAATCACAGAATAATTATGAATTGCAAAATGAAAAACATTTCTTTTTTACTTCCACTCAAACATTTAATGGTACTTATGCATTATCTGTACCAGGAAGTTGGGGTAATCGCCAATTGTGTTCTAAACATAAATGTAATTTACACATAATAAATATATATCATTAAAAATTATAAATTAGGTAAAAGCCAACTAAAGTAATATGAAACAGTAACTTAGAATTCTTTTATTACATATATAACATCAAATAGATGGCTTTTAGTCCTAAATTATATAAATTATTTTAGTTTTATTTGCCGACACTGTTAATATCCACCAGAATGAATCTAATATAAATATTTTTACTTTTTTATGTATAATAGAAGAAAGTATTGTAATCGAAAAAAAATTTCGTCTTCTGTTTTTTGAAGGATTTACGCATTTTAGGGGTCAGAGATTCCGAAAAACACATTTTTACTGTCTTGGCAGTCTGTCTGTTCTCATTGTATCATCAAAAAGTGTATTAAGTTATGCTTTAAATTGAACCATTTTTTTATCTATGCTTTTGGCTATGGCCAGCAGGTCCTACTTAAAATTGGGGATATTTCGTCGACAGGGGGCGCTGTGATCACGATTTTTTTTCTATTTTCAATATTGTATCATTGAAAAGTGTATGAAGTTATGCAGATAATTGATCGAATTTTTTTTCTCTATGTTTTTGACTATAGTCTACAGGTCCCAGTTAAATTTGGCGATATTTTGATGAAAGGGGGTGCTGTGATCACGATTTTTGTTCCATTTCTACAATTTTATCATCGAAAAGTGTATGAAGTTACCCAGTTGAATCCCCAGGTCCCAGTTGAATTTGGGACTATTGCGCCTGGAGGGGGTGCTGTGATAGCTATTTATAGATTTCAATTTCCAAATGTTGTACAAAAAATTAGAAATCCCAAAAACTCTTTGCGTTAAATGTTCAGCCTTGATCTAAGGATTCCAGAGCATTTTTTGTTTTGCCTCTATCTTAAACTAGTCGAATATGCCAATCCTAAAACTTTCTTCTATCTCATACATATTAGTGTTTCAAAGTTCACTATCAAACCGCCAAAAAAAATCAAATTTTTTTGTCATTCTGTTGTACATCATGTGCTTGTCAATTGTTGGGTTAACTGGATGCAAGCAGCCAATGTATTATACTACAAATAGTCCTTCTGGCTGTACCGGCAGAAAAAAATAGCCTCCCTATCGCTTGTTTTTGAGGTTTTAGCTAATTCTACTAAAACACACGAAGCTAAAATATGCAAAACCCAATTACAGGAGAGTCATTCCCAGTGCTCGTCAATATAGAATTTGAATGAGAATATCACCAAATTAGACAGACATAGCCAAGTTGGCTTTATACATGGAAACATATTTTGACGCCAAATTTGGCAACATTTCATCAATTGTTGCCAAGCTTGACGAGAATTTCATGATGACGAATATAAATATATAGTGTTAAGCATGTAATTGTTGAAACGATGGCTACAACAATGAAAGAAAATTTGGCTGAACTAAAACTCATAAATTAAACCCATTTATAGAGGAATCCTGTTGTATTGTTTCAAAATGTCAGCCACCCTATAATTTAAAACTGCTATATGTCAGCTATATTTTAAGTTAGAAGCAAACCAAATAAAATTCTCTGGAATCCGCGGATCAAGGCCGAACATTTAAAGCAATAAATTTTTAGGATTTCTAATTTTTTTGTACAATTTTTTAAAAATAAAATCTTTAAATGGCTATCACAGCGCCCCCTCTAGGCGCAATATCCCCAAATTCAACTGAGACCTGCAGCTATAGTCAAAAACATATATAAATAATTTGGTTCAATTATCTGCAAAACTTCATGACTTTTTGATGATATAATAGTGAAAATGGAAAAAAGTCATGATTGCAGTGCCTCCTTTCATCAAAATATCCCCAAATTCAACTGGGACCTGCAGGCTATAGTAAAAAACATATACAAAAATTTTGTTCAAGTATCTGCAAAACTTCATACACTTTTTGATGATACAATAGTGAAAATGAAACAAAAATAGCGATTGCAGCACCCCCTTTTGTCGAAATATCCCCAAATTCAAGTAGGACCTGCTGGCAATAGCCAAAAACATAGAAAAAAATTGGTTCAATTATCTGCATATCTTCAAATACTTTTCGATGATACAATGAGGACACACAGACAGACAGACAGACAGACATTTTGTAAAAACAAGTTTTTCGGAATCTCTGAACCCTAAAACGTGTAAATCTGTCGAAAAGCAGTAGTCGAAAATTTTTTCGATTACAATACTTTCTTCTATTATAGATAGAAGAAAGTAAAAATGGCTGAGATATAGTAGTTTGAAATTATAGGGTGGCTGATTTTTAAACAATACAGCAGGATTCTCCCACACACGGGTTTAATTTATGAGTTTTAGCGAACATGATTTCTCCAAATTTCCTTTCATTGCTGTAACCATCGTTTCAACACTTACATGCTTAACACTATATATTTATAATCACCATGTCAAATTCTCGCGAAGCTTGGCAACAATTGGTGAAGCATCGCCGAATTTGGTGACAAAAATATGTTGCCATATATGAAGCCAAATTGGTTATGTCTGTCTAATTTGGCAACATTCTCATTCAAACTCAATATTGATGAGAACTATGAATGACTATTCTGTAATCAGGTTCCGCATGTTTTAGCTTCGTGTATTTTCTGTAAACTTAGCTAAAATCTCAAAACCAAGCAATA
Organism: Maratus michaelseni; assembly: GCA_963931845.1. Classification (NCBI taxonomy): domain Eukaryota; kingdom Metazoa; phylum Arthropoda; class Arachnida; order Araneae; family Salticidae; genus Maratus; species Maratus michaelseni. The sequence continues at coordinate 259,897,714 of OZ007600.1, read as the reverse complement.
GGGAGGCTATCTTGTCCTACCGGTGGAGGCAAGAAGGACCTTTTGTAGGTCAGTATAATACATCAGCTGCTCGCATCCAGGTAACCCAACGATTTACAAGCAGCTGACGTAGAACAGAATGACAAAAAATATAGATTTTTTTGGCAGTCTGATAGTACATTTTGAAGAATTAACATGTATGAGATAGAAGAAAGTTTTGGGTTGGCATATCTGACTAGCTTCAAGTTTATATTTTTATTGATTTAATAAAATAGTTTGTGACAGTCGGTAATTTTTAAATGATCATCACTTTTACTTAATGCTATTATTTTGTTTTTCAAATCTTTCATTTGATGCCAATTATTACACTTGGCGACAATGGCATTGTTATAACAGGAAAGTACCAATTCCTTTTTTAGAATTTCTAAATTGATTTTACAATGTATAATTGTAATATTAAATTATTAATAAATTACAGCATATTTTTTATGTATATTACACTCTTTATTTTTTCTAATTTAAAATGAATCATTGCTGTAATTTCACTGCCATTTGGCACATTTTGGCAAGTGCTGTTTGGCTCATTATTAAATCAATGTTATTGTAAACCCTGAAGAATATTTGATGATTTATCACCAGCGCCGCTTACTGGGATATTTTAAACCTAACATATTAATTGATAATTAAGTTCTAAAAATATTAAAATGTTGTATTGCCATCTGAACCACAGCATTGTACATAATTTTTATTACTCAAGCATATAAGGAATTGGGTTTAAAATAAATTATTCAAATTTTATTTTTACCAGCAAAAAACAAGTTCAATTAAATAAAATAGTATATAAAAGGTAACACTTTCTCAGATATCTAAATTCCTTTTACTTTACAAATTGTGTGAATTTAATCAAAAGTATTATTAAAATCAGAATGTCATTTTTATCAAGATTTATTACAGTGAAGTACTGCTAAAAATATTGGTACTTTTCCAGTGTCGGAAGTTTTGCAAGATAGAGAAATTAGACTTACTGAGAGAAGGAAATTTTTCCTGCATATCTTCACTAGCATAATTTCCGATATTTATATATTTATTTAATATAAAGAAACCATTTATATATTTTTATATACAAACAGATGCATATATTGTATGACACTGCATCCTTAGAAACTTGATTTCCCTTACACAAAATGTCTCTGACATTAGATGTATAGTAAATTTAATGTTGGATTTTCGTTTCATCAAAATATATTATTATATTCTGTTTAATTTAATCATAACAATTAATCCATTTCATATCTAACATTTACAAAAGCATTAATATAATGTTTTATTGATTAATAGAAAATATTACTTACCACACCCTACATTCAACAAAATGGGGATGTGACACTATGTGGGAGATAGAAAAAAATTCTATTAAAAATATCTGTTCGATTTGTTAGTTTTTCATGCTGCCATCTGTTGTCAAAACAGAGTTTTATTGAAATTTTTTAAAACTGTATTTCACATGTTGCAATTGCAAACTAAACTAGATTAGGTCTGTTTCTCAATACAACTCTGCCCAAATTAATTGGTAATTATTAATATAACATTTTTACATAGATCGACGAAAATGAAATCATACGGAATCTCATATTATACCACCTGCCAATAGGAATCAGTAGGAGATTTTTAAGAAAAACAATATTCGGTCTATTATTAGAAAATTCTATGAACATCCCCATCTGTTGGAGTTAATACTTGTCATTCTGTTCAATTGCTCTATAAGCTAAAAATCTAAATGCAGGTTAAGTAAAGATATAATAATTATATTCTTCCATAATAATAATATATCTATTCATTATAAAAGGAAATTTCTACAAATTAAATTCAAAATTTAAGCTTATAGAATAAAATCTTGCATCTTATATGCCACTAAAATTGCTGTTACAAATCTAGTATGATGAATACTAATTTGTTGAACATATTACACACATACTATATTTTGATATACATTTATATTACTTATTTTGATGGTTTTGTCTATATATATTTTCTGTATTTCAATTTAAAATTCTTTTTGACTATTTGCATGTTTTTTCCTTGTGACACATCCATGTTTTTTACTATGTAAAAATTTATATTACATAATATCACGAGTAGAGTAGAGAATAAATATTTACACTACTTGGGAAATGGACTTGTGTAGATTTCAGGATTTTGCAAGTTTTCAGGTGTAAGAATTGCACAGCCAGATTGTGAAATATAGGAAAATATTTACTCTGCCCCCACATCCCATACCTAAAAATTTCCTTGTTTACTGGGAAATGGCAAATGAGGTATTGGAAATTTCAGGCAAGTGTAGGATTAATATGATTCTACTCTTGTTCTGACTCTCCTATTTTCTGTTATTACGAAGTACCAAATAGGAAAGACTATTTTTCAAATAAATTTAATAAATGCAATAATTTTTATTAATTTTAAATATAATAGTTTTAAATTTAACATTTTTCTTCGCTAATTTTATAAAAAATTTGTTAATAAATTAATATTTTAAGTATTACAATAATATACTTCCCTAATTTAAAAAAATAATAATTACTCAAATAATATTAATAATAATAATTTTGAATTTTATATATATTTAATATATTTTTTAATTATTTTACTGTAACTATTTGAGCTTTTAACATTTTTGTGCTTGGTGAGAGTAGGTAAAGTGGGTAAGGAAACAGAATGTTTTGTGAGTGTGTGTGGGGGGAGGGGGGAGAAGGATTTAGAAGACAGATTATTTATTTATTATATGTATTGTAAAATACAAACATGTCCATCAGTAACACACTAAGCTAAAACATAACATTAGATGTCACAACATGAGCTTTCACTGTGATTGTATACATCTTAACTTCTGAATAATGGATAATCCTGATTTTTAATCAGTCGAGTAAAGAAAAAAAAAACATGTACTTTCAGGTAAATTTTATTTGAAAAATGTAAATTAACTTATGGATGTTTGATTTAAAAAAATCTGGCATGTTATTATTTTAATCCATCAACATGTTTTGTAGCAATAAACATATTATTTGCTACAGTTATGTAAATGAATATTTTCTGTATCATAAAATAAATATCGAAAACTTGCAGGGAAGGGGGGGGGTGAAGTTAGATGACATTTTCAAATAAGAGGAAATCCATCAAATTTAGAAGAGTCTCACTCCTGCCTTTTAAGTCGTTAAATAAAGATCATTACATTAAGAATAATTGGAAAATGAATAATTACTAAGGCAATGAAGAAAGCATGTAATGTCATCATTTCTTTGCTCTATTACAAAAGAAAAATTAAAAAAAGAAAGGATATATATATATATCTAACACTTGTAAAGACTTTTTTAAAATTACAAAGACTCGTTTAAATGATGAATAGTTTCTTTCAAAACCATACCATTTTTGTTTTACTTTCATTCTATATAATATACTTAAATCTTGTTCAGTTCAATAGCTTTGTAGTTTAATTTTTTTTTAGATTATTATTAATCACTCTGCACTAATCCCCTAATTTGGTTTTTTTTATTGAATTGCATCTTTATAGGATTGTTATAAATCATAACATCATTCCTCGGTTTAAAAGCATTCAAAAAATTTTATCTTCAGACATTAAACAGTTAAGAGTTTATCTGAATTTGAAACCAGTTTAGAATTTTTTCTTATATACCGTAAAATCCCGATTGTAACACCCCCCTCCTTTTTCAAAATCAAAAAAGGTTAAATTTGGGAGGGGGGCTTATAATCGGAATTTTTTCTAAAAATCATTTAAAAACCTGTTTTTATCATTAATTTAGAAGTAAAAAAGGGGCGAGAATCTTCTGTATTTCGGCAGATTAAAAATAATAATAATAATAAAATAAAAATAAATTTCCAACCCTAAAATCCTGCCCCCCCCCCCACACACACAAAAAAAAAAAATAAAAATAAATATATATTTTTTTATTTCTTATTTTATTGTAACAATAAATACTATCAATCTAAAATCAATCTAAATCTGCTCTCAAAATTACTGTTTCCCCCTTTTGCTCCCTTCCCCTCTGGTACCAAAAATGCATAGTTTAACCTTTATACTTTTTAATTTTAAACTTCTTTTCAGACTTATTGAAAACTCTATATTAAAATAAATAAATCCAACCTACCACCTAAATTAACCCCACCTCCTAAAATCTTTGCTTCTTTCCCCCTGCCTCCCCCCCAACCTTATCTCATGAAGATCCTCTCTCTCCAAATGCATCGCGTAAAATTTAAAATCTGTAAAATTGTAAAATTATAAAAAAAAAAGAGCAAGAATCTTTCGTATTTCGGCAGATTAAAAAATAAATAAATGAAATAAAATAAAAATAAATTCAACCCTAAAATCCCGCCTCCTTTCCCCCTTAAAAAAAAGAAAAAGAAAAATTTAAAAAATCATTTTTTTAATATTTTTTTTGCATTTTTTATTTTATTGTAACAACAAATAATCAATCATATAAATCTGCTCTCAAAATTACTGTCCCCCCCCCCTCTGGTACCAAAAATGAATAGTTTAACATTTTAATTCTAAACTTCTTTTCAGACTTATTAAATGCTCTATATTAAAAATAAATAACTCCAATTTATCACCTAAATTAACCCATCCTCCTAAAATCCCTGCTTCTTCCTCCTGCTCCCCACCCTTATCTCATGAAGATCCTCCCCCTACAAATGCATCTCGTAAAATTTAAAATCTGTAAAATTAAAAAAAAGGGCGAGAATCTTCCGTATTTCGGTAGATTAAAAAAAAATAATAAAAATTCCCAACTCTAAAATACTACACCCCCCCCCCCCATCAAAAAAAAAACAAATAAATAAAATAAAAGATTTTAAAAATCATGTTTTAAATATTTTTTTTAATTTCTTATTTTATTGTATAACAATAAATAATCAATAATCTAAATCTGCTCTCAAAATTACTGTTCCCCCCCTTTGCCCCCCTCTGGTACCAAAAATGCATAGTTTTCTTCTTATTTTTTTCTGCTCTATTTGTGATTTTTTCCCAGCAATATTTAAATAACGATCTACATTATACCCTCCTCCCTTCCAAAAAGTCCTCTTTATTTCCTCCCCCCCCCCCCAGTACATACTTTAAAGTCTTTAAAAGTTTTTTTTAATCTATTTAGAACTTTCTTGCAACTATAATTAAATAATTATCTAAATTGCTCCCCCCCCCCACACATCTAAAAATTTGCTTCTTCCTCCCCGCCCCCATCAGCACACAAACTTAAAAATCTTTAAAACTATTTTTTAAAGATTTTATGTGGTATTGTCACTTTGTAGCAACAATAAATAAATGATCATCTAAATCTCCCTTTAAAGTTCTATTCTCCATCCCCAGGAAAAGGGATGAATTTCTAGACATAGAGGGGGGGGGGGGGGGCAAAGAGAAGATTTTAGTCTTTTTGTAGTTTGACTGTTCTCGCAGCTGATATTTTGTTAATGGATAGAGAGTTATTTTAGAGAACATATTTATTTCAAAACATAAAACATACACGTGATTCAGGGAAAAACAGCCAAACTGCAAAAAATATGAACATTTTTGCTTTCCTCTCACATATTTAGAAACCCACTCCTCTTCTTTGGGAGAATAGGACAGAGAAAAAATTTCAAACGGAATGATGATTTTAGATGATACTTATATGAGATGATGTAAATGAGATGAGTTACCTTACTACAAAATAAAAATAGATCAACATTAAAAAAAAATAATAATAATATTAAAGATTTTAAACTATTTGCTGGGTGAGAAGACAGAGGGGGAAGTGGAATTTTTGGGAGAAAGGGGGGTAATTTAGATGATTGATTATTCATTAAGATTGGTACTAAAGAGAAATAAATACAGTTTTTTTTTAAAATAGAGTTTTAAAGATTTTAAAATGCATGTGTGTGTGTGTGGGGGGGGGGGGGGCAGAGCAGACACTTTTGGAGTAGACAGAAAACGTAGGTGACAAATTAGAAGGCAACAAGTAGGACATAAAATTTCTTCACATAAGAGTTTTATAAATTTTAAACTTTGTACTCTTTGGATGAGAGGGAAATATAAATTTTGATGGAAGGGGTTTGTAATTTAGATGATTCGTTATTTATTTATTGTTAATAGAGAGCAACAAAGAGAACAGGGGATTTTTTTTATAAATAGTTTATTTATTTTTATTTATTTATTTATTTTGATAGGGGTTAGTTAAGAGGCTACTTCACTCAACTCAAAAACCAAATTTGCGACCTAGAAAGAAAACGTTGCCACTCGAAAGGCGTATCCTAATAAGAAAGATTAACAAGTTAAAAGCCCAATGATATATACTTAGCTTTTAAATGATAACAGAATGCTCACATCATAGGTTAAAATCGCACCCACTTATTTATCTAATTGGCCGGAGGTGAAAATTGAGGGGAATTGTACCCCGGCGAGTGATTGATTAGGAATGGAGAAAACGAATAATAAATACCAGTTAAAACTGGTCCCTTATTTCGTATCCTATTGCACTGTTGTACAGTGGCAAGATTTCTTCTTTGCTTCTTTTTCCAAAATGAGACTGACCATCGAATTCCACGGAAAATAAAAACGAAAAAATGCATGATAAATTTTGAACGTACAGAAATAGAATTTGAATAGTTTTACTTGTTAAAGCTGAGAGAAAGTTGTTTTAAGTACAGTAAACCCTGTCAAAACAGAACCTGTTTATAACGGAAACGGAATTTTGTCTGAAATCGAAATAGTTTGTTGTCCCGGCGGAAAAAAAACATACAGTTTATATGCGCTAAGACTCAACTTTTTTAAAACAGATTCTTTTTCACAGGCTTGAATAAATTATAAACAGGTATTATAGTTAGGTATACGAGCAAATTTTATTTCATTAAACTCTGGCCATTGTGGTCCCAGCTTACTTTTTCTTGTACAGATTTTGTTCCGGAAGTTGTTCTTACGTTTTTCTGCAGTTTCAGGCCAGGAGTCAATGAAAGAAAATTTGTGTAATCTTGCGTCGTGCTGGGCAGTTATCTTGTAAAAATAATTATAATATTGTACATTTGTTTAAAATATTTTTAGAAATTGAATTTGGTTTAATAAATTACTAAGAAATATTTAAATCACAGATAAGAAGTTTGCTTTTTTTTCATACAGCTTTAAAATTGTGATTTAAATTTGTGAACCAATTTTTAATTTCATCTCAAATTACATTACTTTTTTAATACGTCTTCACGTAAGTCATTGCCTCTACATGATTGTTCCGTTATATTTCATAGCAGGGGTCGATCCAGAAAAAATTTGGAGCCTATTTAGGGACCCTTCACAAAAATCTATTTACCATAAGCCTTCACAAAATTCATTTTAATAAAATAGACCCCTTCAAAAAATTTCATTCCATAAAAACATACTCTTCATTAATAATTTTAGGTAGATTTCGTAAGAAATACTACCTATTACATTCTCTCCTAAGTTGAAATTTTTGCAGATCTACGCCGATCATGACTCCCAGAACCCCAAAACACCGCCAGTTCAAAACTTTATCTATCTATCTATGTCACTTTTTTATGTCCACAATAGCTCCAATAATTCTGCACAAATCTCTTCCAAATTGATACATAAAATCAAGGGGCATAAAATCTCGGTCAAGTTCGTTAACGTGTAAAATCGAACCGGGGGGGGGGAAATGGGGGGCTTTTTGTGAAAACAGAAAACCCCCCATAATTTCTTAATTATGATACGTATCGAATCCGTTTAAAGTTATTATTACTTCTAGGAAAAAGGCCAAAAATTTATGCATGACAGATTTTTGATATAATTAAAAATGGCCCCAAGAGGGGGAAAGGGGTGGGGGGTAGAAGAAAAAAATTCATAACTTCGTCAATTCCCAAGATATCAAATCCGCTTAAATTTATTGTAAATCTCCTTAAAATTATCTACAACTTTTATAGTGACAAGTTTTTTATAAGACCAACTCTTATGGCAAAAAAAAAAAAAAAAATCCCTTCGGGCTCTGTCTACAAGCAGACGTGAAAACCGAAAAAAACCCATAACTTCTTAATTTTTATACATATCAAATCCGTTTAAAGTTATTATTACTTCTAGGAAAAAGGTAAAAAATTTATGTATGACAGATTTTTGATTTCTTTAAAAATTCCCCCAAGTAGGGGGGGGGGGAGGGGTTTCAGAAGAAAAAAAAAAATCACAACTTCGTCAATTTCCAAGGTATCAAATCCGCTTAAATTTATTGTAAATCTCCTTAAAATTATCTACAACTTTTATATTGACAAGTTTTTTTATAAGACCAACTCTTTCAGAAAAAAAAAAGAATTCCCTGCTGGCTCCGCCTACAACCAGACGTGAAAACAGAAAAAAACCCATAACTTCTTAATTTTTATACATATCGAATCCGTTTAAAGTTATTATTACTTCTAGGAAAAGGGCCAAAAATTTATGTATGACAGATTTTTGATTTCATTAAAAATGCACCCAAGAAGGGGGGGGATAGGGGTTTCAGAAGAAAAAAATTCATAACTTCGTCCATTCCCAAGATATCAAATCTGCTTAAATTTAGTATAAATCTTCTTAATATTATATACAACTTTTATATTGACAAGTTTTTTATAGGACCAACTTTTATGGTAAAAAAAAAATCTTTGCTGACTCCACCTACAGGCAGAGGTATATTTTGAAGTGGGTGGTCCCAACTGCCACATCATGGCAAATAGGTCTTTCTTCTGCAATTCCCAATAATCAGGTGCCCCACGGTCTGCGTCTTCGAAATCTACCTGTGCCTGTAGGCCGAGCCGTCAGGGATTTCTTTATTTTGTTATGTTTTAAAATGAGTAATTTGCAAACAAAACAAGTTCACAGAAAAGGAAAACTTTAGCAGAAGGAAGTTATTATTATATGTTTCCTTTGAATTCAGGTAGCTAAATCTCATCTTTCGTTACAAAATGTTATTTTTCACAAAAATATAATAAATTTCACAAAAATAACTTATTTTTTCACAATATGGGCCCCAAGGAAAAAAAAAAAAAAAACCTGCATCGACCACTGCATAGATTGTGGGCATATAATCTGCTATACCACGTATATATGTATGCAATATTCTGTTAAAAGAACTTTAATTATAAGATAGTATTGACTAAGAAACATTGGCGTTTTTGGTAGAAATAAGATCAGACCGAAACCCTGCGAAAAAATAGGAAGCGCCTAGTTCAGCACTACTTGGACACAGATGGTGATTTTCACCAGTTTGTGATATCATTACATTTGGCATAAGGTTTATTGAATATTTTGTCAAATAGCTTCATTATTGTTAAATTTATGAACAAGAATTCGTGTTCGGCTGGGAGTGAAACACCCCGTACTTTTGATTGAACAAAAAGGTTGCAATCCAAATTTTCCTAAACAAAAATTATTACCTGTGAGTGTGTTCTTCCACTTCTTAAAGTTTGTATCATCTTTGTTGAAACAATTTGTATAAATGTAATACCAGCTTTATGTTACTCCATTGTTACATTTTACGCTGCGCCACTGCTTTATTTATTTATTTTTCCTTTAATAGCTAACAGAATGAAATGGAAATATATTTATAAATAACTTTTTATTATATAAACACAATTTTTTATTGATTTGTGCATATACTATATTAATGATTACACGATACAAAAAAGAATAAATACCCTGTTTATTGATGATTTCAATGACATACATAATATAACAAATATACGAGTGATACAAAGATAATACAAATTTTATTTGCCCAATTTGCGTGCACAAAAGCATATTTACTACTCATTTCAAAATCAGATTAGAATATTTAAAAATATTATTAGTAATTTCTAATTATTAACACTTCCTTCATATAAAAAATTTTTAGACTTACAAACCATATTTAAAATATCAGACACTGAACATATAATATATATATATATGTGTGTGTGTGTGGATGTCTTATTCTCTTCACATCTTAGGGTTTTTTCGATATGTTATAAGGAACTTAATATTGTCATTTTTAGGTTGACAGTATTCGACGAATTAACATATTTACAATGAATCATTCATATGAAACTCCTCTGACGAATCCATAAGATATTCATAGTTTTTCATTTTGCACTTTCATTTTATTGTTTTTAATTTTTCTAACGATACTATCACATTTTGTTTGAGGCAGTTTGTTGCAATTAGAGCCAAATTATAAGCCATTCCTGTCATGTGACAACACGCTTTTCTCTGCGGCGCCGCGGCGAGAGTTCGGTCAAAAAGTCGACTTTCACAGTATGTTCTGAAAGATCGCCTGCTTTTACCAAAAAATAGAAAACGTGTTTCGATCATATCTGAATAAGAAAACCTGCTAATTTCATGCATTTCCAAACAAAAACGAATTAAAAAAATATGTCATAAAGTAGTCAGTTTAGATTTGAGAACAGCCAAGAGCATTTGTTGCATATGGAGGAGTGAGCATTTATAACGCTTGTTTGAAATGTGAAAATTTTCACTAAATTTGAGGTGGTTCTCAAATTCTCTACTCAACAAACGCGAAACTTTCTTTTAAACGTAAATTGGCAGCCTGACTATTAAAGCGATTTGAAATCGAATACGTTTTCTATGTTTTGATAAATAAGTTACTTATTGATTTATAAGCAATTTTTGTCATCTGATGACAGGTTTTTCTTCTTTCCCGGCCTGTCGTGTCCGGAAATTCAGTTCAAAATGTCGAATTCAATAATATTTTCTGAAAGATGCTTTGCCTTTGCTAAAATAATGGAAAACACTATTCGATTGCATAGTCTCTGAGTAAGAACACCTGCCAATTTCATGAGTTTCCGAAGAAAAATGAATTCTGAAATGTGTCAGAAAGTAGGTCCTTTGGATTTGAAAACAGCTTTAAACAAAATATATGTCTGTCAAAAAAATTGATTACTGACACATTTATTTAAATTCTTGCATGCTAAAATAAATAATGCTTCATTTATAGTAACTAATAATAAATCGCACTGAAATATGTTTTTTTTTTAAATCTTTGAAGTATAATTTTAAAATGTTTCATTTGCGAAAGGAGAATCACGAAATTTACCGAAAAAAAGAGAACCCATATAATCTCCTCATTTCTGAGTTTTAAATTAGTGTAACAAATTTTAATAATAAAGCTATACAATAGTTATTTTTTAGTTAATCTACCACATAAATATTTAATATTTTCGAAAGAAACGTTAAAACTAACTCAGTAAGAGTTATGTAATAAATAATAGAAAAAGGTATTGTAGAAAATTTACATACAACTGTATTTATTCGCTGGATATGTCTATTGTCTATCTATTCATTTTAAAGATACTTGCCACTGTATATTTGTTTTTTCCCAAGAAAGAGTGAATAAATGATAGTTCTAGTATTTTTGTTTAGCAAATAAACGCTTTTTCATTTTACTATTGTAGGCAATTAAAAAATACAACGGGTATTAAACTTCAGAGGTGAGAGGTGAAAAAAAATCTTTATCGATCCCAAATCAATAACATTTTTAAAAATCTGTATGATGCCTAGTAAAACAAATAATCAGCATCTATTTACATCATTTCAAAATACCATTTTTTAAACTTTCTTCTCTGCTCTTAAAATGAAATTTGCAGCTTTACAAGTTGCATACTGATAGCCAAAGGCAAAATTTCACACATTAGGTGGTCTTTCTTATCGCTCCATGAAGATTTCTCCCGTTTGACTCCCCGTTGAGTTCCCAGAAAGAAAGGGAGGTAACTTGTTTGGGGTGGTCATTTTACTGTTTTCGGCTGTTTTAAAAAAGGCAGTACAATTTTTTTAGGATTGTAGCATCGATTAAAAATTTTTTTTAATCAAAATAAAAAGCATTTTTGGAAAGCTAAATAATCAGTCTACGATTGTGTCTTTACCAAATTTTAAAATGTCAAACAGATTTTTCGCGATAAGACACTAAACATGAATCTTCAAAATAACGCACTTATATCACATTAAAAAAAAATAATAAAATAAAATTTGAAAGGAGCGTTCATAATTTAAATGTACAGGTTTTGAAAGCTACAAAAATAACTAAATTCGAGCAAAATGTGAAAAGATGACACTTCTAAATTTCTCCCATTGAAATAACATTAGCTGCTCTGTCTGGGAGAGCCAGTGAAGTAGCCCCTTAAGTGAAAGAAGCAGACATTTTGGTGATAAAGCGATAATTGAAATGGTTGATTAGTTATTGTTACTAGACAGCAAATTTTTTAATAAAGATTTTAAACTTTGTATCCTGAGAAAAGAGGGAGGGAAAGAAGGAGAAGTGTAAGTTTCAAAGAGAGAGAGGAGTAGAGTGGGGGGTAATTTATATGATTGATTATTTACTTATTTTTACTAGAGAGCAACATGTAAGACAAAATATATTTTTTAAATAGAGTTTTAAAGATTTTTTTTGCTGGGGGGAAGCAAAAGAGCGGAAGTAGACATCTTGGTGGTAGAGAGAAAATTTAAATGGATGATTATTTATTTATTGTTAGTAGAGAACAACAAATAGAGTATTTTTTTTTATAAAGAGTTTTAAAGATTTTAAACTTTACATGCTGAGGGAGAGAAGAGGCATAAATTTTGGATGGAAAGGGAGATTGTAGTGTAGAGGATTGATTTTTTTACTAATTGTTACGTTACTAGTGAGCAGAAAGAAGTACAGAAGGATTTAAGATTCTCAAGTTTTCCAACTTTTTATGTTAGAGAGGGCATAGAAGGGAAACAGACATTTCATGCGAGAGGAAGGATTTCATTAACATCATACAAAAACATAAGTGGAAATCTGTCAAAAATATCAAAAAATGAAAATTACCTCCCTTGGATTTTTAAAATCAATTTTTAGTACATAAAATTTTTTGGTACTTTTCGGTTAGCCGGGCGCCAGTGAAATTTATATATCTATGTATACATATATATACATATATCTATACATACACACATTTATATATGCATGTATATATATATATACATATATATACACATACATATATGTGTGTATGTATACATATATATGTATATATAGATATATACATATCAGTGGCGCCCGGCTAACCGAAAAGTACCAATTTTTTTGTATGTGAGAGGTGGGAGGGGGAGGGGGGGCTTATATTTGGGAATGGAAAAGAAAATCAAAATTGCTTAAAAGTGGGAGGGGGGGGCTTACTTTCGAGATTTTGCGGATATAATTTTTTTTGGGGGGGGGCTATATTCAGGAATGGAAAAGAAAACCAAAATTGCTTAAAAGTGGGAGGGGGCTTACATTTGAGGGGGGGCTTACTTTCGGGATTTTACGGTATGTTCATTTTATATTGGGGAGTGCGGAGAAGATAACAGAAATAAAAGCTTTTTTTGATGGGGAGGAGAGACTGTTGGCTTTACTGGATTTCAAGCAGTGGTGTAGTCGAGGGGGGACGGCGTCCCCTCACTTTTTTACTTTATGTTGAGCATCCCCTTACTTTTTATTCAAGGGGGACGCTGGAGACGCGAGAGGATGCCATCTTTTCAAACTTAACATAATCATTATTACTTTTGCAATAGAAGCAGTTGCTCTGATTTTCAATTTTATTTATAAAATTTACTGAAATTAGCTGGAACAAAAGAATTAAACTGAAATTAACATATTAAATAAATATTCGACAAGAATGGTCTTAAGTAAGCTACATAAAATTAATAAATATTTACTGTATTCTCATATAATTGAAGATAATATTGCCAGGTTGTTCATAGCACTTTGAAAATGTTGCATAAAATTGACATATAGTTAATGCAGTTTTTGACTTTTATCTTTAGATTTTTTTTTTTTTAAATTATTATTTAACTCAAAGGTTTATTAAACTATTTCCTTTATGTCTTTAAATCAAGGAAGCATAAAATATAAAAATTACTACATAAATATATCCCAGTTTCCAAACATATTTTAATTATTTTTTCCTTTCACAACATTTAAAACTTTGCAAATTTTCCCTGTATTCACAGAAAAATGAAAGGGAAATAAAATTTATTCTGTAATTAAATAATCAATTAGCCATACAAATTATTAGAAAATTGCCTTGCATTAAAAAAATATATATATACAAGGTATAAAATATAACTAAAATGAGGTTTTGAATTCCCTAATTATACTTACTTTAAAGAATTAGTTAAAACACATCAATCACAAAACCACATGTCTTTCAATTACACATACAAAAACATGATGAATTAAATTGCTGCAGTAGAGCAGAAAGTCCATAGAAGAAAAGCTAAATTCGAATTCGATTCAATGACTTGAGTAATTTATATCGAATATATTCGAGAATATGCTCTACACAGGCGAAACACCTTTTTTTTTTGTCTATATTTTCATTGTCTAAACTAATTAAAAAATTACAACATTTACGTTAATGGTTAATAATTAAAAGCGAGATTCCATCAAATCCACTTATTTTAAATCATTTATTGATTTTAAAGTGGCGCATGCGCTTAATCTATTTATGTGCTGTGATCTATGCTTAAATCATCAAGAATAATTAATTCAGGGTATTGAATACGAGTCACTCAAATTGAATCAATCATTTGGCGTCTCCTGAAAATAGATTTTTACAGTATTGATATGTTTTATAAAAATATATTTTTCAGGTAAGTTTATTTACCATCATTAACCTCAGTTTTTGTTAAGATTCATAGAGATCTATTTAGTTATTAGGTCACTTAAAATGAAATCCCCACCTGATTTTCCTCTTTTGTCTCAGATTTTGTTAACTCGGCATATTGACTGCCAAAGCATACAATAAGAAACCATTAAAATCTTGTGAAAATTTAATCAGGTGTGGAATGTTTAACCATTTAAAATTTACAAAAAAATGCCATTAAAAGTATGTAACATATTCAAATTGATATAGCAGCTTACTGTGCAAAGTATGAAATTGGTTCATGATTTCAAAAATACTCATCTCACTAAAGAATTCTTTATTTGGTGTAATTTATACATCTTCGAGAGCCCCCTGCTTTCGTGAAATTTTAAAATAATATTTTTAGAAAATTCCTGTTAATTAATTACATTATAGGATGCAAACAGAAGATATCTTGTATTATTATTACAGAAAAGTATTAAGTAATTGATATTAAATAACTTTATGCATGTAAACTGTCCTTTAAGCAACTACATGTAAGAACAAATTCATTGAGCCCAGCTAAAAACTGGATTATGTGATAGATGTGAGCAGGACTATTTGATGACTGATGATGTGAGATGTGATCACTACTACATGATATATATATAGTGTTATCAGATTTTATACAGAAAATATCAGTTTTTAAAATATTTTAGCTGTAAATCTCATTGGAAAGAGACATTGGTATTTTCATGTCTCATCTTCTGTAGATCTCATTGAAAAGAAACATTAGTACTTTTGTGTTATAACAGTTGCTGAATATGAATTAACTAATTTTTTTTTAAATTATGAGCACACCAATAAATCAACAATTTTAAGAAATAAGGCATTGATTTTTAATACTTTTCAACAACATGGAAAGTGTTTACGGTGTCAGATCGCTTGTCTGTCTCCATCTGTTCGCATTCTACTTGTAACTTCCATGGAAGAACGAACAAACAGGAAGGAACATCAGGAGATAGTTTCGGTATTATTTCGTCAGGGAATTCTGGGTAACGCGATTCCAGTAACCCGAAACGCTTGGTGAATTTTTGGCGCTCATTTTCAGCCACGATTTTATCGGATCTTTAAGCCTTGTAAACACGAGTTCGACTGGCGTCTGATATGATATTTACATGTTGTACTTCTTTTGATATCTATTTCGTGAGTCTAATCGTATTATTAATCATCTAGTATATAATATATATCCTAGAAAATATATCAACATCATCGAAACAACATCTATAATGTCCTGATTTCTCCCTATAATCATTTGTTCAAAATAAATCATGCAAACTGACAACTGGAAATAAAAATGTATTCGTTATTTTTTTTTTAAAAGAAAAAGGGGGGGGGGTGAACTTTTCAAAAGGGCAGGCCTTAAAAAATGGCCTAGAGGAAACTGTAAGTAATTGCATAATTAATAAAAACTGCTTATTTCATTAGTAGCACAAATAATCAAACAAATATCATTTGCAGTTTGTTTTGCATTTGCACATAAAAATTCAAATTCCATAAGTCTAAACTTAAACAATATAATACAAAAAATATTAAATATTTTTTAGAAACTTTTCAAATTCTATTCATCTTATTTTAATACTTTTTTTTTTGGTCAGTTTAAACATTTAGAAAATTTATGATTTAAATCTGACATGATTCTTGCGTCATCAAAACAAAACAATAACAACAAAAACAGAAGTATCGAGAGAGAAAAGAAAAGCCAAACAGCAATAATCACGCCAGGCTATTGCCCCGCCTGCAAGGTAGTCAAAAATCTGTGGCAGCTGTCGCCAGAAACTCGTTTGTGCTGAGAGATAGGGGTTTTCCTTCCAGTAATCATTTCTAGTTCCATGGTAACTTCCAAAAGTTTGTTTGAATTTCGACAAAATTTTATGTATATTTTTTCAATGTAGCCTTATCACTATTGTGAATTATGTGTATAGTATCAGTATTTCGTTTACGAGTGATCAAAACAGAGTTCTTTCATATTACTGTTTACTGGGCGGAGATTGTTTGAAATATACATAAATGAAGTAATGCCATATGGTATTGAAATTCGTTACAACATATTCCCTATCAAAAATAGCATTTATCGTTTGTTTACAGGGACGTTAAAAAGTATTTTGAAACACATGAGCTATAAACAGTAATTGTTTGCAATGCATGGAAAACGGTGCAGGAAACATTTATAGTTATTTTACATGGCCAAAGAATCCGGACACATTGTCAGACGTGGGTTCAGTTGCTCAAAACGTGTTTTCAATTATATTTTGTATTTTTCAGCTGAAGAAAATATTTATTTACTAAGTGATACGTAAATGATATTCATATACAGGGCCACAAAAAAATAATCCAAATACACTACCGTCATGGCCGGATACTTCTTGAAATGCATTTTGCAGCTGGTTTAAATTTTAGCGTGTTATGTGATGAGCATATGATAATTAATTTCTATACATGACCACTCAAAATAATTTGAATGAAGGCGTTACCATTTATAGATAATTATTGCTTGGTATGTGTTTAAACTGAACGAAATTATATTTTCGATAAAAATAAAAACACTAGACATGCTTTTTCTTCACACATTGTTGCACCAAATTAATTTTACAAACATTTGTGTGTAATGAATATAATATATATTGGCCGGTGTACAGTGTGTCTGTGTATTATAAAAGTTGACACGCACTTTAATTTGTTACCTGCTGGAGATAAGTAGATAACGTAAATTATAAAAAAGTTTAAAATAAAGTAAACAAAAAATAATATTGAAATAATATTGTCAATGAAAAAATTATCTTGTTAAATTTCAAACATTTATGCAATAACTCTTTATGCGGCTCTTCTATTCAAAATTTGTCAGTCAGAAAAATTTTCCTTATTGCTGCAATAAAATCATTAAAAATTTGCATATATTTAAAATTAAATTAAAAAAATGAAGGAAGAAAGCTGACTTATAAAACCTTTTCAAACCATTTAAATATTACTTTATCAGTGAAAATGGTCCTGTACACATATTGGCGATAGCATTTTTAGAACAAAATTAAATCATATATTCTAATACGAGCAAATCTTGTATGTGGTTATATATATATATGCAAATTTTATCTTAAAAACGGCTCTAACGATTTTGACAAAATTTCGTATCCTACCGTTTTGGGGCACCAGAAAACCATTGGGCTAGGTCACATGTTCAAGAAAATTCGATTAGTGGGTCATTTTGGAACATGGTCTAGCTAATTGTATCTAAAAAATGGTTCAAACGATTTTGACGAAATTTTGTATCCGACCATTTTCGGGCACGAAAAGACTATTGGGCTAGGTCACATGTTCGAGAACTTTCAATTAGTGGGTTGTTTTTGGGTCAATGCGGGTCAAATTTATTTTATCTAGAAAACGGCTCTAACGATTTTGATTAAATTTTAGGTCCTACGAGTTTCGAGCACGATAAAATCATTGGGCTAGGTCACATGTCCGAGAAAATTCGATTAGTGGGTCATTTCTGGGTCATTGTGGGTCAAGATCTAAAAAGGGGCCCAATTTACACTAAATTTTGCATCCAACAGTTTTCGGGCACGAGAAGACTGTTGGGCTAGGTCACATGTTCGAGAAAATTCAATTAGTGGGTCATTTTGGGTCATGGTCAAATTATTGTATCTAAAAAACGGTTCAAACGATTTTGACGAAATTTTGTATCCGACTATTTTCGGGCACGAGAAGACTATTGGGCTGGGTCACATGTTCGAGAACTTTCAATTAGTAGGTCATTTTGGGGTCAAAGCGGGTCAAATTAATTTTATCTAAAAAACGGCTCGAACGATTTTGATTAAATTTTGTATCCTATGAGTTTCGGGTACGCGAAAATCATTGGGCTAGGTCACATGTTCGAGAAAATTCAATTAGTGGGTAATTTCTGGGTCATTGTGGGTCATGATCTAAAAAGCAGCTCAATTTACAATAAATTTTGCATCTAATGGTTTTCGAGCACGAGAAGACTGTTGGGCTAGGTCACATGTTCGAGAAAATTCAATTAGTGGGTCATTTTGGTCATGGATCATTATGGGTCAAGCTGTTTTATCTTAAAAACAGTTCAGAGGATTTGAAATAAATTTAGCACCCTACAGGTTTAGGGAACAAGAAGACAATTAGGCTAGGTCGCATGTTCCATAACTTATGATTAGTGGGTCATTTTGGTCATGGGTCATTATGGGTCAAGCTACTTTATCTTAAAAACGGCTCAGACTATTTACACTAAATTTTGCATCCTATGGTTTTCGGGCACGAGAAGACTGTTGGGCTAAGGTACATGTTCGAGAAAATTCAATTAGTGGGTCATTTTGGTCGTGGGTCATGATATTTGAACTCAAATTTAATTTTGACCAAGCATAGCTCGGTCTTCCCTGCTCGTATTAAAGGAAAAGAAAAAAATGCATCGCAAGTGTATCTACATAAAAAGCTGCACGGGCAGAAATCATGTAAAGAGACAGTGTAGTTTTAAAACTTACAAATAAAAAATATAATAAGAAGAATTGGCTAAGCATGCTCTATATATTTTCCGTCAGCTGCAATACATAACTGGGGTCAACCGCATATGTTTATTATCATCCCTGTTACTGTTACCTTCTTGTAATACCTCATAGCTTTTCTAATTTGATATATAGTCGTTGTTCCCTTCCTCCCCCCTGCATATTTCATACCTTATTTTAAACTTTTTTGCATCTTACATTGACTACTTATCTTCAAGTTTAAATTTTTTCAGACGCCCTGTAAATGTCGGCCTTCGCTCAAACTTGAAGACTTTGCCAAAAAAATGCAATACTTTGATAGCAATGTGGTTCAAAGTGGTTTTTAGTGACAAAACTTGATGCTTTTAATTTATAATAGTAATTTAACTTTAATGAATAATAATCTGTTTAATCTTCTAATTCATTCTAATCTTTAACGATTCATCCTTATCTAAGTGAAAACCTCAGCCTTACTCAAAATTTGGAAAGCGATAAATCATAGAATGGCTACTGATACAAAATCTAGAAAATGTAAAGAGGTGTAATTTTTTTTTGAAAATAAGTATTTCTGTAAAGTTTATTGAAAGAGGGAAAATAATACATATTATTAAACTGTGAGAGAATTAAATATATTGCTGTTGTTTACAACCCATTTTCCCCCTTTTATTTAAATATTTAATAAATAAAAGAAATTAATTTGAGCCACTTTTTTACCCACTTTCTTTTATCTTACATTTCTGTATCTATGTGACAGTCAAATCTTGTGATTCATTTTTCACCCACTTCCTTGTTGACGTAGAGCTTTGAAATTTGGAATATATATATATGTATACCTGAGGAAAATACATGAATTGGACATTAATTTTTTAAAAATTAGATCAGTAAGGGGGGGGGGGGGGTTCGGTCAACGTCGGCACAAAAGTGGCATTTACCCCCATAGAAATAACATTACGATTGTTTAATGGAAAAAAATAGCTCCATTGTTTCAAAATTCATCCATTTTCACCACATTGCTGCCCGCATCAGTATGACATCATTGAGTGTCGCACATATTTGTCTTTTATAATATAAGTTGACTTTTTGTGAATTTTAATGAAAGTATGTTTTTTTTATATTTAATTTATTTTTATTAACGTTAAAAGTAATTTTATTAGGAAAGTGTTTCTTAAATAAGTCATCTGGCACAAGCATATTTGCCATAGAAACTCTACTTCAAAATTATATCTTTAAAAAATTTCCGCTCAGTTCTTTAAACACTTATAGAATGGCATGGATTCAAATCAATTTATAACTAGAGTAGACTTTTATATCGCTATTAATAGTGTGGTAACATTCACTGAGATGATTCGCACATTAAAATTTCAATTCATCGTAAAAAATATTTACGAGTTAAATAACTTCTATATCAAATTTGAAGTTTCTAGTACTGATAATTTCAGATGAATAACAACTTTAAAAAGTTTTCGGCTTATATCAGCACTTAAAATTTCGAATATTTTAAAAGCCATTCTTCATGAGCATCTGCATGTTAATAGCTACCAGATAAATCTTGATGAAACGAGTTTAGAAGATTTACTTAACAATCAGGGCTCCCAAATGGTCCGCTTTTTGAATACCAGTATTTTCTTAGAAAAATTTTATTTTTAGATTTTTCTTGTAAATTTTGCAGAAACAACCTACGGAAGTAAATTTTTGCAGAAAAGTTTTAGAAACCTACTAAGAAATTTTCTGTTAAAAAATATTGGTATTCAGTTTGTGAACCATTTGAGAGCCCTGGACAATTCATCCTTTTAAAATGTAAATTAAAAAAATAATAATAAATAAGATTTTATGAGCATGTAAGTCCTGAAAGTATATGTGTGCCAAGTTTTAAGTCAGTTACTCTTGCTCAAATATTTCCACACAAATCATGATGAAACCAATATTTTTGAACGTCTTTCTCCATTTCATCCCGTAAAAATTCAATACTTACAGATTAGAAGTAACCTAGTAACTGATTTAAAGAATTACTAATTCTACAAAAATCTTGATGAAACGTGATTTTCAGAAATTTTCTTTATAAGGATACTGGTCTATTTCAAATTCGTACTGGGATGTTCGGAAAGTCCTTTCATTTGGGAAAACTAATTCGTACCGGAAAATTCTGCCCGTCAATTGACATTAGGTATTGAAATTAATGTCTAATAATTAAATGATAGAATTTTCCGGTACGAATTGGTTTTCCCAAATGGAAGAAACTTTCTGAACAACCCAATATTTTTACACGTTGTTCAAAATTTGGACAGTGGCATATATAATCCAGAATGTTAAATAATCTTTTCATCATATATAACATACCTGCGAAATTTAATCTCAGCCGAAAACACTGTTTAAATGCTACCCTGCTCAGACACATACACATATTGACTCATTGCAAAATCACCAAACACAGACTTTGGGAATCTTAAAGAAAATACCAACTCGCACACATGTATATGCACATACATAGAGAATTGTTACAGAAATAGGAAAAGCAGACTCAGGGAACCTATAAAAGTAAAGATATAAATTTCATAGTCTTTTTTCTTGTCATGATTACAATATTTTCCTTACATTATACGTGTCCGTAATGTAAAAATGCAGTAATTTTCAATGCTCTTAGTATACAATAGTTATTCTATGATTATCTCAAAAATAAACAATGTCTAACAAAAGTCTCATTGCGTGGATTAGTGTTATTAAATTACGAATTCTGTTTCAAATACGTATTTTCACACATGAAATAAGGTTAACAATATTTTAATTTATGGGAAGCTATGAACGACCAACAGATAAAAAAACTTTAATTAATTTAATTTAAATAAATTTTAATTTAAAATTTAAAATTTAATTTTTCAATTACTTTTCTCTGCAATTCAAAATGAAAAGCAAGATTCATAATCAAGTTTGCCCTATGGGTGATACAGATACAGACCCTAATGATTGAGCTATGAGCGTCCCCCTATTTTTTCCCCCAGGACTACACCACTGATTTCAAGTATATGAAATCCAATAAATGCATTATCACTGCTCCCAATTGTTATTTAAAAAAATGTTCCAACATCATATGGTTTCATCATACTTGTTCCTAAATAGCATTTTGCTAGTAGATGGCACTAACATACATGGGAGTTTTTTGGTGCTTTTCTGTTAGCCGGGTGCCAGTGATATATGTACATACATAAATACATATGTATATATATATATATATATATATATATGCATATGTGTGTATGTATAAATATTTATATATAAATATGTGTATATATACGTGTGTGTGTACATATGCATGCATATATATCATTGGCGCCCAGTTAACCGAAAAGTACCGTTTTTTTACTATGGACTATTGAATTCAAGTCTTCAAAGTCATGTAATAAATTAATTCAAAAACTGAATTTGGTTATATTTTATGCCTTGTATATATTTTGTTAAAATTAAGATGATTTTCTAATAATTTGTATAGCTAAATGATTATTTAATTACAGAATAAATTTATTTCTCTTTCATTTTTCTGTAAATACATGGAAAGTTTGTGGAGTTTTAAATGGTGTAAAAAAAAAAAATAATTAAAATATATTTCGAAAGTCAAATATATTTATGTAATAACTTTTGTGTTTTATGCTTCCTTGATTTAAAGAGATGAAAGAAATAGTTTAATTAACCTTTGACTTAAATAATAATAATAATAATAAAAGCTAAAGATAAATGTCAAAAACTGCATTAACCATATGCCAGTTTTATGCAACATTTCAAAAAGCTATGAACAACCTGGCAATATTACTTCAATTACAATGATGATAATACAATAAATATTTAGTAATTTGATGGGGCTTACTTAATACCATTCTTGTTGAATATTAATTTAGAGTCACCCGGGGTAATTCCTGGTCAAAAATCATCAACATCCAATTATTATAAAAACTATTAAAGGTATTGTTTTCAATTTTTTGTGGAATAAGCCCCCTTTGATGGCTATATAAGAAAATGCTTATTTAAATGTAAATGCACTTATAATTGAAATAATTATAATTTTTAAGTGACCAAGAATTACCCCGGAAACGGGGCAATTCTTGGTCACTTCTGGGGTAATTATCGGTCAGCATCATTTTTGATGTAAATAAAGTAGTAAAGTTAATTTCTTTAAGACTGAGTATTAAAATAAGTAGAATCAATCTTGTAAAAGATTTATTCATCTCATAATTGTGAAATAATAAAGCATAGACTTTGTTTTGGTTATAAATACAAATTTATTTGATGTGCTAAAGACTATTGTACATTTTACAAAACATTAATAACCCAAAGAATTTTTATGCAGTTTTCCAACATTTATAAGCAGTATTTATTACTTATTTATCCAATATGAATGGATTAATTAATACCTTGCAAATTTATTGGCCCATAAAATGTATAACTGAATGTTTATGTCTTTGATTTTATCTCACTTTGGTTTCAGTCTTTTTTTTTTCCAAGAAATTTTACACAAACTTCAATAAATATCTTTATTATAATACACAGCATAACAATTAGGTTCCTCTATTGCATTATGTATATTTTTATGCACCATTTTGACATTTTGCAATGAGATAATAATATTATAGATACAGTAGTAATCGTTAATATAGTAGAAGAAAATTTTATAACTTTTTTAAAGATTGTGATATGCCATAGTTGAAATAAAATAAAATAATTAAAACTTTAAAAATGACACAAATCTTTGTAAAATATGTAAAAATCAAGGTTAATCTTCTTTTGCAGAAATTTGAATTACAGTTTTGAATGTATTTTTTCAATATTAAATTTCAACCAAATGAATAATTTAGGCATGCATTTTAAAGCAAAGGGTTCAAAGTATCTTTAAGATTTTTTACAGTTTGATTAATTGTTATTTTGATAATGAAAGTGAAAATGATCGAGAGTTACCTCAGAAATTCAGTGACCAGGAATTACCCCGAGTGACTCTACTTTATTAAGAACTATAATTAACTAAAATGTGGTAAACAACGTGGTTACAGTTAACTTTACAGTTAATGCTTAAAGCATTTACGAACAATTAAAATCCCTAAACATGACAATAAAAAGGAATTAAATGATGAGAAAAACATTGACCAGGAATTACCCCAGTGACCAAGACTTACCCCAGTTACATGGGGCAATATTTGGTCAACTTCTGTAAATTATTTAAAATAGTATAAGCAATATAGAGACTATTTTTTAATAGCTAAAGTAGTTGATAATTGAATTAAACAGAAAGAAAAGAAAAATATTTAAAATTTGAGTTGTGACAATCTTTGTAAAAATGTGCCACTGCTGAGACCAATGTTGTTTTACAGGAACTAAGCAAGCACTTTCAAAACAATTTTTTTCCTCAAACTAAATAAGTAGTAATTGTACAATTAAATCATAAATTCTAAAGAAGATAGTTTAGAGTATCTCTATAATTTTTTTAATTTTGGTGAGGACTTTTCAAACACTGAAAAGTACTGTGACCAAGAATTACCCCTGAAAGTCGTTGACCAGGAATTACCCCGGCTGACCCTAATATGTTTATTTCAGTTTAATCCATTTGTTCCAACTAATTTCAGTAAATTTTATAAATAAAATTGAAAATTATAACTTCTATAGAGAAAAATAATTATTATTATGTAATTATTATTATTATTATGAAATAATATATCATAGATATGAAAAAAAATATATAAATAATATATGCAAAAAAGTATGTACTTACTTTTTAAATCTTATGTAAGGTTTGTTATGCATAACTAAAATATATTAATCATATAGACTTTTTCCCCTATTTTTGTAAAATATACAAATTGCTTCAAATTTAAATTATTTTTTAATCAAATACTTTTCCAGTTACAATATCAGTATTTTTCTTTTTTAATGCGTTCAATTATTCGATTGCTAGTTTAATTTGAAATAATACTTGTACATATCATTGTTTTCTTTTAAATGGTTTATGTTAATTATTTGTGTTAGGTACAGTTAGTATCTCACAAGCATAATTAAAAATAAAGCAAATATGAATATACAAGCTCTGACAATTATATGAATCTTCAACTAATTGAAAAATATCAGGGTAATCGTCCAAACATCATTCAACACTGTCTTCAATCACTCTAGCTGTGATGGTTTCTAAAATTTTAAAAGGTATTTAATTGAAAATTTCACCCCTCCCTCCTCCATGAAAGAAAAACAGAAAAGATTAAAATATTTTTCTTTATATATAATATAAATATATATAGTTTTTTATGAAAATAAGAAAAAATATCCTTTCATTCCAATTGATAGGCATTTTTAAATTACAATAATGTGACAAATAAACGAATTTTAAGCTGTGTATATTAAGAAAAGAGACATTACAGACTTTTTAATCTATTCTTGCTTTAAATGTTGTCAAACATTTTTCATTATACTTTATTTATTTATTTATATTTTTTCTTTAGGTGTGAGGAGAGATGTGAGTATTAGATTTTTTTTTTCTATTGTAAGTTGAATAAATATAATGTACAAAAAAAACTTCTTAGTGTCAGCTCAAGATATTTACATGATCAGAGGTAGCCTGGCTGCATATAAAATATATGCTTGTAGTGGAGTTCAATAAAAATAATTTTTAATAAAAAAATAATTTTAATAATAATAAATAATAATTATAAATAATAATAATAATAAAATTAATAATAATAATAATAAAATTAATAATAATAAATAATAATAATAATAAATAATATTAAAAAATAAATAAATACATGCTTATAATGGGGTTCAATAAACGTAATTTTTATTTTGAGTCACTATTTCTGTCTATGACACATCTATTTCTGTCTATGACACATCCCTCAGAAATATTTTATGAAAAATTAACTCTTTGCAAGTTATCAAAACAAAACAAAGAAAAAACTTGAAAAGCTTTCTTGTTGAGAAAATGGAGGTTTGAAATAATTTCCAGAAACCATGTGTAAAAAAGAAATGCACAGCTGAATGTTTAAATACAATTCATTGTTAAGTGAACACACTGCAGTTCAATTTTTAATAAATGACAGAAATATCAATTTTCCAACATTTTGCTTAAAATGAATTTAGACATGCATAGTATTTTATCCCAAACTGCCATAAATATCTGAAAAAACTTTTCACTCTATCCATTTCCTCGTGAATGTTTCAGAGTTGCAATCTCTAATTTTATGTGCCAAAATTAGGGATTTGATTTCTAGTAATACTAGAGTTTTCAGAACTAAAAATATTCAGAATAAGTTAATATTCAGTTTTACTGCATTTTTTACAGATGTCATAACATTTTATATATATTTTTTTAAATTAACTTTTTAGAAATCTGTTCCTTAAAGTTATAGAGGACATATAAGGTAAGTACTGAACAAAAGCTATTTCAAAATTGTAGAAGTGTGGTTTTAGAATTTTCTCATTTTTTTTTAATTTAAAATTTTCCACTTTCACTACAAAAATTGCATTTTCATTGATTAAATGATTTTCCTTCATAAAAACACACAATAACATGTTAATAAAATAATCTAAAATACTCAAAAAAAAAAGTCAAATATTACAGTCTTCTTAAAGTAAACAAATAAACTACTTTAAAAATTGGTTTTAATTTTAATTTTTAAGTAGGCATTAAATTTATTTAGAGTATTTCTTGCTCACACTGAGTATCGAGCACTATGTGAAAATTTTGCTAATCCAAAATGATTCAGATTAATACCAGTTTAGTGATATTATTCTGCATTTTAAATTCAGTGACACTGCAGCGATTATAGTTAGATTAAGTATTATTATTATTATTACAAATGAGCTCTTAAGACAAATTTTATTGCATCCTTAAAATATGGACAATTAATATTTTTTTAATCAAAATTTGAAAAGTAAATCAGATTTAATGCATTATATGTAATTTAGTTTACTTGCATACTTGTCTGTATTATGTTTGAATCATATAAATTTTATAACGAAAGTTAGAAGAATTCAAAAAGTTTATCAAAAGGATACTGTATGTTTAAGGGATAATTTTTTTAAATTTAAGTTTCTTCTATGCACTTGTGCTACGTTCCAGTGTAATTTCTATATTTTCATATCTTTTAAAAATTCTAACTTCAATAATTATTTAATTTTATGGACCAATTTTTGATAAAATTCTTGGAGTTTCTGTTCAGACTTTTGTGAGGAGGAAAAGAAAGGCGTCTTCTCTAACTTACTTCAAAGTAAATAAAATGTGCAACTCACAAAACATAGTTTACTGAAGATTCCTAAAGACAGATGGCAGCATGGAAAGATATTAATCGAAAAGTGATTTAATATCATACTGTCTGTCAGAAATTTAATCATAAAGAGGTATTTCTCAGCTATTATAGATACGAATTTTTCTATTTGCACGTTATATCGCAACTTTTACTATTTTCACTGTTAAAAGAATATTTCGGAGTCTGATTTATTTTAGTTCTCTTTTAATTAACAACATAGCAGAGAAATAATTAAAGGAATATAGATTTACTGTGCAGTTGAATTAGGCCTAATGATCACCATTTAAGCAACATTTCCATTGAAGTTGATTTATTCAAAGGTACGGCATTTTCTATTTAATATAGCAATAGATCTGAACAATATAAGAAATATTCATTCAATTTCAGATTAATTTTGTCTTAATTATCGATTTTATTAGAGATATAACGTTAAAACAAATTAGGTTATAGCGTATGTATATAAAAATGATTGAAATTTCAAGTGTTTCAATTGAGATTTGTTTATAAATTATGTAAATTAAACTTATTTTACTTAAATATGTTTTTATTTCATGATTTTCATGTTAATTTTTAGTATTCAGAAAATTTTTCATTAAAATTTTGCAAATCATGCTTTTATAAATTTTTTTATTAATTAATAATTAATTAATGAAAGAATATGCATTTCTTTCATTAATTTGCTTTCTGAGCTCATAAGTCAGAAAATAAAATAACATGACTAAGAGAAATAGCGAAAAAAATCCTTTGTGAATGCAAAGCATAAATAAACGATCACACAGCCATTTTACCTTCACAAGACATCACAAGAATATTGTCCATCATGAACAATAGTCTAAAATTGTACCTTTAATAAAAATATAATCTTTTATAGTGAAAAATTGGTATATCTAAATTGTTTAACAAATGTAGCAGAATTTCTAAATAGCAGACTCCCCGAGATCGTTGAATAGTGTCCTGCATCGGATTAGGTTGTCCCTATTTTTCTTTTTTTTTGGAAAACTTATGGGACTAATAAATAATAAGTCTGCACTGTAAAAAATAACCAATGTTTTTTATTTTATGAAAATATACTATAACCACGAACAAAAGTATGATACAATCTTCTGAGTTATCCGAAATTCTGAATAGTGTGTACCATTGTCTTTTGAATCCCCAGAAACCAATGCATTTCCAAAACTTAAAAAATTATTTATAAAAACAAAGTATTTTTCGGAAACGTTTCCAAAGGGTTTTTATAATGTATTAATTAGTGCCCTCAGCCTGAAATACCTATTTTCTGAATGCTATCAATTCTCAAGTAAACATTTTCATGCTCAAAAAATATGTTTAACAGACAAACATGCAAAATTAACAGCGTTAACGATAACATTAAAATCAAGATTATTTCTTTATTCTTTCATGTATAAATTAACTTATGCGGCTGAAAAAGTTTACTTGAGAGTTGATAGCATTACAAAAACAGGTATTCCAGGCTCAGGGCACTAATTAATACACTATAAAAACCCTTCGGAAACGTTTCTGAAAAATACTGGCTGCGTAAAATACTTTGTTTTTATAAATAATTCTTTAAATTTTGGAAATGTATATTGGTTTTTGGGGATTCAAAAGACAATGGAACACGCTATTCATAATTTCGGATAACTCAGAAGATTATATTATATTTTTGTTTGTGGTTATAGTATATTTTCATAAAATAAGAAACATTGGTAATTTTTTACAGTGTAATAATAAACTGTTGGTGTGACTAATTTCTTTCTGTCCATTGGATCACTCTAGAATGTTTCTTGCAGGTCAGATTTTGTATTTACAAAACTGGGATTTTCACAATCAAATTAATGAAAATAACCAGAACTCTGTTTCAGAGGAATTGAGTTCATTATATTAAGTTTTAAAATATTTGCTATAATTAACGTTTTAATTTTATTAGTACATATTAGTAGATACTTTTTAATTATTAAAAATATAGGTACTTCTCTATTATCTTGTTCGCCACTTTTCATAACAAAAAACTATCGCCAAACTGTAACGCCCAATAAACAGGAGAGCATTGCCATTGGACTATCAAAATAAATAAATAAATAAAATATAAGAATTTAACGACACAATTGTTATTTTAATGAATGAAATAACTAATAAATCAGTAAAACATAATGAAAAATACAAGCAAATATCGAATTAAAAACCACTGGATGACATTTGACATAACAAACACATATAATGCTTATGACATTAAATAAATGGGATTGCATTTTGGGCGTTTAATGTTACAGTTTGGCGATAGTTTATGTTATTAAAAGTGGTCGACGGGATAATAGAAAAGTACAGAAATATATTTCCCCATGTTAAATGACTGGTTAAGTGGACCTCTCAAAGCATTAATCTAATGTTACTAATTTATTTAATTAAAAAAAACTTTTCTTTAATAACATTTAAACAGACTGTTAGTTTCATTTCACTTCAAGTTTGGATATAAGAGCGTTGGATTTGGGCAGTATTGCGAGTCAACAAAAATTATTTTGCTGTTTTCACGTTTGGATGTAAGTTGACTTCAAAATGGATTGTTTTGGTTTCAGGTTGGATACAACCCCACCAATGCAGGACACTATTGGAACCAGTTTGCTATTCCATTTGCTATGGAGGTTTCTATTATTCAGAGGTGAAAGCTTACAAATATATAACTGTTAGGAATGGAAAATGGTGTTTGCTCAATAGAGATGCACACTATTGTGGATCGTCCGTTATGGTGGTTTTATTCTATATCATTTTTTCATTTGTAAAAATACTCAAGCTTTCTTTTGAAAAATCGGTCAACCAGCACCTGAACCACAAGTATAAAAACCTAACCTGAATCTGACCTGAACTCAAAACAATAAAAGTCAATCAACCTGCAGCAAAAAAGTAGAAGCCAACCTGACCTGAAGCAAAAAAGATTATTGCTAACCTAACTAGAAAAGAATGGGTGGGGTTCTGGAAAATTCAGGTTACCCAATATGATGCAGGAATCTAATCCAAACTTATTGCAATGTGTCTGTGTTAGTGAATGTTTATCGATAATTTTAATATAAAGAAAATTTGAAGCAAAAATTAAAAATTCTTATAAAAAATGTGTCAGAAAACTGTGCTATGACATATTTTATTTATGCGTCTGAGAGTCTAAGGTTAGTGAGTACTTTGTTTTTATATTAAAGGCATATTTTTTGCAAACTCCCCATACAGAAGTTACCAATAAAATCTGAAGATAAGGTAGATTTTTACTGTTTTCCCAGTATTACACAGAAAAGAAGAGATGCTGAATAAAATAAATATGTAAGAAAAGTGCTATCTATGTCAATGAAATCTGCAGATGAAAAGATTTTTAATGTTTTCCTAGCAATACGTAAAGCAGATGTGCCACTGATTGAAAATTATATATATATATATTTGAAAATATCTGTAATAATGAAATCTACAGATGAGGCAGTTTTTTAATGTTCTCACAACAGCATGTAGAGAAGATGGATTGCTAATGAAAATAATTATAAAACATATTTAAGAACAATTGCTGTATCGATGAAATCTGCAGATGTGTTACATGCTCTTTATTTATTTTCATTCATCAACTGTATTTGCAAATAATATACCCTTATATTAAAAATGTAGTATTCACTAACCTTAGACTCTTAGTCATAAATGAAATATGTCAATAAGAAAATAAGACAGTTTTCTTATACTTTTTTAGGCATTTTAAATTCCTGCTCCTATTTTGTTAATTAAAATTAGGCTCAATCATTAAATAACTTGGATTATTTCAATAAGCATGGATTAGTATTTCATTGAATCAGGTAAACTGATTTTATCCAAAACTGATCCAACTTGCGGTTTGGGTTGAGTGGTGTTTCTATTGCAATTTCTCTTTTGGGTTGAGTTGACTTTCATTTTTTTGTGTTCAAGTCAATTTTAGCTTAGGTTTTAACTGTTGTGGGTCAGGTTGATGATGACAAATATTAAGCTCGAAGCTGCTGTGGTCATCTGACAGCCTCAGAGCACCGAGCCCAACCCTTCCTGCTTTTAGGTGTTTTTAATTTAATGAATTTCCCTTTTAAATTTGTCCAGTTTCAATTTTCTGATTTTTTTCCCTCTCTTCCTGGCTTTTACAAATGCCTCGGCATAAGGTATGTAGTAAGGACCGTGCAAAACAACGCGCACTCCATGAATTCTGCGACAGTTGGCCCACGCACCTATCCTGATTGACATACAGTGGATCGATCATTAAGAAAATGCAAATATAGGACCAAAAATAAGTCATTAAATAACTAATATTTTTTAAGAACAATTATACTTTAAGATGTATATAGGATGAAGAGCTATGAAAATATAATTTGCATTAAACTACGAAATGAAATTTAATATATCTCGGGTTTTATAATATGTTATATGAAAATACAGGAAAACCTGCTGACGCTCATAGGGTTAGATTTACTTTAATAAATAGGTGATCTGATATTTCAGTCATAATATGTTATACTTTCAGATAAAAGTTCTAATGTTTCCGGAAACTTTTTCTTTCTTTGCACACTTGTTATTTTCTGTATAGAAATGGAAATCAGAGGGTCAGAAGTTATTAACAACTTCAGTAATAAGTTTTCATTGGATGCCCTACGACTTACTTTTCTCGTATGAGACTCCTGGTACATTCAAAACTCTGTATTTTGAGCTTAGCTAGCTTCTTCTGACAATCGGTAATTGGAACAGCAAATTTTGTGATTACACCTTTTCTGTGAACAGTAATTTATGTACAGAAACTGGCATATAATATCACTCATATTTTAAGGCATCCTGTTTAATGTTTAGTTTACAGTGTGAAAATATCAATTATGTCGGCATTAATTTCTTCTTCACATCTGATCATTTGCATTATAAACAAAATATGTTTAATAAGTTCTTTGCTCAATCCAGTAATCTCATCTGTCTTTCCAAACTCAATAAAAAATATTTTCGCAATGCTTCCATTATGTGTCTCTTTTTAATGGCATCAATTAGCAAACCTAATTCTTTTCAGGATTTTTTTCATACTTCTCTCCTTGATTCTTTATTTTTCATTCTTTTGGGCCTCAGTTCTACCACTCCCTGCTTTAGATGATAAATTGTAGGATATATAAAGCAAATATTCCATAGACTGTACTCTTAGCCCTATCATTACATGCCCATATTAATACGTTCACTAAGCTGCAGGTTTCACTGCTGTATGAGTATTATTTTAATTAATATAATTCTGTGGATATAATGTAGTTTTAATACATTGAGTAATGTTTAATATTGTCAAGGATTACAGTCATATGTGTAATTAAGTTTTTTATATAATGTTTGAATAATCATTTTTCGATTAGCACTTAAAATAAAATACAAAAGAAACAGCATTACAATTTTGTCCTTTTGCTGAACAGTCAGAGGGTTAAATGGAGACTGGAGACACCAAAGCTGTATGAAGATGCATTTACATTTCTTTTTACAATTTTACCAATGTTATTCATTTGTGAACGTTTTTGTACAAAAATAGAACATGTTGAACATGATGATGTATTTGAAATTGCAGTAATAACTTTTCCATCATCATTAACTTCTCGCTATCAATGGTCATATTTTTAAGTGCTGTAGGCTTTAAACTTTTTACTACTTCTTCCATTTGCTGATACTCTTTTTTTGATATCTGAGTATTCTCACCCACAAATTCGAATCTAACAAGCCGACTATATATAGTGGCTACGTTTTGCCAAATAACTTCAGTGCCACATAATAACCTAATAAGGACAAAACTAGTAATAAAAATTGAACTATCTGATAGTAATGAACATTCCTCATCAAATTTTTGTTTATACATGCTTTGGCTTAAAGCACCATCAAAAACCCATTTACATATTAATTTTGAGTGCATGTTGGATTCAAAATGGGATTTACATGTACCCAAAAGTCTAATTACAGTTACACCTAAAATTAACTGCAAATTGATTTAAACTAAAGTATCTGTAATATAGATTAATTTTTTTGGAATGTAACATTCCAGTTTAGCTTTTAGTACAGTTATCCAGCATTTCTCTAAATTCTTGTTTGCAGCAGAAAAGTATGAAATTGTTCTTAACTTTATTTTTAGTATTAATTTTTATACTCATTTAAACTTAAATATAACTAAAAATATCATAAATATTGGCTTATCATATCGTGTTAATCT
The DNA here is from genome assembly GCA_963931845.1 of Maratus michaelseni. Lineage (NCBI taxonomy): Eukaryota > Metazoa > Arthropoda > Arachnida > Araneae > Salticidae > Maratus > Maratus michaelseni. The sequence goes on along the minus strand of OZ007600.1, from coordinate 259,864,097 downwards.
TATGTTCGACACCGGCTATACTTCGATTTATTGTGCACTGCTGTGACAAGCATTAAGCTCAAAAAACTGCTGGGATCATCCGAAAGCCCCAGACGACGGAACCTAACCCTTCCTGCTTTTTGGTGTCTTTAATTTAATGAATTTCCCTTTTAAATTTGTCTGGTTTCAATTTTCAGAATTTTTTTCCCTCTCTCTCTGTTTTCAGCAAGTGTCTCGGCAGTATGGACTGCACGAAACGCCGTGAATTCCTTGGCTGAATTTTTAAAAATATTAAAACCCATTGACGACCGATTTTCAAAAGAAACGTTAAACTATTTTTCAGGTGAAAAATTTATGCATGGTAAAACTTCTACAACAGACAATTTTCCATAGTGGACATCTTTATTTAGAGAACACTTTTTTAATTCCTAGCACTTATATATATGTACAATTTTATCTTTAAATAGTGGACACTTCCAAAAAGCAAACTGATTTAATTTTAGAATTCTGTATGGATGGAGTTGTATTTAACCCAAGTATTTACAGTTACACCTAAAATTTATTTAACGCAAAATCAAAAAATGTATTTGAAGAACCCAACAAAATATGCTTCCTTAGTGTGCATCCTGACCGAAACCCAACACACTTTCACCCCAAACACGAAATGCATGCCAAAATGAAATGAAACTAATAGTTTCTTAAAAATATTATTAAAGAAAGCTTTTTCTTTTTTGAATTTAATAAATTAATAGCATTTCATTAATGCTTTAGGCGTTCCACTTAATCTGTTGTTTAAAATTGGAGAATATAATTTTTCATAATTAATAAAGTATTTGCTAAAATGTACGAAAAGACATTAAAATGTTAATTATAGCAAATGTCGTAAAAAATCAAGTCAATGAACCTAATTCATCTGAAACATAACTCTGGTTATTTCATTTTTGAAAATCCCAACACCCTCACTTGCAAAAACCTACCGTATTTTCGGGAGTAAGCGCCGCGGCGCATACGTGTTTGAAAGTTCAAAATATCGGCGATGCGGCGCATACGCAAGGGCGGCGGGTACAATGATTTTTTTTTCCTTAACATAGCAAAATCTGGATATTGTGAAAAACGAGCCTTCATTTCATGTTTTTTTTTTGTCTTACTGCCTCAAATACACTTTTAAACACATGGATTCATTAACATTCATTCATATTTCACCTTTATTTACATTGATTTAATCTCAGTATAAAGCTCATAAACAGTACATAGTATCACAATATATCTTTATTATAAAAACGTAATTACTATAGTCAAAATATAGTTAACTTACCCATATTTCTCTATTTTCTGTTCAATATTAATAGCTCACTCTTTAAAAGTATTTATTGTATAGTTTACAATAGTTGAAAAATTATATTTATTTTATAAGCACACCGCATACGGCGATATTCGATTAAAACGATAATCGATTGGCGTAGTACGCATATTGGCGTAGTACGTATTTTTTTTCCTATTGTATTTTAAGATAACCTGTGTTTTATTGTTAATTCATATATCTTGTAAGATTTATCGCTATTCTTGTTACTTTTAATCCAATTTTGCCGATCGTTTTTTTTATCGTGACTATTTCATTTTTACCGATTTTTCAATGCTGCGCCGCTTCTAATGGGTGCGGCGCTTACGTATATATATATTTTTTTTTTACCGATTTTTCAATGATGCGGCGCTTACGATGGGTGCGGCGCATATTCCCAAAAATACGGTAATTCTGGCCTCAAGAAAAATTCTAGAGTAAACCAGATGCACAAAAATAAAATTACAGTCACCTTGACCCGAAAAAAGAAAATTAGGGACAACTTGACTCGATGCAGAGGTGTCTGCTACTTGGTGATTTTACTATATTTAAATATTTAAGAATATAGATATGTTCATTTTTCAATATATGATTAAATTAGTATTAGTCATATAATTGTAGACTACTTTTCATAATTACATTAAAAGATGAAATAATTTCCTTTCATTTAGTTTTCGGTTTGAAGCATTTCGGTTTCAGGTTGAAATATGTCAGGCTTGACTCTTTGTCAGTTTTATAGAATTTTTTTTTTCAGGTTCCAGTCGGGTTTCATGTTGATTTCAAATGGAATTTTCAGGTTCACGTTGGGTTGTGTGTCGACATAAATTATTTTTTCATTTAAGTATCAAGTTGTGGTTCTATGGATTTTTTTTTTTTGCCAGGTTTGGGTAGTGTTGTGTGTTGACACAAATTATTTTGTCTTATTTGGATTGTGTTGTGGTTTGATGGATTTTTTTTGTTGTTGTTCAGGTCGGGTTGTGGGTTAATTTCAAATAGAATTTTTAAGTCAGGTGCAACACAATATTTGGATAAGCAGCTGGTCATTTACATATTGTAATTAACCTAAAACTGTATGGACTCATTGCAATAAGCCTGAATAAAATCACGCTAATTGAGAAACAAGTGGTCACTTTTCAGTTAGCCTCACGCTGTGTAGACTCCTTGCAATAAGCCTAAAAATTATCAGGCTGATTGACAAAAGGTAGAAGATTCTACAATTAGCCTGGTTCTTTAAAACCAGCCTAGGCTCTTTGCAAACAGACCAATTTCTCAATTATAGTCTACGACATATGCATCATGTCATGAGATGGATTTATATGACAGAATTTCTCCCAGGCTTAGGCCCTGCTGGTGAGAATATTTATGTATAGTTGGCATTAAACCAGATGGCTCGGCGACAGATTTCCTTTCAAAGTAAACAAGTGCTATTTTTTATTATTATCAATTTAAAAGCAATAAAATTCTGCTTCATTTGCAGATTTAAATAAATTTGAAAATGTATCATTAAAATAAAGAAGTATTTATTTATTTTAGCCACTCCTTCACATACAGAAAATCTGCTAATAAAGCCATCTATTATTATAATTATTTATTTATGGTTCTCAATTATAATCATCTATTGTTTTATCATCATTTAATGTTATTTTTTTCTTTTATTTCAGAGAATCTTAATAACATTTTCTTACATCCATTCAATAAAAAATATCACTCCTATATATTTTCTTATTATACCTGTATTGTTTCTTATTATTTTATCATTTCATTTCCTTTTTTCATTAATGCAGTGTTCTTCTCAAATCCGAGCTCTACTGTAAACAGGTTTGACAGTATTAATAATTTTTAAAATATCACAAATTGTTGAAGTATAGACAAACTATGTTTTATTACACAGTTACATAGTTATTCCAACATAATTTTGCAGTATGGTTCATAATAAATTCCTGTAACATTTCTCCTGATGTAGATGCATGTATTGCAAATGTTTTTAGAAAAGTCTAAGAGGTAGGTAGAAACGTTATACAGTAATTTAACGCTCAATACTTTGTAGCTTTTTACACCTGCATATTTTTAGCATATATGTTAAATTATCTACAAAAAGGAAATGGCCTACAATTATTAGAACAAGAGAAAAAACATGCCTTAAACATTGTGAAGCAAGCAAAAATATTCTGAAAATTTCTTAATGCTCCTAATAATAAAAAATAAAGAAAGATATTTGTCTTTGCAAATTCTTTTAAAAGCAAACTATTACAAGTGAAATGACACCACAAGAACGGTAAGAAAATCAGCTGATGAATTTAACAAATTTAATAATCGTGCATTCAACAATTTTTGACATCAAAAGTATCTACTGCTAATGAAAAAACGTTCTCTTCATTTGGGTTTGTAAAATTTAAATTGAGAAATAACATTCAGGATTAGAAAAAGAAAAAAAAAAATAAATTGTTTTTTTCAAAATATTTTACTAAGCAAAATCAAAGTAGTTGTTTCTAGTAGCTAACGGAATTATTTTTATTTCCTAACAAAAAAAAAAAGATGCAAATCTGGCTTATGTTTTAATGATATAAAGATGTTTCCATTTAACTGAAATTTATATAATCAATTTCTCTCACTTTTTTTACCTTAAATGTCATATAGATCATTATTCTGTTTACGAACTTGTATAATGAGTTATGCAGAAAATTTTAACGATGAAGTACCTGTTTTGGAAACAAAGTTAATAGTTAAAAAGTACTTCTTTTAAAATTATCTTATTTTCGAGTTTTTTCAATTCCTTCCTACTATTAGTTCACACCATAGTTGTAAAGTTTCTGACTTTTTGCACACAAGTGTTTTTTAGAGAAAAATGGTGTTCTTTTAAATCGCAGAAGGCTCTGATTAAATAAAACAACATTTTCTTTACTAAAATACTGGTTTCCAAAAAGCCAAAGAATTGGCAGGTCTGGTTCATACTCTCCCTATATATATTTATATATCTTGTTCAAATTTTCAATCATTAATAAAATACTTTTTATTCATCCACTCAAGTTTAAATACATTTTTTAAACTTGTAGTGGATGACACTTGATGTTAATACAGTTTTTTCAAATATTAATTCATTAATTAAATTTAATTAATTGTAAGTATTTAATAAAAAGTAACTAAAATAAAAATTTTCTTTGTTGACCTAAGTAGGAATTGACTTTACATTTTTTTATATTACTTGTTTACATTACACCTTTTTCACATTTTCACATGCTTCTACATCTTTCATAGTTGCAGGATTCGTAATCTGAGCCTCTATAGATAACACTGTTGGACAATGCATAGACCCAGGGATCAGAAAAACTACTTTTTTATTGTAGCGAACTACAACTACATCTACTTTATCGAAAATGTAGTTAACTACAACTACAGCTACTTGTTTTAAAAAGTAGCGACTACAAACTACTTTTCAAAAGTAGTCACTACTTCGATGCTTTCAGATTTTGTCAAAGCGTTCCATTTACACTAGAAATTGAAGACACGAATTAATTAATAAAGCGACCCCTCGTTATATCGCGTATGCCGGTATATAATTAAATAAATGCAGCATAATCGAGGGCATTAAATAAAGATAACATACAAGAAAATGTTTTGTGTTTGTCTCCAAATTGTTAATTTATACACACATTAAATTTTGTAGCAAAATTATGAGAGAGATTATAATCTAGAATATTACAGAAAAACAACTCTAGATGCAAATAATAAATAAATCTGTAAATATAGAAATTCTGAATATTAAGAAACCAGCGTTAAAACATGAAGACTTAAAAATAAGGAAATAGACAAGTGTTGCCAGAAAGAAAATTAATTCATTTGGTGGATTAGTACTTGATTTTAGCAGCAAGTGTCAATGGGGAAAATCTATCACTTCATGCGATACGTTGTTATAAGTTGCAGCTGAGATTCGCAAATTGTTGAACAGAAGAAATTTTGCACAAAAGAAGCAAATTTCGGCAACGTGATTTACAGAATGATACATTTCCCACCCCTGAAGTAGCGTCGGTTCTCGCTACAAACTACAGATTTTTGAAACACGCTACACTACAAACTACTGTAAAAAGTAGCAGCTACAGAAGTTTCTCTACTTGTAGCGCGCTACTTCCGACCCCTGCATAGACCTAAATCTGAACCAGCATAACTTTACACTCACAAGGATACCTCTTTTGGTGCAGCTCGCACCTATCATCGAGACCTGGTTAATTTTGTAGCCCTATAAATAAAAGTTAGAGAACCGATAAAATTTCTCTGTTAAAATCGCATTTTATATTTTTTTATACTTTTATTTTTTTATTATTGGATTTTAATAGTTAATTTCACACGAAAAGTGAGTTAAGTCGCCAGATATGGCGCTACGAATCGAAACCACGACTCACTCACACACAGGAAACGACTGTAACATTCGGCCATGATTGCCGGTAAAATTCAACGGTAACAAATATAGCCAATTTTGCACCACCATCTTTCAATTATAATGTTGTAATTTTTCAAACTCAAATTTGTAGGTTTCTGAAGGAATTTTTAGACTTTTTTTCAATATTTTATTCTTATTATTGACTAATTAGCATTTTCAACTGCTTTTTAAACAGAAACTTCTATGTTAATAGTCCGATAAGTGGCCTTGAAAATTGCATTTTCAGAAAGTTATGCAGCTGTAAAATAAAAAAAAACCGATTTTAATAGAAAAATTTTATTGATTCTCAAACTTTGTAATATAGGGCTATAAAATATACCAGGTCTCAATGCTAGGTGCGAGCTGCACCAAAAGTGGTTCCCTCGTCAGAATCTTTGAAAAATTCAACAAGTAGAGTTATTTATTAAAACTTAAGTAATGAATCCACATTATTTATTTTGCATATAAAAAATGAAAAAAAGAAATGTAAACAATAAAGATTTAAATATAGTTTATTTTTCCTGTAATTCTAACAGATATGTAAAAATATTTTCACATAAAATATTTAAATTCAATTATAGAAAATGCAATAAAATGTACTAAATATTTAGTATTTATTTGAAGATTATGTTTAATTTAATGCCAATTTTTTTTTCATTGCAGGTGCAGATGTTCGTGAAACTTATTCTGAACATACTGTGAAGAAAACATTTATGAACAAAAATTTTGCTTAAAGACTATATTGTGAGGTATTATCTCATATCACTGTTCCTTTCTGGAATTTTGCATAGAAAATCTTCAGTATCATTTTATTCATTTGATCGTAAGGAGAACGTAAATCGTTTATAATATAGTTAAATTATTCGCTTACATGTGTGAAGTAAAAGGTAAAAGATTTTTTACAAATATAATTTATTTTTTGTTATAAGAACTTCATTAGTAGGTGTTCTGGTAAAGATTCTCAGAAATGTAATTTAAAATGCACCGTCGTGTTGATAGTAAAAAAAAAAGATATTTCACTTATGAGACATCTAATAGAAGACTTTTATGAAAAATCTAATTTTAAGAGGTGTATTCACACCCATCAGAAGTCTTTCACTTGGGAGGTGTGTAATAAAAATTTTCTTTGATGTCTAATTTAGATGCGCATCATTATATTCATACTAAAGACAAATTATTCACGTGTGAGGTGTGCAACAAAGTATTTTCTAAAAAAATTCATTTATATGAGCATTGTCGTGTTCACACTAAAGCTAAACCTTTCTCTTGTGAGGTTTGCAACAAAGAATTTTCAAAAAAATCTAATTTGAATGTCCATCTGCGTGTTCATACTAACGTGAAACTTTTCACTTGTGAGGTGTGTAACAAAGGATTTTCAATTAAATCTAATTTAAATGTCCACCTGCGTACTCATACTGCAGAGAAACCTTTCCCTTGTGAAGTGTGCAACAAACGATTTTCTCGCAAATCTTCTATGAATAACCACCTGCGAATTCATACTAACAAAAACCCTTTCCCTTGTAGTTTGTGCTACAAAGCATTTTTTATAAAATCTGAATTAAAGAGACACATGCGAGTTCACACTGAGGAGAAACCTTTCTCTTGTGAGGTGTGCAACAGAGGATTTTCCCACAAAACTTCTTTGAATTATCATCTGCGAGTTCACACTAAGGAAAAACCTTTCTCTTGTGAGGTGTGCAGCAAAAGATTTTCTCAGCACTCTACTTTGAATAACCACCGACGAATTCATACTAAAGAGAAACCATTCTGTTGTGCGGTGTGCAATAGAGGATTTTCCCAAAAAGCCCATTTGAATGCCCACCTGCGAATTCACACTAAAGAGAAACTTTTCACTTGATAGGTGTGCAACAATGAATTTTTTCAAAAATCTCATTTTAATGTTGTACTGCGTGTGCATAATGAAGAGAATCTTTTATTTTATGAAATGTGTAGCAAAGGTATTTTTATAAAATCTCGTTTAAATTGCTACCTGTGTATGCATATTAAAGATAACCCTTTAATTTTTGGTCTTATTTAAATAACCATTATTCTATCCAATCCAAGTTCTAAGATTTTTTTAAAGTTAAGAATATTGCATTTTATTTTATTCATTATGTTAATGTCCAAAGAAAGTCCTTTTTATTGTGTTTGCAATTGTAGATTTTTTTTAAATCAAATTTGAATTTAACTGTGTAAAGAAGACATTTCCCATTTGTGAAATGAAGGATTTTCTTTAAGAATGTAATTAGACCTTTTCTTACCCTTCTTAATGTGTAAACATTCATGATATAGGGATTGGACATAAAACATTTTTGCTGTTATTATCTTTAAGTTAAGTAAAACGAAATCTTTTGCTTATAAAATATTGTAATCGCAGTTTGTTAAATGCTTAGTTTTTGATATTGTCATTGAACATATTATAAATTTGTAATAAAAATATTTTGTATATTGGATGTATTTTTTACACCTTAAATGTAGATTAAACTGGTTAAATCTGAAGCATGTGTTCATCAGTAAAGTAAGACAAAATTTTTATTCTTAACATTACCAATTGTACATTCAGACATTATGTAAAAACATTTTAAAAGTTCCGCCTTCCCCCAGAAAAACTGTCCATCATCACTAAAAATGTAAAAACTTTTCCATAAAACTGTCACCATTACGAAAACGTTTTCGCCTCAGCTGGAGCATCATCATTTTGTAATGGAACTTTTATCATGTGATTAAATAATGTCTGCATGTGCAATTGGTAATGTGAAGAATAAACATTGAAAATTCAGCTATTAGTATTTGAATATCTCTGTTAAGTGAAAACAAAGGTGTTGTTGTACCGGAACCTCAGCTAACATTGTCATTTTCTATTAACTATAATAATTTATGTGCATGACCATTTAACCCGCTGTGCTTTGAGGGTTTTTCAAGGTACCAATAGGAAAAACTTTATAAAATTGATTTACACATCTGTTATCAGGAATATAATTAAAAATGAGTTATAGATACTTTTTTATAGATAACTTACCTTCTTTTAAAGTGTTATTTGTTGTATAAAACAAAAATATTTTTAAATGAATTAAAACTCTTTTTTAAAAATTGTTTTAATCAAATGTGTTCAACTCTTTCGATGTTGGACTGCAGTAAAGTTTCAGTTCTGAATTATTTCTATTTTAAGTGCAATATATATAAATATATAATATGTATATACAATATACATAATATTTTTATTACAAATATTATATCTTCACATTTTCCAACTATTTTCTATAAAATGCAAAATTAAAAAAAAAAAAAGATTTGAATGATGTAAATATTTCACAAAAGCCCTATAAATAAAGATTTAGTTCATTAAATTCATTTGTAAAATCCTTTCTAACATTTATATATTTATTGTGTAAAGCTTTTTTTTCAGAAAATTGAGAAATATAATTTGGAAGATAAAATTTTCATTATTTTAAAATTGAGACATAATGGGTTAAAAGATTTCCTATCCCATCTCATATTACTCGAGTATCTTAATAAATAATTCCGGAATTATACTTTTATATAATTGTTAGTTAAACTCTTCATAAAAGACCTTTTATAATGCAAAAATCAGTTCATTATATGACATTAGGAATATATGGATTGGGAAAAAATCCAATTACAAGTGCTCTTTAATCGGCTCATTTTTTAAAATTTAGAATGGATAAACTTTCGTTACTAGTCACATTTAGCATAAATTTCTTAATAAATCTTACACTATCTGTATCATTAATACTGTTACAGATTATTCACTCTAGCTCTGGTGCTTGTGAGACTAGCACAGCCTTCTTTATTATATATTGTTGTTCATGTAAGCATACCTTAAAAGCTAGACTGCATAATTTATTTTCATATATCTTTCTTGCTGTCTTTATAACCACTGAAAGTTAGAATAACGCATTAACATTGAAATTTACTTCAGCACATGAATTTTATTTGTTTTGTGCACATCTTTTGTTATGCTAGAATAAAGTGAGGATAAATATCTCTATTTCATAAGAGTTTCATATTTGAAAATATTCATTCATGTCTCCCTCCCATGAAACATCTGCTTCATTCATTTGTTCCCTCCCCTTTTATCCTTCACTATTAAAAATCTTTATTGCTCCATAAGTTTTTATTGTATGCTTTATTTGTTAGTTTGTAGTATAACAATAAATAAATAATCAAATTTTGCGATGCGGCAAAATCAAAGGGGGAATGTACATGAAAAATGCTCTATTTGCATAATTATAAAAGGTAAAAGAAAAATTCTAATCTATGAATTTCCAGTTAGGATTGTAGACATCGTAGCTGCTTTTTTTGTTAAAAGTATATGGCCTATGGAAAATATTTCTGGTGGTATAAATTCACTTGTATTTAGCAAATATAGTTTTTGGAATCAATATCAGATCTAAGAATCAATTAAAAGTCAACAGCAGTAGATCTATTGGATTGGTGACAATACTTTTCTTTTCCTCCTTTTAATGGAAAACTGTGATATAGTTTTAAAATGCATCAATGAAATCTATCAAAATATTTTTTTACTAATTTCCAACATTAAATATTTCATTTATCCTGATCAAAATTGGTTTTGCAATACAGTATTTATTTTCTGCATTGTCATTAAAAATTAATATTTTTGCAATTTCTCAATTTGAGTCTTTAATTTTACTCATTGTTCGTTTAGTTACTCAAAATACAACTATGCTGTTGGAGTATGTTTCTTTTATAACATTTCATGAAAGCAAAAAATAGTCACTCATGTGTTAAAAGATGATAATTTTCAATCAGTTGCATTTTATCTCAGCATTTAAAAATTGTAACTTAGCATTGGAAAATTTGTAGCTAATATATTTATGAGAATGATTTATCCTAGATTAATTTTAACACAATTATTCAAATTGATAAAGAAATCATGTGAGTTGTAATTTCCCTACTGGGTGAAAAATCTCTGGGCCAGTTGGCCCTAGGTAAAATTAATCTAGTGTAATCATGTATCCAGTGATTACTGGAGTTCCATTACTTGCGATTTATTCTGTTGAGCTGATTCAGATTTCAAACCAGATGCTATGATCAATAAGGTTAACTGGGTGAATTAGGTCCTCCAGATTCGTCTGGGATGTCTCAGTTGGTAAAGTATCAGCAGCTTCAGCCAAGAGACCCCTGGTTCAAATCCTGGCCCAAACATTTTTTCCTAGTTGGCAAATTACAATTCATATTGAATGATTTATATTTAGAATTGAAGTATATTTTAATCTCCCAATTTATCATTCGTTTTTCTTTTTTTTTTAAACTGATATTTTTACGAAAGCAAAAAGTCTTTCACTTAGGGTGTAAAAGGGATTTTTCTTCTTTTTTTCAGTTTGGCTGATTTTACCTCCTGTAAAAATTGTACAAATATATAAAATTATTACACAATTGAAATAAAACTCATAATTTGGAGATGTGATATTCTAGAAAGTTGTTTATTTTAAATGCAAATTAACTTTTTGATATGAATTGTTATGTAGTTTGCATATAAGTATATTTTTTAATTAATCGATTGACTCCAAATTTTACCAAATTTGTCTGCATTTATGTACTTTTCTTTTTCATTTACATTTTTGTACAGTTCAGCCTTTATGTTGTCATTTGAAATGAAACAAAATTGTTTACATTTTTCTGACAGCAAAATAAATAAATATGTGTATAATCTGTTTTTTTGATAATCCTTTTATTTGCATAATACTTTTGCCATTACACTAATTAAGGCAATGACTGCATTAATTAGTGCAGCTTTTTAGACCACAAAAATATTTGGAGTGGCAGGAAGGAAATCAGATACCTAAACACTACATCAACCCTCTAAAATTCTTTAATAGCAGTATTATTTTATTTTGTTTACATGTTGAAATTTAATGTTAATCTTTTAAATTACTGTACGATTTTGGAATAACAAATTTTATTTACTTTAAAAGATGCTCTTCTGATTAAAAAAAAATTATAATCCAATTTATTTTATCCAATTTTTTATCACAAAGATTGCTATGTTATCTCCATAACCTGGAAAAGCAATGGAGTTCGATAAAATTGATCATATTTGTTAAATAATTAAAACAAATTTTTAAATTTTTTATCTGAACATCCCTGTATTTAAAAGTAAGACCTTTAGTCACTGCACTTACAGCCCAAATGTTGGCGACAAAGTTAAAGGCAATCCTAGGTGCAAATATTCAGAAAAGGACATTCAGAAACTAAATAGAAATGGAAAACCAGTTATGTATGTATATCTTACTGTAAATAATAACTACTTTATTAAATAGAAAATTTAATAGAAAATTCCTGAGCAAGAAAAATAATCAATATATTATTAAACAAACCAAGGTAATGCAACATTTTTATTTGGAATTTCTAAAAGTTATCTATTTCTCCATGTAATTGGCGCCATATAAATCCTGTTAAGTACATTCCACAGAGTTTTTGCAGATCTCATAAATCGAAAAAGCATCTGAATGTAGCAAAATGGAATGTAGAGTCTTGAAACACAATTTCCTGTATAGACGCTTTTTTTTATTGTTTACAGCACCATTTTGGCGCAGCACTATCAACAATGCATAATTTTATCACATGGTTTTATGAACAAATATCACAAAATTAATCATATATTTATCTTTGAAGAATTCAATCAAAGACTATTAATTATTTGGCAATTGACGAATGAAAGGAAACAGTATTAAATATTTAAGAAAAATAGAAAAAACACACCTTGAATGAAAAAGAAATGATTTCGAAATGGGTTTATAAGTCAGATTACTACACTTCTCAATGCAAAATAAACAGTTTACTACATTTGGCGTAAAATTACGAATGGTGTTCGTTTAACGGAAAAGTACCAAAAGATTTTAAAAGTTCAATGAATTTTATTTAAAAATTTGACAGTTTTTTTTAACTTTATTATTATTAAGACTAACAAAATTAAAGATAAATTTGAATGTTATTTTCAATATTTTCCAATATTAAATGCAAGTTCAAGAATTTGTTATATATATGTTTGAGTAAAAAAAAAACATTTTTTATTCATTTAAAAAAAAGCTTCAAGGTGAAGAAAGCATTCTATTTACCTACAGAAAAAAATAACAGTAACATTTGATAATAGAAAATTTCAGATTTCAAGCTTTAAAAGTAGTGTGTTTATTTACAAAATAAATGTGCTCTTCATGAGCAGATTTAGCTATCTACACTCACAGAAAAAAACATGTCTTCTAATATGGTGAAATTTCAATACTGGATTAGTCATTACATCTCTCAAAATTTGATTTTCACCACTATCAGAAAGCTGAAGTGTGATATGAACTGGGTAAGTTTTCAAAAATTAATTTGGTAAATTTAAAGTTCTTCTTTTCAAACCCATAAATTTTACTTGAGTCTAATTAAAAAAAATAATTACCCTTTTCAAAAAATATTTTTAATTTACTCTGTCAATTTTTGAAAAAGAGTGAAAATTTGTCTCATCCTTACAATAATGAAAATCAAATTTTGAAAAATGAATAGTTTTATAAGCAACTTAATGAAGTATAGAAATATAAGAATTTTTACAGGAAAATATTAGAATAATACAATATTATGAAAGCTAAAGTTAAATTATTTAAAGTTCTTTTCTTAACTTAAGGAGCAACAACACATGTGAAATGGAAAACAGCTGATATTAAAATATCTTCCTTTCTCAGAAACTACTGGAGTGATTTCAATATTAAAAAAAAATATTTGACCATAACAAAAATATAAATGGATGTTCGTCAAGAAATATAATTACAAAATGCAATAGTTACGCATATATAATGCTTGTAGCGTATCACTATTATTATTAACGTTACTAAAGAAAATTTGATTTTCCATAAAACTAAAGGACCAAACTATAGCTAAGTAAAATACAAAACAAAAATAATAATTATCTCAGTTGTTCCCAAGAAAAAGATACTTCAACAATATGAACTGTTTTCCATAGGATTCCATAACTGTCGTTGCTCTCTTAAACACGTATAAATGCTAGAACGTAGTAAGTTTTAAGCAGCAATGCCGTAGCTACAAAAACATTTTCGGGGAGGGTTTTAAATTTAAATGTTATTACAGCATCTTAAATATATATCTTCGAATATACTGTTTCTTACAATTACATAATTTATACAACATTATATTAATCCATCCTTTCTCTTTGAGAAAACAAGCTCTTAGAAATTAAAAAAATATATTTTTTAGTAAATAAGCATAGGTTTGTAAAATTTTGGAGGGAATTTGAACTCTATAAACCCCCACCCCTATGGCTATGGCCTTGTTAAATATATATTATTTAAAATTGCGTACATGCTTTAGATTGGTGGAAACATGGAACAGACTAAAGTTACAATGTTTTAATAAATTGAAATTAATGGTATTAATCTATCTAAAAAAACCTTAAACAAATACTGCAAAGAATATGGAATAGAAAAATGTTGTTTTGTGTGCATTTCTGTTAATCATTACAGTTAAACAAAATCGACACTATAATTTAGATTTTTGCTAATTTTTATTTAATCTTTCTGGTGAGAAAAATCAAGTCACTTTCTGAACTTAGATGAACTACAGATATGTTATACAAATTAGATGTAGTAGAAATCAAGAAAGATATTGACAACATTGTTTACTGTATGCTAATGCACATTTAACACTTAAAAATATGTGCTCTGTTGAAGGCCTAGTTTCCAACATACCGATATTCTTCGGAGCAGAGTGTCAATTTGACCTAGATCGAATAAACCTATCTGAAAATGGATAGTTTCATTAAAAATTACATTGAAACATGATACTTGCTTTGCTATAGAAGATATCGGTTAGTTCTGAGTAGTTGGAGAATGCTATTTTGCTTCCCTAATTTCCAAGGGTTGAAACAACCAGTGTAATTAAATAAGTAAAACAATAATTATTTTAAAAAGAACAACTATTTTAAAAAGAACAATGCAATTGCATTTTTTATTCAACAGTTTATTCTTCTTTTTATCATCCAACTAGAAGACTGTTCAGCTTAGTTTTGCTGTACTGTGGGTCCAAGTTTCTATTCAGTTTCTATTTTGGACAGTTTCCTATTGTACGTATTATTCAAGTAATTTTGATAATTTAATTTAATTTTAATAATTGAAAGCAATTTTGATAATATAAAGTAATTTATTCTTTTTTTTTTAATCAATTAAAAAAATTACAGACTTCTCTCCTTTATCAAAGCATAAGACCTAAGAGTTCATTTTTAAATCTTTTTATTACATCTTAATTGATTTTATTACTTTATAGATAAATATATTTTACATGAGATTTCTCTTAACACTTTTCTCCATTTGTCATCAGAAAGAAAAAGAAAAAGAATCTTCTTTAAGGAATACGTGAGTGATCAAGTGGTTCCAACTTTTATCAGGTGTGCCATAAATTAGTTAAAACTTTTAAAATTCAATAAAAAAGTTACAAATGGTGCTGGAAAAATTGTGGTTTGGACGAATGGCATTAGAGGTAGATCAGATTTTTTTTAATAAGCTGTAGTTCAAACATTTACCGATAGATGGCACTGGCCTGCATAATGTGAAGTAGATTTGTGCAAATAAGGCTGGAAATAAAAATCGATGCACATAGATTCTTCATTATTTTTCATTTGATTACCAGATTTGATTACCATTACCAGATAAAGCGTTGTTGGTTAAGTTCTTTTAAAAGAATGGGGAATCAGCAACCGACGCATTGCGAAAGTTCCCTATGGTAAAATGACTCAAGATGAGAAAAGGGCCCATTTCATGTGCAGGCATACTGAAGCTTGTCAAATACTTCGAAGAAATGAAGCTTTTATTATAAGCCTAATTTACATACATTTCATATTATGTGTGTCAGCACAGCTATTGCCATCTATTGGAAATTTTTTGAACCACGATTTTTTGTTATTAAAACAATTTGATTGCCTTATAATCCCAATCTCATTCGTGCCAATTCGTGTCGTACAATTTTTACTTTTTTCTATCTATAATTGAAGAAAGTATTGTAATCGAAATTTTTTTCGACTTCCGTTTTTTGACGGATTTATACGTTTTAGGGGTCCGAGATTCTAAAAAGCATGTTTTTACAAAATGTTTGTATATCCTCATTGTATCATCGAAAAGTATATGAAGTTATGATTCAAAATTAAACTGATTTTTTTTCTATATTTTTCGCTATGGGCAGCAGTTCCCACTTGAATTTGGGAATATTTCGACGAAAGGGGGCGCTGCGATAGCGATTTTGGTTCCATTTTCACTATTTCATCATTGAAAAGTGTATGAAGTTATGCCGTTAATTGAACCATTTTTTTGTATGTTTTTGACTATGGCCTGCAGGTCCCAGTTGAATTTAGGGATATTGTGCCTAGTGGGAGCACTGTGATAGTCATTTAAAGATTGCAAATTCAAAAAGATGTACAAAAAATTTAGAAATCCTATTTTTTCCGTTAAATGTTTGGCCTTGATCCAAGGATTCCAGAGCATTTTTAGTTTTGCCTCTATCTTAAAAAATGGCTGAGATATACTACAGTTTGAAATTTTAGGGTGGCTGACATTTTGATACAGTACAGCATATTTCCTTCATAAACGAGTTTAATTTATGAGTTTTAGTGAACATGGTTTCGGCAAATTTTGTTTCATTGTTGTAGCTATCGTTTCAACTCTCACATGCTTAACATTATATATTTGTATTCGCCAACGTCAAATTCTTGCCAAGCTTGGCGTCAATTGGCGAAATGTCGACAAATTTGATGATAAAAATACGTTGCCATATATGAAGTCAGCTTGGATATCTCTGTCTAAGTTGGTGATATTCTCATTCAAATTCAATATTGGCGAGAACTGGGAATGACTGTTCTGTAATCCGTTTCCACACATTTTAACTTTTTTTTCAGTAAAATTAGCTAAAATTTTAAAACCAAGCAATAGTGAGACTATCTTTTCCTGCCGAAAGCAAATGCACAAACAGAAATACACTTGAAGTTGCACAAAAATAACAAATTTTTTAATTAAAAAATCATTATTATTAAACTCTAATTAAATATATTGAAGTCTTGATGGAATACCACGTGATTCCTGTGAGTGTAGATAGAGAATCTAAGCTATGTATGCATTTTCTAAATTATATTTCATGTATCAATTTTTTTCTTCTTTCTTATGTACGACAAATGCAATTTATACCACAGGGGACATTTACTTATGTAATTTTCTGCGAGAAGAAATAATTTTAAAAAAGAAAATTATTTAGTTTATTGCTTATACGGGAATAACATATGATTTTAATATATATGTTGTTACTTTTTTCCTGAATCCAATTTCGTTTTTCACTATTCAATTTTATGGATATCTTCTGTAAATTGAAATTTTAAATGAAATATTTGGATAAAATTATTAAAAAATATAGATTTAAATTATTGATCACATTTATGCAAGATGAAACTTGTTACAATAAAAATCTCACTTAATATATCAAGCTTTTAAAATTTAATACCTGCATTTATAAATAATTAATGTTAATTTTGATTACATAATCATTTTTTGTTTAATTTTGTTTTCCTTCTTATAAGGGCCTTGGCATAACGCAATCTGCAATTTATTGCTAAATATCATACAGTCAATAAAATGAAATGAAGACCAATGAAAAAGAAAATCAAATCTAAACTTTTCTTCAGATTTCAGAATTTGACTAAGTTAAATTAACTTTTTTATGGTTTTGAATTTGTCAGTATGCTTACTATTTTTAATTAACCAGTGACAAGAAATATGCTTTTTTTTCTCTTACCTGGATTTTAAAATATGAAACAATTTATGAAAATGTTCATATAGATATGACAGTTATCAAAATATAATAATCAGTCAAGATGTTAAAACGTAACGTAATAATTCACAATAGAGTTGCCAGAAATTGCTTTTGAAAATTTTACTCATTTCACCAAATTTAATCACATAATTTTCGCTATCATGACAAGGCCTCTATAAAAGAAAGTACACAACTTGTAAAAAGTCTTTTTCTCAAAAGTTACAACAAGTGATTTTTAAAACATGATTTTATGATATCTTTTCTTTTACCCTCTGTAATAATAACATTTTCATTTATAGGCTATACTAAGTAAATATATATTTGATTATATTTCTAATGAATATTTATTCGTAATATTTGATTGACAATAATTATCGTGGGAATGAACTATTAATGTCATTTTTTGATTTGTTATTTTTTTTCTGAATATCTGTTAGAAGTTATATATCTGATACTTAAAATTAATTACAGAAGAATATTTTTAAATATTTAAAAAAATGCATTAACATTATAATACAGGAACCATGCTAAAAAGTTCAGACAAATAGCCAAATTTTAAAAATATTATTCAATTTTCAAAAGTTGTAGCCCAAAACTCCGATTTTTTGTTATTCTCGAAGCCTTGATTTGAAGATTTGAGTTAATAAACTTTACATGGGGATTCGAATTGTCACTGAATTAAGTTTTATGAGTATGTGGCATATTTGTTTTACATTATGCTATTTAATAAGCAATTATATAATAATTAATAGTTTTAATGGGGGTTCTCAAAAACGGCTCTAAATATTTTCAGGAAAACTGAAGTAAATAATTTTAAAACTTGTTGTTAGTCTTAAATAATTAGCGATGTGCAGCTTTCAGCTGAAATATTGGGGTAGGGGGAGAAAAGATTACTGCACATGGTAGCCATATATCCTCTAACTATGGATCCGATGACAATATATTTTCACATTGATTTTGAGAACATAATTATCAATTGGAAAATTGCATTTCTGGAAATTTTAAAGACATTTTTTGAAAATAGTTAAAAAAACTTTAATTTAAATTACAAATATCTCACATTTTAAAACTTCTGTGACTTATAATAAACCTACTGTTCAGTTAGGATCTGTCTGACTTGGAATGATTTTCATCTGTTAATAACAAACTACAGAATGAAAAAAAGCTTGACATTTTGTGAGTTTGTTAGTGATAGTGACATGTAAATTCATCTGAATATGATTTTATTTTATTTATGTATTCTGCATATAGTTTTTGAAATACAGTATTAATGTATCGCTTGGGTCAATAGGATTCAATTCTGTATTTCCGTTACTGTATTTAAAAACTTGTACAGTATATTACTAATTCAAGAAGAAGCCAAAAGAAAAAGAATTGTGTTTCCGAACATGTTTTTGCTCAAATTACAGCCTTGTTTATCCTATTCGGAGGCCCGGGGCTGTTATAGCGGATGGGCATCTTCTTCCTGACAGAATGATAGTAATTCACCCACTCCCCCTCTCTGGATGAAAATTCGTCATTACTGTAAGCCTTAAAATTACTAAAGGCAACATGTACATGACAATAAAATTAGATCAATGTGATTCAATTCTGTTTCTCCTTCATTGTATGTAAAAATGTGTACAGTATATTACTAATTCAACAGGAAGTCGAAAGAATTTTTTTTTCAGTTTTCGAACATGTTTCGCTTAAGTTAAAACCTTGTTTACCCATTCAGAGGCTCGGGGCTGTTTTAATGAATGGGCCCCTTCTTCCTGCCAAAATGATAGTCATTCACGCCCTCCCTCTCTCTGCCTGAAAATTTGTCTTTAATATAAGCCTTATAATTGGTCATGGTAATATTTATATGACAGCAAAATTGTCGAAAAGAACAAGAACCATTACATTTCACAGGAACTGCAAATTCCTGGCGAAAATAATTCTAATAAACATATATACAAGGTGTACTTACTTTTTGTAATACACTGGCCATTCCTAAACTGTTAGCTTTATTTATAATATAAAAATTGTTTCAAATGTTGTTCTTCATCCTATATAATGTAATTTGGCTAATAATAATTAAAAATTTTAAAGGTACAAAATCTTAACTTCTACATTGTCCCTTTACGTTATATTTAGAAAAACTTTCTCCATATCTTAATAAGTAAAACACTGAAAATTTCATTCTCTTACAATCAAAATCTACCAAATTATGTTACTTTTAAATTTATGAAGTTTCAGTGTGTTCTTGCACTAAAAATGTTTTTTCCATTTATCATATTACTGTCCAAATTCCACATAAAAAGGGAGGGAGATTTAAAAATATAATTTATTTATTGTTTTGGATACATATGTTCAGATTTTCATCCTTATATTATTTTTCAAATACATCAAGCTTATTCTGTCAAAACAATTCTTATTTATCACTAAAAACAGTAATGTTCTCATAGTTTGATTAACATAGACCACTGCAATTAGTATAAAATGTTAGGTCACACTGACTCGAATGTTACTTGCATGTAGTGAATGCGAACTGAAGATCGGAGATAAATGAACAAACATTTAACTGTTCATTGAAATTTCATGAATAATGCAAGTAGTTTTGGTACCAATAAAAAACACTTTTAGAGAAAAAAAGATATTACAGCTGGGAACACCTTACTAAATGGTAAAACAAGTTTTAGTGCACAATTACCTTTTATATCTCATATTGCAGAGATACATTACTTCACTTTTTTCTCTTTTATGTGTCATCAAGTTCCTTTCAAAGAAAATGCTTTGCTTTATACTTTCACTAACAACATGTTTCTCATTTTCTATGCATGAGAACGCGTCTTTTGAATTTACCAAATTCAAAAACTTTCTTCCTACACACTTTAAAACTTAAGGTTTCGCTTTTGTATGCAACAGAAGGTATGTATTCAGACTGTTGTTTAAGGAACTTATTTTGTTGGATACCTTACATATGAAAGGTTTTTAATTTGCATGCAACAGAAGGTGTTTATTCAAATGGCCCTTTTGAGAAAATTTTTTGCTGCACACCTCACAATCAAAAGGTTTCTCATTTGTATGCACCCGAAGGTGTATATTTAATGCACTTTTGTGAGAAAATCCTTTCCTGCATATCTCACAAATGAAAGGTTTTTCATTTGTGTGCAACCGGATGTGTGTATTCAAGTTGCACTTCAGGGAAAATTTCTTGCTGCATACCTCACAAATGAAAGGTTTTTCATTTTTATGCAGCATAAGGTGTGTATTCAAGTGTTCTTTCTGAGAAAATGTCTTGCTGCACACCTCACAAATGAAAGGTTTTTCATTGGAATGTAACAGGAGGTGTTTATTCAAGTTGCACTTCAGAGAAAATGTCTTGCTGCACACCTCACAAATGAAAGGTTTTTCGTTTGTATGCAACCAGAGGTGTGTATTCAAGGTACACTTCCGAGAAAATGTCTTACCACATACCTCACAAATGAAAGGTTTTTCATTTGTATGCAGCATAAAGTGTGTTTTCAAGTGTCTTTTCTGAGAAAATGTCTTGCTGCACACCTCACAGATAAAAGATTTTTCCTTGGTGTGCAACAGGATGTGTTTATTCAAGTAGTACTTCAGAGAAAATGTTTTGCTACATATCTCACAAGTGAAGGGGTTTTCATTTGTATGCAACATAAAGTGTGTATTTAAATTTCCTTTCGTAGAAAATGTCTTGCTGCATACATCACAAACGAAAGGTTTTTCATTTGTATGCAGCATAAGGTGTGTATTCAGGTGTCCTTTCTGAGAAAATGTTTTGCTGCATATCTCACAAACGAAAGTTTTTTCATTGGTATGCAACAAAACATGTGTATTCAAGTTACACTTAAGAGAAAATTTCCTTCTGCATATCCCACAATCGAAAGGTTTCTCTTTTGTATGCACGATAAGGTGTCTAATTAAGCTGCCTTTCTGAGAAAAAGTCTTTGTGCAAAACTCACAATCAAAACGTTTTTCTTTTGTATGCAGTAAAAGTTGTGTATTCATGCTAACCTTAGAAGAAGACATTTTACTCTAGTTTGAACACTATCTTATGCATGAAAGTTGAGCATTATGGTTTTCTTAAGGAAAAATAATTGCTGGTTTCTTCACACAGAAAGTCTTTTCTGCATAATAATGAAATAAAAGGATACTTTGGCATCCTTTTTCCTATTCCTATGTATAAATAAAGGATACTTTGGACTCAGAAAATTTGCTACTACTTCCTTCGATATGATTTTGGGAATGTTTTATTAAGCTCTTCTATGGAAATCTGAGTTTAATTTCTCTCTATATAAACATTTCTGTATTTCATATTATTTCCTTAGATATGACTAAATGAATTTACATTTAAGATAGTTCTTTTTAAATACACCTTGAAAACCTACAAGAAATAAAAACACATTAATATCACAACATTTTATAGATTAATTAAAGATAATTAAAATAAAAATTTATCACGATATTTCTCATAATTACCATCAAAAACTGATACGCTAAGCGCAGCAAAAAGCGCTTTATTGCAGAAAGCTTCTAACAGATTTTATTTTTTTTATTTTAAATAAAATTATTGATATTTTTAACTACACACGACAATGTATAAAATTTACTTTCTTTATATTCAAACTAGCTGACTAGCTAGGCTCGTGATAGTTTTAAGGCTGTTTTTCAATGAACTTCCCGATTCCCTCACTAATGTTAAACCTATGGACATAGGATGCATTCGTATATTTAAACCATCTCCTCAAGAAATTAATATGTATTTTTAACTTCTGTTTTCTGTGTACATTTCTTAAATGATGTCTTTTTTCTTAGTTGGCAAAAATGACCTAAAATATATACTTAATTTTTTGTGAAGTGTTAAAATCTTATTCAGTGTCGTTAAGATTTTAACACATAAAATTATAAATTAAGCACATGTTTTAGAAATATTTTGATAACTAAGAAGAAACAATAGACATCCTTTAAGAATAGTACACAGAAAAAAGAAATTAATAATACTAATTTCCTGAGGAGATATTTTATATATAGAAATGCATGCTATACCCATAGCTTTAACACCAGCAAGGAAAATATAAACGTTCACTGATGAACAGCCTTAAATATATCTAAAGCTTGTCTTGAATGACTTTAAAATTTTAAACAAAAATCTTTCTAAATGAGTCCAATGTTGGGGGACACGCTGAATATAACACACTGTAAAGAATATAAAAGAGAAAGAAGTCTAGCTTCATCTAAGTAATTAAGGGTTGGCGTGCTTGGTAGAAAAGCAAGCTTTGTAGGCTGAGAATAACAGGGCTGCATGCGTGCTGAAATCAAATGTGTTTTTCAACACTGCCAAAATATGTGTTAATGAGATCCATTTCAGTTCATCGGCAATTGTTTTCAAAGTCAAATGATTATATGTGGCATTATCATTAGTAAAAAAAAAATCTTAAACAAATATAGATTTTTTTCCCGAGTCTCTCGTTTGAAAACATGATAATGGCATTAAGTGCAAAAAAACAGTTTGTTAACTGAGATATTTTAAAAAAAATGTATATATTTTAAATCTAGCCATAAAACATGTAAACAAAAGAGAGAAGAGAGATTTTTATTTAAGAATAAGTTTTTTTTCAGTCTTTCATAAAACTTTAATGTTTCAGATATTTATGTAGTGTTTAGTTATTGTAATACAAAGGATAATCAAACATTATTAATGTTTGTTTTTAATTATAGTGACATTAATATATATCTCTCCATATTTAAGTTCCATCAGTTATAGAACTAAATTATTTTTTTGTTTTCAAAAATATCTTATTTTTATTAATATACTTTCAGCAAAAGTAAGTGATGATGCTTACTGAAATATTTATTTTTATCAATATAACTTGTACAGAGATCAGTAAAATAATTTATAGATGAAAATATTTATATTTTCATTTAAAATTATGAAGTAATAGTTATGACGTCATTTAAAATAATGACAAATACTGTGAATGATGATTATTGATTCAAATAAAAATAATCTAGAACAATTTATCTGAATATTTTATTTTATTTGTATGAAAGTAGCCTATATAAAAATTACTCTTAGATATATTCTAATCCTAATAATATTATAAATCTGATTGTGTGCAAATGTTAGGCTGAAGCCAGCGTCAAAATGGAGCCTTTAATGATCCTGTATGTTTGAATATAGATTGATTATAACCCTCAGATGGACATAGGCTGGTTTTTGTTTATTTTATTCAAATATTTTTCTTAATAATTCAAAATTTCCTTATTTTCATAGAGAATAAATGGTCATTTTTTCGTATATTTTTAAATGGTTGAATTTACTTTACCGTTGCTAATACTTTTTCGTTGCCAAAACTAATTCAAAACCCGGAATAATAATTTCTACTCAACAATTTAGTTTCAATTGAAAAATTTTCACGTGAAAAATGAAAATGAAATTAAAAAAATAAAGAATTAAAAAGAAGATTAAATAATATTATTAGAAATAAAACGTACTTTTTATAGTTGTTGATAATAATAAAAGGTTTCAATATGCGTAACCATAGGAAACATGGGAATATGACGTCATACATCGCAAATTAAGCGGATAGGCTTTGATTGGTGAAATAAAATGATCTTGGGTTTTTTCTTCACTTTTTTTCTTTTTTTTCTTTTGTATGATAACAATACTTACCGTTTTACCGTCTGCGCACGGCTAATATAACTATACCGTATCTATATATTTAAAACGCTAAGCGATTTCTTTCGACAATCCGTGAGGACAACCTACTGCATCAAATTACATCATTCTTTCTTTTAATGAAAGATATTTTGACACAGATTCGTTATCGTGCATTCGTTTGTTCGAAAATTTAATTAATTAGCCGTAATTTTCAATTAAACTTTTACCTCTGCTTATGACGTCATAAGCATATAACGCCCACTGTTGCGAGGCATAGAGTTTACTCTCTGAGCTCTATGGTTACGAGGATAAAAGAGAAATAATAAATATTAAAAGCACGTGACTTTTAGGCCGAATTTTTTAATTTGCAAGTTAAATTTCGGTAAACATATTTATCCGCGTGTTTTATAAGCGAATAAAAATTCATATTTATTGGGACGTCACGGGAATATTGTCCATTGGGCTTATTTTATCATTATGCATTATAACTTTGTTGATGCCTTTTTTTTTTCATTAAAAAATATATTTTTATTTTTTTACATGATGTTTAAGCATAAAAGTAAAGTATACAAAGTAGGCGTGAAAAGTTTGCGCCGGTGAAAATGACGTTATGCTTAGCTTAAAATGCATTTTAACATTGATAAAACTAAAAAGAAAAATTTATATGATTGTGTCAACATGACGTAATTTAACTGATTTTTCAATTTTTAATTTTAAAGATTAGAACTGGATCCTTTATTGGTTGCTTCATCTTGATTGCATACCTTGATTACATGTTACCAATTACTTTTTTTAAATTATAGGTTAGAATATTTTATTTTTTAATAAAAAAAATCACAAAGCTAAAGGATTTCAGGAAAATTAAAATTATTAAAAATAGTGTTATGGTAAAAAAAAAAAGTTTGAAATAATGATTGTATTTTTAGCTAGAATAAACAATGTAAGGATAATATTTTATAGGAATTATTTTGGTAGTTTTGTTATAAGCTCATTTAACAGTTCCTTATTAGCGGCAAAGTCCTATTTCTTTCACTGTGAATTTCTCTTTCGATGTCAAAAAGTCCTTCCGGCCTGTACCGGGAGGAAAAGGTAGCTTTCCCATATATTCGTTTCAAAATTTTAGCTAATGTTACACGAAAACAGCAATTTAAAATGCAAAGAAACGTTTACAAAAGATTCGTTAATACTGAATTTGAATAAGAAATTCGTCAAATTATTGAGCAATAGCCAAATTGGCTTCATTTATGAAGACTTATTTTGGTTGCCAAATTTGGCGATATTTCGCTAAATGTCGCCAATTTTGGCGATAATTTGGCGCTAATGGATATGAATATATAGTTTTATTCGTATGATTGGGAAAATTATTACAACAATGAAAGAAAATAATTTGCGAGTAATCGCGTTAATGTGCTGTTTTGTTTCAAAATGTCAGCCACCCTAGAATTTCAAACTGCTCTATCTCAGCCATTTTTTAAGATAGAGGTAAACCAAAAAATGCTCTGGAATCCTTGTATCCAGGCCTAACACGTAATTAAAAAATAAATTTGAATTTTTAATATTTTTGTATATTTATTTTAGTTTTAAATTTTTAAATGGCCGCCATCTTGAAACAAAATGGCGGACCAAGCTGGCCAACGAACTCGGTCGAGACATTGGTGAGCTTAATACACACAATTAGTTTCATCAAAATCGATTTATAAATACGAGCGTTATCGTATGACATAGGTCAGATATATATATATATATATATATATATATATATATATATATATATATATATATATGGATATATCTATATATATAAATCAACATTTGAACGGAGGGTGGTTTTGGGGTTTGGGGGTCATGATCGGTGAAAATATATCGAAATTTTCCGGAACTGCTTTCCTCCGAACGGCTGCAATAAGTAGCTTTATACTTTTTAGTATTGAAAGCTACCTAAAAATGGTAGTCTACTTTTAGACGCCAGGCAATACAGAGTGGCAATTTTTAGAAATGTATAACGGTTGTGACAACAAACGGCGCTATCGCTTTAGCTTTCATCGCGCTTACATCACTTCTAAATACTACAAATTTCAATTTTTTACTACATTTTACAATTTTAATTCTTACATCACTAATTAGGAAGAAATTAGCTTTCGATTGAAATTTATTTGAAAACTGCAGCTTAATTTAACGACTTTTTAAATAATTTTCAAGCAGGAAATATTTTTCAATTCTATATCAACAATGATCATCAGTTTGCTTAATAATGTAAAATAGCCCCTGGAAAAGTTGCCACAAATGAAAAAAGATTTCCCTAACCATCATGAAAAGTGAAAAACAAATAATAATAAAAACCGTGATAAATCATAAGATCAGATTATCCATAAGATAGAGCATTTTGGCGCTAAACTAAAATCTGTCAAAGAAAAAAATAATAACAACTATTTTCTGTTTATGATTTACTTAATATTGATATGTTGAATTCGTTGATGTATATGATCAGAATATGCTAGATACTGAATTTTATTTTTTTTTTAAGATCCATTGAATATTTAATTGTATAAGAGGGAAAAGATCCCCGACTGTGACGGAAAGGAATAATCATCCTGATTATGTAAAAGAACCGACGAAACCATACAAATAAATTACACTTGAAAACATTAAAAGTTTCCCTCATCTGCAGATTGATTTATTATTGTAAAAAAAATTATTCATCTTTACACAAAAATTAATTAGCTTAAAACAATGGATGCGTTTTAGAAGATATGGATTTGAAACGAACAATGGTCAAAGAGAACATTTTAAAACTTTTAATTTAAACATTTTAAAACTTTTTTTAACGCCGAATTTCGACGGTGCCTTTGAGCAGACACATTCGCATAGGAGCTCATTCGGTTGCATTATCGCGGGGGGAGGGGGTGCTTTATTTACTGAATATGAGATGAAAGTAGGGATATACTATTTGTATGATACTTCATAGGTCCATGAAATTTTCTTTCTTGCCGTGGGAAATATGGCGGTAATTTCAAACTGATTTGCATTACACAGTTGTTTACGGATTGTTTGTTTGGAATTTGCATCGGAAAAAATACTGTATTTAACTGGAAGGAAAAAACTTTTTAAATAAAATATTTGAAAGTCTGTTCCATACGCACCCCTTTCTTATTTAATAAAGAAGCTTATTTTACTGATATTCTTATAGTATTTTTTCCCGTCAAGTTTTGACGGGTTCCATCTAGTTTTTTATTTAAATTTTGAAAAAGTAAAATGAAGTTTACAAAGAAAATGGCTAGCAAATGTCAATAATATGCTCCGCAAAATTATCTATGTCGAAAAGGATTTCATGGATAGCGAGAAATAGCTAATTTCATTCTTAAAACTAAAAGAAATAACTCGATTACCTAAAAAAATGACGAATGTTAATAGTTCCATTTTTGGTGATAAAACCTAAAGATTTAATATTAATTCTTTAAAGTAACATAATTTCCCCTATGCCAGTATTGAAATTAATTGCCTGGTAAAGAAAATTAACAAGAATTATGTCATTAAAATGGGATTTCTCTGGAGAAAAAGAGACGTCATATTTGAAATAAAACGGGAATTTTCCAATCTTGCATTGACGTCACGTTGCTATTAGCAACGTCTGATACTATTGCATCTGGAGCACACACAGAATGTCAGAACTCCCCGTTTGTCGTCAAAAGCACATGTTACCTTTCTGTTTAATTTAGATCTTTCTTATTTTTATTATTATAGTGCAAATAAGTCTAATAAATCAAATGGAGAGCACCACATTCGCCTTATATTTGGGCGCCATATGAAGCGATGCCAGACATGTGACGTCATGTGCAAGCCGTCTATATATTATTTCTCCTGTCAACATCCCTTTTTCGAAGAAAATACGAAACGCAGAACGACGAATGAGATAGCATATGAAAGTATTTTGAACAGGCTTCTGACATAGCACTTAACATTTCGTTAAAACATGTTTTTGATTAAAATTTGCTAAAAATTAAAAATTAAATCGGCATTGTTTTTATAAAAAAAATGAAAGGTTTTCCTCAAATTATTGTTGCCAAAAAAATAAAATACCACATTATATGATGCTCAGCAATTATTATAAAAAACATCCGCATGGGTTTATTTTATATTTATGATTAAAAAGCGAAATTGAAATTGAAATGTTTAGATTTCTATTTCTATGTCCCATGTTTTTCCCGAAGCGAGGCTAACGAAAAAGAAAGGCTACCACGGTGCTTTACTCGTATCCACTGAGCTTCCCAATAGAACGGCGAGCTAACTCCCTATTCTAATACATTGTGTCCAGCCCATGAATACAATGCCAAAGATTTTCGGAGGAAAATCTTTGGCAAAACACAGATTTTCTCCTATAGAATAGTATGGGGTAGATATTTTCAAATTAGATTATCTTTCAAAAATATAACGAAGTTGCTACAATTTTCACTGATATATATATTTTATTGTAAAATCTACAGGCTTTATTTAAATTCATCGCCAATATTTAATTTGATAATTTTTAAAAAGGAAATTTTATATAAGATAAAAAAAAACAGAAAACTATGTTACGTATTGCTCACAAAAATATGGTAAAGCTGTAAAAATAGCCAAAAGTGACAAAAAGTGTGCGGAAAAGTAAAAAAAATTGCCTGTAATATTAAGAAAAGTGCAGGATTCATTACTTGCGCGCACTGAAAATGTGATGCGGTTGCGGTAGAAAGTGGATCGGTGAGTTAGCTCTCCGTATAATTATAGAGCTCAGTGCTCGTATCTTTTTTTACAGACCGCGGGAATCACGTGATGCTCGAATGCACCAATGCAGGTGTACGAAAAGAGCATCCCGTCACTCTAGTGGTCTGTAAAAAAAAATAAGTGGAATGCACCGCGGTAGCCTGTCTTTTTCGTTAGCCTCGTCCCGAAGCGGATGACGTTATTTTCTAATGCAGTTAAAATACTATTGTTAATTTTTTTTTCTTGCGCGTGCCTTTTGCAATCTTGGATCAGTTTTTACTCTAATTTTGATGGAATAAATTAGATGATATTCTGGCTTGACTAAAAACTAAATGTTGTTTTCTGATATTTTTATCCTTACTTTTTCTGTAGAAGTTTAAACCTGCATCTAATAAATATTACATATTGATAAAAAATGGTACTTCTCTATTATCCCGTCGACCACTTTTTATAACAAAAAACTATCGCCAAATAAACGGGAGAAAGTTTTCATTGGAATATCAAAATAAATAAAATATAAGAATTTAAGAACACAATTGTCATTTTAATGAATTAAATAACTAATAAATCAGTAAAACATAATGAAAAATACACGCAAATGTTGAATTAAAAACCACTTGATGACGTAACAAACATGTATAATGCTCCCGACGTCAAGTCAATGGGACTGCATTTTTGGCGTTTAATCTTACAGTTTGGCGATAGTTTTTTGTTATGAAAAGTGGTCGACGGGATAATAGAGAATTACCTAAAAAATATTAGATTTCAGTGCGAAATCCTCGCACGGGCCCTCTGGTATGTTTTAAAATTAGTGTGAATTAATTCCTTACATTAATAATACAAGGATCAGTAAGTATAAAAAGTAGATGAATTTCACGCTATATTTATAACAAAAAATTTAAATGTTTTTTTTTATCTATACTGATTATTAAGCATGAGTATCCGTTATATACAGATGAGAGTTTTCTGCTAAAAATCACATCATAATTTTAAGAAAAGGAAAATGAGCACGAATCTATTATATTAAAATCTGACCGTGTGTTTGTAAATCGCAACTACTCCTATACTATCGAACGCAACGCGATTTACTTAATACCGGTTATAATTGATCCGAGGATGTCACAAAAACTCAGAATTTAAAAAATTAAATTAGATGCCAAAAAATTTTTTTGTAAATTTTAACAAAGTTTCTTTAAAAACGGAAAGTAAACTACTCCATATTTGTGTATAAAAAGGAGAAATAAAACAGATCAGTATATTTTTTATACCATTTTCTCATTAAAACTGAAAAACAGAAGTTATTTTCACTTTGAATAGATAGTGAAAACAAAATCTTGACTTCAGTAAATTATCCGAAAAATAAAAACATATTTTCACATATTCAAACTTCATGAATCAATTTATTCTGGAGAACAAAAATTGCCCATCAACATACTGTCATTTAGAAAACAAGACTTGTTTTAGCTATACATTAAACCAAGGAGGCAGAATTGAATTTAAAGAAAAAGCATATACCATTTCCAATTAATGTTTTTTTGAAGGATGGCTATTAGAATGTTTCAGAAAGGCGTTAAAAGTAAAATTGTCTATCAGGTAAAATTGACATTTGTGTTTACCCAATTCGTCTATTTCCACGATTTTATTTGTCCCTCCTTTTTGCATTGGTTGCAATTTCATTTTCGCGATTATTTGGCACAAAATTTCACTTTTTTAAGACTGAGTTATGTCAAGGTCCCTATAACCAAAAATACCGTATTGTCTCCTATGAAATGTGATAAATAGTTAATTATTAACGTTTTTAATTATCGATACTGAAATATTTTGCTTAATTAATGTATTTATTCTTCTTTTAATGTTGCGTCTACGAAGTCATGGGTAACAGCTAGTAATATTATAAATCCGATTGTGTGCAAATGTTAGGCTGAAGCCAGCGTCAAAATGGAGCATTTAATGATTCTGTATCTTTGCATATAGGTTGATTATAACCCTCAAATGAACATAGGCAGGTTTTTGGTTATTTTATTCAAATATTTTTCTTAATAATTCAAAATTTCGTTATTTTTGTAGAGAATAAATGGACATTTTTTCGTATAATATTTTAAAATGGTTAAATTTACTTTACCGTTGCTAATACTTTATCATTGCCAAAACTTAATCAAAACCCGGAATAATAATTTTTACTCAACAATTTAGTTTTAATTGAAAAATTTTCACGTGAAAAATGAAAATGAAATAAAAAAATTAAAGAATTAAAAAGAAGATTAAATAATACCAGAAGGACCCGTGCAAAACTTTCGCACTGCAATCTTTGAGATTATTTCCTGGTACGTTTTAGCACTAATTTTTATTTAACTGATTTTTTTTAATCAAACAACGTGTTTTAACAATATGTGGGTGTACTATCTCAGAAACTTGTACAAAAACTTTTCGAATGATATCTCATTCAACGTTGTATGTTTCGTATGTGCATAGAAAAAAAAAGATGTTGAAAACAGAAATAATATATATGATTATTGTTTGTGTATAAGAAAATGGGAATAGATTGCGAAAAAAGTTTTTGCCATTTTTTTTCTCTCGCCAAGGTCATTTCTCTAAGTTGCCAAGACTCCCTTACTGAAAAAAAAGGGAATTGTAAAAAAATTGAAACACTGAATCTGACGATTAGGGAATTCATATGAAAGAATTTTCTCAGATTTTGCAAAACTGTTTCAGAAATGTCTTAAATACATAAATCAATATTTGGTATGCCAATTTTTTGCAACCCTATGGGAACTTAAACATAGGATGTTCAAACTTTGTGGTTCAGCAGTCATTTAAGTGACGTCAGACTTCGTTAGCGTATTAACAGCTTAATGAAATATTAAAAAATAGATACTTACAATTTTTGTGAATCCTAATGAGCTGTATCCTTAAATTACGCAATCTACTGGTGCTCTTATACAGTATGCATATACACAGCCAAGATTAAAAAAGGAAAACAAATTAAAAAAAGCTGTCGCTCGCGTAAAAATTAAACAAAATCCCAATTTAAAGATCGATATTTTTCAAAAAGAACGCGTTAGAAATACATTAACAATCGTATTTCAAATGCATTATAGGATGACGTCATCTGATAATGCAGTATTTTATTTTGGTGAAACACTGATTTGAAAAAAACCTTTCATTTCGTTTATGAAAACACTGCCGAATAATTTTTAATTAACTACAATTTTTATTCAAAAATATGTTTTAAAGAATTGCTAAGTGTGCTATGTCAGAAGCCTGTTCAAAATCCTTTCATATGCTATCTCCTTCGTTGTTCTGCGTTTCGTATTTTCTGAGAAAAAGGGTTGTTGACAGGAGATATAATCATCAATAATATTAATGTTGGTAAACGTCTGTCTGTGTGTGTGTGTGTGTGTCTGTCTGTCTGTAAACGGATAAAAGAAGTCGGGTCAGAGAAGCCGGACGGAAGCGCTTTTTATACCAAAAAATTCAGAAAAATCCGGGCATTCCGGAGTTATTGTTTTCGAACGAGTCCGCCCGCAATTAAGGGAGTTATTAACGAACAAAACTGTTTTAATTACTGCAAAAGAATCCTACGTCGAAAGTATTCCGCGCATGCCCAGAAGAGCTAAATCCTCATCTTCCGCAAAAATAAAAAGGAATGAGAGCTTCGACCGGTTTCATTTTACGACTGTCTAAACTCGCCGATGGCGAACCGACAAAAATACGAAAAAACCGTCAACATATTCTCAAAGAACGTACTTTTACGTCTCTAACGATCTGATCGGTTCGAAAAATTTTCGATATTAACCTTTTCAAAAAAAATAATCAAAAAGCGTCGAATTCGTGTTTTTTATTTTCTTCCTTTCTCCAAACCTCGCATCCGCCGGACTAAGAAAGATTCGGATAAACGGATTTCACCAAATAAAAGATCGGACTTTGTCCTCTCCAATGCCACCTTCGTTAAAAAAAACACGTCAGTTAATCCTTCGAAAACGTATATTTTCCGTACACCGTTTCGCGATTTTGGCAATTTCGACGATTTTCAAAAATTCGCAGCGGCGGTTCCAAACGAGTGAGGGAAAACTAAAAATACCAGACGAGATCTACATTCTTTTTCCTTTCGAAATCTGCGATGATTTTTGAAAAATACAAATATTAACCCTTCGAAAAAAATTCGCGCGCAGGACTCACTTTTGCAACTTGCGATTCCCTGCGATTTTTAAAATCGCGCATCGGCTCTCTAAAAGAACAAAAAACAAACAAACACACCCAAGTACATTTATGTTCTTTCAAGATCACGAAGAAACCTTTAGATAAAAAAATATTTCAGTTAACCCTTTCGAAAACGTTTTTTTCCGTAAGTCTCTTTCGCTTTTACAGCGATTTCTGCAATCTTTAAAAATTAAATTCTGGGCTTCTAAACAAGATACGAAAAACTAAAAATACGGAGCATAATCTACGTTCTTTTTCTTTTTAAAATCTGGTATACGTTTTGAAAAATTCGTTTTTTAACCCCTCGAAAAAAAATCTTTTCCGAAACTCACTCACGTGAATTTTCGTTTTACGGCCCATGTTTAAAAATCCGCATCGACTCAGAAAATGCGAATAGGGACAAATAAAATACACCAGATCATAGCCTGGTTCTTCTTCTTCCAAACGTATTTTTCGGTTTTAAAAAATATATACATTAACCCTTTAGAAACCGGTCATTCCCGTACCTCACTTTCGCGATTTCCTCTAATTTTGCAATGTATACCTCTCCGTCGCAAGAATTTTTTATCGATTTACACAAATTCCGAGGAAAGAGGTTAAAAGTGCATACATTCAGCTCTAGAAAGACACCTTCCACTTTAAAAAATTCGATTATTAACCGTTAAAATAAAATCATTTGTGCAACCCGTTTCTGCAGATATCAGTTGTTTTCGGGTCAAGCACAGATTAATCGAAGTGACACAAGTGACTTTGCTTTGGCCGTAATTATTATCTTATTTATTAACGATTTTAAATCAAATATCGTTGTTCATTTTGCGTACAGAATTGAATGAGCTTTCCTAACAAATGGCTTATTTTGAAAAATAATTATATTTTCCTGGATAAAATTCTATTCTACTAGGATATTTGTATTCTGAAGCAGCCGATTGCACTGCAAATACTTGCTCTATTTACTTTTTTCGAAAGCTTCAAAAGATATCAAAATATATTTTTTTAAATTCTATTTTTTATATATCGGATTCTATATAGTTTGTTTAACTTCCGGTTTACGATTTGGTGTTTGTGTGGGGCGCGATATATTTAAATTTGTCGTTTTAAAACGCATCCTTTTTTCTTTTCGTCGGAAAGAAACATTGCCATTTGAGATATACAAAATTTCTATTGGATGGATCACAGATTATATGATATGTAAACAATCAACTTTATGTTCTATCGCAGTCAAATAAACCAGAGAGTCAACACAAGAACATTTATTTTTAAAAGTTTTAGAATTTTTTAAATAATGGTCATTTTTGTATAGAAAAAAAAGCTAAGGAATTTGCTATTTCTTTTCAAAATATCTCCCGTCGTATGGGTCCCATTGCGACGCGGTTTGGCTCATTCGACTCGACATCGATAGGGCTTACCGATTTTAGTCCAAGTTTCACCACCAGGGGGCGCTTTACTATCTCCGGTTCTATGGGCATGAAGACGACGGGGTATGGCTCATTCGACTCGACATTGAAAGCCTTAACAATTTCAGTTTTAATGGTATAAACAGATTGCGCCACCTGGTGGTGGAAGGTGGAACTAACGTACACTGCAGCGTGTGCGCAGCACGACTGCTATACGGTGCCGCAGGCAGCAGGGACCCGAGCCGGAGGTTCGTTCAGTTAGAGGTTTATACTATTCGATGTGCAATTTAAGGATTATCCGGTGCATGCGTAGCACGACCGGTATACGGTGCCGAAGGCAGCGGGGACCAGGGTCGGAGGTTCGTTCGGTTAGAGGTTTATAATATTCTATGTGCAAATTAAGGCATTATCCGGTGCGTGCGTAGCACGACTGGTATACAATGCCGAAGGCAGCGGGGACCGACATCTGAGGATCGTTCGTTTCGAGGTTCTTTACAAATAGAGAAATCAAAAGATTCAAGATTTTCTACAATTCGAGGTACCGATATAAATTAGGGGCCCGCTGGCGGGCGAAGCCAGCTAGTCATTATTATTAATTTCCGTAAACGTCTGTGTGTGTGTGTGTCTGTACCCGGATAAACATTGCGAGCGCAGCGACCAGCGAGGTGATTTTGTTATAAAAAAATTCGGAAAAATCCGGGCCTCCAGGAATTACAGTTTCGAAGAAGTCGGCCCCTAATTAAGAACGTTATTAATTAAAAACCTCATCAAAATTAGCAAAACAAGAAACAGTTTTATCGAAACCTGAAAAGAAAATTTCCGTTTTGATAATCACAGACATCCAAATTGTCACTTTTTAACGCATCATCAAATAAAAAAAATCTACCTGAAGTATCGATCCGAAAATCGGGGTACACACGCGGCTGATTTTTGTCGTTCCAAAAATTCAAATTTTTTGAAATTCGGACTAAAACTTTTCTTTATTTCGGCCAAAAACCAGACATCCAACATTGACCCCAGACGGTTAAAAGGTTGCTGTAAAGAATGCCGGGTTGACACATCCGAGATCAAATCACTCCGTTCCTTTTTTAAACAAGTGGAAATAATTACTCTACCGTCACAAAAATTTCCAAACATGTATAAAAAAAATCGCAAATTCAACAAAAAAAAAATCATAAAAATCGACCAACAACTTTTAAAGTTATTAATTAAAATTCATTAATGAAAATGGAAAATGAATTTATTTCTATTTCAACTGGGTAGAAGTAAAATATTTGCATGTGTTCTCATCAGACATTTGGACGCCAAAGAGATAAATTGATAAAAAGATGCATTTTAAAATGATTCCAGTTTTTATGGGCAATATATATATTTTTTAAATATCGGATTTTGGAATCTGAAAAATATGCATCCTTGCTCTGAGTGGGCTGGCATTTCAGGGATTCAAAAAATTTTCGAATTCGGACCATAATTTTTTATTTTAGCAAAATCCGATTTTTGTATAGGAAAAAAAAAAGAAGCTAAGGAATTAGCTATTTCTTTTCAAAATATCTCCCGTCGTATGGGTCCCATTGCGAAGCGGTATGGCTCATTCGACTCGACATCAATAGCACTTACATATTTTAGTTTCCATTTCCACCACCAGGGGGCGTTTCTGTAAATCTGGTTCTATGGGCCCAATTACAACAGGGTTTGGCTCTTTTGATTGGATTTCAATAGCTTTACAGATTTGGGTTATGTTCATATAGAACAGATTGCACCCCCTGGTGGTGGTAAGTATAAATAAAGAATTTTGCCACTAACTCGGGTTCTATGGGTCACATCACGACGTGGTTTGGCTCATTCGACTCGGCATCGATAGAGCTTATCGATTTTTGTTCCGAGTTTCACCACCAGGGGGCGCTTTCCTATCTATGTTTCTATGGGAAGGATCACGACGTGGTATGGCTCATTCGACTCTACATCGATAGAGCTTACCTATTTTAGTTCGTTTTTTCAGCACCAGGGGGCACTTTCCTATATCTGTTTCTATGGGAAGGATCACAACGGGGTATGGCTCATTCGACTCAACGTCAATAGAGGATACTACAGCTTATCGATTTTTGCTCCGAGTCTCATCACCAGGGGCGCTTTCGTATCTCTGTTTCTATGGGAAGGATCACGACGGGGTGTGGCTCATTCGACTCGACAGCGATAGAGCTTTTTTAGTTCGTTTTTTCACCACCAGGGGGCGCTTTCCTATCTCTAATTCTATGGACATGAAGACGACGGAGTATGGCTCATTCGACTTGACATCGAAAGCCTTAACGAATTCAGCTATGTTCGTATTAACAGATTGCGCCACCTGGTGGTGGAAGGTGGAACTAACGTATACTGCAGCACGTGCGCAGCACGACTGCTATACGGTGCCGCAGGTAACGGAGATCCGATCTGGAGGTTCGTTCAGTTAGAGGTTTATACTATTCGATGTGCAATTTAAGGGATTATGCAGTGCGTGCGCAGCACGACCGGTATACAGTGCCGAAGGCAGCAGGGATCAGGGTCGGAGGTTCGTTCGGTTAGAGGTTTATAGTATTCAATGTGCAAATTAAGGGATTATCCGGTGCCGAAGGCAGCGGGTACCCAAGTTGGAGGTTCGTTCAGTTCGAGGTCTATCTTATTCGAGGTTTTACAAGATTCGAGGCACCGATGTAAATTAGGGGCCCGCTAGCGGGCAAAGCCAGCTAGTATCTATATGATTATTAGAAATAAAACGTACTTTTTTCAGTTTTTGATAATAATACAAGGTTTCAACATGCGTAACCATAGGAAACAGGCGAATATGACATCATACATCCAAAATAAAGCGGATATGCTTTGATGGAGAAATAAAATGATCTTGTGTTTTTTCTTTACTTTTTTTCTTTATTTTTCTTTTGTATGGTAACAATACTTGGCGTTTTACCGTCTGCGCACGGCTAATATGACTATACCGTATTGTTTATTTAAATTTTAAAAAAAGTAAAAAGAAGTTTGAAAAGAAAATGGTTAGCAAATGTTAATAATATGCTCCACAAAATTATCCATGTCGAAAAGAATGTCATGGATAGTGAGAAATAGTTATTTTCATTCTTAAAACTAAAAGAAATTACCTAAAAAAAATGACGAATGTTAATAGTTCCATTTTTGTTGATAAAACCTAAAGATTTAATATTATTTTGTTAAAGTAACATAATTTCCCCTATGCCAGTATTGAAATGAATCGCCTGGAAAAGAAAATGAACAAGAATTATGTCATTAAAAAGGGATTTCTCTGGGGAAAAAGAGACGTCATATTTGAAATAAAATGATAATTTTCGAATATGTTTTAAAATGTGTGTGAATCAATTCCTTACACTAATAATACAAGAATCAGTAAGTATAGAAAGTAGATGAGTTTCATGCCATATTTATAACGAAAAATGTAAATGTTTTTTTTATCTATTCTGATTATTAAGCATGAGTATGCATTATATACAGATGAGAGTTTTCTACTAAAAATCACATCATAATTTTAAGAAAAGGAAAATGAATACGAATCTATTATATTAAAATCTGAAAGTGTGTTTGTATTTCGCAACTACTCCTAGACTATCGAACGCAACGTGATTTATTTAATACCAGCCATCATTGATCCGAGGATGTCACACAAATGCTCAGAATTTTAAAAATTAAATTAGATGCTAAGATTTTTTTTTCGTAAATTTTAACGAAGTTTCTCTAAAAACGGAAAGTAAATCACTCCATATTTGCGTATAAAAAAGGAGAAATAAAACAGATCAGTATATTTTTTAGACTATTTTCTCATTAAAACTGAAAAACAGAATTTATTTTCACTTTGAATAGAGGGTGAAAACAAAATCTTGATTTCAGTAAATTATCCCAAAAATAAAAACATATTTTCACATATTCAAACTTCATGAATCAATTTATTCTGGAGAACGAAAATTGCCTGTCAGCATACTGTTATTTAGAAAACAAGATTTGTTTCAGCTATACATTAAACCAAGCAGGCAGAATTGAATTTAAAGAGAAAGCATATACTATTTCCAATTAATGTTTTTTGAAGAATAGCTGTTAAAACGTTTCAAAAAGGCGTAAAAAGTAAATTTGTTTATCAGGTAAAATTGACATTTGTTTTTACCCAATTCGTCTATTTCTCCGATTTTATTTGGCCCTCTTTTTTGCATTGGTTGCAATTTCCTTTTCGCAATTATTTGGCACAAAAGACTGAGTTATGTCAAGGTCCCTATAACAAAAAAAACCTAAAAAAATGACGAATATTAATAGTTCCATTTTTGTTAATAGTCCCGTATTGTTGCCTATGTGATAAATATTTAGTTAATTATTAACGTATTTAACTATAGGGAGTGAAATATTTGGTTTAATTAATGTATTTATTCTTCTTTTAATGTTGCATGAACAAAGTCACGGGTAACAGCTAGTATACATGTATAATATTAATGTAACACAACTTACAGATATAAATGTTATCTTTCAAACGTTTGAAGCAATTATTATTAAATACAGTGTTAGTTTGAAAATGCGTACATTAAAAAAAAACAAATTGGAATTGAACTATTGTTTGAATTATAACTTTTATTATTGTAAGTTATGTTATATTAGGGATTTTTTATATAAGCTCAGAGTTTGTAAATATCATGATACATTCGAAAATATAAAATTATTCGATATTTTTAGGTACATCCGATATTTTTAATATAACCAACTTACTGCTGATTATAAATGTTTTCACACTTAATATAAATTATAAACTACAATATATTAAACTTAACATGAAAAAACAATTTTCTAAATATCTTTCCTTCCTCCCCACTTACAACAAAACTGAAGATCAACTAATTATTGAAAGTAAAAACAATTTGCTTTTGTTGATTTTTGAAATTTTCATCGTGAGAACAGGTATTATAATGTATAAGCACAACACTGCAAAACCCAAAGTATTCAGTTAAGTTGGGATTAAAGACTAAAATTTCTTATCGAGGAATACTTATTTATATTTATATCTTGCTTTTAAATAGAACAGTATCGAATTCATTGTGTTTCAATTTAGAAATTCTCAACACTAAAATTTGCAGAAGAAATCCTCTTCCAAAAATATGTATGAGCTTCAATCATAGAGTTAGGTGTTTGAATATTATTTTGGGTAATTTTCGTTAGCCATGCGCCAGTGATATATGTACACACACATATATATATTCATGCATATAAGTTTATATGTATGTGTGTATGTATATATATACGAGGGCTGTAAATTAAGTAATGGCAACATAGATATAAATCAATTTTTAATGAACTTACAAGTACAATTGCATTACATTCCTTCTATGTAATCACCAGCAAAGCTTATAACCTTTTGCCAAATGTCGGGAAGCCGTTGTAGACCAGTGGCAAGGTGTTGATAGTTGATGTGAGTGACCGAGCGCCCTACTGCGTGGAGTACAGATGAAATGTCAGGAAATTAATGACCTCGGAGGGGAAATACTTGAACCCATCGTGCTACTGTCCTATACGGTAAAGCATTTGCGCCACAGGCTTCCACTAATCCTCGATAGCATTCTGTTGCATTTTTGCCATGGGCAACCTCGATTTTAAGGGACGACCGCTTATCACCTTTTGAAAACATGCTTTAGAGCGATGGAAACTAAACTCCTCACTTTAACAACTACCATTCTAAGCAGATTGACTGTTTTTTGCACTCTACAC
The DNA here is from genome assembly GCA_963931845.1 of Maratus michaelseni. Taxonomy (NCBI): domain Eukaryota; kingdom Metazoa; phylum Arthropoda; class Arachnida; order Araneae; family Salticidae; genus Maratus; species Maratus michaelseni. Next base: position 259,823,817 of record OZ007600.1, on the reverse strand, counting down.
ATCGACAACAGCGCCACCTCAACGTTCCCATATCCTATTTGCGCATGCCCACCCTTCTGCGAGTTTCAAGGTTAAGTTGCCACTATTTAATTTACAACCCTCGTAGATATATGTGCATATATATGTGTGTGTATTATATATACATGTATTACTGGCACACGGTTAACCAAAAAGTACCTTATTTTGTTTTTACGAAATAAATTGATAATTTATCTTCATCATAAGAATATTTATTGTTATATAATGTAGTGTATAAATTTACACAAGAAATTGTTCATGGTTTTTAAATTTTCACGTCGTCAGAATACAGTAATGTAATGTGATTTATTTTATTTTTTGCTTTGAATATTCATTTCGTTCTCACACTGAGAGAAAAAAAAATCATTGTGTTGTTTAAATTTCTTAATGTAAGAAATAATATGTGTGTTCCTACTGTTAAATCAAGGACTAGGTAAAATTCTTCAAAGAATTTTTTGTAACAAAATGCATATTATTGTCATAATTATTGGTTATTAGGTTTTATGGTTATTTGTCTTTTGATATCATTGTTAAGATAAACAATTGTTAAATTTAAAACAAAAGCAATTTGCTGATATGGATTTTGTTTTACTGATTCAGTGAAAGTACTACTTGTATAATATTATTGATATCATTCTTGTGTTTTTGAATTGATAGAATTGCTAGCATAATCTGAAAATCTTACTATTTATTTCTAAAAATACTTAACAAAGCAGTGGTTGATGGGAAGGAAAGAAAGAACTTGCCAGATGTTCAATTTATTTGAGCTAGGAAATAAATATACTGCAAATTATTTGTTGATAAAGCACAAAGTACCAGCAAAGAATTCTGAGTAGAAAAAAATTGTTCATTTTTTTGTAGTAACAATCAGTCAATTTTTCTGGAATAAAAGGCAGACTACTGGTGTTTTTACCTCATTGTATTTTCAAAATAGAAAATAATTTTTTAAACGAATAAAAACATTAAAGTATGAAGCATGTATAACTAAATTAATAAGAACAAAATGTTTTACTGCACAGAATAAATTACAAACTTAGGGAATTAACCCTGATATTTCAACCTCAACAAAATTTGATATTTTCAGATTTTCAGATCTGTAACTACTTTGAAATGATGTTTTAGTGACATTTATTAGAGGATTTTTTGCCCTTTTTTACCATGTTCATGATCACATCTAGTGCTAAAAAGTTACTAGACAGAACTAAATATGAAGCAGAGATTCCTTGAAAACATGATAGTGTGGAAATTATAAGGATATGAAAAAATAAATGAAACCCTTCTAATATTCGAATTTTAATAAATTTCCCCAATACGTAAATGTTCAGCAAGTTATAACACCTATTGCTCTACTGCAAATACTCATATAAAAACATATAGGTACCAATCAACTGGGAATAAAGTCTATTAATCAATGTTATGTATAAATTGTGCTTCAGATGTTGTCTGCATATAAAAACTTTCATTTTCTTATGGTAACACCCACACTCAACAACTTGTATTGCTTGGATCAGTGTGTAAATTAGTACATTAATTTATACATTTTATCTTATACCATCATAACATTATTAAAAGAAAATGTGTTAGGGGTTTAAAGATCATCCAATAAATTTAATCATACAAACTTAGTGTTTATTTTTTTACTTTTCCCTAACTTTATTTCACAGGTTGTCACACGTCATACTCCCACACCTCTTGTGATGTCACATATTTTTTTGTAGCTACTGACTTAAAGCTTATTTTATGCAAAAAAAGATGTATACAATCTATCACTTATCGATATATATCCATTAAGATCTTATTTTATTTTATTTCATGCCATTGCAATTCAAAGAAAATTACATACCTAATACTACTTGTGTAAAAATACATATTTTACAATGAACTATATAATGATGCTTGTAAATAAAGCCTACCTAATTGTTTTCACATTCTAGATGAGAGTCACATTGTGTTAACCTGTATCAATCTTCCCACTTCGAAGTGTGACATAATTTAATTGATGACTTCTTTCTTTATAAATTTATGATAACAAAATTAAGATTTTACAAGGTAAAGTATTTAGTATGTTCAATTAGTCAACAGAAATAAAAGGCATGAAATTCTAAGTAAAAGATAAACAAACATAATATAAAAGAGAATTTTACAGAATTTTTCTGGTTACTTTCTAAGATTTTAATTTCAGTGGGTGAAAATGATAATGGAAGATGATCACCTTTAGACTATCCATAAGTAAATTATCTATATATCTTGATAACTATGATAGGAATAAGCTATAAAAGAACACAGCAGAATTTTCGGCAATGCCGATTTTTTTATGTAAGATTGATAAATATCATAATTCACAATTTTTTTTTAGGTATGAATTTATAAATAAGATCCATAATTTAAAAAATATATTTGAGCTTATAAAATATCCAAATTATGTTTCATTCCATTCCATATATACCATTAAAAATCTTTTTAATCTGATAATATTCTGGATAAATAGAAATTAAAGTTTGTGCAAATGTATGCCATTATCATGCAATGAAATCAGCATTGGCAAATTTTGACTAAACGTATAAAGTTTTGCAGTCTGATTTGTTCGAAGGAATTCAAAATGTTAAAAAGTGATAATTGGAGCCCAACAAATGTCTTGAGATGAAAATTAAGACCAACTCAAGTTTAATGAAAGAAATTTTTACTGAATTTGGGCTTTGGGACAGTCCCAGGCTTGTGTAGACCTCTAATATAGATTATCAATATGGCAACTTTGTTGGGGATACAATGCCACCCCCACGCGCAATTCAGCAAATTCTGGTGAATCCCTGATGCATCATTATTAGAAAAAAAAAGAATATAATATTAAATATATTATTTTTATGTAAATTGTATTTTTTGTAAATAAGGATAAAAGTAAAAATATAAATATAGAAGTAATTACAGTACACATATAGGCTTATAACTACCTTTTAATAAACAGACCTACCAGTTTCATAAACAAAATTGGTTACATTCTCAAGATCAATAATGATAAAATAATTTTTTTCACAAAAAGTTGAAAAATGAACTTAATAAACAAAAAATGGTAATTTTATATTAGACGTATGCAGATAATAAATCCCCGAATGTTGTTATCACTGCCATTATTCATACAGCATTTATTTCATTTAAAATAATCTTTTTTTAAAAATAACAACTAAGTCCACAAACCAAAACTGTTTATGTCATCTTTAAAGCATTGTTTATAATTAACACATGTGAAAAATTAAAGTACTGTTTGACTTCTTTCATTATATCTCTGATCTCGTTGATTTTGTTTATCAAGTTCATTTTTCAAATTTTTGTGAAAACAATTAATTTTATCATTATTGAACTTGTAAATGTCGCCAATTGTGTCAACTAAACTACTAGATCTGTTTATTAACAGGCATTTATAAGCCTTTAAGTACACTGCAATCACTTTTATGTAATTACATTTTAAAGATACAGAATTTTCGGTACTTCGCCATTATTCGCCGACCACTTTTCATAAAAAAAAAAAAAAAAACTATTACCAAATTATTCACCAAACTGTAAGCGTCCAATAAACAAATGGAAGAATGTTTCCATTAGAATCTCAAAAAAAAAAAAAAAAAAAGAAAAAAAAAGAAATTACGAAAAGACTAAATTACAAAATATTAAGGAAAACAGAAACAAAGATATTCTTGGATATTTATTTATTTACATTATTTTTTTTAAATTATTCTTCCTGACTGTTGGATAAATGTTTGTGCGTCTGTTGAAATTGATCTATTGTACATAACTGTATGCATCACATTTTCTCTTTTAACATCATGGTGTTGAAGACGTAATTTAAGTTTTATTTAATGAAATAACTACTAAATCAGTAAAACATCATTAAAAATACATTAAATATCAAATTAAAAATCACTTCATGAGATAATAAGCAAGTGTAATGCATTTGACCTCAACTGAATGTGACGCCACGATCATGCCTTTTTGGTGTTAAATCCTATAGTTTGGCAATAGTTTTTTTAAAATGGAAAGTGGTCGATGGGATAATGGAGAAGTACCAAATTTTCTTATAAAATTATGTAAAAAAAAAAAAATAATTTTTCAAAAACATTCAATATTAACTTCCAAAACATGTCTAACTTCTTGACCACAATTCCTGCTTTTTTTAATAAAATTACTGCTAGAATACATTAATTTAGTGTAAGCACCAAACTCAAATATCGAAATTAACCTGCAATTTTTACTCTTTATAGAAATAATAATGAGCCAGTGACTTTATTAAAAAATATACATTTTTTACTATAATACAAACACAGTTGAGTTATAAGAGTGTAAAAAAGAGAAAAAACACTTTCACTGATATCTGAATTTCATTTTCTTTTTAATTATGTGGATGTAATCAAAAGTATTATTAAAAACAAAACGTCTTTTAAAAGTAAAAATTCTTAAAGTGAAAGTTAATCTAAATAAGTAATTAACTCTGACTATTTTGACAAATATGAACATGTTATAAAGTGCATATTTTGAATTGTTATTCATTTTTACACCTTATAATTCAATATATGTTTCAAATATCTTTATATATATATATGTATACTTATATATATATATATATATATATATATATATATATATATATATATATTTTCATTTTCAAAAATACTTTTAAAACATCAATGACATTTCTGATTAGTATATTTTAAATTATTATTCAGTTTTAATCTTTATTATTAATTATTGTTCAACACACTTTACTTCATAAACTTTCTTATATGTTTAAATGTAATTTTTATTTCAAGGATATTTTTATCATCAACAAAATTTATGAAGAATATATTTTATGGTACCATTCAATTTTACTCATTATTATCAAATACATTTCATTTGAATTTACGTTTTTTTATACGTTAATAAATGTTCTTTTTTTTCATTGTCAAAAATATTTTTAACATCTGCAACGTTTTAGAAATGCATATTTTAAATTATTACTCTATTTCACTCATTATTACTTATTAATGAATACTTTTTATTTGATATGATTGATTATATATTTATATATAATTGTTCAATTTTCAAAATATATTAAAGTTAAAATAATTTTTTCTCTCTCTATTTTTTACGCATAAATGTATAATAAGTGTTATAAGGAAACATACACAAATTGCTTGAAAATTTTATTTAATCATTTTCATTTGTGAATAAATCAGCCTTTTTTAAAACACTTTTTTTTTCTGAAATTGTTAAAAATAATTCAGTAAGAAAATTGTTATTTTTTACAAAAAAATTTATATTAGAGTAAAATGTTTCATATGTTGTTATATTAAAAACACATAAGTATTTTACAATCATATTATATTACTTTTAAAACTGAAATCGTTAAAAATATGCACTATATATATATATATATATATATATATATATATATTTAAAAATTCCTTTTCATATTAAAATATCAGAGAAAATATTTCTTATTTTGCATGAATATATATAATAACAACTTCTTTCATGCATGTAAATTTAAAAAAAAAGGAAGTTTTTATAATTTTTTAAGAATTTTTAAAGAGAGTTTGGCTTAGCTGCCCAGAAGATCAAATCAAACTTTCCAGCTCTGTCCTCAGATGCCACTTCAGAATGTGTGCGTCGTAGCAAACAGGTTAATAAAGGTATGGCTATGCTCTTTTTTAAACTTTTGTTAAAATATTATAAAACTGTCATTGTCACATGTAATGTACAGCAATATGATGCACTGCTATATTGTATACTATACAATACAATGTATTGTTTATAATAGGTAACTACAGACAGTTACTTGGTAAACAGGTACCAATTATAATCGTAATTTCGTAATTTTTAATGATCAAATTTGATTTAGTTCGAACTATTATCGTGTTCAAGAACAGAGATAAAAAAAAATCGGTTTCTTTACATAAACATCAATCTTAAATAAGGAAGCAATGCATAAATGTTTTAGAAGAAGGTGAATTTAATCAAGAAATCGATATTAAATATCAGTATTTAAATTTTATTTTAAAGAAGTCTAAAAAAATGTGAACACAAATAATTTACATCTGAAGTTGGTAATTTAAAATATCGTTAACAAAACCAAAATGTAATTTATGCATAAAAATTATCCCAAAATACTTGTCAAAAAATTGAAAAAAAGCATTTTATGCACATAGATATGACATTTTGAAATTACAGTAAAAATGACATTAATACAGACAAAAGTTGTATTAAACAGGAATAAGAAAATTAAATAGATAAATAAAATACCTTCAAATATTTAACTTCAAAGGCTATGCTGCTTAAATGAAGATCTCAAATGCAGGCCTCAATGCTATCACTCCCACTCAACTTGTAACTGTTTTTTTAAACATTAATATTTCTCTCCTATGGAAGGAATTAAATAAAGTAAATCATAAGCCGATATATTCTTTTAACAGAGGAAATAGTAAAAATACCACTTAAAAGTTGTGATATAACAAGCAGATAAAAACAAGATAATCAGCCAATAATCGAACAAGGATCGAAATGTGTAATGAAATCATCGCGTCTATCGTGAATTCAATTCTAAAAATTGAATTCATGATAGAAGCGATGATTTCATTACACATTTCGATCCTTCTTCGATTATTGCATATGCATGCTGCCGTCTATCGTCGAAGAAAAAGTTTACTAATTGTGTTTTTTAAAAGTAGTATTATGTTAGTAGTTACAAAAGAGGCCAGCCTTTCTCCTCTCGCTAAAGCATGAGCACCCTCTGTATGAATTTTAATACAAATTTATCATTTTAAAAAACAATATAATTATATAATTATTAAAATTACAATTTTTAAGAGATTAAAAAATATTTATGCCGGATGTTAGCACATAGAAGATTAGTAATAAATATGAATATGAAAATTAATATGATGAATTTATATGACATTTGAACATTTATAAAATATAAAATGAAAGCAATCATAATGTATTTTGGGAATTTCATGTAGTTTAAATCCAGCAAAATCTAAAAGTTCCCAACCAATCAATAAAAAATGAACATATATTTATATACATGTTCATTTTTTATGATAAGTATTTAATGTTTGACCACAAAATTGTTAATATGGTTTTAAACACCGGCATAATATAGTTTATAACAATCCGATAAAGATTAATTTTGAATGAAAACCCCAAATTATAAAACTAATACAGAAGGAATAAAAATTTTAATTTTTTTTAAATTGCAAAGTTTTTTAACTAAACAGGACTTAATAATTATGTAAAATGAAAGAAAAATAAAACATGCTGTAGTTTTGAATGAAACAATTCATTATTTAACAGTTCTTTTCAATTTTTAAAAAATCTTTACAAGTATTACAATCATATTATTTCCTTTTTATAATTCTCACTTGTAATACTGCAGTGAAATGACGCCATTATATGCTTTCTTCATTGTCTTTATAATTATTCATTTTTCACTCATTCTTAATGTAATGATCTTTTTTTAATTACTCAAAAGTCAGGGATGAGAATCTTCTAAATTTGCTCTCTATTGAAACTTTCATCTAAATTCCCCTTCTACCTGCAAGTTTCGCATCTTTATTTTATGATACTGAAAATATTGTTTTACATTACTCTAGGAAATAAATGTTTATTGCTACATCACATGTTGATAGATTTCTAAAAATTTCAAGGATTTATAAAAAATCAGTAAGTTAATTTACAGTTTTTAAATAAAATTTATCTGAAATTTCATTTTTTGTTTTCTTTGATTAATAAAAATTAGGATTATCCAATATTTAGAACTGAATACAATCAATGTGACAGCTCATGATATGACATCTAATAATATTTTTTAACTTAGCGTTAATGATGGACATGTTTTGTTTTGTAATATCCTCTTTAATAAAAAGCTATGCGTTGCTGACGACTGGGATTTTCGCTAATCGTTGCCACAGATTAATCTCTGAAAAATGAAATATTTGAAATTACTGAAAAAATGAATAGCTTGAAAAGTATTTGTCAGAAAATTGTTAGACAAACTGCGTTAGAAAGGTAAAAAATTGTATTTTTCTTGATATAAATTTGTAATCTAATGATTATGTCATTTTTCAAATATTGCATTTAAAAAATTACCAAATTTTGCAATGGAGTACCAAAGCGAAAACTTCATGCGTAAAAATATAACGATAACGGCAGCCTGTATACTGGCTATAGCACGAGTCATAAATTATAGCAGCTTTATTATTCTGTTAAAATATAAATGTGAATTATGATGTCACGAGAGCAGGATTTTTATTCAATTCTCGACAAATGCATATTTTAGTCCACCTCAGTAAGACATATCAATTTCATTATATTTGAAGTATTGTAACTTCATTAAAATCCAACGAAAATGATTTTTCCCCATAGACACAATAATGTAACACAATTATTAATTTTTTTAAAAGCTGACCTATTCTATAATAGAATGTACAGAGAAATGACCTAATATGGAACAAAGTTTTTTGGATACCTTTTGGTACTTTTCTGTTATACGAACATCATACTAAAATGTATGCTGAGGCGCCATTTATTTCAATCCTGAATGTGCAAATAATTTTTATTTCAAACCGTGCCAAGCACTGTGACTCGCTATTTATTCAATGCGAATCTCTTTCTTTGAAAATTATTATTTAATTGTAGGCATGCAAAACATTTTAATTTACTATTTTTTGAATCATAATTTTTTTTTATTAAGTTATAACTAACATTTTTTGCTGATTCAAAAAGGGAATGTTTACTAACCTTGAGGAATGGATTTTGGCAGAATTTGCAGTATTAGTTATATAATTTATCAGAGATGGTTTTAGTACCTTGCATAATAGTGTCAACAGAGAATTGGCATAATTTAAAATGGAAGTTTTTTGGATAACTTTTGGTACTTTTCCGTTTTACCAATATCATGCCAAAATGTATGCTAATGTGCCATTTATTTCAACCCTGAATGTGCAAATAATTTTTATTTAAAACCGTGACTCGCTATTTATTCAACGCGAATCTCTCTCTTTTTTTAAAATTATTATTTAATTGTAAACATGCAAAACATTTTAATTTACTATTTTTTGAATCCTAAATACTTTTTATTAAGTTATAACTTACATTTTTCGCTTATTCAAAAAGGAAATGTTTACTAACCTTGAGGAATGGATTTTGGCGGGGCTTGCACTGTTAGCTATATAATTTATGACACATGGTTTTAGTATCTCGCATATTATTCTATATTGCTTAGTTATAGAATTATGAGGGAAGATTGTATAATCAGCTGAACCCGATTATGAAAGCTTAGCCTTTTAAAAATATTCTGCCGAATGGATTTTGACGGAACCTTCACTGTTAGTTAGATGAGTTTACACGGATGGTTATAGTATATAGCATATCGTTTTATTGCTCTTTACCAAATCCTACTGTAAATGATGAACAAAAAAAGTTTGTACAAATTTTGTCTTACACATTAAAAATGTAATAACGCAATAGCGTTCGTATCGTTTTCAGAAATGCAGAAGGACATTCCAAGTAAAGGTCCGTATGGTTTTAAAACACAGGGTCAATTTCAAGGTCAATATTTTGTTTGATTAAAGGTTCGTTAATAGAAATTGACCAGCATACCTGGCTTAGCTTGCTAGTACATAAGAAATAATCTGTCTTCTAAATCCTACCCCCCCCCTACTTTCAGAAAATTCTGCTTTCTCAAGCCCTTAACTGTTCTCGCCCAGCACATGATGTGTAAAAGCTCATAAAGTTGAAATAAATTATTTTAAAAGTTCTTTAAAATATATTAAAATTATTGAAAACATTTAAGTTATTAAAGAATTTATTTATTAAATTAAGAAAAAGTATTATTATTAAATTTAAAATTACTACTAAAGATATTAAATATAAAATTACTAAACATTATTAAATTTGTTAAAATTATTTAAAAAACTTGTTTGTCCTATTTATTACTTTGAAATAACAGAAAATAGTCAGCCATTCACATTCTTCTCTTCCTCAAAATTGCAACTACTCCATTTATTATTCCCCAGCAAAACAGAATATTTCGAAATTCAGTCAAGGATCTATAATCCACTAACCCGTAATCCGCATTGCTTACCAAATGTAAACAGTTAAACAAATTTACAGATTTTTGATCCAAAAATGTTTTTAAAAAAATAATAAATGTAGAAAAAGTTCGTAATAAAACATTATTATTATTTTTTTTCCCCCACATATAGTTTTTTAATATACTAGTAAAAACAAACTCGCATTAAAGAACACACCTAGGCTAACTGGACATTTAGGGACTAGCTTTGGGTAAATAATATTTGACCTTTATAGAGCAAGAATTTTATTTCTCAACAAGAGTTAATGACTGTTTTATGAACAGTAACTAATAATTGTTAATATGGTTTTAAACACCGGCATAATATAGTTTATAACAATCCGATAAAGATTAATTTTGAATGAAAACCCCAAATTATGAAACTAATACAGAAGGAATAAAAATTTAATTTTTTTTTTAATTGCAAAGTTTTTGAACTAAACAGGACTTAATAATTATGTAGAATGAAAGAAAAATAAAACATGCAGTTCTTTTCAATTTTTAAAAAATCTTTACAAGTATTACCGTAATTTCGGGAATATGCGCCGCACCCATCGTAAGCGCCGCATCATTGAAAAATCCGTAAAAAAAAAACAAATATACACGTAACCACCGCACCCGTTAGAAGCACCGCATCACTGAAAAATCGGTAAAAATGAAATAGTCACGATACGATCGACAAAATTGGATTAAAAGTAACAAGAATAGCAATAAAATCTTAGTATGAATAAACAATAAAACACAGGTTATCTTAAAATACAATAGAAAAAAAATATGTACTACGCCAATATGCGTACTACGCAAATCGATTATTCGATTATCGTTTTAATCGAATATCGCCGTTTCCGGTGTGCTTATGAAATAAATATAATTTATCAACTATTGTAAAATATACAATAAATACTTTTAAAGAGAGTGACCTATTAATATTGAAACACAGGTTATCTTAAAATACAATAGGAAAAAAAATACGTACTATGCCAATCGATTATCGTTTTAATCGAATATCACCGTATGCAGTGTGCTTATGAAATAAATACAATTTATCAACTATTGTAAAGTATACAATAAATACTTTTAAAGAGTGAGCTATTAATATTGAACAGAAAATAGAGAAGTATGGGTAAGTTAAATATATTTTGATTATAGTAATTAAGTTTTTATAATAAAGATATATTCTGATACTATGTACTGTTTATGAACTTTATACTGAGAATAAATGAATGAATGTTAATGAATGCATGTATTTAAAAGTGTATTTGAGGCAGTAAGTCTAAAAAAACATGAAATGAAGGCTTTTCACAATATCCAGATACTGCTATGTTGAAAAAAAAAAAAAAATCATTGTACCCGCCGCCCTTGCGTATGCGCCGCATCGCCGATATTTTGAACTTTTAAACACGTATGCGCCGCGGCGCTTAATCCCGAAATTACGGTACAATCATGGTTGGAGGGAGGAGCTCGGTGAGCGAGTACGTTTTCCTAGCTCTGATGGTTATTTCAATTACCGTAATTTCGGGAATATGCGCCGCACCCATCGTAAGCGCCGCATCATTGAAAAATCGGTAAAAAAAAGCAAATATACACGTAAGCGCCGCACCCATTAGAAGCGCCGCATCATTGAAAAATCGGTAAAAATGAAATAGTCACGATACGATTGACAAAATTGGATTAAAAGTAACAAGAATAGCGATAAAATCTTTATATGAATTAACAATAAAACACAGGTAATCTTAAAATACAATAGAAAAAAAATATGTACTACGCCAATATGCGTACTACGCAAATCGATTATCGTTTGAATCGAATATCGCCGTTTGCGGTGTGCTTATGAAATAAATATAATTTATTAACTATTGTAAAATATACAATAAATACTTTTAAAGAGAGTGAGCTATTAATATTGAAACACAGGTTATCTTAAAATACAATAGGTAAAAAAATACGTACTACGCCAATCGATTATTCGATTATCGTTTTAATCGAATATCACCGTATGCGGTGTGCTTATTAATTACGTTTTTATAATAAAGATATATTGTAATACTATGTACTGTTTATGAACTTTATACTGAGAATAAATGAATGTAAATAAAGGTGAAATATGAATGAATGTTAATGAATCCATGTGTTTAAAAGTGTATTTGAGGCAGTAAGTCTAAAAAAACATGAAATGAAGGCTTTTCACAATATCCAGATACTGCTATGTTGAAAAAAAAAATCATTGTACCCGCTGCCCTTGCGTATGCGCCGCATCGCCGATATTTTGAACTTTTAAATACGTATGCGCCGCGGCGCTTACTCCCGAAATTACGGTACGTGGTTTGTGTTAGTTTGTTTAGTGGTGGTGAGTTAAGGAGTGGTTTTTGTGATATTTCAAAAAGGGTTAGGTCATATTTATCAGATTTGGTGAATTTTTTTGTTTTCGACATAGAGTCCTATATTGCGAGAAGGTCTCGGAATACCTCCGACAGCGATGGCGGGGTCTGAGGTCAAAGTTAAAGCTAGTCCTGTTTTGGACAAAGAAGATTACAACAAGTATAATTGGAATGACGGTAGAGAAGCAGGTGAACAAATTGAAATTATTCCGGAACTCCAAGAGTATGTAATTATCACAGAATGCCTACAAGGAGCTTTTCAAAAAGTAAACCCTATTCAAGTGTAACAAGAAATTAAGAAGAATTTTGAAAGACATAGCGAGATAGATACATTTCGATATACTCGAAATAATAAAATCCTGATAACGACGAAAAGTTATGAATGTGCGCGGGAAATCATACAAAAAAAAAATATTTGAAAGACAGGTCAAACATAACCTAATGAACGAAAACATCACCACAAGATTTCTAATCTTTCGAATGGATGTAGACATCATGCTAAAAGAGATCCAGGTAGAACTAGAGGAGGAAAATGATATTGTTGTCCAAAATGTTAAGAGATTCCTAACAAGACAAGAGGGACAAATGGTTCCCACGGGAACGGTGCTTATTACAATTTACGGCCATAAACTCCCGGAATATGTTAAAATGTTTTATATCAGACAAAGAATTAGGCTGTTTATTGACCGTCCGAGGCGCTGTAATGTGTGCCAAAGTTATACGCACGGCAGTAACAAATGTCCAAATGAAAAAATCTGTAAACGATGCGGAAAATCTCACCGCGAAATAAACTGTAATGAAGTAGAAATAAGATGTGCTAATTGCGGTAAGCAACATGAAGCAGACAACATCGAATGCGAAACCAGAAAAAAAGAAGCTGAAATTTTAAAAATTAAATGCGAAAAGCATATAACGCTAGCAGAAGCAAGAAGACAATCCAACTCAAGGCCAGCAAACAGCTACGCGGCAAAGACGAAACAACATGTGGAAACAGCAAATATGGACGGTAATATTCATAAATTGGCGATGGTTATAGAAGATAAATTTCAACAGATAATGGTTTTCATTACGCACTTTTGGGAAGTATTAGATAATATGCAGCAGATATTTGTAGAGAGAAAAGAAAACGTTCTGGAGGAAAATACGAAAGAAGCACCTGGTAAAAATAAAGTTGTACACAGAGATGTCATGACGGAGCTATATAAATGCTTGAGAAATAAAAAATTCAAAATGGGTGAGCAAAGTCAGCAAAGAGTACAGTCTCAGATTAATATAACTGTGGAGAGTGAGGACATGATGACGGATTCGGGAGAGACATAACGATGTTGGATCAATGGGATGCTGGTAAATGTCGTATGGTCATTATGTGTTTATGGACTGTTTGTTTTTCTGGTGTTTGTTTTGTAAAGACATTTTTGGGGTAAGTGTTTGTTGTTTTAATTCTTGTATTTTTTGGTGGTTGATTTTTTACCTGTTTTTGTCGGGTTGTGTTGTATGGATACTTTATTGATACATTGGAATATTAGAGGTATACGGGCCAACATACCCTGGCTTCATACTGGGTTTTTTCGTAAGAGTGTTGTCTGGGCATTTCAAGAATCTCTGCTCAAGGAGAAGCATAAATTATTGTTTAATGATAGGAACATTTTTCGTGCTGATTGGATTGGAAATTTAGGGAGAGGGGGTGGAGGTTTGTTTTTAGCAGTCCAAAAGAAGATTCCAGTTACTATCATAAACCTGCCTGCTATTTACCGGGATCATGAGGTGCAAGGGATTAAAATTTGGTTTAAAAAGAGGTGGATTTCCATCATAAATATTTACGCTCCCAAAGGCTTCGGGGCTATGAATTGGTTGGAAAACATAAAAGATATGATTGGTGAGAATTATTTCATTATTGGTGATTTTAACATTAATTTTCTCAACTGGCGAACAAACCCGAAAGGTCAAAAAATGGTTCATCTTGTTAACTGGATTAATCGGAATGATGTAGTGCTACTGAATACGGACCAGGTAACGAGATTTTCTGGCGGAGGTAGCGGATCTCTCCTAGATTTGAGTATGGTGTCGAGTAGGTTAGCTGGTGAGTGCAATGTGGTTGTTCATTCGGATCCGATGGGTTCTGATCACTATCCCATTGAGATTCAGGTATCGAATAGTGGTTATGAGGTCAGGAGAGAATTTTTGACACTGGTTAATTGGGATCGTGTTGGCTCGGCGGTGGCTGGTGTCGGTGAACATAAATATGGGGGTGATTTGGATAAGTGGACAAAAACTATTACCCAGACTATAGAACATTGTAAGGAGCGGGTTCCGATTAGTAGTGGGAATCTTCCGCCGAGGTGGGGAGTGGTGACTCGTCGGCTGTTGGCGTTGAAACGAAACTATTATCGGAAAGCGGTTCGGGAGTGCCAGCTTGATTTATGGGTTACATACAAGATGTACAATGCTAAGCTTAGAAAAGAAATAAAAAAGGACAAGAAAAAATTTTGGGATACAGTGGTCAGAGAGGCTGGTAGGGGGCCAAAAATTTTCAAAATCATTCGCGGCATCAAGAAAAAATATGAAGGGGAGGTGAACACGGATTTTTGCTTCCCGAATTGTCCGCCTGACGCCACCTTCCAAGCGAATGCCCTATCCATAATGTTTCAAAACAGTCCGGTGGTACAAGGTATTCCAATCGACTTTTCGGGGAATGATGGAATGGAACTTAAATTCACATTGGAGCACTTACAAAACACTATCAGTAAGGGCAAATCCACGACCCCTGGTATTGATGGCATAAAAATGAGCTTTTTTAAAAAATTGAAAATTAGGACGCTGACAACACTCCTAGATATGTACAATGCAATTTTGGAGAAAAAGAATATCCCAGAGGTTTGGAAAGAGGTGATTATGCTCCCTATAAAGAAACCTGGCAAAAATAGGAATGATGTTCGGGGTTATAGACGCATAGCTTTAACTGTCACTAGCAAAAAGATTTTTGAAAAAATGATCCTGGACAATTTACTTAATTGGTGCATGGAAAAGAAGATTTTCCATAAGAATCACTATGGTTTCATCCCATTTAGGGACGGTGAGGCTGCGGCATATAAAATTTATAGAGATATTAGTAGGGCAAGGTATTCAAAGCGGAAAGGTTATTTGGTGGCATTAGACATCAAAGGGGCCTACGACAATGTCTGGTGGGATGGATTGCTCTTCAAATTAAAAAAGCTGGGACTTGATGGTGATCTTTGTGTTTTAATTCGGAATCTGGTTCAAGAGCTAAGGATTCGGGTGAAATGGAGGGGTTCGCTGTCTGCTCCATTCCAGTATCACAGGGGTCTTTTACAGGGAAGTCCTCTCTCCCCTTTACTGTTTGCACTTTATCTAGCGGATATCTTCGAAATCTTTGATTCATGTATACATTGTGTTGTTTATGCTGATGACATTTTTCTTTATGGTTCTCATGATGACGTAGTTTGGTTCAAAGGGATTTTACAGGAGAACATTGCCAGGGTGATTCAATGGCTTCAGGATTGGAACTTGGAGGTAAATCCCAACAAATGCCAAATCATCAGGATTGGGCGGTGGAGGAAGGTAGAGGAAAACCATTTACAGGTGCTTGGTCAGGAGGTGGATTTTTCTGATTCCCTTCGAGTATTAGGGTTTTATTTTAATCGCCAGGGGAACTTAAAAGATCATATTGCCATGTTAAGGGAAAAAACTAGCAAGAGACTGAATTTGATAAAAGTTATTGCAGGGATGAGTTGGGGTACGGAGACTAAACATTTACTGCGTATTACAAGGAGTATGATGGGAGTTCTGTTAGAAGGAAATCCTCGGATTCTGACGCATGCGAACAAAACGGAAGGTCGGCAACTCCAGGTTATCCACAATATGGCTTTACGGTGGGCTAGCGGCTTGCCTAAGTGGTGCCCAATCCCGGTCTTATTACAGGAAAGTGGGGTGTGGAGGTGCGGACAGAGGATTGAGTACCTTGCTACCAAACGGTCTATTTCAGAAGTCAAATACCAGGATCATACGGAAATGCTTTCGACTGACCTACTGTACCGGGAACTAAATACACTCAGGAGGTATGGTACGGAAATTAATGAGTTGGTAAATTATAAATGGGGGACGAAAATCAGTGATCATTGTCGGATCGTAGTCAATACATGGGCATTTCAAAATAAAGACTTTCCGGATGAGGTGATCAAGAATTCCTTCCATAACTTTGCTCAGACGTATAAAAACATGGCCACGTTCATTGCAACTGATGCTTCAAAAGACACTCATAGGACTACAATTGGGATGATGAATCAGAAGACAGGTAGCCAGTTGGCTTTTCAAATTCCGCATATCAATACGATCTTCACGGCTGAAGCCATGGCTTTATTGGTTGCACTTAAATTTTATACGGTGGACAGGGGGGAATATATGTTTTTCACGGATGCTAAAAGCGTTCTCCAGGCCCTACAAAAGGTTAATCGAAAATCAGTTGCTATTATCACGCATTTGAGAGAAGAGATTAATAGGAAAAGCAATGACCAGTATAACATGGCGTTCATCTGGGTACCTGGGCATAAAGGGATTGAGATAAATGAGTGTGCGGATAGGTTGGCTAGGAATGGACCTTTCAGCAACGTATGGATTCCGTGGTTTTCGGCTGAAGATTGGATGACGAATGTGAGGAATAATAAACAGAAAGAATCTGAATGGGAGTGGGAGCAATATCTGAATAACTGTACCGGTCGTTGTTGGGACTATGGTAGCATATGGCATCCTCATCATTCATTAGAAAGGAAAAGTGGTGTTATATTTGCAAGGTTTTTAACGATGACTATTCTAACACAGGCCCGGCGTAAGAGGTTTCTTGGTAGAGGGATATCGACGTGTAACCTTTGTGGTTTGGAGGAACAAACTGAGGAGCATTTGGTGTTGCGATGTAAGTGGTTTTCGGGATTGCGCGAAATTGTGTTTCGCAAGAAACAGGTTTTGAGCAATACTTCATACGAGGATCTTTTTGGAGTGACTGGGCGTAAAGGTGGAGATCATATAGTTTTGTTATCTCAGTTGTTGAATGCGATTTATGTACAGTGTCCGAGTTGGATTGATATTGATGGCGCTGGGTAGGGGTCTATCAGGTTTTGTTTGGAGTGTTTGGCGGTCATTGATTGCTGTTTTCTTCGGATCGGTTCACCTCAGGTAGGAGTTGATACTTGTGGAATAAGACAGCTATATAGTAATAAAAAGCTGCTCACCGGGCCCTCGGGTCGAATCAACAACAACAACAACGGTACAATCATATTATTTCCTTTTTATAATTGTCACTTGTAATACTGCAGTGAAATGACGCCATTATATGCTTTCTTCATTGTCTTTGTAATTATTCATTTTTCACTCAATGCAAGATAAACTTTTTGAAGTTTTAAAACAGACAACACTTGGCTCTATTTTTGGAAAACAGAAAGCTTTATAAATATTATTCAATATTCCAAGATGCTGTTTTTCATATTTCATCATAGCTCACTGAATATTTCCTTTTTTTATTATTCCATTTTTAATTGTTTCATTTTTTATTCTATTTATTAGATTTCATATTTATCTTTTTATATTATACTGAATGTGGAATTAAAATGTTGTCCAGAAATAAGCATAATCCATAATACTCCATAATCCGTAATATTCTATAATCTGCACAAGTTGGGACCAAAGGTTGTGTAGAGTAAAGAACTTTACCTGTATTGGAGTTTGAGACAAAGCAAACAATTTCCTTTTTTGAGCAAATTAGCAGTGCAGTTCTTACACCTGAAAATCCACAAAATCCTGAAATCTGTACAAGCTCTATTCCCAAGTGTGCATACTTTTTTATTCTGTACTGTATACTATTAATATCAGCTAATATAAATGTTTTAGGTGCACTTTGAGTAAAAAATGGATGTATAAACACAAAAAGACATGTGAATTGCCTCAAGAAATTTCAAACTGAAATACAGAATGTTTGATATTTATGGATAAAACCATCAAAATAATCAATATGATTATATCTAAATATCATTATATGTGTAATATGATCAGCAAATTAGAATCTATCATGCTAGATTTGTATCCGATATTTTAGTGGCATATAATGTGCAACCTTTTATTCTATAAACTTAAATTTTACATTTAATTTGTAGAAATTTATTTTTTATAATGAATATTAAAAAATAACATTTTTTTATCGATTTTTTTCATGTGGGTCATATGTAAATCCTACAAATATTAAAGTAACTCTTTAATAAATTAAAAAAAATATTTGAAATGGTAAATTCATCTTCTCAGTTATACATTAAAATTGAGAAAAACTACTAATACAGTAGAAGATCTATGTAACACAATTCTATATAATGCAATTCTCTATATAACGCACAACTTCTCAGATGTAAACAATGGATTTTGCAATTAAGAAGCACCTGCATTCCACATTGTAAAAAAATTGCTACTCTCTAGAAGACTAAATGTAATACATTAGTTCATCTTTATCTCCTTAATTTAGAGCTTTTTAATAGAAAAATTGCTATTATTACAATAATTTTTTTTGAAAATGAGTAATAATATGAATGATTTGATCCAGGCATATTTGGATTATGTTTATAAAGTAAATTTAACAGTGTGTGAAATAATCAATGTAAAAATTTATAATCTGCCCAACTTCTGGTCCCAAGGAATGTAATATAAAGATCCTCTACTGGATATTGATAAGTTTCAGACATATTTAGCCATATTTAAAAGGTAATTTTAATGATGTGTTAAATGTGATCTATATAATGCAAAATTCTATATAACGCACAACCCCATGTTTTTAGGTTTGCGTTATAAAGATCTTCTACTGTAATATATCCATAATTTTAATTAAAAGCAGAAAGTTGTTTTATTCCTTTATTCCTCCTCAGTGTTAATATGACTAATCGGCAATCAATATTTAACAAATGTTATCATATAAATACATGCAAGCATGAAGAAAATATTCTAAATATTCTTTATTATTAGAAAATTCAATGGACAGCGCCATCTGTTGGATATAATAACATAATTGTTTCTCCAATTTTTAATATTATTCATAGATAATTCTTTAGAGAACCACATCTATTCCAAGGCCAGTTAAATAAACAGCAATAATGGAAATTCACTCTTACTAAATATCGTGACCATTAAATTAAAAATCTGAGTACTTATGATCATCGTTTTTGTTGTTGTTAATTTTTAGTTTTTGTAACTGGCATATAACGCTTAACTGAGTTTTTATATCACTTTTATTGTATCAAAAATGACCATTGAACGTTCAAATATACAGTATATGTTAAAGGAAAATAATATAAACAAATAATATAGCGTTTTTTTAATATATTAGCTTTTAGAGATGATATAGCGATTAGGAAATTTTTACATAAATTATAGATTGTACATAATTTTTTAACACAGATATTACACATTGATTTAATAATGTTAGTTTTACCACAAACTTTACAGGAAGTCAAAAAATGAGGCTAGAAGATTCAAGAAACCAATAGAAAATTAAGTTATAAAGAATACTTTTCTTATGGTCAGTTTCAATGTGATTTCATTGCTTTTTCTTACTATTTAAAAATATAGTTTAAATAATTACCAGTTATTTTGCGCAAAGTTCTATGGTCAAAGAGACGTAACCTAGTTTTCTTTGCAATACCAACACATAAAATACAATTTAAAAAAATTGTGGATCTGCTCATTCGGACAACAGATGGCAGCTTGAAGAAATAAAAAATCGAAAAGGGATGTTAATCGAAGTAGTTCTTATCTTCCACATAGCTTCATTTCGCCATTTTGTTCAATTTAGCATAGTAGGGTGTGGTAAGTTATCTTTTCTATTTATCAATAAAAATATTACATTAATGCTTTTGTGTTACTTCGATATCTGGATGGATAAAATGTGCGAGCCGCTTTCGTTTATGCCCGACGGCCGCTAACATGTTCTTTTTTTTTTCTTTTCTGTGGTGATTTATTGTCACGTTAGGCTTAACGAAATGGAATTGAAAAATTTTGAAAATATGGAGATTAAACATTTAAAATAAAGTAATTTACAACAGAAATAGGCATTCTAAACGTCATTACTAAAAAAAGAAAGTGGAGGGTGTTATTCGTAACGAAAAAACGTTAAATACATAACATACTGTGATTAAAAAATTTCAGAACATCAAAATAAAGCAATTTTTTTTTTTTTTAAACATAAATTGCGAAATTATTGTCATAAATTAAGAATTTAGTTATAAACAGGACTTAAAATATGGAATAAACATTAGGGTACCAAACTTCATAAAATTATTTTTGTAAATGTTTTAATGTTTAAAATTCATAAAAAACACAAAATAATTTATAAACCCTTCAAATTTAAGACTGATAAGGCATTAAACAAGCAGAGATGCATTGGGCAGCAAACTCTGAACGTTATTCGTAAAAAGAGAGGAAGGCCAAGGGGGCGTGGAGGTGTCACAACGATAAAATTGTAAATACAAAAAAATACTGAAATTAAAAAAATAAAATAAGCAAAAATTCAATTTTTAAAAGATAAAATGTAAGATTATTTTCAAAAATAAGGTTTTTAAAAGCACACAATTGATAAAAAAGACCTCCACATGCTGACACAAAAATTAAATATTCATAAAAAGCACAAAATAATTGGTAAGAAAAAACACATAATAATGGATAAAGTAAAACACAAAAGATTGTTGAAGCATCAAATACGTGAAAAATATTTTGTAAAAATCATTAACACTTTTATTTATTTATTTTTACTTTCTTCTATCTATAATAGAAAAAAGTATTGTAATCAAAATTTTTTTCGACGGATTTACACGTTTTAGGGGTCAGATATTCCGAAAAACATGTTTTTACAAAATGTCTGTCTGTCCGTCCTCATTGTATCATCGAAAAGTGTATGAAGTTATACTTCACATTGAACCACATTTTTATTGTATATTTTTGAATATGGCAAGTAGGTTCTATTAGAATTTGGGGATATTTCGAAGAAAGGGGGTTCTGTGATAGCCATTTAAAGATTTCAAATTCAAAAAGATGTACAAAAAAATTAGAAATCCTAAAATTTTTTTTTCGTTAAATGTTTGGCCTTGATCCGGACAATCCGGAACAAGTTTTGTTTTGCCTCTATCGTAAAAAATGGCTGAGATATGGCGGTTTGAAATTTTAGGATGGCTGACATTTTCAAACAAAACAGCGCAATTCATCCATAAACGGATTTAATTTATGAGTTTTAGTTAACATGGTTACGGCAAATTTTTTTTCATTGTTGTAACCATTGTTCCTATTATATATTTATGTATATATATATCACTATATATTTATATTTGCCGTCGAATTCTCGTCAAACTTGGCGACAGTTGGCGAAATATCGCCAAATTTGGCGACCAAAATAGGTTGCCATAAATGAAGCCAACTTGGCTGTAGAGGATTAATTTTGTGATATTCTCATTCAAATTCAATGTTGACAAGAACTGAAATTGAATCTTCTTTAATTAGGTTCCATGCATTTTACCTTCGTGTTGTCCAGTAAAATTAGCTAAAATCGTAAAACCAAGAAATAGGGAGGCTATCTGTTCCTATTGGCACAGGCCAGAAGGACTTTTTGCAGTTTAGTATACATCAGTTGATCGCATTCCGGTAACACTACGATTCGCAAGCAGCTGATGTACAACAGAATGACGAAAAATATTGATTTTATTGGCGATGTGATAGCGAATTTTCAAGTATTAACATGACTGAGATAGAAGAAAGTTTTGGGATTGGCACATCTGACTAGTTTGCTATCAAAAAGACTCAATACCATAATAAGCATGAAATGATTAGGAAATTTTTACATTATAGTCTTCCCATTTTATTCCAAAAATTTATTAAAACATGTATGTTTTTGTCTGAACATGTGCTCTATCAAAAAGAAATAATGCCAGATAAAACGTAAAATTGCTTTGACGATTGTATGGCGGCAATGTGATTTAAATATGTCGCCACATGTTTTCTCTGGTATTAGTGTGGGAACCTGTAGAACAACTTTGAAATTGTACATCAAATGTGACAAATAAGGTACTTACGTACTGTTATTATTTCAGTGAAATGAATTATATCGTCTGTTATTATGGTAGGATTAATTTCCATAATAAAATAAATACATTTTAAGTTGGCAACCGTTTAACTTTTGTTGATATTTCTTGAAAATTCCAATGGGAAATTTAAGCCTAGCTTTGAAAATTTCAGAACTTTCAAAGCTAGGCTTAAATTTCCCATGACTGTTTTTCCATTTAATATCTATTTCTCCGGAAACATCTATCAAAAAGGTTGTTGGTAGATTATAGGATTGCTATAATTAAATAATTTTAGTATACAAACTTGGTTTTTAAATTCAGTAATATGACTCCATATTAAATATGACATAATCACCATGGCATCCTAGAATAAAGGTGAAAATAAGGAATTTTGCTTAGTGGCCACTGGGCGATAGGTTGATTTTTTTTAGCAGCCAGTGAGTGGCGAATGAGAATAATTTCTTTAGTAGCCAGTAAATACATTTATGTCACTGAATATTTAATTTAAAATATATATAATTAGTTTTCAGTAAAGTAATTTATGTACTAAATAAAAATATTTTAATTTATATTGCTTTGAATAAACTTGAAATACTAATTTCCAATCTATTTTAAGTTTTAAAATAAGTTAACGGCAAAGTTATACACAACATGCTTATGTAGTTAACTACATAAGTCTCACTAAGCTTAGGTACTTGTGTAGCTAACTACATAAGTACCTTTATCAAAAAAATTATTTGTCTAGAATTAAGATCTGACAAAAATAAAATAGGTATGTTTATACACTAAGAAATAACCCACAACATTATATACGTTACACATGCACAACCTCTAGCCAGCGGACCAAAAGTGGCTAACATCTTCAGAAAATGTGTATTTCATCAATTTGTCCAGAAAAAATTGTAAATTTCATCATTTGGGAGCGTAAAAATCATGAATTTTCACCATTCGGGAGTGTAAACATCATGAATTTCCATCATCCGAGAGTGTAAAAAATCACAAATT
Organism: Maratus michaelseni; assembly: GCA_963931845.1. Taxonomy (NCBI): domain Eukaryota; kingdom Metazoa; phylum Arthropoda; class Arachnida; order Araneae; family Salticidae; genus Maratus; species Maratus michaelseni. The sequence continues at coordinate 259,800,220 of OZ007600.1, read as the reverse complement.
TCAGCGATCGGTTGCGGAAAAATTACGAAGTTCGTCGATCGGACACGAAAATATAAAAAATTTTGGCGATCGGGCACCGGAAAAATAGTAAAAGCTATCGGGAGGAAGGGTTCCCTATCTGAGCATTTACGGCGCATGCTCGCTGCTTGGCTTACTTTACCTTTGACGATTCTTTGGCGTCGATTTCTCCAAATAGCCTAATAACCCTATTGGGAGCCTTTTCTCTCCTTTTTAAAGAGTCATCCTTCTCGCCAAGCAAGCGATAAATTGCCAAATACATTAACGTAAATGACCTACTATGCATGTGCAGCAAACTCTGATAGGGTGCCTATCCTTCTGATAGGAGCCAGTCAGAAAAATCATGAATTTCGGCAATTGGGTGCAGAAAAATGAATTTTGACAATCTTGTGCAGAAAAATCATGCATTTCGGCGATTGTGTATGGAAAAATCATGCATTTTGGCGATCGGGTACAGAAAAATCATGAATTTCATCGATTGGACATGAAAAAATCAAGAATTTCGGCGATCAGGTGCAGAAAAATCATAAATTTCAGCGATCGTGTGCGGAAAAATCACAAATTTTGTAGATCGGGTTCGGAAAAATCTTGAATTTCGTTGATCTGACGCGGAAAAATCATGAAGTTCGTTGATCAGACGCGAAAAAATCAAGAATTTTGGTGATCAGGCACGGAAAAATCCTGAATTTTGGCGATCGGGAGCAGAAAAATCTTGAATTTCAGCGATCAGGTGCAGAAAAATCATAAATTTTGGCGATTGGGTTCAGAAAAATTTTGAATTTTGTTGATCTGACGCGGAAAAATCACGAAGTTTGTCGATCGGACGCAAAAAAAATCAAGAATTTCGGCGATCGAGTGCGGAAAAATCAGGAATTTTGGCGATTGGGCACAGAAAAATCATGAATTTTAGGGAAAATTGGAAAATACTGCATTTGGTTGGTTCTTTCCATATTTTTAATCACCAGTTTTTCAAGTTTAATCGACGAGTGGCGACTGGCGAGTGCTTATTTTCACCTTTATCCTAGAATCATTACCCATCATTGGATATCATAGAATTAGGTAATCACACAAATTTTGATTCGATTTTCAAAAAATTTGAAATGACTCAACAAACTTCTGCAACGATTTATATACATTAGACTCCCTCAAATCCGCATAGTTCAGGACAAGAGATTGTATAGATTTTAGAAATTTCTGGTCACCCCTTTGTTTACATATTGAAATAAAAATTTGACTGTAGTAAAGCACTGGAAATTGTAATGAATAATTCAGTAGGTAAAATATATGAAAATAATTAAGTAAAATATTAAAATAATTGAAGTAAATTATTAAAATAATTATGTAAAATTAAGAAAATTAAAAATTAAAGATCAAGTAGATAATAATTAATAATACGGTACTAAATGTGCATAATAATGATGAAATATCAATCCTTGTTTCATTCAGCCCTATTAGTCAAAATTACGTATAAAATCATGAAAAAATCAAATAAAAAATTATTTAAGATTAAAACTGAAATTAAATACTGATACAAAGTGGCTACTGTTACGCCATTTTTTACCTTAGATATAAAAATAATTTGCCTCAGAATCTTAAAATAATGAAATTTTGTGTCATGTTTATGCAGATTTTAGTAAACAAAAAAGCTTGATTATTATTAAAAATTGTCCTGGAAAAAACATCAGGATGGCCACTAATATTAGCACCATTTTGATTTTTTTTTTTTTTAAATTACATTTTCTTCATGTGAAAACTCAAGTTATAACCATAATTACATATTAAAATGCATACATATAATAATGAAAAAATAAAAATAAATATTGAAAAATGAGGAAATGAATGCAAGAAAAATAAACAAACAATCCAGTTACAGTTTATACTTGCGAATATTGTACATTATGCAATATGATGAATTTAGTTTTAGATACACTAATTTGCATCAAAATAATAAGTAAATAAATTTTATTTAGTAATTAATCAGCTGCAAGAGCCTAAAGAACAAGATTGACAAAAAAATTATGATTGTCACTGATTTCAGCACCCTCTTGAATTTTTTCCCTTCAACTTAACCGTAAGTTTCACTGTTTACATCTGCAACAATAGGTGAATTTTACGTGTTCGTGGATTTGAGGGAGTCTACTGTATATTAAATTTCAAACCATTCAGTTCGGTAGTTTTTCACTTATATGTGGACAGACGGATGAACCAAACAACAATTATGAAAGTACCAAAAAATCAACAAAATGAAGACTATCACTTTTAGCCAATTATACTCAACTTTTTCCAAATTATCATAACCTTTCCAACAATCACTATAGACACTGTTATTCCTTTCTCAATCAAAGTCTCCTTTGTCCTGGGTATTTCAGTAGTGCTTCATATACAGTGCAGTCCAATAATCATGCAAAAAATTAGAGAATCTATATAATAAAAGTACAAAGCATTTGACTGTCATCAACAGTTACAGATGCCCACTTCGCGTTTTTCACATGCCAGGCAGCCAGTTTTATTTAAGATTATTTTTTTTAATAAAACTGCATAAAAGTTGGCCAGATTTAGCCTTTAAAATATTCCATGCAAAAGTAAAAATCGTGCCCCTACATAATAAGTATACATAGTAAGCATTAAATAAAAGTACATGGTCTTTTTTACATTTTTTAACGAACATCCAAAAAACAACAGGAAAACTCACACTCAGTAATTCGCACATATACTTATAATATTTTTTCATTTAAAATACTTAACTTCATTTTTAAAAAAAACAGTTACAGGAATAACATTCAGACAAACTTTTTTTTATGAACTTTTAGTTCAGAGAGTTCTTTAATTAATTCAGAAACATCTAAACTGTTACTGAGTTCATACTCAATTCCTAAAATAGCATAGTCTGACAATCATATTTGAGATGTTGTTCTTTGCAAATACTTCTTTTTTAGAATTCGACCTTCCTGAAAATTTCACGAAGTTTACTTGCTTAGTGAAAGAGCTTTCATCTATACTACACTAGTGTGCAAAACTTAAGCAAGAAACATAAAATGCCAATTTCTGAACATGCGAGTACTCAAAAGGAAAGTCTATAAACAGCAAGTGTAGAAAATAAGTACTACCCTAACAACACAGACAGTCAATGTGAAGTCTTCTTGTCATCACAATTGTCACAGTCACTACAATGAACAAAAATGTGATATCTTTCATTCGTCTCATTTTTACTCTCATTCGATTACTCCACTGAACAGTCACCATGACTGTTGCTTTTTGATGAGTTACCAGGGGACTTTACAATGAAGTCATCTTGTGACTGTCATTTTGACACTGCATTGTAAAGTCATCATGATAGCTGTTCTGTGACAAGTTCCCAAGTGACAGAAAATGAAATCATCTAGTGACTTTTCACAAAGAAGTGCAATTATGACATCACAATAGAGTGTCGATCACCAGAAAGTCACCATGCGACTTCACTGTGACATTTGGCGACTCATCACAATGCAATGCTCACAATGACTTCAAAGTTCAGTCTTCAACGGATAGTGACTTGAGAATCACAAGGTGACTTCATTGTAATGTCACCTGGTGACCCATCACAAAGTGACAGTCACAGTGCCTTTTCAGTGTTAACAATCATTTGTGAGTAATAATGAGACAGTGAAATATCCCATATTTTGATTCACGGCAGCGATTGTGACACTTCTAACCATGTGTGACGTCAAGGGGACTTCACATCGACTGGCTGCGCTGTTAGGGTAGTACCTCTGTTCTACACTTGCGCTTTATAGAATTTCCTTTTGAGTACTCACGTGTTCAGAAGTTAGCATTTTGTGTTTGTTGCTTAAGTTTTGCACACCAGTTTAATAAAAGAAAGTTTTTGTCTGTCTGGCTGGCGATGGCTATCAAAATCTAGTGCACCTAGAAGTCTGAAAATTTAGATTTAAGTAGTCCAAGACCTCCCCTGATGTATCTGAGGCTCAAATTTTTAATTTTTTAAGATCTGAGCCTCCTGAGGCCCCTTTAAGTTTTTTTGCTCTAAATTGTTAATAACTTGCTCGATTTTTTTTCTGATCTTCTTTGTTTTTGGAGGACTTTTCTGCATTTAGCTTTTCTCCCATTTCTACATTCCAGCTAAGACCCTGGCCCCCTTGGGAACAAGACAAGAGGCCTGTTAAAAGTTTGTTTTGTAAATTGTTAATAACTTGCACCCATTTAATCAGAGGCTTTTCATTTTTGGGCACTTTTCTCCATTTTGTTTCCCTTATTTCTGTATTCCAGGTAAGACCCTGTAGCCCTAAGGCCCTTTTTTAAAAATGTTTGTTAAAATTTTATGCGAATCATTAATTTATACCCTATTCTTAATATCGTCTAATTGAAGATCTAAAGTAGTACTAAGTCATAAGATGTAAGATATTTTCCTCATAGGGCCATGCTCAAAACTATCAATTGGCCTCTATTGTGGGCCCCTTACTATAGCTCCCTAAAATCGTCCGATTCACTAGCTTTTTTTCTGACAACTTCTTGGGTCTTCCATCTAAAGCGCTAAATACTAGAACCTTTTAAGATATTTTCATCTTAGGGCCCTGCTTACAAAAAATATCAGTTAGCCCCTGTTTACAAAAACTATCAGTTGGCCCCTTACTATAGCTCCCTTAAAAATCGTCCAATTCACTAGCTTTTTTATTTCTAACAGCTTTTTAAGTCTTCCCTCTAAAGCGCTAATACTAGGACCTTTTAAGATATTTTCATCTTAGAGCTCTGCTCAAATTATCATATTCTAATTGAAAAAAAAAAAACATGAAAAATGATAGTTTTTCAGAGAAATGTATGATAAACATGGTAAAATAAAGAGGATTTAAATCGAAGAAATATTTTAAGTGCTATTTAATGTTGAAATAGGTCAATATTTAAGTTACATAAATTTTATAGGATCAAAAACTATGCACAGTAATTTAACCATTTTTTGCCAGCATATACGTGACTAGATTGTGAAATGCAGCATACAATCTTCTTTTTGGGGGAGGGGGGAATAATTTTATGTGGTTTATTATTATTATTATTATTACTTGAAAATATATTTATTTCATATTTCCAAAAGGCCGTTTTTTAACTTTGGTGCCTCATTTTAAAAAGCCCAAATAATTATATTTCCAAACATTTTTCAACTGTAAAATATATTTACACAAGAATATTAAAAAAGACAGGAAACTTTAAAATAATTAATTTATGCGTGAAAAGCATTTAATGAAAAAAATTACATCATTATTTAAAAAGCCCAAATAATATTTCCAAACACTTTTCAATTAGAAAATATATTTATAAAAGAATACTAAAAGAGAAAGAAAACCTTAAAATAATTAAATTTTTACGTGCGGAATGCATTAAATGGAAGAAAATTGCATTACTTTTATATGTTTAAATCTTTTCTTATAGCGTCTAAAAGAAAATTTTACTTCCAGTAATTATGGAAGGTTGGGAGACAGCGCCATTTTTTATTTAACATTTTTATACAAAATGATTTTTAAATTGTGATAGATGTTACTTAATGGATCACAAAAACAGCGTTAGCTAGTCGCGACAGCGATGGACGCGGCTTTGAGAATCGAGAAATACCCAAGTCAAAGGGAAATTAATAGCAACTTGATTACAAAAAAAGATTACTACTGGTCGTGATAATATCATCCAAATCTTTCATATTATGTAAACTTTTTAAAACAGAGCAAATTAGCATGTTTTAACAGCCTGTGAAGTCAGGAAGGGGGGGAGGGGGGTAGCGCGAGCATAGCTCGTAGAAAATGCAATTGTAAGATAAACTTCTGTTTTGAAAAAACAATTTTTCCTGATTTAAAAAAAAGCAATTTTCAGTTTGACTCAAATAAGTCAATTTTTGCACAGAATGTGATAAAATTTATTAAGGCTGTTCTCAAATCTATAAAGGAGCTACTTTCTGAATTAATTTTTGTTCAGAAACGTATGAAATTCGCAGATGTTTTTATTCAGAAACTATGTAATCGAATGGCGATTTACATTTTTTGGTAAAGGCAGATCTTTCAGAAAATACTGTCTAAGATGTTAATTTGAACTAAATTTCCGGATGTAGTGCGAGAAAGGGGTAAAAAATGTTGTCACGTGACAAGAATCTCATATACTTTAGTATATTTATCAAGAATTAGAAAACGCTATTCGATTCCAAACCACTTCACTTCCAATTTTATGCTTTTACATTTAAAAATGAGTCAGAAAATATGTCAGAAAGTTTTGCAATGTTGAGCAGGGAATTTGAGAACCACCTTAAATAAATTCATGTGAGTACATTAAACAATTTAACCAATATGCATTGCTTTTTAGTAAATTGCACAAAAGAAAAAATATATACATGAATATAGAAAATTTAAATTAGGCTGCATTGTTACATATTGTATTTTTGCCTCATTCATCGTTGTGAATTTTGCATGTGCACAGAAAATAGATGTAGATATCAGAAATAATATATGTGATCCATGAATTGAATTTCAGTGGGAATTATCCTGCTTTAGTCCTAAGTTTAGGCAGATTTTTCAGTTTTGGGAAGAATTTATGATTCTAGTTTTTAGGCATTATTACTGTCACATTGTGTTTTCTGCAATCATTACAATGCTGACAAATGTTATTTGTTTCATTAAATCATATCATATACTGTGCACTCTAAAAAATTTGCACACACTGAGTCAAGGGCTTTGCAGGGTTCTGAATTTCCCATATTTTATATCATTGTTTTCTTTACATTTTAAAACATCATCAGAATGCCTTAAAATAATTATCTTGTATCCGATGCCCCCTTAACCGGCAGTATCAACATAACAGCTCTTTTGAAGGTATAAATTTAAATCTCTAATTTAGGCTTATGAGGTAAAGGAAAAATAATAATAGACTTCTTGTTTTACAAATGCATCTGATGTTCATGTCCGAGATTTAGTTACACTGAAGATCGAAAAAGAAAATCATTAAAAAAAATTTCATATCTCTATGATGCAAAACATTTGAAAATTTTATCACCGATTGAGAAGATTTGCGGCCAAATGAATTTCACGATTTTTTCTACAATTGTTTCGCAATTTTTTTTTCCTTTTGAACGAGTGTCTGACGAAATTCACTCTTTTAAACGCAATCGTTTGTCAAAAATTGCAAAAATATTTTTTGCCATTACTTGACGAAATTTGTGATATATTTGTACGATCGTTTGATGAAATATGTGATTTTTGCGATTTCGTTTGGTGAAATTTACAATTTTCTTGTACAAACTTTTCAGGAAATTGGCAATTTTTTTGCACGGTTGTTTTTTGAAATTTGCGATTTTTTACTAGCATCATTTGACGAAGTTTCTTGTTTGACCGATTAACAAAATTCGCTTTCTTTTCCACTTCTTTTTCGAAAAGCGAAATTTTTTTTCGACAACTGATTGACGGAATTTGCGATTTTTTTCCCTCAATCATTTGACGAGTTAATTTCGCTGAAGACCACAAAAAATAAATAATTTGTAAAAAAATCACATACCTTGGAAATAATTTAAGCATTTTTTATTATTTGAGATTTTCCTATTTTGTGCATGATTCGCGCACTCCTGCATGATATTTCAAACCCTGTAATCAATCTTGTTTCTGCTTTCGTAATGGTAAGATATCACTCTGTCTAAAGAAAAGAGTTAAGATTCTCCAAACATATATCGTTTCAACATCATGGTATAATTATGAAGTTGTTATCATACTTTGTTTTACAATAGTATTTTAAACATTTGATTTAACCTATCTTGTGGCATTAAAAAATATATAAAATTTAACCTGAAATTTAATAATAATTCAAAATGGATTTTTGATAATAAATTTTTGTTTTGTTTTTTTCAGGGTTGGAAAAAAACAGGCGTTTTTAAAAATAAACAAATAAACCAGTTTTTTTTTGTTTAAACCAGTTTTCTTTGCTTTGAACCTGTTTTTTTTCTAAATATCCTTTTTGATTATAGAATAGATGCATATTTGTTCATAAAAATAAACATTGTTGGATGTTATATAAGTAATATAAACTTCATTTAAAAATAATTCAAATTAATTAATTGTTGTCACTTATTCCTAATATCGAAATCGTTGTAATTTAAACATTATTAGTAACAACTGTGTCTTATGTTCAAAGAATAAACTGCCCTACACAATGAAACATATATACCTTGAAAATCTTATTAAAAATCTTTTGATTAATAATAATAAATAAATATTTGCTGTAGTTTCATGAATATAATATATTTTTCTACAGCTATTCAAAATATTTTCTTTGAAATATTTGTTATCCAGATTATGTCAGATTTTTCTGTCAGAACACTAAATGAACAATTACGATCTTTCTATACTAATAACAGAAAGTTTTTGTCTATATGTGTTTGTATGTTTATGTTGAATAGCAAAGTCTACAACTCACACAGGTCTGAGAAGTTAGATTTATGTAATTCAAGGCATGATTTGAATCACCCAAGGATCAGAATTTTAATTTTTTGATAATTAGATGAGATATTAATTAAAAACTTAATAAACATCATTTCTAAAATGCAATCTACTTCTGAAAATGGTGGGAAAGAAATATCAAAACCACAAAATGAGGATAGCATCAAGAAAAAAGCTGAGTTACCAGACGGACTTGTAACTATGCCTTTTCGAAACATGTCAAAATAACAATAACTACTTGGTATTATCAACATGAAAATTTGCAGATCTAGATTAAAAAAATGTTATGATTCTGAAAATCTAAAATTAAAAAAAAAATCCACCACGAACTTCTCCAGATATTAATTAACAGATAATCAACTTTCCTTTGGAAATTAAAAAAAAAATTATTTTGTAAAGACGCACTTTCTTATATTTTGATGAAAGTTTCGAGTTGCAGTTATGGATAGGTTACCAGACTAGCTTCTAACCATGCCTTATTTTAAGGTGTATACAAATTTAAAACTATATCATATATTCTAATACGAGCAAATCTTGTGGGTGGTTATATATATATATATATATATATGCAAAAATTATCTTAAAAACGGCTCTAACGATTTTGACGAAATTTCGTATCCTACCGTTTTGGGGCACCAGAAAACCATTGGGCTAGGTCACATGCTCGAGAAAATTTGATTAGTGGGTCATTTTGGGTCATTTTGGGTCATGGTCTAGCTAATTGTATCTAAAAAACGGTTCAAACGATTTTGACGAAATTTTGTATCTGACCATTTTCGGGCATGAGAAGTCAATTGGGCTGGGTCACACGTTCGAGAACTTTCGATTAGTGGGTCATTTTTGGGTCAACGCGGGTCAAATTAATTTTATCTAAAAAACGGCTCTAACGATTTTGATTAAATTTTGTGTCCTACGAGTTTCGAGAACGATAAAAGCATTGGGTTACGTCGCATGTCCCAGAAAATTCGATTAGTGGGTCATTTCTGGGTCATTGTGGGTCAAGATCTAAAAAACGGCTCAATTTACGCTAAATTTTACATTCAATTGTTTCCGGGCACGAGAAGACTGTTGGGCTAGGTCACATGTTCGAGAAAATTCAATTAGTGGGTCATTTTGGGTCAAAGCGGGTCAAATTAATTTTATCTAAAAAACGGCTCTAACGATTTTGATTAAATTTTGTATTTTACGAGTATCGGGCACACGAAAATCATTAGACTAGGTCACATGTTCGAGAAAATTCGATTAGTGGGTCATTTCTGGGTCATTCTGGGTCAATATCTAAAAAGCGGCTCAATTTACACTAAATTTTGCATCCTATGTTTTTCTGGCACGAGAAGACTGTTGGGCTGGTTCGAGAAAATTCAATTAGTGAGTCATTTTGGTCATGGGTCATGATATTTGAACTCAAATTTAATTTTGACCGAGCATTGCTCGGTCGTTCCTGCTCGTAAGATACAGATTTGAAAATTGGTATATATATGCAAAATCGTGTGTTGATTAGAAATTTCTAAAAATCGAAAAAATTGGCTAGTAAGTTTTTATTTTATGAAGAAATTTTTTTATTGCATTTACTTTTGATACAAAACATATAAAAAATCAACAGTGCTTAGAATAATTAAAAACCTAACTCACAAATTTTCATGTATGTTCAACTTTTTAAAAGTGTATAAGATAGGGATTTGAAAATTGGTATATATACAGAAAATCATATTTTATTAAACAATTTTGAAAAAAATCTACTGGTAAATTTTATTTTAGCAGAAACCTGATTTTTTGTATGGAAAAGAAATTTACTGTGGTTTTATCATATCTTGAACTAACTGACATTAGAAGGAGATACGGTGGGGATCAAATTGACTTTTCATTTCTTCAGCCCTTGGTTACCACTATTTCAGAATATTAATCTCCAGAGGTGGTGATTTATTTTCTTGGGTTCTATGAGCACCAAAATGGGGTTTGGCTCATTCGACTTGATTTTGATAGCCTTAGAGATTTTAGTTCCAAGTTCCACCACCAGTTGGTGCATTATTTTCTCTGATTCTATGGGCATTATCGCAACGATATGACTGATTCGAATTTGTTTTCGATCACGTTACAGATTTTTTTTTTTCACGTTCCACTTTTTTTTTTTTTAGTTCTATGTGCCCGATATCGACGGAATTCAACTCTGTTAACACAACGAGTACCCGTGACAGATGTTGGTATAGAACAGATTGTGCCTCCTGATGGTGTAAGGTAAAACTAAAGGTAGAGGAAGGTAAAACTTACCGTGCATGCTATACGGGAACGGAGGCAGCAGGGACGCGTGTCAAAGTTTCGTTTAGAACAGTCGTGCTTCTGAAGGCTGAAAGTGGAACTAAAAGATTTTATAGTGTGTGCGCAGCATGCCTACTTTACCCTGCTGCAGGCAATGGGGACATGTGTCGGAGGTTCATTTAGATGAGAATGTGCATCCTGTCGCACATAAATTACAAAAAAAAGAGATAATATTAAAACAGACTTGTTCTCAAAAATCCAATTGGCTTTTTTGAGGAAAAAAAAGTACGTTTAAGCCTTTAAACCATGGTTAAAACTACTTGGTTTAAATCGTGCCATCCCAGGTTTTGTTTCAAATATTGTTAAATTATTCAAATTCATTATCACAGTAATGAAATAAATCATTATTCTTAATTCAGTTTGATAAAAGTGTAAAACTATTTACAGTAATGTATATTTTCTTTCATTTTAGATAAATCAGTTCCGAAGTCATTTTTGGAGAAAAATAGAGACAAATGATTATAAATATACAGAAAAATGACATCAAAAGAAGAATTTAAAAAAAATAATCATTAAAATGGATACAGTTGTCTAACCAACAACAAGTAGCAACACTTGCTTTGTACCTACCATTTCTTATTAACTTGTAGCATTTATTTACATCTCCTGTTTCTTCTTTATTTGCATAGAATGCGGCAATGAACAGGGCCCGATTAATCTCTGATTCTAGGTATCATTTTGGGAGACCACTTTCATTTGACAAAAGTTTTCTTAATTTTTCATTAATGAAAACTCACCAATGATGCTGATATTATTCCCGGGAATAGCTTAGCTGACATCACATAAATTTCATTAGACAACTTTTTACGTTCTTTGTATATATTTCATATACATCTAGTACATACAGCTGCATACTCAATTTCCCGGGTGGTTTCTAAGACGCACATCAGCATGCTATGTGATTAATTAACATCAAATTAATATTTCCCTGTTAAATAAGTTTTGTAAAGGAGTGCATGGATTTCTTCTTGGCTTAAGCAAACTTTCTTTTCCAGAAAAAATTGAAAATACAATGTAAAAAAGGAAAATGGGAATTAGAGGGCCCTGTTCACAGTCATTTTGGGGCCTCTTTTAAATTTTAGAAAGGAAGCATAGGCTTCATGTGCCTTTTGGATAAACAGGCCCTGGCAATGAATTCATATTTCTCTTCTCAAACAAAACAAAATTTTTCTGTTTGAAGCACTATGAATTTAGTATCATCACATGAGCATACAACTGATTAAGAGGAATGAGTGAGAAACCTTTTGTTTGCGAGTTTTGCAAGAGAAGATTTTCTCAAAAGAGTTACTATACAACACATCTTCGCGTGCATACGAATGAGAAACCATTTGTTTGTGATGTTTGCGACAAAAGATTTTCTATGAAGAGTAACTTGAATATTCATCTTCGTGTGCATTCAAATGAGAAACATTTCAGTTGTGATATATGTAGCAAAAAGTTTTCTCAGAAAATTAGCTTGAATAAACATTTTCTCTTGCATACAAATGAGAAACCCTTTACTTGTGAAATATGTACCAAAAGATTTTCTGTAAAGAGTAACTTGAAAAATCATCTTCGTGTGCATACAAATGAGAAGCCTTTTGTTTGTGTGGTGTGCAGCAAAGGATTTTCTCATAAAAGTAACTTGAAACTGCACCTTCGTACGCATACAAATGAGAAACCCTTCAGTTGTGAGATATGCACTAAAAGATTTTCTGTAAAGAGTAGCTTGAATAATCATCTTCTTCTGCATACGAATGACAAACCTTTTGTTTGTGAGGTGTGCAGAATAGGATTTTCCCAGAAAAATAGCTTGAATTCACACCTGCGCTTGCACATAAATGAGAAACCTTTTGTTTGTGAGCTGTGCAGAAAAGGGTTTTCTCAGAAAAGTAATTTGAAAATACATCTTCGTACACATACGGATGAGAAACCTTTCAGTTGTGAGATATGCAACAAAAGATTTTCTTTGAAGGGTAACTTGAATAACCATCTTCTCCGGCATACGAATGAGAAACCTTTTAGTTGTGAGATATGCAACAGAAATTTTTATCAGAAACATAACTGGAAAACTCATCTTTTCTTGCATACTAATGCGAAACCTTTCTTTTGTGAAGTGTGCGACAAAGGATTTTCTAGGAAATGTTCTTTGAATAGGCATAATCTCATGCATATAAATGAGTGCAAAATATCTTGTACAAGAATTCAAAGAAAAAGAAATTGAATGTGCATCCCACATATTTTACCCTGTATCTAGATATGCAATTACTTCTAACACGCAAAACTTTATAAAAATCAGATTTGTCTTTGTTAGTCTGAAATGTGTTTTATGAGTTGGGGAAAAACTGTTAATGTTCAGAAAAATTCTTGACACTTACTGTAATTTCTATAAAAAAAAGAACAATTCATTCTAGGTGAAAGGGCTCTAAAAGATAATACAGCAGGGATCAATAATATTTTTTTTATCATCACTCCTTTTAAGGGGGTGATTCACATTCGAATGAATATGCAACTTCTCATAGATTTCTAAAGCAGTGTGTGAAATACATAAAGTAAATTATTACAGAAATGACAAGCTGTTTGCTGCATTGTTTTAGTAACATTTGTTCTGAATAAAATGAATAAGTAAAATACAAAACAATTTAAAGTTCAACCATAAATTACTGAATACTTAGGTAGATGTCAAAGTTGAATGAAAATTTCCCAACAGGGTGAAAAGTGTATTCAGGTTAATATTGAAACCTGGGACCTTGGCTTTACATGTCAATGCTTTGTTGTTTGAGCTACCCAGCTAAATTGTCCTGATACAATTCATTCACATGTTGATATCATCAGTTTTGCAAACCCTGCACATTGTACCTAATGGAAATACTTAGTAATGGAGTTTATATGTGAAATGTGTTTTCATAAAGTACAATGTGCAAGGTTTGCAGGACTGATGTTTTACACTTTTACATGTGAGTGATTTCCATTAGGCCAGTTTGCCCGGGTGGCTCAGATGGCAGAGCAATAGTATACAAAGCTAAGGTTCCAGGTTTGAACCCTGTCATGAATACTATTCACTCTGTTCAGAACTTTTTGCTCTACTTTAACCTCCACCATTTAGTAATATATAATAGTATACAATATATCAAGAAAATTTTATACACCCACTTATTTTTAACAATATTTATTTAAAGAACAATTGATGTTTTATTACAAATATTATAGTCTTTGTCTGGCTTATTATTTTGTTTTAAACTAAATTATTAAGCTTCTTATTATATTCTTACTTGCAGATTACAGAAAATAATTTGATTTCTAACCCTAAAAAGTTTTGGTCCTACTTTAGTAAGCATAACTTACTGCCTAACAGTATCTTTTATAATAATATATCCTATGATGGTAATGATAATATTACTAATGCTTTTGCGTCCTATTTATTTCTGTTTATTAATCTAGCACTGATTATGACAGTAATACAGGTATCCTTGACTGTTGCTTGAGGGACATCATTAAGATTGAAAAAGTTACTTATATGGATGTGGTTTTGGCAAGTAGGAAGTTGAAATCTTCATTGACAGTTGGGGTGGGTAATGTCCCTTCATTTACAGTTAAAGGTTGTGCTGATGCGTTGATTTATACTCTTCTTATTTTATTTCATCTTTCTTTGAAAACTAACATTTTTCCTGATGTTTGGAAGCAGACCAAAATTATTCCAGTTTTTTAAAAAAGGTGATTCTAATGATTCTAAAAATTACTGTCCCATTGCTATCTTGAGTCGTTTTTCAAAAATATTTGAAACTATAATCTATAATAAGCATTTTCAGCAAGTAAAACATTTAATCTCATCAGCTCAACATGGTTTTATTCCCAAACGGTCCGCGCTTGCCAATTTATTTTGCTTAACTAATAACATTATGTCATTGTTTGAATATGGGTATCAGCTTCATGTCATATATACTGACTTTTCAAAGGCTTTTGACTCAATTGATTTTGGTATTCTTCTGAACAAGTTAATAGTATGGGTTTTCATATTAATCTTACTGACTGGCTTTTTTCTTACTTAAATAATAGAATGCCTTATGTTTATTTCAATGGTGCTGTGTCTCATAAATTTACTAATACATCTGGTGTGCCCCAAGGTTCTAATCTAGGACCCTTGCTTTTGATTTTATTTATTAATGATCTATGTTCTATTTTGAAATTTTCTAATTATCTTTTGTTTGCTGATGATTTAAAATTATTTAGGCAGGTACGATCTGTTACTGACGCTGCACTTTTACAGAGGGATCTCAATGGCTTATATAATTGGTGCATTAACAACAAGTTATTCCTTAATATTGATAAATGTAACGTTTTAAGTTATTCTCGTAGAACTGATACCTTAATTTATTCTGATCAAATTAATAATCTGGCCTTATGTTGTCCTAGCATATTAATAGACTTGGGTATTACTTTTGATACTAAACTTGATTTTTCACTCCATATTTATAATATTGTTTCTAAAGCGTATAAAAAACTAGGGATCCTTAAGCGTAAAACTAAAGATTTCTCCAATCAACAAGCATTAAAATTTTATATTTTGCTTCAGTACGTCCTAATCTTGAGTATTGCAGTCTCATTTGGGATCCTCACTATAATAATAAAATTAAAATTCTTGAGCAATTAGTCTAAATTCACACGTTATTTATTGTTTAAAACTGACCATATATATTCTTATCATATTTCTTCTTCCTATCTACGTAGTATTTTTAACATTCCACATTTAAAATCTTGACGGGATCTTTTTTGTGTTTTATTTTTTACAAAGTTATTAATAATATAATTGATTGCAGCGATAGACTTAATTCTGTTGATTTCAAAGTACTGAACAGATCCCTCAGATGTATTCATCTTTTTAAAGTAACATTTCTTAAATATAATTATGTTGGTAATTTATCTTTATATAAATTTTATAAAATATTTAATGAATTATCTGTGCATCTTGATACTTTTAATATGTGCGTTTCTGTCTTCAAGGATACATGTTCTGAACTTTTAATCTATTAAATTGTGTTTGTATTCGTGTTGTAAGTGATGTATTTGTGTCGATGATATGTGTTTATATATATGTATGTTTTGTTTTTTCTTATAATGTTCTTGCAACACTGTAAATGGATTCGTCTGTAGTATGCATTTTAATAAATAAACGTAACTATTTTCCGGAGTATGCCGAATGTATGTTTTAAATTTTTGTACTTCTTTGTTGTTGGTGTAACACCAGCTAACAAATTTAGCTATCATTTAAAAAATATATTTTGTGTAATTGAAAACAAGTTAGATGCACAGCAAAAGATGATAAAGTATAA
The DNA here is from genome assembly GCA_963931845.1 of Maratus michaelseni. Taxonomy (NCBI): domain Eukaryota; kingdom Metazoa; phylum Arthropoda; class Arachnida; order Araneae; family Salticidae; genus Maratus; species Maratus michaelseni. The sequence continues at coordinate 259,784,124 of OZ007600.1, read as the reverse complement.
TCTTTATGCATATTGCATTTAAATTGAGCAGTTTGCTGTTGATTAACCAAGAAACATCGATTTAAAATAGGATCTAACAATTCCTATTTGTCTTCTATTATTATTTTCTAGATTCATTCTTTATAGTAAAAAGTAGGAATTTGAGATTTCAATTCCTCAATAACTTCTAGATCACCCTTAGGAATTTTTTATTTGTTTTAGTTCATTATCCACATAATACTAAGAAACATAAAAACTACAATAGTATTATGAGCGCTCCCTACATAAAAAGTTAACCTTTTTAAATCAAATTGTCGAAATATATTAAAATTTGCTAACTAACATTCAATAAACCATTTAATGTCTAATCAAAATAAACCTCAGAACCATTAAATTTAGATCTTACATTTTATAAATACATATTACAAAGAAAATAGTCTTGACAGTGTAAACAATTTGGAAACTGTATGTCAAACGTGAAAAATGAAGTGCGTTGGTACTATAACTAGTTTCCGTGAAATGAATTACATCGTCTGTTATGATATGATTAATTTCCGTAATAAAACCTGTACATGTTAAGTTTGCAACATTTTATCATTTGTTGACCTTGACTGAAAATTCCACTGGGAAACTTCAGTCTAACTTTGAAATTTTCAGAACTCGAAATCCGTATTTATACACTTTCCATTTAATATCTATTTCTCCGGAAACATCTATCGAAAAAGCTGTCAGTAGATTATACGATTAATATAATTAAATAATTTTAGTATACAAATTCTGTTTTAAAATTCAGTAATACGGAAATAATAGGACTTTATCTTAAAAAGAACGTAATCCCATGGCAACCTAGAATCATTACCTATCATGGGATATCATTGAATTTATTATGTATGATAGGATTTAATAGAATAACGAATGTGACTATAACTTGGTCATAGAGGTTATAAAATGTCATATACATTATTATATGACTATAATGTTATGCATGTCAGATGACTTCGTGATATATCTCGGTCGCTTATCGATTAATTTTCGGAAAGCTGCTATAACAAGAAAGTACTGATTTTTAAAAATATTCGACTTACTTAATAAATATTTTTATTACTATCTTTTTAAGTTTTGATTCGATTTTCATAAAATTTGAAATGACTCAACAAAATTCTTCAACGATTATATATATTAAATTTCAAACCATTCGGCTGGATAATTTTTGCACCGTTATATGCAGACATACGGACGGACCAGACAACGAATGCATGCTATTCATGGTGCTACATATTTATATAATTATGAACACACCTAAAAAAATAAGCCTTACCTACCCATCTCTTTTACCATAACCAAATTCAACTCTACTGTGCAACTAGTAATGGCATTTTTGGCAACACTAACTTCAAACATTTTTGAGGAGGCAAATTTTTCAGATTATATAGATTTTTTATTTATTTTTTGATGGTTTTCATTTAACTCTTTCAACAATTTAAAATATCCAAAATATCTCCCAATAATTTCCCCAAAATTCAAATTAAGTCTATATAATAATTACTAGATTAAAGACTTCTCATTTCCTTGTAGATTTTGTAATTGAATATTAACCAGGTTTAATAGAGCTGTCAATAATGGCGAGAAATGGGGAAAACTTGTTCTTCAATTTTAACAAAGATAAAAGTTTAATTATATTTTAATTTTTTTCCCCGTTTGAAACTTGAATTATGAAAATTAAAATGTTAGCTGCAATATTAGAATTTCTCATGACAGAAAATTTGCAAAACTGAATCAACAATATTTATAACGTGCCAATAAATCTAACTTGTATAATTTAATGATACTTGCTTTTTTCATTAAAAGAAAATGTGTGTTTGAGCAGGTGTGAATCTTGATACAGTTCAATAGCTTGTTTCAATAAAATATTTTAAAATAGAACAAATGGTTAACAAGTTTTCCCAACGTTGGTTTGGTAAATTAGATCACAAAGAAATAACTCATTTATTAAACATTAATTATCTGCTTAATTTTGTGAAAAATTGTTCACTCAAGTATTTTAATTTAAAGAAAAACATCAGAACTTGTTCGAAATCACTGCTAGGTGATTTATACACTCTTCCCCCCTGCACACACATGCCTGATGTTGTATCATTCTCTCCAAAGAATACATATTTTCATGAAAATCAAACTAGCTTCATGAGTAAATGTTTCCATACCATATTACTTAAATCACAGTTACCAAGTTTGAGACATTCAACAGCTGTGCATTAACGCATATTAACCAATTTTAACCTTGTTTAACACGTTGATTGTCACCATACATGTGAATTCAGCTTGCATCGGGTGCCATTATTACATATACAGTGCTGCCACTGGCGACTATTTTTATATTCTATTCACACCACTATTAAAAAAATAATTCTGAAGTACATTTCTTATGCACATGTTGTCAAAGTGTATGTGAAATATTTTGTTTTAAGAAAGTGGTGTGAGATAGAATTAAAAGTAGCCGCCAGTGGCCGCCCTGCATTTAGTGGTAAACTAATACCTTTAGTGACATTTATTACAAGTGTAAGTAGAATTTATAAAAAATGTGTTATATGCACTGCCGGTTGGTCATGGAAGTAATTCGTTTTTTTTTTCAGGAAATTTTTCTTTTTTTCAATTTATAACGGCACCAATACTTTTTTTATTCTAGTAATAACCAGAATTAGTCATAAAAATGGATCCAAGTTTTTCTGAGTTGCAATCAAAATATGCTTTTTATTCCTTCTATAACTCATCCGAAATATAAGTTTAGACATTAATTTCAAAAATATAAAAAAATGCTTTATCTAGGTGCCATAGCACAACAGTAATGTATGTTACAGGAGTATCATCACATTAATATGCTTTAAATTTAGATTTACATATAACCACCAGTGGTACACACGGCACTCTAATAAAAATAAACTGTGCAGAGCTGGCGATACACATGGTACTCTAATAAAAATAAAGTGTGCACCGCCGGCGATACACATGGCACTCAACGTGTTAGATGTTGTACCTGTCATAGTCTTAAAATGATTTTGAAAATTTCTTTCATTTCGATATCTTCTCCATTTTGTGCATATTTATATTGAACTTTTATCTTCAACAATATAATTTTTTCATTGCAAACATTTTTAGGTTAATTGATGTCAAATTAATTTTACTACTTTGATGTATGCAATTGAAATACACAAAGTATTACTGATCTTGATTGATAATCTCTTAATGATGATCACCACTGTCATTGGGTATTTATGACAAACAATAATATATTTCCTAAGTGATTCAGCATTAAAGGTAGAGTAAAAAGGATGCACGCATTTAATAAGTGTCTGGGATGCATCAATTGCATCTAAAGAGTTACATAATTCAAATAGCATAAAAATGAACATGCTTTTAAGATTTCTCTCCTCGCAAAGCATTGTTCTTTCCTGAATTACTTCAGTAGATGGGCTGGCCACCAACAATGTTACTGCATTTCTATTTAAAAGCTTACTTTTAGTCTTATAATTCTACTTGAAAATTTTATACCATATTCTGCACTCAATTTCTTACCTGAACACGATTCGATTGCTTTAAAGAAAATGTTTGTCCGTATATCTGTATGTAAAAAAAAATTTGTGTAACAAAATTTTTTACTCTATCTCAAGAACTAATGTGCGGAATTTAATAAAACTTTAGATTCATTTAGACCTTGATATAGATTGGTGCTGATTAGTTTTTGTTGTAAATAATTCAACAGGTGACGCTGCTATGCTGCATTTTTTCCATGTTTTCCTAAATAGCTCTCTCTCAAGAACTAATGCATAGATTTACATCAAACTTCAGATTCAGTTAGGTGTTAACATAATTTGTTGGTGATCAGGATTAGGTGTAAATCGCCGAATAGGTGGTGCTGTTTTGCTGCACTTTTCAGGATTTACACGATTTTAGCTGTAGTCATATCTCAAGAACTAATGCATGTAATTTAATTAAACTTCAGAGTCAGTTAAACATTGGCATAAATTGGTGCTGATTCAGTTTTGGTGTAAAGCACAAAACGTGTGCTGCTTGTATGCTGCATTTTTCACGATTTCCATGATAGCTATATCTCAAAAACTAATGCAAAGAATTTCATCAAACTTCATATTCTGTTAGACCTTGAGATAAATAGACCCTGATTAGGATTTGGTGTACATCGACCAACAGGTGCTGCTTCTATATTGTGTTTATCCTAATTTAAGCGATAGCTGTACCTTAAGAACTAATGCACGAAATTTCACTTAACTTCATATTCTGTTATACCTTGACAGAAATACATTCTTATTAAGTTTGGGTGTGTACCGCTCAACAGGTGTCACAGCTATGCTCTGTTTTTCATGATTGCCGCTATATCTGAAGAACGAATAGATTGTAATTGAATTTTGCTTACAGATGATTTGATTGACATAACCGAAAGTTTTGTTATGGTCACAGCACAATAGTTTGTAATTGTAGAGGTACATAGGGATAATGTATCTGTTACTATTCAAAAAGTAAAAGATGCTAGCACCATCATGTTAATGACAGTACCATAATAGTACAGGAGAAATCATTCATTCATAGTACTATAGGGAGCTTTTTGCATAAAATGACACTGTGTCTGTCTCATAAAGCTCCAGTCTTTCATGACACGAAAGAAGTAAATTCTCTTCATTGGCATTTGAGTTGATGTGGAGAAATAGTAAATGTACGGAGTGAAATTTTTCTTGATTAGTTTTATTTAAAGAAGAAAATAAATGGCCCAGCTATCCAATTGTAAGGATTTTACAAAGTTAAAAGACATTTTGAACCAGAAATTTATGCAATAAATGAAATCAAACCAATGACTAAGAAACAAGAAATATTTTATTAAATAAATTTTCTGGTTCAAGTATTTCATGAAAGAAAAGGAAGAAAAGTTGATGGCCATGGATTAGATACACTGAAAATTTTTTGATGTTGTCAAAAACTTTTTATTCTTCATTTTCAAAAAAGCACGCCCGTACATGGGTTGAAAATTCCTAGTTTGAAAATATGAAATATTTGCATTCTGAAAAAAAACAACAACCATAAAACAGATTTTACTCATATATATTCTTCATGCAATTAGAAAGCTGTAATTAATTTTGTTTGATTACAAACAATAGAAAAAAAATGAAAATGAAAAAAACAAATAACTGTCAATAAAATGTGGAGTTAAAATATTTTATTAAGAACATACTAATGCGTACAAACCACATGTTGGTGAGAATAAAAAATTACAAAACTGATATAAAACAAAATATATGGGGAAAAACTTCTTAAAACATCATAAAAGTAATAATTGGAACACACAAGAGTAAATAAACACCAATAAATAAAGTAAAACAGCATTTTTTGTGTGTAAGTTTTAAGAAATTTTTCACTTATGTAAATTAAATGAAAATTATAGTCGCCACATTTATGATTATATCTATATAAAATTGATTTTTTAATAGTTTTATATATTTATGCAATCATTACAGGGATAAAAACAAACAAAATGCAAAAAACATAAACATTTTTCATCCTTTTTCCCCCAAGTAATGAAGATTTGTTTTTGCTTTTTCCATAAATATCAGTTCTCAAGACTTCAAAAATAAATGACTGAAATAAATTCATAATCTACAGGTTTTGAAATTCATTCCAAACTCCTATCCAGGAGATAACTACTACACAATAAGAGTAAATTATACTTCATATATGCCTTGCAGATTTATTTCCTATTTTTTTTAAATATTCAGGTGTGCATGATACATCAATACTCAGGATTTGCACAAACTCTGTACATATGATCATTATGTGCAAATGTTTGGCGACAAATTTTGTACGAAAATTTTAAAAAACATAAAAAACCATTGTAAATAATTTTTAAATTTTAATATTAACCATTAGATATTAATAGAATAAACCCTGATGAAAATCTTTTTCTACTTTTTTTAAATGGGGGTAATTAAATATCAGGATAGACTAGGGTGTGGCATACATGAAAAATAATAGACAATATATTCTTTACCATTTTTTTCAAGTGTTATAAAATCTCCATTTGAAACTCTCAAAATGTGGTTGTATTTTGGATTAAATAACCAGTTAAAAAAACAAGAGTACATAATTAGAAGTATTAAAATAATTTCTTATCTTATGCTAAGAAAATTTTGTTATGGGTCCCTGTAATTCCATATCATGTCAAAGAGGGTCCATGATATGAAATTATAAAGTTTAAGAATCACAGTTGTATCCACAACTGAAGTAGAATATATAAGGGTTGTACAAATGAAAAGTGGATATGTGCGATTGCGTTAGAATGACTGTAGCTATAGCAGCGCCACCAAACAGGGATATAAAGAGCAGTAGGAAGTGTGCACCACATACAGCATTCAACAGTGAAACCTGTTTGCGGTAGACGAAATTGATCGAAAGTAATGTCGTGCCATACATGGATGAGTCCAGACTGAAACAACGTGCAGTAGTATGGTTTCTGATTGCAGAAGGTGAGCACTATAAATTTAACACAATATTGCAGGACTCTGACGAAACTATGGAGATTAATCTAAAGCAAATGGCCAGGAATTCTCACACAAGCGATTCCTCACCTTTACAATGTCCACCCACACATCTCCTGTGAAACCCAGACAACCCTAAACAAATTCTATTGGGAAGTGTTGGAGCACTCAGTGTAGAGTCCAGATTTGTCACACTGTGACTTCCACATCTTTGATCCACTTAAGAGAGCATTACAGGAGAAAAGTTTCCATTCAGACGATGAAGTGAAGGAAGCTGTGCAGGACTTATTCAAGAATCAACCACAATCTTTCTACAGTAAATGCATGACTCGATGACTGATTATACTGACACCTGATGATAAAACAATGGGACCTGTCTTACAAAGTCTATGACAGTTTCTTTTGATTTCTAATAAAGGTATTATGTTTTAATTGAACTTGTGACAGATACATGTGACACTGGTGAAACATATGTTAAATACCTAATGAAAGAAAATATGACAGTAGACATTTTAACTAAAATTATAAATGCTTTATAACATAAGAAAAGTTATGAATTGATATCACAATGTATTTAAAAATATTCATCGTTATTTATATTTTTTAAATATAAGTTTAAAGTACATAGTTGTGTTTGTTACTTTAAATTGTTTATCTGTAATTTCCATATATATTTGCTTAATAGAAAAAAAAATGTTCTGATAAATGAATACATGTTTTAAGGGAGAATTGTTGAATAGAGCATTCTTTTTCTCCTTTCTGGACACATTATGCTCATGCCTAAAGTGATGTCATTTACAAGACCGCTCAGTGATTGTGAGTATGTTGTTTAGACGACATTGTGTAAATACTCTTACACTATGTAAATACTCTTTACACTGTTGACATGTTTCAGCTCCATCCGACCAATATGAAAAGAAATAAGAATATTCTACAAATGCAAGGTCTATGAAGTTATTACTTCAAATGCCATCATGAAAAAAGTACGTGAAAAATTAAATGCTGCTGTGTGCTGAAGTAAGACAACATACTCAGAAGTTCTGAGTCTTGGTATAGATATGGGATGAGTCGACTACATCAAATACTTAATACAATATCAGCCCAAATTCAGCGCAGATACTGATACAAACAAACAGTGGTGAACACTTGTTTTAGAATTGACCAGCTTAATCCTTTTTTCACATTTAAGAAACACATACTATATACATATTTTCTATTATAAATTTATGCTATGTTAGATGGCCATATGAAAAACTAAAAATTAGGCACATTTAACAATTTGTGTATTACAAAGTTTTATAAACAAAAGATTTCATTTTGCATAATTTAAATTTAATAACAGGATAAATGCCTTATTAGTCACCAATCACTATATCATGAATGAATATTTACAGTTTTAAAAGAGTAAAAAAATATTTAAATATATTCTTAAAGAAAATCATTCATTTCACAAATGAGAAATTTCTTTTTTATAACTATACACATTTTAAATTCAAATTTAACATAGAAAAATCTTTCCTGAAAAAACAAAAAAGGCTTTATTTGTACATTAACACAATGCATAAAATATTTTTTTTAAACAAGTCATACATCTTGGATTGGACGGAATAATGGTTATTTAAATTAGACTTCACAAATGAAAGGTGTTTTTTTCATATGCATAAACAAGTGGCAATTAAAATAAAGATAACCATAAAATAAAATCACTAACTATAATTAAAATGTAGACAAATGCTTAAGTGATTAAAAGAAACAACAAAAAGCTTATAAAAACCTTTTTAATGATTCAACATACGTTTCAACGCTACATTTCGGCGTCATTTTCAAGAAAAATATAATGATAAAAACAAAATATTCTTGCAATTTTTTTTTTGTAATGTCGTAAAAAAAAAAATTGCAAGAATATTTTGTTTTTATCATTATATTTTTCTTGAAAATGACGCCGAAATGTAGCGTTGAAACGTATGTTGAATCATTAAAAAGGTTTTTATAAGCCTTTTGTTATTTCTTTTAATCACTTAAGCATTTGTCTACATTTTAATTATAATTAGTGATTTTATGAAAATTCCTTTGTTAAACATTTTAAAAGACATAAGAATCTCTTTAGCATGGTCACACAGGTGAACATTCAATTGAGATTTTTGAGAAAATCGTTTATTGCACACCTCTGAAGAGAAAGGTTTCCTTTTTGCATGACGATGTTGGTGGTTATTAAAAGAAGATTTGTGAGAAAATGATTTGTTGCGCACATCACAAGTGAAAGGTTTCAGTTTAGTGTGAATTCGCACGTGGGTACTCAAATGTGATCTTTGAGAAAATCTTTTGTTACACACCTCACAAGCGAAAGGTTTCACTTTAGAGTGAATTCTCAAGTGTCTACTTAAATTAGATTTGTCAGAAAAACCTTTGTTGCACAACTCGCAAGAGAAAGGTTTCACTTCAGTATGAATTCGCAAATGTCTATTTAAATTAGGTTTGAAAGAAAACCCTTTGTTGCACAGCTTGCAAGAGAAAGATTTCTCACTAGTATGAATTTCCATGTGGACATTAAAATTATATTTACAAGAAAACTGTTTGTTACACACATCACAAGAAAAAGGTTTAACTTTAGTATGAATACGCAGGTGGTTATTCAAATTAGACTTATGAGAAAATTGTTTGTTACATACCTCACAAGTAAAAGGCTTCGCTTTAGTATGAATTCGCAGATGGGTATCCAAAGAAGATTTATGAGAAAACCCTTTGTTGCATACCTCACAAGAGAAAGGTTTTCATTAGTATGAATTCGCAGATGAACTTTCAAATGAGATTTCTGAGAAAATCTTTTGTTGCATACTTCACAAGAGAAAGGTTTCACTCCAGTATGAATTCGCAAGTGGACATTCAAAGACTTTTTTCAGAAAATCCTTTGTTGCACACCTCACAGGAGAAAAATTTCTCTTTACTGTGAATACGACAATGCTGGTATAAATGAGACTTATTAGGAAATCCCTTGTTGCACAGTTCACATGTGAAGAATTTTTTTTCAGTATAATCATAACAATGATTATTTAAATTAGACATTAAGAAAATCTTTTGTTACACAGATCACAAGTGAAAGGCTATTGCTGGATGTGAATACGAATATGCCTATTTAAATTAGATTTCTCATAGAGTTTTCTCTAGATGTCACCAGTTTTTTCTTAGTATGAGTATAATGGGGCATTTTTAATTAAATTTCTTAGCAAATGTTTTTCCAGAAAACTCAATAATGAAGTTCTTAAAACTATGACAAAGTTGCAAAGATAAATTAGATTTGTGAATTTTATTTTACATCCCTCATGTAAAAGATATTTTTATTTAGACATTAAGAAAATCTTTTGTTACACAGATCACAAGTGAAAGGCTATTGCTGGATGTGAATACGAATATGCCTATTTAAATTAGATTTCTCATAGAGTTTTCTCTAGATGTCACCAGTTTTTTCTTAGTATGAGTATAATGGGGCATTTTTAATTAAATTTCTTAGCAAATGTTTTTCCAGAAAACTCAATAATGAAGTTCTTAAAACTATGACAAAGTTGCAAAGATAAATTAGATTTGTGAATTTTATTTTACATCCCTCATGTAAAAGATATTTTTATTTAGACATTAAGAAAATCTTTTGTTACACAGATCACAAGTGAAAGGCTATTGCTGGATGTGAATACGAATATGCCTATTTAAATTAGATTTCTCATAGAGTTTTCTCTAGATGTCACCAGTACGATAGTTTTTTCTTAGTATGAGTATAATGGGGCATTTTTAATTAAATTTCTTAGCAAATGTTTTTCCAGAAAACTCAATAATGAAGTTCTTAAAACTATGACAAAGTTGCAAAGATAAATTAGATTTGTGAATTTTATTTTACATCCCTCATGTAAAAGATATTTTTATTTAGACATTAAGAAAATCTTTTGTTACACAGATCACAAGTGAAAGGCTATTGCTGGATGTGAATACGAATATGCCTATTTAAATTAGATTTCTCATAGAGTTTTCTCTAGATGTCACCAGTTTTTTCTTAGTATGAGTATAATGGGGCATTTTTAATTAAATTTCTTAGCAAATGTTTTTCCAGAAAACTCAATAATGAAGTTCTTAAAACTATGACAAAGTTGCAAAGATAAATTAGATTTGTGAATTTTATTTTACATCCCTCATGTAAAAGATATTTTTATTTAGACATTAAGAAAATCTTTTGTTACACAGATCACAAGTGAAAGGCTATTGCTGGATGTGAATACGAATATGCCTATTTAAATTAGATTTCTCATAGAGTTTTCTCTAGATGTCACCAGTTTTTTCTTAGTATGAGTATAATGGGGCATTTTTAATTAAATTTCTTAGCAAATGTTTTTCCAGAAAACTCAATAATGAAGTTCTTAAAACTATGACAAAGTTGCAAAGATAAATTAGATTTGTGAATTTTATTTTACATCCCTCATGTAAAAGATATTTTTATTTAGACATTAAGAAAATCTTTTGTTACACAGATCACAAGTGAAAGGCTATTGCTGGATGTGAATACGAATATGCCTATTTAAATTAGATTTCTCATAGAGTTTTCTCTAGATGTCACCAGTACGATAGTTTTTTCTTAGTATGAGTATAATGGGGCATTTTTAATTAAATTTCTTAGCAAATGTTTTTCCAGAAAACTCAATAATGAAGTTCTTAAAACTATGACAAAGTTGCAAAGATAAATTAGATTTGTGAATTTTATTTTACATCCCTCATGTAAAAGATATTTTTATTTAGACATTAAGAAAATCTTTTGTTACACAGATCACAAGTGAAAGGCTATTGCTGGATGTGAATACGAATATGCCTATTTAAATTAGATTTCTCATAGAGTTTTCTCTAGATGTCACCAGTTTTTTCTTAGTATGAGTATAATGGGGCATTTTTAATTAAATTTCTTAGCAAATGTTTTTCCAGAAAACTCAATAATGAAGTTCTTAAAACTATGACAAAGTTGCAAAGATAAATTAGATTTGTGAATTTTATTTTACATCCCTCATGTAAAAGATATTTTTATTTAGACATTAAGAAAATCTTTTGTTACACAGATCACAAGTGAAAGGCTATTGCTGGATGTGAATACGAATATGCCTATTTAAATTAGATTTCTCATAGAGTTTTCTCTAGATGTCACCAGTACGATAGTTTTTTCTTAGTATGAGTATAATGGGGCATTTTTAATTAAATTTCTTAGCAAATGTTTTTCCAGAAAACTCAATAATGAAGTTCTTAAAACTATGACAAAGTTGCAAAGATAAATTAGATTTGTGAATTTTATTTTACATCCCTCATGTAAAAGATATTTTTATTTAGACATTAAGAAAATCTTTTGTTACACAGATCACAAGTGAAAGGCTATTGCTGGATGTGAATACGAATATGCCTATTTAAATTAGATTTCTCATAGAGTTTTCTCTAGATGTCACCAGTTTTTTCTTAGTATGAGTATAATGGGGCATTTTTAATTAAATTTCTTAGCAAATGTTTTTCCAGAAAACTCAATAATGAAGTTCTTAAAACTATGACAAAGTTGCAAAGATAAATTAGATTTGTGAATTTTATTTTACATCCCTCATGTAAAAGATATTTTTTACTAGTGTAAACGACTTGCTTTCTTCTCTTACTATGAAATGAAAAAAATATCTAAGATAATCTCTAGAAAATGAGTTAAGAAGATTTTATTAAATTATACTTTATCCATTGTAATATAAATTACTTTTATTTCCATCAGAAATGTAGCCTATATTAATGAAGTGACGATATTTTGCAAGCAGCACTTCCTCTATATAGAATATTGACAACCTGAAAAAAGTTGGAGCAATGATTATATTTTTATAAAATTGCTTAATTCCCTCATTGATGCATTAGAAATTGATCTTTCACAAATGTGAGAAAATGTTTAAAATATTACATTGTACCAAAAACGTAAAGTTTTCTCAGTAGTAAATTAATTTCCAACACTTGACAGCCTTTTAAAAATTGTTGTCTAGTATTCCTAACCTAATTCAATGTAGGAATTTGCAAGTAAAAATAAGCTCAATTATACTATTGCACACTACTTCAGAAATTTTAGAAAATCCTCGCTGAAACAGTTTTTTCTGCCAAGATACATGGAGTGGAAAAATGTACTATAATCTTTAACAGATGATTAAACAGAATTTGTGTTCAGAAGTGTTTTCATAGTTACAGTCAGAAGAAACTTCACAAATATATGCACCTGCAATATAAATAAAAACATATGCACTAAATTAAAAATTATCGTCAAATAAATAATAAATATTTAGTACATTTTATTCCAATTGCTACAATTGAATTAAAATATTTTATGTGAAAATACTTTTATAACATTGTTAGAAGAAGTATAAGAACAAACCCTATTTAAATCTCTATTGTTTTCAGATTTTGTGTTTCCTTTTTTATATACAGAAATTAAAATTGTGGATTTATTATACAAGGTTTGAATGCCGAAACGTCAGTTGAGGCTCACTGTGGAGACGTGAAAAGATTTTGGTTTCCGTATGTCTGTTCCGCGATAAGTGTCGTAAAAATCGTGAATTTTGGAGGGTATGTTGGTGAGGTACCCGGAATTAGCTGTATAGTTTTTAGTTACATTTGTTCGAAAAATAGAGAACATTTCTCTTTAGGTCATAATGTTTTCCTATGGGAATGCAGCCGATTTTCAAATTTAAAATCGTCTACATTAATTGACGACGATTATTAATGTCGTTAATAATCGTCGACATTAACGACGATTCTTCGTTATGACGATGACGGTGATTCGTTCATAAATGACGTTCTGAAATGACGATGATTCGTTCGTCATTTCAGTAATTTTTAACTGAAATGAAAATCGCATGTTTGAATAATGGATTTAAACGTAAAATTAGTAATGCTAAATTTTCGATATGGAGGTTTTAAATGTATCCAATAGCTTTGAAAATTTGCTGATACATTCATTAGGATTTAGAAATTAATTGTTTGAATTATTGGAAAATTTTTGCATCTATTCAGGAAATATAAAGCATTTTATTTTCATATTTTTTACAAATTTTAAAATGTATTTCTTTTTACTTTGCTCTTTCATTTATTAGTTGCTTAACAACCCTATTTCAAAGAATATAAAAATAATAAAATTCAAGTAACTCGCACTACTTTGCTGCAATATTTTATTATTCAAAATACGTTATTTTTGTATTCTATTGACATAAATGAAAAATTTATTTTAATACAAGTTTTTTTTTAATATAAAAAGTTACACGAATAAAAAGTTCATACGAATTTCAAAACATGATTGCATAAACTGCGTTTAATTTAACGCTTCTAATTTATTGAAATCTCCAAAGTATTTTTATGCCCATAAATATGTATGTAATATAAAATAATTAAATTCTGAATTGTAAGATGCTAAATAATATGAAAAGTAAGATTAAAAAACAATGACTTTTAGAGCTGACGTTGAGGCTCCTGATCTGCTGATTTACTAGTAAATAAGTCTACTTATAGGGTTTTGTAAAGATTGTGAGTAAAGTTTTGTTATGATTTTGCTTTCTTTTCAATGTACGTCAATGTCATAACTAGAGTTCCATGACTTACCAACACTGTAACTAAAACAGAGGTAGAATCACATAATATTAAGAGATGTGACATGAGAAAGCTTGAAAAGAAGGTAATTAAAAAAGATTTAATGAGTTACATTTTTAATTATTAAACTTTATTTAAAAAACGTATTTTGGCTACGTATGGCTGAAATTAACTGTATTAGTTATTCATTATACACATTTTTAAACGGTATAAGATCTAGTTATCGTTTAAGTGTAGAGAAAAGAGAAATTGATTATATATATTTCAGCTAATTGGAAAACTCTTTGTATCATTAAAAAATAACTTGAATTTGTTTCCTCATTTTTGTTAAGAAATAAAAATAATTCAGTCAGCTATTAGAAACCTCTACATTGATTTTGCTTAATTAAATACTCAAAACTTTTCACTTTTTATTTTTCTAATCCTGAATACTATTTCTTATTTAAATTGTATAAGCCCAAAGGAAGATAGTCTTTCATTAGAAGTAGTTGTTTTAGCCCGTGTTTTCCTGTATTCCAAATTCTTATGCTCAATTGCTAACCCGTGATTTCTCTCAAAAGATTTTTCATCTGCGAAGCGCTGAGTCCGAATTTTTCTATATACTGGTTTTTGATCATGAATCGCTAAGCCCGTCTAAGGAACTTAATATGTCCAAACTGATTGTAACCATTTGAAAAATGAATGTTGGTGAAATTTTTTATACATAGATGGCCACAAAAGGATATATTATTCATACCATTAATGATTTCCACTTGATTGGTACAAGAGTCCTACATGAGTTGTGTTATACTGATCCAAGCATTTTTTAAGTACTTTTGAAACACAACAGAAAAAAGTTTTGTTGATTCAAAACAAAAAATAGTTTTCATCATCTGAAAACTAGCAAATGTAATCTTCTTTTTAATCCAATTATGGAAAACTCACAGCATTCTCCTTAATATGAATTTTAGATTTTAAGCTACAAAATAAGTATTTATATACATATTCATATTTTAATATATGTTTTATCAGTGATCTATTTTTCTGTTTATCACTTTCTATTTTCTAAAAAAACTGTCGACAAAGAGAGTCATTTAAGGGCAATAATGCAAAAGTGTAGTGTCACGTTTGATTTCAAATACGCAGCTAACATGCGATTTACGTATTCCACTTTTATTTATTTTTTAAATAAACCAGTTTAATTTTTCTAATGAAATATATAAGTTAACTGCTATTTCTCTGTTTTCTCTCACATTTTTTTAAAATGATAAAGATCTAACAATGAAGGTCTCCATAAACACATACTCAGAAAATGTTGAAAATATTAGAGAATATTATTCTTATGAAGATATATATGTTTATAAAAAAAATTCTGCAGAATATCTATATATTAACCGTTAAAAAGTAATGAAATTTTCATTCATATAGCAATTTATCGCTGGTTGAGGACACAATTAAAAATATGCTTTTATGATAAATACTCTTTAAGAGCCTACATCAGTCACACGATAAAACGCGAAAGCTAGTGTTAAGTCTATGGGAAGGTTCTTACGCGATTTCTCGCTTGCATTTTAATATTTTTAAATGATTTTTTGCGTAAGGTAGCTGACTTCAATCTCTAACGTTGTTAGTTTTTACTTTTTCGATTTTTTTATAAAAGGGTACTTTCATTTTCAGAACCAGTTCCAAAATTGAAAATGTCCGCTTATAAAAAAGCTGTATCCAAAATAAAAAAAGTAAAAACTAACAACGTTAGAGATTGACCTCAGCTATCTTATGCAAAAAAATCATTTAAAAATATTAAAATGCAAGCAAGAAATTGCACAAGAACCTTCCCATAGCTTAACATTAGCTTGAGCGTTTCTTCACGTGACTAGCATAGGCTCTTAAGTGAAAACTTTTTACATTCTTCATACTAAACTCGCTTAAGTGAGTTTAATTTAAATAAATACATTTATATAACCACAAATTTGTCCTATATATTTATTATGTATACATATTATTAATTATAATGATTGCATTATATAGTTTAAAACAAAATTTAAATGGATTAAAATTGTTTCAAACTCAAAATTAACGTCTGACTCTGAGCAGTCTCAGTGAGACTTTGATACTGTTAAAGATGGAGATTACAAGAGAAAAGTGTTGTTGCCATGGAAATAAAGGCTTCTATGATATCAAAATGTATAATGACAGCATTATTAATTGGCTTTTAGTTTTAAAATAAAAAATTATCCAACTGATGAAATTTTGTAAATTTAAATAAACTATTTCATCATTTAAGTTTAAATTCATAAGTACAGCACATTTATATACTCATTTAACACACATTTTCCAAACGCATTTAAATCGTTTACAATTGGTGGCGAAACATTTGCTTGACAAATTGCATGGGTGTTGTTCACCTGTTTCTGGCAAATACTCAAAACTATTTTATTTTTTACAGACGTGTTACAGGTATCCGGCAGCTAAACTTGATTTGTCCTTTATTTCATACATAAGTAAATTCATCAGTATTTTATTTCAATATGTTTTGAGTATGTACTTTAGAGATACCTTCCTTGTAATATCTTCAATCTACAAAATTTGATGCAATGACCTATTTTCAAGAATATGGGATTCTGCAATTAGAAAAAGTGTGCATTAATAGACATGACAGGAAACTTTATCTCAAAACTAGCTGTTACCCATGACGTTGTTCATGTAACATAAACGAAAAATAAATGCGTTAATTAAAGAAAATATTTCCCCCAGATAATTAAAAACACATGTAATTAATCAACTCTTTATCACATTTTATAGGACAGAATATGATAATTTCTTGAAATACGGGCCTGAAGATAACTCGGTCTTAAAAGAGTAAACTTTTGTGCTAAATAGTGAAAAAACAATTGCAAAAATGAAACTACAACCAATGAAAATAGCAGTCAATGGTGAGCAAGGAAACAATCACATCAAAAACCAAAAAGTGTTTACCCTGCAAAAAACAAACCAAATTGCAAAACTATACAAAGGGCATTCCATAAAATCTGAGTTATTTTTTTACGTAGTGGCAATACCATGAAACTAAAAAATAAAACAGCAGGCGATTTTTTTCAAACTGTTAACTGTACCTTCATAAATATTTTAAACAAAGGAAATGATTTTATTTTCCTAGTTTTGTACTTATTTAAAGAACTGTTTTTTTATTTGCCCTACAGAAATGGAGGCGAGTGACAGATAGTAAAAAAGAAAATGTGTTGTCCCATAAAATTTATCTATTGTTTGGGCAAAATAGTTCCAGAAACAGTTAAGTTACTGAAAGAAGCTTACAAAAACAGATGCTTTGGTGAATCTACGATTTTTAGATGGCATGGTGATTTCATAAAAGGAAATTTGTCTACTGAATTGGCTCCTAAGACTGGCCGACCAGAGAGCATTGTGAATGATCGAACAGTGTTGAATTCAGGGGGTGGTTTGGGAGAACATTCCCCCACAGAGCTTTGAAATGTCCCCCCACATCCGAACTTTAAATTGTCCCCCCCCCCCCCCCAGAGCCGTAGAAATCCCTCCTGAAGAAAAGTGCCAGAATTCAACATTGGATCAAAAATGTTTACACTGTGTGGGCAATCTTGTAAGAAAATTGGATTTTGACATGGGAGAGGGTAGGGGCATAAACTAACATTTCCAAAATGTCGATATTTAGCATTCTACTCAAAACTTTACAGCTTTGCCATGTTTGTTCCAGATGGGTCCCTCATCACCTTACCAAAGAAAAAATGCAAACAAGAATTCACCAATGTTGTGAGTGGAAACAGATGCTTCAAAATGATCTGAATTTCTTAAAGACTGTAATAACAGTTGATGAAACTTAAATGCATCATTTTGATCCCCTTACCAAGTCTGCAACAAGTATATGGAAACACACTAATTCTCCGCCTCTGAAATAAATCCGACAAACCAAATCTGCTGGAAAGGTCATGATGATTAGTTTCTTTGATCATAAAGGTGTAATCTATCAACATGCTGTGCGGCCAAAAACTACTGTAAATATTATGTTTCTGTTTTGAAAATTAGGTGACAACACATATCGAGGAAACAACATGAACTGGTATGGAATTGGATATTACATCACGTAATGCTCACCTGCATGTTGCTACTTCTGTTTAGCAATATCTTAGTAAATGCAATATTAAAATTATGCCTCATGCTCCTTACAGTCCAGATCTTGCACCCTGCAATTTCTGGCTGTTTCCGATGTTGAAGGAGAAGCTCCATGGCAGAAAATTTAATACAGATTCTGAAGTTATTTCAGTAGTGCTGGGTTCTTTGAAGCAACTTCCAGAAAAGCCTTATCTACTTGTTTAGAAAAGTGGGTTGAAAGATGGAACCATTGCATATCATCTGAGGTAAGGTATTTTGGAAAAGAATGATTACTTTTTGCTGTAAATATATTTCTCAATATTTTATGATTTTACTTTCAGTTTTTTTGGAATAGCCTTTGTAGTTACTTTTGTGCAAAATTTTGCCCTCTAAAAAAAGAAAATTGACTATGGACCTGATTATAGAGCCTAACCTTCCTATTCTCGGCTATTTTCTAAATATATATATAAAATATCTACTATATACTATGCACTTTCCCATTTATAATATTAGAAATTAGCACGATCAGCTTGTTTATGTCAATTCAATTTGGCTTGAGAAAAAGTTCCATTAGATTTTTATTTCTTCTGTGGTGCTACATTACGTGAATTTTTGTTTTGTTTTTTCAGTTAAAAAAAAATTGTAAATTTACTTAAACATTTCATTAAAAGTTAACTCATTTTGTTCATCCTATAAAACTTCAGAAAAATCTATTATAAAAAAAACATTCAAAAAAGCTATTTTTTAAAATAACAAAATTTTTATTCCTTTAAAACTAAAAGAAAGGTGGACTTAAAATCCGGTTGCCAAACCACAATTTACAAATTTGTCCCCTATTGTACTTCAGCCTTAATATTAATACTGGGGTGGGGGAAGCAAATGGTGTTAGTTTGATGTAATCATATTAAATCTTTAGATTTTGTAAAAGAAAAGGCAACTTTATTAACATTGGTCAAAAATAGTTTTTTTTTCAAGCAATCGTGTTAATTTTTTAGTTTTTAAGAATGAAAATCACAATTTATCGCTAACCTGGATGTCATTTTCGACATGGATAATTTTGCATAATATTGACATTTACTATCCATTTTCTTTTCAAACTTTTTTCAACTTTAAATTTAAAATAGGATATATTTATATTAGACGTGCACTGATGACTAACCACCAAGTATTGTTCACATCAACATCTTTCAAATTAGATTCATTTAATTTAAAATGGAAACCTTTCACTCATACTCAGTGGTTGGAGTATCATAGTTGAGATTTTTTCCAACAGAGTGAAAATATGACGGGACCAGGACTCGAACCTGGGTACTTTCATTTGCCATACCAACACTCTCCCTACTGCGCTATCCGACGATATCCTGGACTGGCACATTTCACGAATGCATTGAAATGTATGAATGAATTCACTGAAATGTGCCAGTCCATGATATCGTCAGGGTAGCTCAGTAGGGAGAGCGTTGGTACAGCAAACCAAAGTACTCAGGTTCAAGTCCTGGTCCCGGCATATTTTCGCTCTGTTGGGAAAAATCCCAACTATGATGATACTCCAACCACTGAATATAATTTACCTAGTTAAATATGCTTTCCTCTGTTCCTTATGACCTTTTACTCATTTCATTTAAAATACAGAACTTTAATTTTAAACACATATATTAAAAATACATCTATTACAAATATTTGAAATACACTCATTTCATGTGAAATACAAAAGAAAAAAAAGAAAGCAACAAAGACAAAAAACAACATCATTTTATTCTAACATCAAAGCATATCTGCTTTATTTTTTATATATGATGTCATATTCATCTGTTTCCCATACTTACTCAAGTTCATGCTCATTGTATTATAATTAAATACTTGAAAAAGCATGTTTTATTTCTCATATGATGTCATTAAATATTATTTGTAATTATTATTATTATTTTCTTTTACATGGAAATTTTTCATTTTAAAATTAATTGTTGAGGGAAAATTATTATTCCAGGTCTGTATTTATTGGCAACGATAATGGTTCGCAATGTAAAACGGTTAATTCAATTTTGAATTATTAAGAAATATATTTGAAAATAATAAACAATACCTACCCTATGTTGTGGGTTATAATTTATCTATATGCAAATATACATGGACATTAAATCCTCCGTTTTGACGTTTACTTCAGCCAAGCATTCACATTTATAATATTATTAGGATTGAACAACAATGGTGATGTAATGTTAAAAACTGTGACAAGTGAACATCTATGAAGAAAAGAATTTGGTTGTTCAACAGCTCATTTTTTTTTTAGCTATTTATTTAAACGTTTTAATCTAATTCCTATGCACATTTTATCTGTTATTTATTATTGTTGTATATGTTGTACTATTTATAGAATGACTAAATAAAGAACAATCTGTTCCTTCTAAATTCCTGTTATTGGTAATGTTGTTTAAAAATATTTTCTAGAAAACTTAGCTATAGTACTAGTAGCAAAAAAAAAAAAAAAAAAAAAAATCCATAAACAAGGAAGTTTGATGAATGTACATTTATCCTGTGACTGTTAGGATGGGAGTCATCCAATGAGTTTGTAATGAATGTGACATCTCGCTGATGCATTTTTGTTCTTAAAAGCCAAAGCTATCAAATTCTATGTGTTTTTTAATCACATAAACAATTTTGAATTAAAAAAAATATTTATATATTGATAATCAGTACTTACTACATACTTTAAATTATTTGTTGACATTTCTGGTACAAATATATTTATGTGACTTATTTGAGAACTGAAGTACCATTGTGCTCAATTGATAGAAAATTGGTTTTAAGAAGTGTGATAATGAAGATAATTATTATATAACATTTAACCCTGTTTGCTTAATTGATCATCTAAACTTCATTCTGAAATAAGGAAATACTTTTAGGTATGCATAAATGTTTTAAAACTGGGTGAGTTTATCCAAATAACAGATATTAAATATCATTATTTAAATTTTATTACAAGAATTGGCGCTATTAACGCAATTAATTTACATCTTAAAGAGATATTTAAAAAAAATAAACAAAATGTAACTAATGATGCGAAAATATCTCTAAAATATATACAGATTACATGAAAAAAAAAAAAAAAAAAAAAAAAAAAAAGCATTTATTGCACATAGATTTTATATTTTTAAATTACTGTAAAAATTACATTCAAATAGAAAACATTGCATTAAAACAATAATAAAAATATATATTAAATAGATAAACATCAATAACACACCTTTAAATAATTTACCTTCAAAGGAAATGTTGCTTAAACGTTGATCATTAGGCCTATCTGAACAACACAGTAAAACTTCTTTATTTAATTAGTTCTCAGGTAATATTAGAAATCAAAATATCAATCCCTGCATATTTTCGCTCTGTTGGAAAAATCTCAACTATGACACTCCAACCATTGAGTATAACTAAAATAAATCAGATTCAGAGATATTAACATGAAAATATTAACAATACCATGTAAAAGTTGCAACATAACGCTTCAAATATAAAAATCTTTAACTAGCTGAGAAATATACCATTTTATGATTACCTATGATACTAAATCACTTTTTGATTAATCTTTTTCCATGCTGCCATCTGTCGTCTGAAACTTCTAGTAAAGAGTATTTTGTGTGTGGAACTTTATATGAAATATGAAGTAAGCTAAAGAAGAGGCCTGTCTTTGACTCCCTCACAAAAACCTGAGCAGCAACTCCAAAAATTTTTTTAAAAAACTGGTCAATAAAATTATATATATTTATTGAAGTTACAAATTTTAAATGATTTGAAAATGTAGAAATTACACTGGAGCTTTCCAAAGTATTAGTACATAGAAGAAACAGAAAAACTATCCCTTAAATATACAGTATCCTTTAGATAATTTTTTTTAAATAATTCTAACTTAAGTTATAAAATTAAAATTATTAAAACATAATACAATCAAAGTAAAATAAATTATATATAATGCATTAATTCTTTACTTTTCAATTGTTGATTTAAAAAATATATTAATTGTCCATATTTTAAGGATGTATGGCACCATAAAAAATTCCCTAATAGCTCATTTGTAAAAATAATAATAATTCTTGATCTATTTATAATCATTGCACTGTTACTGAAATTAAAATGCAGAATAAAATCACTAAACTGGAATTCATTTGAATCACTTTGGATTAGCAAAATTTTGACACAGTGCTCGATACTCAATGTAACCAAGATACATTCAAAATAATTTTAATGGAATGGAATGCATATTTTAAAATTAAATTAAATTAAAACCAAATTATAAATCAGTTGATTTGTTTAATTTAAGGAGACTTGGTAATATTTGAACTTTTTTTTTTTGAGCATTTCACAATATTTTATTGACATATTAATGTGTGTTTTTATGAAGAAAACTGATTTAATCAATGAAAAATGCAATGTTGTAATAAAAGTTAAAAATTTTAATCAAAACAAAAAATTCAAAAACCACACTTCTACAATTTTGTACATATTAAAATAGCTTTTGTTCAGTACTTACCTTATATGTCCTGTATAACTTTAAGGATAAGATTTCTAGAAAGTTAATTTTTGAAAAAATGTATAAAATGTTATGACCCATGTAAATAATGCATTAAAACTGACTATTAACTTAACTTTTTTATTTTTAAAAACTAAACTATTACTAGAAATCAAATCCCTAATTTTGGCACAAAAAATTAAAGATTGCAACTCTGAAACATTCAAGAGGAAATGGATAGAGTAAAAAGCTCTTTTCAGATATTTGATGGCCCTTTGTGATAAAATACTATGGATGTCTAAATCAATTTTAAGCTAAAATTAATATTTTGGACATTTATTTAAAATTGAACTACATCGAGTTCCCTTAACAATAAACTGTATTTAAAGTTTTGGCTGTGTATTTCTTTTTTAACACCAGGGTTCTGGAAATTACTTTACACCTCCATTTTTTTTTAAAGAAAGCCTTTAAAGTTTTTTCTTTGTTTTGTTTTGAAAACCTGCAAAGAGTTAATTCTTCATCAAATGTATCCGAGGGAGGAATCATAGACCGAAATAGTGACACAAAGTACAAATTATGTTTATTGAACCCCACTACAAGCATATATTTTATATGTAACCAGGTTTTTTATGTATTATATTTATTCAAATTACAACAGAAAATATAAATAAATAAGTAAAGTACAATGAAATTATTTTGAGAACATTTAAAGCAAGAATAGATGAAAAAGTCTGTAAAGTCTACTTTTCTTAGCATACACAGCTTAAAATTCATTTATTTCTCACATTATTGCCATTTTAAAAATGTTTAACAATTGGAATGAAATATTTCTTTCTCATTTTCATAGAAAAATATATTTTTTTATATTATATATAACACTTAACTTTTTATTCTTTTCTGCTTTTCTTTCCTAATAACATAAACTTAATTTTTGAGGATGAAAATTTTTAATTAAATGCCTTTTACAATTTCAGAAACCATTGCAGCTAGAGAGATTGAAGACGGTGTCAAATGATGATTGGACGATTACCCTGATATTTTTCAATTAGTTGAAGGTATATGAGATTGTCAGAGCTTGTATATTCATCTTTGCTTTATTTTTACCTTATTTTCCGGAATATGCCCCGCACCCATCGTAAGCGCCGCATCATTGAAAAATCGGTAAAAAAAACCAAATATACACTTAAGCGCCGCACCCATTAGAAGCGCCGCATCATTGAAAAATCGGTAAAAATGAAATAGTCACGATAAAACACGATCGGGAAAATTGGATTAAAAGTAACAAGAATAGCGATAAAATCTTACAAGATATACGAATTAACAATAAAACACAGGTTATTTTAAAATACAATATGAAAAATATACATACTACGCCAATCAATTATTCGATTATCGTTTAAATCGAATATCGCCGTATGTCGTGTGCTTATGAAATAAATATAATTTATCAACTATTGTAAAGTATACAATAAATACTTTTACAGAGAGTGAGCTATTAATATTGAAACACAGGTTATCTTAAAATATAATAGGAAAAAAAATACGTACTACGCCAATATGCATACAACGCCAATCGATTATTCGATTATTTTTTTAATCGAATATCGTCGTATGCGGTGTGCTTATCAAATAAGTATAATTTATCAACTATTGTAAGGTATACAATAAATACTTTTAAAAAGTGAGCTATTAATAGTGAACAGAAAATAGAGAAATATGGGTAAGTTAAATATATTTTAACTATAGTAATTACGTTTTTATAATAAAGATATATTGTGATACTATGTACAGTTTATGAACTTTATACTGAGATTAAATGAATGTAAATAAAGGTGAAATATGAATTAATGTTAATGAAACAATGTGTTTAAAAGTGTATTTGAGGCAGTAAGACTAAAAAAAACCTGAAATGATGGCTTGTTTTTCACAATATCCAGATTTTGCTATGTTGAGGGAAAAAAATCATCGTACCCGCCGCCCTGGCGTATGCGCCGCATCGCCTATTTTATACTTTCAAATACGTATGCTCCGAGGCGCTTACTCCCGAAAATACGGTAATTATACTTGTGACATACTAAATGAGTCTAAAAAAAGAATTAACATAAAGAAAAGAATTACATGTACACATATTATTTCAAATTAAACTAGCAATGCTATAATTGAACCCTTAAAAATAATAATAATAATAAAACTCATATTGTAACTGGAAAAGGAACTGATTAAAAAATTATTTAAATTTGAAGCAATTTGTTTATTTTTCCAAAAAAGAAAAAGAAAAAACTGTATGATTAACATATTTTAGTTATGCATAACAAACCTTACACAAGGTTACATAAAAAATACGTACTACTACATATTTTCTTGCATATTTTATTTATATTATATTCTTTCATATCTATGATATATTATTTTCCATTTTTAAATAACACAAATGACCATAATAAATATTTTTTTTTCTATAGAAATAGTTGTTATAATTTTCAGCTTTATTTATAAAATTTACTGAAATTAGTTGGAACAAACGGATTAAACTGAAATTAACATATTAAATTAATATTCGGCAAGAATGGCAGAGCCGTAGCTAGAGGGGTGCCAGGGGGGGCTCAGCACCTCCTGAAAATTTTTGAGCCCCCCCCCTGGGAAAGTTGCCAAGGCCACCAAATGAAATGCTGTTTTAAAAATCCAAATGAAACTGTTCAAATATTCAACTTCGTTTTGGGGGCTTTTTTCAGTTTTGCACAAATACTAAATTGTAGTATTTGTTTAAAGACTGCAAATAAGTACTTCAATAGGCGCGCATCCTATCTGCACATACTCAGAATTAGCAACCTTTTGCCAATGCAAACATTGACTTTTACTAATGCAAAATATATATACTGCGTTATATACTGAAATTTTTCATTTTGCAGCGTTTTTCATTATTAGCATAAAACAAAGTTATTCTAATGAGTTATAGCCAATTTAAATACAAGTGGTTTTAGCTTTTGACTGGACACAAAAATAATTTTACAATGCAAAATACACCCTTGATTTTTCTAATGTTTTTTATCATATAAAAACATAACTTTAGAATCCTTAAGAGCATGGAATATTCAGAAAAAAAAGTAAAGATTGCAACTCTTTTGAAACAGGTGAACTGTCAGCTTTTTATTTACTTATTGTCATCATCACTTATATTTCACTAGTATAATTATTAGAGATCGACCGAAATTTCGGTTTCGGCGCAAAATCGGAGTTTTACCGAATATTTGTTTTCGGCGAAACTGCTGCCAAAATTTTGGCCTGACCGAAATTATCTATATTTCAAAATCTCGTTCTTCTTTCGGAAATTTTCAACTTTACTCATTGATATGAGTAGTATCGGCTAAAATAAGACACTGTTTATTGCTGTTAACTCGACTGTTTATCATTATCCGTCATAACCAGGGCTTTACAAATTTGAAAAAATCTGGTAGCCAGGTATAAATTCTAGTCGCCAGTAAAAAAATTTAACACCCCCCCCCTCCCCGTTATTGATTTTTAAAAAGCACAAACGTTTGCTTAGGAATTAAGTCAGAAAAAATAATAACAAACATAGTTTAGAATTATTAGTTACATAGTTTATAATAGTGCATAATAACTAAGTTTTCTAAGGAAACTTATCAAAGTTATATATTTGTGAAAAAAATAATAATAAAGGAAATATTGTAAACTCTGAATTAACCGACATGTTAGGGAAATGCTGATTGCCGTATGCTTCAAATGTTCAAATAGTTGAGTGCTACAAAATCTATATCGGATGAGAGGGTATCTATAAAATAGTGAAGCCGGAAAACGATATTATGCCTATTTAGCCTATCAAAATAAAAAAGTCAAATAATTCTGATTTAATTATTTCAAAATTTGCATTTAATGACATTTGCAATAGTTTTGCCAAATTAAAAATAAGTTATTTTTTTCTGTTGTTGTTTGTTTGTTTGTGTGTGTGTGTGTGTGAATATAATTTCAAATTTATTTTTTAATATTTTGTAACTTTGCAGCATCTATAATGAGATATCTTACAAGAAATTTAATTAAACGTTGTGATGTTCGCAAACTCGAGGGCTATTAACTCGTAATATTACGAGTTATTATGTAAACGTTTGTTTTCGTAGCTAAAAAGGAAAGAAAAAAATATATTTTCCTGCGCTGGATTAAATCGAAATCAGCAGCCGGCTGAGGTTTATTTTGATCCAACGATCTACAATAAGAATTTAAAAAAAAAAAAAAAAAAAAAAAAAAAAACTTTTTGAAGTGCAATCAATGATTTTTTATTTCCATTTACTGCAGATAATAATCCAAACAATGTAATTATAAAATACTATTTTTTCACTATAAACCTCGCGGTTAGTGTCCTGGCTGGTTTGAGAAACAACTCTGAACCAGACACTTGTCGCCAAGACAGAGTGACGGCAATGTCCAACGTGTGTGGTGCAAACAGACGCGAGGCGCCAAGCATTTTAAGCCGGGAAAAAATATTAAAAATAATAATACATATTTTTATTAAAATGAATTATTCTTGAAATTTTAATTAAGTTTTATAGATTTACTTCGAATGAATTACTTATAATCACTTATATGTTATTATTCTTTTAAAATGAATGTAATAGATTAAAAGTTTTAATTCTGAACACAAAAATCTGATTTGAAACATACAAAAAAATTAGCATTTTTTATCATTGCATCCAATTTTTAGAAGCCACATAAGACTATTTGTTATTGAACACCCCCTCTCCTCACATTCTAATCACATGACTAGCCGACTAGAGCGGAAAAGAAAGGCGTTTTATGTGCATGAAATGGAAAATGCCTTTTTAACTTCGCTTTAGAGAAAATGTCATTTGTGCTCATTTTTTAGTTCAATTTTTGTAAAAAATAAATAAATAAATGAAACAAAAAAGTCAGATTAAAAAAGTTAGTCGCCAGATAAAAAAAAGTTGGTCGCCAGTGTCGACCTGGCGACTGCATTTGTCAAGCCCTGGTCATGACTGATTTATGATGCGAGCATAAATTATAAAGCAAGCAATGCATATATGACTAAACTTAAAAGACGCTTATCACGTGATCTTTAAAAGCTGCAAACTTATCAGTGATAGAAATTTTTACTTTGAAACTCCAGATTGCTTCGAATGCATTATAAGGAAGGTGTTGTTAAAACTCTAGGATTTCGTAAAAAATTTACGAAAATTATTACAAAAGATATATCGAGGTATATATACCTAAAATATCTTTTTATTAGATGAAATTCGTATAGTTGGAAACAATTTCTGTCTTATTGATAAATTAATTGCGTTTTATTTTATATGAAAATAAATAGATTTGGATAGCGGCACAGAGAGTCAACTTGGCACCAGAGTTAAAATTTCCTAACAGCGGAGCCATTTCAATGCTTTCCTAGGGAGGCAGGGAGTGGCAAACCTTTTTTTTCGGGGAGGGGGGGCGGTGAGTGAGCAAAGATTGACCTTATTGTGCACATCCTAAAAGAAAATTGACAACTGTTACATTTTTATCCTTACATATATATTTAAAATTAGCTAAAGTACAAAATAATGTTAAACATGTCTCACTTTGAGAATACTGAAATGGAAAATAAAGTTTATTAATTAATAATTTCTAGGCTTAAAATGTTGTCTTAATGCCAATTTTCCTTTTTTAGTCAAATTAAACAAATTATTTTAGCTTTTGTGCCCTTTACTTAAACTAACCTATAATGAACCATACATTCTTATCACATTTTTTGAGGAGGAAACTGACACCCCCCCCCCCCTTTACTTCCCAAATGACACTCCTGTTTGTAAAAAATTGCACATATGGGAGCATAAAAGGTGCATATATATGTACGTTTGTTTGTTAGAAATGTGGTTCAATACACGTATAATTAATACATTAATTAGTAACGTAATTATTATTATTTGTAATTAATAATCATATGCAGTTATGCTTGTATTAATCAGTTTTTAAATATTTTTTTACACTTTCGGTTTCGGTCTTAAAAACCTGTTTCGATCGATCTCTAATGATTATATGCTGAAAATTTTCATTCTGCAGCCAGTGATGTAGTTGTAAAAAAACCAAAGGGCATACGCTTTAGGCAGAGGGTTATACTCTAAAAAGCATATGCTATAGTGTATTTGAGAAGAGGGTATATGGTATACCTTAAAATAATCCAGAAGGTATACGCCGTATCCACCGTATATCCTCCATTACATCCCTGTCTGCAGTTTCACTTTTCTTAGCATCATATAAGGTTATTAGAAACAATTTAATAAGAAACATAGGGCCTACAATATCAATGTGCACTAATTTCCCTTTCTATATAATACTTTGATCATATATATCTGTGTTTGTGCGTGCATGTGTCACAGTGAGAGAAATAATATGAGCCCCCCCTACATTTTCTTGAGCACCCCCTAATTTTTACTTCTAGCTACAGCCCTGAAGAATGGTATTAAGTAAGCCACATCAAATTACTAAATATTTATTGTTTTCTCATCATTATAAATGAAGTAATATTGCCAGGTTCATAGCTTTTGGAAATGTTGCATAAAACTGACTTATAGTTAATGCAGTTTTTGACTTTTGTTTTCAGAAGGTATCATTATTACTTACCCATCATACGTAGTATAGGGTAAGTCTTGTAATCGTTTTGAAAATCGAAAAAAAAATTTTGACGGATTTACACGTTTCCGACACTGGAGATTCCGAAAAACATATTTTTAGGAAAACAAATTTTGCCGTCCGTCTGTGTGTCTGTAAACGCTCTATCTCCCGAAAAAAATGAGATAGAGACTTGCAATTTGGTATGTACTTAGTATGTAATGATGGGAAGAAGCCTATTTCATTTCAATAACATCGATTAACCGGAACTATTTTTTTCGGACTCTCGAAATATTCGTTCTGATAAAAGGTAAATAAAAATTATCGAAATTGTTCATTTTAAGAAATGAATATAAAAGACAATAAAAAAACATAAATTTTGCATAAAACATGAAGTCGATCGGATAATTAGTTTCCGAGATATTTGGAATCCTATTATCCACACTCTTCGATTTTTCATTACCCTGTATTTCATCCAAATTTCACTTCAAAGATATATTTTAATTGGAAATTTGACGCTTAATCCGATGCAATAAACCGCTAGTTAATAGGATCATTATTTTTGGAGTTATAAGGATGTTTCTTTCAAGCAATTCAGTAATCGAGTCTTTAAAGTTTGTGACGTCATCAAGCCACGATTTTATTTGAATTGCAATGCATTTTATAAGAAGTTTACACATTTTTATTTTAATATTTTACATTATGCATATCCACGATGGGTAAGTATTACGGTGACCCCCAACGACTAGTTATTACTTAACTCAATGGTTTATTAAACTATTTCTTTCATCTCTTTAAATCAGGGAAGCATCAAATACAAAAATTATTACATAAATATATTTCACTTTCCAAATATATTTTAATTATTTTTTGTTTTTACACCATTTAAAACTCCACAAACTTTCCATGTATTTACAGAAAAATGAAAGAGAAATAAATGTAAAAAATTTCATGCAAGTGTAGAATTAATATGATTCTACTCTTATTCCGACTCTCCTATTTTCAGTTATTACAATGTACCAGATAGGAAAGATAATTTTTCAAATAAATTTAATAAATGCAATAATTTTTATTAATTGTTAGCTTAATAGTTTTAAATTAAACATTATTTTTCTATAATTTGATAAATATTTTTTTAATAAATTTATATTCTAAATATTACAATAATATACTTTCCTAATTTAAAAAATAATAATTACTCAAATAATATTAATAATAATAAATTAAAATTTTATATATATTTAATATATTTTTTAATTATTTTACTGTAACTATTTGAGCTTTTAACATTTTTGTGCTTGGTGAGAGTAGGCAAAGTGGGTAAGGAAACAGAATGTTTTGTGAGTGTGTGTGGGGTGGGAGGGGGGAGAAGGATTTAGAAGACAGATTATTTATTTATTATATGTATTGTAAAATACAAACATGTCCATCAGTAACACTAAGCTAAAACATAACATTAGACGTCACAACATGAGCTTTCACTGTGATTGTATACATCTTAACTTCTGAATAATGGATAATCCTGATTTTTAATTAGTCGAGTAAAGAAAGAAAAACATGTACTTTCAGGTAAATTTTATATGAAAATTGTAAACTAACTTACGGATTTTTGATTTAAGAAAATCTGGCATGTAATTATTTTAATCCATCAACATGTTTTGTAGCAATAAACATATTATTTGCTACAGTTATGTAAATGAATATTTTCTGTATCATAAAATAAATATGGAAAACTTGTAGGGAAGGGGGGGGGGTGGAGTTAGATGACATTTTCAAATAATAGGAAATCCATCAAATTTAGAAGAGTCTCACTCCTGCCTTTTAAGTCGTTAAATAAAGATCATTACATTAAGAATAATTGGAAAAATAATTACTAAGGCAATGAAGAAAGCATGTAATGTCATCATTTCATTGCTCTATTACAAAAGAAAAATTAAAAAAAGAAAGGATATATATATATATATATATCTAACACTTGTAAAGACTTTTTTTAAATTGCAAAGACTCGTTAAAATGATGAATAGTTTCTTTCAAAACCATACCATTTTTGTTTTACTTTCATTCTATATAATATACTTAAATCTTGTTCAGTTCAATAGCTTTGTAGTTTAATTTTTTTTAAGATTATTATTAATCACTCTGCACTAATCCTCTAATTTGTTTTTTTTTATTGAATTGCATCTTTATAGGATTGTTATAAATCATAACATCATTCCTGGGTTTAAAAGCATTCGAAAAATTTTGTCATCAGACATTAAACAGTTAAGAGTTTATCTGAATTTGAAACCAGTTTAGAATTTTTTCTTATATATGTTCATTTTATATTGGGGAGTGGGGAGAAGATAACAGAAATAAAAGCTTTTTTTGATGGGGAGGAGAGACTGTTGGCTTTACTGGATTTCAAGTATATGAAATCCAATAAATGCATTATTACTGCTCCAAATTGTTATTTAAAAAAAATGTTCCAACATCATATGGTTTCATCATATTTGTTCTTAAATAGCATTTTGCTAGTAGATGGCGCTAACATACATGGGAGTTTTTTTGGTGCTTTTCGGTTAGCCGGGTGCCAGTGATATATGTACATACATAAATACATATGTATATACATATATATTTATACATAAAAAATTACATACATATATGCATATGTGTGTATGTATAAATAATTATATGTAAATATGTGTATAAATACGTGTGTGTGTACATATGCATGCATATATATCATTGGCGTCCGGCTAACCGAAAAGTACCGTTTTTTTACTATGGACTATTGAATTCAAGTCTTCAAAGTCATGTAATAAATTAATTCAAAAACTGAATTTGGTTATATTTTATGCCTTGTATATATTTTGTTAAAATTAAGATGATTTTCTAATAATTTGTATAGCTAAATGATTATTTAATTACAGAATTTCATTAATTAAATTTATTTGAAAAATTGTCTTTCCTATCTGGTACATTGTAATAACTGAAAATAGGAGAGTCAGAATAAGAGTAGAATCATATTAATTCTACACTTGCATGAAATTTCCAACACCTGATTTGCCATTTCCCAGTAAACAAGGAAATTTTTAGGTATGGGATGTGGGGACAGAGTAAATATTTTCCTATATTTCACAATCTGGCTGTGCAATTCTTACACCTGAAAACCTGCAAAATCCTGAAATCTACACAAGCCCATTTACCACGTTGAATAAATATTTATTCTTTACTGCACTCTTGATATTGTGTAATGTAAATTTTACATAGTAAAAAACATGGATGTGTCACAAGGAAAAAACATGCAAATAGTCAAAAAATCCCTGACGGCTCGGCCTACAGGCACAGGTAGATTTTGAAGACGCAGACCGTTGGGCGCCTGTTTGTTGGGAATTGCAGAAGAAATTACCTTTTTGCCATGATGCGGCAATTGGAACCGCCTACTTCGAAACCTAACTTGTTCGCAGGTGGAGCCGGCAGGTTTTTTTTTTTTTTTTTCTATAAAGGTTAGTCCTATAAAAAACTTGTCAATATAAAAGTTTTAGATAATATTAAGAGGATTTATAATAAATTTAAACGGATTTGATAACTTCTGAATTGACGAAGTTATAAATTGTTTTCTTCTTAAACCCCTCTTCCCCACCCCCTCTTGGGGCCATTTTTAATGATATCAAAAATCTGTCATACATCAATTTTCGACCCTTTTCCTAGAAGTAATAATAACTTCAAACAGATTCAATACATATCATAATTAAGAAATTATGGGATTTTTCTGTTTTCACAAAAAGCCCCCCCACCTTGGTTCGATTTTGCCCATTAACGAACTTGACCGAGATTTTATGCACCTTGATTTTATGTATCAGTTTCGAAAAGATGCGGGAGTTGGAACTGCCTACTTTGAAAAATAACTTGTTTGCAGGCGGAGCCGGCAGGGATTTTTTTGTTTCTATTTTTTTTTTTTTTTTTTTTTTTGCTATAACGGTTGGTCCTATAGAAAACTTGTCAATATAAATTTTTGGATAATATTAAGAGGATTTATAATAAATTTAAGCGGATTTGAAATCTTGGGAATTGACGAAGTTATGAATTTTTTTCTTCTAAAACCCCTCTCACCCCCCCCCCCTTAAGGCAATTTTTAATTATATCAAAAATCTGTCATACATAAAACTTTGGCCCTTCTCTTAGAAGTAATAATAACTTCAAACGGATTCGATACGTATCATAATTAAGAAATTATGGGTTTTTTTCTGTTTTCACAAAAAGCCCCCCCCCCCCATCCTCCCCCCTTGGTTCGATTTTGCCCATTAACGAACTTGACCGAGATTTTATCCCCTTGATTTTATGTATCAGTTTCGAAAAGATGCGGGAGTTGGAACCGCCTACTTTGAAAAATAACTTGTTTGCAGGCGGAGCCGGCAGGGATTTTTTTTTTTTTTAATTTTTTTTTTTGCTATAACGGTTGGTCCTATAAAAAACTTGTCAATATAAAAGTTTTAGATAATATTAAGAGGATTAATAATAAATTTACGCGGATTTGATATCTTGTGAATTGATGAAGCTATGATTTTTTTTTCTAAATCCCCCCCCCCCTTTTTTTCCCCACCTTGGGGCCATTTTTAATTATATCAAAAATCTGTCATACATAAATTTTCGGCCCTTTTCCTAGAAGTAATAACAACTTTAAACGGATTCGATACGTACAATAATTAAGAAATTATGGGGGGTTTTCTGTTTTCACAAAAAGCCTATCCATTCTACGTCTCTCGTTGGTTCGATTTTGCCCATTAACGAACTTGACTGAGATTTTATGCCCCTTAATTTTATGTATCAGTTTGGAAGAGATTTATGCAGAATTTTTCCAGTTATCGTGTCCATAAAAAAGTGGCATAGACAGATAGATAGATAGATTTATAAAGTTTTGAAATGGGGGTGGTTTTGGGTTCTGGGAGTCATGATCGACGTAGATCTGCAAAAAATTTTCAAAATTTCCAACTTAGGTGAGAATGTAATAGGTAGTATTTCTTACGAAATCTACCTAAAAGAATTCCACATTGAAATGCAGAAAATATATATAGACAAAACCATCAAAATAATCAATATAAATATATATTTAAATATAGTATGTGTGTAATATGTTCAACAAATTAGAATTCATCATACTAGATTTGGAATAGCAATTTTAGTGGCATATAAGATGCAAGATTTTATTCTATAAGCTTAAATTTTGAATTTAATTTGTAGAAATTTTCTTTTATAATGAATAGATATATTATTATTATGGAAGAATATAATTATTATATCTTTACTTAACCTGCATTAAGATTTTTAGCTTATAGAGGAATTGAATATAATGACAAGTATTAACTCCAACAGATGGCGCTGTTCATAGAATTTTCTAATAATAGACAGAATATTGTTTTCCTTAAAAATCTCCTACTAATTCCTATTGGCAGGTGGAATAATATGAGATTCCATATAATTTCATTTTCTTGGATCTATGTAAAAATGTTATATTAATATCTGTTTTGACAACGGATGGCAGCATGAAAAAATAACAAATCGAACAGGTATTTTTAATCGAATTTTTTTCTTTGTTCCACATAGTGTCATGTCCCATTTTGTTGAATGTAGGATGTGGTAAGTAATATTTTCTATTAATCAATCAAACATTATATTAATGCTTTTGTAAATGTTAGATATGTAAATGGATTAATTGTTATGATTAAAATAAACAGAATATAATAATATATTTTGATCAAACAAAAATCCAACATTAAATTACTATACATCTAATGTCAGAGACATTTTGTGTAAGGGAAATCAAGTTTCTAAGGATGCAGTGTCATACAATATATGCATCTGTTTGTATATAAAAGTATATAAATGGTTTCTTTATATTAAATAAATATATAAATATCGGAAATTATGCTAGTGCAGATATGCAGGAAAAATTTCCTTCTCTCAGTAAGCCTAATTTCTCTATCTTGCAAAACCTCCCCACACTGGAAAAGTACCAATATTTTTAGCAGTACTTCACTATAATAAATCTTCTTAATAAAAATGACACTCTGATTTTAATAATACTTTTGATTAAATTCACACAATTTGAAAAGTAAAAGGAATTCAGATATCTGTGAAAGTGTTTATCATTTTTACACTCCTTTATTCAATTCAACTTGGTTTTTGCTGGTAAAGATGAAATTTTAAGAATTTATTCTTAATTAAATTCCTTATATGCTTGAATAATAAAAATTATGCACACAGATAGGTTTCAGATGGCAATACAACATATTGATATTTTTAGAACTTAATTATAAATTAAGACGTTAGATTTAAAATATCCCATTAGCCGGCACTGGTGATAAATCATCTAATATTCTTGGGGGGTTACAAATGTGTATGAGTTAAATAACATGGATTTAATAATGAGCCATACCACACTTGCTAAAATGTGCCATTAACACCATTGTCGCCAAGAGTAATAATTGGCATCAAATGAAAGATTTGAAAAACAAAATAATAGCATTATGCAAAAGTGATGATCATTTCAAAATTACAGACTGTCGCAAATTATTTTTTTAAATCTATACAAATTTAAACTTAAAACTAGTTAGATATGCCAATCCCAAAACTTTCTTCTATCTCATACATGTTAATGCTTCAAAATTTACTATCACACGGCCAAAATAAATTAATATTTTTCATCAATCTGTTGTACGTCAGCTGCTTGTGGATTGTTGGGTTACCTGGATGCAAGCAGCTGATGTATTATACTAGACTATGAAAAGTCCTTCTGGCTTGCACTGGCAGGAAGAGATGGTCTCCCTATTGCTTGGTTTTGAGATTTTAGCTAATTCTACAGAAAATACATGAAGCTAAAACATGCAGAACCTGATTACAGAAGAGTCATTCTCAGTTCATGTCAATATTGAGTTTGAATGAGAATATTGCCACATTAGATAGACATAGCCAAGTTGGCTTCATATTTGGCAACGTATTTTTGTCGCCAATTTTGGTGATGTTTCACCAATTGTTGCCAATCTTGGTGATTATAAATATATAGTGTTAAGCATGTAAGTGTTGAAACGATGGTTACAGCAATGAAAGGAAAATTGGAGAAATCATGTTCACTAAAACTCATAAATTAAAATCATTTATGGGAGAAATCCTGCTGTATTGTTTAAAAATCAGCCACCCTATAATTTCAAACTGCTATATCTCAGCCATTTTTACTTTCTTCTATCTATAATAGAAGAAAGTATTATAATCGAAATTTTTTTCAACTTCCGGTTTTCGACGGATTTATATGTTTTAGTTATCAGATATTCCGAAAACCATGTTTTTACAAAATGTCCGTCTGTCCGTCCTAATTGTATCATCGAAAAGTGAATGAAGTTATGCTTAAAATTGAAACAAATTTTTTTTTCTATATTTTTTACTATAATCTGCAGATCCCAGTTGAATTTGAGGATATTTCGATGAAAGGGGGGCGCTGCGATCGTGATTTTTGTTCGATTTTCACTATTGTATCATTGAAAAGTGTATGATGTTTTGCAGATAATTAAACCAAATATTTTTTCCATGTTTTTGGCTATGGCCAGCATGTCCTACTTGAATTTGGGGATATTCTGCAGGAAGGGGGCGCTGTGATAGCCATTTAAAGATTTCAATTTCAAAAAGTTGTACAAAAAAATTATAAATCCTAAATGCTTTTTCCATTAAATGTTCGGCCTTAATCCGGGGAATCTGGAGCAATTTATGTGTTGCCTCTATCTTAAAAAGTGAAATTTTAGGGTAACTGACATTTTCAAACAAGACAGCAGAATTCATCCATAAACAGGTTTTATTTATGAGTTTTAGGTAACATGGTTTCAGCAAATTTTCTTTAATTGTTGTAACCATTGTTCCTATTCTTATATGTTTAACACTATATATTTATATTCGCCAACGTCAAATTCTCAACAAGCTTGGCGACAGTTGGCAAAATATCGCCAAATTTGGCAACAAAAATAGGTTGCCATAAATGAAGCCAACTTGGCTGTAGAGGACTAATTTTGGCAACGTTCTCATTCAAATTCAATGTTGATGAGAACTGGGAATGAATCTTCTTTAATTGGGTTCCATGCATTTTAGCTTCATGTTTTCCAGTAAAATTAGCTAAAATCGTAAAACCAAGGCTATCTGTTCCCATCGGTACAAGCCAGAAGAACTATTTGTAGCTTAGTATACATCAGTTGATCGCATCCCGGTAACCCGACGATTCACAGGAAGCTGACATACAACAGAATGATGAAAAATATTGATTTTATTGGTGATGTTATAGCGAATTTTGAAGTATTAGACTGAGATAGAAAAAAGTTTTGGGATTGGTACATCCGACTAATTTAAGATAGACACAAAACAAAAAATGCTCTGGAATCCTTAGATCAAGGCCGAACATTTAATGCAAAGAGTTTTTAGGATTTCTAATTTTTTGTACAACTTTTTGAAATTAAAATCTTTAAATGGCTATCACAACGCCCCCTCCAGGCACAATATCCCCAAATTCAACTGGAACCTGCAGGCTATAGTCAAAAACATGTAAAAAAAATTTGGTTCAGTTATCTGCATAAATTCATACACTTTTCAATGATATAATAGTGAAAATGGAACAAAAATCACGATCGCAGTGTCCTCTTTTGTTGAAATATCCTCAAAATCTACTCAAACCTGCAGGCTATAGTCAAAAACATATACAAAAAATTCTGTTCAATTATCTGCCTTACTTCATACACTTTTCGATGATACAACAGTGAAAATGGAACAAAAATCGCGATAACAGTGCCCCTCCCCCCTGTCGTTGAACTATCTC
Organism: Maratus michaelseni; assembly: GCA_963931845.1. Classification (NCBI taxonomy): domain Eukaryota; kingdom Metazoa; phylum Arthropoda; class Arachnida; order Araneae; family Salticidae; genus Maratus; species Maratus michaelseni. Next base: position 259,745,930 of record OZ007600.1, on the reverse strand, counting down.
CAAATTCAAGTAGGACCTGCTGGTCATATCCAAAAACATAGAAAAAAATTTGGTTCAGTTTGAAGCTTAACTTCTTACACCTTTCGATGATACAATGAGGACAGACAGACATTTTATAAAAATGTGATGTTCGGAATCTCTGACACCTAAAACGTCTAAATACATCAAAAACCGGAAGTCGAAAGAAATTTCGATTACAATACTTTCTTCTATTATAGATAGAAGAAAGTAAAAATATTTATGTTATACTCATTCTGGTGGATGTAACAGTCTGTCAGTAATAAAACTACCATCATTAATATAATTTAAGGCTAAAAGCCATCAATTTGATGTTATATCTATACTATTATATAATCTATACTATTATATAAAGAGGAAACGGTGACTGACTGACTTATCAACGCCCAGCCGAAATTTTTAAAGTCAGGTTCACGAAATTTAGACTAGATTGCTGTTATGGCCTACGCAAGCAATAAGAAAAAATTTCTTAAAATTCTCCCCCGAAGAGGGTTAAAGAGAGGATCGAATGTTTTAGATCATTTTGCCATATCTCAGCAGCAGTTTTTGGTAGGAGCGTGAAATTCCAGAAAATACATTTACTAAAAAAATAATTGAATATGTGTTTTAGCAATTTCAGAAATTTACCCTCCGAAGGGGGCTAAAAGGGGGTTTGAAACTTTTAAATCATGTGGCCATATCTCAGTAGCCGTTTTAGATAGAAGTGTGAAATTCCAGAAAATAAATTTACTAAAAAAATAATTGAACATGTAATTCAGCGATTTCAGAAATTCCTCTCCCCCCCCCCCCCCCCACCCGATGGCTGTTAAAGGGTGATGGTCGAATGTCTTAGGTCATTTTGCCACATCACAGATAGGAGTGCGAAAATCAGGAAAACAAATCTACTAAGAAAAATGATTAAGCACCTATTTCAGCGAATTTAGAAATTCCCCCCTGTAGGGGATTAAAGAGGGGTGGTAGAAGGTTTTAGGTCATTTCACCATATCTCAGCTGCAGTTATAGGTAGGAGCGTGAAAATCAGGAAAACAAATCTACTAAAATAATGATTAAACATGTATTTCAACGATTTTAAAAATGTGCCACCCGAGGGGTTAAAGGGGGTGGTCGAATGTTTTAGGTCATTTCGCCATATCTCTTTGCCATATCTCAGCAGCAGTTATAGGTAGAAGTGCGAAAATCAGGAAAACAAATCTACTAAAAACATGATTAAACATGTATTTCAGTGATTTTAGAAATTTCCCTCCTGGAGGTGGTTAAAGGGGGGGGGGTCGAATGTTTTATGTCCTTTCGCCATATCTCAGCAGCAGTTTTATGTAGGAGTGCGAAAATCAGGAAAACAAATCTACTAAAAAAATTATACTAGTATTTCAACGATTTTAGAAATTTCCCCCTGAAGGTGGTTAAAGAGGGTGGTCGATTGTTTTAGGTCATTTTGCCATATCTCAGCAGCAGTTTTATGTAGGAGCACAAAATTAAGGAAAACAAATCTACTAAAAAAATAATAAAACACGTATTTCAGCAATTTTGGAAATTCCTTCCAGAAAATGGTTAAAGGGTGGGGGGTCGAATTTTTTAGTTCATTTCACCATATCTCAGCTTTTATGTAGAAGGGGGAAATTAATTAAAACAAATCTAATACAAAATTAGTTAAACACATATTTCGGCAATTTTGGAAATTCCCCCAGAAGGTAGTAAAAGGGATATTCTAAAGTTTTGGGTCATTTCAGAAGATTTAGGTAGGAGTGTGAAATTCAGGGAAACACATCTACTAAAAAATGGATAAACACACATTTCAGTTATTTTAGAAATTCCCCCCGAAGGGTTTTAAAGGAGGTGGTTTCGAAAATTTTAGGACATTTCGTCATCTCTCAGCTGCTGTTTTATGTAGGTGTGCGAAATCCAGAAAAACAAATGCTTAAACATATATTTCAGTTAATTTAGGAATTCCCCCTGAAGTGGTTAATGGGTGTGTCGAAAGTTTTAAGTCATTTCGCCATATCTCAGCAGCAGTTTTCGGTAGGAGCACGAAATTCAGGAAATATACTAAAAAAGTGGTCAAATGTACTTCAGCTATTTTAGAGATTCCCCCTGATGGGCTTAAAAGGGTGGGGGATTTGAAAGTTTTAGGTCATTTCACCATATGTCAGCAGCATATTTAGGTAGAAGCGTGAAACTCAGGAAAAAAAATCTACTAAAAAATAAATAAACACGCATTTCAATGACTTTAGAAATTCCCTTCAAAGGTATTTAAAGGGGTGGGGAGCGAAAGTTTTAGGTCATTTTGCCATATTTCAGCAGCAGTTTTATGTACGAGTGTGAAATTCAGGAAAACAAATATACAAGAAAAATGGATAAACACGCATTTCTGTGATTTTAGAAATTCCCCCCAAAGGTGTTTAAAGAAAAGGGGTTTTGAAAGTTTTAGGACACAATTTTTTGTAATGAAATTGTATCAATGAAATATATAAAGTACAGCTAAACCAATCTCCTAAAAAATAGTTAAACATCTATTTCATCTATTTTATTGATTTCATAACAAACGAACATGATTATGGAAGATTAGATGAAAAAGACAACTATTGCTGATTTTTTATTATATATTTTGCGTAAGAAATTTTTCCAAGGAGGTTGATACCGTTGATATATGTCTCCATCCGAGCGATGCTGGGACAAGCCGCTATTTATACTATTCTATAAAGAGTGAACGCCTGACTGTTTGACTAACTCATCATTGGGGACCTGAAACGACTAAAGTCAGGATAATGAACAAAGCAAAATTAGTCTGTCGAAAAATTTTACCAATTGCATTATTGTTAAAGTTAAATGAACAAAAGTTCTTCTTCCGGACTGTACCATAATAAAAAGGTAATTTCCCTATTCCTTGCTAATTTTACTCTACACATGTGAAGTTAAAATGTTTGGAACCCCATTAAAGAAGATTCAATCCTAGTTTTTGTCAATACTGAATTTGAATGTGAATTTTGTCAAGACAGCTGTATCCAAATTGCCTTCATTTATGGTCACTTATTTTTGGTCGCTAAAGTTGATGATATTTTGCTAAGCTTTGAGAAATTGACACTGGCAGATATGACTATGTAGTTTTAAGTGTATGAGAGTAGTAACAATGGTTACAACAAAGTAATTTGCCAAAAACCTGATTACAGAAATTTCAAACTGCTGTCTCTCAGCCATTTTTTTTAGATAACAGCAAAACACAAAATGTTCTGCAATCCTTGTATCAAAGCCAAATTATTAAAGTTAAAAATGCTTTTTGAATTTCTAATTTTTTATATCTTTTTGAACTTTAAATCTTTATGTTGCCACCAATTTGAAACATTATGGCGAATAATGCTGGCAAACGAACCCACTTCGAACATTGGTAAGTCCAGTACACATGCTCAATCATCCAAATTGATTGATAACTACAATTTCTATTGCATGACAAAAATCAGACTGTTTCAAAATGTCAGCCACCTTAGAATGCAAACGTCAGTCTCTCAGCTCTTTTTAGGATAGATGCAAAAGTAAAAGTACTCTAAAATCCTTCTATCATAGCTGAACACTTACAGGAGAAAACTGTTGAATTTCTAAATTTTTGTACAACTTTTTTGAATTTGAAATCTTTAAGTAGCCACCATTTTGAAATTAGGTGGTAGATGAAGCTGGCCAATAAACTGTGCCAAGATCGTGATATGTCTTGTATGCATGTTCAGTCACATCCATATTGGTTCATAAATGCGAGTGCTAGCATGGCAAAACATATATATATATATATATATATATATATATCATAATCCCGATTTTAAACACCCTCTTTGAAAGTAATCCCAGTACCCACTGTTAAGTAATTTGGATTTTCTTTTCAATTCCCAAATATCAGCCTTCTTCACTGAAAAAGGGCTTTCTTTGTGGAAAAAAATCCAAGAGAGAGACTTTTCCATCTTTTGACTTTTTTGCAGATTTTCATTTATGTTTTTATATAATCTCAATGAAATACCCTCCCCACACATAAAATGTCCATTTCCCTTCCCTGCCTCCCCCCTAGCACAAAAAGATTAAAATCTTGAGAATCTGAAATTCTGCTGTCCTGTTTATTGATTGCTAGTAAAAAACAAATAATTGGTAAAAAATAAATCATATAAACTACAGCCTCTCCCCATCCATCCAAAATGTATGCTCCCCTCTCAGCATACAAAGTTTAAAACCTTAAAACTTTTAAAAATTATGTTTATTTATAGTTCTCTAATAAAAATAAATAAATAATCCACCATTTAAATTTTCCTTATACCCCAAAATGTTTACTTCCCCTCTTTTCAACTCCCAGCAAAATAAAAAAATTACCCCTTTAAAATACTATTTTAAAATATTGTGTCCTATTTGCTGTTCTCTTGTAAGGATAAACAAATAATCAATCATCTAAATTATCCCATCTCTCCGATATTTACAATTCTCCTTTCAGCATACAAAGTTTAAAATCTTTAAATATCTTTATTAAAAATATATATGCTCTTACTTGTTGCTCTCTAGTAAAAATAAATAAATAATCAGCCATTTCAATTATCTCTTTACACTTAAAATGTATGCTCACGTCATTTGCCACCCCTTTGAACAAAAACAAATCTTTAAAGCTCTAGTTATAAATAGAATTTAAAATTACCACAATTTCAAACTTTCAAAATGCTATTTACGAAATTAGTGAACCTTGAATAGAGATTTAAATCTCAACCAACCTAATTTCCGGCAAGAAATTATACTTTGCATTATGTATTAAAACCATTCAAAATATCTTACATTATACCAATTCTAATTTTTAATAAATAAAAATGATTATGAATCCAGTTATTCTAATATCCATCTAGTTACAATATTTTACATTTAAAAAATTCAATAGGCTTGGTTATTAACACTTGAGAAATAACAAATGTATATTACATATTTCTAATTTTTTTTAATCAAAAATGGTAAGAGATGGTAAGAAATACAGAGCTGAATACACTTTGGCATGCCCCTAACAGCTTTGTAAAAATACTTTGCATGAGATTGTAGAAATTAAAGTGAAATGTAACAATTTTTTGTTATGGATTTAATAATTGTTTTTATTTTATTAATGACCATCGTAATATAATTTCTTCAATAAACTTTTAAAAATTCATAAATAAGGTCATCATTTATAAGGTCTGTATACGTTTCAATTTATTTTTCAGGTGAAGATGCTTCTGAAGTTTATTTTGTAAGGTGAAAGAACTTATGAAAAGAAATCATGCCTAGAGACTATTTTTTTCTATTCAATACATTCTCCCATTAAAAAAAAAAACTTGTTAATCTTTCTGAGCTAAGTTTCTGAGCTAGTGTGCAATAGCATGAATTTATTCATTTTCACATGCAAATTACAGGATAGAATTTTACATTTATTAAAAGATATCAAGAAGTTGAAATTTAATAAATTTACTACTGTGAAAAGTTCAGGTATGATATATAATTTCAGCATGTTTTCTAACTGAAAGAGTCCTTTTTTAAAAGTTTCATGAAGAATTAAAAGACTTGCTTGCATCATACCACATTTGTTGATATTTCCAGTTTATTTTATAGCTTCAATGGACTATCATAAGAGACGGTAGTCTCTTGAGTGACGCAGCGAAAAACCGAAAACCGTAAGCCCAAAACCGAAGATTCCGTCACTCTCATATATACAGCTAGCAGGACATCAAAGGAAAATCGAAACGCCGACATTTAATATCTCAGTAAATATGAGGCATACCGTTTCGATTTTTTCACATTAGTCTTATATCTATGGCCTAACTCTATCCTGAAATTTATAGATTTCTACATGCAGTAGATTTTGAGATCTGGAAACCAATTTTTAAGCGAAAATGGGAAATGTAATGGTGTAATGGGCACAGAGTTGTTATCTCGTAAATGGATCGAACGATTTTTTTAAAATTAATATATTATATTAATCAGTTTTAGATGAAGCGTTTAAGATATTGCGCTAACGTAGGAAAACTCTTGTTTTCAATATAATCCACTTTTAAAATCGGACTATTTTCTTATCCTTTTTCTGGTAGACTAACATTACAGATCTTCAGCCTTTTCACTGCTTTTTATTACTGCGCAATAAGGAAGCTCTTGCCTATTACGGTTACAGTTAAACGTTAAAGCATATCCATATCGCTGAAAAACTATTTAGATTCTTTTTTTTTTAATACGAAAACAGTTTTTAATGCAATTTTTAATATGTAATATATATGTATTAAATTAAATTATTGTTTCTATATTTTTCTTTTTTGTTATAATAAAGAATTTCTTATTTCAAAATCTTCATTAAGTCGAAAAATATTTAGATTCCTTGATTAAAATATTGAAATATTTTATAATTATATATATACAATTTAATTGTTATTTATATATTTAATTTGTCATTTTTTAAAGGAAAAAAAGATTCAGATTTTTTTTTTATCAGTTAATTTGAAACAGCCTCTAATCAACAAATCAATCATCTGTTTGTTTTTAACGAGTCTCGAATGTTGTTTTTCTAAGAATAACACTCATTTGAGGTATTTTATTATTTATTTATTGTTTGTTTACTTATTTTGATTAGATTGTCCTTTTAGAAATTGTCTTTTGGCGTAAATGGTGAGATAATTGTCAATAGTATTACCTGTTTTATCGTTAAAGATAATATAAGGAAGGTACTTGTTAGCTATATTTTCCAACTCTCCAAATCAAACTTTCCCATCATTCACCTCACACAAATTTAATAACTAAAACTTTTTATTTCAGTGTGATTGAAATACGTTTAATTGTGATGAAACTTTGGTATATTATATAGGGAATTTATATAACGTAAGTTTTTAGTTTTATGTATATAAAATTAGATACGATGTTTTCATTATGAAATACAATGTTTCTAATTTATGTTATGGCTTACTTTAACATTTTTGTTATTGACTAAGCCTATCATTAATATAGGGGAGACCAGTACACAGTGGACCACCCCCTAATATTTTATTTATTTAAATTTTTTTTAAGCTTCTCTTCTATCCTAATAGACAACAGCACTACAATGATTATTTATAGCCTTCAGAAAGTATGTTTAGCTCAGATCGTACTATATTATCCTGCTTTGTTGTTTTGAGCTTCTAAAAGTAAAATTTTTCATCATATTTTTATTTTTTTAGTAATTAAAGGTTGTAGATAAATAAAATAAAACAGCTTTTTTGAAAAGCTAAGATACTTGTTTTTATTTTACTTTAAAGTTAATAAATTTAAAAGAAAGCTATAAACAATATTAATATGATTATTTATTGAACTTCAACATGGGGTACAGTGGACCACCCACTCCTGGGGCACAGTGGTCCACAATCCACTCTGCTCCTCTAATGCAGAATGTTCAAAATATGTAATAATTGCTTGTTTTCTATAAAGAAAGATTGTTTTAAAGTAGAATTAACTGTAAAATAAAGTAAACAAATAAAAATAACAATTTTTTTTAACATAGTAAGAAATATTTTGTTTTGTATTTACTGCCTTTGATAAATATAACTGTAGTCTAATTGTTGATGATTCTATTCAAGTAAGATTCATGAGATGCAAATTGAATGGAAATCAGTTTATTTCTCCCGAAACTGTAGATGAATCTGCTGTTGATGTCAATGATTTCATAATGTTGCGCGCAAACCCAAAATTATTTCTTGAAAATTCCAGGCTCAATCTTACTGATAAGTATTTTGGAATTTCATTTGCAAATTTTAATGTGAGCTGATTTTTTTTGTACTTAAGTAATAACTTCAACTAAATTGCAATTGTTCCTGTATTAATCTGTTATTATTTTCAAAATATAATTAATTTTTTTGTTTTTGTTTCAAAATTTATATTACTATGTTATTTTGCGAATGAAGGGGCAACAAAAAAGAATTAGATTAATGAAAAATAGATTTATATTATATTTTAGATGATACCTAATAGTGGTCCACTGTACCCTGGTGGGTGGACCAGTGTATATATATTTTTTTTTTAATGTATTGAAAACTATGTTGTGAGAAAATTATGATGGATGTAAGAAGGTTTAAGGAATATTCAAAAATATTTTCATACAGATTGGCCAGTCTGTTAAAGAGAAAAAAAATTTTAACTGAAAAAGTGGTCCACTGTGTACCGGTCTCCCCTACCTGATTACATGAGATTTTGTTATTTCTATTGATATGTTTGTGTTTACGTATTTTATCAAGATTATATTTCAGCTATTTTTAAGTAAGTTTTTTAAGATACTATATAGCAATGTTAAAATGTTGGCTATACTTTATTAGCTTATGTTAAAGATTGGTCAGAAAAAAAAGGTTGGCGAGATTAAAAAATTTTGTCGATCAGCTAGTACTCGACTAACATAACAGGGCCGCTGGGATGGAATTTAATTTTTAAAAAGGACACATTTTGAACCGGTTTGTTTACAGTCCCATTTTATTAGTAGAATTTTGTGATAATTTCCCGAATGACTGGCGAATTTTGCATTTTTTGTAAAAAAAAAATCTTTAGACTTAAAATTTTAAACAAAATCTCTTCATTCATTTCTTTAATTTGCAAATATTTTAAGTTTTCTTATTTAAAATACTGTGATTAAATGTCCAATCTAAGATTTCCCTTAGTTGAAAATTGTTATGACAGAAATTACACAACTGCAAAAATAATTGATTACTACAACAATGCATTTTCAGGGTTTTATTCCAATAAAATTAGCTATACAACAGAGGAAAGTTTAGTATATTATAAAACTTCATACTATATTTACATTGCAGTAATTTGGAGAGTTGCAAAATATAGCTAACAAGTAAAACACAAATCTTCTTTAGTCTGCAGTTTTTAAAATACTTCCTAAATATTCACTCGACACGATGCAATTTCCTTACCTTGTATCATTTTTATCGATAAAACAGGTAATTGACAATCATCTCACCATTTAAGTAACAATCTAAAGTCAATTTCTAAAAGGACAAGAAAATCAAATCAAAATAAGTAAACAAACAATAAATAACTAATAAAATACCTAATATGAGTCTTATTCTTGTAAACAAGAATTTGCATTGCAATCACCGCTCATGAATACATGACACAAGCGATAGGTTAATTTATTGTTAAATGATAGTAGAGGTGCCCAATCTTTTTAGGCGAAGGGCCACTTAAAAAATTGTTGGGTTGTCGAGGACCACCATCAGTAGCACAGAGAGAATTTTGTTTCGAGGAGATGTTGGGTAGGGGGGGGGATAATTAGCTTTATCTATACATACAGCACTTTTCGGTTGCAAATTTGGAAGAATGCACCCACTAGATGGATTTGTGATTTTTATGCGGCTACTTGACAAAATTGTGATTTTTATGTGCCCGTTCTAAAAAATTCATGATTTTTATGTATAGGTTCAACTTTTATGTATAGGTTTCAACTTTTTTACTCAGTGGCCACTGGCCAGTACATGGATTTTTTTAGTCCTGTTTTTCAGCAATGACCAATAACAAATTTACAAATACTTGATAAAAAATTTAAGAAATTTGTCAAGCGATTGTGGAATAAACGGCGAAATTTGTCAAATAGTGTTGGGAAAGAAATCGCGACATTCGTCAAATGGTCTCGGGAAAGAAGTCAGGCATTGCAGGAAAAAAATTATGTCTAACTGTCGTGAAAAAATTAGAGAAATTGGTCAAATAGGTTCAGGGGAAAAAAATCACAAAATTCATCAAATGATCTCGGGAGAAAAATAGTGAAATTTGTCTAACAATCGCGGAACAGAATTGCAAAATTCGTCGAATAGCAGTGGGGAAAAAAGTGCACAATTTGTTCGTTCATGGAAAAAGTCGTGAAATTCATTAATCGATAGTCGATAAATCATGAAATTCATTAATCGATAGCAGAAAAATCTAAAATTCATTGATAGAGGAAAAATCACAAAATTCATCAACTGGTTTCAGGGGAAAATTTTTTTGAATATCGTCGAATGGCTTCGAGAAGAAAAGTCACAATCCGTCAAATAATTTCGGGGAAAAAATCGTGAAATTCGCCAAATGGTTTCAAAATTTGTCGAGCGACAGCGGGGAAAAAATCTTTTTCCATTCAATCATCGCAATTGGGACTATTAAGTTTGACCAGTGGTGGCAGTAAAGTCAGTCGCCAAATTTTCAGTATTACTCGCCGATTGGCGAATGGCAATTTTGTCCTATATTTTTACACGCCTGATTGATGAAATTCAAGATTTTTACGTACCCGATTGATGACTTTCTTGATTTTTATGGATCCATTTGACGAAATTAATGATTTTTATATCCCCGATAAACAAAATTCATGATTTTTATGCATGCGTTCAACAAAATTTATGATTTTCCTTCTCCCGATCCACAAAATTCATGTTTTTACTGTGCCTGATTGACAAAATTCGTATTTTCAACTGATATGCTTTCCATCGGCCATTTAATGAAATTGACAATTTTTCTTCTCTAGACAATGGCAAAATTTTCATTTTTTTTTTTACCGCTTGTTGAAATTTACAATTTTTTCACAAACATTCGATGGAATTCTTGATTTTTCCACGCCCAATATACGAAATTTGCAATTTTCCATGCCTATCGACAAAATTCATAATTTTGCAGAACCGATAGACAAAATTCACAATGTTTTCCCACAATCTATGGACAATTTGCAAATTTTTTCCGCGGCTGTTCGTTGAAATTCACGATCTTTCCATGCCATGCGATGAAATTCGTTGCTCGATCCATGAAATTTGCGATTTTAAGTGCCTTATCGACAAAATTTGCAGTTTTCTTCAACTGATTTACAAAATTCAAGATTTTGAGTGATTGACGAAATTTACAACTCTGGAATTACCGATTTTGACATCTCTGGTTTCTGTTGACCGATTATTGAAATTTGCGTTTTTTTTTTCTAGCGACAAAATGGCGAAATTTGTAATTTTTCCATGCCCATTCGACAAAATTTGCATCCAGTCGATGCAATTCATAATTTTATGCACCTGATTGATGAAATTCATATTTTCCTACGATCTATGGAAAAATTTGCACATTTTCTCACGAATTATTAAGGAAATTCGAAATTTTTGGATAGGTTGGCATGTATGGTCTCTGCGGGCCACCAGTTACCCATCACGGGCCACAGGTTGTGCATTCCTAATCGTGATGCAGTTTGGCTCATTCGACTCGACCTCGATAGAACTTACTGATTTTAGTTTTACCACCAGGGGCAGTTATGTTCATATAGAACAGAGTGCGCCCCTGGCAGTGGAAGGGGAAATTAATGGATTTTGGAACTAACTCGAGTTCTACGGGTCCCATCACAACATGGTTTGATTCATTCAATTTGACATTGACAGGATATATCAATTTTAGTTTCAAGTTTGACCACCAGGGGGTGCATTCCTATCTCAGATTCTATGGCCCCGATCATGACAAGGTATGGCTCACTCAACTCGAAATCGACAGCCTCAACAATTTCAGCTGTTTGTATAGAACAGAGTGCGCCCCCTGGTGGTGGAACATGGAACTAACAGATTTTGCAGCTAACTTGAGTTCTATGGGTCTCATCACAATGCAGTTTGATTCATTTGACTCGACATCGACAGGATATATTGATTTTAGTTCCAAGTTTCACCACCAGGGGACGCTATCCTATCTCGTGTTCTATGGGCCCAATTACGATGAGGTATGGCTCATTCGACTCGAAATCGACAGCCTGAAAGATTTCAGCTATGTTTGTATAGAACAGAGTGCGCCCCCTGGTGGTGGAAGAGGGAACTAACGGATTTTGCAGCTAACTCGAGTTCTATGGGTCCCATCACAATGCAGTTTGATTTATTCAACTGGACAACAACAAGATATATAGATTTTAGTTACAAGTTTCACCACCAGGGGGCGCTTTCCTATCTTGTGTTCTATGGGCCTGATCACGACGAGGTATGGCTCATTCGACTTGAAATCGACAGCCTGAAAGATTTCAGCTATGTTTGTATAGAACAGAGTGTGCCCCCTGGTGGTGGAAGATGGAACTAACGGATTTTGCTGCTAACTCGAGTTCTATGGGTCCCATCACAATGCAGTTTGATTCATTCGACTCGACATCGACAGGATATATAGAATTTAGTTACAAGTTTCACTACCAGGGGGCGCTTTCTTATCTCTGGTCCTATGCGCCCCATCACGACGAAGTATGGCTCATTCGACTCGAAATCGACAGCCTCAAAGATTTCAGCTATGTTTGTATGGAACAGAGTCCGCCCCCTGGTGGTGAAAGATGGAACTAACGGATTTTGCAGCTATCTCAAGTCCAATGGGTCCCATCACAATGCAGTTTGATTTATTCAACTGGACATCGACAGGATATATAGATTTTAGTTACAAGTTTCACCACCGGGGCCGCTTTCCTATCTTGTGTTCTATGGGCCCGATCACGACGATGTATGGCTCATTTGACTCGGAATCGACAGCCTGAAAATTTTCAGCTATGTTTGTATAGAAAAGATTGCGCCCTTTGGCGGAGGAAGATGGAACAAACGGGTTTTGCCATGCATTTTCATCCTTCTAATTGTGTTACTCTCTCGCTGTATAATTTAAAAGTTGAGTCTTGGATTCCTCTCCCTGGGCCACCACCCTCATATTTTATTGGGGTCCAAGGGGTCTTTTTAGCATTTCTTTAAAATTTTATTCTAATGATTAATTTATACCCTATACTTAATTTCGACTAATTGACAGTTTCATCAATAACCTTAAAAAAGTAATGATATCAGTACAAAAACCCTTAACGGGTTAAAAGTTGTGACGCAGCACTTTCTTTTGGCTCTATGAATTTTAAATATGGGTCTTAAAAGCAATGATATCAAATTTAAGTGACGCTATATTAATAATTTTTTTTAAATCATAATTTTCTTTTTAGTTTTATTTATATTCACAGGTGCAATTATTATCTTAATATGAAAAAAATATATAAAATTTATTCGCTGATGCTTTTTCATTCACATCTCTCATGAATTCAAAATATGGGTTTTAAAAGAAATGATATCAAAATTTGAGTGAAACCTTGACGTTAATTTAATAGGACTCTTTTAAAATTCAATTTAAATTATTTTTGGTTTGTCTTCTAAAGTATATTTACACATACAAACAATACTTTTAATTTTTCAATACACTTTTAAATATATTACTTTCACTGAGCCTATATTATGTATTGAAATGTATTTATTTCAATAAATTGATTTATCTTCTGTGCCACGCTATCCAAAATCATAAGTAAAATTTATGTAAATGATTATTTTGCGTCATAGTATCCAAACAAAGGGAAATGTATTCAAGTGGATAATATGACGCAAAATAATCATTTACATAAATTTTACTTATGATTTTGGATAGCGTGGCACAGAAGATAAATCAATTTATTGAAATAAATACATTTCGTACAGCGTTTCACCACTTCTTTGACGTCATCGTCGCTCCGTACGCGTTGGACACCCAAATGTTCCTTTATCTTGGGATTATCACAAGTGATAATCACTTGTTCCCCAAGATAAAGGAACATTTGGGTGTCCAACGCTTCCGGAGCGACGATGACGTTAAAGAAGATGTGAAACGTTTCCTCAGAGGCTTGGCGGCGAAGTTCTACGACATTGGATACAGAAATTGGAGCACCGTCTACAAAAATGCGTAGAAAAAGATGGCGATTATGTAGAGAAATAGAGAAACCTTTCTTCTTTCCAACGATGTAAATTTCTTTGAGAATAAACAATGTTATCTATTTGTAAATTGGATGGGAACCTTATTTCTGGATCGACCCTCGTATTTTCTAAAAGATGTAAACATAAGTTCTTAAATTATTATAAAGAGTTCAAATATCAATATCAGGAAAGCTGACAATTCTTTAAACATTTGACAGCTACCTTTTATTCATATTTAGGTGGATGGAAACTTATTATATTTCATATATTGTATTATAAAGAAAAGTTTTTTGGCATTGTTTGTGACCAAACATTTTCTGTTATGCGTATGTATTCTTAGCACTCTTTATCATCTCATGTTGTTCAATTAAGCAGTTCTGAGTTGAACTCCACTATAGAATAAGAGCTAGCGGGGGAAAATCCCTTAAAGATTTGATAAAAGTTGAAAACTTTTAAAAATGATTTTCATGCTTATCTAAGATAGGTATGGAAGCCCTGGCAGCATTTTAAAAGTATACTTAGCAATTTCCCACATCCTGCTGCAAAACTGCAAAACACAATTAATGGTATCTCAATTATATATGTTAGTAAAAAGTAATTTTTCTATCAACTACTTTGGCAATCAATATTAATCAGAGTAGCACTTACTTTGCTTTGAAGCACAGGACCCCATCAGTGGCTGAGAAAGTCTGCTTTCAAAACTGGTAGACAGGAGGAGGTGCTGGGTTCAAAACCCTGTCATGTTCGTTGACCTAACCGTTCAGAGTTTACTGTGGCTTTCTTCGGACCTTGCATTAATGTGTGTTAGGATCCATTTGAAACCCACCTAGCGCCTATATCCCTCGTGTAGATAATCAGCAGTTATAAGTCAACCTACCAAGTTTGCAGCACAGTATGCAATGTTGCTAAGGGTACTTTAAAACCCCTGGAAACCTGCTAGGTCATCTATAACTATTTCAGGTAAGTGCTAAAATTCATTTTATAAAGATTTCTATCCTTATCAAATAACTTAATACATTTGTTCACTATCTCTCAGGGTATAATAGTTTGTACAGTGATTTACAATTTTTTTGGTGCCTGGAGCAAAAAAAAATTTTTTTTTATCACTAGTAATGAAGCATCTATCTTGACAGTGCCTATGTAAGCACACCTCTCATATCGTTACTTGTTGTTTTTTTGTGTAATTTATTTGAACCACCTTTGCTTGTGGCTTGTTTGCATAATTTACTCCTATAACTACATCCATCTGGTTCTCAACCATTAACAATTAGAATAATAACCAGCCATCCAACCTGAAATTTATACTAGGTTCTTAAAACTAAATTCATTTTACATGATTTAACATTTTGTGTTATACTGGAATGAATAATTCTTTGTTCCAAAAGAATGACTTGTTCAAACATTTGAATCCTTTTCTAACATGCTCCAGCACACAAAGTTAAAAATCATTAAAACATTTTTATTTTTAAATATGGCTGTCCCATATGTTATTTTTCAGTAACAGTGAATAAATACCCACACAACACAATGACGTCCTCGAGAAGTCCTAAAGTTGTCATTTGTAGGATGTTCTGATTTCCTAAGGACATCTTATTTTTTCCTTCCGACATCCTAAAGACTCCTTTAGGTAATCACAATGTCCCACTTGATGACATCTTCTGGAAGTCAGTAATAAGACGCTTTTAGGTTCTTTCAGGATTTTTTAGGACATCCATAGAACAATCATAGGATACCTTTAGGATTTATGCGACATACCAAGGACAAAGTTAGGATGTCTTCGGGAATTAATAGGATAAATTTAGGAACTTTCAGTATCTCCACAGGACAGTTTGAAGACTGTTTAGACTTAATAATGATAAAAAATATGATGTTTCCTGGTATTTTTAGGACTGTTTCAGGAACTTGCAGGATGTCTACAGGTAAGCCGGAATTTTTTGATTAGGTTCTTGTAATCACATAATTTTTCTTAATATCTTAAAATTAAGTGTTTGTTTCCATGTTAAAAAGTACTCTTTTTTTAGATCATTTAAATTCACTTTTAATCTATCAAAAAGATGAAATACAAAAAAAATTGCCCCTTTTTTAGAATAGAAAATACTTGTTTAAGCAACAAAATAAAACAGATTATGAAAAACTAATTGTTTTTAATACTTTTATTTTAACCATTTTTATTCGAATAAGCTTTTATGTGTCCAAATTTTACTTACAAATTCTTAAAAAACCTTCATACATGATTTTTTCCATTAATTAAAAATTCTTTATTAACCCCTTTGTGGCAAAAATCACATGACAAATGATTAGAATATGTTATTTGTAAAAGTAATTTTTAATTGAAAAGTTTGCCTTGTAAAATCAAAGCATTTCTGGAATTCAAGTGGCCAAAAATTTCCAATTTTATAACACTGGTAATAAAACATTAAAAATTCTGTAAAGGATGCTCATCACAATACTATGTAGACACAGCAAATATTTTGACCTTTGCATATACTCCATTCCAAATACTGTTAAATTGAAATTAAACAGCAGCCCCTCATCCTTTTTCTTAGGTAGTGTCTGCAACTGAAAAAAAGACCGAATATTTTAACAGACTACAATACCATTAATACTTTTTTTTTCTTCATGGCTTTAAAGGCTGTTGTTCCCTCCTACTCAGCTTGAGAGTATAATTTTGAAATACTTTTATATTTAATCCTTTAATCATATAATTTATAAAATGACTGAATAACATGAATGCAAAAAACTTCGAAATGTCTTGCAGGATCATGTTGAAAGCCAGAAATATCCCCAAAACATAAGAAAGATGGACTTTCATCACAGAATAGAAAACATTCTCCCATGTGCAGAATTTTTCTTTCTTTGTGGATATTCATCTAGACCCACATACCAAACAAACTTCTTATGATTGTATATGCATAAAAACTATCAAACTTTACGATTTAAAAATTGCTTTGTTTTAGTTTATAAGCATTTTATGAATTTAATGTTTACTGAAGTAAAAAAAAATGTATACTTTGTGTATAAGTAATTGATTATGCAAAAGTGGCATTTCTAAATAACTAAGGAGATTGGTCAGTGAGATCTCAAATTCCTCTCGCTAATGTCAAACCTATGGGAGTGGAATGCATTCTTATATTTAAAATATCTCCTTAGGAAATTAATATTTGACTTATTATTTCTGAATATTCTTCTTAAAGAATGTTTTTTTTAGCTGTCAAAATATTTCTAAAATATATGCTTAATTTAATATTTTATGTGTTAAAACCATATGAGCTTTGAGTAAAATTTTTTCCCTTCACATAAAATTAAGCGTACACTTTGGAAATATTTTAACTAAAAGAAAAAATTAAGAAGAGTATACGCACACAACAAAGAAAAGTCAATAGTAATTCTTTTTACGAGGTATTTAAAAAATGTCTCACCCTACTTCTATGGGTTTAACATTAGCAAGGGAAATTTGAGATCCAACCGATTCTCTAAATATAAATTTTACTTTCAAAACTGCATGAATATATTTTATTTGTTACTAATCATTTCAGTTTAAAAGGAAAATTAAACCAGTTTTGATTAATTCTTATTTTACTTGCATTTTTATCACAGAACACTTTATAATTTACTTTAAAATTCTAAAAGGCAATTACATTTTCTATATCCTAAATGCATAAATGAATAGTTTAGAAAAACTACAAATATGATTTTAAAAAGGAGCTTATTGCTATGCTTAGTTATTCTCTATTACCTTTTTACATTTCTCAGGGGTGATTGTGTTCAGGTATTTTCTACACCACTAAATTTATATAGCAATCTTATTCTTCTTTAATTGATACATTCCGTGATGACATATAAGAATATTGCTATGTAAATTTAGTGGTGTAAAAAATACTAGAACACAATCATCCCTGATTTCTTGAAGTTTTGAAATCACAATAATTTATTTTGGCAAACAAAATTTCATGAATATACATCATTTCTCTTTTAAAGATATTTTAAATTAATTTTTAACTATTGAAAAGTCTTTTAGAACATTCACAATTCTTTTGATGCAAGAACATATTTTTAACAGCAGTAACTTATTACTAAGATTTATTTTTATTGTTTTTTTAACATTTATTTTTAACACTTATTTTAAACATTATTTAATAATTGGCATAATTTATCAAAATAAATGAATAAATGGATTTTAGTGTAACAAAGTATACCTGACACCTGAAAAAAATATAATTATATTATGATTCATGTCATAAATAAACATGCAAAACGTACAAGTGGTGAACAAAATGAATAAAACACTCAAAAATAAAACAAATATATTTATTAATATATGATTAATATAAACTATATTATGCAATAGAGGTTCAATTTGAAATAAACTTCACAATAATTAATACAGGGTGATTTCTTCAGTGACATTGGCTACAATAGTTTTTTGATATTACAACAGACAGCTTTTCTAACTGTGCATGGGCTTTTGTCAATGTCCGTGCTTTAAATGAGGATATTTTGCTATCTCCTCAATGGGACATCATGATTTCGAAGAATGTATAGACTGCAGCTCGAGAAATATCTGAAACACAGAAAATACAAATTTCATTATTATTAATCAATGAATTTTTTTTTATATGAATAACAATTTGAATATGAAATCTTTACCCAAAGTTACAACTGCGTAAAGGAAAAATATCACATGTTTATTTAATTTTTATAATTCTACTTTTACTACTTTGACAATTTCATCTAAATTGGACTCTATTCAGTAATTGCAGTATACTGGTCAAATCAGTTGCAATACCATAACTCACACTCTCATTACCCCTATTTTATTATAAATTAGAATAAAAAAAGAAGAGTTAATATTACAACAATCTACAAAACAACTTCAAAAAATTTATACTATTTTTTTCTCATTCTTAACCCCTTCATGGACAAGCAAGATTTTTAGGTGCATAACATCCTCAAGTTTTAACAGAAGTAATCTCGTAATGAATATTTTCAGACTTAATCGCAAATTTTCAGCTATTCAATAAGGTGAAAATTAAAATTTGAAAAAACTGGTTCTGGAGATTTATTGCCCATTGTGATATTGGATTATAATGCCAAGAATATGCTCTAAAAACAGTTTTCTGTTCCACCTAATATTTAAGTAGTGATAATCAGTTTAATGAACTGGTGTCATACTGACAGAAGGCCTCATTAAAATTTTAAATGCATTTTTTAAAAGTAGAAAACAAGAACATTACATACGTATACTCAACATGCAAAATACATCCAAATTCTTTCAAAAATTAATATCTGAGTTCTATTTTTTACATTTCAAGATAAATGGTGAATTTGAGAGAGCTGACCGGATTTAATTTGACTTTGATAATAATATTACTAAAAAAATTAAAAGTTCCACCAAATGAATGAGATTTACTAAATGTTTCTTCACAATGTTAATAGTATTTAAGGCATCCCGGTCACCGTTGCTAGAAAGAGGCACCTTCCCCTACCTGTGAAATTTAATATTTTAGATTGTATCACAAATCAGACTTGAAAACAAATTCAAATATTACATAAAAGTTAAAATAACTTGTCAGATATTATTAAAATAGAAACATTAGTAAAAATAATCACTTTAAGCACAGAAATTAATCATTTTGAGTAATATTTTCAAATACTTTGCTATTGCAACACAAGGTCGCTACATCACCTGGAGAACTTAAAAAAGCCAGGGGATTAGGAAACTGACCAAATAATTCAGTAGCTTTCAATAGTCACGCAGAGGTAAATGTACAACAACTTACTGCACAAGTCATTCAGGCATGGAGAGAAATACCACAAGAAGACATCCAAACACGTATCGATTCAATGCCTGGAAGGATTCAAGGGTGTATACGTCAGTTCTCGTTGTGGGCACACTTTCTACTGATGTATGTTCATAATGATAATAAATTTGGTCTAATTGTTTTGATTTTCTTATCATTTTTTTCCGTGTAAGGCCATGCAATCATGTATACATTATTTCATAACTTTTCACCCATTTTTAAGGGTGTAATAATTTCCATTCCTACTTGTGTACATAAAAGTTTTCTGGCAATTTTTCATGCCAGATTTTTTTTTGATATTTCTACAGCAATATTTTATATGACAATAATTTCATAAGTGTATATATGACAGCATCATCAGAGGATGCATGAATTTTCGTAAAGTGATTATTTTAATTTCATTTCGACCTTGAACTGATTATAATCAATATTGCATACTTTCAAAGTAGGATGAGGTTAAAGACATTTAGTATACACAAAGGATACATTTATCCAAACGTGTGTGTGTGTCTGTATATATATTTCAGGTCATTAAATGTTCTTCATTTTTTGTGGCAGTATATGGAGAGCGGGCGGATGAAGGACAACCGCTGCGCCTGGACTTCATTTGATGCATATTTCCTATACTCTCACAAACAATTGAAACCATTCTATGCTTTAGAATAAAAATACCGTAAAAACTCTCAATAACGGAATACCTCAGGACCGTCGAATTTGTCTGCTACTCCAAAATGCGGAAAAAAGGTGTTCGCTATTCGAGACTGTCCTTTATGGAGGTTTTACTAAATATTTATCTAAATACAGCAAAACCTCTCAATAGAGGACATTTGATCACAGAATTTCTCTGCTATTCGGAAGTATCTGCTTTTCAGAAATAAAATTATACAAATATATATATGTTGTGGATTGTAAAAGGCTTTCGCTAATTAGATGTTTTCGCTATTCGGGATTGTCCATTATGAAGGTTTTACTGTAAATATATTAAAATGTCCATAAGGGACACGTCTGAATAGCAGATGCCTCGATTTAGCAAAGCATTAAGCAGGGAGGTTTTCTTCCAGAATAGGACGTGATAAAAGCATGGCAAATCAGGCCGTGGCCCCCTGATCTTAGAGGCACCCAAATATGGTACTGAATTTTCGTAAAGCTCACATTTTCAGTCTTTTTCGACATTTAACTGATTATAATCAATATTTTATACTTTGAGAGTATAAGATTAAAAACATAAAACACAGCAAAACCTCTCAATAGTGGACACGTCGGGACCTTGGAATTTTTTTGCTATTTGCAAATGTCTGCTTTTCAGAAGTATACAGATATGTATGTGTTATGAATTGAAAAATGCGTTTGCGCTCTTGAATAACTGGCATCTCTATTTGATGCCAGTTATTCAAGAGTGTCCGTTATACAGGTTCTAATGTAAACATATATATTAAAAACCTCACAATGAACATATTTAATTAGTGAACAATAAAAAGGGTTAGATTTCTTCCAGAATCAGGATCTGATTAAATTATGGGCAAATTGGTCCACGGCCTCGGCCCCCTGATTTCAGACGCACCAATATATGATATTAGACTTTCGTAAAACTGATATTTGTAGTCCCTATTGACATTTCACTGATTATAATAAATATTTTGAACTAATTTTAATAAATATTTTTAGTAAGATAAGATTAAAAGCAAAACATTTAGCAAAATCTCTCAATTGTGGACATCTATAGATTGTGGATTTTTTTCGGCTAAGTAGAGGCACCCGCTATACGGAGGTAAAAGTACACTATATTTGTATACTGTATTTGTATGTGTTGCTCATTGAAATAAGTGTTCGCTAAGTTGAGGTGTCCGTTATGGAGATTTTAGTAAATATTTATCTAAATACAGTGAAATCTCTAAATGGAGAACACCTCGAGATCGCAGAATTTGACCCTTTTCAGACTTAAACTATGCAACTACATAGAGGATAGTAGGATAAAACCGGGTAGGCGGGTCAAACTGGCAACATCTTTTCTCGCTGCGCCGTGGACAGCACCTGTGTTAACTACATCCCTTAATGTCGTCTAGCAGTGTGCCTGAGGCTTTTGAAGTTAATCTCTGTGTCTGTGCAATGCGATTGGACAGTAAACCACCTCAAATGTTTCAATTTTCCACCGTCTTTTCTACTCTTTAAATAAATTCAGTCTGACGGATCGATTTAGGTAAGTAAACTATTGTTTTCTATGGCTTTTACACGATATTTCGATGCCAAGTAGAAGTGCGTACTTCCAGTTATCCAGTAGAACAACACTGTTGATCTTGGGTGATCTGTTGGGGACTTTGAATTGAATTCTGCAATGAATTGTTTCTTCACTCAACAGCTAGTGAAGGGTGGATACAATTTTCAGTCTACAAAGAGTGGTCACATGAGGAGTGCTACAAATATGAGAAGTAAAAGCTGATAAAGCCATCACATAATACCATTAAAAATTATTTGAAAACCTGAATAAAAAAGAATTACTGACCTTAAAAAATGTATAAATGTTTTAAAGCTAGATTCAAAATTTATTACAATAAATCTTTTTGTTACTGGAAGTGTAAAAACTTAATTTCTGTTTAGTACCCGGTTTTACACTACCACCAAAATTCGAAGATGTTGCAGATGGGGCTACAAAACGACTTTTCCCAAGTAGAGAAGAATTATCCTATGTCAACAGATGTGGTTTTTCAATAGCCCAGATGTCCCCAAACACTTTTGTGAAATGTTCGTATTTTTCTGCCCTTCTAGACTTTTGTCAACAAAGGAAAACCGTTAGGTACCCGAATTTACCCTACTTAACGTTGATTAAAAGAGATGTTAGATAAATAGAATTCTTGCAGAAACGGGATCTGATTAAAGCATGAACAAATTGGGCCATGTCCCCCTTATTTTAAGCTCCAGGTATATTTGGTATGTAATTTTCATAAAGCTGCTATTTTAAATATTTCGACATAAATAATCTGACATTTCAGAGAAGGATCCGATTGTTAAAAAAAATTATTTATTTAAATACACTAAAACCTCTCAAAAGCGGACACCCCTGGACAGCAAAATTTGTCCGCTTTTTGAGATAAAGGTATACAAATATGTATGTGTTGTGGATTGTAAAAGATGGTGTTCGCTGTACAGAAGTGTCCGTTATCGAAATTTTACAACAAAAACTCAATAACAAACACCTCAATTTAGCAAACACATTTTTCACTCCACAACACATACATTATCGTTTATTTTTACGTCTGTAAACGGGATAACTCCAAATAGCGGACAAATTCCGCGGTCCCGAGTTGTCCGCTATTGAGTGGCTTTACTGTATTTAGATATAATATATATATATATATATATATATATATATATATATATTAATCTTATCCTACTCTGCAAGCTCAAAATATTGATGAGCAGGATCACGTCTCATGTTGCCTATGCTTTAATCAGGTTCTGATTCTGTAACAAATGCAGCCCTGCTTTACGGTCAAATATTTTCTCAGGATTCAACGTGATGACACATGACTGCGTGTAAGGTTTGTGAGAAAGAAGGTAATAAATGGCAGCGATTCAGATGTCTCAAGTGTCAGACACAAAAAGTGTTTTTTAAAAAAGCCATTTTAAAAGTCTTAAAATTGAACATTCTGTTTCAGACATTTCTCTTTATAGTGTAACTCATTAATAACAATAAAGATTAGTGATCTATAAAGACAAGAAATCTATATTTAGTCTCAGATTGGTATTTACTTATGAAAAATACAGTAAAACCTCCAAAGTTGACCACCTCTCTATGTTGACCGAAAATTATTAGTTTGAATGGTCACAATGCATTTTCAATGGAGATTTACCTCTCTATGTTGACCACCTCCGTAAGTTGTATATTGACCACTTTTTAGTAGGTTTTACTCTCTGTAACTTGACCATTGATGTTTTCTTAAATTTTTCTTTTTCCTCCATTTGTTCTCCATCTGGTTTCCAGGAATTTCTTTATCAGTCATTCGGCTTATCTGAGCAACACACGACCCCCCTTCTGGTGCTCCATTCATTGTTCACTTCCAGTATGATACAATGGGAGGGAAATGCCAGAATTCTTCAAATCTGTCGAAAAATGTCAGGGGAGTGGGGGGTGTGCGTAGCAGTGTAGCTGTACGCGGAATTGAAAAACAACGTGTATCGCTCACATGTGAAACACATTCCGTTCTTTTTTTCTGGATGGCACCTCGTGACGGGACCGGTCGTTTATTTGCAAATTTTCATTAACCCCTTCGCGACGAGCGTCCTTTACAGAAATTTTAATCATTTACCACTGGTTTTTCAAAACAGAAATTTTCGCCGAATTGAATCGCAGAAATGCTATCATTAAATAAGGCAAATCTCACAATAAAAAATAACTGGTGGAAAAAATCGAGGATTCTGCGCATATTATGCGTCACATATACGTGTCGCTCGTCCCCAAGGGGTTAAAAATGACACAAAGAAAAGCTCTAAAAAAACTTAAATTAAAGGAGAAAGTGGATCTTCTTAATTTTCTGCAAAGCAGCAGCCAAAAAAAGAAAGCGAAAAAATTTGGTGTGAGCAAAACAACTGTGAGCAACATTTTAAAACGCAAGGAAGAATACATGGAAAGATATTCATCTGGAAACAGGGGACTCCAAAGAAAACGCAGAAAAACGCATCTCGACGCTGTAAACGAAACCATGTTTCGTTGGTTTAAAGAGATGAGATCAATCAATGCAAGAATATCGGGACCTATGCTTCAGGAAGTAGCAAAAAAATTTGCAAAATAATTCGAAATAGAGGACTTCCAAGCATCAGCAGGTTGGCTTGCAAAATTCAAACTACAATACGGGATTTCTCAGAAAGTTTTGTATGGGGAATCGAATGAGGTTTCAGCTGAAATGGTGGAAAAGTTTATTGAAAAATTCCTAGAGTTTGCTAAAGGTTTTAAGGATGAGGTTATCTTTAATGCTGTCGAGTGCGGTCTCTTCTTTAAAGCAATGCCTGACAGAAGTTTAGTAATGAAGGGGGACACTTGCAAAAGAGGAAAACTTTCAAAACAGCGTTTTACTGTTCTCCTATGTGCTAGTATGACTGAGGAAAAATTGAAGCCTACGGTGATCATCAAATCCGCAAAACCTCGTGCATTTAAAAATGTAAAACCTGAAGACCTTCCTGAATTTTGGAGTGCGAATAGATCCGCTTGGATAACCAGTGCTTTGTTCGAAGAGTGGGTTAGAGGAATTGACGCAGAAATGAGGAAAAAGAAGCGGTCTATTCTACTTACAGTGGACAACTGCCCCAGCCACCCGAAGTGAATAATCTCACAAATGGGAAGCTAAAATTTTTGCCTCCAAACACAACTTCGAAACACCAACTTTTAGATCAAGGCATTATTCAGTCCTTTAAAGTGCACTACAGAGCTCAACTTCTAGAATAGGTGATCATGAAAGCACAAACTTGTGGTCCTTCTGCATTGGCATCGTCAACAGCTGCATCAGTAAATGCTTTGAATGCTATTCATTGGATTAATTCTGCTTGAAATAAAGTTACGCAAACCACGATTAAGAACTGCTTCAAGAAAGCTGGATTTGTTACAGCTACAATATCGGTGCAAGAGGATGAGCTTCCTCTATCTCCCTTGCCAGTTTTTGATGGAGTTGATTTTGAAGATTATGTTACCATGGACGATGAGTTAGTAACATGTGTTGAATCAGACCCAGAAGCAATCTTCAATGAGATACTCTCTGCAACTAAGCACGGCGAGGACTCTAAGGTACAAGAAATGGACGGCGAAGAGGATGATGATCCAAGTGATGACGAAACTGAAAAGTACTCAACTCTGAAAGAAGACGATGTAAAGCGCATGATGGAGCAACTTAAAGATTTCGCTGCAGAAAAATGCCCAAGCATGCTTAATGGACTTGTAAACTGTGAAAGTGCTTTTTGAAGTTACCTAATGAACAAAAAGAAGAATAAAAATAGTTCAATTATTCTTTCAAAAATTGTAAAAATGTGCTGTTGTACCTTCAGTAAAAATAAAAATGGGAAAGTGCTAATTTTTCTCTGAATTTTGCCTTAAAAATACTTAAAAAGTTTACTAATTGTTTTTCTAATATTGTACTAAATATTTTCTAAAAACTCCCTAAGTTGACCACTTAGTTACAGTCCCTTGGGTGGTCAACTTATGGAGGTTCTACTGTATATAATTTTTTTTTGTAAATCTCATCCTTCTTATGTTCACTCAGCAACTTTTCACTTTTTTATTAGTATGTAAGTCTTTCTAAGTTAAAAAACGATTTAATGCTTAGAAGCAATTTTAATACATTTAAGTAACTTATAATTTTAGGGGAAAAAAAGAAAGACGACAAATATATATATAGTGATTAAGTAAAATTTATTTACTTATTCCAATTAAACAGTAAATTTAATAGTAAAAAATTGTTGTTTTTATATATTTATCACAGTAAAAAACAAATCTGTCGTATAGAAACTTTATATATTTTAATATTTTTTTATGTTTATATATTATTTTATATAGAAAAAAACACTATAAAAATGATTTAGTTTGAAAAATCGATTTCTCCAGAGAAGAAAAAAAAAAGCTTTTTCTACCATTTCAAAATTTCTGGAAATTTTTGTGAATTACCTGAGCATTATTTAAGGAGTCTCATACCTTTTGAAATCTTTCTACTGCCAGTGAAATGTGATGTGGTTTCAAGTTCTCATAAATTTTTAAATACTTAGTGAAATTACATAAACCTTTGAAATATATTTAAGCCCTATTTCAGGTTTTATAAAATGTAAAAATAAACAATATAATATAATAATAATATAAATAATATAATATAAATATAATATAATAGTTTTAAAAATTTCAGTTACTATTGTAATATTTTCTCACAAGGTATGCCATAATCCACACGATAACTTAATTTAGAATGGATATATGTACATAAAACTTATGCTAAAACGACCTTTAAACTCTATTTTATAGAATTGATTATTGATATATAAATTCATTGACAGAAACTGTTCAAAAAGTTCAATTAAGTTAAAAAAATCAGAAAAAAATCGAAAAAATAATTAATTAGTCATTAAAAAATAATGAAGCTATTTAGCTATCCCAATAATACTAATTCATTCTATAAAATAGAAATTAACGGTCATTTTAGCATAAGTTTTATGTTCATATATTCATTCTAAGTAAAATTATCGTGTGGATTGGGACATATCATGTGAAAATTTTTGAAATGTTAACTGAAAGTTTTAAAATTATCATATTATATTATAAGTGTTTATTTTTACATTTTATAAAGCCTGAAAAATGGTGTAAATATATTACAGAGGTTTGTGTACTTTCAATAAGTATTTAAAAGGTTATGAAAACTCGAAACAACATCTTTTCACTGGCGGTAGAAAAATTTCAAAAGGTATGAGACTTCTTAAAAAAAAGTACTATAACATATGTATTATTATTATTACTATTACTCGATACACCGCAGAAGTAACTTAAATTTGATTTATGGCTTTACAGAACTACGAAATTAGATTTTAATATTAAGGTGGATCAGATGAAACCTCAACAAGTGCCACAGAATGAAATGATATAGGTTATTTCAAATACAATCTCATAAACTACACAAGCAGTTGTCCCACTGTTTCACCAATCGGTCAATACTATTCTCACAGACACCCTTTGGCTGAGATTAGATCTAGTTTCGAACATTATCTATGACTTAGCCGTATGAGCAAAAGCGGACTTTCTAATGCCCTTTTTAACGGTTCAGAGATGTGAAAATCACATGTCGACTTCATTCACCAAACCGTCCATGATGACAAAGTGATGTTGAACAGGTCGCGTATCATCAGTCGCAGATACCAGTCTACTACAAACACGCTTGTGTCAGTCCTGCGCACCAGTCAATGACAATGCATGTTCTCTGTACACTGACTTCACTCGTCCACGCTCTGCGCAAAGTATAACTCTCTTATGAAACGAATAGCCCTTTGTTGCTCTATTTCACTCGCAAACTCTCCGTAGATGAATAAAACACCGATTGCCGGCAGGAAGATACTGATGACCAACCGCAGTGCATATCAGGCACCATTTGCGCCACTAATTACTGCAAGTCCGTTTCCACAGCAGTGTTTATATTTCTTACTTCCCGCTTTACCTCTGCACAGAGTTGTGGTACACTCATACAAAAATCAACCAAATTATAACCATTATTCCGTTTTCATTTGATCCGCCCATTTAAATGTAAAGATTATATACAGGGTGATTATAATTAAGATCCCAATTTCAAAATGCTGTAATAAAGGAACCACTGGTCAGAATGACTTCAAATTTGAACTGACTATTCTAGAAGAAGAGGGAAACGGTATGGCATAAGAAAAAAACTTCCAAAGTGTATCAATAGATGGCGCTGTAAGCGGCATACTATGCAAATTAAAAGACACTCATGTGCAATTAAAAACCAAATCATTACGTGCTTTTTATGCAGTTTTTGGCCCAAGGACAATTAAAAACCGGTTTTTCCCATCCAATGTGGCACGACCTTCCCGTGGTGGATGGGCTTTCCACTAACAGTATAATAACTGCTGACTGATTTGGAAGTCATTTTTTCCGTCAAACAACCGAAACACTCATGCACCTTGAAGAGTACGGTTGGTTTACTTTGCAACGCATGTCAAAGCCGTCGTATTTCGTTTAAAAATGTCACTTGTAGCCGAATCCAGTTTCGTTATGCCGCTTACATTGCCATATATTGATAAACTTTAGAACTTTTTATTTCTTATGCCGTACCGTTTCCTCCTTCTTCTAGTCTATTCAGTACAAATTTGATATCATTCTCAGCAGTGGTTCCTTTTTTACAGCATTTTGAAATTGGGACTTTAATTATAATCACCCTGTATATGGATAGAATTATTTGTTTACAAACTTAAAGTTTTTGTTGAGGTTTTGTTAAAGTTTTTGCGCCGTGGACAGCACCTGTGTTAACTACATCCCTTAATGTCGTCTAGCAGTGTGCCTGAGGCTTTTGAAGTTAATCTCTGTGTCTGTGCAATGCGATTGGACAGTAAACCACCTCAAATGTTTGAATTTTCCACCGTCTTTTCTACTCTTTAAATAAATTCAGTCTGACGGATCGATTTAGGTAAGTAAACTATTGTTTTCTATGGCTTTTACACGATATTTCGATGCCAAGTAGAAGTGCGTACTTCCAGTTATCCAGTAGAACAACACTGTTGATCTTGGGTCATCTGTTGGGGACTTTGAATTGAATTCTGCAATGAATTGTTTCTTCACTCAACAGGTAGTGAAGGGTGGATACAATTTTCAGTCTGCAAAGAGTGGTCACATGAGGAGTGCTACAAATATGAGAAGTAAAAGCTGATAAAGCCATCACATAATACCATTAAAAATTATTTGAAAACCTGAATAAAAAAGAATTACTGACCTTAAAAAATGTATAAATGTTTTAAAGCTAGATTCAAAATTTATTACAATAAATCTTTTTGTTACTGGAAGTGTAAAAACTTAATTTCTGTTTAGTACCCGGTTTTACACTACCACCAAAATTCGAAGATGTTGCAGATGGGGCTACAAAACGACTTTTCCCAAGTAGAGAAGAATTATCCTATGCCAACAGATGTGGTTTTTCAATAGCCCAGATGTCCCCAAACACTTTTGTGAAATGTTCGTATTTTTCTGCCCTTCTAGACTTTTGTCAACAAAGGAAAACCGTTAGGTATCCGAATTTACCCTACTTAACGTTGATTAAAAGAGATGTTAGATAAATAGAATTCTTGCAGAAACGGGATCTGATTAAAGCATGAACAAATTTGGCCATGTCCCAGCCTCATTTCCTTATTTTAAGCTCCAGGTATATTTGGTATGTAATTTTCATAAAGCTGCTATTTTAAATATTTCGACATAAATATTCTGACATTTCAGAGACGGATCCGATTGTTAAAAAAAATTATTTATTTAAATACAGTAAAACCTCTCAAAAGCGGACACCCCTGGACAGCAAAATTTGTCCGCTTTTTGAGATAAAGATATACAAATATGTATGTGTTGTGGATTGTAAAAGATGGTGTTCGCTGTACAGAAGTGTCCACTATTAGTGAGTGTCCGTTATCGAAATTTTACAACAAAAACTCAATAACAAACACCTCAATTCAGCAAACACATTTTTCACTCCACAACACATACATTATCGTTTATTTTTACGTCTGTAAACGGGATAACTCCAAATAGCGGACAAATTCCGCGGTCCCGAGTTGTCCGCTATTGAGTGGCTTTACTGTATTTAGATATAATATATATATATATATATATATATTAATCTTATCCTACTCTGCAAGCTCAAAATATTGATGAGCAGGATCACGTCTGATGTTGCCTATGCTTTAATCAGGTTCTGATTCTGTAACAAATGCAGCCCTGCTTTACGGTCAAATATTTTCTCAGGATTCAACGTGATGACACATGACTGCGTGTAAGGTTTGTGAGAAAGAAGGTAATAAATGGCAGCGATTCAGATGTCTCAAGTGTCAGACACAAAAAGTGTTTTTTAAAAAAGCCATTTTAAAAGTCTTAAAATTGAACATTCTGTTTCAGACATTTCTCTTTATAGTGTAACTCATTAATAACAATAAAGATTAGTGATCTATAAAGACAAGAAATCTATATTTAGTCTCAGATTGGTATTTACTTATGAAAAATACAGTAAAACCTCCAAAGTTGACCACCTCTCTATGTTGACCGAAAATTATTAGTTTGAATGGTCACAATGCATTTTCAATGGAGATTTACCTCTCTATGTTGACCACCTCCGTAAGTTGTATATTGACCACTTTTTAGTAGGTTTTACTCTCTGTAACTTGACCATTGATGTTTTCTTAAATTTTTCTTTTTCCTCCATTTGTTCTCCATCTGGTTTCCAGGAATTTCTTTATCAGTCATTCGGCTTATCTGAGCAACACACGACCCCCCTTCTGGTGCTCCATTCATTGTTCACTTCCAGTATGATACAATGGGAGGGAAATGCCAGAATTCTTCAAATCTGTCGAAAAATGTCAGGGGAGTGGGGGGTGTGCGTAGCAGTGTAGCTGTACGCGGAATTGAAAAACAACGTGTATCGCTCACATGTGAAACACATTCCGTTCTTTTTTTCTGGATGGCACCTCGTGACGGGACCGGTCGTTTATTTGCAAATTTTCATTAACCCCTTCGCGACGAGCGTTCTTTACAGAAATTTTAATCATTTACCACTGGTTTTTCAAAACAGAAATTTTCGCCGAATTGAATCGCAGAAATGCTATCATTAAATAAGGCAAATCTCACAATAAAAAATAACTGGTGGAAAAAATCGAGGATTCTGCGCATATTATGCGTCACATATACGTGTCGCTCGTCCCCAAGGGGTTAAAAATGACACAAAGAAAAGCTCTAAAAAAACTTAAATTAAAGGAGAAAGTGGATCTTCTTAATTTTCTGCAAAGCAACAGCCAAAAAAAGAAAGCGAAAAAATTTGGTGTGAGCAAAACAACTGTGAGCAACATTTTAAAACGCAAGGAAGAATACATGGAAAGATATTCATCTGGAAACGGGGGACTCCAAAGAAAACGCAGAAAAACGCATCTCGACGCTGTAAACGAAACCATGTTTCGTTGGTTTAAAGAGATGAGATCAATCAATGCAAGAATATCGGACCTATGCTTCAGGAAGTAGCAAAAAAATTTGCAAAATAATTCGAAATAGAGGACTTCCAAGCATCAGCAGGTTGGCTTGCAAAATTCAAACTACAATACGGGATTTCTCAGAAAGTTTTGTATGGGGAATCGAATGAGGTTTCAGCTGAAATGGTGGAAAAGTTTATTGAAAAATTCCTAGAGTTTGCTAAAGGTTTTAAGGATGAGGTTATCTTTAATGCTGTCGAGTGCGGTCTCTTCTTTAAAGCAATGCCTGACAGAAGTTTAGTAATGAAGGGGGACACTTGCAAAAGAGGAAAACTTTCAAAACAGCGTTTTACTGTTCTCCTATGTGCTAGTATGACTGAGGAAAAATTGAAGCCTACGGTGATCATCAAATCCGCAAAACCTCGTGCATTTAAAAATGTAAAACCTGAAGACCTTCCTGAATTTTGGAGTGCGAATAGATCCGCTTGGATAACCAGTGCTTTGTTCGAAGAGTGGGTTAGAGGAATTGACGCAGAAATGAGGAAAAAGAAGCGGTCTATTCTACTTACAGTGGACAACTGCCCCAGCCACCCGAAGTGAATAATCTCACAAATGGGAAGCTAAAATTTTTGCCTCCAAACACAACTTCGAAACACCAACTTTTAGATCAAGGCATTATTCAGTCCTTTAAAGTGCACTACAGAGCTCAACTTCTAGAATAGGTGATCATGAAAGCACAAACTTGTGGTCCTTCTGCATTGGCATCGTCAACAGCTGCATCAGTAAATGCTTTGAATGCTATTCATTGGATTAATTCTGCTTGAAATAAAGTTACGCAAACCACGATTAAGGGGACAGATCACCTTTAAAATGGTCAAAAATTGAATTTCAAGGTTTTGATGTCAGTAAATAATGCATGTTATTCTGAGTAAAAAGGTACCAATGTTTTTCAGACGCAATAATTATTGACGAAGATATAAAGTGAAACGCAGTCGTCATTCTTTGTTTTTGAATGAGGAGTAGAAACTTTAAATCCATTTAATTCACAACAATGATTTTCGAACTTGCGCGCATGATTTCTCCAAAAATAATTTAGATAGAACTTCAAAATTTTTCAAACTTATTAATGTTGCAACAATGAACAAAATGAACTAGAATCTTTTAATTTGATCAATAAATTGAAAAATAATTAACTGTAATTAAATTAAAAACGCATTTTGAATGCGCTTTTCGATGAATTACAGTTAATTATTTTTTAATTTATTGACCAAATTAAAAGATTCTAGTTCATTTTGTTCATTGTTACAACATTAATAAGTTTGAAAAAAATTGATGTTTTATCTAAATTATTTTTGGAGCAATCGTGCGCGCAAGTTTGAAAATCATTGTTGTGAATTAAATGCATTTAAAGTTTTCACTCTCTATTCAAAAACAAAGAATGATGATTGCGTTTTACTTTATATCTTCGTCAATAATTATCGCCTCTGGAAAACATTGGTACCTTTCTACACAGAATAAAATGGACTATTTAGTGATATCAAAACCTTGAAATTGAATTTTTGACCATTTTAAAGGTGATATGTCCCCTTAAGAACTGCTTCAAGAAAGCTGGATTTGTTACAGCTACAACATCGGTGCAAGAGGATGAGCTTCCTCTATCTCCCTTGCCAGTTTTTGATGGAGTTGATTTTGAAGATTATGTTACCATGGACGATGAGTTAGTAACATGTGTTGAACCAGACCCAGAAGCAATCTTCAATGAGATACTCTCTGCAACTAAGCACGGCGAGGACTCTAAGGTACAAGAAATGGACGGCGAAGAGGATGATGATCCCAGTGATGACGAAACTGAAAAGTACTCAACTCTGAAAGAAGACGATGTAAAGCGCATGATGGAGCAACTTAAAGATTTCGCTGCAGAAAAATGCCCAAGCATGCCTAATGGACTTGTAAACTGTGAAAGTGCTTTTTGAAGTTACCTAATGAACAAAAAGAAGAATAAAAATAGTTGAATCATTCTTTCAAAAATTGTAAAAATGTGCTGTTGTACCTTCAGTAAAAATAAAAATGGGAAAGTGCTAATTTTTCTCTGAATTTTGCCTTAAAAATACTTAAAAAGTTTACTAATTGTTTTTCTAATATTGTACTAAATATTTTCTAAAAACTCCCTAAGTTGACCACTTAGTTACAGTCCCTTGGGTGGTCAACTTATGGAGGTTCTACTGTATATAATTTTTTTTTGTAAATCTCATCCTTCTTATGTTCACTCAGCAACTTTTCACTTTTTTATTAGTATGTAAGTCTTTCTAAGTTAAAAAACGATTTAATGCTTAGAAGCAATTTTAATACATTTAAGTAACTTATAATTTTAGGGAAAAAAAAGAAAGACGACAAATATATATATAGTGATTAAGTAAAATTTATTTACTTATTCCAATTAAACAGTAAATTTAATAGTAAAAAATTGTTGTTTTTATATATTTATCACAGTAAAAAACAAATCTGTCGTATAGAAACTTTATATATTTTAATATTTTTTTATGTTTATATTTTATTTTATATAGAAAAAAACACTATAAAAAATGATTTAGTTTGAAAAATCGATTTCTCCAGAGAAGAAAAAAAAAAGCTTTTTCTACCATTTCAAAATTTCTGGAAATTTTTGTGAATTACCTGAGCATTATTTAAGGAGTCTCATACCTTTTGAAATCTTTCTACTGCCAGTGAAATGTGATGTGGTTTCAAGTTCTCATAAATTTTTAAATACTTAGTGAAATTACATAAACCTTTGAAATATATTTAAGCCCTATTTCAGGTTTTATAAAATGTAAAAATAAACAATATAATATAATAATAATATAAATAATATAATATAAATATAATATAATAGTTTTAAAAATTTCAGTTACTATTGTAATATTTTCTCACAAGGTATGGCATAATCCACACGATAACTTAATTTAGAATGGATATATGTACATAAAACTTATGCTAAAACGACCTTTAAACTCTATTTTATAGAATTGATTATTGATATATAAATTCATTGACAGAAACTGTTCAAAAAGTTCAATTAAGTTAAAAAAATCAGAAAAAAATCGAAAAAATAATTAATTAGTCATTAAAAAATAATGAAGCTATTTAGCTATCCCAATAATACTAATTCATTCTATAAAATAGAAATTAACGGTCATTTTAGCATAAGTTTTATGTTCATATATTCATTCTAAGTAAAATTATCGTGTGGATTGGGACATATCATGTGAAAAATTTTGAAATGTTAACTGAAAGTTTTAAAATTATCATATTATATTATAAGTGTTTATTTTTACATTTTATAAAGCCTGAAAAATGGTGTAAATATATTACAGAGGTTTGTGTACTTTCAATAAGTATTTAAAAGGTTATGAAAACTCGAAACAACATCTTTTCACTGGCGGTAGAAAAATTTCAAAAGGTATGAGACCTCTTAAAAAAAAAGTACTATAACATATGTATTATTATTATTATTATTACTCGATACACCGCAGATGTAACTTAAATTTGATTTATGGCTTTACAGAACTACGAAATTAGATTTTAATATTAAGGTGGATCAGATGAAACCTCAACAAGTGCCACAGAATGAAATGATATAGGTTATTTCAAATACAATCTCATAAACTACACAAGCAGTTGTCCCACTGTTTCACCAATCGGTCAATACCCTTCTCACAGACACCCTTTGGCTGAGATTAGATCTAGTTTCGAACATTATTTATGACTTAGCCGTATGAGCAAAAGCGGACTTTCTAATGCCCTTTTTAACGGTTCAGAGATGTGAAAATCACATGTCGACTTCATTCACCAAACCGTCCATGATGACAAAGTGATGTTGAACAGGTCGCGTATCATCAGTCGCAGATACCAGTCTACTACAAACACGCTTGTGTCAGTCCTGCGCACCAGTCAATGACAATGCATGTTCTCTGTACACTGACTTCACTCGTCCACGCTCTGCGCAAAGTATAACTCTCTTATGAAACGAATAGCCCTTTGTTGCTCTATTTCACTCGCAAACTCTCCGTAGATGAATAAAACACCGATTGCCGGCAGGAAGATACTGATGACCAACCGCAGTGCATATCAGGCACCATTTGCGCCACTAATTACTGCAAGTCCGTTTCCACAGCAGTGTTTATATTTCTTACTTCCCGCTTTACCTCTGCACAGAGTTGTGGTACACTCATACAAAAATCAACCAAATTATAACCATTATTCCGTTTTCATTTGATCCGCCCATTTAAATGTAAAGATTATATACAGGGTGATTATAATTAAGATCCCAATTTCAAAATGCTGTAATAAAGGAACCACTGGTCAGAATGACTTCAAATTTGAACTGACTATTCTAGAAGAAGAGGGAAACGGTATGGCATAAGAAAAAAAACTTCCAAAGTGTATCAATAGATGGCGCTGTAAGCGGCATACTATGCAAATTAAAAGACACTCATGTGCAATTAAAAACCAAATCATTACGTGCTTTTTATGCAGTTTTTGGCCCAAGGACAATTAAAAACCGGTTTTTCCCATCCAATGTGGCACGACCTTCCCGTGGTGGATGGGCTTTCCACTAACAGTATAATAACTGCTGACTGATTTGGAAGTCATTTTTTCCGTCAAACAACCGAAACACTCATGCACCTTGAAGAGTACGGTTGGTTTACTTTGCAACGCATGTCAAAGCCGTCGTATTTCGTTTAAAAATGTCACTTGTAGCCGAATCCAGTTTCGTTATGCCGCTTACATTGCCATATATTGATAAACTTTAGAACTTTTTATTTCTTATGCCGTACCGTTTCCTCCTTCTTCTAGTCTATTCAGTACAAATTTGATATCATTCTCAGCAGTGGTTCCTTTTTTACAGCATTTTGAAATTGGGACTTTAATTATAATCACCCTGTATATGGATAGAATTATTTGTTTACAAACTTAAAGTTTTTGTTAAGGTATTTAGATATTTATAACTATATAAATTCGTTATTTTCAAAATTGTCTGAGCCTGTTATGCTTATTTTCTTAAATACAAAACTGAAAATTCGAAAATTTGAAGAATTTTATGTCAATTGTGCCTTTAAGGCAGACTTCGATTTTTTTTATTAATTTACACAAAAAAGTGTAATAACTGTTTAAAAAATGTTTCACATGAGCAACAAATCTAGTTACTATTTAAGATACTGAGAATTTTATGAAATTCGCAGAATTTGGGATTGAAGATACTCTTAACTGAATTTTACAGATTACAAATCATAGTTTTGTTTACAGCTTCTTATTTTCATTTTTGTCATAAATTAACAGTATTTTCTGGAAATAAAAATGAAAAAAAAGAGAAACAGAAATATTAAACAGAAGTAGTTTAATAATTTCAATTGTACTTGAAGCAAAATTATGTATATTCAAATTTTATGGTTGTTTTCAATCTTTTAAATATTGGAAGAATGGGTCAGTCTATACGTAATTCCTATCTACAGAATAATTAAAAACAACAATCATGCAAACTCATGCCTCACCATGAATTGAAATTAAAAACCTCAGCATGGCTGAATGTGACTGTTGTAATATTATAGCACACTTTCTTTTGACATTATGACTTTATCATACTAATGCATTATTCAAACAAAGAATGATAAATAGAATATAATATACACTACTTGTAATATGTCAGCGTAAAAAGTTTATGTATGGCGAGATGGCTGTTTTCAAAAAGGAAAAGAATGTAGCTACCTGAACAGCATATTCAAATTTTCAGTACATCTCACCTTCTCATATTAAAAAAAGAGCTACGTACAATATAAGGAATATTATCAAAGAGGAAGTACTGGTATCTTCCTTACCAAACAATTTTAATTTTTTTCATTATCTTTTTATTTTTTACGACATTTTTTAGAGCACGGAGGAATAAACAGAGACATATTCACCGATCCTGATAGTACCACCTGGGAAACAACAAACATATTACAAACAGTCAAACAAAAAAAAAAGGTGTACATCCATTCAAAAGTGATATGTAAGCAAATAATACTAAAACTGTAACTATTTTTTTATATTTACGAGCACAAAAAGAAGAAATTAAAAGACAACAGTGGTAAATTTACTCACATAAGTTAGAGTATTTTTTTCTGACCTGTGAAAGCAAGATTATTATTATCAGTAGTTCAAGTTTTCGTTCAATAAACCAATATTAAATACATTTTTTTTGTTTTGTGCATTGTTGCTCAAAATTTCATCTTTTCATAATTGATTTGCTAACTTTTTTTCAGTATCATAACCTGCATATTAGAAAATGTTTTTTCATATTAAATAGAATTGTGATGTATTAAAATGAATTAAGAAAATTATGCATTTCAAAAACTATATAAAGGCAA
Source organism: Maratus michaelseni (assembly GCA_963931845.1). Taxonomy (NCBI): domain Eukaryota; kingdom Metazoa; phylum Arthropoda; class Arachnida; order Araneae; family Salticidae; genus Maratus; species Maratus michaelseni. The sequence goes on along the minus strand of OZ007600.1, from coordinate 259,708,319 downwards.
TTTTACTTAAAGTTTCTTCTGCAAAAGAAACTTATACTAACAAAAGAAAGTTTCAATCTTTGTGTTTGTGTGTCTGTCGGCGATAGCTAAAAAATTCCAGTGTAACTAGAAGTCTAAAAATTTAGGCGAGCATAGTACAAAACCTCTCCTGGTGCACCTGAGAATCAGAATTTTAATATTTTAAAAATTAGCCTAGATATTAATTAAAGTTTACAACTCACATCTACAATAAGCTTTTTTTCTTTGGTTGGTTGGTTGTATAGAGATTTCGAAGAAGTAATTAAATAAACCAGAGTAATGATGCAAAGATAAGGCCTTCTTATGACATAGTGTTAACATCGAATCACACGGTTCTGACCTTACTGGAGTACAGCCGTTCTAAAGCGCAGTAAAACCTCTTCCACACGACAAACAGCAAATGTCAATAGGCAGAGAAAATGATATAACTGTCCTATACAAACGTCACCTATTTGAAACATTTTTCAAGGGACGTTTTTGTTCTTCGAAAGGCTATATCGTTTGAAGTATTTTTGCAAACAACTGCAAAAATCTGACTTCGCCAGTGGGAAAATCCCAGAAACGACCCTACAGGGGTTTGGCTTAAATTAAAAATTGAACTACAAAGAGATCTGTTTCCCAGCCTATCCTTCCATTTACTTTGCGAAAATGAAAGGAAATAATTGCTATTTTTTACTAATGAACAAAAATAAAGATAATTAATCAAGATATAGATTTGAATTTGATGATGGGCAGGGTCTGGAGGCTGTTTTAGCGTGGTGGCTTTGGTTTATGAAATAATTATCAGAAAAATTTAATTATATTTTTAATGATCGCGTTATTGGAGAGAAAGGGAATTTCAGCCGTAAATTAAAAGTCGCGTTAATTATAAAACTACCACCATTTTCGAACATTAACGAAGCATTCTTAGTTTATCTTGGACTTCTGTTACCGCCATTTTCGAACTTTTTCTAACCGTTATCGAATATTAAATTTTCTCGGGAATTTTCTTCTTAATTCATGAAGCATTTTATTTTCACTCAATAATCAATTTTATCACCAGAAATGTTATACAGTTACTGGATTTATTAGTAATTGCAGTGGTACATGGGAGTTATTTGTCGGTTACTATTGAAAAAAACAAAAGATGCTAGCACGACCATGTTAACTAAGTACCATAATAGCATATTAGAAAGCATACATTAATGCCATCAGAAACTGTTAGCATAGAATGGCGCTGTGTCTGTCCCACAAAGATTCATCTTCTTACGGCACGAAAGGAGACAATTATCTTCACTGGCATTTGAGTTGATGTGAAGAAAAATAAAATGTACGTGGTGGCATTTTCCTCTGTCTCTTGATCATTTCTTTATCTAAAGAAGAGGTTAAATTGCCATAGTTACCGAATTTTAAGCTTTCATCAGTGTTAAAAAAAACATTTTGAACCAGAAATTTACTTAATGAATGAAATTGAATGAATTACACATAGAAATATCTTATTAAATAAATTTTCTGATTCAAAACAAGTTTATTTGATGCAGAAAAAAGTATAAAAGTGGATAGTTATGGATTTGTCATACTAAGGTGCTTCAAAATTTTTTTGATGTAACTGAGAACATTTTGCTCTTTATATACGAAAGAGGTGTTCACGGGTTTAAGATTTCTAGGTTGAAAATATGAAATCTTTGCATTTTTTAGTGTGCAGCAGCAATGCAATATTTCTATTTGGCTCCTGGTGCAAAAAACATTATTACCTTATTCTGATGGTTAGCTTTCCTATCGATCCTAAATGCATCAGTCTTGGTGATTAATTTCACGCCAATTAAACCTGCCTGCGCCTATCATAATTGATGGTGCCTAGTGCAAAGGAACTGACCACAGCACCCTTGTTGCGGTTCTGGTGTGAAGTAAATATATTTCTGAATAATTCAGTAAAAAAATAAAAACAACCATAAAAATATATTACACATATAAATTTATTGTGCAATTATAAAATTGTAATTAATTTTGTTTGATTACAAACAATAAATAAAAATGAAAGAGAAAAACACAAATAACTGAAAAGTAAAAGATGGAATTAAGTTATATTATTAAGAACATAATTATATACAAACTACGCGTCAATGACAATAAAATGATACAAGAACTGGTGAAAAACATATTATAAAAGGAAAAACTTCTTAAAACATCTTAAAAAATAATAATTGAAATAAACAAGTATAAATAAAGCACCAAAAAATGAGTAAGAAAAACAGCATTTTTTGTGTGTTTGTTAAAGAATCCTTTAAATTATATGACATTATCCCTTAAATTATATGACATCAATATAAAAAGCAACATTTATAATTATGTTTATAGAAGATTACATATCAAAGCTATGTTTTTTTGTTAGTAGTTTTACATATTTATGCAATCATTATAAGGATACGAACAATCAAGTTGCAAATAAAAAAAGGGAAACATTTTTTGTCTTTTTTCCCCTTAATAATGAAGATTTTTTTTTTTGCTTTTTTCATAAATATCGGTTATCAAACTTACAAAATACATGAATAAAATAAATTCATAATTTATAGGTTTCAATAAGTATTTTAAACACTGATACAGGATATAACTACTATACCACAAGAATAAAATATATTTTATGTATGCCTTGCAGTTTTTTTACCAAAATTTATTTTAAATATTGAGGTGCACATGATGCATGGGTATTAAAGATTTGTATAACATCTGCACACATGATCATTGGGTAAAATTCTTTGGCAGCAAATTTTGAAGTTAAATTTTCAAACACATGAAACAATACATTGTGAATAAATTGAATTTTATTATTAACCATTAGATTCTGAAAGAATAAAAATGCTGCAAATGCTTTTATTAAATATTTTTTCCTGAAATTTCGGTATATAAATATGAGGGTATGCATGCTGCATTAGGATGCGACATACATGAAAAAAATGATATAATTTTCCACTTTTTCGAAGTGTTATAAAATTTCTATTTAAAACTCTCAACAAATGAGGTTGTATGTTGAATTAAATAACCAATTGCGAAAAGAACACTGGTTAATTAGAAGAAAAATTTTAATAACAAAATACACAAAATATACACTATTGTAAAACCAATTTTAACTGGAAAAATAAAAAATTCTGAATGCTGTAAAGTCATAAAAATTTCTTATCTTTTGATGTATCTATAAAGTACATCAGTGTGCCTTTTAGGAGAGGAATGGCAAATAATAGCCATCAATTAAATTAAACTAATATTATTCGATTTCAATTGATTCTCAGCACTGATAATGACTCAAAAATTTAAGTTTTTAAGATAAGAGGCAGCATGCAAGAAAATATACACTTAACCCTCTTGACTGTCCGGAACAGGACAAAATTGTAATGGTGTTTTCACTCTGTTTTATTTTAAATTCTAAAAAAAAGAAGATTTTTCTAACATTTTATAAAAACAAATAATTATGTATATGATTGCTATCCTTGAGAGTATTAATTATAACTTAATCAATTAAATTTGCATTATATCCATAGAGTTATATTAATTTAAATGTTTGTATTACAGTGAAATTGGAGCTTAGTGAGTATATTATCATAGGTGTGTCAGTCAAAGGGTTAGAACTAAAAAAGCAGCTTGGTCTAATGCAGCCATTTTCAACCTACTGACTTTTTAAGCCCACCCCAAATTATAATCATTAATTCAGTTATAAAATTTTGAAATGTGCATGAATTACAGTAATTTTCAAATAAACGCATGGAATCGTTTAATAGCTTTAATTTTTATATTATGACATTTACCCAGTCTCTTGATTTTGACAGAAGGCTGCGGATTGCCATTTGTGTTTTGAAAATGTTGTTTTTGACGTTCTAATCCTTTTTGGATGTTTTTCTATTTTATTCACAAGTGTGCTCTCATTGAGGGGTACATGTTGCAAGCTGAAAAAATTTCCTCTTCTGTCATTGAAGGATATGCTCTGTCATTGCTCTGATAAACTATATTAAGATGGAATATACATTTCAAATTTTATGGGTGTTAGCATGAGTTTTTCACACTTTCAACCTTTAAAATCTACTAGCAATATCTAGTATAAAATTCTATTAGTATTTTCTATTATATTGACTAATTTAACTTAAAAACTTTTAAATTATTAACATTTCACTTGAATATAATCATTTTGTATTTTTTAGCAATAGCAATTTGCATTAATTAATTATTATCTTCAATATTGTTTTATATTTTTCTATGAAAAGACAAAATTTATCCCATTACTTATAATTAATTTAAATTCTATTAAAACATCCGAAATGTCTATTGCTTAGTCAAAGCTTGTTTTTATACACAGTCCTATTTGCGTTATAGTAGTATACATATTTTCTAACCTTGAATATTAATCGAACACCGTTTAAAATTAATTAAATTTTCATTAAATATTTTTTTTATTTAAAAAGATAAAAATTTTGCATCGCAAAAAGTCATATTTATTTAAGAAATTATACTGATTTTTTTATCTTTAGATTTTGGAAATTTTGCAATAATACATTGCAAGTAATACTTATTAAATAGCTAAGATTTGTTATATTACTTTTGTAATGATCTTTGTTATTATACTAACTTCTTTTTAAAAATTATTATATAATTATAGTGTATTATGACCCCCTAACATAACAATTATACGTTTGTTTCCTGTAAAAAAAAAATTGAGTATGGCTGCGTCTAATGCATACAAACCTTCATAGAGATTCATAATTTCTACCTTTTATAATTATGCTAATATGTGAGTTTTCGTGCATATTTGCATCTGTAGAATGGTAAGATGCGATTAATGATTCAATATTATTGCAAGACTGCCAATCTTTGTGAATACTAATGTGTAGTTCGAGCTTAGAAAATGAGTAATTTTAATGTGTCAAATGTAGCACTAAAATTATGAACAATTCAAGATAGAAAAATATAAAAAATGATAAAATTAAGATTAACTTTTATTTATAACGCACATTAACATATTAAACATTAAAATATTATACAGCACAAAGAAAATTTTCACTAATAGAAAGACAAAAGGCTTATACAGATATTCGTATTTTAATTATTAATTTTTTCCTAATTTAAAATCTTTTTGTAAGCTGAATAACGCATTTATTTTTATTTACTATCACAACATAAAACATTTTGGCCAAAATATCAACTGAATATTTTCACTTAAAATATTTCACACAGTACAAAAAGCTTTGCATACCATACATTTAAAATCATGATAAAATGTATAATGGGAAATTTCTACATGTTGAAAAATGAAAAAGAAATCAGGAACATGACAAGATAAGAGGTTAAAAAATTTTGAAAAAACAAGTGTAGATTCCAGTCATAAATATATAATGTGTAGCAGAAATATGCCAATGTGTAGTTTCTCCACCTAATGTGTAATAGTTGGCAGCCCAGTTATTGCAAAATAACACATAGAACACATATATTGAAAAATTAAAAAGGTTAAAGCTTTCTAACTTTGTGCGCTGAAGTTGAGAGGAAACCAAAATTTAGGGAGGAGGAATGGATGAAATGTTTGAAAATGTGATTCTTTTGAAAAAAATATCTCCAATTTCTTGTGACATAACAAAAGATGTAAAACCGGTAAAAAAGAAATTAATTAAGTACAGAATGTACATTAAGATTAGATGGCTGGTTATTAATGTAATTTTTAATGGTTGTGAGCCAGCAGGTAAAAATTATAGAAGTAAATTATGCAAACTCAGAGTGACAAGCCAAGGTGGTGTGAGTGGTGTGCCTGCAGAAGTACTACATTGCTGCATTAGTTTTCCCTAAGGGATATGGCAATAGCTGGTAGAATTTTTTTTAATTCAAGGAGGCAAAAGAAAACTTGTCCAGGCACTGTGCCTAATAATATAGACCGAGAGATAGTGAAAAATTTGTTTAACCTTTATAAAACAAGCTTTCTTGTTTTTATGGAATAGATATGGATAACCTATCGGCCGTTTAAAAGTATGCTTAGCAATGTCGCACAGTCTGCTGCAAAGCAAAATGAATGCTATCCAGATTAGTGATAAATGCCAACGTAGTGGGTAAACTACTTTTTACTAACATCCAGAATAAGGATACCATTCATTTCATTTTGAAATGGGGTGTATATTGTTAAGCATATATTTAAAACCACTGACTGGTCCACTATGTACCTATTCCAGATAAACAAGAAGAAGAATTTAAAAAAGGTTTAAATTTTTTTCAAATATTTGAGTGATTTTGACTGACAAATGTCGGTCTTTAAGGAAGTTCAACTTGGAAGGAATGCTTATATAAACAACATTATATGATAAAGGATATTTAAAAAAATTTATAAACTATATACAGACTTAGCATTCTTTTGCCAATTTTATTGTAGATCAAGGCATAAATGCTTGGTCAATCTACTTACACCAAGAACGAAGCAGTTGCACCTTAAAATAAATACCTAATTATATTCTTAAAGAAAATAATTCGCTTCAGAAGTTCACAAAAGAAAAAAAAATGTTTAAGATTGCTATACATGCTGAAATTTAAATTGGTTTTACAAAAGCTGAAAAACAGTATAAAGCATTCTTAAGCCATAACGCTGATTGATAAAACGTGAAATATCTTAAGGAAGTGTCACATTTTCGAATAGATATGATAATACCTATTTAAAATAGATTTATGAGGAAACACTTTGCTACAACACCTAACAAGTGAACGGTCTTTCTTTTGTTTTTACACATAGGTGGGTACTTAAATCAGATTTCTGAGAATAACCTTAGTTACACACCTCACAAGAGATAGGTTTCTATAGCATGAGCATGCAGGTTAAAATTTAAAGTAGATTTGACAGAAAATGCTTTGTTACACACCTCACAAAAAAAGGTTTCGCTTTAGCATAAACACGCCGGTGGGCATATAAATTAAATTTTTAAGAAAATCCCTTGTTACATACCTTACAAGAGAAAGGTTTCCTTTTAGTATGAACGAGCAGGTGGCTATTTAAATTACATTTCTCAGAAAATCCTTTGTTACACCTCAGAAGAGAAAGGTTTTGCTTTAGTATGAACATGCAGGCGAATATTTAAATTAGATTTGATAGAAAATCATTTGTTACACACTTCACAAGAAAAAGGTTTCTCTTTATTATGCACAAGCAAATGGACATTCAAATTAGATTTATGAGAAAATCGCTTGTTACATACCTTACAAGAGAAAGGTTTTTCTTTTGTATGAACGAGCATGTGGCTATTTAAATGACATTTCTGAGAAAATCCTTTGTTACAGACTTCACAAGAGTAAGGTTTCGCTTTAGTATGAACACGCAGGTGAACATTTAAATCAGATTTGACAGAAAATGCTTTCTTACACACTTCACAAGAAAAAGGTTTCACTTTAGTATGAACGAGCAGGTGTCTATTTAAATGACATTTCTGAGAAAAGCCTTTGTTACAGACCTCACAAGAGAAAGGTTTCTCTTCAGTATGAACGAGCAGGTGGCTATTTAAATGGCGTTTCTGAGAAAATCCTTTGTTACAAACCTCACAAGGGAAAGATTTCCCTTTATTATGAACACGCAAGTGATTATTTAAATGAGATTTGACAGAAAATGCCTTGTTACACACCTCACAAGAAAAAGGTTTTTCTTTAGTATGGACACGCAAATGGATATTCAAATTAGATTTATGAGAAAATCCCTTGTTACATACCTTACAAGAGAAAGGTTTCCTTTTAGTATGAACGAGCAGGTGGCTATTTAAATTACATTTCTCAGAAAATCCTTTGTTACACCTCAGAAGAGAAAGGTTTCGCTTTAGTATGAACATGCAGGCGAATATTTAAATTAGATTTGATAGAAAATCATTTGTTACACACTTCACAAGAAAAAGGTTTCTCTTTATTATGCACAAGCAAATGGACATTCAAATTAGATTTATGAGAAAATCTCGTTACACACCTCACAAGAAAAAGGTTTTTCTTTAGTATGCACACGCAAATGGACATTCAAATTAGATTTATGAGAAAATCCCTTGTTACATAACTTACAAGAGAAAGGTTTCCTTTTAGTATGAACGAGCAGGTGGCTATTTAAATTACATTTCTCAGAAAATCCTTTGTTACACCTCAGAAGAGAAAGGTTTCGCTTTAGTATGAACATGCAGGCGAATATTTAAATTAGATTTGATAGAAAATCATTTGTTACACACTTCACAAGAAAAAGGTTTCGCTTTATTATGCACAAGCAGATGGACATTAAAATTAGATTTATGAGAAAATCTCTTGTTACATACCTTACAAGAGAAAGGTTTTTCTTTTGTATGAACGAGCATGTGGCTATTTAAATGACATTTCTGAGAAAATCCTTTGTTACAGACTTCACAAGAGTAAGGTTTCTCTTTAGTATGAACACGCAGGTGAACATTTAAATCAGATTTGACAGAAAATGCTTTCTTACACACTTCACAAAAAGGTTTCACTTTAGTATGAACGAGCAGGTGTCTACTTAAATGACATTTCTGAGAAAAGCCTTTGTGACAGACCTCACAAGAGAAAGGTTTCTCTTCAGTATGAACGAGCAGGTGGCTATTTAAATGGCGTTTCTGAGGAAATCCTTTGTTACAAACCTCACAAGGGAAAGATTTCCCTTTATTATGAACACGCAAGTGATTATTTAAATGAGATTTGACAGAAAATGCCTTGTTACACACCTCACAAGAAAAAGGTTTTTCTTTAGTATGCACACGCAAATGGACATTCAAATTAGATTTATGAGAAAAGCTCTTGTTACATACCTTACAAGAGAAAGGTTTCGCTTTAGTATGAACGACCATGTGGCTATTTAAATGACATTTCTGAGAAAATCCTTTGTTACAGACCTCGCAAGAGTAAGGTTTCACTTTAGTATGAACACGCAGGTGAACATTTAAATCAAATTTGACAGAAAATGCTTTGTTACACACTTCACAAGAAAAAGGTTTCGCTTTAGTATGAACGAGCAGGTGTCTGTTTAAGAGACATTTCTGAGAAAATCCTTTGTTACAGACTTCACAAGAGTAAGGTTTCTCTTTAGTATGAACACGCAGGTGAATATTTAAATCAGATTTGACAGAAAATGCCTTGCTACACACTTCACAAGAAAAAGGTTTTTCTTTAGTATGCACACGCAAATGGACATTCAAATTATATTTATGAGAAAAGCTCTTGTTACATACCATACAAGAGAAAGGTTTCACTTTAGTATGGACACGCAGGTGGACATTCAAATCAGATTTTCGAGAAAATCCCTTGTTACAGACCTCACAAGAGAAAGGTTTCACTTCAGTATGAACGAGCAGGTGGCTATTTAAATGGCATTTCTGAGAAAATCCTTTGTTACAGACTTCACAAGAGTAAGGTTTCTCTTTATTATGAACACGCAGGTGAATATTTAAATCAGATTTGACAGAAAATGCTTTGCTACACACTTCACAAGAAAATGGTTTTTCTTTAGTATGCACACGCAAATGGACATTCAAATTAGATTTATGAGAAAAGCTCTTGTTACATACCATACAAGAGAAAGGTTTCCCTTTAGTATGGACACGCAGGTGGACATTCAAATCAGATTTTCGAGAAAATCCCTTGTTACAGACCTCACAAGAGAAAGGTTTCCCTTCAGTATGGTTTCGCAGGTGATTTCTTAAAATATTTTTTTGAGAAAATCCTTTAAAGCCCATCTTACAAGTGAAAGGTATCTCATTAGCATGGACACAATGATGCCTATATAAATTATACTTTTGAGAGAATTCTATGTCAATGCATTAAACTTGTGGTATTTCGCATTTAATTTTTTTTTAGTTTTTTATTCAGTATTTAATGTTTTCTGCTGGCACCTGTACGGTCAAGCGTTGAATGTGCAAGGTACCTCCTGGGATGCACGTGCAACGCCTGCTTTGTGAATTCGCAGCAGACTGAACCACCCATCCACTCACTCATAAGAAAATGTTTCCCTTTAGAAAAACAGAAATGGACCTTCAAATAACATTTTTCAGGAGAAAATTGTTACAAATCTCACAAGAGAAAGATGAATGACGACATTATTTAATGCAAAATTGCCAGAAAGGCTTTTATTGCAGATCTTACAGGTGAATTGTTTTACCATATCACCAGTATGATACTGCATATTAAAACTAAATTTCTGTACTAGATGACATACTGCAAAATTCTCCAAATACGTTCTTGGTTCTAAGTTAAATTAGATTTTTAAAGATATCTCTTTATTTTATATCTTCTATGTAGAAAAACTTTTTCATGTTAGTTACCTCCTATTTATTATGAAATGAGAAGTCCTCGTTAAATTGATGTATAGGTTTTCTAAACTCTAAATCCAGAAATGAGCAGCATTGATATTATGTATATTACTTTAAAATATACACAAATATATACATTTATATTTAAATTATTTATCTTTTTAAAAGAAATAAAGCCACATTTTATTAAATGACCATATACTGTAAAGAATGTATATTAGACATTGCAATAAGAATTTCCAAGCAGGATTTCTTCTTTAGAAAACATTGAAGCTATCAAATAAATTTTGAAATATCAACTACGATGTAGTATCATAAAATTATTTAAATTATTTATTGATGCTTTAAGAAGGAATCTCTCACTTAAAAGAAACCATGCTGAAAACATATACATGAATTTTTCTCAGTAGTATTTTTTATTTCAACAACTTGATTTATTTTAATACGTGGTTCTCTTAAGTATATCCCATAATTTGCATGTGAAAATGAAGCAAATAATGCTATTGTGCAGTATCTCAGAAGCTTAAAAATATCCTTACTGTTCCTTTTATGCAGAATTTATGAAATGGAAAAAATATATAGCACTTAGGCAAGGTTTATTTTCATAAGCCCTTTAAATGTACTTTCAAAATAGACTTCACAGACATCTGCACCTGAAATGTATAAATTAAAACGTATACATATCACATAATATTTTATAAATTTTCAGAAGTTTATATCAGAAATTCTATTGCAATATCATTAATACAATTAGAATATTTCTTAAACATGTAATAAACATTTATATTTTACTTAATAATCAAGCCTAATTATTAGGTGTTTCACAGATAAAATATTATAACTAGATATATAACAGATTATCGTGAACCAAAATCATGTTTACATAGAAAACATTAGAAGTATTCAAATAAAAAATCGTTTGAATGGTTTTTTTACATACAGGGATCAGCATATTAAAATTCAAAATACAATATTTTGCAGTTTTATATCAAGTTACGCTGGTTGAGGTTTAGATCCTTTTTCAAGATTCACTAGCTTCATAAATAGAATTTCAAATGTTTGAAAATGTTTAAGTGTAAAAGACTTCACAAGTTTCCCTTTTTAAATAAAAACTTTTTTTAAACGTACAATATTTCAGAAATTTTCTATGTAAGTATTTTTGAGAACTATAAGAAATATAGATCCAAACATAGTTTAGTAATTCTCTAAAAGATTTTGTAAAAATACTTTGCATGTGACTGTAGTTGTGCTAATTGTAGAAATTATAGAGATCCCACAATCCTATGACTATGGTCAAGCATAAGAAAATACGATAAATAGTGTAAGAAAGTTTAAAAATGTGATAACTAAAAAGACTTTACAAGTTTTCTTTTTTAATGATTAAACATTTTTTAATAAAGACACTGTATCAGAATTATTTTACGTTAAAATATTTTTATTTATATGCTTTTGTAAACAGGATAGGTTATATATATTATCATTTAAAGGTAAATAAACGTCGAATTGAACAAACAAATTTCAATACATGGAACAAATCCTTATATAAAAAAACATAACTTGAAATTGTTTTAATTTTTAATTGTTGAGAAAGTAAAATAGCTTAATAATATAATAATATTTAATTATATAATATTATATTGATTTTGCTTAAATAAACATTTTGAAAAAAGCACAAATTTTTCCACTTTTTCCAATATAACTCAATTTTTCTACTTAGTCAGAACAAGTACAAATGAACAGAACTTTATTTCACCATGCAAACACTTTTTTCCAAAAGGTAGTCGAATACAAGATTTTTTTAAATTAGTTACTTTTGTCTTTTTGACTTTGTCATCATTCATCCAATATTTCTCTTGCTGTACGTATCAAAGAAAACTTTTGAAGAGTCAAACTTATTTATTTATTTTCATTATTAGGAGCCTCAATGAATTTACAGTATCTTAACTTGTGGTTATTTGAGCCCAATTAATTTCTGGATGTTTTAAATAAGTTCTGGATGCATTCTGTTACTAGTTAGTGCTGTTACATGAAGAGTATCGATAAATCAAATCAATGCTCTCAATATCCAGGGGCTCAAGATCTAGGACTAATTTAATATATTTTTAAGGAGGGCGGTCCCAATGTTGGATTCCAGTTTCCAGTACCCAAATTTTCAGTGTAGTTTTACTTCACAAAATTTGAGACAAATTTTTCATTTTACCTATAATTTTGAGCATTTTTAAAAAAATCATATAACGTATATGTTAATAATATGGGGCAGAGCAAGGTGCAGATATATAAAATCACTTTTGTATGAAACATTAAAATACTATATCAGATATTTACCTTACTCTTCCACTTGAAATATTTGCAACAATATTCCAGATTCTAACAGCATGGACAGTGGCGTAGCTACATATTCAGCGCCCTGGAGCTAAAATAAATTAATGCGCCCTCTTGTCTCTGAGGTATTTTTGGAAATTTTTGTTTTATTTTAGGTATAAAATTCATGTAGAGGGTTCGTACGGGTGCTTACTTTTGGATACCACTAATTCCATAAAGCAAATTCTCCTTTACTTAATTGCAGAATCTTGCATTTACATAAGGAAAAATTTACTTTTAGGAAATGCTGCTATATTCCAAAGTAAGCATACATACGAACTTTAATATTACTTATTTTCTATTGAAATACTTACTTAATTTATTCCAAATTCTAGACAATTTAACAGTAAGATATTAAACGCAATACATTTAAATAAAATAACGTATGGGGCTGGATTTACGTTTTATATGCGACCATGAGCCCAATGCTACCTGCCAACTTTTCTTCTTCATTTCAAGAATTTCTGATTTTAGAATTTTAATGGAGAAACACACTATCGTGGAGAAATTTTTAATTTTGACAGCATATTACTTGAAGCATTTCGATGGAAAGTAAAAACGATGAAAAAGAAGAAAAGATACATGCCTATACATCATTACAATGTAGTGATTGTAATTATAACTATAAAAAAAGTATCTTTAACATTCAGATTTTTGTCAAAGCCCAATTGAAGCACTTTGAGTGCCTAGGCACAGTATTATTACGTGGACCTCCCAACCATAATATTATAACTAAGCTCAAACCTCGACATCCCCCCCCCCTATCTTTTCCAAAACTCATCATGAAAGTATTTGCACAAATGGTGAAAATCTTTTTCTTTCTTTCTTTTTTTGTACTTGAAATTTATTTTTAAAACACAATTTCAGGTCCATAATAATTATATAATGGGGAGAACCTAGCATTTTTTCGCATCCCTCAAATTAGAGTGCCCCCGAATTAGATATAATCCTTAATGAAATTTGTAATGGGAAAGGGGGCCATGAAACTTCCATTTGCCCATAACCTGCAGAGTATATTTAAAAATATAAGTTCTAAATGAAATATAAAAACACGTATTGAATTCACGTGAAACATGATTGTTTAAAGTATTTCTCACAGTTTTATTAACGATTCTTTTAATAACTATATATAAAGCAGCATACTCTCTGCATTAATAAAACTATCTGTCTGTCTGTCTGTTTGTTGGCGTAATCTAGCGCATGTAGAGGTCTGAAAATTTGGATGAGGATAGACGAAGACAGGACTTAATATGTCTGAGGCTCATATTTTCCAGTTTTTGATATTTAACCGAGATTTTAATTAAAAACCCTAAGAAACATCGCAAAATGGCCAGTTTCCGTCGTTCTGCGAATTGTGCCTGTGCATTTACGGGTTTCCTCGGATCTTCATGCAGTATGAAAGCGAAACGTTCGTTTTTTTATGCATTTTGAAATCACAATCACAAAATCCCTCACACAATTACAAAAAAAAAAAAAAAAAAAGGGAAGAAAAGAAAAGAAAAGAAAAACACGAAACTTTTCGCCTTACATTCCCAGTTCGAACGTATCTTTCGTTAAAAAAAATAATTATATTTAGTATTTTAAAAAACATTTTTATTTCAAGTTTTCCATTTTTCTGCATTTTGAAACTGTCGCATCCGCTTCCCGAAAGAAAATACAAGAAAAAAAATACCCACTTATTCGTGGTATCTTTTCCTTTTTAACAGTCTTTAATAATAATAATAATAATAATAATAATAATAATAATAATAATAATATTTACTTTAAAAATATATAAAAAGCCGAACTTCGATTTCAAGTTATTTTCGTGTCTTCAGATTCCGTTTCAAGTTTTCTGTTTGTTTGTTTTTTTCTACATTTTAAAGCTACCACATATGCTACCCGAACGAAAATATCAAGGATTTAAAATACCTTCTTATTCACCGTACTTTTCTGGTTTTGATGGTATCTTTGGTTTTGAAAAATAATAATATTTACTATTTCGGAAAAAAAAAATCAGGGTCGATGGTCATTCGTTTTCATCTTTTATGTTTTTACTCTAATTTTAAACGTTATTTCCTTTTTTCGGACGAAGAAGATACCCACTTATTCTCGGTCTTTTCCCGGTTCTAACAATATCTTTGGTTTCAAAAACTATTAAAATATACTATTTTAAAAAAATTAATTTCTTGAAGTCGTTTCACGGATTTCACAAACATTTGTTTTTTCTCGGTGCCTTTGAATATAGGCACCCCCCTTTTAAGATAATTCTGCTTTTGAACATTTCCCGAGGGGGTTTTTGTTTCTGCATATATGTCCGGGAAAACTTCCACATTTTCAACACACGTTATCAATACACTGGAAGACATTCTTTCGCATTTTAAAAGAGTGTGTCAGAATTCAAAGTTTGATATATCTAAGGGTCAGAAATTAAACCAGCAAGCACTATAACGGGACCCCTTAGTTTGGAAACATTTTCGTTTAATAAATATAAAATCATACAAATTCGAGGTTCCTATGCAAAAAGAGACCAGACCGTGCGTAGCACGCCTTGTGTACGTGTACACTACCGAAGACAGTGGGGGCCTCCGATTCTAGGTTTGTTTGAATAGATTTTCATCTAAAAATGTAAAATCATATAAATTCGAGGGTGTATGCTGCCGAAGGCAGTGGGTTCCACAACATTAGATGCGTGTGGAAATATTTTCGCCTAAAATATAAAATCTTTCAACACTTATTTTAAGTATTATCACGGGTCCGGGAAATGCCGGGAGTGTTAGCTAGTTATTACTAAAAAGCAATATTTCTGAGAAAATCATTTTTTCTCTACAAAGCATTTCATTTTATCATGCAATAGTAATCCTAAAAATATGAAATTATTCTTTTATGTCTCAAATTTTAAAAAAGTCTTTTTGAATAAAATTAAACTTTATTTTACTTTGCTTTTACTCATTTTCAGTCCTAAATAATTTTAACCTTACACCATAGATCCTTCAGCTTTCACATGATTTTCAAGATTTATTGCGTATATTGAGTATATCTTGGATAAAATTACGTGCATAAGAAATTTCTTATTAAAATAAAATCGTAGTATAAGTGGGCTCTTACAATGGAGTTTTAAGTTAATGTAAAGTCATCAAAAAGTAATCATTAATTCTTCATAGAAATCAAGTTTTTTAAAAAGACAATGCCCTTTTAGCATGGCCATGCTTCCATTTCGGTAAAAATAGTCAAATTTTAGATTAAATTCTAAGTAATATCATGAAGTTTCATGCATTTGAGAAGCTGAACACTTCCTTTTCGTGTAATCATGTGACGATAATCTTTTTTCTATAAGAAAAACCTTTTCTCTCTTTATGATAAAAAATGCTTATGATCTTCGTCTAAAATTTTCCTTATCTTTAAATTAAAAATCGTCTTGGGAACAGGGACCATGTGGCATATGCCAAAATCCTATGCTGTCTACTTATTTTATAAACTGTATTGACAAATGCATGCTTAATTTCCACACGAAAAAAAAAATCGATTTTTTTTCTCGGTTTTTTGTTTGTAAGATGGTCAATAAATTCCTCCAAATCAAATTAAGACACTACTTTTTTTTAATAAATTAATATAGTGGCCAAAGAACTAAATTGATGTTGTGACTTTCTGCTTCTTAACCCTTTGACTGCGGCAGTCCTGCTATCGGGCCGTGGAGCGCACATCTCTTCCCATATAATAGCGGTAACTTGGTAAACCACAGGGTGAAGACCCTTAATCTAATTGATCCATGTGAAGGTTCTAGTGTGTACTCGAATGATGACTCAGATTTCGCATTTTGCATTTGGAAAAAGTTAGTGTATGACATCAAATGTATCTAAGCGTTTATAAAAATCTCCTTTCTGCTGTCGTTGTCTCCAACGTTAAAATTTAAAATAAAATCAGACATACTGGAATAATGTTAGGGAAGTTACTTAAGGTGGCAATGTGGTGGTGTGAATTAAAACTTCGCGAATTGAAGTAATTTATTTTAAACGTGTGTGTTTCAAATCAAGGAAGTTGAGAACCAAAAGCTAAAACAAGGTGAAATATCATAGGAATATGAGATCATAACAAGTATTATCCATCCATAATAACTTGTTAATCTTAATTTTTTTTTAATTACAAATATTTTTACAAAATTTTATTTCGCTTCGCTCTTTCAAATTTTGCGCCCTTATGATTCGTGCGCCTGGAGCAGTTTTCTCCAACTGCTCCACGGTAGCTACGCCCCTGAGCATAGAGCAATACTCTATTTATGTATTGTAAAACATATTATAACATTAGTTAAAATAAATATGGTGCTGTGTATTATAAACTAGTCTGTTTCATACTGTACAGTTTATCATATTTTTAAAATTATTAATACACTTTATTATTAATCTATACTAAAGTTGTAAAATTGATTGTATTCCTGTATAAAACTGTAAGTTCTGATTTTTCCTTGGAAATAAAATTCTACTTACATAATATTAGAATAAAATTTAGAGGTGTTTTTTATGGACCAGATGACACAAAAGCAAAATATGATGTTGGGATTTATTTTTCATTTATTTATTTACTGCATGTAATAATTTTTATATCCTAAATTTATTAAGTTGGTTCCCAAATAAGTATGCTAATTTTAAATTAATTTGAATAAAATATTACAAATTTAGGATATAAAAATTATTACATATTTAGAATGTAGATTTTTGCTATTAGATCCATTCCAGATTTACAGACATAATGCTGAAAAAATCATCATCAATTGTCTGAAAAACTAAAGGATTAATTATTTAATAAAATATATATTTTTTAATAAGAATCAATTACAAAACAGAAAATAAATGATTAAATAAAATCCATGTATAATCTTTTCTGTGTTAAGTTATAAACTGATTACCAAGCAATTTATATTTCAAAGATTACGAAAAATAACAGAATATAAGTTTATTACAAATATCTGTACAAGAATTAAATTAATTAATACCATTGCAATTAATTCTTTAAATAATGTAAAAATAACTTTTATACATATATCTATAGTGACAAACAAAAAACAAAAAAAATCTAACTGGTTATGTTTTTTGTTGTTATTTCCCTCTCTTTCAGCTTCAGTTCAGAAAATTTCATAGTGATCTTTTCTTTCTTAAAACTATACCCTGCATTCCTACTCCACAAGTTTCCATTTTACTTTTCTTCCTTTATTACTTTTGATTGATGTTATTCTTTCTTTTATATCTTTAATTGGATTCACCATTTCAACTCTTCATTGGAATTATCAAAATTTTTTATTCCAAAAACAAATTTACCTCATCGTGTATTTTTGTTTGTAAATGTAATCATCTTTAACATTATGAAAGTTTTTATTTAAATATATACAGAAAAGTATTTTAAAATAGTAATATATAGCAATGCCGTGTTTCTCAGAATATTCTACTAGAAAAAAACGACAACACTGCAAATGAAAGGGAGAGATTGAAACGATTGGTAGCACCACCTAAATATACAGATAATTATATAAAATCAAAATCCTACTTAAATCTTTTCATTAAAATAATTCTAAATAATTTTTCTTTCCCTTCATACCCTATTTATCAGAAAGACCAAGGAAACCTAACCTGAATTACAAAACATGCCTTATACTGATTAAAATTGCGTAGATAATACGTAGTATAACACAAAATAAGAGGCAAATAATAATATCAAAATAACATCTATAAACGATGAATTCTTCTCAAGTTTCATGAATGCATTGAACATAATCAACCTCATATTTTATGGCAAAAGTATGAGCCTAAATGTAATAAAAGACCAACACAAATTGAAAAAATATAATATTTGCGATTACCCTATTAAATAAAAGTATTAAATGTTTGTAGATGTATACATTTGTATGTGGATCTTGTACAACATGTATGTTCACCTGTGTAAAAATAGTACGTACATTCTTGTAAATATACTTTACAAAATTCAAGAAATTTCGGCATATTTTTTTTATTTATAGCATGCAAGGTTTTCAATCAAATTTAACACCCCATTCACGAAATTTGACAAAATAAAGTAGAAACAATATACTACAATTTGATATAAATATATTAAGTATTTGATGAATATGGGTAATTATATGAAATAATTTTAAATTGAACATATGGAAATGATAACAAATGTTTTTTGTGCATGATTTAGTAGTCAACTATACGGATGCAAATATCATAGTAAAAAACTAGACAGGGTAACATGAACTCTGTATACAAGGAACGAAGGAAGTAACTAGAACTGGAACTCTGTGACATTTCTGCTCTGACCATTTGGCTGCCAGTGTGACAGTGATCAAACTCAGACTATCGATTATTAAAAATAAAATAATATGTAAGTAATCTAAAGCACTCACGATGAGTCCTCTTTTTAATTATCAGTAGTAAAGCTAATTTCACATGAATTTTTACACTTTTTAAAAATTTATTTAGAAATATCAGTCACTCAAAAATCTTAGATAATAAAAATAACAACCGTCTATTAGAGATTTTACATAAGAGAGAGAATGCACATTTATGAAGTTTCCAAAATTATATTTTTACAAACAAATAGATTGACGTAGAATGCAATATTTTTTCATCAACATCAAATACTTTTATTCTAGTAAAACCATGGGAAATTCATTTTATGTGCCTTAAGAGAGTAATGCAAAATGCAAATTTTATGTACATTTTCACTTTAGTGAATAAGAATTCTTAAAAAATGTATTACTTTTTTAAATCCATATAAACTGCTGTGTTTTCATTCCCAATATGATTGAAGTAAAGATGAGTTTTAGCAATATTTTGGTGCGTACTTGAGCCAATAAGGGAGAAATACAAAAATACACTTTATTGATTTATGTATTTTTTTGTTATAAACTTTCTTACATTATCTTCGCAGTAAGGATTTTTTAACTATCATATTTTGATTTATTTAAAAAATTTGTTTTTAATTCTTAATATTTTAAATTTGCTTCTATAAACAGCAGTGCCACTATTTAATTATCTTTTTTTTCTAACCTTTCATTTAATATAAGATGTAAATTTCCCAACTAGTCAATCTAGGCTTCTGCCTGGAAAGTTTTCATTTACAAAATCACACAATAACATGGAATACATGACATCCTATGAATGTTTACTATTTTGAACACACTTTAATAGCTTATACTTTTGCAAATGACACAAAACTTATTTAATTTCAATCCCTGAAATGTTGTCATTTCAAAAGTGTAACATTTAAAATAAAATTTCGCAGAGCTCAGTTATTTTCGAAAATAATAATATGGGTAGCTTATAAATCTGTAAAAAACTCAGGTGAATTTTAATGGTTTATAAAACTTTAATAAGTAAAATTTGTTATTATTCTCAGTAAAGAATGTTTTTTAAACTTTTTATTGACAAAAAAAATGCCACTTAATCTTCCACATTTTTCTGAAACTGCATTTTTATATATCAATCAGTTTGCAAAATTAAAAAAAAAAATCCTACCGTTTTTTCAACATAAATAAACAGAAAAGTGCTAATTACAATGCATATATATATATATAGGTTTATTTCAACATTTTATTAATTTGTATGAATAGTTCATGTCATAAATCTTTTATATTTACAGTGAAAGGAGATTGAAATGAAATTTTATCAGTTTTACTATGACAACTACATGTACCAGGGTGGCTAGTGGTCAGGGAAAAATACAGTCAAAAAAGTGATAAACACCAGTATATTCTTCTAGAAAAATGTATGTTGATTATTCGATCAAATTTTTCTATAAGAATGTACTGGTGGTTATCACTTTTTTTACTGTATTTTTCCCTGCCCACTAGCCACCCTGTACATTGGCATAAATAAAATCAGAATATACACTGCTCAAAACAATTAAAGGATATTTGAAGTTTTATATAAAATAAAGATATAAACGAAATTTTTTTTGCCGAAAATAGAAGAAGAGAATCACAAATGCAAACTTTTCTGGTTTTCAAACTGTGGAGTATGCAAATTTTGAGTTCGACGTCAAAAACGTCGCTTCAGCGGCAGCGAATGAAATTTGACTTTCAACTGGATAAAAGAGAATGAAGACAAGGATGATCGGCATTCAGTGATTGCTTTGTTTCGATGAGTACGATGTCTCAGCAAAGTCATTTGACAGATTCAGAAGCTTTGAGAATTGTTGATAGGTTAGAAGGGGGCCAAACTCAAGCCGAAGTAGCGCAAGCCATTGGAGTGTCACAAAGTGTCATTTCCAGGATCTGGAACCGTTTTTTGGAGAGTGGATGTGCAGGCCGAAGACCAGGGCAAGGTCGTAGATGGGCAACAACGCCCAATGAAGATCGGTATTTAGCGTTAACAGCTCGGAGACACCGAAACATGAACGCTACTCTTCTCCAACAACACCTTCGCTCGGCTACAGGCACCACGATTTCAACTCAGACTGTCCGAAACTGGCTCCATGCTGTAGGTCTGTATGCTCGCCGACCGATGGTATGTGTTAGATTAACATCAAGGCATCGTCGCGACCGCAGGGAGTGGGCAACCGAGCATGTCAACTGGAGGAGAAATGAATGGAGCAATTTTCTGTTTTCTGACGAGTCCCGTTTTTCTGTGCATCCGGATAATAGGCGTATTTTCATCTGGAGGGACCGTGGCAGTAGGAATAATCCTGCGTTCGTGCACGAAAGTGTCAGATTTGGCGGTGGAGGAGTGTTGGTGTATGGTGGCATCTCCATTGACGGGCGCACTGACCTCTACATCATTCGAGATGGAGCTCTGACTGGTCGCCGATATAGGGATGAGATCCTCAGACCTATTGTAGTCCCTTACGCTGCAGCAATCGGAGATAACTTCATTTTAATGGACGATAACTGCAGGCCACATCGTGCAAACCTGGTGGAGGATTTCCTTTTCGAGGAAGGAATCGTTCGAATGGAATGGCCAGCGTGTTCTCCAGACATGAATCCAATCGAGCACGTTTGGGACGCTCTAGGAAGACGAGTTTCTGGCCGCCAACAACCCCCACAAGCTCTCCAAGAACTGGAAAGAGCTCTTCTGGAAGAGTGGGGCAGAATACCCCAACTCGTCATTAATAGCCTCATTGAGTCCATGCCTCAAAGGTGTTCAACGTTGCTGGCCGCCCGTGGAAACCATACCCCCTACTGAAAATGATTTTCTTTGAAGAAAACACCTTTTCTTATTCTTTTTTTCTCATATGCACAAATTGTGTTTTTTTCCTTTTGTACACAAATGCGCAATAAAATGAATTTTTTTCTGCCAAACATGTGTAATTTATTCTCATATAACCTACTATGTCTTTCGACCATGTATCAATCAGCTAAAAAGTTTCCCAGATACAAAATCCACCTAAAACTGCAATATCCTTTAATTGTTTTGAGCAGTGTATTTAAGACTGAATACAGGCTGACAATTTTTAATAAATATAAAAATCATAATGTTCTGATGCAGAGAAAAATATCGCATTTTATAAATAAAACAATATATATGGAAATAAATTTTGAGTTTATTCTATCCGAGTAAGATTAGAATTTGCTAGTTTTTTTTTTTGGTTTAATTGTTTGTGCATTTTATAGTGAATTCTTTATAGTATCGATTATAGTATCTCTTAATAATATGATGTGATACTTTTGTATGGTAATATTCCTTTCAAATTATAAATGAAAGTAGAAATTTTTTTAATATTGAATAATTAAAATTTATGTAAAAGAGATTTACAGTAAAACCTTCAAAGTTGACCACCTCTCTATGTTAACCGAAATTTATTAGTTTGAATGGTCACAATGCATTTTCAATGGAGATTTACCTCTCTATGTTGACCACCTCCGTAAGTTGTATGTTGACCACTTTTTCGTAGGTTTTACTCTCTGTAACTTGACTACAGCCACCCAAAAGTGAATAATTTCACAAATGTGAAGCTAAATTTTTTACCTTCAAACACAACTTTGAAAACCCAACCTTCAGATTAAGGCATAATTCTGTCCTTGAAAGTGCACTACAGAGCTCAACTTCTGGAATGAGTGATCATGAAAGCACAAACCTGTAGTCTTTCTGCATTGGCATAGTCAACAGCTGCGTCAGTAAATGCTTTGAATGCTGTTTATTGGATTAATTCTGCTTGGAACAAAGCTACGCAAACCACGATTAAGAACTGCTTCAAAAAAGCTGTATTTGTTACAGCTACAACATCGGTGCAAGAGGATGAGCTTCTTCTATCTCCCTTGCCAGTTTTTGATGGAGTTGATTTTGACGATTATGTTGCTATGGACGATGAGTTAGTAACATGTGTTGAACCAGACCCAGAGGCAATCTTCAATGAGATACTCTCTGCAACTAAGCACAGAGAGGACTCTAAGGTACAAGAAATAGACGGCGAAGAGGATGATGATCCTAGTGAGGACGAAACTGAAAAGTACCCAACTCTGAAGGGAGACGATGTAAAGCGCATGATGGAGCAACTTCAAGATTTCGCTGCAGAAAAATGCCCAAGCATGCTTAATGAACATTTAAACTGTGAAAGTGCTTTTTGCAGTTACCTAATGAACAAAAAGAGGACTCAAACAAAAATTGAATTATTCTTTCAAAAATTGTAAAAATGGGCTGTACCTTCAGTAAAAATAAAAATGAGTAAGTGCTAATTTTTTTCTTAAAAACTACTAAAAAAGTTTACTAAATTTTTTCTAATATTGTACTGAATATTTTCTAAAAATTCCCTAAGTTGACCACCTCCGTATATTGATCACTTAGTTACAGTCCCTTCGGTGGTCAACTTATGGAGGTTTTATTCTATTTACTTAGCAGCAAAATAAAAATTCAGGGAAAAGTATATAATTTTATCAAAATAGCAGTGCTACACGTTAGTTGTTTACTTTAAAATGAATGTTTTCATTTATATATGATGTCATATTCAGCTGCAATAAATAAGTTTTATTTAATTTTTAATTTGGTTATAGTTCTAGATAAAAATTTCTCTATAGTGATTAACTATTGAATACCGAACCTTTATTAAAATGAATTATAATTTGTGCAATCATGGTGAGTTAATAATGAAACCCTATAACTTATGAAAAAAATGTATGGATACATTATGCAAATTATATATATTTCATTCGTAACATTTTATCCTTTCTAGAGAATTAATAAATTCATCTGAGATGTGTAAAAATCGATAAAATGATTTCGATTTTTTAATCGAATTTTTTTTAATATTATACACAGGGTAGGGAAGAGTGGGGTGAACACTTTACAGAATTGTAATTTTATTTACTAAATTTTCATGAAATTGTAATTATAAACTATATTTATAATGTTCTAACCTTTGTACATGCATAAAAAATAGCAAATATATATTTGTAGAGAAAGTTGGTATATAAAATTCTTTTGTAAATCTGTTCTAACTGGTCAAATGTGACCCATCATGGGATACCTATGATTGGCTATGGGATACCTTTGATTGGCTATGGGACACTTTTGATGATTTATTTGAAATAAAATAAACTGAATTTTACACATACATGTTACGAATTACCTTTCTGAAATAAGACTTTAGTATCAACTTATAGCTGTTTTATATTGAGAAAAAGAACCAGAAGTTAAACAAAAAATTATTGATGAAACTTACAAAATAAAATCCAATTAGTACTATACTGATATGTGCAAAGTCTATGAAATGACTGTTAAATATATTTATAAATTTCAAAGAATGTTAAATGCACCATTTATAGGATTGGACATTTGGACAAGTTTAAAGGAAATGTCATGCAGCAATTGCCAGAATAGTTTCTCCTACATGTGATAGGGGCGGCAATTTAAATTTAAGAACAATGACGTCAAAGTACACCTGGCTCACATCTGGAATGCCTGGGAAATAGAACTTTCATACATCATCTCATTTCTTTAAAAACGTGATTTTAAAATACAATTCTTCTTTCCCCTGAATAACCCCTACAAATTACCTGCAAGTCTTATGGTAAAAACTACACACCTACAACAATTTTATAATTTTTTATATTTTTGTGAAATGGGAACAGACTTATGTTATACCTTGTATAACAAAAATAGGAAACACACAAAATGTTTCACACATGTCATTATTTACATTACAATAATATTTTAAATAATAAATATAACATTTTATATTGAAACCTAAGGATTATATTGAATATTCGCTATACACTAATATAGTTCAATGAGAAACATTTACAAACTGTAATGACCATGGGTGTCACAATTCATATTTCTGAGTATTGAAAAAAAGTAGACAAAAAAGTATTTTTTAATGTCAAATATATCTATTTACTATTCTATATATATATTCCCTAATTTTTTGCATGATTTTTAGGTTGCAGTGTATCTGAAGCATTATTGAAACATCCAACAGTCTACGATAGTAAAATCCCATGTCAATTGCATTTATAATAACTTTGGAAGTAAGTAAAAAGTAGAAACACCACTTGCACTACTACACAAAATATCCCTTATTGGGCTTGACAAAAAAAAAAGTTATATATCTGAAAGTCAATATAACCAATGACATTAAATAACCTAATTTCCTGCCTCATAATATGTTGAAAAAAAACATCGTATAATCTGCAGGTGAAATTTTCACTTTAAAGAAATTCACACAATCTACAGGACTAACGTTCACCTATAAGGGAAAAATATTGAATGTAGTGTAAAATATTTTAATTTATAACTTTTGTATTTAATATAACACTTGATAAATAAATAAATATTAAATAGAAGATTTAAAATTCAGTACAAAAATATTTGCAATTCTATTACACATAAGTAAGAATAAATTTGGAAGATTTACATTACTTAGTATATAGACATTATAATTAAATAAGTTAATTACTTAAACATATGTTTAAATAAAATATAAAATCCTTGTACTAGTTTTTTTTGTCTTATTTTTATTTTAATATGATTCGGTCCTGACGACTATACGCTTTCAACATCTGCAGTGATAGTGCCATCTATTAAACTACAAGAGAAATATAAAAAATCAAGCAAAAATCATCCCAGAATACACTAATGTTATATGTCATTTAAAAAAAAGATAAAAAATACACAAAATGTAAGGATGTTTTAATTTAACCCATTCACTACCAACCACAAGTATACACGTGGTTTTTCAATCTAAAATTACACATTTGTACTGGAAATTTCGAATGAAGAAATTTTAGTAATAAATATTTAATCTATGATCTTTCATAATGTCATTTTCTAAATTAATAATTTGCTGAACTAGCTATTTTTACAGACATTATTTTATTTTTTCAACACATAGATAGGCATTGTACCTGTTTCGAAAATCTTAAAAACATCTCTAAAATAACAAAATAATTTTCATTTTATGTAATCATGAAATGTCTGAAATTAAATAAAGTAAATATTGCTATTAGTATTTCCTGGTATGAATTCGAACTTTCTAAATAAAATAAAATTCTCATTATTTTAACCCGGCAGTGAATGTGTTAATCAAAGGACTTCATTTAAAAATTAACACAGATTTAATAAGTTGCACTGTTTTTAATTTAAATGAAAAATTGAAAATTCAGTGTAAAGATATTTGCAATTCTATTACACATAAATAAGAATAAATTTGGAAGATTTACAATACTTTGTATAGAAATTATAATTAAGTAAGATAATTACTTAACATATGTTTAAATAAAATCGTTATACTATTTTTTGTCTTATTTTTAATATTAATATGAGTCAGTCTTGATCAGTATACACTTTTAACATCTAAAGTGATGGCGCCACATACTGAACTATGACAAAAATATAGAAAATCAAGCAAGCATCATCCCAGAATATACTAATATTATATTTCCAGAATAAAAAATAAATACAAAATATATGAAACGAAAAGATGTTTTAATTTAATCAAAGGACTTCATTTAAAAATTAACAAAGATTTAATAAGTTGCACTGTTTTTAATTTAATATTTATTCAAAAATTATAATAATCAAAATCGAAACTTACCCATTATGTTACATCACAAATTTGCATGGTAAAAATATAAACAATACTTAATATTTTATTTAAATACATCAAAATCAGAAGAATCAGTATATAAAAAATAAATGAAAAGATGTTTTAATTTAATCAAAGGACTTCATTTAAAAATTAACACAGATTTAATAAGTTGCACGGTAGCACCATCTGTTGATTTTTAAGGAAGATATTTGTGAATTAGCTCAAAAAAATATGTTTATTGACATTTACAAAGATATCAAGTAGGAAAATTTGCAGATAATCTGCGGTGGTGTATAATCCACTTTACAAGAAAAATTAAGTTTTTTAATGTATAATCCATGGATTATAGGCAGGAAATTAGGATACTTAAGAAAAATAAGAATCTACAAATAAATGTTGTATGTTTATCTCAAAAATCTTAATTTGGTACTTCTCTATTATCCAGTCGACAACTTTTCATAACAAAAAACTATTAGTCCAGGGGAAATGTACATGTTACCTTGCAAAAGGTCGGGTAGAAGATTTTATTTTTCCGACTTATATATGATGAGGCCAGCATGGAAAAACCGAATTATCCAACAAAATTTCTTAAGGGAGAATTTACTGTGGTCAAAAAACAACAAATTTTTGCGACTTTTTTTGTTGTTTTTTAAATATCTCGAGACTCGTTGTCGTAGCGTATTATTTGTTAATTACAATGTTAAAGAAGACAAAATTCTCTAGAACTTTCATATTTACAACTTTTTAATACACTCAATAGCAAGCGCAGTACGACATTTCAAAAATAAGACATTTTTTTCGATTTCCTTAAAAACCGTGGAAAATGTAGTTTTCTCCTGATGATTCAATGTTCCCCACTGATATAGTGATGTACGTCAACTTCTACATATTGACAGCAGAAAAGTATCTATTATTTGCACACCCTCTTCTTCATTTTAATCACAACAGACATATTTTATATTCAATAAATCTATATAATTTAGCAAGTAGGGGAGAGTGTGGATGACTGAGCCAATTTTCATATTTAGACAGTAACTTTAAGTATATACAATTGTTATTTTTAAAGTACTGTTTAAAAGAATATTTCAGCATTTAGTAACTTATTGGCACGTCAGTTTCAATGAAAAAAATCTTGTTTAATTTTAATAATTTTTTTTATAATGCATACATATTGTTCATTTTATTCCATAAACATTTTATTCTATAGTACAATGGTATATTTTATTTACCAATTATTGATGACAAATGCTTTAATGTTTTACTGTTTTAAGTATAGCAAACATTGAATTGTAGTTCCATATAAAAGAAGGAACTCAAAAAATAAATATATCTTATGTAACAAATACTTTTATCTTATAAAATACCTACAATAAAAATGACAGCAGATTATTTCATTAACTAATATTATGTATTTATATCTATTGTAAAATAAAAAAA
Source organism: Maratus michaelseni (assembly GCA_963931845.1). Lineage (NCBI taxonomy): Eukaryota > Metazoa > Arthropoda > Arachnida > Araneae > Salticidae > Maratus > Maratus michaelseni. The sequence continues at coordinate 259,680,237 of OZ007600.1, read as the reverse complement.
TTCTATCAATAAAATATTTCAGATCACAATTTTCATAAAATTGTTCAAAATATTAGTTTTAGTAAATATTGTTAACATTTTCCCACTTTTATTATATAAATATAACAAGAGATTATAAGATTTTAGCGTGCAAAAATATATAAAATTTTAAGATTTTATCTATTAAATGACTTAAAGCTCAAACAGAGAAACTTACTTTGGTTGTTGAAAAATACACTTTGTGGAATATTCTAATCTTCTGTAATATGTACTGTTTTGAAACTATATCTGTTGAATGATCTTAGTGCTACCATTTATTAAATGAAATACCAAGTTATTTATAAATGTAAATCATATAAACATTTTTGTTGTTACATTCAACCCCTACCTCATTCAAGTCCACTTTCCCTACACAATAAAGTAAGGTACGGTATATGACTGCATAAGCTAAATGAAAAAATGTATTTTAATAATAATAATTTCTACGGGATATTTAACAATATTTTTGTCTCTTTGATGGGACTGTTGTAGGATTATTAGCATTCAGTTATCCTGAATAGAAGATATATCAGGATCGTGTTCCTCTACAGCAGGGGTTCCCAAACTTTTAGACCGACGTACCACTAAATAATAAGTTCATACTTCCGCGTACCCCTAGGTAACAAACGTAAAGCTAATATAGAAAAACCTCTAAAAAAAGAACCTGACTAAAACAAAATATATCTTCGGTCTTTTGTTTCCGTCATAGCAGGTTTTATTGTATTTAAAAATGAATGATTACATTACTGAATTGGTACTAAGATTGACTGCTTCATAATAACATTCAAGTAAAAAGTATTATCACCATTAAATTTTAACAATGCATATAATATCAAAATACAGTGTTTTGGTATAGGAAAAAACCACAATACTTAATGACATATTGGCAAACACTGATTCATATACTGTTACTGTAACATGATGCATTCTGTATTTTATTCCATGCACCAGTATCGGACTTCTGCGTTCCAGTAGCCGGAACTTCGCGTACCAGTACTGGTATGCACTGGTACACGTACCATATTTTGTACCAACCTCTGCTCTAGAGGTATTTTTTCTTTTTCCCAGGCAGTTGTTTGTCGCCCATCCGCTCCTCCCCATACCCACTTTCTCTGTAACCAGTGGGTACGTAAGTTGGAAAAATAGCCTCATTTTTGAAAGGCCGTACAGCACTTAAGAAAGAGGGTGTGCAAATAACAGATAATTTACAGCTATCAATATGTAGAAGTTGACATCCATGATTAAATCCGTGGGGAACATTAGAAACATCTGGACAAAACTACGTATTTCACGGTTTTTAAGGAGATTGAAAAAATTGTCTTAATTTTGAAATGTCGTACTGCATTTCCTATTGAGTGTATAAAAAAGTTTTAAATATGAAAGTTGTAGAGAATTTTGTCTTCTTTAAGATTGTAATAAACAAATAATACGTTACGACAACGGGTCTCAAGATATTTAAAAAACAACAAAAAATGTCTCAAAATTTTGTTGTTTTTTGGCCACAGAAAATTCTCCCTTGAGAAATTTTGTTAGATAATTCAGTTTTTACATGCTGGCCTCAGTATATACAAGACAGAAAAAAAAATCTTCTACCCGACCTTTTGTAAGGTAACGCCTTTTTTTGGTACATTTCCCCTGGACTATATGGTCAAACTGTAAGATTAAATGCCAAAAATGCAGTTTATTTAGGCTAAATAATTTGGCTTCTCAATAATGATAATTTACAAATCAAAATCACATATATTCTACACACATTTAAGTCTACTCTTGCATATATACCCAAAATGCAACTATTTTTTTTTTCACTTTTATGCTATGTTTGCATGCTTTAGTTTTTTTTTTTTTGCAACCCTGATGACTGACATGTTCTGTCAACACCAGATTTTCCACCCAAATCAGTGTGATTTTCGAACAACAATCACTTCTCTCCTGAATTTAGATGCATAATCAATTTTGTTGTATGATCGTCATAGCACATGTTCAGGTTGTATCTTTCTGAGCTTTTATTTTTTACGTTTTATTGATACAGTATAGGATCAGTTATCCAGATTGTTTGGGACCTTGGGTATTCTGGATAGGTGTTTTTTTTTCGTAATTTGGAACACTTTACATATTAAGAAAAGTACAAAATAACTAATATCACAAATGGTGATAAATATGAATAATATATGTTAAATATATATATACTGACAACTTCGTTAATTGAATAACTTATTTACCCAGAATAAAAAACATTCTAAATCACAATTATAAAAACTAGAGAATCGAACCCGGGATTCCCGGGTTACAGAATGTAAACAAAAACCTTTTTTTTTTCCTAAATCTAATAGATTTTTCATATTTTTATTTGTCAAGGTTGCTGCATTTGCTAATTCTTTTTTGTTTGTTTGTTTGCTTTCTTTTCTCGTGCGTGAAGCGCTCATACGCAGTAATTGTTTTCGGACTAAGCATTCATACATTCGATTTAGTGATCGCGACATTAACGAATTTCGAGGTTTTTTTTTTTTTGTATTCCCAATACAGCGAGATCACTGCATCCAGTGATATTTTCTTTGTTTTGTTTTCATTATATTTATTATTTGTCATCTTATGCATGCAATATAGTGATCGCGTTATTAACAAATTTCATGTAAATTCGTTTTTTCCAACTTCACAATGATAGTTAACATTTTTTGTAATACTGATGAAATGTGAATTAAAACGTAGTTTCTTACTTCTGATATTAACTTTTTATAGGCATCTTATTAAATTTGTGAAATAAAATTTTTATATTTTATTCATAAAAATGCAATATCTTCTGTTTATATTATCTGTTAAAATATCCTATGTTTGTTTATGATATAATTAAATAATTCTTCTTTTAAATTCTTAAATTATTACAAAGCATCCTTTTGTCCAAAATCGTCTGAACTATTTAAATTTTGTATCCGGTATATCGCTACTCTCATCTAAAGTCACCCTATTCTTGTGGGTTTTTTTAATCTCAAAATTCATTAATTTTTCTATCTGTAACTATTTAAAAATATATAATGGCAACATTCTTGCATTTGTTTATTGGGCGTTTCAAAATTTATGCTTGAAAATTATTTTATAAGCCATAATAAATCAAGCAATTAAGATATAGTTTTCAAACAAATTGCATTTGAAAATAGATTTTTCCCCTATATAATGGTGTAAAAATTGAAAATGTGCTATGTTTAGAAATTTAAAAAATTGTAGTAGCAAAAATCGTAAAACTGAAATTTCATCGTCAACTGTTGCCATTCCCAAAATGATGTCAACGTTACGCACAGACACGTTTGTCCTTTATAATATAGATATTACATTAACAATTAAAAATCAGTTTTGGGACTTAGGAGCAAAATCCTTCGAGTTGGATTTTTGCAACAATTGTGTTAAAGCTGGTTGGTTCTAGCATGTCCTCTTGCACTAATTGTCCTTGTATCCTGCATATTGACATGATTTGCTGTTCATGGAAGTAGCTTCTATGCTGCATTCTACAAATCAGTTGTTCAATGAAAAATATCAGTTATTATGTGTTTTTAATGCTTTTTATCGTAATTTTTGCATCATATATATTTTTTAATTTATTTATTGAAATTGTAAATTAATATATGAAAGCAATTATCATTTATTTATTTTTTAATTTGTGTTGACTTTAGAAAAAAAGGGCTGCCTGGCAGAAATTCTTAAAAAAAAGAGCATACAGTTGTCAAAAAAGGCAATTGCATACTGTTCCAAAAACATATTTTAAACTGGATTGTTTAAAGTCCCCTTTCATCAGCTGAATTTCACGACCATTCAACAAATTTTGCGATGTTTTCTTGTGATCGAATGACGAACTTTGCAATATCTTTGAGATTTTTCATTCAATTGACAGATAAATTTCTCAGTTTTTTTCCAGGAATTGAATGATGATTTTCGAGATTTTTTTCCGTGATCAATTGATGAACATCACGAATTTTTGCTTTTATCGACCGGCAAATTTTGCAGCTTTTTCTTGTGACCGATTGGCATAAATTGCAGGGTATTTTTCGCAACCGATGGCAAATTTTTCATTTTTTTCTACAACCAACTGAAGATTTTCATGATTTGTTTCAATGACTGAATGACAAAATTTGCAACTTTTTTCTGCAACTCACTGACAAATTTCATGATATTTTCCTTCTACCGATGGACGAAGTTTGCAGTTTCTTCCATGACCGATCGACAAATTTCACGATTTTTTTAAGAGACTGACTGCCAGATTTTATGTTTTTCCTGTGACTGAATTAACGTGATATTTTCCTGTGAACAGTTGGTAAATTTCTGGATTTTTTTCCATGATTTACTGGCAAAATTCATGATTTTTTTTCATGCAATCGCTAGACGAATTTCGCAATTTTTTCCTGTGACTGACTGAAGAATTATTCGAATTTTTTTTTTTGTTATTAAAATGAAGCAAATTAAGCTTTGGTTTTCATTTTACATTCTGATTTTTGGAGAGTTCTAGATACAGGGATGCCAGATAACGGATCCTACACTGTATTCAATTTTTATTTCTTTTGACTATGGCTCCTACTGTTTGTTTACCAGTTAGTGATATTGTGAGGAAATATCAGGTTATTTTGAAAGGTACAGCTAATTTGTTAAGCTGGTTATAAGCCAATTTTGAGCAAGGATGGATAGATATTTTGTCACTCTCACAGAGCTTTTCAGAGATAGATTTGTTTTTTAATTTTTTGGGGTAGTTGGATTAAGTAAATCGAGCACAGTTTGTATGTCTTAAAATGTTAATATGAAATTATGTCAAAAGGGTAATGCGTTGAATGGTTTATCTTGGACACACAGGAATTGTATTCTTCCAGAAAATGCTAAGAGAAAAGAATGTGGTTAGTGAAAAGTTACTTAGGTATGGATCTTGGTTTGGTGGATCTAATGAGATGATGCTAGAGGAGGGATATTTTGTTAACCTTTGAAATTGTTATTGGAGTAAAGATGTGTGATATTATTAAGCAGTATGGTTTTGGTAGCAACACCATGGCAGATAGGAGGTGGTTCATTAATGAACGGGTGTTGAAAAGTATAGAGGATAAGTCAGAGAAAATCGGAGGTGTTGAAGTAGATGAGTCGATGATTGGTAAGCAGAAGTATGGGAAAGGACATGCATTTGATGGACAGTGGATATTTGGAAGTGTTGAGAGATATTCAAGTTGGAAGTTCCTGGTTGCTATCCACAACAGGACACAGGAGATTTTGAAAGAATGTATAGAGCAGTGAATTGTGAAAGGAAAGACTATGTGTAATGATTGTTGGATGGTTTATGATAATTTAGGAAAAGTTGGTATAATTGGCTAAAAGTGAACCATAATCTTCATTTTGTTGATCCTTCTACACACTAATACCATAGAAAGTATGAGGTGGCATATGAAAATCACATTGTTGATGTATTATCGTCAAAGCGATTTTACATTTTATCTGGCAATGGTTCTTTTTGATAGAGCATGTTCAGACCAAACATACATGTTTTAATAAATTTTTGGATATTATAAGGAGAATAAAGTGGGAGAACTATAAAGTAAAAGTTTCTTGATTATTTCATGCTTTCTATGGTAATAAGTATTTTTCCCAGTTAAAAAAAAAAAGGATAAAAAAAATGTGTTAATGATTTCTATGACATGTTTTTCATGTATTTGATGCTTCTATAATTTTTGTGTTTTGTTTTGCCAATTATTTTGTGTGTGTGTTTTTTTGCCATTATGTGCTTTTTATGAATATTTAATTTTTATGTCAGGACTTGGCAGGTTTTATTTTATCAATTATGTGCTTTTATAAATTTTGCTTTACAAAATATTTTCACATTTTTTTTAAACATATTTATGCTTATTTTGATATTTTATAATTTTGAATCGCAGTATTTTTATGTATTTAACGAATTTTAAACATTTTTTACAATATTTTAAAGAAGTTTGGTGCCCTTCTGTTTATTTGATGCTAATTTTAATTTGTGGCAATAATTTCGAAATTTATGTTTTAAAGAAAAGAATTTTTCCTTCATTTTGATGTTTTCAAAATTTGTAATATAAGTATTTTTATGTATTTACCGTTTTTTTCCTTACGAAATCCTTTTTTTTTTTTTTTTTTTTTTTTAAGAATAACATTTGGAATGCATATTGCTTCATTTGCTCTATTTTTAAACATTTAATCAAGGTATTTAAATTTTTTTACATTAAGCCTAACGTTGCGATAAATCCATGAACCTAGATACCTTCTAGGTTCATGGATAAATCACCACTCGCCAAAAATGAGTTTATTTACCAAATAAAAAGTTGGCGACCGTTGGGCGTATATGCAAGCTGCTCGCACATTTAATCCATCTACATATCGTAGAAATACAAAATCATTGAATAATTAATAGAAAGGATAACTTACCACACCCTACAACGCTGAATTTATCAAAATGGCGACATGACGCTATGTGGAAGATACAGATTAGAAATACTTCGATTAAAAATCCATGTTCGATTTACTATTTTTTCATGGTGCCATCTGTTATTTGAGCAAATCGATAAAAAAATTTTAACCACATTTTATGTTTTGCTTTTGCAAACAAAACTAGGTCACGCCTGTTTCTCCTTAGAACTCTGCTCAAAATAATTGGTAATTGTTTAAATCATATTTTTAAATAGTTAAAAACAAATTAAATCACACAGAAACTCAGATTATGCTAATAGAAATAAAGAGGTTATTTTTTAAGAAAAGCAGTCTTTATGCCTTAATTTTCTTTGGACTTTTTTACGTCTTCTAGCCTCAATTTTTGACGTAAGTTTCGTGGTAAAACTAAAATTATTAAAACAAAATATAATGTCTATGTAAAAAAAATATGTACAATCTATAATTTATGTCAAAAATTTCCAATCGCTATATTTTCACTTATAATCTAATATATTAAACAGTCACCATAATATTTAAGCATACTTACCGTATATTTCGAAGTACAACATGTAGTTTTGGTAGAAGAAAACTGATCTAAAATTACTGATTAGCGTTATATACTGGTTATAAAAAATTTAATTAAAAATTATTAACGGAAACAACAACAAAAATATGATCATAAGAACACAGATTTCTAATATTTAGACATGCTATTTATTTATAGTGAAGGTTCATTTTTGCATGTAGCTATTTATTTAACAAACCATGGAATAGATGTGGTTCTCTAAGGAATTGGCTTATAAATAATTTTAAAGAATGTATGAAGAATTTTGTTATTGTACCGCTACTCAACCTCCATTTAGATTTGACACTTGTAGTGAAAGTGGAGGGAATAACAAGTATTAACTCCAACAGATGGCGCTGTCCATGTAATTTTTTAATGGTAAAGAGAATATTTTTTCATGCATGTATGAAGTATATTTGTATGTTAACATTTGTTAAATATTGATTAAAAAGTGTGTAGATTTGGTCATATTAACACTGGCAAAGAAAAAAAATATTAAAACAACTTTCTGATTTAATTAAAATTTTATTTCTGCATTATTATTTGTAGATTTTTTTCTTTTTCATCTATCATTGCACAATTGGTTTTACCATTTCATTTATATTTTTTAATTTGTTAAAGAGTAACTATAATTTTTGTTGGATTTACATATTATCTATAAGAAAAACATTAAAAAATTGATAAAATTATTTTATTTTTTTTTAAATATTCATTATAAAAAGGAAATTTCTACAAATTGAATTCAAAATTTAAGCTTACAGAATGAAATCTTGCACCTTATATGCCACTAAAATTGCTGTTACAAATCTATTAGGATGAATTCTTATTTGCTGAACATATTACACACATACTATATTTAGATATATTTATATTGAATATTTTGATAGTTTTGTCTATATATGCCTAACATCCAGTATTTTAATTTGAAATTCTTTTTGACAATTTACATGTTTCTGTTGTCACATCCATTTTTTTACTAATAAATCACCTTAAAAATTTATATTAGATAATATCAACAATACAGTAGAGAGTAAATATTTGCACAACTTGGGAACAGGGCTTGTGCAGATTTTCAGGAGTAAGAATTGCACTGCTAGATTGTGAAAAATAAGAAATTGTTTACTCTGCCCCCACATTCCACATCTAAAATTTTACTTGTTTGCCACGAAATGGCAAATGGGATAGGGGAAATTTCAGTGAAGTGTAGAATTTATATGATTCTACTCTTACTCTGATTCTCCTAACTGGATGCTCATAAGAGCATTAAATCGTTAAAGTAATGGACCTCATTAAAACTGTGCAGGATGAATTTTCAGAAGCTTAATCTTAAGATATTTAGTTTGACATTTATAAATTTCTTCAAAGCTGTATTACGTATAGTAAGTATTAAATTTATTGAAAACTTTATTTTCTATGTTTATTTAAATCTTTAACCATTAGTGAATTGTGTGTATATATTTTTACTTTCTTCTATAAGTAACAGAAAGTGTGTTACAATCTAAACTTTTTTCAACTTCCCATTTTTGATAGATTTACATGTTTTACGGGTCAGACATTGCAAAAAACGTATTTTTACAAAATGTCTGTCTGTCTGTGTGTGTGTGTCCTCTTTGTATCATTGAAAAGTGTGTGAAGTTATGCATTGCATTGAACCAAATTCCATTTATATGTTTTTGGCTATGGCCATCAGATCCCAGTTGAAATTGGCGATATTCTACCAGAAGGGGGCGCTGTGATAGCAATTTTTGTTCTATTTTCATCTTTGTAGGTGTGAAAAGTGTATGAAATTATGCAGAGAATTGAACCAAATTTCATTTATATTTTTTTGTTATGGCCAGTATGTCCCAGTTGAATTTGGGGATATTCTGCCGGAAGGGGATACTGTGATAGCGATTTTTTGTTACTAAAATGCATAATTACAAAAATTATGATAATTATGGTTTTTGAAGTACTAGCATGCATAAAATAGAAGAAAGTTTTCAGATTGTCACAGCTGACTAGTTATGTTTGGGTCATTTTATTAATTAAGATGTTAAAGTACATTTATATATATGTTTTAGGTCATTGATTTTGCCTGGAATGCTTTTGCTGCATGATTGCTTTCCAAAGCTTTTAATTTTACTTTAGTCTTTATCTGAAGAAAAGCAGAAGTAATAAAGGTATGTTATTCATTTCGCAGTTTTTTCCTTATTATTTATGCAATTACCAAATTTATAAATTTTTAAAAAGTTTGTATAGTATTGTAAATTTTTCTTTGAATAAGTATTTTTTTTTTCGAAACTCATCATAACTTTCAATTATAATTAGCATAAAGTCCGACTGCTGCTGATATTTGTGAGACTTAAAAATTCAACTTCATTAGAAAATGACTGTAAAAGAAAATTACCTCAAAATTTACTTAAAAAATTGAGGGGTGCATGTGATGAATATTTGTGATTTGGATAGCTGGCCTCTGTATGTATGAACATTGGTCATTGTACACTATTAGGCGAGAGATCACCTTTAAAATGGTCAAAAATTCAATTTCAAGATTTTGATGTCAGTAAATAGTGCATTTTATTCTTAGTAAAAAGGTACCAATGTTTTTCAGAGACGATAATTATTGACGAAGAAATAAAGTAAAACGCAATCGTCATTCTTTGTTTTTGAATGGAGAGTGAAAACTTTAAATGCATTTAATTCACAACAATGATTTTCAAATTGCGCGCATGATTTCTCCAAAAATAATTTAGATAGAACCTCAAAAATTTTCAAACTTATTAATGTTGCAACAATGAACAAAATGAATTAGAATCTTTTAATTTGGTCAATAAATTAAAAAATAATTAACTGTAATTAAATTAAAAACGCATTTTGAATGCACTTTTCGATGAATTACAGTTAATTATTTTTTAATTTATTGACCAAATTAAAAGATTCTAATTCATTTTGTTCATTGTTACAACATTAATAAGTTCGAAAAATTTTGAGGTTCTATCTAAATTATTTTTGGAGAAATCGTGCGCGCAAGTTTGAAAATCATTATTGTGAATTAAATGCATTTAAAGTTTTCACTCTCCATTCAAAAACCAAGAATGACGATTGCGTTTTACTTTATATCTTCGTCAATAATTATCGCCTCTTAAAAACATTGGTACCTTTCTACTCAGAATAAAATGCACTATTTACTAACATCAAAACCTTGAAACTGAATTTTTGACCATTTTAAAGGTGATCTGTCCCCTTGAGTAGCAGTTTTGTATTTCAATTTTAAAACTATGAAACATTGTGAACAACATGAAATTTTCATAAAAACTATTAGATTTTAATCAAATAAAATTTGTTTAAAATGTTTTTCTTTTCCTGTTTTTTTCTACTATTTTGTTTTTTAATTGAGGCATTAAGATGCATATACTACATGAAGGCACAAACTGCATAAACAAAAGAAATATAATATTTTGATTTTTAGTGAAAAAAAATCATATTTTTTTGTATGCTGATTCTTATACATATTTGATATTTGTTGTAAAGGATTTTTTTTTTTTTTTTAACATTCATTCCTTTTTTTATGCTGAATTCTTGTTTTCTTTTTAGGTACATACATATCCATTCTTCATGTCACTTCCGTTTTTTCTAAAAATACAGCTAACTCTTTTGCAGTATGGACTCACTGGTATGACATAAGTTAATTTTTTTATTGTATTAGCAGCTTAGTAATTGCAGATTTTAATTATTCAAAAAGTCAGTGCCATATTGTTCTTCCATAGTTGGTACTAGAGATAAGATAGTCTTGGACCAAGCATTGGCATAAAACAGGCTCATTTATACCAGTCTTTGGGGTTGGGGTCAAATTGTAATTTTTTTATTCACAAATTGAAAAAAAAAAAAAAAAAAAAAACAAGAAAATTGAGCTATATGAGAAACAAGAATGTTATCTGAGTTGCTTAAAGAGTTTAAAAATTTTTTAAATGTCAGTTTGAAAAAGAATTGAATTATTATCATGAGATATAAAGAGAAGAATACCATCTGAAGCATTTGCACAGTCAGTGTTAGTAACATAAATAGTCATGGGATATCCCTTGCCTACCCATTCTTTCTGTTTGAAGACATTTCCCAGAATTACTCAAAAAAGAACTTATGTCTTTCTGCCATAATTCTATAATGATATTTTAAAAGACTAAAAACATGGCTTTTGCAGATTTCTGCCAGTGGTTGGGTATAAATAACAAATTTGCTATTTCAAACAGATTTTCAGGGACATAAAAATCATTTACATGAGTGAGTATTTAGAATGAATATTTATTTCTATGTGAGAAGGTACTTTTAAATGAGAAATTAATCTTGAAACAATATTAATATATAAGTAACAATTTTCTGCTGTGTACTTTTGGTATCAGATTGAAGCTCTGATGACATAAAATTTTTTAGGCTTGTATTTGAAATTTCATGACTCTGACTCTTAAAAAAGAAGTGCATGTAGAACAGGATGTCCCTTCCCTCAGTTATTGACCTGAACGGTCGTGGACCATTCACGGAAGATGTCACTGAAAAAAATTTAAAGCTAAATTCAATAAGTTTAAGACAGCGGAATTCAGGCAAACGAGGCATTTAATATGTTCGACAACCACTGCAGCTTCAAAATCATTATAGCTTTTATTTGACGAAAATGCAACTTTAGATTGCAGAATTTCAGGTAACTTGAGAAAAATGACCAGTATTAGCAAATCAATCAGGTATCATGTGTTCGACCATGACAATACATGGCCATATGCAGATTTAGTGAATCAGCAAAAATTAATGGAGTTTTGTTGGTATAGGTTAACACATCCTCCATATAGTGCTGACTTTGTTTCCCCCAGTTTATCTATTATTTTGTTCTTTACAAAATTTCTTGAATTGTAAATACTTTAATAATGATGATGTTGTATTGCACTTAGTTCAGTTATTTGTCTAATAAAACCAGAAATATTATGAACATGGAATAATGTTACTGCCTGAAAGATTGCAAAAGTTTTATAAAAATAATGGACCGTGTGATACACTGAATAAAATTATTTCCTTGTATGGAAATATGTTCTTATATTTTCATTTAAAAATCCATATTTACTTAGTTGCCAAGCTAATATTAATCCATTATAGAATGTCTGCCAACTTCTACGCTTATTTTGAGTCAAATAATTCTTTTAGAACCAGAAATCTCATTTAACAAATGCAATAAAGTACAAAGACTGCATCTCGTTAAATAAAATCAGTATATAATTTATTAAATATTTTTCTGGTTCAAAACATGAATATTTGATTTAGAAAGGTGTAAAAGTTGGTAGACATGTTAAAGTATATGATTACATTGCATTATTAAAATTTACTTTTATGTTTATTATATATTCTATTCGTTCTTTGTTCAGAAGAGAATATTTTTATGTCATTAAAAGTTTTATAGAGATAAAATATATAAATCATTGTTAAGACATACATCATCAGTATAATAATTCATTATTTAATATTTTACTAAGAGGGAGAGGAAAATATGAAATGTGAATAAAAGCATCTTTAAAAATAACATTTTTGTTTCATATTAAAAATTTTACCAGAAAAACAGTCAAAATTTTCAAAATGAAATGAGCACCATATCTAAAACATTTAATTAATATTCGTTGACAATAATGTAATATTAATTTAAACTTCTTTGAGTGCTTAAATTTATATACAGACAGTGCCACTTTGTTCCCAGAATTGTTGCTAAAATAATGGGATTTTTTATAACTATTAAGTATCCCAAAGTTTTTCTACATAAAATTTTACAAAGTTGCCATTATTAAAAAAGGACTAAAGAAATATTATTTCCTTCCATAATTTATTCTTTTTATTGTAGGGTGCACTTTCACAAACCATTTGTTAATAGAGTCAACTACTTTTATGAATCAATTGAAAACAGAATGTAAAATATTTAATAAAATGAATCACTGCATTTCTATCCTCTCCTCTCCTCTCCTCTGCCATATAAATGCCTGAAATACACAGTGTTTATCAATATCATTATGTCACTAACACATGTTTGTCTTTAAGAATGTTAACATGTTATTGTTCATCATTGAAATGATTGTACTTATGAACATACATTTATGTAATGTCAAATTGTACTTGTTACAGATTAATTCACTTCAGCAGCCGGTTCCAATCTGTTGTCTCAAGTTCTTATCTCAAATCAACTGATTCCAGTATCTGATTAAAAAATATTTTGACTATCATGTGTCAAAGAAGGTTTCCTTGACATAATTTTTTTTAAGACTTTTAAATCATATAATTAATTTTGTGATATTTTCCTAATTTTAACCATTTAAAAATTTTTTTAGATTATTTTTCTCTTTTCAAATTTTGCATCTTATTCTTGCAGTTATGCAGAATGCAAGTGGATATCAATATTTCACTCACAATCGTATATTTTTATTTACAGGTTGAAGAATCAAATGGTGATGCTTTTGATATTAATTCCCTGCCTGATGAAATTATTTTGAAATTTTTTGGTTATCTAAAACAGAACCAACTGGGTCAAATTGCACGGTACATAAAGTTTATTTATTGCCTTCCTATTTAAATATTAGACACAAAACGGATAGTCAGATTTTCTATATGTTACTTATTTGTCTTGTATGAAATATACATTTTATACAAAAACTTCACAACTGAGATCAACCCATATTCTAATTCACTTGAAAAAATTGGAATTTAAATTTGCTTTAAGTTTTGAAACAATGACTTTTATTTCATTAGCAAATTGATATTTTAAACATCTGAACATAGATAATTCATCTCTATTTTTATTTTCAGTTTAAAAATTCCAGACAATTAAGGGATGATGACACTTATGAAAATATTCAGTGTATAAGTCAATACACATTAAAAACATTTAGTTATTTCAATTTAGTCAATTTACAGAGTTTTAACTCTTTCTGGCACAAACGAATTCTGTTCGTAAAATGAGAAATTACTCACTGACACCGGATTTTACAAATGACTTTTTTAGGAAATAAGAACTCCTTATCTTAAGCTTTCATTATAGAAACAAACGTTTATTAAAATATTCTTGGTGTCGAATGCAAGTTTGGAATTAAAATTCAATGTTCCCGGAGTGGGACCACTGTGCTGGAAAGGGTTAAACAGTTTAATCCATTAAAAAAAATATGCTGAAAGTAAAGTTATGATAAAAACAACCGCAACTACTGCTAGATACTACATACTGAAAGAGTTGTTTTATTAAAAATGGTTATTTATGGACTAAATATATTTGTCTGAACTTTTAACATCTTGTATAGTAAATGAATGTACACTAAATGAACTAAAATTTTGGTTCTTCAGTTAACAATTTTAACATTTTGTTTGTTTTTACATGTTTCCAAATTTCTGCCTTCTATGAAATATTCATGTTTCGTTATTATTAGAATGAAAGTTTTGCTTTGATTTTAGTTCATTTTAATAAGAAACTATTGTCTAAGTATTTTTTAAGAAAATTGCCCATATGGTTAAGTTTTGTGAGTGTTATCATGCTTACAGTAGAAAAAATAGCCTACTCATAACTTAAAATATACAAAAATTATATATATTTAATTTCCTAAACAACGAAATTTAAAAACATGAGATTGTTTAAATAGTTCTTTAACATAATGTATATATGAGTCGAAATATTTTTAAGATAATTTTTAAAACTTTCATAACTTTTGACATATTAAAAGTGAATTATTCTCTTTACCATTTTATAAAGCACCAACACCCCTATAAGAAAGTATCTCTTATTTTTTACTTTAGCCTTTTGATAATGATTATCAAAGTGCATCAACATCAAGAGATATATCAGATAATGTGTCAGATTTTATTTTTTTATTTCCAGAACTCTTGCAAAAGGGCAAATACTGATTTTTAATTGAATATACTTACATCTAAAGAAAATTTAGTTTCCATTTTAAAAGATATATTACTTATTCTGATGATGAATAAAAGCTACAGATTAAATAGATTTTTAAGGCTTCATATAAATAATAAATCTTGATTAAAACAATTTCAGGTTTATCACACACTAAAATTGATGATACAGTACGAATGATCGATATTTTTTGGTAACACTATTGTCACCATTGTCTTGAAAAATTAAAAAAACCCTTTGTTGCTAAAAATTTCGATTTTTTTTCTTTTTAATTGTCTGAGCACCACTCTTTAAATTTGTTATCAAATCATTTTTTCATTCAAATGCACTATTAATTATGCAAAATCATTTTCATTCTTATATGCATGGTAGGTAATATTATTCCCAATATCAAATATTTAAGCTGCTTTTTTTGTTTTTCTCTGAAATTATAAATCTTTGATTAAAGTCACTTTAAAGCTGATGATCTCATTTCATGGCTTGTGTGTCCTGAAAATTGGTTTAAAACATATATACTAGTGTAAACATTTCACATATTCTTATTCAAGTTTCAAGCAATTAAACATAATTCCTTTCATTTCTTCAAAATGTAAAACATCTGAACTTAATGTGGGAGATATGAATGATGAAAAATATTCAGTAGTAAACTCTTGATTTTATATAACAGGGTTGATTACATTCACTCAGAAAAAAAAAAATAATGATCTTTTTTTATCTATTTATATTTTAATATATCAATCAGAAATTTTCATAGAAGTAGGTATGTTTCTTTTTTAATGTCTCAAAAAAATTTCCATTGTGAAATAAAATTGGGGGTCAACATTAGAAAAAATATTAATTTAGTTTTCTTAACTATTATTTATATGATTTGTTATTAAATTTCCTGTATTTCAACAAAGTATTTTACTAGAAATAATAATTTAAAAAAAATTACATGCTTATATTTTTCAACCATCATAATCATTAAAATGTCATCACCAGTTAGCAGTCTACTGCAGTAAAATAATGTAGGACATTAATTAGAAAATAAGAAAATGCTATTGGATTCAATTTTACCTGTGAAGGAATGCATGAAAATTTCATGCATGGAAGTACTTAATGGAATGCCTAATTATGACAGTTTTACATTGTCAATGAGAAAAAAAAAGGTTCCATTAATAGATGTTTCTCACAAGTAAATTATCTACCATTATTGAAGATTCCATGATTCTTTTTAACCACACTATAAATATGTTTGAAATCAATGTTATACTTCTTTTAAATTTTCATTGGGAGATATCTTGGTGAATTTAATATATGAAGTGTAAACATTGTATTTGTCTCTGGTTTCCAATTTAAAGTGATCTAATATTTCAAATTAATGTACCAAATGTATGTACAAACAAGCATTTTCCTGTTTATGTTTTCATTTCTTGTTACAGAGTATGCAGAAGATGGAATGTGTTGACAAAGACACCAGTTTTGTGGAAAAAGGTGAATGTGAAATTTTTGCCATCTGATACATCCCAGACTGCTATACCTAAATCTTTCATTGAGAGACTACCATCTTGTGTAACTTCCATCAGATTAGATTTTTCCAAATTTAGAAACTGGACTGAGCCATTGGATTTTGAGGAGCTTTGTAGGAGACTGCAAGAAAAGTGTTCCCATCTTGAAGAATTAATTTTGACAGATTCTGAATTATCAGTCAATCTTCCCTCAGTTATAGCTTTATGCACTCTGCTTTTACAGGATGTAAAAAAATTGGTATTTCATTGTTCTAGATTTCCTCGCTATCATGAAAAAAGAGAATTTGGTGGTACTTCGAAAATTGAAGCTTTGGATCTTTCTTGTTGTAAACTCGGATGCTTCAATAAGCCCCCATTCTCAAGAATGCCATACTTGAAGGTACTGTGTTTGTATGGTACAGATGTAAACAATGAATGGTTTCAAGATGACACTTCTTTCTTGAATCAGTTACGTGTGTTGAATCTGGGAGGGACGTGGATTGGTTGCAGAACATTTCAAGCAGTGCAAAATCATGGAGTTAATTTGAAAGAGTTATATGTTTGTTTGGTTAATCTAGACGACAATCATTTAATCTTTAATAATTCAGTATTTCCTCGCTTAAAAACAATCTGCCTCAGAGGTTATTGTGTGACATGTAAGGGTATTGTTTCCCTCATTCAATCATGCCCTTCTTTGCAGAATGTCTATGTTGAAGAAGATGTGGCTGAATCTTTTGCAACACATCCTTTTGTTATTGCCAATAGATGTAGGTCAGGAATTGTAAAAGCCATTGGTTGGGATCATAATCATAGTGTAAATTATTTGAATAATTAACTGAATGTTGTATTAATGTGTTATCTGTGACATTGTAATTTTAAATAAATTTCTAATTAATGTTCCACCATGTGTTTTATTTTGTTAAAATTTATATACTATAAAAGCTACACACTCCACTCTCAATACCAAACATGGCATATGTCAGTTACATGGCAATCCAAGTATAGTTATGTTAATAAAAGAATGGACTGGCAAAATTAACAAAGAAACCAAATTCATAAACGCTATTCAACTTGGAAGTAAATTCATTAAATATTTCAGTCATCCCGTTTCTGCCAACTGAGATTTTAAACACCAAATTTCAGTATCAAACTTCTTATTTTAAAGAAGGAAAGCTGAGTTGACTAAACCAATAAAAATAAAATGTAGATATCTAAAATGAAACTAGATGTAGTTAATTGTCATTTCGATTTCAAATCAATTCAAGACAGTTTTTAATTTACCATTTTTTTTTTCGTATATTTAGAAATTTGAAAGATGGGAACTACCCCCCCTTTCCCCGTCCCCCCACTTCTGATGATATGCCTATCACTGTCAGCATTCTATAAATCTTGAATTTATGGGGAACAGAAAGGCTTGAAATGATGAATTTTGATCGTGGATTAGGATGCTTGTCATTAATTTAAGATTTTACTTTTTCTTTTCACTTATTTATTTATGATTAATAGGAATAAAAATTCCATTAATTGTTACGAAAAATTATATCAAAAGTTTTAATATAAATAATGTTGGATATTAAAACATTTGTTAAGTTGTATAAAAAATTCTAATGTAGTACATAATAATTAATTATGTAAAATCAGTTTTTGCCACAATTTTGAAGTCTGAGTTCTCTATTTTTCCGTTGTCATTTATTTTCATACTGCTTATTAAGTGGTTTCTTAATAATACTAAAAGAATAAACAAACATTTTTTTTTCAAGTTAATAGCAAAAATATGATAATTTTTTATGGATTTTGAATTTTTTATTAAATATGTATTTTTTTTTAATTTCAAGTATAATCGAGAGACAATGAAATAAGCAGTATAAATAAATGACGACTCATAAATAGGAAACTTGGATTTCAAAATCATGACAAATCTAGTTTTTTAAGATGCATTTTGACATTACACAATTAAAACTTTTGTTATTGTTTATTTTTACAATATAACGAATGTTATTTTATTTCTATAAAACATGCAGAAAGAAATGCAAAAATAAACAATAGTCTAAATGAATAACAGGCTTCCAAATTCATGATCAAACTGAAGTCAATTTTCATCATTTCAAATATTTTTGTTTTCCTTAAATATTTCTAAAAAATGTTACATTTTGATTTTGCATATACCAAACAGGGTAACATTTTGGGAGGGGAGGGGGCTACAAGATGATTTTCAAAAATTTTGATTGGTGCTTGTGTGTTTTTGGTTAGTTATGAGGTACTTGGCACCATTTTTAGTCTAAGTATAGTATATATATAATATTGAATCACCAACTCTGTCACATGTGAAACTAACTTTCTGGTGATTCCCATGGAATTAAATGTATTTAAACCAGCTATTATCATTAGTACATTATGATTCACATTGTTTGTTACATACTAAATAAAACATCGATCTTTCAGAGAGGAAACTGGAGGCTAATAAAGATGTACATTGGAAGATTCATATAGAAGTGCTTCTTTATAAGAAGTAGGGAGTTCCAAGCCTGATAATATCATGAGACATCTCGAGGCAAAGTATCTATGCAAATGGAGAGATACGCTAAATAATTGAGGCGATACGAATTACTTGGGACTAACTGCAGGTCTGATAATATGACAGATAGCAGCAGCCTTTTTTAAAGGCTCTACAGTTCTCTCTCTGTTTTTAAGATAATCTTTTCTATCAGAAAAAAAAAGACTTGGGTACACTGCCCTTGACATCTGAGAACAATTCAGTACTAGGAGCAGGAGCAGGGAAGACCGAGCTATGCTCAGGCAAAATAAAATTTGAGTTCAAATATCATGACCCATGACCAAAATGACCCACTAATTGAATTTTCTCGAACATGTGACTTAGCCCAACAGTCTTCTCGTGCACGAAAACTATAGGATGCAAAATTTAGTGTAAATAATCTGAGCCGTTTTTAAGATAAAATAGCTTGACCCATAATGCCTCATGACCAAAATGACCCACTAATTGAATTTTCTCGAACATGTGACCTAGCCCAACAGTCTTCTCGTGCTCGAAAACCATTGGATGCAAAATTTAGTGTAAATTGAGCCGCTTTTTAGATCTTGACCCACAATGACCCAGAAATCGAATTTTCTCGAACATGTGACCTAGCCCAATGATTTTCGCGTGCCCGAAACTCGTAGGATACAAAATTTAATCAAACTCGTTAGAGCCGTTTTTTAGATAAAATTAATTTGACCCGCTTTGACCCAAAAATGACCCACTAATCGAAAGTTCTTGAACATGTGACCCAGCCCAATAGGCTTCTCGTGCCCGAAAATAGTCGTATATAAAATTTCGTCAAAATCGTTTGAACCGTTTTTTAGATACAATTAGCTTGACCATGATCCAAAATGACCCGCTAATTGAATTTTCTCGAACATGTGACCTAGCCCAACAGTCTTCTCGTGCCCGAAAACCATTGGATGCAAAATTTAGTGTAAATTGAGCAGCTTTTTAGATCTTGACACACAATGGCCCAGAAATGACCCACTAATCGAATTTTCTCGGACATGTGACCTAGCTCAATGATTTTATAGTGCTCGAAACTCGTAGGACACAAAATTTAATCAAAATCGTTAGAGCCATTTTTTAGATAAAATTATTTGACACGCGTTGACACAAAAATGACCCACTAATCGAAAGTTCTTGAACATGTGACCCAGCCCAATAGTCTTCTCGTGCCTGAAAATGGTCGGATACAAAATTTCGTCAAAATCGTTTGAACCGTTTTTTAGATACAATCAGCTAGACCATGACCCAAAATGACCCACTAATCCAATTTTCTCAAACATGTGACCTAGCCAAACAGTCTTCTCGTGCCCGAAAACCATTGGATGCAAAATTTAGTGTAAATTGAGCCGCTTTTTAGATCTAGACACACAATGGCCCAGAAATGACCCACTAATCGAATTTTCTCGGACATGTGACCTAGCCCAATGATTTTCGCGTGCCTGAAACTCGTAGGATACAAAATTTAATCAAAATTGTTAGAGCCGTTTTTTAGATAAAATTAATTTGACCCGCTTTGACCCAAAAATGACCCACTAATCGAAAGTTCTTGAACATGTGACCCAGCCCAATAGGCTTCTCGTGCCCGAAAATAGTCGGATACAAAATTTCGTCAAAATGGTTTGAACCGTTTTTTAGATACAATTAGCTTGACCATTATCCAAAATGACCCACTAATTGAATTTTCTCGAACATGTGACCTAGCCCAACAGTCTTCTCGTGCCCGAAAACCATTGGATGCAAAATTTAATGTAAATTGAGCCGCTTTTTAGATCTTGACACACAATGGCCCAGAAATGACCCACTAATCGAATTTTCTCGGACATGTGACCTAGCTCAATGATTTTATAGTGCTCGAAACTCGTAGGACACAAAATTTAATCAAAATCATTAGAGCCATTTTTTAGATAAAATTAATTTGACCCGCGTTGACCCAAAAATGACCCACTAATCGAAAGTTCTTGAACATGTGACCCAGCCCAATAGTCTTCTCGTGCCTGAAAATGGTCAGATACAAAATTTCGTCAAAATCGTTTGAAACGTTTTTTAGATACAATCAGCTAGACCATGACCCAAAATGACCCACTAATCGAATTTTCTCGAACACGTGAGCTAGCCAGATGGTTTTCTGGTGCCCCAAAACGGTAGTACACAAAATTTCGTCAAAATCGTTAGAGCCGTTTTTAAGATGAATTTTGTATATATATATATATATATATATATATATATAACCACACACAAGATTTGCTCGTATTAGAATATATGATAAGAGTCTACCTCAAATATTGCAGAGCGCATACATCTTTAAGTTTGATGTCAGCTCCCTTCCTTATAACTCTAAACAATCCAAAATAGCAAATAATTCCTTTCTCAAACTTCTACTCATCTGGGTTACTAATGAGCTCGACAGTTAATTTCACAGCTTTTGGGTATTTTACATCCTATTTGACAGTTCCATTTTTAAAAAATTTAAACTTTATATAATATATTTCATATGAAGGTGTGAGTAGGTGATTCCTCAAAAGCGATTGAAATAATAAAAAAATTAAATTTTTAGTTCTGTTGAGTTCAACAATTTAAAATGGATTCTTCTTAAGATAAAAAACAAATTTATTAAATGGAAAAATATATACTCAGGACAAATACTGGACACATAACACTTAGAGCAAAACTCACAATATAAAAAAAAGTCATATTTGAATCTATTTGCCAAAATAAGTTGATGAAACATTTAGCTTAACATTGCTTGATTTAAATCTCAAAGATCTTTAAATTTTATCAAAAAAAATTATATTACTTACTTTCTGAAAGAGAAGATTAAAAAAAAACAATGCATAGAGTAATTAAAAACCTAACTCAGAAATTTTAACATATGTTCAAAATTTTTAAAATATACAATAAGGATTTGAAAATTGGTATATATACAGAAAATGATATTGTATGAAAGAAAAACGAAAAAATCAACTGGTAAATTTTTATTTTATCAAATATCTGATTTTTTAATGAAAAATAAAACAATATTAAGCTTTTATCTTATGTTGAATCTCCAGACCTTAGAAGGGGATGTGAAGTGTTGGATATTACAACTTGGTTTGGCTCATTCAACTTGATTTTGATAGCCTTATAAGGTGTGTCCCAACGAAATAAAGCCACCATGATTGTGTGTTGTGACTGGACACGAAACAAACCAATGAGAATTAAACAAATATATTAAGAATGTCTATATACAAATGCAGATTTACAAGGCATAACTTACTCCCTGCCCCACCTCGGCAGGAAAAAAAGTGAAAATGTAAAAAAGAGGGGGGAAAAAGTGTCCCGCTGAAATAAAGCCACCATCTCTATCAGTGTTTATGGAAACTCCCGACATCCGAGCTGCTACAGGTCAACAGGTTTATGACGTCAGGAAGTTGTCAAATACCTGTTCTATGCCAGGCAAACTTTGTGCAGACTTCAGAAGGTTGTATTTTCTCTTTCTATTGCAATATTGCAATCGGAAAGAGAACTCAGCTATCAGAGTTCAAGAAAGACCAAATAACAGCTTTTAAGGAACAAAGTCTTTCTTGTAGACAAATATCTAAGGTAATCAAAAGATCTAAAGCCGTAATAGACAATTTTATGAATCAGCGCAATGCGTACGGGTATAAAAAATGGAGGTGTACATGCAGAAAAACGACATCCAGGCAGGAAAGAGATGTTGTGCGTCGTCTTTCACGAGGTGGTATTTCTCTAAGACAGTTGGTAAAGAGGATAGACTCCCTGTGACACAATCAACCCTGTCACGGATTGTAAAACGTACAAGAAACCTGCGATATAAAAAAAAGAAAACAGCAGCCCATGTTGAAAGCTTTCCACAAGCAAAGAAGAGTCGATTGGGCCAAATATCATCAAACTTGGAAGGACCAGTAGGATTGTGTTACATTCTCAGATGAGAAAAAAATTAATTTGGATGGCCCAAACGGTCTTGCCTTCTATTGGCATGACATGGAGAAAGAAGAAGAAATTTTCTCCAAAAGACAGCAAGATGGAGGTTCATTAATGGTGTGGGGGTGGCTTCAGCTATGGTGGTAAACTTAACCTGGCTTTTCCCTCAGGCCACATGAAGGCTATCGATCACCAAGAAATGCTAGAAACCCATTTACCGTCATTTTCAGAGCGAATTGGTGGCCTAAGTTGGATTTTCCAGCAGGACAACGCCCACATTTACGTTGCAAAATCCTCCTGGCAATGGTTTTTGGATAATGGGGTACATGCCATGGAATGGTCTGCCCTTTCCCCTGCTCTTAATCGCCAAGAAAATGTGTGGGGTATCCTCAGTAGGGCTGTATATGCCAATGGCAGACAGTTTCAGTCTGTGGTAGAATTGAAGGCTGCCATTATTGAAGTCTAGGATAATATTGATGCTACTGTCCTCCAAGGGCTGGTCAATAGTATGCCACATCGTATATTCCAAGTCATATATAAGGGTGACGGATATATTGGCTATTGGGACACTTTTGTCCCCTCTTTTTTTTTAAACATTCATTTTTCTCTGCCCAAGTGGGGCAGGGAGTGAGTTACTCCTTGTGTATATGTATTTGTATATAGACTTTCTTCATATATTTGTTTCGTTCTTATTGGTTTGTTTCATGTCCAGTTACGGCACACAATCACAGTGGCTTTATTTCGGTGGGACACACCTTAGATTTTATTTCCAAGTTTCACCATGAGGAATGCATTCTTATCTCGTGTTCTATGGCACTTACATTATTCTACTCTAGTAATTGGGTATTCTTAATTGGAAAAAATATATATAATAGTCTTGTCTATTTTTATTCTACTCTTTTTAAGGTCTGATAAAGGCCTTGAAAACAATCACTAACTCCTAAAGAAAATACATTTAACAATGTTTAACAATGTATATACACATATGTCTATGTTTCAGAGATGGAAAATGAGAAATCTGTTTTTGTAGCAGGATAAATTACAGTTCACAGAAGTATTTGACACTTTTGTAGCAGGACAAATATATGTTGTACCATTAAACTTAAATAGTGTTTTCTATTTTTGAACAAAAACAAAAATATTTTAGAAAATATTATGAAAGTTGGCATTTTTAACTGAATTTTTGGGTGCACATGTTCATCACACATTCACATGTTTATACTTTCTACCAAGCATAAATCAATTCCGTGAAGTTTCCATAATCAGAAGCCCATGCCAATCTCACTGATTGTATACATGTTTTGGAACAACATAAATTGAAGTTACGAAATTAGTTGCAATTTTTTAAGATAAACATTGAATGTGGTACTTCTCTATTATCCTGTCAACCACTTCCCATAAAAAAAATTACAAAATCTCATCAAACTATAAGATTAAATGCCAAAAACATAAAGTGCAAGAAGTCCATCCAAGTCAAGACTGAAAACTTTTATCAGTATTAGGGATAGCCAAGTGGAAATGATTTAAAAGATTTCTATGTCTTATATTATAGCTAAAAATTGAACTCTTGCAATAAAAAAAAGTGATTAAAAATTCTTGATAGTAAAACTGCTATTATTAAAGTATATAAAATAGAATTTACTATCAATCAAAAATATCTCCAAGTCTGAAATCAGTTCTGAGACTGAAGCCTTGCAACCATGGCCAAAATTGCTTGATTGTGACATCACATTCACTTAATGTCATATCCATGACATGTGTTATATCATCCAGTGATTTTTAATTCAATGTTTATCTGCACAGTTAATGATATTTTACTGATTTACTAGTTATTTTGTTAATTAAAATAACAATTACGTCCTTATACGGTGATGCCATGTTATTACAAGAGAAAAAGCACTTAAAATATGCTGCCATGTATAGTCAGACATATAACAGATCAGTTAAAACTGACATCACAAACATTCACCAGCCAATAATTAAGAAAAATAATGTAAATAAATGTCCATCAATAATTATATTTTCATTACTATATTGTAAATTGTATTATTTAAAGTTACTGATAATTGACACTTTAGTGAGTGAACTAAATTTACTTTTATTTATTCCAGATTTGCGATTCAGACATGAAAATTTTAAATGTAATCTCCAAGTATCCTGGAAGTAACCATGACGCCTTTATTTGGAGACATTCTGAAATCAGACGTGCTCTTACACAGCATAATGAGGAAGGCGCATGGCTACTAGGTAGATATTTAACAATATATTTATATAAAATTTTAATTCATTTATCAATATAATAAGTGTATTTTTTTATTTTTTTAACAAATTTGTGTATATTTTCCTTGCCTATGATTAGCAAATGCAGGGGCGTAGCTTGACATTTTTATTGGGGGGGGGGGGGACCTGACTTTGGCGCCCTTTTATAATTTTCATTTTCCACTTCCCCATTCCACCTCACCCCACCCCTCTCTCGTCACATAGTCATCAGCCGCGCTAGAGGTTTGCAGGCGCCAAAATTTCTAGCAGGTACCAGGCATAAAAGCAAAAAGTTCGGCCCAACCCGTTTAAAAATTATTTTGGCGCAGCCCGGTATAAAAGCAAAAAGTTTGGACCGGCTTGGCTCGACTAAATATCTACAAAGTATGCCGATATTTCTGAAGCAACATTAACCTAAAATTAAAATTACACTTACTTATTCAAAAAGCACATTTACTTATGTATAGATTTTATTTTCAGATTATGTTCAAAATGCGTGGAATGTAAAATATCAACAATATTTCTGATCCACTTAGACAATAATGTATATAAACACTGATTAAAAAATTGAATTAGACTATTACATTCAAAGGAAGATTCAATAAGAGAAGAAAAATCCGTTATAGGCAGGTCCAATTCTTAGCAGGTACATCGTCTGTGGTATGTATTATATTGTTTTTGCATGGATCAAGACACTTTTTTTTTGTCATAGACTGTTTCTATTTCACAGGTTTTACTGTACTTTGATTTTTTTTTGCTTAGAATAGTATGTACTATTCTTTAAAACGAATTTTAATCGTAGAATAATGGCCATTTAAAAATATATTCATTTTTCGCAAAAAATGATGTGCAGGCCTAATTTTCTGATTTTTACGCTGATCCGCAAATTTCGGTCCATGCAAACCTTTAGGAAGAATAACGTCCAAGCCCAGCTTGGCCCAGAAAAAAAGAAGTGTGGACCGTCTCGGCCCAAGTCTGCAGAAAAAAATTAAGTCTGGGCCGTGCAGATCTCTAACTCGCGCGTCTCGAAATCCTGTTTAAAATATCAGTATATTTTTTACAGAAAAATTACAATACTATTTTATTCTTAGAAACTTAGAGATTCTTAGAGAATTTTCGATGGATTTGTCTGTGACGAGAATAAGTAAATGTACTGCATGAGCCGATGACAACATCAATACAGAAATGTGTCAAGCGTAGAAATCGGCATTGGACACTTGCATCATACTTGAGCCTGGGCTTAATTGTTTCAGCAGACTCGAGCAGGCTGGGATCAGACTTACATTATTTTCTATGTACTCAGACCGAGTGGAAACTGGGCTTAATTGTTCCCAGGACGTGTCGAGTTGTTTCGTAATAATAGTAATAGCGATAATGAACTTCTATTAACAAAATCTTTGGAAGTATATTTTAATAAATTACAGAGAAACATTTTTTTATTATACAGCAACAAAAGTTAGGCTGTTTTTAACCGTCTTTTTCATTTATTCTAAACTACATTAATTTTTTTAATGCCTTCATTTGAATGTAATAATCTAAGAGTCCAAGTGATCATTAATAATACTATTCTGTATGCTATGGCATGTGGCGTGCATAAAGTATTTTAAAATATACTGTAAAATTTTCCCATAAATATGCATGCAGTATTCATTAAAATAATTTTAATCGTATAATAAAAATTGGATTTTTTTGTATAGAAATTGAGTTGGTCAGGTCGGGCTGGGCCTGATTTCACTGAATTTTCAACAGGCCGGTCCGATTCTATGCCAGACTTTTAGCTTTTAGACCGGACTGGGTTTGGCCAAGATAGCTTTCGTTTGGGGCGGGCCAGTAAATTTTGGCCCGTATAGACCTCTACCCTAGAGATCACGATCTGCACGGTCCGATTTCCGCACCCGGTCAAATAAAGTCAAACGTTCAAATGGGCCGGGCTAATAATAATAAAAAAAAATAAACAGGCTGGGCGGTCTGGTAAAAAAAAATTAAGAGGGACTACCGCCACCAATATACCAAATTTAAAAAGATCGAACTAAGCCGATGAAATATGAACAATTTTCAATAGACCTGGCTATTCCAGAATACGTTATAAATATGTTGCACAATTCGATACTAGTTTGACAACATCAATACAGAAATTTAATATGCCTAACGTAGAGATTTTCATCGGACAGTTACATTGTGTCTGAGCCGGCACCTAATTTTTCCTGTCGACTCAGGCCGTGTTCAGGCGTACGTTTTTTTTATATACGCGGGCCAGGCTGGACCTGAATTTAATTATTCCTAAAACGTGTCTGGCAGACAATTTTTTATTCAAAACTAAAATTGGTAATGGATTTTTGATAACAAAATCTTTGGAAATAAACTTTAATGAATTCCGAAGAAATATTTTTAATTATAAAGCTTCAAAATTTATGATGTTTTTAAAAATTTTTTATCTTTACTCTAAAGTACATTTTTTTAATGAGTCTTTATTTGAATGTAAAAGTCTAGAAATCTAAGTATTCATTAATGTTGACATTCTGTATTCTATGGATTGCCCATATGGAGTCTGAAATATACTTTAAAAATTTCGCAAAAAAATATATGCACTATTCTTTAAAATAATCTTATTATATGTTATGAAAAATCGTATTTTCTTTTGTAGAAATTGAACCGTTCCGTTCCCGGCCGAACTTTCGGTTTTTAAAACGGACTGGGCAGGACAGCTTTCGTTTGTACCCGGGCAGGTCCGACCCTAGAAATTTCAGCCCGTGGAGACCTCTAGCTCTAGACCACCCCCACCCTCTCTGAGCCGTTCTGTAACCTTTCTCCAGTCACTTCCATTTCTTTACACTTTCTTTAGATTACCAGAGGTGACCAAAAACTACTGAGATAAGGAAAGAATTGTACTTCTAAGGATCGAATTACATTACTGCCCTGCAATTGATTGCAATTCTTAACATTCAAAATAATGTTCTTGTATAGTTACTTGCAACTACTATTTAAACACTTTCTTTATAGGTGCCTGACGGCACCCTTAAACAATCTTTGGCCCCTTACATGAAAGTATTGGAGAACCGTTCTGACCCCCACCAGTCAGTTCCACCTCTTTACACTTTCTTTCTACAACAAAGGGTTGCCAACAACTACTAAGATAAGAAGGGAATATTTGTACTTCTAAGGATCGAATTATACTTACCGTCCCGCAATTGATTACAATTCCTATTTTCAGAATTTTCCCTTTTGCAAGTATGCCTTTTTGGCAGGGCGTGCGGGGAGGGGGGGGGATAGAAGTAGTAACAAATCTAAAATTAAACCCCTTATTCAAATTTTGTATGTTAAAAGTAATTTACTTTCTAAGTTAAGATTTAAAATAAAGTGTTTTTATAATCACTTATTACTACTAATATACCCTTTCTTTATGGGCGCCTGACGGCGCCCTTAAACCTTCTTTGGCGCCCTACTGCTTGAACTTATTGGGAGGGGAGGCTCCCCCCCCTAAAGCTACGTCCCTGAGCAAATGATTGCAGAACATAGATAAAGAATTTCTGGTATAAAATTGTGGACTAATATTTTAGTCTGATGACTACATTCAGACTTGAAATCCATCCCCTGATGTATATATATCAACACTTTAGCATTTATTACTTGCATCCCTTTCAATTAACTTCTGATATCTGTTGTACAGTAGAGGTTAGCATTAAAATGTGTTATCATTCTGTAACTTATTTTTTTTAGGTGATTCAGGCTATCCTTAATCCAGTCACTCAATCAGAACAGAGATATAACAGGCGCCACATCTCCACTAGAAATACCATTGAGAGGTGCAATGGCCTTATAAAAAGCAGGTTTCGATGCCTTCTACAAGCACGTCAAATGCACTATCAACCAGATACTGTGGGTCTGATGATAAATGCCTGTTGTGTGCTACATAACATCTGTAGGCATTTCAATGTTGTGGACCCACCTGCACAAGCAGACCCAGATGCTGATGAAGCATTGGTTCCAATTATGTCTCAAGGAACTGATGCTCGACTAAGAAGAGCGGGCGAAATAATTCGCAATAGTCTCATTCAAACAAGATTTTAGATTACAAAATCATGTAACTTTTTTGTTCAATAAATATGTTTACTTTTATTAAGGGGCTATTTCACTTAGTCAAAAACACCCACTCACTAATGTTAATCCTATGGGGGATATATTTTACGATATCTCGTTCGCATTTAGATATTTATAAATGAATTTTTTTTTTTTTTTTGCATTGGATAGATGAAGTTAATCTCTATGCAGGCCCTTTTAAACTTTTTCGATTTTTATCACAATTTTTTACTATTAAGATACTTTCATTTTCGGAACCGGTTTCGAAAGTGAAAATATCTTCAATAATAAAAACTACTAACAAAATTGAAAAAGTACAAAAAGGCCTGCATAGAGATGAACTTCAGCTGTCCAAAGCAAAAAAAAAAAAATTCATTTATAAATATCAAAATGCGAATGAGATATCTTAAAATATTTCCTCCATAGGATTAACACTAGCAAGCAGGTGTTTTTGGCTGAGTCAAGTAGTCTCTTACTATTTGTTTGTTAAATAAATGTTTACTTTTATTAAATACATTTTTTTTGATTAATTATTGTTTATTTAAAACAAATTATAATTATGATAGAAGCTTTTGTTAATTTTTTTTTGATTGCGTATAGTTAGATCCACCAATTTTTTCTTTTAGCATTTCTTTTTTTTTTAAAATAAAACTTGCACATTGTATATTGGATACATTAGACTTTAATGTTTGTTCTGCATCAAGAAGCCTGCAGGAAGAAATGTAGCCACCCACACCCCAAAAAAAGAAAATTAGGTAAAACCTGACTTGATGCAGGACTCTTATTTGACTATCCTGAGATAATGTCAACACAACCTGTGGCTTTTACTTTTCATATTTTTGTAAATACAAGATTATTTTTAAAAAAATTATAAATAGCTCATGCATTTTCTATTAAGCTGTTTATGAAGATAAAACTAGTATGATGTGCACATCATATAACTTTCTTTTATAATCTTCAATATTCTAATAATATTAAAATAGCATCATAGAAATCATAAACAATACAGCTTACCAATGCCACCTTTTAGGCGATATACACATAATCAACCAAAATTTATGTTAAGGTCTCACAGAATATGAAGCTTGATAAAATTTAGCGCATTAAAATAGAGCGCTGACAAAAATGTTTCCAAGAATAATTTGTGTTCAGAACATATTAACATGCGTAAATCCATAAATAAAATATTTTCACAATTTCAATTCTTTCTTCTTCTGTATATAAAAGAAATTAAAAAGCGAAAAATATTCTACATTTGTTGTCTATTTAATCCTGTTGTGATAAATTTTTTCGGTTAGCCGGGTGCCAGTGATATATATACACATACACACATATCTATGTGTACATATATCACTGGCGCCCGGCTAACCGACAAGTACAATTTTTTCAACTACCTTAAAAAATTCTTCTAATTAATTAAACCTAAAATATTTATATTGATTAAGTTTCAGTAAATGACATTCATTAAATTTTAATAAACTTCAATTTTCATCATTTGGATAACTCTTAATTCTTTTCAAAACGAATTTTTTTTTCTTAAAACAAAATCAATCCAAAATTGTTAAATTAATCTGTTCAACTGAATATTTTTCAATAAATGCTACCCAACACCACAGTTGTATAATATAGACGCGCACACCTAGTGTGGAAAATTTTATGCAAAATTCAAAACTCTTCAGATAAAGAAATTTAAAAATAAAGAAAATTTCTTTTAAATACTGAAAAATTATTAGAAATATTTTCCAATTTTTTTACTGTTTGCACACAATTTAAAGTTTAAAGACGCAAAACATTTTTGTGACATCATAGACGCTTTTATTTCTATTTTTCGCAGACTACATCTTGGCGCTGATCGATTTTCCATTGGCAGCTGCAAGGACTTTTTAGCCCGGCAGAGGCAGTTAAATCGAATACAGAAAGAAAGACAAACAAAAAAGAAAAGAAAAGCATTTTAAATTGAATTTCTTGAAGAAAACATTTTAAATTGAATTTCTTTAAAATGATTTAAAACTAAATTTAAATATTTCAAAATGCATCAAATTTTAATGAACATCAATGACTGACTGGCAGCTAGCCAAAAAAAAAAATATCTGTGCCTGGAAAATTTTCAAAATATAAATAAAAATAATAATAGAAAACAGCAATAGAAAAAAAATATCATAAATGACACAGAAGAAATAGTGTATTAGGCACGTGTTTTTTTTTCTTTTCTCAAATTAGATCCTGCAGAAAATAGCTTACATTCGAATGGCAACTCACAACTTTAAACACAGCCAAAGCCGCTTGTCAACCCTCAAAATAAGCATGGAAATGAAAATATTGATCCCATTTCTGAAAATATTGAAAGCGGGAGTGTTTTCTGGAGTGAGGAAACTCTTAAAATCTTTGATGCTTTTTCTAAGCCTGCTGTCTGAGAAAATTCTGAAATGCTTGTTTCAATGTTGTATTGTTTTTTTAACCAAAATAATTATTTTTTAATTAATATGAATGGAATTATTTTAAACTACTCTGTTCAATTCATAACGTCAAAATAATATAACACGTAATTTTATTAAACATTAAATTATTTTGCAGAAAGTTTTTGACCCAATATTTATGTGCGCAGAAAGTTTTTAGTTTTATACAAGTCTGCCCAACACTAATGTAACCTTTTGTCCTTTTCTTGGAGTGTAAGAGGGAGAAGGGGAAAAAAAGTCTAGTTTCTTAACAAGACATAACAGAGAGTTTTTTTTTCCAATATATAATTTTCAATTTTATTTAATTACTTTTTTATTGGCAACAGACTAGTTTCATTAGATAAATAATTATAAATTAGTACCAAACAGTAAAATATCTACATATTTTTAGGACTTATTACATCAAACAAAAGTAGCAAAGTTATATAAAATCTTTTGATTATTAAAAAAAATATTAATGGCTGACAAAATACTTTATTTAAGAAAAATAAGTTAGATATCAAATTTAGTTCTTAAGTATTAGACTGAATCCCATCTATTTTATAAACAAACTATTTTAATTATATTTATTAATTAACAAATTCATTAAAAAAAATTAAATGATACTCCCTTTGTCCCAAATTAGTTGCTACATTTGAATACTTTTGTACTGATTATTGATACAGATGATTTTGTTTGAACATTTACTCACCAAGCATTGCCTCCGTAAATCAGTACCTAGTTTAAAAAATCCAGGGTTCGCACTCTGTTAAGCCACGCCCCATTTTGTAAGAATTTTTCCACCAGTAATCGCATAAAACTATCTTCTAGCTAATGAATCATGAATTCATTAGGAAGAAAATGATCTTTCTGGTATACTGGTGGTAGATTCCTTACAAAATGAGGCGAACCCTGAATTTTTTAAACTATTTTGGTTAGAAAAAATTATCCCAAAACAAGTGCTACATTTGTGGAAAGTAAAAAATGAGAATGAAAATACCAAGTTGAGATAATTTTAATTGATATTTAAGGAATTTCTTGCACATAATATAATAGCTTTGGGATTACATACCAGGTTTCGCAGAAGAATATTTTGACGACGAAGTTTTTCCTTATTGAGATGGGTTATTTTGTACAAGTTGCCTCTGCCTGACATCATAATGTTTTCCATATATGTTTGTAAAGTTAAAAATACCTTGTCAAGCTTTTCTACTTCTATATTTTGAAAAGCGACTTCAACAGCATCAATTAAAACTAGAACGGCGGCGAGGGGTCATTTTGACCCGTACCAAATGAAAAAATGTAGATTCGAACTGGAAATTTCTTCATAAAATAAGTTAAATACATACCACACAAAAATAAGTTAAAAGTTTTAAATAAAAATTCTGGTGTGAAATATTTTTAGGAAATCTGAGTAAAATTTCCTGCCGTTCTAATGTTAAGTTGTCAATATTCTTTGTGGGCATCTGATGTTGCAATGACTGTATTGCGTTAAAAAATCTGAGATCAAGTACATTTAAATCAGATTATTTGGAGGTTGATATTGTAGTTGCAAATTCCATCCATCTTTTAAAATTCTTCTGTGATACTGGGATCATCCACTGCCAAATGAGGCTTGGCATTGTCCTGTTGTATCTAAATAGGACTTGATTTTTCACTACTTGGAAATTTTTCACGCAAAACGTTTTCTATAATCAATTTGGAAACTGCTGACCTAGATCATCAAAATGCCCCACTGTGTGCCAATAAACAGTGTTGAATTCAGGTGGTGCCCCCCCCCCCTGAAAATGCAATTTCTCTCCCAGAAAAAAGTGTTTGAATTCACCACTACTGTTTACTATTTCAAAACCCTCGTGAATTTCAAAACCATGATTAGTTGTCGATCTTGGGTTAATGAACCTAAGGTAGAAATGTGTATATCTGATTTGCCAGAGAGATCACATGACATATTAAACGCTTCTATTCCAGTTGATGAATTTTATTCTCACTTGGCATCCGTTTTAGATGAAACAATGTGCATTAAAAGAACATACTTGTCGGTTTAATTTTTAGATAAATAAATTAGGAATTACCCCTTTGATTTGATAGTTTGGTTCATTCACAAAGATTATAAATACTGATACAGTTATAAGATGCTCATTTTTGCAAATTTTGCATTGCAGTAAAATTCTTAAAAAAAAAATACTTGACAAAAAAAAAAAAATTTTTTTCTTTAATCTATAAGTTTTTAATAAACAGTTTTCTTATCAAGCTAAAGTAGTAAGTAGCAGAGACGTTCAAAGAGGGTTTTTGCCATGGGCATGGAAATTGAGCAGATACCAAAAATACCATTTATTTATTTCTCAATGAATATCATGAAAGACGGTAGTATCTCAAGTGACGCAGCAAAAATCGAATATTCCGTCACTCTTATAGATACAACTAGTTTCAGATCAAAGGAATAGCTAAACGCCTCTATTTAATATCTCTGGAAATATAAGGCATATCGTTCTGATTTTTTCACAGCAGTCATATCTCCGGTATAACTGTATCCTGACATTTATAAATTTCTACATGTAGTAGATTTTAAGATCTAGAAGTCCATTTTAAAGTAAAATGGGAAAGTGTACTTGTGTAATTATGTAAGATTTTTTCCTCAAAATCCACTCGCATGATTTTTAAAAAAATAATGTATATTAATCTATTGTTGCTGAAGCTTGTAGCGGTTTCTTATATAATACGGTTTAAAAATGGGATTATTTTCTTATGCCTATTATCATAGCATTATATCGACATTTGACCTTTTTTTTCTGCAGAAACGATGGCTAAAAAAGGGAAAAATCATGGAAAGTACGGTGACCTTTTTGATGCTTGGGAAGGAGAATGATAAATAGATAAATTTTACAGCTGTGTCTAGTAAATATTGTTGCTATAATAGAGATCTATACTTATTATTGCAATACATAAAAAAAAATTTCTTAACTAAAATATTTTATTTTAAATGAAAAAAGAAAATTACTTTGAAAAACATTAAAGACAGTTCTGAAAAAAAAAAAAAACTTCCCATTCAACAAAGCGAAATTTTCTGTCCCATTTTTAAATATAAATGCATGATACTTGCAGGCATAATTATTGAAGAGCTTTGTAACCAAACATTTTTTTCATTTTTTGATAAATGAATTACATATGGAGTTATAAGCGATTGTTGTCTCAGGACAGTAGTTTTTTCTTTCCTGTGCTAAAAGTAACTAAATGTCTGTATCTTAACACAATCTTTTTATACATTCCATTCTTTCTACACTGGATTCACATCACATATAAAAATCTCGAAACGTTTGGAGATTAGAAGTAATTTAAAAAAAAAAATCTGTAAAATGTTCACTCAGAATTTCTGGTTTTTGATTAGGTTTTCATAACTAAATATCCATATTGTTTCATGATAATTATACACAGGCTTCTAAAAAATTATATTTATAACTTATAAAATTTTGAAAGAGTTCGGACGATCAGAACTATTTTATTTTTAATATTAAATGACTGGCACGAAAAAAAAGTGAAGAAAAGACAGCCATTTTACAACTAAATATCAATATTTTTCCACAAATATTTTACACAGGCTTCAAAACAATTATATTACAATTTCAGAGTTTGGACTAATAATTTAAATTGAATTTTAAAACAATCCTATTTAAGTTCATGTCAAGGCGTCACTCGAATTTTGATATCATTTCTTTTAAACCCATACTTTCAATTTATGAGATATGTGAATGAAAAAGAATCAGCAAATAAATTTTATATATCTTTTCGCATTAAAAATAATATTTGCACCTGTAAGTATAAATAAAACAAAGAAAATTATGATTTTATTTAAATTAATAACATAGGCATCACTAAAATTTGATATTCTTTTGAAGCCATAAGGTCATTGTGCCACTAATGTCATTGAAGCCATTGTGTCACTAACTTTTAACCCGTTAAGGGTTTTTGTGCTGATTATATTTAAAGACATTTCCAGGCTTTGTCACAAATTAATATATTTTTGAGTTCATAGGGTTAAAAAGTTAAAATTAACACATTCTTTCATATGAACATCTTTATAATTAACATTTCACTTAATTAGTGAATCACAACAGCTTTCTCTGATAAAAGAAGCATCAAAGTGCAATTTAAAACTTATGAATGTTGTTTAAAGTTTGCATTGTTTCAATATCTAACATTCAACTGAACATGTAAAATTTTTCTTACACAGTTGAACCTCGTTAACGTGAACACACTTTCCATGAATTACTTTGAATATCAATTAAATTTTACACTTGAAATTAAAACAAATGCAAAGGTGTAAAGGAAAATTTTATTTTCTCTCAAGATTTTCATTAACAGAGCTCAACTGTATAGATTTTAAGAAAATTGCTATTCTTCTATTTGTGCTATCCTTTATTTCAAAATGATAATCATGCCATGGAGATTACAAAAAATTATTTATTTTTTAATTACAAATATTTTAATTTACTCATGCGTATATTATGCATTAATTGCATATGTTTTATTTTTGCAAATTTATGCTTTAATTCCAGTTTCTGTTGTTGTAATTTTACAATTTGTATTTCATTTTCAAGCTTTTTTTCTTTCAACTTGACTCCATGTTCTGCTGCTGCAGCCATTCTTTTGTTTCCCTCATTTTGATGTTCTTGCGACTGTATTAATTTATTTGATAACTCTTCCGTAATTGTTGTCCGTCTTGAGCCAAATTTATCTCTTGAACCTAATTAGAAAAAAATAAATCATACAAGTAATTAGGTAAGCATTGTTTACAAACATCATAATATATATATATATATATATATAATTTAATTTTCCAGTTCTGGCAGTATATTTTTTGAAAAATATTAATATATCAAAAAATATAGTTCTTGGAGATTAATTTGCTTAAGCTTATCTTTACCATTTTCACCAGTATTAAAATGACAACCCCTTTTCCTGTTTAGAAAAAAAAAACTACATTTTTAAATTATGATATATTTAAGGTTTTAAATTATGTTTCGCTATTGTTGTTTGAAACGGAAAAGGACCTCGTGCCAAATTAATTAATAAATTAATATGGTTAGAAAAGATTATATATATATATATATATATATATATAGGTGTATATACACAACTTATTAAATACTGACAAAATTCCAACAGAAAAGTAATAAATACCTTATAGCTAACAGATTAAATATAAATAATGGAAAAAAATATATAAATAACAAAGTTCAATTTAATTTATGCTTTGTTAGCAATTTCAAATTAAGACATCAACATTCCAAGAATAGTGATACTGTGTAACAATAAAATTTACACATACACTTCCTATCGAATATTTGTGTTGAGGTTGGTGTTGGCCCTGGGGTTGAATCTGCTGGAAACATCTCATCTTCTGAAGAAATTTCATTTTCTTTGTTGTTATTGTCATAGTTTATCTGAAACAAAAACAAAAATATTGGTATTTTTGCATCGATTATAAATTTAAATAATGAAAATGGAAATATAGAAAAAAAAATCAAAATATATATTTTATAATATATTTTGATAAATGTGTTACATTATGAGTTACAATCGACTGCTGTCATGCCCTGAAAACTTTGACACCATTTTATAAAGGATTCTTTAGCATTTTCAAAAGATTGAAAAAGATAAGTTATGTTTAGAAAACTACATTTTTTACCTTCTCAGTGTTACTTGCAAACTTGGTATTTAGCAGAGTATTTAATACTTAGCCATATTAGTACTTGCTACACCACTAAACATGTTAGACATGAATCTCCCCATACTCTTATAAATATACAGGGTCTGTCCAGACTTTTTTTCCCCAGACTTCTTTTGTGAAATTGTGAACAGCTTTTAACATTTGTGAAAAATCTTGTCATAATTTTGTGAACTTGAAATGATTGTCATAATCAGGTTCTTGTTTATACATTATCAAGAAGAGATTATATATGTAAAATATACATTTTTTCTTTATATATGTAAAAGTGATAGTCAGATTTTACTTTTGAATGGTTCAGTTTGGAGAAGGAAAAATTTGTAAAAACTATTTGTAAGACAAAGAATTTCGTGAAGGGTCCTGTTTTGATATTAAAAATCATGGGAAGGGTCCTGTTTTAAAATGACAAAAATTATGAAGCACTCTTTAAAAAACACAATTTCTTTCTAAACAGATACCTGATGTATGACAGCTCTGCAATAAATATCACTACACTTATAATTTAGATCAATGTAAATAAGTTAGTTTGGTACTTTTCGGTTAGCCGGGTGCCAGTGAAATATATATATGTGTGTGTATATATATACCATATATACTCGTGTATAAATCGAAGAATTTTAGACAAAATTTGGCAGCTGAAAATGGAGGGTCGCTTTATAAACAAATAAAAAAAAAATTTTATCATTTAAAAAAAACAATAGCGAAGTGTAATACCGGAGTAATTTTTTTCGCAGATAATTGGCGAATGTGCAAGTCTTTTAATTAATCACATATGGGTCTAGGTTGGAGAGACAGATAAAAGCGGACAATGATGATTGATTAAAAAAAAAGCTAAACTATAATGTCTCTGTAATTGTTCTGCACTCATTTTCTCTTGTGATAGAATTCCTTTCAACATTTTAATCCCCGTTTTAAAAAGAGTAAACTTGAGAATGCTTCTAGATATCTCTCCTAAAAGTCCTACAATACAAAAAAGTACTCTATTTTAGCAGTTTAAGAAGTTATTTACCCTTGTAAATAAGGCTTGAATAGATTTTAAAAAAATAAAGTAAGTAACCTTTAAATGGATGTGAATAGCTTTCAAAATAGTTTAAGCTTCTTCAGTTTTACATATTTATATAATTTTAAATTGTTGAATTAAAAAAAAAGAAGTCTGATTAGAAACGTAAAAAGTTTACTAATTTAACAATTTTTTTTTTAAATCCTTGAGTACAAATTATTTTTCAACATACTACCAGAAATGTGGTTTGACTTATACATGAAAATTAAATTTTTTTTCAAAATTTTGCATATAAATTGGGGGGGGGGGGGATGGGATCGACTTATACACGAGTATATATATATGTGTGTGTGTATGTGTATATATATACATATATATATATATTTCACTGGCACCCGGCTAACCGAAAAGTACCATTAGTTTTAAGATATTTGCATACAAAAAAATTTTTAACTTTAAAGAATAATATTAATACTCACGTTTTCAATGTCAACAATAACAGCCGATTCATTTACAATTTTGCTTCCTTCAGCAGCAACTTTTCCAATCATGAAAATCAACTTCTCTTCTAATTCACTTAATGGTCCAGGATCTTCTGAAGTAACCCCTCTACCTGTTTCCTGGCGTAGTTTATGCCTGTCTACAGCCTTTTCCTTAACATAACCTCTCCAGTCCCCAAAACTCTGAAATAGAATAAAATGCATGTTTACCCAAACATTAGTATAATATCTTCATAGGAAAAATCTTAAAATATCAAATAAAAAATATTAAATTTCATTTATGCATTTTTGACATTTAATAGTTTATATATTATAGCAAGATTTAACGAACATCAAATTAAGAACATAATTATTTGATAAAATCTGTAAAACTACAAATTTTCTGCATATAATATTTTAAGTATGCAGTACAAAAGGTTTCTGACACAATCTCATTCTACATAATTTGAACTGTCACAAAATAAAACTTTTTTTTTTCAGTAATGTAATAACCAACTTCAAAATATAAAAATAGAGGATATTTTACTTGCAATATATATATAGTTTTTAACTTAGCTCTACAAACACGATTCAGAACGTAATTTATTATTTGTGAATTTAGTATGATGAAAACTAACTCCTGTTACTTTTCTTTTTAGTGAAACAGAAATTCTCACTCGAAAGAATTTTCGGTACTTTTCGGTTAGCCGGGCGCCAGTGAAATTTATATATTTATGTATACATATATATACATATATATATACATACACACATTTATATATGCATGTATATATATATACATATATATACACATACATATATGTGTGTATGTATACATATATATGTATATATAGATATATACATTTCACTGGCGCCCGGCTAACCGAAAAGTACCGAATTTTCTTGTTATAATTTTTTTAAAGATTAATCTTAATAATTTTAATGCTTAGCTAATCAAACAAACAAAAGAGACAAATCTCATTTGATAATATAAAAACATTCATTTAATTCAATATTCTCAGTTTAAAATATAAAATTGTAGGGTAAATATGCCAGTAATGGAAACCTTTCAAAATCTTTATTTTATAAAAAAGTACTCAACTTTTATTATTATTATTTTTTTTTTTATAATTCTCACTTGCATGTTTTATAATTTAGGTTATTGGTGACAATCTTAGTCAAACCCATCAGGAATCCAAAAATTATGTTTCATAGTTCCACTGTCTTTCAGTAAAAATTTTACCAAGGAAGCTTGGAGAGCTGGTTTCACTGAACTAATTCATATCATGTAATAACAAAAATTTCATAAATAGCTGCTTTTTTTTTAAATAAAAGTTTGCCTTGGATATTTTATAGTCTGGCAATCAATTCGGAAACAGACAATAATGTTCAACGGCAGAGGAAACATGGAGTGAGAGCTCATGGGGGATAATCTTAATCTAAATTAATTAAAATATAGATCTTGTGATAATAACAATAATTAAGTTGAACAATTGATTATTCTCAAATATTTGATTAATTACTGATATCTTATTTCAGAAATTTATTTGAAAATGAACATTTAGTTTCATTAGTATGCTAAAGGGTAAAATTAGCACTAGCCACCGACCACAAGGCCACTAAATGAAAAAAAAAGTGGCTATTAAAAAATTGTCTATCAGCGGCCACACCTTATGGCTAATTTTCTACAAGGAATTAGTAAATTTTTCTTTCATTTCATCAAGGATTCTACTTTTACTGGTTGAATTATGTTTGTTTATATTAACATATTTATTTGGACGTATTTTAGATTAATACAAATTGAAATTTTAACAAAAGTTTACTGTTTAGAACTTTTAAATAAAAAAGTGGCCACTTATAAAACTGCTACTACTGGCCACTAATAAAATTTCTCAGTTTTGCCCTTTATAGTATGCCTTCATTAACTTCTGATTCTAAATGCAACAATAAAAACAATTATCTAATACATTTTTAAGGCATCCATTACTGGAATAGTAGATGTCCATTACTGAAATTTTGGGTGTTTTGAGTTATTTCTGTTATTACAATTAAATTTTGATTCACAATGGGGAATCTGATTTATTAAAAAAACTGGAACATAATTAATTATTAATTTAAAAAAATAATAATTCCTTAAGGATGTTCATTATTGACACATTCACCTTACTTTACATTAATTACAAAAATCTATAATTCAACAATGTTTTATCTTTTCACTTTAAACGCAAAAAATACAAGCTTCACTATAAAACTTCATATACTAATTGAAATTCGTTACTTGAATACATCTATATATACTATATACCACTGTTGTAAAAAAAATTTATAATTGAATCGACTTCTTATATAATGAGCATTATAACTAAACTTCATGATATTTAAAAAATATATACACATCAAGGGCGCCCATATGATTAAATTTAGGGGGGGGCTGAGAAAAATCTCAACTTCCACCAAAGCTATCATACATTTTAGTAAATATTTAAAGTACTTTGCGTTTTTTTACTATCTTTTGGCAAAATTTGAGTTTTTTCCCGCGATCTTTTGACGAAATTTGCATTTTTTCGCGATCCTTTGGCGAAATTTGCGTTTTTTCCACAAATATTTGACTAAATTTTCGTTTTTTCCGCAAATATTGGAATAAATTTGCGTTTTGTTTCGCGATTCTTTGACGAAATTTCGTTTTATTCCGCGATTCTTAGACAAAATTTGAGTTTTTTTTCCGCAATCTTTTGACGAAATTTACGTTTTTCTCTAACGAATCTTTAACGGAATTTGTATTTCTTCTGCGATTCTTTCACGAAATTTGCGTTTTTTCCGCTATTGGACAAAATTTGCATTTTTCTCGTGATCCTTAAACGAATTTGCGTTTTTCTGCGATTCCTTTAGAAATTTTGCGTTTTGCCCACGATTCTTTGACGAAATTTCGTTTTTTTAGCGATTTTTTGACGAAATTTGAGTTTTTTCCCGCGATTCTTTGAAGAAATTTGAGTTTTTTTCGCGATCCTTTGAGGAAATTTGTGTTTTTTCACGATTCTTTGACAAAATTTTCATTTTTTCCACGATTCGTATTTACGTTTTCTCCACGATTCCTTGACGAAATTTGCGTTTTTATCGCAATCTTTTGACGAAATTCGTCTTTTTCCCGTGATCCTTTGACGAAATTAGAGATTTTTTTCTGCGAACGATTGACGAGATTGGTGTTTTCTATGATCATTTGTCAAAATTTGTGATATTCTTCCGTGACATTTTTTATGTTCGAATTTTCGGAACCAAATGCCTTAAATTTTCAGACAATTCGGAACCTAATCTCCTTCACCACTGACCTGAGGGTACTGAATAAGGGGCTCACAACCATAGTAGACAAAGTCCATTTTGAAAAGAAATAATATAGTCCATTGAGAAGGTGCATAAAATCTGTTTTATCCACTCCAACGTTAAACGTAGTCTGTAAACAGATGACATATACAGGGCTGCCACGGGAGACTATTTTTCTATCCTATTTGCACCACTATTAAAAAAAAAACAGATTTTGCAGTACATTTACTTTCTTCTATCTATAATAGAAGAAAGTATTGTAATCGAAATTTTTTTCGACTTCCGGTTTTTGACGGATTTATACGTTTTAAGGGTCAGAGATTTCGAAAAACATGTTTTTACAAAATGTCTGTCTGTCTGTCCGTCCGTCCGTCTGTGTGTCTTCATTGTACCATCTAAAAGTGTATGAAGTTATGCTTCAAATTGAACCACATTTTTTTTTCTAGGTTTTTGTCTATGGCAAGCAGGTTCTATCGGAATTTGGGGATATTTCGACGAAAGGGGGCGCTGTGATCGATATTTATGTTCCATTTTCACTATTGTACCATCTAAAAGTGTATGAAATTATGCTTAAAATTGAACCACATTTTTTTCTAGGTTTTTGGCTATGACAAGCAGGTTCTATCAGAATTTGGGGATATTTCGACGAAAGGGGGCGCTGTGATCGATATTTTTGTTCCATTTTCACTGTTGTATCATCGAAGAGTGTATGAAGTTATGCTTAAAATTGAACCACATTTTTTTCTAAGTTTTTGGCTATGGCAAGCAGGTTCTATCAGAATTTGGGGATATTTCGACGAAAGGGGGGTGCTGTGATCGATATTTTTGTTCCATTTTCACTGTTGTATCATCGAAGAGTGTATAAAGTTATACTTCAAATTGAACCAATTTTTTTCTATGTTTTTGGCTATGGCAAGCAGGTTCTATTAGAATTTGGGGATATTCCGACGAAAGGGGGCGCTGTGATAGCCATTTAAAGATTTCAAATTCAAAAAGATGTGCAAATTCAAAAAAATTAGAAATCCTAAAACTTTTTTTCGTTAAATGTTCGGCCTTGATCCGGAGCAATTTTTGTTTTGCCTCTATTTTAAAAAATAGCTGAGATATAGCGGTTTGAAATTTTAGGGTGGCTGACATTTTCAAACAAGACAGCAGAATTCATCCATAAGCGGGTTTAATTTATGAGTTTTAGTTAAGATGTTTTCGGCAAATTTTGTTTCATTGTTGTAACCATTAATCCTATTACATGCTTATCACTATTTATTTATATTCGCCAATGTCAAATTCTTGCCAAACTTGGTGACAGTTGGCGGAATATCGCTAAATTTGGCGACCAAAATAAGTTGCCATAAATGAAGCCAACTTGGCTGTAGAGAACTAATTTGGCGATATCCTCATTGAAATTCAATGTTGACGAAAACTGGGATTGAATCTTCTTTATTTAGGTT
Source organism: Maratus michaelseni (assembly GCA_963931845.1). Lineage (NCBI taxonomy): Eukaryota > Metazoa > Arthropoda > Arachnida > Araneae > Salticidae > Maratus > Maratus michaelseni. The sequence goes on along the minus strand of OZ007600.1, from coordinate 259,636,646 downwards.
CCACGCATTTTACCTTCGTGTTTTCCAGTAAAATTAGCTAAAATCGTAAAACCAAGGAATAGGGAGGCTATTTGTTTCTGTCGGTTCAGGCCAGAAGGACTTTTCGTAGTTTAGTATACATCGGTTGTTCGCATCCCTGTAATCCGACGATTCGCAAGCAACTGACGTGCAACAGAATGACGAAAAATATTGATTTTATTGGCGATGTGATAGCGAATTTTGAAGTATTAACATGACTGAGATAGAAGAAAGTTTTGGGATTGGCACATCCGACTAGTTCTCTTGTATTCTCACCACAGTCTTTGCTTTTCCACAAATCAAGCCATGTTCTTGCTTCCGACTCCAAATTCTCAATATTATAAAAATGAGATAGCTCCTTGATTTCTTTGACAAAAATATTTTTTTTCATATTTTTCATCATATTGGGATGAAGTAAAATTGCTTTGAATGACGTTTCATTTCGATTCAAAAATCTTGACTCAAGGGATATAATTAAAGAGTCTAAATATGGATTTAGAAATGCTGCTCTGTAATATTCAAGAGGAGTGGCCATAGGAACGTTCGAACGATAAGATTCTAACGGTAGACGTTCTAAACATTTTGATTTCGATTTCTTACAATAACAATTCTCCATTAGCTCCATGAAAATTTCTGAAAATTCTACTTCTGATTCCATTCTGTGCATAAGAAAAATCTCAAGAAGTTCCATCTTTATGTTCTGATAAACCGAATGCAAATCTTAATCTACAGATTGTAATATGTTTACAACTGGCTCCAGATAAAAAAAATATCGAGAAATTATTTTGAGATGTACAATAAACTTTATATATGACGTTGCAGCATCTAAATGAATGGCTTGTGAGCGTGTTTCTTGGTTCGTATTATTGTCTAGAGAAAGATTACAGAGATTTTCTTTAACAGTGGCAAAACAATTAGAAAAATATAGTGTGGACTTATACTTTTCTGACCACATTGTTTCACATAGACCAGGAAAGTGTGATTTACAAGAATTCGACGAAAATTATTTTGTCGTGTTCTGTAGACTTAAGATAGAATTTTCGAGTTCGGGCTGCGTACAATCTGACACATTAAGGATTCTAATCTTTATTAGATTCGGGAAAAAGAATTTTTCAATTAAAAATTGCACTGTACCGTTCACATCTTATTATTAAATCTCTCTCTAATTTCTTCGCGTTTTGTTCATGCAAAATCAGTTTTACCTGTGAAAATAGATCCTGTCTATAACAAAATCCTTCCTTATGCAGAAAAAGTGTTACCGTCTTGTAGGAAAAAACTACACAGTAACACCAGCTAAGATAAAAATCGTCTAAAACGGAATTTGTTTCCTATCTTGTGGTTTTTCTCTTTGTTAGAAGAAGACTATTGGAAAGGACTAATTAAAAACTTATGAAAACAGAACCTGTCTAAAACAGAATCCAGCTTTAAAAGAAAAAAAATATGGTTGTGACAAAATGAATTTTCAACAATTATACCTGCTAAGACGGAAACCCGTCTAAAACGGATATTTATTCCGGTGCCTTCTGATGTTGTCGAGTCATATTTTATTATGCTTTGTTCATACAAGATACATTTTCATATCTTGCAACTGATTTATATTAAAAAAATTTGACAAAACCAAAATCTAGGGGGGGGGCTCAAGCCCCCCCTTGCCCCCCCATATGGGCGCCCTTGATACACATATTAATTTATAACAAGAAATAATGCATTACCTTAATGATAACACTTAAATGAAATAGTTAATTAAATTGAACATTCACAGTTTGTTTTAGATGCCTAAAAATTAATCAACCAATCTTTAGATGCAATCTGAGACTCTCTTTGTATTAGTTATTGAAATATGAATGTATACAAATGAATACAAAATGCATTTATTAACAAATAAATCAGCTCCATTTGATACATGTAAAAAAAAAAATTAGCTGATAAGCTGCAGCATGCATTAAAGTGTAAAATCTATACCATAAAGCATCACTTACCTGTCTTTGTAGTCAGTTATGCAATAAGTGTTTTTAGGTAACTAACATATTTATTAAACTATACAAAATACACCTCCAAGTTCAGAAAGAATCATAACAGAGAAAAAACTAGCTGTAGGATTTTATAAACTTAAATAAAAAAAAAATAGACTTGAGTGATAACTACAGGCTACAAATCATATATTAAATAAATGATAAATACATACATTAATTAATGGTTCAGAAATAGCCATACAATTTTTATCAAAAAGCCTTGTGAGAAGTAATATAAAAGTTTAATAAAATGTCTGTAGATAATAAACAAAACACTGTGAAATGAATTAATAACTTGGATCAAAGTAATAATGTTGTTGTTGTTGTTGTTGTTGAAATGACCCAAAGGGCCCAGTTTTTGCAGCTTTCTATTTCTATATAGCTGTCATAATCCTCTACGCTAATTCCATAATCCTGACACCTAAATCTCCTAATTTTGAACCAATTCCAGATGAGAGATTTGCATCTGGATTGGCACCCCCAGAGGTAGCGCTTATATAGAACTTGGAGGACTTTGGAGCCACGAACAGATTTAACGTGCACCAGCTCCCATTAACGTACACGGTCCCACAGCAGTGACAGACGAGAGAGGATAGACGATGCACCCTCCCAAACACTGACCTTGGTCGATGCTGCTTGGCTTTCGGCGATCTTACGAGAGCCGAGCTTTTACCGTCCGCGCCACTGCGGGACATCAAAGTAATAATCAAAATGATAAAAAAAAAAAAAAAGAATCATTTCACTCAAAACAACGCAAAAACCTGACACATGGGGTGCTACAAACTAACTAACTAAATATATATATATATACATATAGTATAAATAAAATTGTAACTTACTCTTTTCCATTTTTCATCGGATTTCTGGACTCCAGAAGCTTCCGCATTCAGAATATCGGCCAATTGCTCCCAATTCTTTTTAATTTTTTCCTTCGAGATTGTGCCGTCATTTTTAATCATTATGGGATTATTTTGCAAATACTGTAACATTATTTCCCTCTGTGTATTACTTATTTTTCGTGACATTATTGTGAGTGAGAATATAGTACTACCTCGTGCGAAAGCTGTTTGCAAATATTTATATTTTTTAATGACAGCATGTGTTCTAGTGGTTGCTGATTGGTTTATAAAAGATTCCTGCGTCACTTCCTTTGGAATGTTGCCGAAGAAATATCGATGATTCCGAATCTGGAATCGGACTAGGGGAGAATCACTCTTTTCCTCCGAACCGGAATCCAGGCCTCATTTCGGAAGAACTGAATTCCGGTTTCGTTCCACTTGGAATGGGAGAATACGGCCGTTAGTCACTATCGATATTCCTTTGAAATTTCAACAGTCTGTAGTTGTTGTTTTTTTTTTTTCATCCAATTTAAAAAATATCGATTAAAAAAAAAAAACTTCTACCAAGACTAAAAGTAGTTTGGAAATTCCAAATTGGCAACGTTGAACTAGTCCTTTCACCCGTCCACGTGGTGAAATCCGTGTAGTAGTGTTGCAAATTGCTCCTATGTCCTGAAAGTTGTTACATTTTTCATTAATATTTATTCATTGCTACAGTAAGTTTTACTTCTGACAGCATTCTAAGTTATATTTTATTTCATAATTTAATTGCGTTATTACAGTGATTTACTGTGTTGCAGATGATTGATTTTTCTGTGCTGCCATTGCTGCGATTTTGCTGAAAACGCCAATTACATATTTTAATAGTTAATTCCTTTTTACTTCTTAGTTTAATCATAATTTCCTTGTAATAATTGTTTTTCTACAATATGATCACTTTAAATTTATGTATAATCTCTTTATAATTTCTAATTTATCCATTACTTAGTAAACTTTGTTAAAGGCATTGTGCAAAGTTATTTGCTGGTAGAATGTCATTGGAATGTTTCAGATAGCGTTCGGTTATTAGATCTTCCGTTAGTAGTTATTAAATTGGGTAATTAATTTTTCAATTTTATTAGTGTAATTTGAGACATACTAGAAGCATCCGGTGCATCTTCTCTAAATTTCTCCCGACATCCTCATTAAAATAATTGCTTGTCATGTTGCTAATGCAAAGTGTTTTAGTAAACGATTTTCACAAAAAAAAAAAAAAAAACTCGATTGTAATTGATCAGTGTTGCACGTGCAATCAACGTACTTAATACCGTCAATGTGGCATTTTTTCCACAGCTTTTTAAGAACGGATGTGTTTCACCCACGCACCGATGTTTGGCGACTTTTTGATTGGCACACTTTCCAAGTCCACGCCAAACTACTGTTTTCTAATTGAATACCAGCTACATCACCATTAAAGAAAAAAAATTCCAAAGTTTGGTGAATTTTCCTTTTTATAACCAATTTAAAAAAAAAAAAAAAAAAAAAAAAAAAAAGGTGTGTGAGTGTAAGATCATATAGCCCTAATAAATAAAAATTTATTTTGCATGTCTCTATGAAAAAGTTAAGTTAGCGTCATAAGATTTGTTTCTAATTTAATGAATGTTTTAACTTAATTTGTGTGAAATTTATCTATAGTTTAGATTTAGAAGTTCATTTCCAAAAATTATAGATTTGTAAATATAGTTTTTCTGTACTTGATTTTTTTCACCCTTAGATGTTTCCAAGTATGTTAAGGTTTTATGAAGTTTTAGCAGCATTTTGTGGGAAAATTATGTCATTTATAATGTGTTATAGGGTAGATATCTAGATATACTAGTAATAGACATCCTTCAAAGTTTTTGGTTTATAAAGAAAAAAGAAAATAAATATTTAGCTTTTATTTATTTTTTCATAACCCTCTCTTGCATATTTTATAATCTGTGTTATTTATTGACACTCTTAATCAAACCAACCAAGAAGCAAAAAATATTTCACAATTCTGCTGCTTTTCATTGAAAATATTAATGAACATGCTAAGAGTGCTTTACCATTTAATTTATATCCTCTTTATTTTCTTGGAAATATTGTATGTTTTTTATTTTATACTAAATAGAAAACTTTGAATTTTATATATCAATGGCAGTTTACAAAAGCGTTTATTTTTAAGGTTCTGGGTAGAGATCGACCGAAGCAGGCTTTTTAGACCAAAACCGAATTTCGGAGATCTTCAAACTTTCGCCCAAAACCAAAAATGTAATAAAAAAATTAAAAACTGATTATTACATACATAACTGCATATAATTATTAATTAATTAATAACAAATAATTAATAATAACTAATTATGTTACTAATTAATTTATTAATTATACATGTATTGAACCACATTTCTAACAAACAAGCATACAAATATATGTGTGCATGAGTTTCAAACAAAAATGAAACATAAATAATACAACTTTTATGTTTTATTATTGAGAAGGTTAGGGGGGGGGCGGTTTCCCCTTTAAAGAATGTATGAGAGTCATTATATGTTAGTTTAAGAAAGGGCACAAAAGGTCAAATTATTTGTTCAATTTTTCTAAAAAAGGAAAATTAGCATTAAGGCAACATTTTAAGCCTTGAAATTATTAATTATAAACTTTATTTTCCACTTCAATATTCTTAAAGTGAGATATGTTTAACATTATTTTATACTTTAGCTAATTTTAAATATATATATCAGGATAAAAATGTAACAGTTGTCAATTTTCTTTTAGGAAGTGCACAATAAGATCAAATTAAATCTTTGCTCACTCATCGCCCCCCCCCCCAAAAAAAAAAAAAAAAAAAAAAAAACTTTGTCACTCTCTGCTTTCCTAAGAAAGTTTTGAAATGGCACCTCTGTTTGAAAAGTTGACTCTCTGTACCTCTATCCAAAACTATTTATTTTGTTATAAAATAAAACAATTAATTTATCATTAAGACAGAAGTAGTTTCCAATTATACAAATTTTATCTAAGAAAAAAACTATTTTAAGTATACATACGTCGATATATCTTTTGTAATAAATCTCGTAAATCTTCATATGTTTTAACACCTTTCTCATAAAGCATTCAAAACAATCTGGAGTTTCAAAGAAAATTTTTCTATTACTGTTAAGTTTGCAGCTTTCAAAGATCATGTGATAAGAGTCTTTTAAGCTTAGTCATATATGCATTGCTTACTTTATAATTTATACTCGAATCATGAATCAGTCATGACGGATAATTATAAACTGTGGAGTTCACAGCAATAAACAGTGTCTCATTGGAGCCGATACAACTCATATCAATGAGTAAAGTTGAAAATTTCCAAAAGAAGGAACGAGATTTTCAAATACAGATAGTTTCGGTCAGTCCGAAATTTTGGCAGCAGTTTCACCGAAAATGAATATTTGGCGAAACTCCGATTTTGTGCCAAACTGAAATTTCAGTCGATCTCTAGTTCTGTGACCATTACTGGAATGCTGAATTAGTTCATTTCCAGTAATGGACACCCCATGTGGACATTGCTAAAAGTGCAATTTCAGTAATGTTCAAAGTGCATAAAGTCTTTTGATTAATCCTTAAAGCTAAGTACTAATAAAATTAAATTTTTAAATTGCACTTACATAAAGACAATTTTCAGCTTCACATTTTGTTAAAAATGTCTTGAATGTTTAATTATTCCTTTCTGACAAAACAACTTTGTACATAAAAAATATTAATTAAATTTACAGTAAATTACTAAAAGCAATATATAAAGTAGTTTCAGGAATCTTAACAGTTAAGAATATTGGGAGATAGGATTCAATTCACTAGTACAGTATAAGACCCATTATCAGGAATTATGAAATCTGGAAAAAAATTTCGGAATTTGTAAATTTTTACTAAAATTTTCCAGGTACTGTAAATTTTACGGATTTCTAATTTTTTAAGTCCATTGTTCCACCACTAAAATATGTTACTTGAGTCACATAGGGTAGAGACCACAGAGCTTAATAATTACAATTAATTAAATAAAATTAATTTATGTAATGTTTTGTTTAAACAAAATTCATCGGAAATTTTGCCCCCTCCTCCCACTCCATATAAATTTTCTGACTATGCTACTGTGCCATTTGAAAAGACGGGGAACAGCAGAGTTCTATTTATTTGCTTGTGTTCTCCCTTCTCACGCATTCCAGAGCAATCTGCCAACAGTTTTCAGGATTTTTTTTTAGGAGAATTCACAAAAACAAGTAAAAATCACCATGGGAAAAAATTTTCAGCATAATCAGCAAAATTGCCATTATTTTGGGTAAAAAACAACAATATTAAATATGTGCATACAGTCGACAAATAATGTTTACAAACACAAAAGTAAAATAAACAAACTCAGGGTTGCCACTTTATGATTTTCGGCAGATTTCCCCTTTCCTCATTTAAAAAAAAATAAATCGGCAATTTCCATATATCATAATTTTTTTTTAAATGCATTGATGAGTGCCATGAATGCAGTCATGGATGGTGCCATGATGCAATTAGCCAGCCACACAGAAAAAATTTTGTGTTGAGAAGATAATTTTTAGGTCCTACTGATTCAGTTTGTGGATCAGGAATTATTCAGAGATGCTTTTTTAAAAGGAAACTCAAGATGTGGACATGTAATTCTTCTACCAATTATTAACTTTTGGCCGAATTCTTCATAATTTATTCTTGAATCAGCCACGAAAAGAAAAAATGAGAATTTAGTCAAACTGTCGCGTAAAACAAAAATCTGGAATTTTGTCAAACAGAATTTTCAGATTTCATTAAGAGGTTGCATAAAAAATATCGCCAATTTTATCAGTTGGTTGCGGGAAAAATTGTAATTTTTGTCAGTTGGTCCACAAGAAAATAAATCATGAATTTCGTCAATCGCTCATGACTGAAAATTTTATCAGTCAGTCGCAGATGAAATTGTGAATTCCACCATTCAGTCGGGGGGGGGGGGGGGGGGAATCGAGAATTTCATTGTAGCATTGCAGAAAATTATTGCAAATTTCGTGAAGCATTGATGAATAAAATTGTAAATTTTGTCAATTAGTCAAAGAAGCAATTGCACGGGTAGTACTTGTCCTGAATTTCCTGATATTCCTGAAAAAAATAAAAACGTCCTGAAATATGGTAGTCTGTCTTAATATTCCTGAAATTTTGCGAGTTTTGTGCTTTATCAGCATTTGAAATCAACAAATAGGGGGTAAGTGTACCTTTTTACTGAATAAAAATTTCACGAAAGTCACAATTTTCTTCAATCTATCGTTAAACATAGTGATTTTCATTAATTTGCACAAAAAAATCACAATTTTTGGTGATCAGTTACCAAAATTCGCAAGTTTTATTGATTAGTCATTTAAAAATTTAGTTATTTTCGCCTCCCAGTCACAAAAAAAAATCCCAATCTTTAACAATCAGTTATAAAAAAGAAAATCTTTTGAAATTTTCATCAATCAGTGAAGAAAAAATCGGGATTTTCGTCCTTCAGTAATGCAAAAATCTCCAATTTTTTAGCTGTTTGGTCAAAGAGTTCTAGTAAAATTACTTTTCTTTTAAATGTATACTTTTACAACAAAAAAAATGTGTATGTAGTGTGCTATTTATGATAATAAAATGTATTGAAGAGGGAGTTAAGGGTTTTTTCGGTTAGAATGCCAAGCAAATGTGTCCTGAAATATCGAAAAAAGTATGTCCTGAAATATCATCTAGGGCTAGTACTACCCCTGCAATTGTGATTTTTGTTTAATGGTCACGGGGAAAAAATCATGAATTTTGTTGAATGATTCCAGGGAAAAATCACGAATTTTGTCAAGAGATCTCGGGGGAAAAAACATGAAATTCATGGTGGGAGAGAGAGATTCCAAATTTTGAAGGACCCGAAATCCAAAAAGCCTTCAACCCTAAGGTTTCCAGATAATGGGTCCTGTAATTACTCTTTTTTTTTCTGCTAACCCTTCTAAACTCTTCAATAATTTGATAAACATATTTTTTTTCATTGTAGTATATTAAATCTATCTAAAACAATGAAAATATTGATCTTGTGTTAATGACAATAATTAATTTAAAAACAATAAATTATTCTCAAATATTTTATTAATTATTGATATCCTAATTGTTAAATTTATTTGAAAATGAATATTTTGTTTCATTAGTGTGCTTTCATTAAATTCTGGTTTTAAATACAATCATAAAAACAATTATCTATTATATTTTATAAGGAACTATACTCATTACTGAAATTTAGAATGTTTTGATTTATTTCTGTTACTTACAATTAAATTTTGATTCACATTGGGAAATATGACTATGAGCATGGTTGAATATTGTTGATAGATTAATATAATATTAAAAAAAGTTGAAATATATTAATTACAACTTTTTAACTAAAAAAAATAAATTCTTTAAGGAATTCCATTATTCGCACATCTACCCTATGTGCATTTTTAAGATTCAGTAGTGAAGATAAATGTTGTTAAATAAGTAACGAGGTTACATGCTCAGTTTCTTAAAAGCCTTTCTGAAGATAATTAGGTAGATGTCCAGAGATCTGTTTAGGAAGAAATTGTGTCCTTTAATAGACTCAAACCAATTGCCCAATCTCTAGATGCAGTGCAAACAGATAACTGCTCAATATCTGAGGCTGTTCAAATTTGGAAAGAGCTTCAGGTAAAATTTAATGATCTCAACTTATATAAAAATAATATGAAACATTTTTTAGAGCGTTACAAACAAGCACTAGGATCTTCTCATTTCTTAGCCTATTTGATAGATCCACGATATTGAGGAAGTAATTTGAGCAAGATTGAAAAGAAAAAAGCTTTTGATTTTGCTAATAAGAAATATACTGGTAGTTTTATACCTTAATAATAATGAGATTCCTAGCTAAAGCAGATCCATTTTATGATTTTCTTTTTGAGGAAGATGTATCCCAAATGTCTCCTTTGGAATGGTGGAGAGTATAGGTGCAGATTCCGAAAATTTGGAGGGAGTCACTGGCTCCTAAACCCAAAAAATCCAGTGGCCACAATTGTAAAACAAACGCATAAAACAATAGTGTTTATATGGGGTAAAAAACTAAACAAAAAAACTCAGGAATTCAAAGTGTTTAGTAATTTATTTAATATAAATACATGTACAACAAAATTTGAATATTAATTAAATCTTAAATCATGTACAGTCAGAAAATAAAGTTGGGCAAGATACGGTTTAAAAAAATATGTATAAGCTAAGCAATCATGATAGCAGGGAATATCAGAAAACAATATTTCTTATTTTGATTTTACCAGACAAAAGTACATATGAAAGAAAATCTGAATTTGTGAGATTATTTTGCACTATAAACATCAAAACACACTTCAAACATTTTTTTATATATATATGTATATATATATATATATATATATATATATATATATATATATATATATATATATTTAAATAACAGTCTATGAAAAATTATCAGATTCAAACTGTTACGAATAACATTGTTATTCAAATATATTTAATAGTTTGCTGTGTTAAACAGATAATTCTGAAATGTTATGAAAAGATAATAATAATGTATGTTATGTGTTTTGGTCTAAATCTTAAAAAAAATATATCAACATTTCACGATGGGGAAAAATACCAGAAATTGATTACTTTTAAATCACATGGCGACTTAAACACCGAAAGTTAGTTGCCTCGTTGCGACTGGCGACCGTGAATCTGCACCTATAGTGGAGAGCCCATTTCAACTCAAGTGTTTGTAAAGAATCAGATGAAAAAAGCAATTAAACAACTGCTTACAGCTGTAGCATCTTCTGCATCTGTAGAAAGACTTTTTTCTACTTATGGTTCGGTGCATTCAAAGCTTAGGAACAAACTCTGGAATGAAAAGGCAGGAAAATTGGTTTTCCTATACAAAGCCTTGAATTCCAAGCCCTAAGTGTTTTGAAAATATGATAAATTTTTCATATCTTCTAAACTGGTCATCTATTTTGCATTTCAATATTTCTAGTTACTAAATGTCACCGAGATAAAATAAATTCTTCATATCTTCTAAAGTATTTGCTATTTTTCCTTTTAATATGTCTAGTTACTAAATGTCACCAATATTTTTCCTATGGATTTTCAATATAAAGTATTTAATAAAGTTTGAAATGACAATGGAGGTAATGTATTTGTTATTATTATTTTTTTAATCTTTTAAGAAAAACCTTGAAAATTTATGTTATATATTCTTAAAGTAAATTGTATTAATCAATGTTTGTATATGCATATTTTTATGCAAAATGTTATTTAAAAGGGTTTTAGAGTTTTATATATTTACATTATACATTTTTAAAAATGTTTTATTTAAAAATACTTCCATCTAATTAAAAAAATAATTTCTTTATATTTATTAGTTTTTCATATATGATACTTGCATTTAAATTTTAAAAATTTCATCAAGAGTTCATGCTTAATGTCTAGAAAAATTAATCTTGCAAAATCCAAAAAAATCTTATTTAAATAAAAAAATCAAATTTTTTTTTATTTAAACAAAAAAATGTGATTTTTGCCTACCCTGCTGATCAGACATCCTTTACTGTGATTAAATAATTAGTCTTCTAATTTTTTAGTTTAATTATTGATGAATAAATATCAGCATTATGTCTGTATATATGTATGGCATCTAATAGCAAAAATCTACATTCTCAATGGGTAATAATTTTGGTACCTCAAATTTGTATGAATCTTTGCATTCCTGTAAATTTTTGTTCAAATTAATATAAGGAAAATTAGTGAAACAAAAAAAAATTCAAATTATGGCTTGCAGCAAATGAAAATTAAAAAGCAAAGTTTGTCACTTGTTCTATAAAAGTGTCCTCTACATTTTTATATTTATTTGAATATAAGTAGATTTCTTTTTAAAAGAAAAAAAAGTTTTGTATGCTAATGCATTTATTTTTCACGTTCTAATATGTATTCATAATAAAGTTTGTTAATAATTTTACAAATATGATAAATTCTACAGTATGGAAAAGACTAGTTTATAATACACACCTATGCTTTATAATGTAAACTGAAGCACTGCTAATACTGTTTGTATCTTCAAAATTGTTATAAAAAGTTAAAAGTGAAAGAGGTAGGTAAATAACTGATGCAGTATTTTAATGCTTGATATAAATTAGCTTTTATACCTGCACTTTACACTACCCCATATGCTTAGCATATATATATGTTATATGAATTTCAAACCGAGACAGGCTTAAAATTGTCAGAACGGGAGAAAAATTATGCCTTAACTTTTGTGAGGCAAAAATGCACCCCAAATTGGGCAAATTTGGACATTGGAATTGTACTTGGTACTCCCTGCACCCCTCCCTCCTCCCGACCCCTTACAAAAAAGGTGTTGACATGATTCACCAATACTCTAAAGGTAACAGCACTAACTAATTAGACTAAATCCAGTACTGATTTGAAATATTTTTAATTTGGGTTCAAGTAAAACCATGTTAAGGTACTAAAAATTTATTCTCTGCTCCTATTAATGAAAATAAATCAGTTTTCATTTGAAAAGGTACAGCTGTAAGTGAAATTACATTGTTTGAATGGTGATAAAGTCAAAAGTAACAAATTTAAAAATCATCTATTTGACAACTATTGAGAGCAAAAGCACCTGCATGATCAAAGCATGTTCTGGTCATATGGACTTCTACAATCTAAATTGAGAAATATAGGGGGATTTAAAAAGCAGAAAAGTTAGCGTTTATGTTTAAAATGCTTATTTATATGTTTAAATGATATAAAGATTTGTTTCAAATTATCGAGAAGTGTTTGTTCAGTTTTACTTTTCTAGGCTTTAAAATGATAAATATATATACTACCCGAAACATATAAATATAAAAAATATTAACGTAAGAAATTTCTGTTGTGCCTTTTTTAAAAAGTTTAAAGATTTAAAATAGAAAATCCTAAAGTATTTTAAAATTACCACATTTCAAACTTTCATACACTATGTCTCCTAACTTCTTTTGCTCTTCCACATTTGTGGAATGACTGTAATTTCTACAATTAGCACAACTAAAATCACATGCAAAATATTTTTACAAAGCTGTTAGAGGAATGCCAAAGTATGTTTAGATCTTTATTTCTTACAAGCAAAACCCATGGGTTTGCATGCACAGCTGTTAAAATAGGTACTTATGTATTATCCATACCAGGAGATTGATTGCCAAAAATATTTGCCAACTGCCAATCTTGTTTATCGTTGCCAATCATGTTTTCAAACACAGTAATTTAACATTATTAAATAACATTGTTAAAAATGGTAATTAATATAAAATAAATAAAAGGTAATATTTGTTTATTAAATTTATAACATAGTAAATAAGAAAGAATAATAAATAATATAAAAAATGGTAAATAATATAGCATATTCTAGAAAGTTAGTTTTGTTAACATTTAGTAAATGCATAAAAAGGTTTAAAATGACATTTTGTTTTGCAGCAGAAATAATTCTGCAATAGACTTTAACATGGCATCAAAATTTTTTTTCCCTTCTGCTGCTTGTATCTGCCTCCAGATGAATTCGGCCAAATACAAATCTAAATGATGACGTGATGTTCCACGATGCCGTTTGTTTCGCCATTTCGCAGATCCCATATGCGTTTCTTATGATATTTTATTATATGCGTTCAATAGGAAAGTTTCTTTCATTTCTCTACAAATTCCGCCGAATACCCATTGTGCAGGTAAGATTCGCCCTGAATTGTTTTTTCTTTTAGTGAACATACTTTCGTCTACTTCTACAATATGATCTGGTTCACCTAAATTCTGATTTTTTCTTGAACAAAGATCCATAACACAGATTTTGCAAAGGTAACTGTTCCAGTCTCTAACTGTTTTGTCACTCATTTCTAACTCTTCATAGCAAAATTTAATTGATGTCAGTTCTTTACTCCAGAAATATATGAACATAATTGCATCTACAAATGTCGTTCTACTTCCCTCAAACCAATTTTCTTTTCTAATACGAATTTGCTGTCTATAAGTATCAACATTTCTTCACCAAATAATATCATTGCTAACGTAAAGTTTCATATCATGAAAATTGGAACACTAGCGTGATTTCAATATAATCCCACATTTTTGTAAATAAGCAATTGCTTCTGTTTCCGTTCGTGGTAAATCCTTTATACGCATAATTCCAAATACAAGATGTAAAATAATCTATGAATAAAAATAAGTTCAAAAGCACATCAAGTAAATAAACAAAAAGATTATGAAACAGTATAGAAAATAACATTAAAACATAATTACGAGTCACCAGTTACCATGCCAACCATTTGATCTAGTTGTTTCTATTGATCGTTACCTTTTTATGTAATTTTGATGAAATGTGTATAAAAATGTTGTTTCTTACTGCTAATATTATCTTTTTTATATCTATCTTATTAAATTTGTCAAATAAAATATTTATATTTTACTCATAAATGCAATATCTAAAATAAATTGACTATTTGTTAATCTTACGTATAGAAATGACCCCTACTAAAAAAAGTAGATTATTCCCAGGCATGTACTATGTAACAAAAAAATATATATATATAAGGGTTACTATAATTAGTAATATTGGCTCCATGCCTGGCGCAGTTGGCTTAAAAATGGCACGGATAATACGTAAGTATCAAAATCAGTGATTACAAGCTACATCTTCAAAAGTTGTCAATACTACATTAAGAGAACTTCATTTTGTCAAAAAATTCAATCTACACCCAATTTTGAGTAAAAAAAAAAAGTATTCATATAGAGTTATGGATAAATAACTTTTATTGACCGTCCTTCCGATAATTTACCTGGTTACTTGAGAAAATCGTTTAGGGACAGCTATGTTTGTTCAGTCCGCATGTGCAAAATCAGTGATTACAAGCTACATCTTCAAAAGTTGTCAATACAGTAGAAAGCCACTAATCCACAAAACTTGGTTCCAAGTGTTGTGCGGATTGGAGGCTTTTTGCGGATTACAGGCCATGTCTATTTAATTTTTGTTTACATTTTTTAAATTCATATTTTGGACAAATTTAGATTGCTAATACTAAAAAATAAATAAATTACACATTTTAATATATAGATAAAGTAATAACTATGTAAAAAATAATTTATTATTTTTTAAATTTCTTAAATATGGCATTAATTGTTGTCTGTTTTAAGACATTTGGTTTATAGTATTGAATTTTATCTTTAAGTAAGACTTCAAAAGCAATATGTATGTATTTTTTATGTGTTTTTAAATTTTATAATTACGATTTAATGAAAAAATAAATAAATTATAAAATATATTGTCTAAGTAAGGATTTTTTTATCATTAAAAAAATCACAAAAGCTAAAATTGTATTTTACAAGTATTTAAAAAAAATTAATATATAAAATAATATACTAATTAAATGTGCTTTCATTTTAAACTATAAAGAAGAATGTTATATTATATATAAAAATAAGAAAAATGTTAAAATTGGTGAAAATTTTTTTCAAAATTCAAAATTTTGTCACCATTGAAGCACTTTTTAAGAATTAAATTTCTTTGTTTACATTCATAAATTGATTGCAGATTAGAGGCCTTTGCCGATTACAGGTTCGCGGATTAGCGGCTCTCTACTGTACTACATTAAGAGAACTTCATTTTGTCAAAAAATTCAATCTACACCCAATTTTGAGTACAAAAAAAAAAGTATTCATATAGAGTTATGGATATATAACTTTTATTTACTGTCCTTCCGATAATTTACCTGGTTACTTGAGAAAATCATTTAGAGACCTATGTTTGTTCAGTCCGCATGCGCAAAACTGTCCACATCAAGCAATTTTTGAAATAACAAGTAAATGTTATTTTGTGTTCTTAATTATTTTAAGAAAATTATAATATTAAAAAAACCAAGTTTCTAATTGATAAACATAAAGCGTTTATTTGTAGATTTATTATTTTATAGTTGTAGTACTTATTTGTAGATTTATTATCTTATTTTGTAATTTATTATCTTTCTTAAGTATTTAATTCCACTGGTTATATCGAACTTTGCTACATCACACTTTATTATGTACTTATATATTATTATTTATTTCTCTTATCATTTTTATTCTTATATATCTTATTTATTATCTTATTTTGTAATTTATTATTTTTCTTAAATATTTCATTCCACTGGTTATTTCGATTTTCAGCTACATTATTCTTTATTCTTGTGAAGCATAATAATGAATGCTTTGCATAGTAGTGCACCAGGAGTTACTAATTTTTTCCTCGTCTCCACAGTTATTATAAATGTGATTGACATGGAATTTCACTATAATAAATTTTTGGATGTTTCAATAATGCTTTCAGATAGGTTGTAGCATAAAAAGTATGCAAAAATAAATATATGTAGAATAACAAATAAAATATTGAATTGACTTAATTTTTTTTTATTATATTATAATTCCAGAACCTGGAAATTTGAATTCTTACTATAGTTTTGCATTTTAATACAATAGTGTATAGCAAATATTCAACATAGTCCATACGTTTTAACATAAAATATATTTTTTTATTTAAACAATTAATGCAATGTAAATAATGACATGTGTGAAAACGTTTGTGGGATTTTCCTATATTTATTATCAGGGTTTCCCATAAGTCTGATAAAATTTCAACAATCCATTCAAGTGTGAGTTTTATTTATTCGTAAAGGGTTCCAGACATAAATTTATTAATTATTAATTGATAGTTTCTAACCACTGTTCTACTAATTACTAGCTTATAAGCAATTGTTTTCTAAAAACTATTGACTTTTAATGTCTCAAAATTATTCTATGAAATATGTTTCAGTATAATTATTCAATTGAAATGAAAAGCGTTGACTATTTATCACTATGATTTGTCTTACCTAAATCAAACGTTTTGTATGAAGTTTAAACAAAACTACTGACTTTTAATATCTTAGAATTATGCTATGAATAATTTTCAAAAATTGAATCTAATGGGAATGAATAACATTGACTATTTGTCACTGTGATTCACCTTACCTAAGACAAATACTTTGTATGAAGTTTAAACTTGGCATTGTGCCAAGTACACTCAAAAAGGAGGTCACAAAGTTACAATGCAGCTTTGGTCAATGCCATGCTTTTTGAGACATATAGGTTTTTAATTAATATCTCGGTTAATTACTGACAACTCTTTTTTGAAAATCATTATCAACATTACATGGATGTTTCTGCATCTATAGGTACCCGAAGTGCCCCTCAACTTCCCCGCTGACTTCCCACAGTAAAGTTTCTATATAATGGAAAAATGCAATTTTTTCAAAAGCTATGCAACATAAGGTAATTAAGTCCCTATAGTTTGCCTGTAAATTTTAAATAAACTAACTACCCCTAATTTTTTCATAATTTTAGTTTCAAAATATTGTTAGTACATATTTTTTCAGTACATTGATGATGATATCTCTGAAAATATAATAACTAAAATTAAAACAAATATATTTTGAGTTCGGTGTTATGACATTTTTACAACAATATCCCATACAATATTAAAAAAATAAAATCAAGTAAAATAATTATCTCCCTTAAATTTTTCCTAAAAATATTTGTGAATGTCTAATAATCTATGAATGTGTGGGTCAATAATTTTTATAACTCTGCCAAGTTAGAACTTTCCACATTTTACATCTTTTGAGAAAAACTGCTATGACAGACATACACCGAAGTGAACTTATAATGGTTCTGTTTTTACTCTTTCAGTTCAGAACACTAAAATTTAATTTTTAAAAAATACGAAATTGTCATATGAGTGTAATTTTCATCATAAGATATATGTATATGATTTTTTGGAGCAAAAGAATAATACAATTAAAATTTTCTTTGAAAACTATTTCTCATTTCAAAAATCTCACCATTTGCCATGGTGCAAACCACATTCCGATATGACAATTTTTAAATTGATTATGAATTTCTGAAACCTGAACTTAATTTGGGATCATTTTTTAACTATTTTTTTCTCTTTTGTCACAAAATATTTCACATTTTGACAAGTCGTGGGTTAACTGCTCTTCGATACAAGTATTTTTAAAATGTGAACAGACTTATTATTTTTCTGGTACATATTGTTTAATGTTTTTACATAAGAAATAATAATATCTAGAACTTTTTATCTAATAATAAAGTTATTTATTGAGCTAGAATTAAATAAATAGCAATATATTTTAATATTAAGAAGTTTAGTATTCAACTAACATAGTATGCATAATAGTGACTTGTAGTCATGTTACTATAAAGAAAGTGATGGAGGGGAGTCAGCTAAATTTTAATAGCTTCTACTTAGCATTAAATCACTTCTGTATTATCAGCCTTAAATAATGAAATATTTCAATTTTGAATGAAAATTGTTTAGTGTTGCCTGTTGTTGCTTAAAATACAATCAGAATCTTCTAAATAAACCATTTTAAAGACTATAGGGATATGTAAAAGTTTTATTCCTGACACCTCCCACAAATAAATATTTAATAAATGGCACTTCAGATTGTGTATACAAAAAATTGTACCATACTCAATATTTAATAAGTGTCAATCAAAACCAATTTTAAGATCCTGTTTTGGTATAGCTTAAATTAGGAGCCTGATGTGAGGTCCAGGCGAGCAAGAAGCTTAAAGTCATATATAAAAGTAAATACATTTATAAAAATTGCTACATTTTAAATAGTATTAGAAACAGCATCTGCATACATAGCATGTAATACCTTACCATTTTCAAAGCTTTTATCTTTTAATTTTTTTTGTTCTATTGTGTTTACTCTTTTGTTTGCTGGGCCTCCAAATAATTAAATCATGTAATTTTTCATAAAATCATTGCAGCAGCTACAAAAATGTCTTGGGAGACCAGCAACTGAATCTTTGCCCCAGGGTCATATGCAGAAGTGGTAGGGCCTGGTCATTCAGGTTTTGAAAAAAACCTCTGCATTTGGTTTCTTTCTTAGTATAAACAGTGTTTCTTTCAGACCATTTGTACTGAGGGAAGTTAGAAGTACATAAATTTAAAGAACGTAGCATAGGCACCGGCAGAATGAAATCATTAAGAAATAATATTGTTAATAATATAGATAAAGATGTGCTGACTTTGAACGTGATGCCAGATGAAGAAATAAATGCTGCATTAGTAAAAAAATGACAACATCTGACACAATTGTAAGAGCATGAAGAAATCAAAACACAATGGTAAAGTTTAGTGTCATTAAATGAATCTACCGCAGCATTGAATACTGTACAATGTTTTGTTGTGGAACAAGAGGATGCTTCCGAGCTTTAGAGAAATTAGATGAATTCCAGACGTTCCTAAAAGAAGTACACAACAAAAATTTAAGTAAAAGTCAATAACGGACTTTTAAAAAAATGGTTAGCAAGTAAATAAATTTATTACTGCCCAAAATGATGATCAATTTGTTTTATTTATTAATTAAATTTCTTATTTCTTATTAATTTATGATTTTAAGAACATGGCTATATTTATAGCATAATTAATTTAGTTTTTATATCTAACACAGATGGTGCCACAAATGTGACGGTTAACATGAAATTTTGTGTAACACGAAAAAAAATTGCAGTCCTTTCAATTTCGTGTTAATGAGGTTCGCCCGTATTTTACTTAAATTTTAATTTGGCAAATTTGAAAAAAAAATTCACTTTTGAGAATATGATTTGTTTGAAATAAGTTTCAGCTTTTTTCAATTGCTATTTTTAATTTTTTTAATTAATATTTTTTTAAATGCTGAATCAAAATTAAAACTTATATATCTCTGTTTAATTAAAAGAAAAAAAAATCAATTTGACATAATATTTCGGGTTATAACAATTTTAAATTACTCTGAATTTTAAAAAAAAAATCATTTTTTTTAAAATTTTGTAAGAAGTCTTATGATGTGATTCTGTTTACAGATTATATGGTTAACCATCACACAAAAAAAAAATCAAAATTCTAACTCTATAATTAAATAAAAAAATAAATGTTTCCCTGACACCTTACAGTAACATTGTTTCTTGAATTACACACATTTCAATTTGTGTCTGATCCCTTGAAACCCCACAAATTATTAAAACGGTCATTTCTCTCTGAGTTTTGCAAATATCAAGATAGAATTTTTTTTTGTTTAATTCAGGAATGGGTAAGGAAAATTTTCATATTTAGAAATTTTATCCTATGGGGGACATATAAAAATTTAATTTTTGTGTTTTCTCAAATAGAACCCCTATGGAGTTGCAACTTATCTCATTAAATTTTTGCACCTTTTTTTTATGAAACTTTGCATTTGGAAGTATGTGCTTAAGGGCAATATTTAAGGAGATAGCCTATTGTTAATATATTTGTGAATCACACTGTATATTTCATGAAAGTAATGACATTAATAATTCTTTCTTTCAGTGAGTCTTTCTTCAGGTTTAAACTGTAGTTGTCCACATTAAATAGCATATACATGTATATGAATAACTGTGCAGACAAACGATAAAGATTCCTCATCCCATTTGATTACTCAAAGGTAACTCAATTTATAAAATACTTGGCTTTTCTTACTTAAAAAGGAAGAGTTTCATGATTATATCTATCTATTTCTCTCTCTATGCATATGAAATGTAATAAAACATTATATGTATGTACAGTAGAGTCTCTGAAATCCGGAATTGTTCCATGCTCTGCATTTCTTGATTTTACAGGTTGTAGAATAAACTGAATTTAAGGGAACAATTTCGATATTCAGTTAAAAATACAGGGTGTTTCACAAAGGACCCCTAACTTTAAAAATCAATAACCCAGAAACGGTTATAGATAGAAACATGAAACCAGTGGTATGTTTAATAAAAAAATCGTAAGAATCTTATTCATAAATCTCAAAATTTAGTTAAAAATAGTACCGACAGATGGTGCTGAGAGCGTTAAGAATCCTTCTACAGAGAGTTCAGAAGCATAGAAAGACTTGCCGTTGAAGATTTCGTCATTGAAATCTGACCGCTATTAGCTTATAGTGAAAATACTTCCGAAAGTGATGAATACCGTGGAGGAACGTGTGTTTATTGTGTTGGAGTACCACCGATTAAATCAGAGTCCTACTGCCTCAAGGAGAAGTTTTCAAACGTGATTTCAAGTCGCAAAAAGCCCAAATGGGAAAACAATTCGTGAGCTTTTCAAAAAAATTCTACAAGCAGACCGGTGACATACAGCAAAGTGTCAATGACAATTTCATTCTTCATTTGCGATAAGTCTGTTGTGGAAAAAGGTGCACCTTTTGAATCACTTTTGATACGCCTATTTATCGCAGCGCCATCTATCGGTGCTATTTTTAACTAAATTTTGAGATTTATGTATAAGACTCTTACGATTTTTTTAATAAACATACTACTGGTTTCATGTTTCTTCCTAACACCATTTCCGGGTTATTGATTTTTAAAGTTAGGGGTCTTTTGTGAAACACCCTGTATACAGTATGAATAAAAGTAGAAATTATATAAGAAAAAGAAAATTTATTTCTATTATCAAAAATATTTATTTAAATAGTTTGAATTCCTTTTTATTTCTTTCGCTATATTTTATGGCTTAGGCCTATGTGCAAAAACTATTTCTTTAATTATGTTTAGAAACATTTATTCATGTTCAGATATAAGCCTTCTCTGAAAACTTTCTTTTTTTTTCTGAATTAATAGCATTTTAGCCAACACAACACTTTATAATCCTTAACCCCTTAACTGACACGGGCGTATAACCTTCAGAAAACACATTCCTCTTTTCCAAGTTTGACAAACCCACATGCCAGTAGGCCATTTTTCATTCCCAGTTCCGTATTTTGTACACGGTAACATCTGTATTTTGTTATCGCTATGCCAGAAAAGTTATCCTTGCCTTATTTATTCACACAATTATCTGATAAAATAAGGTACTGGCGATCTAGTCAGATTTCATTGGCAATTAAGGAGTTAATAGGGAAAGATTTCACAAAATCTAATCTAGATATACAAAATTCATTATTATACTAAAACTATGTTGTATAGCAAAATCTCTCATGTGTAAATTTCTAAAATTATTTGTACAAATAGGTTATTACTGCCATCTAAAATGTTAAAACAAAAGTAATACATGGCAAAATTGCTTGTAGAATTTACATTTATGCATTACAAATTTCACAGATGTCTGATTTTAGGATGTCCGAATTTTAGACGGTACTGTATATGTATAATCATATATACATATATATATATATATATATAATCATCTATAAATATAATCAAATATAAATATATACAGTGTCCCAAAAACTTTGACCTTGGTTTTACTCCTTAAATATTGATCATAGGAATATAGTATTATAAATTACAAATTTATGTAAAAAAAAGGTACAGAATTTTATGAAATCAATTAAAATTTTTAGCAGATTAAATTTAAAGCAATACAAAATTTAATATTTATATGCCCCCATACAAAACATGTCCCCCTGAGTAAAATGTGCCCCATATGCTATTATTAGTATGGGGTATTTTTGTACGTGACCTTATGGTCTTGTACAAAATTTCAGCATTTTATCATAAAAAGACGCAGAGATATGAAAATGCATAAATGCTGACTTAAATCACTTTTTGATGACTGAATATGAGTTCTCTAAGGGGGATAATCATGTGGATGATCATATTTCAGGAGTCGTGCACAAATTTTGAAATAAATAGTAGTTATCTAAATAAATAATAATTGTGCTATTTATTGGTACAAAAGCCTCTAAACTGGGTAAAAATAATAACTTTATTCAAAGGTTACAAAGCTTGTTCAAAATGTTTACATTTCTAAGCTGTTTTAATGTTCATTGATTGTTCCATTTCCAAGTTTTGTTCTGTAATTCATCATGTATAATTCATCATGCATAAGGTATCTTTCAGGAAGCATAGTTTTGTAAATAAAACTAAAGGCAAGAGCCACGTTTTATTTGCTTATGATGTATTTCTGTGTCACATTATCTGCACTCTAGCATTTACATTTTAATTTATGATTAACCCCTCCAACGTTGTTTAATCATATCTCTGCAATTTTTTATGATAAAATGCTGAAAATTTGTACATGATTTTATTATTGTACAGGACACATTTTACTCACTGGGAATTTATTTATACAAAGTCTGTATAAAAATTAATTTTTATTTATTTTTTTCGTTTTTTAATTCTTTGCAAATTTTAATCGATTTCATAAAATTCTGTTTTTTTAATGTAACTTTTTAATTTGTATTATATGTATATGATCAGTATTTATGGAATAAAAGCCGAGGACAATGGTTTTTGGGACACCCTGTCTTTATATATATATATATATAATATATGTATATACATATATTATAAATATAAAAAAAGGGTGTCCCATAAATCCATACACATTACAATTTTTTCAACTGTCATATTGGAGTGAGGTTTGCAAAATAGTACTTATCAATGTGTTTGAATTTCTATGGAATTTTTATGAATTTTAAAGGAAACATGTCTCTTTTCAAGATTTTTTTAAAAAAAACAAACCATTATATGTAAAATGACACCATATGAATTGTAGGAAAATCAATTAGATGAATTTAACAAATTTAATAATCATGTATTCAACAAAAATTAACAACAAAATCACCTACTGTTCATGGAACGTTTTCTTTGAGTTTGTACAATTTAAATTTCAAAATAGCATTCAGGATTTGAAAAATCAGAAAAAAAAGTTGTTTTATTCGTGGTATTTATTAAATTAAAATTAAATTAGATGTTTCTAATGTTTGACAAAATAGTTTTCTTTCTTAATTAGAATGAGGATACAAATTCAACTTTAATGATACAAAGAGTTTTCTATTTAACTTACATAATCATTTCACCGTTTCTTGACCCTTCAATTGTATACGAGTACCCTAATTTCCTACCTATAACCTGCGGTGGCATATAATCTGTAGATGTCAATTTCATGATATTTTGAAAAAAAAAATCATATAATCCACAGATGAAATTTTCACTTTAAAAAAATTCCCAAGATCTGCAGGACTAACGTTCAGCCATAATGGAAAAAATATTGAATCTAGTGTAGAATACTTTAATTTTTACATTTTGTATTTAATATAACTATTGATAAATAAATAAATATTAAATAAGAAATTGAAAATTCAGTACAAAGATATTTGCAATTTTATTACACATAAGTAAGAATAAATTTGGAAGACTTACGTTATAGAATTTATAATTAAGTAAATTAATCACTTACACACATGCTTAAATGTAATATAAAATAATTGTAATAGTTTTTTTTGCCTTAATTTTTATTTTAATATAATTCGGTCTTGATGACTATATTGTTATGAATTTTGTATATATCTGTAAATATTCCATTTGTTTAAATTTATTTTATTTGATTATTGTGAAAATTGCAGTATTATTAATGTATTTCCTATTGAGCATCATGTAACTCAATGCTAAAGGCCTCAGATGGTTTGCAAGGAAAACAACCTTACACCCTCATCTTTATAATGGAAGTCTATTGAAATATCGCCAAGTTGGCGATGGTTTTGGCGACTTATTTTTGTCGCTAAATTTGGCGATATATCGCCAAATGTCGCCAAGTTGGCGACGGATTTGGCGACTTTTTGTGCAACCACACCCCCCTTACCTATACATTGGGATCCTTTCTTGCTTGGGTTCTCTATCGAAAGTTAAAGCACTTTCTGGTAATTTCTAGCATCTGAAGGCTCTGGAATAATCTGGAAAGATCTCTGAAACCTATATAAGGACCTCCATCAGTTCAGTTAGTTAGTTGTCTGTCAACGGCGATTGAATTCATACGAGAGGCTTTGCATTGAGAACTGTGTTACTCAGATTGATTTTGTCGTTGATACGTCGTATTGAACGCATTGTTTCTGTGTGAAATTTTGCTGCGCTTTTATTGGATTTGAAGATTACTGAATATCTTGTAATTTTCAGAAGATATTTGTGATCGTATTGCACTGTTTATAGTGAATAAAGCCTTTTTATTGTCCTTATATATTGGCATCAGTCCTTTCGAACCCCGAGCTCACAACATTTGGTGTCAGAAGTGGGATTGAATGCCGATTACCAGAGCAATGGAGGCACAGCTGACTAAATTATTGGAGAAATTAGGGGAGATGGATGAGAAAATGACTACCAACCTTGCTGAGTTGAAAGAAGAAATGAAGAAGGAAATGACTGAGAATCAGGCTGAAATGAAGGAAATGTCGGAAGAAATGAAGAAGGAAATGTCAGCGATAGATGAGAAAATGACTGCAAACCAGGCTGAAATGAAGGAGATGTCGGAAGAAATGAAGAAAGATATGTCAACCAACCTTGGTGAGTTGAAAGAATTAATAGATAATAAAATTACATCTTTAAATGAAAGAATTGACAGCGTGGAAAACAAATTTGAAGGAAGATTTTAGGAAATAGAAGAAAAAGTTCAAAAGACAGCCAATACCGTAGAAGAAAGAGTAGAAGAAAAAGTTCAAAAGATCTCCAAAACCGTAGAAGAAAGGATTGAGAGTGTAGAAAAGGAGTTGGAAAATGTGAAGAAACAAAAGATAACTGCCGAAAACTATCCCGAAGATGTCAAGTATCAAGGTATGCTTCCTCGGGCCTCTATTAAACTCTCGACCTATGACGGAAAATCCTCATGGCCAGTTTTTAAGACACAATTTGGGATCGTAGCGGACGCCAATGGATGGGATTCCCAGACAAAGGCTTGCCAGTTAGCTGCTTCTCTAAGAGCTGATGCTGCCGACGTCCTACAGACTTTGCCTGCAAATGAACCGCTGGATTTTGAAACGCTCGTCAGTGCCTTAGAATTGCGCTTTGGCGAGAAATGCATGAAGGAATATAGCAGACTCCAGCTCAAATCCCGACAGCAGAAATCCACTGAATCCCTGCAAGATCTTGCTACGGATGTCGAGAGACTTTCCCATCTTGCTTATCCTGACTGTCCGACTGAAATTAGAGAGAGTTTAGCTCTGCAACATTTTATTGATGGTGTGCGTGACTCTGAGATCCAGAAAGCACTCCGGATTGCAGATCTCAGTGACTTAAAAGGGGCTTTAGTTTATGCCCTGAAATTCGAGGCAGCCCAGCAAGCTACAAGGAAAGGTCGACACTTTGTGCGAGTAGCCAACATGCCTGAGACGTCGGATAGAGCTGTGGAGCATTTACAGCAGCAGGTGAAGGACATGATGAGGCAGATGAACTCCTTGATAGACAACAAAACTGGCAAAAAGATCAAGTGCTGGAAATGCGGTGGAGAAGGCCATATTCAAAGAAACTGCCTAAAACGACCGAGCACAGAAGGTAATAGCTCCCCACGAACGGCGGAGCAGGAAAACTAATTAATGGCCATCTCGCGGGGCGGAGGTTGCCAGATTTCGAGAAGCCCCATTATCAAGTGTGTCAAATTTCTGCAAGAAGTTGCGGCGAGAACGGAGTTTTTATAGTCGGGCGTGTGAATGATTTGCCCTGTAATATGATCATCGATACAGGAGCCAATGTGACCATCATTCAGAAAGATCTAGCTCACTGGCTAAAGGAAAAACTCCTCTGGACTCCGCCCCGTGTTATCCTTCAAACCGTGACCGGGGATAAGATCGACATACATGGAAGAATGAAATTGAAAATAAAGTTTGGGAACGCCGCTTACCATCATACAGTCTATGTGGCCGATATTTCAGACCCTTTCATACTCGGACTGGACTTTTTAAAAGAGCAAGGATTTACACTGGATTTTAAGAATAATGAGTTACGCTCTGCTCAAGAAGATGTCACTATTTTCAAACTTGGAAATGAGTCCGGGTCTATTCAACGGATCACAGCCAAGGCAGATGTTATCATCCCTCCTCGGACCGAAATGATGATGGAAACGAAAGAATTTTCCAGTATGGCTTGACTGGATATCCTGAGAAGAGCCCAAAGGGAGTGCTAATAGCATCAGCGCTGGTAGATCTGTCGAGAGATGTGATACCTGTGAGGATTGCGAACGTAAGTGAAAAGTCTAGAATTATCCAGAAAGGTGAAGTGCTTGCAACCTGTGCTCCAGTCACCTGTGTTTGCAAAGACCCGAGCTTGACGTTATCGGAGCCGCCTACAAGTTTAACACCTGTAATTGGACGAAATGAAAATTTATCTCCTGAACAGAGACATGCCGCAGAAAGACTGTTCCAGGAATTTAAGGATGTGTTTTCACAAAACGAGAGTGATATAGGGCGCACTTCACTGACACGTCATAGAATTGATACTGCCAACCATCCACCGATTAAACAGCATCCCAGACGCTTGCCGTTCGCAAAACAAGGAGAGGTTTCTAAGCTCTTACGAGAGATGCAGGATAGTGACATCATCGAACCGTCATCAAGTCCGTGGGCCTCTCCCATCGTGTTGGTCCGAAAGAAAGATGGCTCCACAAGATTTTGTGTGGATTATCGTAAACTTAACGATATCACGAAGAAGGACAGCTATCCTCTACCAAGAATAGACGACACGCTAGATACTCTTTCAGGACATAAATGGTTTTCCACGCTGGATTTGAAGAGTGGATATTGGCAAGTAGAGATCCATCCTGATGACAAAGAGAAGACCACATTTACTACTGGACAAGGACTTTGGCAATTCAAAGTTATGCCATTCGGGCTCTGCAATGCTCCAGCAACGTTCGAGCGCCTCATGGAGACTGTGTTAAAAGGCCTGACTTTTGAAGCTTGTCTCATCTACCTAGACGACGTCATCATTGGTGGCTGCACGTTTGAAGAACATCTAGAAAATATTCGAAAAGTGTTAACGAAGCTAAGAGCGGCGAATTTAAAGCTGAACCCTTTGAAATGCAAGTTCTTCCAACGGGAAGTAAATTATCTAGGACACATCATTTCAGCTGAAGGTGTTCGAACAGATCCTGAAAAAGTGCCTACAGTAAAGAACTGGAAGCGTCCGGAAAACGTCCATCAGTTGCGAAGCTTTCTGGGACTATGCACTTATTACAGAAAGTTTGTCCAGGGGTTCTCCAACATCGCAAGACCATTGCATAGGCTCACTGAAAGTAAGCAGAAGTTTCTATGGACACAAGAATGCGACAATTCCTTTCAGCGGCTGAAAGAAGCTCTCACATCCTCTCCAGTCCTTACCTATCCACACCCCGAGAAACAGTTCATTGTGGACAAGGATGCCAGTCATGAAAGTGTCGGCGCTGTACTTTCCCAAGAAATAGATGGCCAAGAACGAGTCGTAGCATACTGGAGCAAATGTTTGTCAAAACCAGAGCGGAATTATTGCGTCACTCGTAAGGAGTTATTAGCTATAGTGAAAGCCATAGAACACTTCCATCACTATCTCTATGGCAGGAAATTTCTCCTTCGTACTGACCACGCATCCCTAACATGGCTGATGAATTTTAAGAACCCAGAGGGCCAAGTAGCCAGATGGATACAACGACTCCAGGAATACGACTTTGACATCAGGCATCGCAGAGGCTCATCGCATGGAAACGCCGATGCCCTATCAAGAAGACCGTGTCCCGAGAGTTGTCGCTATTGTTCCAGAGCGGAGAACAAGTATAATCCCGAACATGCCATACCCCAGACGAAGACTTCACTATCAACACCACCAGATCCCTGGAGTGATGAGAAGATTCGAGAAGATCAAATGGCAGACTCTGACATCAAACCAATCTTGGAGTTATTAGAATCTTCTAGCACGAAGCCCAGTTGGAAAGACATCTCGACTTACAATCCTACGACGAAGCAATATTGGGCTCTTTGGAACTCCCTCCACGTCAAGAATGGTGTCCTGTTCCGAAAATTCGAATCGGAAGATGGGAAAACATCTCGGTGGCAGTTGGTACTTCCTCGATCCCGAATCCCAGAGGTCCTCAAGGAATTACATGGCAGTCCCACTGGTGGCCATTTTGGAGTCATGAAAACATTACACAGAGTCCGAGAGCGCTTCTTCTGGGGAAAAGCGAGAGCTGACGTCGAACAATGGTGCAAATCTTGCGATGCATGTGCAGCTCGGAAAGGACCAAAGAAACGTAGCCGAGGAAGACTACATCTCTACAATGTAGGAGCACCTTTTGAACGCATCGCCCTTGACATCCTAGGTCCTCTGCCAAGAAGTGCTGATGGCAACAAATACCTCCTTGTTGTCGTGGACTATTTCACAAAATGGCCTGAAGTTTATGCCATCCCTGATCAAGAAGCTTCTACGGTTGCGGATGCCTTGGTACACCAGTGGATATCAAGGTATGGAGTCCCTCTCCAAATGCATTCGGACCAGGGGAGAAATTTTATCTCTGCTGTGATTGAGGGTCTCTGTCAACTTCTCGGAATGGACAAAACTAGGTCGACGCCTTTACATCCACAGTCGGACGGCATGGTTGAGAGATTTAATCGTACCATCCTCAACAATCTCTCACTGCTAGTCTCAAGAAACCAACAAGACTGGGACCAAAAACTTCCCTTGTTTCTTCTCGCCTATCGCAGCGCCGTCCATGAAACAACCGGCTATTCCCCGTCTCAGATGCTTTTCGGTCGTGATCTTCGTCTACCTTGTGATCTGATTTTTGGTCGCCCTCCAGATGCGCCTTCATCGCCAGAGGGATACATGCAGAATCTCCAGGCACGATTTGAAGACGTCCACAACTTGGCTCGAGAGCGGATCAATATACAGACGGAGAAGATGAAGACCAGGTACGACACGAACGCCACGGGACATCAATTCAAAGAAGATGACAAGGTTTGGTTTTATAATCCGACTCGACGTAAAGGACTTTCTCCCAAACTGCAATCGCACTGGGACGGTCCTTATACAGTCCTAAACAGACTGAACGATGTCGTAATTCGGATCCGAAAGTCACCAAGTTCGAAGCCTAGAGTCGTTCATTACGACAGGCTGGCACCATACTATGGCCATAGTACTTAGTTCATTTATTGTAAATAGTGTAATGTAAATAATGTAAATTAGTATGACCATGGTCTTGTATATAAGTTAATGTAAAAATTTCTTTTGCTTAGCATTATCATTATTAATGTTATTATTATTTAAATACTTGTATGTAATGATGTCTATACTTTAATTTAATTTAATCTTTTTTTAAATAAGTGTATATTTTGTATAATTCAGCATTATGAATGTGTTTAATGGTTATTTTGCATAATTGCTTTAAGTGTTTTGAATAGTATAGCATTTGTTGGTAACGGGTTTGCTTTCCGATCAAAGGTTGAACTGCCCGGGACGTGCAGTCCTTGAGAAGGGGGCAATGTTATGAATTTTGTATATATCTGTAAATATTCCATTTGTTTAAATTTATTTTATTTGATTATTGTGAAAATTGCAGTATTATTAATGTGTTTCCTATTGAGCATCATGTAACTCGATGCTAAAGGCCTCAGATGGTTTGCAAGGAAAACAACCTTACACCCTCATCTTTATAATGGAAGTCTATTGAAATATCGCCAAGGAATGGGTTTATCGCCAAGTTGGCGATGGTTTTGGCGACTTATTTTTGTCGCCAAGTTGGCGACGGATTTGGCGACTTTTTGTGCAACCACACCCCCCTTACCTATACATTGGGATCCTTTCTTGCTTGGGTTCTCTATCGAAAGTTAAAGCACTTTCTGGTAATTTCTAGCATCTGAAGGCTCTGGAATAATCTGGAAAGATCTCTGAAACCTATATAAGGACTTCCATCAGTTCAGTTAGTTAGTTGTCTGTCAACGGCGATTGAATTCATACGAGAGGCTTTGCATTGAGAACTGTGTTACTCAGATTGATTTTGTCGTTGATACGTCGTATTGAACGCATTGTTTCTGTGTGAAATTTTGCTGCGCTTTTATTGGATTTGAAGATTACTGAATATCTTGTAATTTTCAGAAGATATTTGTGATCGTATTGCACTGTTTATAGTGAATAAAGCCTTTTTATTGTCCTTATATATTGGCATCAGTCCTTTCGAACCCCGAGCTCACAACAATATGTTTTGAACATCTGCAACGATAGCGCCATCTACCGAACTATGAGAGAAATATCGAAAATCAAGCAATCATCATCCCAGAATACATTAATATTATATTTCCTAATAAAAAAAGTAAATATACGAAATGGAAAGATGTTTTAAATTCATGCAATTTTAATAAGTTGCACTGTT
This sequence comes from Maratus michaelseni, assembly GCA_963931845.1. Taxonomy (NCBI): domain Eukaryota; kingdom Metazoa; phylum Arthropoda; class Arachnida; order Araneae; family Salticidae; genus Maratus; species Maratus michaelseni. Next base: position 259,605,576 of record OZ007600.1, on the reverse strand, counting down.
TTTAATATTTATTCAAAAATTATAATAATAAAAATAGAAACTTGTCTATTATGTTGCGTCACAAACTGGTAGGTCGAAAATATAAACAATACTTAATTTATTATATAGTCATAAAAAATCAGATATTCTTAAGAACAAAATAATTTATTTAAATCTATCGAAACTGGAAGAATCAGAATCTGATTCGAACAATTTTAAACAATTATTCTGGTAAATTTGTGCGATTCTCATTTGCATTGCGACTAGAGCAGTCATAGTAAATTTCATCGACAATTTTAACCTTTTTAATAGTTTTCTCAGAAAGTTTGTCCCAAATTTCTTTTATACACTTGCATACTTTTGCGTATTCTCATTGCACAAAGAATTTACCCAGTGAATATTAATCAGGTATCGCCATCTATCGAATATGGATCGTTGAATCGCCATCTGTTGATATTTAAGAAAGGTATTTGTAAATTTGCTCAAAAAATTGCGTTTATTGATATTTAACACTCTTGTCACCCTGGGCCTCATATGAGGCTCCTACTTCGAATTGCAATATTTGAAAGAAAAAAATTATTGTTAATTCCAGCGCCTAGTAGTGATAGCATATGTCGATACATTTACTATTATGACGTTACTTATGTTTCAGCATTTAATAATAATAATATTAATAAAAGTTTTATTAATTATTAGTAAACTGTTGGCGTTTCTTTTAATTTAAACGTATGTTTTACTCTTTAAATTTAAATTAGGGACTCCTTTTCCGCATTAGTAATTTGTGATAAAAGATAAAAAATACTACTAATTTTTTATGTTTGTTTAATCTGGTTGTAATACGACATTTTCCAAACGTCTTAAAAAATTCTTCCTTAGACTATTTTCATAGGAAAAACACGCAACATAACTACATTCGTTAGATTTCTGTAAAGAACACATTCGTTAAATTTCAGTAAACTATAAATTCTGTGATTTCGATAGCTACTTTTAATTTTGTTAGCGTAAAACTAATTTTTCCGAAAATTGGAAAAAAAAAATCGGTGCCGAGAGGGTTATAAAGATATTAAGTGTGAAACAAATTCGCAGAACATTTGCGGCAGCACATAATCTGCATTATAGGAAAAAATAAAAGTTTTTTAATGTATAATCCATGGATTATAGGCAGGAAGTTAGGGTACATAAAATTCAAATGGAAATTTTGCTCTGGCCTCTTATAACGTAAGTTCTGCTAAATGGATTTTGATGGCACTTGTGCTGTTAGTTAGATAATATTTCATTGTTAGTTTTAGTATATAAAATGACATTCTACGTTGATTAGTTATAGAATTATAGGAGAAGGTTCTTTAATCAAGTGCACATGATTATGTACCAGATTATGATGAGATTTTCACTGTTAGTTAAATATTTTTCAGTGATGATTTTCTTGTATTGCATATCATTCATTACCAAATCCTATTGTAAATGAACAACTAAAAGCGTTGGTCCTTAGCAGCCCAAATTTTGTCTGACACATTAGAAAATATAATAGCACAATGTCAATCGTATCATTTTCAGCAGTGCGGGAAGAACATTCCGTGTAAAGATCCATATTGTTTTGAAACACAAGTTTAAATTCACTGATATTGAACTTGTATTGTAACTATAATTTCATACTTGATATGTAGTATTTAATAAAATTAATATAATAAATCATTTCTAAATACTCAATGACATTGGATTTATTTTTCCTGAAAGAATCTTTTAAAATAATTTTTTTAATTAAAAGTAACACGTCGAGTTGCTACACAGCTATTATACAGGGTGATTTTTTTTAAAGTTGTGAAAGTAAAACCCTATAACGAAAGAACCATTGATCCAAATGACCGGAAATTTCATCAGTATGCTCCCAAAGCGATGGGAATTTTTTAGGCATGGTTAAAAAAAACTTAAAATCTCACCGACAGATGGCGCTGTATATGCAGTAAAGTCGGGAGAAGAGCTTGTGCAAGACACACGCACAGTGGATACTCTTCACTCTGTTGTGGAACATGCGGTTTCACGTTTCCAACTCGTAGCTGAAAACATTGGACAGCATACTGAAAATCGTATGCGTTAATTGCGCAGTTCTATACGAATGTTTTACTCCATATTTTTATTTCGTTCTGTTTCTGCAGGTGTTTGCAGTTCCTTTTCCCAATTACTGCATTCTGTATATCAAAAACATACAGAATACAGTAATTGGGAAAAGGAACTGCAAACAACTGCAGAAACAGAAAGAAATAAAAATATGGAGTAAAACATTCGTATAGAACTGTGCAACTAACACATACGATTTTTAGTGTGCTGTCCAATGTTTTCAGCTACGAGTTTGAAACGTGAAAACGCATATTCCACAACAGAGTGAAGAGTATCCACTGTGCGTGTGTCCTGCACAAGCTCCTCTCCCGACTTTACTGCATATACAGCGCCATCTGTCGGTAAGATTTTAAGTTTTTTTTTAACTATGCCTAAAAAATGCCCATTGCTTTGGGAGCATACTGGTGAAATTTCCGGTCATTTGGATCAGTGGTTCTTTCGTTATAGGGTTTTACTTTCACAACTTTAAAAAAATCACCCTGTGTATAAAATGGAACGTAGAATTTCATTCCAGCCACTTATAGCTTCAGTTCTGCTGAATAAATTTTGTTGGGACTTGCGTTGTTAGATAGGTAATTTATCAGGGATGATTTTAGTGTATAACTTATTGTTCTGCATTACTTAGTTATAAAATTATGGGGAAAGTTTATAATTAGATGAACACGATTATGAAAGTTTGGACTTTTTACTGAATCGATTTTGATGGTAATAAATTATTATTTAGATAACGTTTCAGCGAAGGTTTTGGTATCACTCTAAGTTGTTTAGTTATAGAATTGTGGAGAAAGTTCTATGATCAGCATCAGATGAACCAGAATATGAAAGATTATCCTTTTTAAAAGGTTCTGATGAATGCATTTTGATAGAAATTGTACTGTTAGCTGGCTGATTTTTCAAAGCTGGTTTTAATATATAACGCATTGTGCTACATTGCTTAATTACAGAGCTATGAAAGGAAGTTCTATAACTAAACCAATGCTTATAACTCACATTTTTCTAATCAGAGTTTTAATGGGTCTTACCTTGTCAATTAGGTAATTTTGGGGGGTACGATTTAGTGTATAACATATCATATACTTTGCATAGATATAGATCTATAGGTGACAGATGAACCTGATTATGAAAGATTATTTTTTAAACAGTTCTATTGAATGGATTTTGCTGGGAGTTGCTCTAGTAGATAGACAAATTATGCAAAAATAAAATGTAAAATGTCCATGCCTAATTGCAAAACTTACATTCTATATAGACGGAGCCGCAGGCAAAGCTATTAAATGATAAATTGATCTTATTCTGTTTGCAAAAGTGTATAATGAAATTCTAATACAAAAACATTCAGCCATAAAGTACCTTTTTTGGAAACTAAGTTTAATAATTAAAAATGTAACTTGTTTAAGTTCTTTTAAAATTTCCCTCTTTACAAACCTTCTCACATTAAGTCTACAAGTATCTAATACAAAAACTTTCAGCATAAAGTACCTTTTTTGGAAACTAAGTTTAATAATTAAAAATGTAACTTGTTTAAGTTCTTTTAAAATTTCCCTCTTTACAAACCTTCTCGCATTAAATCTACAAATATAATGTTCTGCCCCCTCTGTCACAGTTTCAGGGTCGGTATGTCTGGTGCTCAAGTTATGACACTCAAAGATATTGAATGCTAAATCTGAACTAATATAACTTTACTTATATATATATATATATATATACATATAAAATGGAAAAAAAGGACTTTGTTCTTATTCTTTGCTTAACAGTTTTGTAAAACTATTTTCACATAAATTATGTAAATTCAATTATAGCAATTGGAATAAAATGTACTAAATACTTATAATTTTTTAACAATTATTTTTAATTTAGCGTATGTTTTTATTTATATTGCAGGTGCTCTTGTGTGTGAAATTTATTCTCTACATACCGTGAAAATATTTCAGAACGCAAATTCTGTTTAAAGATTATAGTATATTTTTCTCACTGCATGTATCCTGACATGGATTGGTTCAATGAGGATTTTCTAAGAATTTTGAACTAGTGGGTAGTAGTATAATTTTTTATTTATAGACAACAATCATTATAAGATTATCAAGTGTTTGAAATTGATTTACTACTGTAGAAACCTTCAAATTGTTGGTACAATGTAGCATTTTTAGCAGTAGTAGCAATGTAGTACTTTCCATCATTGTCGAAAGATCACTTTTTAACACATCACTCAAAGAATTACAAAAAATAAAAATAATAAGTTTTTACATTGTAAGAGAGGAAGTTCTGCTTGTAAAATGTGCTCAGATCTTTAAATTGGCTACATTTCTGGTGGAAAGAAAGTAATTTAAATATAAACAGATAAAGTATAATTTAAAAATATCTCCCAAACTCATTACTGTTCATTTCTAGATTTATGCAAAGAAAATCTCGTATATATCTTTTTTTTCTCATTTCCTTGTCAAATGACAAATTGCTTATAATCATAAATAAGTATATTCGCGTTCACATACAGTAGAAGGCTTTCCTTTTGAGATGTCAAACAAAAGACTTTCTGTGATGTCTAATTTGGATAAACATCCTTATGTTCATTTCAAAGAGAAATTATTCAGGTGTGAATTGTGCATGAAAGCATTTTCTAATAAGGGTAATTTAATTCAGCATTGTCGTCTTCACAGTAAAAAGAAATCTTTTTCTTGTGAGGTGTGCTGCAAAGGATTTTCTAAAATATCTTCTTTGAATTACCACTTTCGAAGTCACACTCAAGTGAAACCTTTTTCTTGTGAGATATGCAACAGAAGATTTTCTAAAAAATCTGATTTAAATAGACACTTGCGTGTGCATACTAAAGAGAAACCTTTCTCCTGTGAGGTGTGTAACAAAGGATTTTCTCAGAAATCTAGTTTAAATATTCACCTGCGTGTTCATACTAAAGAGAAACCTTTCTCTTGTGAACTCTGTAACAAAGGATTTTCTCTAAAATCTCATTTGAATGATCACCTACTTATTCATACTGAAGAGAAACCTTTCTCTTGTGAGGTGTGTGACAAAGCATTTTCTGTAATATCTACTTTAAATAAACACCTGCTCGTTCATACTAAAGAGAAACTTTTCTCTTGTGAGGTCTAACAAAGGATTTTCTCGGAAATCTCATTTGAATTATCACCTGCTTGTCCATACAGAAGTGAAACCTTTCTCTTGTGAGGTGTGTAACAAAGCATTTTCTTGGAAATCTATTTTAAATAAACACCTGCTCGTTCATACTAAAGAGAAACGTTTCTCTTGTGAGGTCTGTAACAAAAGATTTTCTCAAAAATCTAATTTAAATAGACACCTGCTCTTGCATACTAAAGTAAAATCTTTTTCTTGTGAGGTGTGTAATAAAGAATTTTGTCAGAAATCTAATTTAAATAGACACAGGCTCTTTCATACCAAAGAAACATTTTTCTTGTGAAGTGTTGTAACAAAGCTTTTTTTGACAAATCTAATTTAAATGTCCACCTGTGTATTCATACTAAAAAGAAACCTTTCTCTTGTGAGGTCTGTAGCAAAGGATTTTCTCAGAAATCTCATTTGAATGATCACCTGCTGGTCCATACAGAAGAGAAACCTTTCTCTTGTGAAGTGTGCAAGAAAGAATTTTCTGACAAATCTGTTTTAAATAGGCATCATATTCAATCTGAAATGTGAGGTTTCCTTAGCATATTTTGCATACAATTTATTTTAGCCTTTTTTCATTTTTGTGTTTGCAGTGAAGATTTTGGTAAATCATATATAAATTTAAATGTGTATTGTAATATTACAAGAAATTTCTGATTTTCTTTAAGAATATAATTAGATATTTTCTTACCTTTTAACAGTATAAATATTCATTCACAGTATAGGGATTACTGATTAATAAAACGTTTATGCTGTTAATTAATTTACATTAAGCAAAACAAAATCTTTTCCTTTTAAAATATTGTAAGATGTCAATTGTTAAATGTTCTTATTTTTTTATTTTTGATAAAAGTATTCAACATAATATAAATTTGTAATGAAAAGTAGGTTTTCTAAATAGAGAAGGAAAGATTAAGCTTGTTAAATCTGATACTTATGTTCACTACTAAAGGGAGACAAAGATATAGTTGTACCAGTTCCTAAGCTGAAACTTTGATTATCAGGGACCAATTTTGTATTATTATATGCATATTCAGCGCATGCAGGTGACACATTCCATATCTATACCAAGCCTAACAATTTCTGTGCATGTTCATATTCAGCATGCTTTAACACTTTGTGCTTTGAGGGTACTTTAATGTAGAAAAACGTTAATATTCATTTTCACATCAATGAACTGTAATAAAATTAAGAATGTGTTAAATATACTTTATCTTGTTTCAAAAGCATTATTGGCTGTACAAAACAAAAATATTTTTATGTGGATGATTGCTATTTCAGTTGTATCTGTTCATCTTTTTAGATTTTGGAATGGAATGTTTCATTTCTGAAATATTTGTATTGTGTACATTTTGTAATTATTTTCTATAAAATACAAAAACACACATTTCAAAAAAATGTGAGTAGAGTTGTAAATATTGCACTAAACTATATAAAAATTTAATTCATTAAATTTAATTGGTAAAATCTGTTTAAAATTTTTATTATTTTTTGTGTAAATATTTTATGTAGTTTAAAAAAATGAGAAAAATACTTTCAAAGGTGATATTTTCAGTAATTTCTAATTTGATACTTAAAGGATTAAAAAAAATTCCTTGCTAATCTCATATTACAGTGGGGTCTCTCTAATCCGCCAACCTTGGAACCGAAGCCTTGGCGGATTAGAGGGTCCTTTCACTTTGGACATTTTTTCACTTTCAAACAGACTATAAATGATCACATATAAGTAAAAAGAATTATAATTTTAACTAGTGCTAGATGTAACTTTATAACTTAAAGTAAAAATACAATATTATGATAAAAAAGTATTTGAAAAGGCACACATAAATGCAATTTAGAAGTAACTATTGATTCTACTAACACCTATCAAAGTTGCATTTGGAGTGCAGGATCTTTAATAAATTTTAAACTAAGATGGATATTTTTATGTAAATTAAAATTATGAGAAAAAATTTATTTTATTGGTTGTTTATTTTTTTAAACATGGATGTAATTGTTGTTTGTTTGAGTTTGGGCTTGTTGTCAATTATTTTTTTCTGTATTCTATTTATTGTCATAATTTCTTGTTCAGTTATAAAGCTTTGCTGCTGAAGGAAAGTCACATATTTATAATCCTAATTCTAAACCCTGCTCTTAGTTAATTTTATTTTCATCAATATCACAATCACTGTCTTCTGACTCAGAATCATTTGCATCTAGAACACTTGAAATTATTTCAGCATCAGTCATTGATTCAATAGTGGGAGCCTCATCTAAACATTCCAACCACTCTGATACTGCTTCTTCTTCCAAACATAAGGGTACATTATTCAATGTGGATTTGGCATAATTAAACAACTCAGCAGCTTTTTCTCTAGTGGAATTAATGTGAAAACCTTCAAACTCAAAATTTTCGCTATTTGCCCCTTCAAAAAATAATGATGCTGGCCAAAGATTGTGCCAAGCATTAATAAGTGTATCTTGTGGTAGTGTGTTCCATGCCTCTGCCAAAAGAAAAATGCAGTCTGATAGTGAAGGAATTTCTATAATCTTTTAAAGTGTCAGTAGAAGGATTCAAGTCTAACAATCTATGCATAAATTCTATCCTATATTTAGATTTAAGGCTACGAATAACGCCTTGATCCATTGGTTGGATAAATGAAGTGGTGTTTGGGGGCAAGAACATTACTGTGACATTGTCTTTCTCCAAATGCTGTGGATGTGCTGGGCAATTATCTAGTATGAGCAATATTTTACAATCATGAGGCAATCCCACTTTATTTGTGTGTTCCCTGGCTTCCTTAACAAAGTGATTTTCAAACCACTCCACTATCAAATCCCGTGTTACCCAAACCTTTTTATTGCCTTTGTAAATCAAAGGCAACTTTTTTATGCCTTTCAGTGCTCTTGGTTTGGAAGCTTTAGAAATAAGCAAGAGCTTGCTTTTATGTGTGCCTGCAGCATTTCTACATACCAGCACAGTCACCCTCTCCTTTGACTCCTTAAACCCCGATGGATTTTTTTCCCCAGCACATACTAATGTTTCTCTGGGCAAACAGCGCCAGAAAAGCCCAGTTTCATCTGCATTATATACTTGCTCTGGACTTAAACCCTGCTCTTTTATATAATCTGAAAATGTATCAACGAAATTTTCGGCAGCGTCGACATCGCCCGATAACTTTTCACCGCACGCTTTCAGATAACGAATTCCGTGCCGATTTTTAAAACGAGAGAGCCATCCTTTGGAATAATGACACTGTTCAGTTATTCCTAATTGAACATGCAATTCCTGGGCTTTCTCCTGCAACAATGGACCCGTAATCAGAATCCCTTCGCTTCGTCGTTGCCGAAACCATTCGTACAACACTGCATCCAGATTGGCAGATTTCACCACACGAATGCTTTTACGATCAGAGAGGCCAGCATTTGTATCAGTTGATGCATAATACTCCAAAATTTTAATTTTATTCTTTCGAATATCATACACCGTTCTCTGACTAATACCAAACTCCGTTGCAATCAACCGTGCTGTTGTACCCGCATCTAATTTACGAATAATTTCTACCTTTTGTAGAATCGTAAGTGAAACGTGCTTTCTTTTAGACAAACCATCATGGGTACGTTTAATTCCAGACATTAAAGAAAATATAACTAAAAATAGTGTAACATCCAAATAGTTTAGCTTAGAGCACAAAATTCAAGCACGAGGCAAGAGAAATAAACATAAACAAATGCGAAAGTCGAACATCGGTCAGAGTTAACTACGCAGTTATGTAGTTCCTCTTCTTTACCGCAGAATGCGATGCGATCGCTCGTTATCGGATTCACTTGCAACGAATTCATAGTCATTGCAAAATCGGCAGATCGTTCAGTGCCGTGAACGTATGTTCGTTCAGCGTAATTCAATCGGTTTGTTGGTGAATAAAAAAGCTTTAAACAGTTTTCTAAGTGTGAAAAATATATAAGAAAAATTAAATTATGTTATATTTTTCATATACTTGAGATTTCTTTTGCAAAATTTAATTGATAACGAAAAGTTTTGCTGTTTACACAATTATTATTGAAACCAAAACTAATTTTACAGTGAGCGCGGATAATAGGGGATCGCGGATAATAGGGGCGCGGATTAGAGAGACCCTACTGTACTTGAGTATCTTAAAAAATAAATGTGGAATTATATTTTTAGATAGTTTTCTAGTTAAACTCCTCATGATAAGACTTTTATAATGTGAAAATTAGTTCACTACATGACATCAGGAAGATACAGATTGTGATTGAATCAACTATGTGTTCGGGAATTGGTTGATATTTTATTGAGAATGGATAAACTTTCTTTACTAATCACACTTATAAATAGATTAATATATCTTGTACTATATTAATTATCAATATTGCCACAGATTCTTCACTGTAGCTCTAGTAGAACTTAGAGCATTCCTTATCCTATAATACTGTTCATGTAAGTATGCCTGGGAAGTTAAACTGTTTGTATAATTTAATTTCAGAAATCTTTCTTGCTGACATTTATAAGCATTGGAAGTTAAAATGATAGAGTCATCCACAATGAAATTTACTTTAGCATATTAACTTGATTTTTATCAGGATGTCATATTTTGTGGTATGCTGGAATAAATCGAAAATAAATATTTTTATTTTAGAAAATTCATATTTTGAAAAAATCATTCAAGTCTCTCTCCCATGTAATATCTGCTTATTTCGTTTGTCATCCTTTCTGTTTAGCACATAACATTACAAATCTTTATTACTTATTATACTTTTTTATTGTCTGGATTATTTGTTATTTTTTAGTACCAATAAATAATCAAATGTTAACATGCTGAAAAATCATTGGTGTAATAATGTGCATCAAAATTACTCTATATTCATAATTATAAAAGATAAAAAGAAAACATTTAATCTGTGACTTTCCAATAAGTATTGTAAGCATTGTAGCTGATTTTTTAGCTAAAAGTATATAGCTTTGCATACGACTTCTGGAAGGTATTTCTGGTGGTGTAAAATCATTTGTATTTTACATATTTACATTTTGGAATTATTATGAGATCTCAGAATCAATTAAATTTCGAGAATGTTAGATTATTTGATTGCTGACTATATTTTTCTATTACTCCTTTAAAAAGAATACTGATGACATAATTTTAAAATGCTACAATGAAATCAATCAAATGATTTTTATTTATACTAATTTCCAACATCCAAAATTCCTTATTTCTCCTTACCAAAATTGGTTTCGCAAAACAGTATTTATTTTGTGTGTCATTTTGTGTTATGCCATTAAAAATTATTATTTTTACAATTACCTAACTTGAGTCTTAATTTCACTTTGGTTATTGCCTTCTGAATTCAAATTTCAGCTATGCTCGTTGAGAGTTTAAAATTCTGGTTTCAATCCATGTTATGAAAAAAAAATAGCAATTCATGTGTTAAAGCAAATAATTTTCAAAAAATAATTGAATTTTATCTCAGCATTGTAAAATTACTTCTCAGCATTGCAGAATTTGTAGCTAAGATATTTATTAGAAGGATTTATATTTAGAATCCAAGTATGTTTTATTCTCACAATGTAATATTTATAGTTTGGATATTTTTTTAATGAAAACAGCTAATTTGTGGAAAACAAAAAGTGTATCATTTTGGGATGTAAAGGAGAGATTTTTCTCATTTCGGCTGATCTTATATCTGTAATAATTTCATAAATATATAAAGTTATTACAGATATGAAGTAAATAAATGCATGATTCTGGCCTGTGGTATGTTATATTCTAGAAACTTGTTAATTTTAAATATAATTTTTCTTTTGATATTAGTTGTCATGTGTGTATATTAGTATATTTGAAAATAAATAACTTCACTCAATGATTTATTTATTTACATCTCAGTTTACATTGTAATGAAGACATATCTTTAACCTTCTAGCCGAGGCCGATGTTTCCATTTTCTTATATAAAACCGCGGCCTATTTTTATTCGCCACTTATAATAGTTATAAGGATTGAATGTCACCGGAATTTAAAATCAAATTTATTTATAAATAAGTAAAAGCGGTTTCTTCATGTACGTGAGAATGTGGCATTTATCGATTCAAAATTTTTCAAAAATCACAGAACTTTCTGAATGACCCAGTACTGTATGAAACGGTATATGTATTATAATTTGTAAACGAATCTCTCTATTTCTAAATAAATGAAGATAGATTCAATGAAGAAATAGAGTATCCCGATGCTTGAGTACTATAAAAATTGTAGACAACGCCGAAATAGCATTCCCCACGAAATTGTAGAGAATAAGCGAAACGCGATAGGAGTGTTACCCGCGGCTGGAGGGTTAAAGAAAGAAATCCAGATTAATTTAGAAAACACGTGCCATTCTAGAACGATTTTCATATGGTAAATGCATTGGAATTTTGAAAAAATGTAGTTGTTGCACCTGTTTTTCACATATGGAAAGGAGATTAGGAATTACGACAGATGTGTCATACAGAGCAACAGAACTTCTGTTTTCCAATGTCACCTGTTTTTACACAAAAAAAGAAAGACAAAATATTTTGAAAATAAAATAGAGGGTGCAAAGATACATGGAAAACAGACAGGTTACATTTTTCATGTAAAAAAGAACAGGGAGCATCGACACTTTAAAAAAAAAACGACAGGGCCCCGTTGAAGAATGTCCAACTGGAAAATGCAAAATAAAATCTTGATGGATAAATTATTTTAATATTCATAAAAATCCAGAGAGTTGTGTGAGTTATATGAGTTGTGTATTTGTCGAAAAAGTTTTAAAAATATTCCATTAGCAATCGAGTTAAGATTTATATTCAAACCGAAAAGCAATTTGTCAATTTTGTATATAGTTTTTTTATACTGCTTCATACTATTTTTTAATTCTAAATTTGTATTCGCCGATATTCTTCACATATGTATTTAGAAAAGAGCAAGTAAATTAAATTAAAAATATGGGAAAAAGCATTATAAAAACACTTATAAAACTCAATCATATTCACATATTTTTATCGAAGATAACTGTATATATTTTTTAATCGTATAATTCAACTCTTGTAAACATTATAAAATTAATATTGAAAAGGATTTTACCGTATACAATAATAGCCAAAACATATTAAGTGGGTAAAATGGTGATATTAGCAGGAAATAATACACTAATAGAAGGGATATAGTCATTCTGCAGCATTTCAACAATCGAGTGCCGAACATCAATTTGGATACAGTCCCTAAAATATGCACATTTAAAAATATTAATATCTCTTAAACTAATCGTTGGACTTTCATGAAATTTGGTATCAAGGCATAGTTTAAACTGAAGATTTAATATAATTTGTCAAAATTGGCTCTGAACATTGAAAAAAACAAAGTTTGGGTTTGTTTTGATATTTAGATACCCCCTAAGAATATTGTATATATATAATTTAAAAGTAGACTTTATTTCCAGTCGTTTGGTGCCAGTCACTTTCTTCTACAATAATTTGTTGCAGAGTTAGTAAGGGTGTCCATTTTTTTCCACGACTGTACTTAATACAAAATATAAAGTACAAAAATAATGGAGTAAGTGCGATTACTTCAAAAATGAGTAATTTCAATGTCACGCTTTAGAGTATTGTTTTTTTTATTATTATTATTATTGACTGACAAGATTGACTTCCTAACCAACCAATATTGGTTATATTACAGCCCAGTATTACATTCCCCCGACATGTCTCCAATTTTATGTCAGTATTGATGAATTATTTATATTTACGTCATAGTTAAGCACAGACTCGTTTGTTCTTTATAATATAGATATTATTTTGTTATTCCTGCATTCATTAATTCAGTTATGCAACTGAAGATCTTTCATTAAGAGTAAATAGCATCTCCTAAAAAACGATATTCCGGTTTGAGAAAACGGATCAATACATTATAAAACTTACGGGAAACATTTCTAAAAACTAGTGGCAGCAAATGAAACTTCTTCTTTTCTACAAACGTTTCTTTAATTCTCGAAATAGATTAGATTCTGTGGTTTCTAAAGATAAAGGAACGTTTTTCGAAACCATGGGTCTCTCGGAAGAGGTTATCCTATATTTCGTTTATGGTTATATTTTATTTTCCCAGATTAAAAAACTTTTGACTGTTTTGACAGTGTATATTTTTCATCATTAACTTAGCTTACTTACTAACATGCGGCAGTGTAACTTAAGAGCCTGCGCATTATAACGTGAAGTTTTTCGCAAGCTGCAGTTAAAAACCAATGGGAGCGTTCTTTTCTTATTTTTTGTTCGCATATTTTTAAATGATTTTTATAGGACATTTCAGGTCAATGTCTTACCGAATACTTTTTTTACTCTTCGATATAGGTGACAGTTTTTTAACACTTTCCAATATACTGGAAAAGTGTTTATGAATTCCGTTTGTCACGTTGTGTCTGTGTGTCTGTTACCAGTCTGTTCGTGATTTAACTCGTGTAAATATATACGTATTGCAATGCAATTTATATATGATACTGAGATTTACTACGGTTTGTTTCGTATTAAAAATGAAGTGTATAGCATTTATAGTTCATCTACAGGGATATTGCAAAGAATTACATTCTATGATGGACTATGCAGAAAAATCGTTTGCGGTGTACTTTAATAACATTACACTATTTGAAACACGTTGAAATTGATATTTATCACTGAGGTGTCCTGCAAGACTTTTACTGTAGAATAAGGTATACATCGTTACATAAGTTGTTCATCGTTAATTTACAAGGACGCACGAAGCAATTCGATTACTAGATTGTTAGATTAATTATCAATAATAAATTGCTGGAAGTGCGTTTTCACTTGTGGTATGCGATTTTAAATTTAATTCATTTTTTCCATATTACTCTATAGATCCTATACAGGGCTGCACAAAAGATCTCGAGTACATTTCCGTTTATTGTCGGAAATTTGCTGCAGGGGAATTTTCAAATGAGCCAAGCGTTTCCCAACTTTAGTAAATCTTAGAATACTACGCAGTATATATATATATATATATATATATATATATATATATATATATATATATATATATATATATATATATATATGTATATATAAATTTATAGATCCTATACACAAAATAATTCAGATACTTTTCTGAATATTGACGGTATTTACTGGCATTGGGTTTTGAAATATGTTATAAGTTTTCTTAAGTGTTTACTTGGACATCATCTTTCACCTTAAGTTTTGTAACAGTATTCTGAATTTGTTGGTAAGTGTTTTTTAATGTATGATTCACGTATGAATTTCCATTATTGTTTCCCTTTTAGAACGACATTGTTTAACTCAAAAGTTCATTTAGCAGGTTTCAGTGCCACGTACCTCTCATCTAAGCTGCTACAAACTTCGAATCTTAATCCTCCATCTCAGGAAAGTTTTAGTAAATTAGCATCAATTAAGATAATCGTGCTTTGAAATGAAATATAAATAGTTTTACGCGATCTATAAAATTGAGAAATGTTAATTTTACTGTTTGAGTTAGAACGCAATTGTAAAAGCTGAGCATGTCAAAAGACAAAAGAAGTGACAAAAACTAACGAAATAATTCTGAAAAAGTAATATATATCTTTATTTTGTGTGTAAATGTCGCTTTTGTGTGTATATAGGGTTGTAAGATTTCTCCCCATAAGTTTACTTGGTTGCCATACGCTATTTTGAAATAACTCCAATTTGTTTATTCCCTCGAACGCATTTTCCCGCAACAATGTATTTTATTAACATCCTTGTTATTTTTAAACAATTACAAATATTCATTCTTATCATCTTCATTAATATCTTCATTGTTATTTCACGATTCGCAACAATCGTAGTTTTTTAATGACATTTTTTTCCCAACAATAAAGACAACTGTTTAATTCAACAATTCACTCCATTCTCTCTCGTATATAAGTTGCTCCGAATATTTATATTAAACCAGTACTTTAGGTAGGTTTGATAACTAATCATAGTCCTACTTTAAAAATAAAATATATATAGTTTTATGTGATATACGAGGGGTATTTTTAAACTAAGTATCGTTTTGAAATAACAAAGAAACAAGTATAATTTTCTTATCAATTTTATTTTTGTATGAAAACCTGTACCTCAATCTATTTTTCTACATATTTTCCGCCAATATTAAGGAACTTATCTTATCGCAAAACCAGTTTTTCAATCCCCTCTTCATAGAACTATCCCGCCTGATTTGACACGCACTGCAACACGGTCGTTCTGACCTCATCATCGATAATGACGAAATCGTAAAGCGTCTGTCCTGTTTCACTCGTTCGTCACCTTTCGGTATCAAACCTTCAGTATTGACTGAAACTCGCCCACTTCAGGGCTTCCTCATCGGGACCATTCGTGCGGCCATCTAAAGCACAACCCCTATCTCCGTACCATTCCACCGGTCATCTGAGAGCACGGCAGTGTGTCCGCCAAGTTCGCACAGGCTGTAGCTACCTTTTCTTGGACCATTTCGGCATACCTTTCACGCCCTCATAACATCGTTTTGGAGAGAACTACAGAGTTTTCCTTTTTAACACATGTTAGTATAATCAAACTAAACTAGGTTCCGCGATTTCATGTTTCTGTATTTAATATTTTTTCGAAATATGCGATTCCGTAAAAGGTCTTTTTCATCACTGACTCACAGGGGATCCTCAAATAATTAACGTTGGTGATCATCAAATAACTAAGGTACTTCTAACAATCGTAGAATCGTGACATTTCTTAAGTAAGTAGGTTTTGCAGCACAATTAACCAGAATAATCTGAAAACATACAATTTCTGCCTTTGAACCCTTTAAACAGGGAATGCTGATTTGGTCATATGCAGTTTGTAACACATTCAATTGGCAAATTAAAATAATTGAATTGTCGCAACCTTTTATGTTTTTGTTGCCCGATAAACATTTTAATTATAATGGTTCCGTAGAGTAGACGATCATTTACTCGCTCCTATTTGACGTCAACGTTGGTCGCCAAAGCCCAATTACAGAAAATTAGCCTGAGTTTGAAGGTATTACATGATTTTAAGCTTAATGACATTTTTATATGATTTTCCAAAAATTGTTGATAAGGCAAATCTGTCAGTTTATCTGCCCATCCTTCTATCTTTAACTTCTTTCAAATAAATTTTATTATAAATGTCGAGATTCTAATCTTAATAGCACTCTAGTCAATCTGAAAAAAAATTCGTTACTATTTATGGCTTGTTATTCCTTTAAGTGTGTTTTAATGATGTTAGTAAACTTTATATATATACATATAAAAGATATGCATATAATACACAATACATATGCATCATTATGATGTGAGCATAAACAGGATACTTCTGTTGCCAAATTTTGCGATATTACATTTGGCTAGAATTAACAGCATATCTTTATCACCAAATTTGGCGATATTTCGCTAAGTATCGCCAAGCTTGGCGAGAACTTGACGCTAAAAGCTATTTTTTATTGCATTAATTTTTAGTACGATTAGCCATCTATTAATATTTTTCAACCTATCATCTTGTTAATTAAATGGTATAACGTACGAATGTTAATAAAGTGTAAATAGTTTCGTCACTGCACAGGACCTGTGCTATTGTTATTATATTGTACTGTTATTTCTACTGTTACTATATTATTAATCTTTACTCTGTTAAAACTTATGTATTATAGAAAGAGAATTTACAGAAACTATTAAAGCACCGAAACTGCCACTTCTCTTTCTGGTTATTATAATTTTATAACATGCATCCTGTTTATCGATTTGTACGTTAGAATTAATCTTCTATAATCGGATTCCTCGCATTTTAACTTCATGTTTTTGAGTAAAATTAGCTAAAATTTTATAACCAAAACACTTTGGCACATTATCCAAGATAATTCGATGAGAATAATGATAGATCTTCTAATGTGAGCTCAGCAGTGCGTTCGTAGATTTCCTAATCCACCGTAATCGAGTCTACTTCCAAGGTTAGAGTGAAAAAAAAAAGATATTTGAATCAATATTGTTTAGTGCAAATGAGGATATCATTAAAGGCATTTCACAAGAACCACTTCACTTGCAACAAATCGTATTAGCTAAAATACGACAATTGGCAGCGGACCCAATTACAGAAGATTACTTAATAGGAATAGGTATCTCTGCATTAGTGAACATATTGCAACTAATAAGCAAACGGACATGAAGCATAAATTCCTAATTGAATTAAGCAGTAATTGTCAATAAGGGTTAAAAAACAACACAAAATATACGATATGCTACTGTGATCGTAAAAAGTTTTCGATTACTCTATCAATAGTTTCCGATTTTATCGAAGGATTGAGCAAGTAAATTATGAATAAATGTAATATGTTGTAAAGTTTAGCATACATTTAATGGAGACCAAACTAGTTGCCAGAAGCGGCTAGTATTGTAATATAAACTGGAAATAAAATATAAATATTTAAAGCACAATAAAATATTTTTTATATTAATATCATTTAGAAAAATACATGTAATCAAAACCTATAAAAAGTAGTGATATCCCAACAAAGTTTTCTGTTAAAGAAAAGCGCCAAGTTCTCCTTAATGTTTCGATCACCAAAAGTACGGATATCTGAAAGTCGCCAACGTTATAAGTCAAACATCCCAAATCTTTCGTTGAAAATGGCTTCCTGCGACTTGGCCGTAAATGCATTCTAAGGTGTTTCTGAAATTCTAAAGTATGTATAATGATGTACATGTCTACTACTTTTTTCAGCATTTTGTTGCACAAAGTACTGAAATATAATACACATTTAAAAACAAGCATAATGTTGAAACCACAGCTGGCGAGGATGGTCCACTCTGGTTCTTAACTCCTCATATAATGTAACACAATGTGCAATTAGGTCAGTAAATTATTCCTTGCAATTCGCGTTATTGGCCATAGACTGTACAAAATGACCATTAAACCAAAAGTGGACCAAATAATTCTTAATCAAAGCTAATATTTGTTGAAACTCAATAGTATTTATCACAAGGATTTTGGTTTCAATGACTTCATGTGAATTTTCCTCTTTGCATTCTAATATTACTTTTAATATTCAAATAATTCATAAATGCATAATTTCCAATCATTAATTTCGAAATGATTTCTGGATGTAAACATTTATTTTAAATGAAAGTTTCATTATGTCTAACGTCAATCGTTTAAATCAACAGTTTTCAAATAATGTATATGCAAACTAAATAAATTTAAGCGTCAAGTCTCTTGAACACAGAAATTTTCACCGTAATTTAAGTCATACACATAAAATAAAGAATACTTCTCCATTATCTATTCTATGTATTATGTATTCTAATTTATTTTCCTCAGTATTACGTTTTTATAAATTCTTTAGAATTTATTTAAATTTCTCATGTGTACTAGAATGCCAGATAAATGAAAAAGGAAAACACGCTAGGATGGATTAACCGCCAAGTCGCAGGAAGCCATTTTCGATGAAAGGTTTGGGATGTTTGACTTTAACTTAGGCCAGGTGTCGGAAGTAGCGCGCTACAAGTAGCAAAAGTACATTAGTCGCTACCTTTTACAGTAGTTTGTACTGTAGCGCATTACATTTTGAACAATGCAGTGTAGCGAGTAGCACAATACAAAAAAACAGTAGTTTGTAGTGAGAACCGACGCTACTTTTAACGCTACTTGAGGAAGGGAAAATATGCCATTCTGCAAATCACGTGGCCGAAACTTGCATCTTTTGTGCAAAATTTCTTCTGGTCAACAAATTGCTTATCTCAGCTGCAGTGTATATCAACGCATCGCATGAAGTCATAGTTTTTTCCAGTTGACACTTGCTGCTAAAATCAAGAAATAACCTAGCAAAGGAATTAAGTTTCTTGCTATAGCAACATTTGTCTATTTACTCGTTATTAGGTCTTCCTGTTTTAATGCCGGGTTTCTTATTATTCGGAATTGCTTTATTTACAGATTTATTTATTGTTTGGATTTAGGGTTGATTTTCTGTATTTTTCTAGATTATAAAGACATTTTTTTCACTCTGTTGGTTATATGCTGAGTCGCAAGTAATAATTCATATCCTTTGTTATATAAGTAATCTACAGCGTAATTTCAGATACACTGGAAATTTAGTTAGTATATAAACTCAATAAGCTTAAGACATCGACTAGGGTGTTAATTACTGTTGGACGGAAAAGTCAGAGGGGGATGTATAATATCTCTCTTCATTTTCGTACGAAATTTGTTAAGTGTGTATAAACTAACATTTTGGAAATAATAACATTTTGTTGTATGTTATCTTTCTTAATTTTTTCATGCCGTATGTTATATCACATTTATTTAATTGTATCCCGGTAGACGCGATATAACGAGGGGTCGTTTTATTATTTAATCCGTGTCTTCAAGTGTATATTGAATCAATTGATAAAATCTGAAAGTAGGAAAGTAGTGACTAGTTTTGAAAGGTAGAATGTAGTCGCTACTTTCTAAAACAAGTAGTTCTAGTTGCAGTTAACTAAGTTTTCGATAAAGTAGTTGTAGTTCGCTACAGTAAATAAGTAGTTTTTCCGACCCCTGACTTAAGCGAACTTCAGATATCTGTACTTTTCGTGACCGAAGCATTAAGAAGAACTTGCCTTTTTTTTCAACAGAAAACTTTTTGTTGGGATAATGTGTTGTCCGTAAACTTGAACTAATCTGATGATGAATTTCAGCCACTTTCACGTCTTTAGCAATAAGAAAACGAATCACCGATCGTATTTCACAAGCGGTGTCATTCTCAATTTTAGGAGCCATTTTAATTGCTCAAAAAGGATCGTTTACATATAAAGAATGTTTCCATAATACGGAAAGGGCATGTTTACGAACAGTTCCATCAACCAATCTACCACTGCATTTTTGTCGCAGCTGTCATTGCAGGAATCGTCATGACGACGTAGGCCAATCATATCACAGACCAGTTTAACGTAGACCCATCAAATCGCTCCATCTCGTGTACTGTAGGAGTCGTAAAGAACGAACAGGTTTTTCTCCCAAACCAACAGTAATTTAACCAACAGTTGCCCTTTCCTTATAGCGCCTGTGGCTTGCCAAGAGATGTAGGTAAACAGCGCCGCTACGCCGGAATTTCAAAACGGTATTTACTTTAAAAATATCACTCGTATTAAACCATTCCGACGAAATGACTCTTTTGGCAGACACTGACAACACAATTTTCAGTGTATATAAAGTTTGTTCACTATTTCCATTCACCGCCAAGTTTGTTAATTTTATACAAAGTGTTCCTTTTATGAATTTTTAATTCAAAAACGTCCAATTTCAGTTATTTTTACACGGTTGAACGCCAAACTGAAATTACTAAACATGACTCGAAAGTTAAGGGGTTCTTTTTAACACTTTCTAACATAATTGAAAAATGTTTACGAATTCAGTTTGTCTGTTTGTCGGTCCGCACTCAAATTCTCCTAAATGCACTCGAATTGCCATGCAATTTTTAAATGTTATTGAGGTTTTCTATAGAATGTTCTGTATTGAGAGTGAAATGTGTAGCATATATAGTTCGTTTACTGTGACACTCAAAAAATTTCGTTACATTACAGTTAAAGGGGTCATTTGCTGTGTATTTTAATGATGTTGAACTCTTTCAAATATATTGAAATTTACATCACTGAGGTTCATTACAATATTTTTACTATAGAAAAGGGTGTGCATGGTATTTATCTTTTATTTACAGTAGCACAGAATAGAATTCGGTTACATTACTTTCTATGAACAATAATTGCTGCAAGTACGTTTTCAATTGGGGTAGGCGTTTTTAAATTTAACTCCTTTTTGGGGTTTCGTTCATCTCACGAAACCCTATTCTTCCTTCTACATTGTCTGTTCGTCACAGAGTCGGTTCTCAGAAAATATATAACTTACAGACTTGAAATATTGTGTACAATATTGCAAGCTGAATACTTACTATGAAGCTGAAAATCATAACATTTTAAAAAAAATCGTATTATTTTAATATAGAGTTAAAAAAAAAATCTAACATCCTTTTCCTGTTAAATTTAAACATTTTTCGCTATAGCAGTTGCCAACAATTAAAAATCCACAATAAAATTCTTTCTACAATAATTATTTTTCTATTGAAAGATTTCCACGTGAAAAATGAAAATGAAATAAAAAGTTTCACCCATTGAAATAAAGATTAATAGGACGTCCTATTGGTAATAAAACGGAAATTTTCAAACTTCTCAATAATACAAGGAGTATGAGTGTGTGTAAATACAGAAAACAGCTTAATATGATGTTATTAGAGAATTAAAAAGAAAATTAATCTGACGTCCTATTGGAAGTTTAACGGAATTTTTCAAATGTTTGAGAATATAACAAAGAGAATATCCAAATGAGTAATAGAGAAAGGCAAGTAGATATGACGTCAGCAAGTGATTATACACCGCCCCCTGAATACTAGGCCTGCGCGCTGAAAAAAATGGCGGCTGTCGCAGGCGGAATCGTTTGTAAAGTCCCTCGAACTTCAACACCAATAATATCTAAAAGTTATCTTTGACTTATTTGATCTCCGAAAAACAAGGCGAAGAAAACTTTTAGAAATTATTGGTGTGGAATTTCGAGGGACCGTTCAAACGCTAAAACAAAAATCGGCCTGCGACAGCCGCCATTGTTGTCAGCGCTCAGGCCTAGTATTCAGGGAGCGGTGGATTATAACGTCTTATGAGTTTGAGGTACGTATTGAATCATGATAAAAACACGATTATGGAAATATTGGCATATTTTAACATTTTGAAGGTCTCTATACAACATGTTTAATTTTGAAATTGATTTTTTTTATATCGCATTTAGTCCACATGACAGATATTATTATGACAGTATAACAGCGGGCCTCGCCCGCTATCGGCCCAGATTTTCGAAAAAACGAGAAAAATAGACCGGTAAATTTTTACTTTATAAAAAAATGACTTTTTTTTTGGAAAATGAAATTTATTTGGATTTATTAAAGAAACGATAAAGTGTTTTGAAAAGAATATTAAGCGAAACCCTTTGAGCGATCTTAGATCATACTTACCCACTTGTTAAATATTAATTTTTGTGTACAAAT
This sequence comes from Maratus michaelseni, assembly GCA_963931845.1. Lineage (NCBI taxonomy): Eukaryota > Metazoa > Arthropoda > Arachnida > Araneae > Salticidae > Maratus > Maratus michaelseni. The sequence continues at coordinate 259,583,264 of OZ007600.1, read as the reverse complement.
TTTATAGATTTCACTTAAGGCTGCACAAAAGAACACGAGTTTATTTCCGTTTTTGGATGAAAATTTTATAGGGAATTTTGATCTGTGCTATGTGTTTTCCAACTGAATTCAATTTTAGCATACTACGTAGTATATATGGTAATATATGGTATAATGGTAGATCCTATAAAGAGCTACACTAAAGAATTCGTATACTTTTACGACCATTGATGGTCATTTTTGGCATTTTTTTTCAAATGTGTTATGCTTTTTTCCAAATTGTTTACATACACATTGGTTGGGGCTAGTTGAGCTTAAACCGAAAGTAGGCCTCCTCACCCAGTTTGACTTTGACCTTGTTTACATGTACATCTTTCAACTTCTTAAACTGTAAAGTTTTGGTACACTATTCGGGAAGTGTTGGAAAGTGTTTCATAATTTATACTCGATGCATGATTATTCGCTCTTGCTTGTAAGTTGATTAGAGGAAAAGCAGAAGTTAAGAATACCAGACGATTCGATCCGGATAAAAGATACCCGATGAACGATAAAAATCATTCTTAAATGCAAACTCTGTTATTATTTTTTATTTTTTTATTTTACATTTAATCTATTTTCCAATCAACGATATAAAACAGCATTTTCATTATTGATTTTCCGTTTTTACAGCAACCTTTTTATTTGGAATACTTCACTGTTTATTCTGGTACACTTAAAAAAGACAGACAAAAGTTTCTTAATCTACGAAAATAAAATATAATCACAAATGAAAATATACAGAGTTTCTTTTGCTGCAATTGATTTTCGGGAACGTTTCTGAGGCGTTTTTATACAGGGTGTTAATCAGTTTTCTCAATTCTGAAAATTGTTTTTTAAGATGCTCTCAATATTCAATTAAACATTTTCAGAACGTAACTGAATTTATGCAAGCAAGAATAATAAAATAATATTTATTTTAATAATAATGTTGATGCTGTTAATTTATCGAGTTTGATGAACACGAATTGTTTCCTTGAGAATGGATAGCATCCGAAACGGGTTCATATTTCGGGTTCAAAAACTGGTTAATGTACTGTAAATATGACTCAAAGACGTTTCCGAAAATTAGTGGCAAAAAATGAAACTTTGTTTGTACAATTGCTCATTTAAATTGCAAAAATATATTACTTTCTCCGGTTCTACTGATAGTGAACGCTTTTCAAAATGGTGGATAAGTCGGAAGACGTTATTGTATATATTTGCTTGCGGTTTAGAAAATATGATAAAAATTAATGAAACATTTGTAAAAATATCTTTAATTGGTACTTCCCCATTGTTCCGTCAACCACTTCGCGTAAAAAAACTATCGCCAAACTGTAGCGCCAAATAAACAAATAGAAGAATGTTGCCATTGGAATGTCAAAATATATAAATAAATAAAATACAAGAAATTCGGAAAAGCCCCATTGATCAAAGTGTCAACTATCAGCAAGTTTAAACAAACAACAAAAACAAAATTACTATATAATAATGAAAGGAGAAAAAAATGATCTTAGATATTTATTTATTTACATTATTTTTCTTAATTATCCCTCTTGGCTGGAGAAGAAACGTTTGGGACGTCAGTTTTAACTAGAGATGCAAAAAACCCGCAGTTTTTGAGAGACGGAAATAAACATGGGAATTTTGGGGAATAAACCCGGAATTTTGGGGAATATTGGAAATTTTGAGGGAATTTTGAAGGCAAACAAAACCAGCCATTTTTAAACTGGAAATTTTTATTTTAAAACATTCTAGGCACTGTTCTGGGAAATTTAAAATAGATTTTTCATTAGAAATTAAAAAAACTTATGATTTTGCACTTTTTATAATTTATTAAAAACTCACCAGGTTTACAACACTGGTGGCTGTGAATTAATGAGGATTTGAATTATTCTTTAAAAATTTTAGTTATTGCCGAAACGCCAGTGAAGGCTCACTGTGGAGACGCGAAAAGTTTTTGGTTTCCGTCTTTTTGTCTGTCGACGATTGTCGACGTCTGTCTTCCACGATAACTGCCGTAAAAATCGTCCGATTAAGTTGGTTTTTGGTGGGTATGTTGGTGAGGTACCCGGAATGAGCTGTATAGTTTTTAGTTACATTTGGTTCATTCGTTCGAAATATATAGAACATTTCTTTTTAGGTCATAATGCTTTCCTATGGGATTGCTGACGAGTTTCAAATTTCATTTTTAACTGAAATGAAAATCGCATATTTGATTAATGGATTTCAACGTAAAATTACGGATGCTAAATTTTCGATATGGAGGTCTTAAATATATGCAATAGCTTTGAAAATTTGCGTATACATCTATTAGAATTTAGAAATTAATTGTTTAAACTATTGGAAAATTTTTTGCAACTGTTCCGGCAACATAAAACATTTCATTTTCCTATTTTTTACAAATTTGAAAATGCATTTATTTTTCTTTCCTCTTTATTTTATTAGTTGCTTAGCAACCCTATTTCAAAGAATATTAAAATGAGAAATGCCTTTTTTTATCTAAAAAATTACAAGAATAAGAAGTTAAGATTTTCAGAATATAATTGCATAAATCGTGTTTAATTTAACGCTTTTAATTTCTGAAACCTCCGAAGTATATTATATACCTATAAATATGTATTTAACATTAAAAAAATTAAATTGCGAATTGTAAGATGTTAAATAATATGAAAAGTGAGATTAAAAAACAATGACTTTCAGAGCTGACGTTGACGCTCCTGATCTGCAGATTTACCAGTTTAATTTCTGTTAGCTGGCATATCCACTATATTCAGACATACTCTATATTAATTTTCTTTCAAATTGTATTGATCCTGTTTAGTAATGTTTCTTTTATTTTTTGTTTACATTGCTGATTCTGAGAACAGAGGTGTTTACATTCGTAAATAAATCTCATTTGAACTCTCACACTTTACTTATAAATAACATATTTAAATTTTTCTTATTTAATATTTCTGCAGCTTAAGCGTGTATTTCATTAGTTTTCGTATAAACTCTGCTGTTTTGTTTACATTTGTTATCGTAAATATTTTTTTGTACTCAATCAGTAAGTTTCATAATATGCAAACAGTTCTAAAGACTGATCTATTATAGTTGCATAATCGCGTGGAAGAATATTGAGATCTTAGGATGTATGCATACTTAAATGAGAATATTTTTTATTTAAATAAAACCTTTATAATTATCATAATTACAATGTGAAAACAATTAGTGCAATTTCAACTCTGTGCTATCATACATTGATTAATATGTAGTTTTTTTTAAAGTATTATGTTATCTATGATTATTAATTTTTAACATATACATTTGTATTTTGGTCAAGCTTGATTTGAATATATAATAAATATACAAGCAAGGTTTAAACTGCAATTTTGTTTTTCTTAATTTTGCAAAAGTATGTCAATAAGATAATAGCTAAAAAGCCACAAAAGAAAAAAAATGTAGAAAAGTGAATTTCTAATTTTAGTGCAAATGTTAGCAGGGTCATAAATTACACAACATTAATTCGCAATTTTAGATTTAAGTTTTCTGAAGTTATGCAAGAGTTGTCATAACACAACCCTCCCCCCCCCTCTAAAAAAAAAAAAAAAAAAAAAAAAGAAAGAAAGAAAAGAAAAAACTACGACATAGGTAAAAGCTAAAATTAACCATTTTAGCTAAAATGATAAGAAAAAAATGTCAGGTTAAATCCTGTAATCCTGTATACAAATGATATGGAAGAGGGGGGGAAAAGATAAGGTTAGCGCCTTTCATGTTTTGATCATATTAATCATTTTAGGGTACTTTTCGGTTAGCCGGGCGCCAGTGATATATATATGTATATATATACATATGTGTGTATATATACACACATATGTATGTGTGTACACACACATATGTGTGTATATACACACATATGTATGTGTATATATACACACATATGTATTGATATGTATATATATATATACATATATCTACCTGCACGTATATATACATACATATATGTCACGATTTAGACTCTCGGGTTTGCTCGATGCGTTGCCGTCGCTTTCGCTTGCCTCGCTAGATCGCTCAGTTGCAGAGTAAAGAAGAGTTGAGTTGGTGCTGAAAGTTACAGTTCAGACTACAAAAATTGAAATCATTAAAAAAATTAAACAATAAATTAAGAATTTTCATTTCTAAAACTTTGTGAAAACTCCCGGAAATTTTCAAAATTTCCTTCCCAAAAAACCCGGTTTTTTCCAGCCTTTGCAACTCTAGTTTTAACTGATATATTGCATGTAACTATGCATGGCAACATTTTTTATTGTTTTTTCTCTTTTAATATCATGGCATCACCGTTTAAGGACGCAGTTGTTACTTTAATTAACGAAATAACTAATAAATCAGAAAAATAATGTAAAATACAGGTAATAGTTGAATAAAAAACATATGATGCCATAACAAACACGTGTATTGCTTCTGACGTCAAGTGAATGGTACTGCATATTTGGCGTTAAATCCTATAGTTTGGCGATACTTTTTTGTTATGAAATTTGGTAGACGGGATAATGGAGAAGTATCCTGTATTTTATGTGTATGACTTAATTTACGGTGAAAATTTCTGTGTTTGAGATATTTTACGCTTAAATTTATTTGGTTTGCATATACATTATTTGCAAACTGTCGATTTAAAATGTTCTGTTCCTTGAAGGGAAATTACCGCAACAATGCAGTTCAATAATGGCATCTTATTGTTTTGTCAACAATCACATAGTTTAATCTTATCAAAAATCTTCATTGTTGTTTAAAAATTCGCAACAATTACATCCGCTGCTAAAAGTGTTTTCTTTCACGGCAATAAATGCAACAATAAAAAGAATTGTTTAATTCAATAATGCATTCCAGTGCATCATTCTCAGTGCCACAGTCTGTCTCATGCTTCGAATTTCGGATGTTAATCCATGATTTCAGGTAAAGTTTACGATAATATTGTAAAATAATTCTAGTTTTCAAACAAAATATAAATAATTTTGTGCAATACATTAACTTAAAATATGTTAATTTTATTTTTTGAGTAATTTCAATCTTTGTGTATGATCATGAGCTCTATTCTCATAGTTGAGGAAATATTGTGACAGGTGAAAATTACGTGATTATGATGCAATCATAATAAAATTTTGAGATTAATCAATAAAATTTAAATATTTTATTTTAAATGCGACGTCAGTTTTATCGCTGAAAGCTTTTCGCGACGTACTAAGATTAGTACATACTAATTCTTTAATTTTCTATAACAGTTTATTTTCTAAAACGTGGGTTAAATGAAATTATACAAAAGTGCACTTAAATAATCCTCATGATGAAAATAATCATTTTATTTTGTAAAAAAAAGGAATTTTTATCTAATCAGTTCAATTTTTAAATTTTTTATCTCGTTGCTTTCTAAGCAAGTTAGGTTGACGTCTGAAATTTCTAAAATAACAAGAAGAAATTAATTTTCAATAATTCCTTTTTGTTTCACTTACTTGTAAATCTAATTAATTTTGTAACTGAATAGAGTGATACCTTGACTAACGACTCATTCTGTTAACGAATGTTTCAGTTAACGAAGATTCTATTGGCTGTTTTCTAACTCGGCAAAGAACATATTTTCGTATAACGAATGTTTTATTCGATTCGCACATTAATACAAAGCAGCTACCTTACAATTTTAATTGGAAAATAAATCCCCTGTTTCAGTTAAAGGATACTTCACTTACGCGAAAATACTCGCTGTCTGATGTTAATCCTGTGAGACATTTTTTTAAATATCTCGCTTGCATTTCAATATTTTCAAATGACTTTTTTGTCATTGGATAGCTGAGATCGATCTCAATAATCGCCTTTTTTTTACTTTTTCGATTTTGTTTGCAGGCTTTTTTATGAGGATTCTTCCACTTTCGGAACTGGTTTCGAAAGTGATAATATCCTTATTAAAAAAAACCACAAAGAAAATCGAAAATGTACAAAATGGCGATTGTAATGATCAATTTCAGCTATCCAATGACAGAAAAAAAAATCGTTTCAAAATATTGAAATGCAAACGAGATAGTTTACAATAACTGATGCATAGCATTAACATTAGCGAGTGTTTTCGCGTGAGTGAAGTAGCCTCTTAACGAAGATTTCGGATAATAAATGTGATTTTGGACTGAATTATCTCCGTTAGCTGAGACTTCACTCCATTTAGTATTTTCAGTTGTAAAGTTAATTGATACTCAATTCTATTTAGTATTTTCAATTTTGTTTTAGTATTTTCAGCTTCAGACTTAATTTACTGGTACTCAATTTTTTGATTTTTTCAGGTATAATTATTAACTCATATGGATATTTCTCTCAGGTAGAACCACTGTTAACCGTTTGTGTGGAACTATGGCCGGATGAAATCTAGAAAAGCAGTTCAACTGATTGTTATGAATTCAAGAATACATGCAATACCTGTTCCGTCCACAAGTCAACTTGAATGACGATGTCGGAGGCTGAGTGATGTAACAGGTTGTTGTGAAGGCGGCTCAAAGTAGGAGTGCTTTTAACTTTTAAGTACTTAAAAAGTGTATAAAAACACTATTTTTTGATAAACGAAAATATAAATAAAATGTTCTATTTTTAAAAAACTCGGAAAACGAGAGAATTGCATAACTACCAAAAATATTAAAATTAAAGGTATGAATTCTTTATCTTTATATTAATTTGTAGAAACGTGAACCAGCGTGATTTCTCTGAGAAATAAGTACATTTTGGTATGTTCAGTGTTGAATTAAGGGTTTGGCCTGGCGGGGGCACTGTCCCCCCTGAAGATGTGGGATTTTGTGTTTATTAATGGTTTAAATGCAAATTTCTCTTCACCGGAACTTTTCAGTATTTCCCCGGAGCTGCAGAGTTCCTTGACGGGAGAAAATATCTGAACTCAACACTGGGCATTCTTAAAAAGATCGTCAGGATTATTTTATGAGTAAAACATTTCCAGATTAGTCGCGAGTTTTGTTTTATATTCTAAAAGTGTTTTTTTTTCCTTGGAAATTAATTTATGTTAGAAAAAAAATTTAAAAAGTAAACTTTTTTAGTTTTGATGGACAGAGACAATGATATCTCTTTTTTAGCCATAGTTCTTTTTATGATAATAAAAACGCCTGAAGACCGAACTTCCGTTGTAAAACTAAACAGTTAAATAAACTAGCTAGCATTTGATATCAGTCGATTAAAAATTGATAGCAAACATAGAAAAATTTACCATGAAGCTTGGAGAAAAAGAAATAATCATATCTGGCATTTTAAAACTAAAGAGAATGATTAACATCTGTTTATAATTTTGGTGGATGTTTCAAGTTTCATATTATATGATAGTACTATCACAGTCCCGATTACTCTCTCATATTAGCCTTATATTACACTGTGTCATATTAGATCCATAAAAGTGTGTTACATTAGCCGCATACACTGTCTTACATTAGCTCCATATACTGTCTTACATTAGCCCCATACACTGTCTCACATTAGCCCCCTTGGTTTATTGGTTTATAACTTAAGTTTGTTCCAAAATTTAAAGGCTAAAGAAACTTGCCATATTGTACTGAATAAATGCAAATTAGAATAAATTACATACGATTTTACTTAAATGTTGTACAACAAAAGTTTTGAAGAAAACAGAAATTTTTTTCTCATCAAAGCATTAAGTTTGTGTAATGTATATTTTTGAGATAGTTTGAGAGTATTTGTAATGGATATACATAAAATAATGTATTGTGTAAAAATAATCAACTATAAACTGACTATGAACTATAACTACAGTTAACTGTGTTTCCATTTATAAGCCTGAAATGCACAAAGCCAATTTTATAACAAAAAAAAATTGGTATTTTTTTCCATATATCACATTGGTCCTATTTTTTGTGGGGAAGGATGTGTCATATTTGCCACTATTGAACTCATATTTAAAAAAAAAAATGTGGGGTGAACAACTGCTATAAAAATTCTGAACTAAATTTGACATTTTTTAATGATATTCAGATGTAAAAGATTAAAATTTAATTATTAAAAATGAATTCGTTTGTGGCGATGAAAAATGTTATATTTAATTAAGATTGTTGTAAGATAATAAGAAATGATATAACTGGAAAATTTTACTTTTTATGCTTCAGATACTCTAGCTTGCATTTTTCTATCCATGGTATTTGATTGTTTGTTTGACATAAAATGCATAAGATTTACATAACTTTGATTCCATTTATCTGTCTGAAATGCAAAAGTCTGATAATATCCATACTTATATTTAAACTGTTTAAATACAATCTTTCATGCATAAAATATTCCAACAGATAAGTGGAAATGAAAATGAGGGATAAGAAGAGATAATCCAATTTTTGTTTTTATGCTTCAAATACTCAAGATTATCCTTTCCTTTTCCATGACATTTTTGTTGTCATTAAATGATATGATTATCATTCTAAATATACCGAGTTCGCCATAAGTTCGTTAAAAATTTAAAAATTCATTAAACAGAAACAAATGATGCTAAAAGATTCCAGTTTGCACGAATGAGATTAGAGATAAATCGGATTTCTTTTAATAACAAAAAAGTAGTTAAAAAATTACCGGTAGATGGCGCTGGCATGTATAATATGAAGCACAGTTATGCAAATCAGATTGTCAAAAATATACCTCAATCCACATAGATTCCTCTTTCGATGCCAGCAGTATGCTATTGTTGCCAGATCAAGCGTTATTGGTTAAGCTCTTTTACAAGAACGGGGAATCAGCAATTGAGAAAATTCCGTACGGCAAAAGGACTCAAGACGAGAAAAGGGCCCGTTTTATGTGCCGCTTGTCAGACGCTTCAAAGAAATGGATCGTCTGGAGGATCGTCCCGAAATGGAACGACATCCTTGATATATGATACATATTATGCATGCCAGCGCCATCTATCGGTAAGTTTTTGAATCACACAACTTTTTGATATTAAAATAAATCTGATCTCCCTCTAATTCTATTCCTGCAAACCACATTATTTTACCATCATTTGTTCCTTTTTAAAGAATTTTTAAAAATATTAACAAAATTATGGCACGCCCAGTATATCAACTAGGAGGACAAATTGCTCGAATTATAGGTCAGATTATGGCTTTAAACCAATTTAATAGACAGTTTATATTTAATTTACTTCTTACAAGGATTGATTTGAAAAAATAATTAGTTTGTGGAAAGCTTTGAGGGGCAGCTCCACATATAAGGTGAAAGCTTATGCTGTTTTATATCGGTTCCTCAGCTCCTGTCTGCAGGTTGGCCTACTCCTTTTTTAGGTGCGTTCGTAATTATATCAATACGTAGCTCCTATAGTCCTCGTCTGATACGTCCGACTGTCCGTATACAACAGCGTAAAAACTATCCAACCAAATCGTTTGAAATTTAATATACAGGGTGATAATAAAAAAACTATCCCAATATATGAGCCAATAACTGTCATACCGTTCACAGAAACTGAATGAAATTCTGGCCTAAAGTATTTTGAGGTATGCGCTCAAGAATCATGTGAAAAAAAACAGTTAAATTCTAACAGTTACGGTTACAATGACAAAATTTAGAAAATTTCAAATGGCAACACCTACTTTTTTATTGGAATGTGATCTTCATATTGAAAAACCATAAAAAGCGTTGGAACGGTACCTGTAGCACGAAAATCGCCGACGCTAGACAGACTAAGAAGAATAGTGAAAGCAACCAATAAGGACAGAGAAGCAACAGAAAACAAAACATTTTATTGTGTTTCATACATTTTCCATTTCACACACGACGACACTTTACATGCCGCAGATGGTGGATAGCACTGAACAATAAAATGTTTTACTTTCTGTTGCTTCTCTGTCCTTTATTGGTTGTTTTCACTTTTCTTCTTACTCTGCCTAGCGCCGGCGATTTTCGTGCTACAGGTACCGTTCCAACGCTTTTGATGGTTTTTCACTATGAAGATCACATATTAATAAAAAAAAAATAGATGTTGCCATTTGAAATTTTCGAAATTTTGTCACTGTAACAGTAACTGTTAGAATTTAACTGTTTTTTTTTTTACATGATTCTTGAGCGCATACATCAAAATACTTTAGTCCAGAATTTCACTTAGTTTCTGTGAACTGTATGACAGTTAGGGGCTCATATATCGGGATTGTTTTTTTATAATCACCCTGTATATAATCGTTGCAGAATTTTGTCGAGTTATTTCAAATTTTATAAAAATCGAATAAAACTTGAAAAGGTATTAATAAAAGTTTTTTTCATTCTATTAAAGCCTATCATACGTAAATTAAATCGATAATATCCCATGATATAGGTAATGATTCTAGGTTTCCATGGTGATTTCATTTTATTTAATATCGAATCCTATTATTTCCGTATCACTGAACTTAAAAACCGAATTTGTGTACTAAAATTGTTTAATTATAGCAATGCTATAATCTACCGACAATTTTTTTAAGATGTTTTCGGGGAAATAGATATTAAATGAAAAAACAGTCTAAATATGGATTTTAATTTCTGAAAATTTCAGAGATAGGTTTGAATTTCCAATTAGAATTTTCAGTAAATTTCAACAAAACATGAAAAGTTGCCAACTTTAAATGTACTTATTTTATTACGGAAATGAATCATATCATAATAACACACGATTTAATTCATTTCACTGAAATAATAACAGTATGAACGTACCTCATTTGTCACGTTTGACGTACAATTTCCAACTTGTTATTCTTGCGATATATATCTTACTTCTTAAAATTCTAACATTTAAAATATAAAACAACTTTTTAGAATGTTATATTAATAATAAAGAACTGCAAAAATTGCAGGATGGTTGGATGTAATCGGTCCAATACCGGTGTTGATCGGCGGATCTGCAGTGACTCAGTCAAAACTCAGTCCTTAGGGATTATCTATAGCAGGGCTGTACAACGCGACACTCGTGGATACCATGGCGTACTTTTAAGATTTGCCTACCTGCCTACCCTTTTTAAGTTTTCTATTACTAGCTTTTCTTACAAATAAAAACACACTTTATACCCTCCGAAACGCACATCCTTTACACCTCTTTTGTTTTTTAAGCACCACTATTTTAATTAGAATTTTTCGACTTATTTAATCGCTTTCAAATGGATTGGTTTTGCGCAGGTTATATGGTGCGTATGTTTGCCGCTACTCATGAAATCGTTTTATTTAAAATCAGTAATATTGCTATGATTTGTTATTAATATTATAGAAGCAAATTCAGGTTTCCAGCTCCTTTTCCTACAAAAAGTTTTGTCGTAGGTCCTCTTTCAGAGAAGTGTATATATTTAAATTTACTAGGATTTATGTCGTATTCTGTGTAAATTATTTTTACATGGAATTCCTGAATCCTTAATGACTACCACTTTGTGCATCTAATTAATAAGACATGGTGTCGCCAACTAAGCGCATTTTTTCCTCAAAATTAAATAGAAAATAAAATACTTCTCCGTTGAATTATAGGAATAAATAATATTGAATTATAGGATATTCTACATATAATTATCTGACTACTTATGTAGAATTGCGTAAAAATATAAAAAATCCTTTTGTGTTTGGTAATTCCTCAACAACTATAACTCCTTTGTGTGCACGTCGCACTACTGAAACTCTAAAGAAATCACTGGATGCAAAAATCTCGATTTGTAAGTATATGAAAAATGCGCAAATTTCGGTCATGCCGCCATTACTAATTCGCAGTACCATTGTGCAATTCCTTGTAAATTTGACCACCCTGCAAATGTACAAATGCCGTTATATACAAGTCCCGTTTTGCCGCATTATTAGTACAAAAATAATGATGTAACATTAAATGTTTATTTGGCATAGCACTTTAAAAACAACATACAAAAAACAATTTTTAGAAAACAGGGTTCTATTTAATATAATGCGGACTAAAAAATATTTTCTCTTAGACAGAATAAAAAAAGTATTTCTGAATATGACATATAACTAAAAATAAAAGCTTGCGGCCCTGAGAAAACATTAAACTGCACGATTAGTTTATGTACGTCAAGCAAAGTTTTGTAAGAGTTTTCTTGGTAATGAATTAGTTCATGAATCGGCCAGGCTAATGTGAACCGAACATTAAACTGCACGATCAGTTTGGTTGTAACTTCTGTTCAGTGACTTGTATTCGTCACGTTTAATGATGTCTAAGCACCCCCGGCTTTTAATTTTAGTCATAGGTCATATTCAGAAAGGCTTTTCATATTCCGGCTGAAACAAAATTTTTGTTTACTGTTTAGCGTAATTTAATTTAAATAAAACCTTGTACTTTAAAAAAATAAATTATATATTTTTTTATTCAATAATACATAATAATTTCTTGCTCATACAGAAAAAAAAAATTCATAAACTTTTACCCGGATTATTTAAAAAGAATTCTGAAAAGCTTCTTAAAAAATCCAATGAAAGAAAAAACGATGGTAAAAGGGAAAACATTCTGAATTCAGCTCAGAAAATGTTTCCGGCCTGTACCGGTATAAAAAGGAAAACTTTCCTATTTCTTGGTTTTAAGGTTATAGCTATTTTTACTGGAAAAGGCACAGCTAAGCTGCGAGCATCCCGATTATAGAAGATGCATTGCCATTGTTCTTTAATACTGAATTTAAATAATAATTTCACAAAATTAGCTATCTGTAGCCAAGTTAGGCTTCATTTATGGTGATTTGTTTGGGACCAAATTTGGCAAGTGTCGGTATGTTAGGCGAGAATTTGACACTAGTGTATATGAATGTAAATTTTTACGAGTAAACAGTTAGAAGAAAGGTTTATAACAAAGGTATGTTAGGAGTGGAACTTTTAAAGGTGAAAATGTTTTATAAAGCACAAATGTGTGAGTCGCGCAATGCTGACGTCATAATGTCGCGGGCAACAATGTGGTTTAAATGTATGATAGTTACAACATTGGAGCTATTTGTTCAATTAAAATTAAACAATCGCATTTTTATTTCCATGGGGAATATGCAAGCTTTGGACCAGCATTTTGTGGATTATTGCACGAACCCAACCACTTTTTTTATTTTTATTACCATGCAAGATCTATAAGTGTTCCGAATAATCAATAGCTTAATCAGAAGTGGGTGAAATTAATGTTGAAAGGTTTGAATCATACATACAAAGTGAGTAAAATAGAATCTTACACTGTAAAAATGACCAATGTTTCTTATTTTATGAAAATATGCTATAACCACGAACGAAAATATAATATAATCTTCTGAGTTATCCGAAATTTCAAATAGCATGTTACATTGTCTTTTGAATCCCCAGAAACGAATACATTTTCAAAATTTAAAGAATAATTTATAAAAACAAATTATTTTTAGCTGCCCGAATTTTTCAGAAACGTTTCCGAAGGGTTTTTATAGTGTGTTAATTAGTGTCCTCAGCCTGGAATACCTATTTTTCGAATGCTATCAATTCTGAAGTAAACATTTTCATGCTCAAAAAATTTTTTTAACAGACAAACATGCAAAATTAACAGCGTTAACAGTAACATTAAAATTAAGATTATTTCTTTACTCTTTCATGTATAAATTAACTTATGCGGCTGAAAATGTGTACTTGAGAATGGATAACATTCGAAAAACAGGTATTCCAGCCTAAGGACACTCATTAATACACTATAAAAACCCTTCGGTACCGTTTCTGAAAAATTCGGGCAGCTAAAAATAATTTGTTTTTATAAATTATTCTTTAAATTTTGAAAATGTATTCGTTTCTGGGGATACAAAAAACAATGGAACATGCTATTTGAAATTTCGGATGACTCTGAAGATTAAATTATATTTTCGTTCGTGGTTATAGCATATTTTCATAAAATAAGAAACATTGGTCATTTTTTACAGTGTATAATAACAATCGCGTTTAGTTCAACAATGGAACAAGCATGGTTAATCACTTCCTAACAATGAATTTTACTGTATTAATGTAGGTTCTTTTAGAATGAATGCATTTTAGTTTTCTATAACACTGTAAAACAACAGTAGATTTTTATACAACAATAGTACAACAATCGAACAAGTTATTTCTAACAATGAATTTTCTTCTCGCGTCAGTAGTAATGTGTATCTCAGATGGGTAGAAGCTTGAAGGTTAATTAATTTTAATTTAGGGAATGAATTTTAGGACCGGGAATTGCTTCTCATATTCATTACACTCCAAAGTTCCCGTTGAATATGGACCATCTTTCTGCAAATTTTGAAGAGTTTAGGACATCTTTGTAAATGCGCATCATACCGTTGAATTGAACTCTCCTGGCTAACTGGACTACTAGCTGATTAGTTTTTGCCATTAGATGAAGAAAATTACTGGGTACTGGGGTAAGTCCAATCTACTTTGTTTTATATTGTATCATGTTTCAGACTATGAATTAAAATGTTACTAGAACCGTGCTATATCATTAGGTACTTGTCTGCTATTGGGGCTTTAGCGAGATAGGGAAAATGGCCTTTGGAAAGAAATGGGATTTTTTTTACCCGTAATTTTTGACAACCTGTTTACTGTTTCGTACACACAAGCAATTTTTGCATTATTTATCAAATGTTTTTCATATAAAGCAGCTATTAATCTGTTATTATATACAGTCAGAAGAAATTTATCTAATACTTGTAATCAGAAGCCCCTTTTTATATACATACAAGAGACACTCAGCCGGGACACCAACCGTGAAAGGTATAGGATGCCATGTCCCATTTTTTATACAAGTCTTATTTACATACATGAAAAAGCATATAGCCATAGTTTTTTCTTTCATATCTGCTTATATCATTTAAAAAGGAATCTAAATTTCTTAAGTCTCGATTGCGCCAAGCTTCTTTTTTAAAAGCCAAGTTTTTTATAACAGAGAAGTACTTATAATTTTATAAAGACTACTGGTGAATATTTAAGTAGATTTAGGTAATATCCGACGGACCTCTACTCTTAAGTTTTCCTAAAGATTATTTCGCAGCAGCATGTTAAATATGTTTACACAAAAACACAGTCTATCCTGAAAATAAAAAACAATTTAGCTTGTTTTAAGCAACAACAAAAAAACAAGCATTTTCTTACTCTTTAGTAAAAATATCTCAAAATGATTTTAAAAACCCAAGGCTTGGATCCTCTCTAAGCTTAGTAGTAGATTTCCTTCTACTCAGAAACCTTGCCAAATCACATGCACTAGTTCCATTCCAATGTTTTCAATTGGAGATGAAAAAACACATTTATGTTAAAGGGTTCCATAGTTCCGCAGTAGTGTTTTCTTAATAGTTTACAATAACCTATTACTTTGTAACTCATTTCTCACAATGTGTCTGGGTCCACATTTGACATTGTGCTATTTTCCTAATGCCCTTTACTGTTTTCATTTTGTGCAATTTCCATTTTAAAGCTATGCCGTACTGTCGTTTTTTTTTTTCAAGGAACCATTACTTAGATGTCCCTCGCTATATATGTGACCCCATGTGTGTCATAATCGAATGACCCTTTAACTTAAAAAATTTCAGTAACATTGTACATTGTAGAAACAGAACTAATTCATTTAAAATGAATAAATATCAATAGTGAAATATGTTGTTTCAAGAGGGTGGAGTATCACAAACAATTTGAAATTTGACGTGAAAAGTTTTCGACACTTTTTACGTTAATACAAACGTAAACAGAGTCCCCTTCAAAACACATAAAGGTATCCAAGAAGGAATACTCCGAGAAAAGAAGTACATTAATTATTTAAGCGGTGTTGTATTCATTTATGGAATAAAGTGTCGACAATAAATGATTTAATTAAAAGACAAAAATTAATTATTCATACGGCGGTTCATTCATTTCTGGAGTAAAGCGAATGCTACTCCGTTGATTTCAAAGGAAATATCTCTAAAGAATTGTACACACCTAAGAATGAATTGAAAGAGTTCCTGTAAGAATACTCAAACAACAGTTGAAATTAAAATATTTATGCAGTGCTTTTATTTCTGGAGTAAAGTGAATGTCTCTCTATTGGCATCAATGACAGTATCTCTGAATAATTATAGAGACATCCAAGAATAAACAGCAATAGTGTTTTAGCGCATTCTCCAACAAAAGACGAAAATTAATCATTTATGCGGCGGTGCATTCATTTCTTGAGTAAAATATATGCCTCTCCATTTAAATATATACGAGTCTCTCTGAATACTTATAAAGGTATTGAAGAAGGAATTGTGAAATTTCTAAAACGAATACTCCGACAAAAGACGAAAATATAATATTTCTGCGGCGATACCTTAATTTCAGGAATAAGAAGAACGCCTCTCCTTTCATTTAAAGACAGTATCTCTTAATATATATAGACACAGCTAATAAAGAATTGCGAAATTTCAATTACAGACCATTCCGAATGAAGATGAAAATTAATTATTTATGCGGCGGTGCATCATTTCGGACGTAAAGTGAATGCCTCTCCGTTGAATTTAGAATGAGTAACTCTAAAGGATTATGGAGACATCCAAGAAAGAATTGCAAAAATGTCTTTATAGAATATTCCCACAAAGTACCAAAATTATTTATTTAGGCGGTGGTACATTTTTCTGAAGTAAAGTGAATGCATCTCCGTTGACTTTAGAATGTGTAACTCTAAAGGATGGGGTGACATTCAAGAAAAATCTGCGAAAATGCCTTTACTGTATAATATGAATAAAGATATTAAATATTTATGTGGCGGTGCATTCATTTCTGGAGTAAATAGAATAACTCTCCGTTGACTTTAGAACGACACACACAAATTATGGAAACATCCAAGAAAGAACTGTGAAAAATTCCTTTACAGAATATTCCGAATAAAGATGACAATTAATTTTTTATGCGGCGGTGCATTCATTTCTGGACTAAAGTGAATTTATCTCCGTTGACATGAATGTGTGTATTTCTGAATAATTAGAGAGACATCCAAGAAGAAATTGCGAAAGATTATTACAGACTGCACCGACAAAAGACGAAATTTAATTATTTATGCGGAGGTGCATTCATTTCTGGATTAAAGTGAATGCTTCTGCGTAAACTATAATAAGGGACACTCCGAATAAACTTAAAGGCATCCTAGAAAAAATTGCAAAACATCTTGAAAGGAATACCTCGACAAAAAACGAAAATTAGTTATAAATGCGGCGATGCATTCATTTCTGGGATAAAGTGAATGCCTCCCCGTTGACTTCAATGTGAGTATCTCTGAATATTTATAGAGACATCCAGGAAGAGACTGCGAAAGATTTTTACAGACTGAACCGACAAAAGACGAAATTTCATTATTTATGCCGCGGTGCATTTATTTCTGGACTAAAGTGAATGCATCTCCGTAAATTATAATAAGAGACTCTCTAAATACACTTAAAGGCATGCAACAAGGATTTGCGAAACATCTTGAAAAGAATACTTTGACAAAAGACGAAAATTAGTTATACATGCGGCGATATATTCATTTCTGGGCTAAAGTAAATGCACCTCCGTTGCCTGCAATGTGCGTATCTCTGAATATTTAAAGAGACATCCAGGAAGAGACTGCAAAAGATTTTTACAGACTGCACCGAAAAAAGAACAACATAATTACTTATGCGGCGGTGCATTGATTTCTGGAGTAAAGTGAATGCCTCTCCGTTGACTTTAGCATGCGTAAATCTAAAGGATTATGAAGACATCCAAGAAAAAACTGCGAAAATGCCTTTACAGTATATTTCAACAAATGAAGAAAATTAATTATTTATGCGGCGGTGCATTCATTTCTGGACTAAAGTGAATGCATCCCCGTTGACTTGAATGTGTGTATTTCTGAATAATTAGAGAGACATCCAAGAAGAAACTGCGAAACATTTTTACAGACTGCACCGACAAAAGACGAAATTTAATTATTTATGCGGAGGTGCATTCATTTCTGGAGTAAAGTGAATGCCTATCCGTTGATTTTAGAATGCGTAAATCTAAAGGAATATGAAGACATCCAAGAAAAAACTGCGAAAATGCCTTTACAGTATCTTTCAACAAATGAAGAAAATTAATTATTTATGCGGCGGTGCATTCATTTCTGGACTAAAGTGAATGCATCTCCGTAAATTATAATAAGAGATTCTCTAAATACACTTAAAGGCATGCAACAAGGATTTGCGAAACATCTTGAAAAGAATACTTTGACAAAAGACGAAAATTAGTTATACATGCGGCGATATATTCATTTCTGGGCTAAAGTAAATGCATCTCCGTTGCCTGCAATGTGCGTATCTCTGAATATTTAAAGAGACATCCAGGAAGAGACTGCAAAAGATTTTTACAGACTGCACCGAAAAAAGAACAACATAATTACTTATGCGGCGGTGCATTCATTTCTGGAGTAAAATGAATGCCTCTCCGTTGACTTTAGCATGCGTAAATCTAAATGATTATGAAGACATCCAAGAAAAAACTGCGAAAATGCCTTTACAGTATATTTCAACAAATGAAGAAAATTAATTATTTATGCGGCGGTGCATTCATTTCTGGAGTAAAGTGAATGCCTCTCCGTTGACTATAGAATGCGTAAATCTAAAGGATTATGAAGACATCCAATAAAAAACTGCGAAAATGCCTTTACAGTATATTTCAACAAATGAAGAAAATTAATTATTTATGCGGCGGTGCATTCATTTCTGTACTAAAGTGAATGCTTCTCCGTAAACTATAATAAGGGACACTCTGAATACACTTACAGGCATCCTAGAAAAAATTGCGAAAAATCTTGAACGGAATACCTCGACAAAAAACCAAAATTAGTTATAAATGCGGCGATATATTCATTTCTGGGCTAAAGTAAATGCATCTCCGTTGCCTGCAATGTGCGTATCTCTGAATATTTAAAGAGACATCCAGGAAGAGACTGCAAAAGATTTTTACAGACTGCACCGAAAAATGAACAACATAATTACTTATGCGGCGGTGCATTCATTTCTGGAGTAAAGTGAATGCCCCTCCGTTGACTTTAGCATGCGTAAATCTAAAGGATTATGAAGACATCCAAGAAAAAACTGCGAAAATGCCTTTACAGTATATTTCAACAAATAAAGAAAATGAATTATTTATGCGGCGGTGCATTCATTTCTGGACTAAAGTGAATGCATCCCCGTTGACTTCAATGTGAGTATCTCTGAATATTTATAGAAACATCCAAGAAGAGACTGCGAAAGATCTTTACAGACTGCACCGACAAAAGACGAAATTTCATTATTTATGCCGCGGTGCATTCATTTCTGGACTAAAGTGAATGCATCTCCGTAAATTATAATAAGAGACTCTCTAAATACACTTAAAGGCATGCAACAAGGATTTGCGAAACATCTTGAAAAGAATACTTTGACAAAAGACGAAAATTAGTTATACATGCGGCGATATATTCATTTCTGGGCTAAAGTAAATGCATCTCCGTTGCCTGCAATGTGCGTATCTCTGAATATTTAAAGAGACATCCAGGAAGAGACTGCAAAAGATTTTTACAGACTGCACCGAAAAATGAACAACATAAATACTTATGCGGCGGTGCATTCATTTCTGGAGTAAAATGAATGCCTCTCCGTTGACTTTAGCATGCGTAAATCTAAAGGATTATGAAGACATCCAAGAAAAAACTGCGAAAATGCCTTTACAGTATATTTCAACAAATGAAGAAAATTAATTATTTATGCGGCGGTGCATTCATTTCTGGAGTAAAGTGAATGCCTCTCCGTTGACTTTAGAATGCGTAAATCTAAAGGATTATGAAGACATCCAATAAAAAACTGCGAAAATGCCTTTACAGTATATTTCAACAAATGAAGAAAATTAATTATTTATGCGGCGGTGCATTCATTTCTGGACTAAAGTGAATGCATCCCCGTTGACTTGAATGTGTGTATTTCTGAATAATTAGAGAGACATCCAAGAAGAAACTGCGAAACATTTTTACAGACTGCACCGACAAAAGACGAAATTTAATTATTTATGCGGAGGTGCATTCATTTCTGGAGTAAAGTGAATGCCTCTCCGTTGATTTTAGAATGCGTAAATCTAAAGGAATATGAAGACACCCAAGAAAAAACTGCGAAAATGCCTTTACAGTATCTTTCAACAAATGAAGAAAATTAATTATTTATGCGGCGGTGCATTCATTTCTGGACTAAAGTGAATGCATCTCCGTAAATTATAATAAGAGACCCTCTAAATACACTTAAAGGCATGCAACAAGGATTTGCGAAACATCTTGAAAAGAATACTTTGACAAAAGACGAAAATTAGTTATACATGCGGCGATATATTCATTTCTGGGCTAAAGTAAATGCATCTCCGTTGCCTGCAATGTGCGTATCTCTCAATATTTAAAGAGACATCCAGGAAGAGACTGCAAAAGATTTTTACAGACTGCACCGTAAAAAGAACAACATAATTACTTATGCGGCGGTGCATTCATTTCTGGAGTAAAATGAATGCCTCTCCGTTGACTTTAGCATGCGTAAATCTAAATGATTATGAAGACATCCAAGAAAAAACTGCGAAAATGCCTTTACAGTATATTTCAACAAATGAAGAAAATTAATTATTTATGCGGCGGTGCATTCATTTCTGGAGTAAAGTGAATGCCTCTCCGTTGACTATAGAATGCGTAAATCTAAAGGATTATGAAGACATCCAATAAAAAACTGCGAAAATGCCTTTACAGTATATTTCAACAAATGAAGAAAATTAATTATTTATGCGGCGGTGCATTCATTTCTGTACTAAAGTGAATGCTTCTCCGTAAACTATAATAAGGGACACTCTGAATACACTTACAGGCATCCTAGAAAAAATTGCGAAAAATCTTGAACGGAATACCTCGACAAAAAACCAAAATTAGTTATAAATGCGGCGATGCATTCATTTCTGGGATAAATTGAATGCATCCCCGTTGACTTCAATGTGAGTATCTCTGAATATTTATAGAGACATCCAAGAAGAGACTGCGAAAGATTTTTACAGACTGCACCGAAAAAAGAACAACATAATTACTTATGGCGGTGCATTCATTTCTGGAGTAAAGTGAATGCTTCTCCGTAAACTATAATAAGGGACACTCTGAATACACTTACAGGCATCCTAGAAAAAATTACGAAAAATCTTGAACGGAATACCTCGACAAAAAACCAAAATTAGTTATAAATGCGGCGATGCATTCATTTCTGGGATAAATTGAATGCATCCCCGTTGACTTCAATGTGAGTATCTCTGAATATTTATAGAGACATCCAAGAAGAGACTGCGAAAGATTTTTACAGACTGCACCGAAAAAAGAACAACATAATTACTTATGCGGCGGTGCATTCATTTCTGGAGTAAAGTGAATGCCCCTCCGTTGACTTTAGCATGCGTAAATCTAAAGGATTATGAAGACATCCAAGAAAAAACTGCGAAAATGCCTTTACAGTATATTTCAACAAATAAAGAAAATGAATTATTTATGCGGCGGTGCATTCATTTCTGGACTAAAGTGAATGCATCCCCGTTGACTTCAATGTGAGTATCTCTGAATATTTATAGAAACATCCAAGAAGAGACTGCGAAAGATCTTTACAGACTGCACCGACAAAAGACGAAATTTCATTATTTATGCCGCGGTGCATTCATTTCTGGACTAAAGTGAATGCATCTCCGTAAATTATAATAAGAGGCTCTCTAAATACACTTAAAGGCATGCAACAAGGATTTGCGAAACATCTTGAAAAGAATACTTTGACAAAAGACGAAAATTAGTTATACATGCGGCGATATATTCATTTCTGGGCTAAAGTAAATGCATCTCCGTTGCCTGCAATGTGCGTATCTCTGAATATTTAAAGAGACATCCAGGAAGAGACTGCAAAAGATTTTTACAGACTGCACCGAAAAATGAACAACATAATTACTTATGCGGCGGTGCATTCATTTCTGGAGTAAAATGAATGCCTCTCCGTTGACTTTAGCATGCGTAAATCTAAAGGATTATGAAGACATCCAAGAAAAAACTGCGAAAATGGCCTTTACAGTATATTTCAACAAATGAAGAAAATTAATTATTTATGCGGCGGTGCATTCATTTCTGGAGTAAAGTGAATGCCTCTCCGTTGACTTTAGAATGCGTAAATCTAAAGGATTATGAAGACATCCAATAAAAAACTGCGAAAATGCCTTTACAGTATATTTCAACAAATGAAGAAAATTAATTATTTATGCGGCGGTGCATTCATTTCTGGACTAAAGTGAATGCTTCTCCGTAAACTATAATAAGGGACACTCTGAATACACTTAAAGGCATCCTAGAAAAAATTGCGAAAAATCTTGAACGGAATACCTCGACAAAAAACCAAAATTAGTTATAAATGCGGCGATGCATTCATTTCTGGGATAAATTGAATGCCTCTCCGTTGACTTCAATGTGTGTATCTCTGAATAAGTAGAGAGACATCCAGGAAGAGACTGCAAAAGATTTTTACAGACTGCACCGAAAAAAGAACAACATAATTACTTATGCGGCGGTGCATTCATTTCTGGAGTAAAGTGAATGCCCCTCCGTTGACTTTAGCATGCGTAAATCTAAATGATTATGAAGACATCCAAGAAAAAACTGCGAAAATGCCTTTACAGTATATTTCAACAAATGAAGAAAATTAATTATTTATGCGGCGGTGCATTCATTTCTGGAGTAAAGTGAATGCCTCTCCGTTGACTATAGAATGCGTAAATCTAAAGGATTATGAAGACATCCAATAAAAAACTGCGAAAATGCCTTTACAGTATATTTCAACAAATGAAGAAAATTAATTATTTATGCGGCGGTGCATTCATTTCTGGACTAAAGTGAATGCATCCCCTTTGACTTGAATGTGTGTATTTCTGAATAATTAGAGAGACATCCAAGAAGAAACTGCGAAAGATTTTTACAGACTGCACCGACAAAAGACGAAATTTAATTATTTATGCGGAGGTGCATTCATTTCTGGAGTAAAGTGAATGCCTCTCCGTTGATTTTAGAATGCGTAAATCTAAAGGAATATGAAGACATCCAAGAAAAAACTGCGTAAATGCCTTTACAGTATATTTCAACAAATGAAGAAAATTAATTATTTATGCGGCGGTGCATTCATTTCTGGACTAAAGTGAATGCTTCTCCGTAAACTATAATAAGGGACACTCTGAATACACTTAAAGTCATCCTAGAAAAAATTGCGAAAAATCTTGAACGGAATACCTCGACAAAAAGCCAAAATTAGTTATAAATGCGGCGATGCATTCATTTCTGGGATAAATTGAATGCATCTCCGTAAACTACAATATGAGGCACTCTGAATACACTTAAAGGCATGCAAGAAGGATTTGCGAAATATCTTGAACTAATTCAACGAAATACTTCGACAAAAGTCAAAAATTAGTTATAAATGCGGCGGTGCATTCATTTCTAGGCTAAAGTGAATGCATCTCCGTTGACTTCAATGTATGTATCTCTGAATATATGTAGAGACATCCAGGAAGAGACTGCAAAAGATTTTTACAGACTGCACCGAAAAAATACCAACATTAATTACTTATGCGGCGGTGCATTCATTTCTGGAGTAAAGTGAATGCATCTCCGTTGACTTGAATGTGTGTATTTCTGAAGAATTAGAGAGACATCCAGGAAGAGTCTGCGAAAGATTTTTACAGACTGCAGCGACAAAAGACGAAATTTAATCGGTGCATTCGTTTCTGGAGTAAAGTGAATGCCTCTCCGTTGAATTTAGAATGCGTAAATTTAAAGGATTATGAAGACATCCAAGAAAAAACTGCAAAAATGCCTTTACAGTATATTTCAACAAATGAAGAAAATTAATTATTTATGCGGCGGTGCATTTATTTCTGGACTAAAGTGAATGCATCTCCGTTGACTTGAATGTGTGTATTTCTGAATAATTATAGAGACATCCAAGAAGAAACTGCGAAAGATTTTTACAGACTGTACCGACAAAAGACGAAATTTAATTATTAATGCGGAGGTGCATTCATTTCTGGACTAAAGTGAAAACTTCACCGTAAACTATAATAAGGGACACTCTGAATACACTTAAAGGCATCCTAGAAAAAATTGCGAAAAATCTTGAACGGAATACCTCGACAAAAAACCAAAATTAGTTATAAATGCGGCAATGCATTCATTTCTGGGATAAATTGAATGCCTCTCCGTTGAATTGAATGTGTGTATTTCTGAATAATTAGAGAGACATCCAAGAAGAAACTGCGAAAGATTTTTTCAGACTGCACCGACAAAAGACGAAATTTAATTATTTATGCGGAGGTGCATTCATTTCTGGAGTAAAGTGAATGCCTCTCCGTTGATTTTAGAATGCGTAAATCTAAAGGAATATGAAGACATCCAAGAAAAAACTGCGAAAATGCCTTTACAGTATATTTCAACAAATGAAGAAAATTAATTATTTATGCGGCGGTGCATTCATTTCTGGACTAAAGTGAATGCATCTCCGTAAATTATAATAAGAGACTCTCTAAATACACTTAAAGGCATGCAACAAGGATTTGCGAAACATCTTGAACAGAATACTTTGACAAAAGACGAAAATTAGTTATACATGCGGCGGTATATTCATTTCTGGGCTAAAGTAAATGCATCTCCGTTGCCTGCAATGTGCGTATCTCTGAATATTTAAAGAGACATCCAGGAAGAGACTGCAAAAGATTTTTACAGACTGCACCGAAAAAAGAACAACATAATTACTTATGCGGCGGTGCATTCATTTCTGGAGTAAAGTGAATGCCTCTCCGTTGACTTTAGCATGCGTAAATCTAAAGGATTATGAAGACATCCAAGAAAAAACTGCGAAAATGCCTTTACAGTATATTTCAACAAATGAAGAAAATTAGTTATAAATGCAGCGGTGCATTCATTTCTGGGCTAAAGTGAATGCATCTCCGTTGCCTGCAATGTGCGTATCTCTGAATATTTATAGAGACATCCAGGAATAGACTGCAAAAGATTTTTACAGACTGCACCGAAAAAATACCAACATTAATTACTTATGCGGCGGTGCATTCATTTCTGGAGTAAAGTGAATGCCTCTCCGTTGACTTTAGAATGCGTAAATCTAAAGGATTATGAAGACATCCAATAAAAAACTGCGAAAATGCCTTTACAGTATATTTCAACAAATGAAGAAAATTAATTATTTATGCGGCGGTGCATTCATTTCTGGACTAAAGTCAATGCTTCTCCGTAAACTATAATAAGGGACACTCCGAATATACTTAAAGGTATCCTAGAAAAATTGCAAAACATCTTGAACGGAATACCTCGACAAAAAACGAAAATTAGTTATAAATGCAGCGATGCATTCATTTCTGGGATAAAGTGAATGCCTCTCCGTTGACTTCAATGTGAGTATCTCTGAATATTTATAGAGACATCCAAGAAGAGACTGCGAAAGATCTTTACAGACTGCACCGACAAAAGACGAAATTTCATTATTTATGCCACGGTGCATTCATTTCTGGACTAAAGTGAATGCATCTCCGTAAATTATAATAAGAGACTCTCTAAATACACTTAAAGGCATGCAACAAGGATTTGCGAAACATCTTGAAAAGAATACTTTGACAAAAGACGAAAATTAGTTATACATGCGGCGATATATTCATTTCTGGGCTAAAGTAAATGCATCTCCGTTGCCTGCAATGTGCGTATCTCTGAATATTTAAAGAGACATCCAGGAAGAGACTGCAAAAGATTTTTACAGACTGCACCGAAAAAAGAACAACATAATAACTTATGCGGCGGTGCATTCATTTCTGGAGTAAAGTGAATGCCCCTCCGTTGACTTTAGCATGCGTAAATCTAAAGGATTATGAAGACATCCAAGAAATAACTGCGAAAATGCCTTTACAGTATATTTCAACAAATGAAGAAAATTAATTATTTATTCGGCGGTGCATTCATTTCTGGACTAAAGTGAATGCATCCCCGTTGACTTGAATGTGTGTATTTCTGAATAATTAGAGAGACATCCAAGAAGAAACTGCGAAAGATTTTTACAGACTGCACCGACAAAAGACGAAATTTAATTATTTATGCGGAGGTGCATTCATTTCTGGAGTAAAGTGAGTGCCTCTCCGTTGATTTTAGAATGCGTAATTCTAAAGGAATATGAAGACATCCAAGAAAAAACTGCGAAAATGCCTTTACAGTATATTTCAACAAATGAAGAAAATTAATTATTTATGCGGCGGTGCATTCATTTCTGGACTAAAGTGAATGCATCTCCGTTGACTTGAATGTGTGTATTTCTGAATAATTATAGAGACATCCAAGAAGAAACTGCGAAAGATTTTTACAGACTGTACCGACAAAAGACGAAATTTAATTATTAATGCGGAGGTGCATTCATTTCTGGACTAAAGTGAAAACTTCACCGTAAACTATAATAAGGGACACTCTGAATACACTTAAAGGCATCCTAGAAAAAATTGCGAAAAATCTTGAACGGAATACCTCGACAAAAAACCAAAATTAGTTATAAATGCGGCGATGCATTCATTTCTGGGATAAATTGAATGCCTCTCCGTTGATTTGAATGTGTGTATTTCTGAATAATTAGAGAGACATCCAAGAAGAAACTGCGAAAGATTTTTTCAGACTGCACCGACAAAAGACGAAATTTAATTATTTATGCGGAGGTGCATTCATTTCTGGAGTAAAGTGAATGCCTCTCCGTTGATTTTAGAATGCGTAAATCTAAAGGAATATGAAGACATCCAAGAAAAAACTGCGAAAATGCCTTTACAGTATATTTCAACAAATGAAGAAAATTAATTATTTATGCGGCGGTGCATTCATTTCTGGACTAAAGTGAATGCATCTCCGTAAATTATAATAAGAGACTCTCTAAATACACTTAAAGGCATGCAACAAGAATTTGCGAAACATCTTGAACAGAATACTTTGACAAAAGACGAAAATTAGTTATACATGCGGCGGTATATTCATTTCTGGGCTAAAGTAAATGCATCTCCGTTGCCTGCAATGTGCGTATCTCTGAATATTTAAAGAGACATCCAGGAAGAGACTGCAAAAGATTTTTACAGACTGCACCGAAAAAAGAACAACATAATTACTTATGCGGCGGTGCATTCATTTCTGGAGTAAAGTGAATGCCTCTCCGTTGACTTTAGCATGCGTAAATCGAAAGGATTATGAAGACATCCAATAAAAAACTGCGAAAATGCCTTTACAGTTTATTTCAACAAATGAAGAAAATTAATTATTTATGCGGTGGTGCATTCATTTCTGGACTAAAGTGAATGCTTCTCCGTAAACTATAATAAGGGACACTCCGAATAAACTTAAAGGCATCCTAGAAAAATTGCAAAACATCTTGAACGGAATACCTCGACAAAAAACGAAAATTAGTTATTAATGCAGCGATGCATTCATTTCTGGGATAAAGTGAATGCCTCTCCGTTGACTTCAATGTGAGTATCTCTGAATATTTATAGAGACATCCAAGAAGAGACTGCGAAAGATCTTTACAGACCGCACCGACAAAAGACGAAATTTCATTATTTATGCCGCGGTGCATTCATTTCTGGACTAAAGTGAATGTATCTCCGTAAATTATAATAAGAGACTCTCTAAATACACTTAAAGGCATGCAACAAGGATTTGCGAAACATCTTGAAAAGAATACTTTGACAAAAGACGAAAATTAGTTATACATGCGGCGATATATTCATTTCTGGGCTAAAGTAAATGCATCTCCGTTGACTTCAATGTGAGTATCTCTGAATATTTATAGAGACATCCAGGAAGAGACTGCAAAAGATTTTTACAGACTGCACCGAAAAAAGAACAACATAATTACTTATGCGGCGGTGCATTCATTTCTGGAGTAAAGTGAATGCCTCTCCGTTGACTTTAGCATGCGTAAATCTAAAGGATTATGAAGACATCCAAGAAAAAACTGCGAAAATGCCTTTACAGTATATTTCAACAAATGAAGAAAATTAATTATTTATGCGGCGGTGCATTCATTTCTGGACTAAAGTGATGCATCCCCGTTGACTTGAATGTGTGTATTTCTGAATAATTAGAGACACATCCAAGAAGAAACTGCGAAAGATTTTTACAGACTGCACCGACAAAAGACGAAATTTAATTATTTATGCGGAGGTGCATTCATTTCTGGAGTAAAGTGAATGCCTCTCCGTTGATTTTAGAATGCGTAAATCTAAAGGAATATGAAGACATCCAAGAAAAAACTGCGAAAATGCCTTTACAGTATATTTCAACAAATGAAGAAAATTAATTATTTATGCGGCGGTGCATTCATTTCTGGACTAAAGTGAATGCTTCTCCGTAAACTATAATAAGGGACACTCTGAATACACTTAAAGGCATCCTAGAAAAAATTGCGAAAAATCTTGAACGGAATACCTCGACAAAAAACCAAAATTAGTTATAAATGCGGCGATGCATTCATTTCTGGGATAAATTGAATGCCTCTCCGTTGACTTCAATGTGTGTATCTCTGAATAATTAGAGAGACATCCAAGAAGAAACTGCTAAAGATTTTTACAGACTGCACCAACAAAAGACGAAATTTAATTATTTATGCGGAGGTGCATTCATTTCTGGACTAAAGTGAATGCTTCTCCGTAAACTACAATATGAGACATTCTGAATATACTTAAAGGCATGCAAGAAGGATTTGCGAAATATCTTGAACAGAATACTTCGACAAAAGTCAAAAATTAGTTATAAATGCGGCGGTGCATTCATTTCTGGGCTAAAGTGAATGCATCTCCGTTGACTTGAATGTGTGTATTTCTGAATAATTAGAGAGACATCCAAGAAGAAACTGCGAATGATTTTTACAGACTGCACCGACAAAAGACGAAATTTAATTATTTATGCGGAGGTGCATTCATTTCTGGACTAAAGTGAATGCTTCTCCGTAAACCATAATAAGGGACACTCTGAATACACTTAAAGGCATCCTAGAAAAAATTGCGAAAAATCTTGAACGGAATACCTCGACAAAAAACCAAAATTAGTTATAAATGCGGCGATGCATCCATTTCTGGGATAAATTGAATGCCTATCCGTTGACTTCAATGTGTGTATCTGTGACTACTTATAGAGACATCCAGGAAGAGTCTGCAAAAGATTTTTACAGACTGCACCGACAAAAGACGAAATTTAATTATTTATGCGGTGTTGCATTCGTTTCTGGACTAAAGTGAATGCATCTCTGTAAACTATAATATGAGACACTCTGAATACACTTAAAGGCATGCAAGAAGGATTTGCGAAATATCTTGAACTAATTCAACGAAATACTTCGACAAAAGTCAAAAATTAGTTATAAATGCGGCGGTGCATTCATTTCTAGGCTAAAGTGAATGCATCTCCGTTGACTTCAATGTATGTATCTCTGAATATTTGTAGAGACATCCAGGAAGAGACTGCAAAAGATTTTTACAGACTGTCCCGAAAA
Organism: Maratus michaelseni; assembly: GCA_963931845.1. Lineage (NCBI taxonomy): Eukaryota > Metazoa > Arthropoda > Arachnida > Araneae > Salticidae > Maratus > Maratus michaelseni. The sequence continues at coordinate 259,553,730 of OZ007600.1, read as the reverse complement.
AAGACCAACATTAATTACTTATGCGGCGGTGCATTCATTTCTGGAGTTAAGTGAATGCATCTCCGTTGACTTGAATGTGTGTATTTCTGAATAATTAGAGAGACATCCAAGAAAAAACTGCGAAAGATTTTTACAGACTGCACCGACAAAAGACGAAATTTAATTATTTATGCAGAGGTGCATTCATTTCTGGAGTAAAGTGAATGCCTCTCCATTGATTTTAGAATGCGTAAATCTAAAGGAATATGAAGACATAAAAAAAACTGCGAAAATGCCTTTACAGTATATTTCAACAAATGAAGAAAATTAATTATTTATGCGGCGGTGCATTCATTTCTGGACTAAAGTGAATGCATCTCCGTAAATTATAATAAGAGACACTCTAAATACACTTAAAGGCATGCAACAAGGATTTGCGAAACATCTTGAAAAGAATACTTTGACAAAAGACGAAAATTAGTTATACATGCGGCGATATATTCATTTCTGGGCTAAAGTAAATGCATCTCCGTTGCCTGCAATGTGCGTATCTCTGAATATTTAAAGAGACATCCAGGAATAGACTGCAAAAGATTTTTACAGACTGCACCGAAAAAATACCAACATTAATTACTTATGCGGCGGTGCATTCATTTCTGGAGTAAAGTGAATGCCTCTCCGTTGACTTTAGAATGCGTAAATCTAAAGGATTATGAAGACATCCAATAAAAAACTGCGAAAATGCCTTTACAGTTTATTTCAACAAATGAAGAAAATTAATTATTTATGCGGTGGTGCATTCATTTCTGGACTAAAGTGAATGCTTCTCCGTAAACTATAATAAGGGACACTCCGAATAAACTTAAAGGCATCCTAGAAAAATTGCAAAACATCTTGAACGGAATACCTCGACAAAAAACGAAAATTAGTTATTAATGCAGCGATGCATTCATTTCTGGGATAAAGTGAATGCCTCTCCGTTGACTTCAATGTGAGTATCTCTGAATATTTATAGAGACATCCAAGAAGAGACTGCGAAAGATCTTTACAGACTGCACCGACAAAAGACGAAATTTCATTATTTATGCCGCGGTGCATTCATTTCTGGACTAAAGTGAATGCATCTCCGTAAATTATAATAAGAGACTCTCTAAATACACTTAAAGGCATGCAACAAGGATTTGCGAAACATCTTGAAAAGAATACTTTGACAAAAGACGAAAATTAGTTATACATGCGGCGATATATTCATTTCTGGGCTAAAGTAAATGCATCTCCGTTGACTTCAATGTGAGTATCTCTGAATATTTATAGAGACATCCAGGAAGAGACTGCAAAAGATTTTTACAGACTGCACTGAAAAAAGAACAACATAATTACTTATGTGGCTGTGCATTCATTTCTGGAGTAAAGTGAATGCCTCTCCGTTGACTTTAGCATGCGTAAATCTAAAGGATTATGAAGACATCCAAGAAAAAACTGCGAAAATGCCTTTACAGTATATTTCAACAAATGAAGAAAATTAATTATTTATGCGGCGGTGCATTCATTTCTGGACTAATGTGAATGCATCCCCGTTGACTTGAATGTGTGTATTTCTGAATAATTAGAGACACATCCAAGAAGAAACTGCGAAAGATTTTTACAGACTGCACCGACAAAAGACGAAATTTAATTATTTATGCGGAGGTGCATTCATTTCTGGAGTAAAGTGAATGCTTCTCCGTTGATTTTAGAATGCGTAAATCTAAAGGAATATGAAGACATCCAAGAAAAAACTGCGAAAATGCCTTTACAGTATATTTCAACAAATGAAGAAAATTAATTATTTATGCGGCGGTGCATTCATTTCTGGACTAAAGTGAATGCTTCTCCGTAAACTATAATAAGGGACACTCTGAATACACTTAAAGGCATCATAGAAAAAATTGCGAAAAATCTTGAACGGAATACCTCGACAAAAAAACAAAATTAGTTATAAATGCGGCGATGCATTCATTTCTGGGATAAATTGAATGCCTCTCCGTTGACTTCAATGTGTGTATCTCTGAATAATTAGAGAGACATCCAAGAAGAAACTGCGAAAGATTTTTACAGACTGCACCAACAAAAGACGAAATTTAATTATTTATGCGGAGGTGCATTCATTTCTGGACTAAAGTGAATGCTTCTCCGTAAACTGCAATATGAGACATTCTGAATATACTTAAAGGCATGCAAGAAGGATTTGCGAAATATCTTGAACAGAATACTTCGACAAAAGTCAAAAATTAGTTATAAATGCGGCGGTGCATTCATTTCTGGGCTAAAGTGAATGCATCTCCGTTGACTTGAATGTGTGTATTTCTGAATAATTAGAGAGACATCCAAGAAGAAACTGCGAATGATTTTTACAGACTGCACCGAAAAAGACGAAATTTAATTATTTATGCGGAGGTGCATTCATTTCTGGACTAAAGTGAATGCTTCTCCGTAAACTATAATAAGGGACACTCTGAATACACTTAAAGGCATCCTAGAAAAAATTGCGAAAAATCTTGAACGGAATACCTCGACAAAAAACCAAAATTAGTTATAAATGCGGCGATGCATCCATTTCTGGGATAAATTGAATGCCTATCCGTTGACTTCAATGTGTGTATCTGTGACTACTTATAGAGACATCCAGGAAGAGTCTGCGAAAGATTTTTACAGACTGCACCGACAAAAGACGAAATTTAATTATTTATGCGGTGTTGCATTCGTTTCTGGACTAAAGTGAATGCATCTCTGTAAACTATAATATGAGACACTCTGAATACACTTAAAGGCATGCAAGAAGGATTTGCGAAATATCTTGAACTAATTCAACGAAATACTTCGACAAAAGTCAAAAATTAGTTATAAATGCGGCGGTGCATTCATTTCTAGGCTAAAGTGAATGCATCTCCGTTGACTTCAATGTATGTATCTCTGAATATTTGTAGAGACATTCAGGAAGAGACTGCAAAAGATTTTTACAGACTGTCCCGAAAAAAGACCAACATTAATTACTTATGCGGCGGTGCATTCATTTCTGGAGTAAAGTGAATGCATCTCCGTTGACTTGAATGTGTGTATTTCTGAATAATTAGAGAGACATCCAAGAAAAAACTGCGAAAGATTTTTACAGACTGCACCGACAAAAGACGAAATTTAATTATTTATGCAGAGGTGCATTCATTTCTCGAGTAAAGTGAATGCCTCTCCATTGATTTTAGAATGCGTAAATCTAAAGGAATATGAATACATAAAAAAAAAACTGCGAAAATGCCTTTACAGTATATTTCAACAAATGAAGAAAATTAATTATTTATGCGGCGGTGCATTCATTTCTGAGACTAAAGTGAATGCATCTCCGTAAACTACAATATGAGACACTCTGAATACACTTAAAGGCATGCAAGAAGGATTTGCGAAATATCTTGAACAGAATACTTCGACAAAAGTCAAAAATTAGTTATAAATGCGGCGGTGCATTCATTTCTGGGCTAAAGTGAATGCATCTCCGTTGACTTGAATGTGTGTATATCTGAATAATTAGAGAGACATCCAAGAAGAAACTGCGAAAGATTTTTACAGACTGCACCGACAAAAGAACAACATAATTACTTATGCGGCGGTGCATTCATTTCTGGAGTAAAGTGAATGCCTCTCCGTTGACTTTAGCATGCGTAAATCTAAAGGATTATGAAGACATCCAAGAAAAAACTGCGAAAATGCCTTTACAGTATATTTCAACAAATGAAGAAAATTAATTATTTATGCGGCGGTGCATTCATTTCTGGACTAAAGTGAATGCATCCCCGTTGACTTGAATGTGTGTATTTCTGAATAATTAGAGAGACATCCAAGAAGAAACTGCGAAACATTTTTACAGACTGCACCGACAAAAGACGAAATTTAATTATTTATGCGGAGGTGCATTCATTTCTGGAGTAAAGTGAATGCCTCTCCGTTGATTTTAGAATGCGTAAATCTAAAGGAATATGAAGACATCCAAGAAAAAACTGCGAAAATGCCTTTACAGTATCTTTCAACAAATGAAGAAAATTAATTATTTATGCGGCGGTGCATTCATTTCTGGACTAAAGTGAATGCATCTCCGTAAATTATAATAAGAGACTCTCTAAATACACTTAAAGGCATGCAACAAGGATTTGCGAAACATCTTGAAAAGAATACTTTGACAAAAGACGAAAATTAGTTATACATGCGGCGATATATTCATTTCTGGGCTAAAGTAAATGCATCTCCGTTGCCTGCAATGTGCGTATCTCTGAATATTTAAAGAGACATCCAGGAAGAGACTGCAAAAGATTTTTACAGACTGCACCGAAAAAAGAACAACATAATTACTTATGCGGCGGTGCATTCATTTCTGGAGTAAAGTGAATGCCTCTCCGTTGATTTTAGAATGCGTAAATCTAAAGGAATATGAAGACATCCAAGAAAAAACTGCGAAAATGCCTTTACAGTATATTTCAACAAATGAAGAAAATTAATTATTTTTTCGGCGGTGCATTCATTTCTGGACTAAAGTGAATGCTTCTCCGTAAACTATAATAAGGGACACTCTGAATACACTTAAAGGCATCCTCGAAAAAATTGCGAAATATCTTGAACGGAATACCTCGACAAAAAACCAAAATTAGTTATAAATGCGGCGATGCATTCATTTCTGGGATAAATTGAATGCCTCTCCGTTGACTTCAATGTGTGTATCTCTGAATAATTAGAGAGACATCCAGGAAGAGACTGCAAAAGATTTTTACAGACTGCACCGAAAAAAGAACAACATAATTACTTATGCGGCGGTGCATTCATTTCTGGAGTAAAGTGAATGCCCCTCCGTTGACTTTAGCATGCGTAAATCTAAAGGATTATGAAGACATCCAAGAAAAAACTGCGAAAATGCCTTTACAGTATATTTCAACAAATGAAGAAAATTAATTATTTATGCGACGGTGCATTCATTTCTGGAGTAAAGTGAATGCCTCTCCGTTGACTTTAGAATGCGTAAATCTAAAGGATTATGAAGACATCCAATAAAAAACTGCGAAAATGCCTTTACAGTATATTTCAACAAATGAAGAAAATTAATTATTTATGCGGCGGTGCATTCATTTCTGGACTAAAGTGAATGCTTCTCCGTTGACTTGAATGTGTGTATTTCTGAATAATTAGAGAGACATCCAAGAAGAAACTGCGAATGATTTTTACAGACTGCACCGACAAAAGACGAAATTTAATTATTTATGCGGACGTGCATTCATTTCCGGAGTAAAGTGAATGCCTCTCCGTTGATTTTGGAATGCGTAAATCTAAAGGAATATGAAGACATCCAAGAAAAAACTGCGAAAATGCCTTTACAGTATATTTCAACAAATGAAGAAAATTAATTATTTATGCGGCGGTGCATTCATTTCTGGACTAAAGTGAATGCATCCCCGTTGACTTGAATGTGTGTATTTCTGAATAATTAGAGACACATCCAAGAAGAAACTGCGAAAGATTTTTACAGACTGCACCGACAAAAGACGAAATTTAATTATTTATGCGGAGGTGCATTCATTTCTGAAGTAAAGTGAATGCCTCTCCGTTGATTTTAGAATGCGTAAATCTAAAGGAATATGAAGACATCCAAGAAAAAACTGCGAAAATGCCTTTACAGTATATTTCAACAAATGAAGAAAATTAATTATTTATGCGGCGGTGCATTCATTTCTGGACTAAAGTGAATGCTTCTCCGTAAACTATAATAAGGGACACTCTGAATACACTTAAAGGCATCCTAGAAAAAATTGCGAAAAATCTTGAACGGAATACCTCGACAAAAAAACAAAATTAGTTATAAATGCGGCGATGCATCCATTTCTGGGATAAATTGAATGCCTCTCCGTTGACTTCAATGTGTGTATCTCTGAATAATTAGAGAGACATCCAAGAAGAAACTGCGAAAGATTTTTACAGACTGCACCAACAAAAGACGAAATTTAATTATTTATGCGGAGGTGCATTCATTTCTGGACTAAAGTGAATGCTTCTCCGTAAACTACAATATGAGACATTCTGAATATACTTAAAGGCATGCATGAAGGATTTGCGAAATATCTTGAACAGAATACTTCGACAAAAGTCAAAAATTAGTTATAAATGCGGCGGTGCATTCATTTCTGGGCTAAAGTGAATGCATCTCCGTTGACTTGAATGTGTGTATTTCTGAATAATTAGAGAGACATCCAAGAAGAAACTGCGAATGATTTTTACAGACTGCACCGACAAAAGACGAAATTTAATTATTTATGCGGAGGTGCATTCATTTCTGGACTAAAGTGAATGCTTCTCCGTAAACTATAATAAGGGACACTCTGAATACACTTAAAGGCATCCTAGAAAAAATTGCGAAAAATCTTGAACGGAATACCTCGACAAAAAACCAAAATTAGTTATAAATGCGGCGATGCATCCATTTCTGGGATAAATTGAATGCCTATCCGTTGACTTCAATGTGTGTATCTGTGACTACTTATAGAGACATCCAGGAAGAGTCTGCCAAAGATTTTTACAGACTGCACCGACAAAAGACGAAATTTAATTATTTATGCGGTGTTGCATTCGTTTCTGGACTAAAGTGAATGCATCTCTGTAAACTATAATATGAGACACTCTGAATACACTTAAAGGCATGCAAGAAGGATTTGCGAAATATCTTGAACTAATTCAACGAAATACTTCGACAAAAAAGTCAAAAATTAGTTATAAATGCGGCGGTGCATTCATTTCTAGGCTAAAGTGAATGCATCTCCGTTGACTTCAATGTATGTATCTCTGAATATTTGTAGAGACATCCAGGAAGAGACTGCAAAAGATTTTTACAGACTGTCCCGAAAAAAGACCAACATTAATTACTTATGCGGCGGTGCATTCATTTCTGGAGTAAAGTGAATGCATCTCCGTTGACTTGAATGTGTGTATTTCTGAATAATTAGAGAGACATCCAAGAAAAAACTGCGAAAGATTTTTACAGACTGCACCGACAAAAGACGAAATTTAATTATTTATGCAGAGGTGCATTCATTTCTGGAGTAAAGTGAATGCCTCTCCATTGATTTTAGAATGCGTAAATCTAAAGGAATATGAAGACATAAAAAAAAACTGCGAAAATGCCTTTACAGTATATTTCAACAAATGAAGAAAATTAATTATTTATGCGGCGGTGCATTCATTTCTGAGACTAAAGTGAATGCATCTCCGTAAACTACAATATGAGACACTCTGAATACACTTAAAGGCATGCAAGAAGGATTTGCGAAATATCTTGAACAGAATACTTCGACAAAAGTCAAAAATTAGTTATAAATGCGGCGGTGCATTCATTTCTGGGCTAAAGTGAATGCATCTCCGTTGACTTGAATGTGTGTATTTCTGAATAATTAGAGAGACATCCAAGAAGAAACTGCGAAAGATTTTTACAGACTGCACCGACAAAAGAACAACATAATTACTTATGCGGCGGTGCATTCATTTCTGGAGTAAAGTGAATGCCTCTCCGTTGACTTTAGCATGCGTAAATCTAAAGGATTATGAAGACATCCAAGAAAAAACTGCGAAAATGCCTTTACAGTATATTTCAACAAATGAAGAAAATTAATTATTTATGCGGCGGTGCATTCATTTCTGGACTAAAGTGAATGCATCCCCGTTGACTTGAATGTGTGTATTTCTGAATAATTAGAGAGACATCCAAGAAGAAACTGCGAAACATTTTTACAGACTGCACCGACAAAAGACGAAATTTAATTATTTATGCGGAGGTGCATTCATTTCTGGAGTAAAGTGAATGCCTCTCCGTTGATTTTAGAATGCGTAAATCTAAAGGAATATGAAGACATCCAAGAAAAAACTGCGAAAATGCCTTTACAGTATATTTCAACAAATGAAGAAAATTAATTATTTATGCGGCGGTGCATTCATTTCTGGACTAAAGTGAATGCATCCCCGTTGACTTGAATGTGTGTATTTCTGAATAATTAGAGAGACATCCAAGAAGAAACTGCGAAACATTTTTACAGACTGCACCGAGAAAAGACGAAATTTAATTATTTATGAAAGGTGCATTCATTTCTGGAGTAAAGTGAATGCCTCTCCGTTGATTTTAGAATGCGTAAATCTAAAGGAATATGAAGACATCCAAGAAAAAACTGCGAAAATGCCTTTACAGTATCTTTCAACAAATGAAGAAAATTAATTATTTATGCGGCGGTGTATTCATTTCTGGACTAAAGTGAATGCATCTCCCTAAATTATAATAAGAGACTCTCTAAATACACTTAAAGGCATGCAACAAGGATTTGCGAAACATCTTGAAAAGAATACTTTGACAAAAGACGAAAATTAGTTATACATGCGGCGATATATTCATTTCTGGGCTAAAGTAAATGCATCTACGTTGCCTGCAATGTGCGTATCTCTGAATATTTAAAGAGACATCCAGGAAGAGACTGCAAAAGATTTTTACAGACTGCACCGAAAAAAGAACAACTTAATTACTTATGCGGCGGTGCATTCATTTCTGGAGTAAAGTGAATGCCTCTCCGTTGACTTTAGCATGCGTAAATCTAAAGGATTATGAAGACATCCAAGAAAAAACTGCGAAAATGCCTTTACAGTATATTTCAACAAATGAAGAAAATTAATTATTTATGCGGCGGTGCATTCATTTCTGGACTAAAGTGAATGCATCCCCGTTGACTTGAATGTGTGTATTTCTGAATAATTCGACAGACATCCAAGAAGAAACTGCGAAAGATTTTTACAGACTGCACCGACAAAAGACGAAATTTAATTATGTATGCGGAGGTGCTTTCATTTCTGGAGTAAAGTGAATGCCTCTCCGTTGATTTTAGAATGCGTAATTCTAAAGGAATATGAAGACATCCAAGAAAAAACTGCGAAAATGCCTTTACAGTATATTTCAACAAATGAAGAAAATCAATTATTTATGCGGCGGTGCATTCATTTCTGGACTAAAGTGAATGCATCTCCGTAAATTATAATAAGAGACTCTCTAAATACACTTAAAGGCATGCAACAAGGATTTGCGAAACATCTTGAAAAGAATACTTTGGCAAAAAACGAAAATTAGTTATACATGCGGCGATATATTCATTTGTGGGCTAAAGTAAATGCATCTCCGTTGCCTGCAATGTGCGTATCTCTGAATATTTAAAGAGACATCCAGGAAGAGACTGCAAAAGATTTTTACAGACTGCACCGAAAAAAGAACAACATAATTACTTATGCGGCGGTGCATTCATTTCTGGAGAAAAGTGAATGCCTCTCCGTTGACTTTAGCATGCGTAAATCTAAAGGATTATGAAGACATCCAAGAAAAACTGCGAAAATGCCTTTACAGTATATTTCAACAAATGAAGAAAATTAATTATTTATGCGGCGGTGCATTCATTTCTGGACTAAAGTGAATGCATCTCCGTAAATTATAATAAGAGACTCTCTAAATACACTTAAAGGCATGCAACAAGGATTTGCGAAACATCTTGAAAAGAATACTTTGGCAAAAGACGAAAATTAGTTATACATGCGGTGATATATTCATTTGTGGGCTAAAGTAAATGCATCTCCGTTGCCTGCAATGTGCGTATCTCTGAATATTTAAAGAGACATCCAGGAAGAGACTGCAAAAGATTTTTACAGACTGCACCGAAAAAAGAACAACATAATTACTTATGCGGCGGTGCATTCATTTCTGGAGAAAAGTGAATGCCTCTCCGTTGACTTTAGCATGCGTAAATCTAAAGGATTATGAAGACATCCAAGAAAAACTGCGAAAATGCCTTTACAGTATATTTCAACAAATGAAGAAAATTAATTATTTATGCGGCGGTGCATTCATTTCTGGACTAAAGTGAATGCATCTCCGTAAATTATAATAAGAGACTCTCTAAATACACTTAAAGGCATGCAACAAGGATTTCGAAACATCTTGAAAAGAATACTTTGGCAAAAGACGAAAATTAGTTATACATGCGGCGATATATTCATTTGTGGGCTAAAGTAAATGCATCTCCGTTGCCTGCAATGTGCGTATCTCTGAATATTTACAGAGACATCCAGGAATAGACTGCAAAAGATTTTTACAGACTGCACCGAAAAAATACCAACATTAATTACTTATGCGGCGGTGCATTCATTTCTGGAGTAAAGTGAATGCCTCTCCGTTGACTTTTGAATGCGTAAATCTAAAGGATTATGAAGACATCCAATAAAAAACTGCGAAAATGCCTTTACAGTATATTTCAACAAACGAAGGAAATTCATTATTTATGCGGCGGTGCATTCATTTCTTGACTAAAGTGAATGCTTCTCCGTAAACTATAATAAGGGACACTCTGAATACACTTAAAGGCATCCTAAAAAAAATTGCGAAAAATCTTGAACGGAATACCTCGACAAAAAACCAAAATTAGTTATAAATGCGGCGGTGCATTCATTTCTGGGCTAAATTGAATGCCTCTCCGTTGACTTCAATGTGTGTATCTCTGAATAATTAGAGAGACATCCAAGAAGAAACTTCGAAAGATTTTTACAGACTGCACCAACAAAAGACGAAATTTAATTATTTATGCGGACGTGCATTCATTTCCGGAGTAAAGTGAATGCCTCTCCGTTGATTTTGGAATGCGTAAATCTAAAGGAATATGAAGACAGCCAAGAAAAAACTGCGAAAATGCCTTTACAGTATATTTCAACAAATGAAGAAAATTAATTATTTATGCGGCGGTGCATTCATTTCCGGACTAAAGTGAATGCATCTCCGTAAACTACAATATGAGACACTCTGAATACACTTAATGGCATGCAAGAAGGATTTGCGAAATATCTTGAACAGAATACTTCGACAAAAGTCAAAAATTAGTTATAAATGCGGCGGTGCATTCATTTCTGGGCTAAAGTGAATGCATCTCCGTTGACTTGAATGTGTGTATTTCTGAATAATTAGAGAGACATCCAAGAAGAAACTGCGAAAGATTTTTACAGACTGCACCGACAAAAGAACAACATAATTACTTATGCGGCGGTGCATTCATTTCTGGAGTAAAGTGAATGCCTCTCCGTTGACTTTAGCATGCGTAAATCTAAAGGTTTATGAAGACATCCAAGAAAAAACTGCGAAAATGCCTTTACAGTATATTTCAACAAATGAAGAAAATTAATTATTTATGCGGCGGTGCATTCATTTCTGGACTAAAGTGAATGCATCCCCGTTGACTTGAATGTGTGTATTTCTGAATAATTAGAGAGACATCCAAGAAGAAACTGCGAAACATTTTTACAGACTGCACCGACAAAAGACGAAATTTAATTATTTATGCGGAGGTGCATTCATTTCTGGAGTAAAGTGAATGCCTCTCCGTTGATTTTAGAATGCGTAAATCTAAAGGAATATGAAGACATCCAAGAAAAAACTGCGAAAATGCCTTTACAGTATATTTCAACAAATGAAGAAAATTAATTATTTATGCGGCGGTGCATTCATTTCTGGACTAAAGTGAATGCATCTCCGTAAATTATAATAAGAGACACTCTAAATACACTTAAAGGCATGCAACAAGGATTTGCGAAACATCTTGAAAAGAATACTTTGACAAAAGACGAAAATTAGTTATACATGCGGCGATATATTCATTTCTGGGCTAAAGTAAATGCATCTCCGTTGCCTGCAATGTGCGTATCTCTGAATATTTAAAGAGACATCCAGGAATAGACTGCAAAAGATTTTTACAGACTGCACCGAAAAATACCAACATTAATTACTTATGCGGCGGTGCATTCATTTCTGGAGTAAAGTGAATGCCTCTCCGTTGACTTTAGAATGCGTAAATCTAAAGGATTATGAAGACATCCAATAAAAAACTGCGAAAATGCCTTTACAGTTTATTTCAACAAATGAAGAAAATTAATTATTTATGCGGTGGTGCATTCATTTCTGGACTAAAGTGAATGCTTCTCCGTAAACTATAATAAGGGACACTCCGAATAAACTTAAAGGCATCCTAGAAAAATTGCAAAACATCTTGAACGGAATACCTCGACAAAAAACGAAAATTAGTTATTAATGCAGCGATGCATTCATTTCTGGGATAAAGTGAATGCCTCTCCGTTGACTTCAATGTGAGTATCTCTGAATATTTATAGAGACATCCAAGAAGAGACTGCGAAAGATCTTTACAGACTGCACCGACAAAAGACGAAATTTCATTATTTATGCCGCGGTGCATTCATTTCTGGACTAAAGTGAATGCATCTCCGTAAATTATAATAAGAGACTCTCTAAATACACTTAAAGGCATGCAACAAGGATTTGCGAAACATCTTGAAAAGAATACTTTGACAAAAGACGAAAATTAGTTATACATGCGGCGATATATTCATTTCTGGGCTAAAGTAAATGCATCTCCGTTGACTTCAATGTGAGTATCTCTGAATATTTATAGAGACATCCAGGAAGAGACTGCAAAAGATTTTTACAGACTGCACTGAAAAAAGAACAACATAATTACTTATGCGGCGGTGCATTCATTTCTGGATTAAAGTGAATGCCTCTCCGTTGACTTTAGCATGCGTAAATCTAAAGGATTATGAAGACATCCAAGAAAAAACTGCGAAAATGCCTTTACAGTATATTTCAACAAATGAAGAAAATTAATTATTTATGCGGCGGTGCATTCATTTCTGGACTAAAGTGAATGCATCCCCGTTGACTTGAATGTGTGTATTTCTGAATAATTAGAGACACATCCAAGAAGAAACTGCGAAAGATTTTTACAGACTGCACCGACAAAAGACGAAATTTAATTATTTATGCGGAGGTGCATTCATTTCTGGAGTAAAGTGAATGCCTCTCCGTTGATTTTAGAATGCGTAAATCTAAAGGAATATGAAGACATCCAAGAAAAAACTCCGAAAATGCCTTTACAGTATATTTCAACAAATGAAGAAAATTAATTATTTATGCGGCGGTGCATTCATTTCTGGACTAAAGTGAATGCTTCTCCGTAAACTATAATAAGGGACACTCTGAATACACTTAAAGGCATCCTAGAAAAAATTGCGAAAAATCTTGAACGGAATACCTCGACAAAAAAACAAAATTAGTTATAAATGCGGCGATGCATTCATTTCTGGGATAAATTGAATGCCTCTCCGTTGACTTCAATGTGTGTATCTCTGAATAATTAGAGAGACATCCAAGAAGAAACTGCGAAAGATTTTTACAGACTGCACCAACAAAAGACGAAATTTAATTATTTATGCGGAGGTGCATTCATTTCTGGACTAAAGTGAATGCTTCTCCGTAAACTGCAATATGAGACATTCTGAATATACTTAAAGGCATGCAAGAAGGATTTGCGAAATATCTTGAACAGAATACTTCGACAAAAGTCAAAAATTAGTTATAAATGCGGCGGTGCATTCATTTCTGGGCTAAAGTGAATGCATCTCCGTTGACTTGAATGTGTGTATTTCTGAATAATTAGAGAGACATCCAAGAAGAAACTGCGAATGATTTTTACAGACTGCACCGAAAAAGACGAAATTTAATTATTTATGCGGAGGTGCATTCATTTCTGGACTAAAGTGAATGCTTCTCCGTAAACTATAATAAGGGACACTCTGAATACACTTAAAGGCATCCTAGAAAAAATTGCGAAAAATCTTGAACGGAATACCTCGACAAAAAACCAAAATTAGTTATAAATGCGGCGATGCATCCATTTCTGGGATAAATTGAATGCCTATCCGTTGACTTCAATGTGTGTATCTGTGACTACTTATAGAGACATCCAGGAAGAGTCTGCGAAAGATTTTTACAGACTGCACCGACAAAAGACGAAATTTAATTATTTATGCGGTGTTGCATTCGTTTCTGGACTAAAGTGAATGCATCTCTGTAAACTATAATATGAGACACTCTGAATACACTTAAAGGCATGCAAGAAGGATTTGCGAAATATCTTGAACTAATTCAACGAAATACTTCGACAAAAGTCAAAAATTAGTTATAAATGCGGCGGTGCATTCATTTCTAGGCTAAAGTGAATGCATCTCCGTTGACTTCAATGTATGTATCTCTGAATATTTGTAGAGACATCCAGGAAGAGACTGCAAAAGATTTTTACAGACTGTCCCGAAAAAAGACCAACATTAATTACTTATGCGGCGGTGCATTCATTTCTGGAGTAAAGTGAATGCATCTCCGTTGACTTGAATGTGTGTATTTCTGAATAATTAGAGAGACATCCAAGAAAAAACTGCGAAAGATTTTTACAGACTGCACCGACAAAAGACGAAATTTAATTATTTATGCAGAGGTGCATTCATTTCTCGAGTAAAGTGAATGCCTCTCCATTGATTTTAGAATGCGTAAATCTAAAGGAATATGAATACATAAAAAAAAAACTGCGAAAATGCCTTTACAGTATATTTCAACAAATGAAGAAAATTAATTATTTATGCGGCGGTGCATTCATTTCTGAGACTAAAGTGAATGCATCTCCGTAAACTACAATATGAGACACTCTGAATACACTTAAAGGCATGCAAGAAGGATTTGCGAAATATCTTGAACAGAATACTTCGACAAAAGTCAAAAATTAGTTATAAATGCGGCGGTGCATTCATTTCTGGGCTAAAGTGAATGCATCTCCGTTGACTTGAATGTGTGTATATCTGAATAATTAGAGAGACATCCAAGAAGAAACTGCGAAAGATTTTTACAGACTGCACCGACAAAAGAACAACATAATTACTTATGCGGCGGTGCATTCATTTCTGGAGTAAAGTGAATGCCTCTCCGTTGACTTTAGCATGCGTAAATCTAAAGGATTATGAAGACATCCAAGAAAAAACTGCGAAAATGCCTTTACAGTATATTTCAACAAATGAAGAAAATTAATTATTTATGCGGCGGTGCATTCATTTCTGAGACTAAAGTGAATGCATCTCCGTAAACTACAATATGAGACACTCTGAATACACTTAAAGGCATGCAAGAAGGATTTGCGAAATATCTTGAACAGAATACTTCGACAAAAGTCAAAAATTAGTTATAAATGCGGCGGTGCATTCATTTCTGGGCTAAAGTGAATGCATCTCCGTTGACTTGAATGTGTGTATATCTGAATAATTAGAGAGACATCCAAGAAGAAACTGCGAAAGATTTTTACAGACTGCACCGACAAAAGAACAACATAATTACTTATGCGGCGGTGCATTCATTTCTGGAGTAAAGTGAATGCCTCTCCGTTGACTTTAGCATGCGTAAATCTAAAGGATTATGAAGACATCCAAGAAAAAACTGCGAAAATGCCTTTACAGTATATTTCAACAAATGAAGAAAATTAATTATTTATGCGGCGGTGCATTCATTTCTGGACTAAAGTGAATGCATCCCCGTTGACTTGAATGTGTGTATTTCTGAATAATTAGAGAGACATCCAAGAAGAAACTGCGAAACATTTTTACAGACTGCACCGACAAAAGACGAAATTTAATTATTTATGCGGAGGTGCATTCATTTCTGGACTAAAGTGAATGCTTCTCCGTAAACTATAATAAGGGACACTCTGAATACACTTAAAGGCATCCTAGAAAAAATTGCGAAAAATCTTGAACGGAATACCTCGACAAAAAACCAAAATTAGTTATAAATGCGGCGATGCATCCATTTCTGGGATAAATTGAATGCCTATCCGTTGACTTCAATGTGTGTATCTGTGACTACTTATAGAGACATCCAGGAAGAGTCTGCGAAAGATTTTTACAGACTGCACCGACAAAAGACGAAATTTAATTATTTATGCGGTGTTGCATTCGTTTCTGGACTAAAGTGAATGCATCTCTGTAAACTATAATATGAGACACTCTGAATACACTTAAAGGCATGCAAGAAGGATTTGCGAAATATCTTGAACTAATTCAACGAAATACTTCGACAAAAGTCAAAAATTAGTTATAAATGCGGCGGTGCATTCATTTCTAGGCTAAAGTGAATGCATCTCCGTTGACTTCAATGTATGTATCTCTGAATATTTGTAGAGACATCCAGGAAGAGACTGCAAAAGATTTTTACAGACTGTCCCGAAAAAAGACCAACATTAATTACTTATGCGGCGGTGCATTCATTTCTGGAGTAAAGTGAATGCATCTCCGTTGACTTGAATGTGTGTATTTCTGAATAATTAGAGAGACATCCAAGAAAAAACTGCGAAAGATTTTTACAGACTGCACCGACAAAAGACGAAATTTAATTATTTATGCAGAGGTGCATTCATTTCTCGAGTAAAGTGAATGCCTCTCCATTGATTTTAGAATGCGTAAATCTAAAGGAATATGAATACATCAAAAAAAAACTGCGAAAATGCCTTTACAGTATATTTCAACAAATGAAGAAAATTAATTATTTATGCGGCGGTGCATTCATTTCTGAGACTAAAGTGAATGCATCTCCGTAAACTACAATATGAGACACTCTGAATACACTTAAAGGCATGCAAGAAGGATTTGCGAAATATCTTGAACAGAATACTTCGACAAAAGTCAAAAATTAGTTATAAATGCGGCGGTGCATTCATTTCTGGGCTAAAGTGAATGCATCTCCGTTGACTTGAATGTGTGTATATCTGAATAATTAGAGAGACATCCAAGAAGAAACTGCGAAAGATTTTTACAGACTGCACCGACAAAAGAACAACATAATTACTTATGCGGCGGTGCATTCATTTCTGGAGTAAAGTGAATGCCTCTCCGTTGACTTTAGCATGCGTAAATCTAAAGGATTATGAAGACATCCAAGAAAAAACTGCGAAAATGCCTTTACAGTATATTTCAACAAATGAAGAAAATTAATTATTTATGCGGCGGTGCATTCATTTCTGGACTAAAGTGAATGCATCCCCGTTGACTTGAATGTGTGTATTTCTGAATAATTAGAGAGACATCCAAGAAGAAACTGCGAAACATTTTTACAGACTGCACCGACAAAAGACGAAATTTAATTATTTATGCGGAGGTGCATTCATTTCTGGAGTAAAGTGAATGCCTCTCCGTTGATTTTAGAATGCGTAAATCTAAAGGAATATGAAGACATCCAAGAAAAAACTGCGAAAATGCCTTTACAGTATCTTTCAACAAATGAAGAAAATTAATTATTTATGCGGCGGTGCATTCATTTCTGGACTAAAGTGAATGCATCTCCGTAAATTATAATAAGAGACTCTCTAAATACACTTAAAGGCATGCAACAAGGATTTGCGAAACATCTTGAAAAGAATACTTTGACAAAAGACGAAAATTAGTTATACATGCGGCGATATATTCATTTCTGGGCTAAAGTAAATGCATCTCCGTTGCCTGCAATGTGCGTATCTCTGAATATTTAAAGAGACATCCAGGAAGAGACTACAAAAGATTTTTACAGACTGCACCGAAAAAAGAACAACATAATTACTTATGCGGCGGTGCATTCATTTCTGGAGTAAAGTGAATGCCTCTCCGTTGATTTTAGAATGCGTAAATCTAAAGGAATATGAAGACATCCAAGAAAAAACTGCGAAAATGCCTTTACAGTATATTTCAACAAATGAAGAAAATTAATTATTTTTTCGGCGGTGCATTCATTTCTGGACTAAAGTGAATGCTTCTCCGTAAACTATAATAAGGGACACTCTGAATACACTTAAAGGCATCCTAGAAAAAATTGCGAAATATCTTGAACGGAATACCTCGACAAAAAACCAAAATTAGTTATAAATGCGGCGATGCATTCATTTCTGGGATAAATTGAATGCCTCTCCGTTGACTTCAATGTGTGTATCTCTGAATAATTAGAGAGACATCCAGGAAGAGACTGCAAAAGATTTTTACAGACTGCACCGAAAAAAGAACAACATAATTACTTATGCGGCGGTGCATTCATTTCTGGAGTAAAGTGAATGCCCCTCCGTTGACTTTAGCATGCGTAAATCTAAAGGATTATGAAGACATCCAAGAAAAAACTGCGAAAATGCCTTTACAGTATATTTCAACAAATGAAGAAAATTAATTATTTATGCGGCGGTGCATTCATTTCTGGAGTAAAGTGAATGCCTCTCCGTTGACTTTAGAATGCGTAAATCTAAAGGATTATGAAGACATCCAATAAAAAACTGCGAAAATGCCTTTACAGTATATTTCAACAAATGAAGAAAATTAATTATTTATGCGGCGGTGCATTCATTTCTGGACTAAAGTGAATGCTTCTCCGTTGACTTGAATGTGTGTATTTCTGAATAATTAGAGAGACATCCAAGAAGAAACTGCGAATGATTTTTACAGACTGCACCGACAAAAGACGAAATTTAATTATTTATGCGGAGGTGCATTCATTTCTGGACTAAAGTGAATGCCTCTCCGTTGACTTCAATGTGTGTATCTCTGAATAATTAGAGAGACATCCAAGAAGAAACTTCGAAAGATTTTTACAGACTGCACCAACAAAAGACGAAATTTAATTATTTATGCGGACGTGCATTCATTTCCGGAGTAAAGTGAATGCCTCTCCGTTGATTTTGGAATGCGTAAATCTAAAGGAATATGAAGACATCCAAGAAAAAACTGCGAAAATGCCTTTACAGTATATTTCAACAAATGAAGAAAATTAATTATTTATGCGGCGGTGCATTCATTTCTGGACTAAAGTGAATGCATCCCCGTTGACTTGAATGTGTGTATTTCTGAATAATTAGAGACACATCCAAGAAGAAACTGCGAAAGATTTTTACAGACTGCACCGACAAAAGACGAAATTTAATTATTTATGCGGAGGTGCATTCATTTCTGAAGTAAAGTGAATGCCTCTCCGTTGATTTTAGAATGCGTAAATCTAAAGGAATATGAAGACATCCAAGAAAAAACTGCGAAAATGCCTTTACAGTATATTTCAACAAATGAAGAAAATTAATTATTTATGCGGCGGTGCATTCATTTCTGGACTAAAGTGAATGCTTCTCCGTAAACTATAATAAGGGACACTCTGAATACACTTAAAGGCATCCTAGAAAAAATTGCGAAAAATCTTGAACGGAATACCTCGACAAAAAAACAAAATTAGTTATAAATGCGGCGATGCATTCATTTCTGGGATAAATTGAATGCCTCTCCGTTGACTTCAATGTGTGTATCTCTGAATAATTAGAGAGACATCCAAGAAGAAACTGCGAAAGATTTTTACAGACTGCACCAACAAAAGACGAAATTTAATTATTTATGCGGAGGTGCATTCATTTCTGGACTAAAGTGAATGCTTCTCCGTAAACTACAATATGAGACATTCTGAATATACTTAAAGGCATGCAAGAAGGATTTGCGAAATATCTTGAACAGAATACTTCGACAAAAGTCAAAAATTAGTTATAAATGCGGCGGTGCATTCATTTCTGGGCTAAAGTGAATGCATCTCCGTTGACTTGAATGTGTGTATTTCTGAATAATTAGAGAGACATCCAAGAAGAAACTGCGAATGATTTTTACAGACTGCACCGACAAAAGACGAAATTTAATTATTTATGCGGAGGTGCATTCATTTCTGGACTAAAGTGAATGCTTCTCCGTAAACTATAATAAGGGACACTCTGAATACACTTAAAGGCATCCTAGAAAAAATTGCGAAAAATCTTGAACGGAATACCTCGACAAAAAACTAAAATTAGTTATAAATGCGGCGATGCATCCATTTCTGGGATAAATTGAATGCCTATCCGTTGACTTCAATGTGTGTATCTGTGACTACTTATAGAGACATCCAGGAAGAGTCTGCGAAAGATTTTTACAGACTGCACCGAAAAAAGAACAACATAATTACTTATGCGGCGGTGCATTCATTTCTGGAGTAAAGTGAATGCCTCTCCGTTGACTTTAGCATGCGTAAATCTAAAGGATTATGAAGACATCCAAGAAAAAACTGCGAAAATGCCTTTACAGTATATTTCAACAAATGAAGAAAATTAATTATTTATGCGGCGGTGCATTCATTTCTGGACTAAAGTGAATGCTTCTCCGTAAACTATAATAAGGGACACTCTGAATACACTTAAAGGCATCCTAGAAAAAATTGCGAAAAATCTTGAACGGAATACCTCGACAAAAAAACAAAATTAGTTATAAATGCGGCGATGCATTCATTTCTGGGATAAATTGAATGCCTCTCCGTTGACTTCAATGTGTGTATCTCTGAATAATTAGAGAGACATCCAAGAAGAAACTGCGAAAGATTTTTACAGACTGCACCAACAAAAGACGAAATTTAATTATTTATGCGGAGGTGCATTCATTTCTGGACTAAAGTGAATGCTTCTCCGTAAACTGCAATATGAGACATTCTGAATATACTTAAAGGCATGCAAGAAGGATTTGCGAAATATCTTGAACAGAATACTTCGACAAAAGTCAAAAATTAGTTATAAATACGGCGGTGCATTCATTTCTGGGCTAAAGTGAATGCATCTCCGTTGACTTGAATGTGTGTATTTCTGAATAATTAGAGAGACATCCAAGAAGAAACTGCGAATGATTTTTACAGACTGCACCGAAAAAGACGAAATTTAATTATTTATGCGGAGGTGCATTCATTTCTGGACTAAAGTGAATGCTTCTCCGTAAACTATAATAAGGGACACTCTGAATACACTTAAAGGCATCCTAGAAAAAATTGCGAAAAATCTTGAACGGAATACCTCGACAAAAAACCAAAATTAGTTATAAATGCGGCGATGCATCCATTTCTGGGATAAATTGAATGCCTATCCGTTGACTTCAATGTGTGTATCTGTGACTACTTATAGAGACATCCAGGAAGAGTCTGCGAAAGATTTTTACAGACTGCACCGACAAAAGACGAAATTTAATTATTTATGCGGTGTTGCATTCGTTTCTGGACTAAAGTGAATGCATCTCTGTAAACTATAATATGAGACACTCTGAATACACTTAAAGGCATGCAAGAAGGATTTGCGAAATATCTTGAACTAATTCAACGAAATACTTCGACAAAAGTCAAAAATTAGTTATAAATGCGGCGGTGCATTCATTTCTAGGCTAAAGTGAATGCATCTCCGTTGACTTCAATGTATGTATCTCTGAATATTTGTAGAGACATCCAGGAAGAGACTGCAAAAGATTTTTACAGACTGTCCCGAAAAAAGACCAACATTAATTACTTATGCGGCGGTGCATTCATTTCTGGAGTAAAGTGAATGCATCTCCGTTGACTTGAATGTGTGTATTTCTGAATAATTAGAGAGACATCCAAGAAAAAACTGCGAAAGATTTTTACAGACTGCACCGACAAAAGACGAAATTTAATTATTTATGCAGAGGTGCATTCATTTCTCGAGTAAAGTGAATGCCTCTCCATTGATTTTAGAATGCGTAAATCTAAAGGAATATGAATACATCAAAAAAAAACTGCGAAAATGCCTTTACAGTATATTTCAACAAATGAAGAAAATTAATTATTTATGCGGCGGTGCATTCATTTCTGAGACTAAAGTGAATGCATCTCCGTAAACTACAATATGAGACACTCTGAATACACTTAAAGGCATGCAAGAAGGATTTACGAAATATCTTGAACAGAATACTTCGACAAAAGTCAAAAATTAGTTATAAATGCGGCGGTGCATTCATTTCTGGGCTAAAGTGAATGCATCTCCGTTGACTTGAATGTGTGTATATCTGAATAATTAGAGAGACATCCAAGAAGAAACTGCGAAAGATTTTTACAGACTGCACCGACAAAAGAACAACATAATTACTTATGCGGCGGTGCATTCATTTCTGGAGTAAAGTGAATGCCTCTCCGTTGACTTTAGCATGCGTAAATCTAAAGGATTATGAAGACATCCAAGAAAAAACTGCGAAAATGCCTTTACAGTATATTTCAACAAATGAAGAAAATTAATTATTTATGCGGCGGTGCATTCATTTCTGGACTAAAGTGAATGCATCCCCGTTGACTTGAATGTGTGTATTTCTGAATAATTAGAGAGACATCCAAGAAGAAACTGCGAAACATTTTTACAGACTGCACCGACAAAAGACGAAATTTAATTATTTATGCGGAGGTGCATTCATTTCTGGAGTAAAGTGAATGCCTCTCCGTTGATTTTAGAATGCGTAAATCTAAAGGAATATGAAGACATCCAAGAAAAAACTGCGAAAATGCCTTTACAGTATCTTTCAACAAATGAAGAAAATTAATTATTTATGCGGCGGTGCATTCATTTCTGGACTAAAGTGAATGCATCTCCGTAAATTATAATAAGAGACTCTCTAAATACACTTAAAGGCATGCAACAAGGATTTGCGAAACATCTTGAAAAGAATACTTTGACAAAAGACGAAAATTAGTTATACATGCGGCGATATATTCATTTCTGGGCTAAAGTAAATGCATCTCCGTTGCCTGCAATGTGCGTATCTCTGAATATTTAAAGAGACATCCAGGAAGAGACTGCAAAAGATTTTTACAGACTGCACCGAAAAAAGAACAACATAATTACTTATGCGGCGGTGCATTCATTTCTGGAGTAAAGTGAATGCCTCTCCGTTGATTTTAGAATGCGTAAATCTAAAGGAATATGAAGACATCCAAGAAAAAACTGCGAAAATGCCTTTACAGTATATTTCAACAAATGAAGAAAATTAATTATTTTTTCGGCGGTGCATTCATTTCTGGACTAAAGTGAATGCTTCTCCGTAAACTATAATAAGGGACACTCTGAATACACTTAAAGGCATCCTAGAAAAAATTGCGAAATATCTTGAACGGAATACCTCGACAAAAAACCAAAATTAGTTATAAATGCGGCGATGCATTCATTTCTGGGATAAATTGAATGCCTCTCCGTTGACTTCAATGTGTGTATCTCTGAATAATTAGAGAGACATCCAGGAAGAGACTGCAAAAGATTTTTACAGACTGCACCGAAAAAAGAACAACATAATTACTTATGCGGCGGTGCATTCATTTCTGGAGTAAAGTGAATGCCCCTCCGTTGACTTTAGCATGCGTAAATCTAAAGGATTATGAAGACATCCAAGAAAAAACTGCGAAAATGCCTTTACAGTATATTTCAACAAATGAAGAAAATTAATTATTTATGCGGCGGTGCATTCATTTCTGGAGTAAAGTGAATGCCTCTCCGTTGACTTTAGAATGCGTAAATCTAAAGGATTATGAAGACATCCAATAAAAAACTGCGAAAATGCCTTTACAGTATATTTCAACAAATGAAGAAAATTAATTATTTATGCGGCGGTGCATTCATTTCTGGACTAAAGTGAATGCTTCTCCGTTGACTTGAATGTGTGTATTTCTGAATAATTAGAGAGACATCCAAGAAGAAACTGCGAATGATTTTTACAGACTGCACCGACAAAAGACGAAATTTAATTATTTATGCGGAGGTGCATTCATTTCTGGACTAAAGTGAATGCCTCTCCGTTGACTTCAATGTGTGTATCTCTGAATAATTAGAGAGACATCCAAGAAGAAACTTCGAAAGATTTTTACAGACTGCACCAACAAAAGACGAAATTTAATTATTTATGCGGACGTGCATTCATTTCCGGAGTAAAGTGAATGCCTCTCCGTTGATTTTGGAATGCGTAAATCTAAAGGAATATGAAGACATCCAAGAAAAAACTGCGAAAATGCCTTTACAGTATATTTCAACAAATGAAGAAAATTAATTATTTATGCGGCGGTGCATTCATTTCTGGACTAAAGTGAATGCATCCCCGTTGACTTGAATGTGTGTATTTCTGAATAATTAGAGACACATCCAAGAAGAAACTGCGAAAGATTTTTACAGACTGCACCGACAAAAGACGAAATTTAATTATTTATGCGGAGGTGCATTCATTTCTGAAGTAAAGTGAATGCCTCTCCGTTGATTTTAGAATGCGTAAATCTAAAGGAATATGAAGACATCCAAGAAAAAACTGCGAAAATGCCTTTACAGTATATTTCAACAAATGAAGAAAATTAATTATTTATGCGGCGGTGCATTCATTTCTGGACTAAAGTGAATGCTTCTCCGTAAACTATAATAAGGGACACTCTGAATACACTTAAAGGCATCCTAGAAAAAATTGCGAAAAATCTTGAACGGAATACCTCGACAAAAAAACAAAATTAGTTATAAATGCGGCGATGCATCCATTTCTGGGATAAATTGAATGCCTCTCCGTTGACTTCAATGTGTGTATCTCTGAATAATTAGAGAGACATCCAAGAAGAAACTGCGAAAGATTTTTACAGACTGCACCAACAAAAGACGAAATTTAATTATTTATGCGGAGGTGCATTCATTTCTGGACTAAAGTGAATGCTTCTCCGTAAACTACAATATGAGACATTCTGAATATACTTAAAGGCATGCAAGAAGGATTTGCGAAATATCTTGAACAGAATACTTCGACAAAAGTCAAAAATTAGTTATAAATGCGGCGATGCATCCATTTCTGGGATAAATTGAATGCCTATCCGTTGACTTCAATGTGTGTATCTGTGACTACTTATAGAGACATCCAGGAAGAGTCTGTGAAAGATTTTTACAGACTGCACCGACAAAAGACGAAATTTAATTATTTATGCGGTGTTGCATTCGTTTCTGGACTAAAGTGAATGCATCTCTGTAAACTATAATATGAGACACTCTGAATACACTTAAAGGCATGCAAGAAGGATTTGCGAAATATCTTGAACTAATTCAACGAAATACTTCGACAAAAAAGTCAAAAATTAGTTATAAATGCGGCGGTGCATTCATTTCTAGGCTAAAGTGAATGCATCTCCGTTGACTTCAATGTATGTATCTCTGAATATTTGTAGAGACATCCAGGAAGAGACAGCAAAAGATTTTTACAGACTGTCCCGAAAAAAGACCAACATTAATTACTTATGCGGCGGTGCATTCATTTCTGGAGTAAAGTGAATGCATCTCCGTTGACTTGAATGTGTGTATTTCAGAATAATTAGAGAGACATCCAAGAAAAAACTGCGAAAGATTTTTACAGACTGCACCGACAAAAGACGAAATTTAATTATTTATGCAGAGGTGCATTCATTTCTGGAGTAAAGTGAATGCCTCTCCATTGATTTTAGAATGCGTAAATCTAAAGGAATATGAAGACATAAAAAAAAACTGCGAAAATGCCTTTACAGTATATTTCAACAAATGAAGAAAATTAATTATTTATGCGGCGGTGCATTCATTTCTGAGACTAAAGTGAATGCATCTCCGTAAACTACAATATGAGACACTCTGAATACACTTAAAGGCATGCAAGAAGGATTTGCGAAATATCTTGAACAGAATACTTCGACAAAAGTCAAAAATTAGTTATAAATGCGGCGGTGCATTCATTTCTGGGCTAAAGTGAATGCATCTCCGTTGACTTGAATGTGTGTATTTCTGAATAATTAGAGAGACATCCAAGAAGAAACTGCGAAAGATTTTTACAGACTGCACCGACAAAAGAACAACATAATTACTTATGCGGCGGTGCATTCATTTCTGGAGTAAAGTGAATGCCTCTCCGTTGACTTTAGCATGCGTAAATCTAAAGGATTATGAAGACATCCAAGAAAAAACTGCGAAAATGCCTTTACAGTATATTTCAACAAATGAAGAAAATTAATTTTTTATGCGGCGGTCCATTCATTTCTGGACTAAAGTGAATGCATCCCCGTTGACTTGAATGTGTGTATTTCTGAATAATTAGAGAGACATCCAAGAAGAAACTGCGAAACATTTTTACAGACTGCACCGACAAAAGACGAAATTTAATTATTTATGCGGAGGTGCATTCATTTCTGGAGTAAAGTGAATGCCTCTCCGTTGATTTTAGAATGCGTAAATCTAAAGGAATATGAAGACATCCAAGAAAAAACTGCGAAAATGCCTTTACAGTATCTTTCAACAAATGAAGAAAATTAATTATTTATGCGGCGGTGTATTCATTTCTGGACTAAAGTGAATGCATCTCCGTAAATTATAATAAGAGACTCTCTAAATACACTTAAAGGCATGCAACAAGGATTTGCGAAACATCTTGAAAAGAATACATTGACAAAAGACGAAAATTAGTTATACATGCGGCGATATATTCATTTCTGGGCTAAAGTAAATGCATCTCCGTTGCCTGCAATGTGCGTATCTCTGAATATTTAAAGAGACATCCAGGAAGAGACTGCAAAAGATTTTTACAGACTGCACCGAAAAAAGAACAACATAATTACTTATGCGGCGGTGCATTCATTTCTGGAGAAAAGTGAATGCCTCTCCGTTGACTTTAGCATGCGTAAATCTAAAGGATTATGAAGACATCCAAGAAAAACTGCGAAAATGCCTTTACAGTATATTTCAACAAATGAAGAAAATTAATTATTTATGCGGCGGTGCATTCATTTCTGGACTAAAGTGAATGCATCTCCGTAAATTATAATAAGAGACTCTCTAAATACACTTAAAGGCATGCAACAAGGATTTGCGAAACATCTTGAAAAGAATACTTTGGCAAAAAACGAAAATTAGTTATACATGCGGCGATATATTCATTTGTGGGCTAAAGTAAATGCATCTCCGTTGCCTGCAATGTGCGTATCTCTGAATATTTAAAGAGACATCCAGGAAGAGACTGCAAAAGATTTTTACAGACTGCACCGAAAAAAGAACAACATAATTACTTATGCGGCGGTGCATTCATTTCTGGAGAAAAGTGAATGCCTCTCCGTTGACTTTAGCATGCGTAAATCTAAAGGATTATGAAGACATCCAAGAAAAACTGCGAAAATGCCTTTACAGTATATTTCAACAAATGAAGAAAATTAATTATTTATGCGGCGGTGCATTCATTTCTGGACTAAAGTGAATGCATCTCCGTAAATTATAATAAGAGACTCTCTAAATACACTTAAAGGCATGCAACAAGGATTTCGAAACATCTTGAAAAGAATACTTTGGCAAAAGACGAAAATTAGTTATACATGCGGCGATATATTCATTTGTGGGCTAAAGTAAATGCATCTCCGTTGCCTGCAATGTGCGTATCTCTGAATATTTACAGAGACATCCAGGAATAGACTGCAAAAGATTTTTACAGACTGCACCGAAAAAATACCAACATTAATTACTTATGCGGCGGTGCATTCATTTCTGGAGTAAAGTGAATGCCTCTCCGTTGACTTTTGAATGCGTAAATCTAAAGGATTATGAAGACATCCAATAAAAAACTGCGAAAATGCCTTTACAGTATATTTCAACAAACGAAGGAAATTCATTATTTATGCGGCGGTGCATTCATTTCTTGACTAAAGTGAATGCTTCTCCGTAAACTATAATAAGGGACACTCTGAATACACTTAAAGGCATCCTAGAAAAAATTGCGAAAAATCTTGAACGGAATACCTCGACAAAAAACCAAAATTAGTTATAAATGCGGCGGTGCATTCATTTCTGGGCTAAATTGAATGCCTCTCCGTTGACTTCAATGTGTGTATCTCTGAATAATTAGAGAGACATCCAAGAAGAAACTTCGAAAGATTTTTACAGACTGCACCAACAAAAGACGAAATTTAATTATTTATGCGGACGTGCATTCATTTCCGGAGTAAAGTGAATGCCTCTCCGTTGATTTTGGAATGCGTAAATCTAAAGGAATATGAAGACATCCAAGAAAAAACTGCGAAAATGCCTTTACAGTATATTTCAACAAATGAAGAAAATTAATTATTTATGCGGCGGTGCATTCATTTCCGGACTAAAGTGAATGCATCTCCGTAAACTACAATATGAGACACTCTGAATACACTTAATGGCATGCAAGAAGGATTTGCGAAATATCTTGAACAGAATACTTCGACAAAAGTCAAAAATTAGTTATAAATGCGGCGGTGCATTCATTTCTGGGCTAAAGTGAATGCATCTCCGTTGACTTGAATGTGTGTATTTCTGAATAATTAGAGAGACATCCAAGAAGAAACTGCGAAAGATTTTTACAGACTGCACCGACAAAAGAACAACATAATTACTTATGCGGCGGTGCATTCATTTCTGGAGTAAAGTGAATGCCTCTCCGTTGACTTTAGCATGCGTAAATCTAAAGGTTTATGAAGACATCCAAGAAAAAACTGCGAAAATGCCTTTACAGTATATTTCAACAAATGAAGAAAATTAATTATTTATGCGGCGGTGCATTCATTTCTGGACTAAAGTGAATGCATCCCCGTTGACTTGAATGTGTGTATTTCTGAATAATTAGAGAGACATCCAAGAAGAAACTGCGAAACATTTTTACAGACTGCACCGACAAAAGACGAAATTTAATTATTTATGCGGAGGTGCATTCATTTCTGGAGTAAAGTGAATGCCTCTCCGTTGATTTTAGAATGCGTAAATCTAAAGGAATATGAAGACATCCAAGAAAAAACTGCGAAAATGCCTTTACAGTATATTTCAACAAATGAAGAAAATTAATTATTTATGCGGCGGTGCATTCATTTCTGGACTAAAGTGAATGCATCCCCGTTGACTTGAATGTGTGTATTTCTGAATAATTAGAGAGACATCCAAGAAGAAACTGCGAAACATTTTTACAGACTGCACCGACAAAAGACGAAATTTAATTATGTATGCGGAGGTGCATTCATTTCCGGAGTAAAGTGAATGCCTCTCCGTTGATTTTGGAATGCGTAAATCTAAAGGAATATGAAGACATCCAAGAAAAAACTGCGAAAATGCCTTTACAGTATATTTCAACAAATGAAGAAAATTAATTATTTATGCGGTGGTGCATTCATTTCCGGACTAAAGTGAATGCATCTCCGTAAACTACAATATGAGACACTCTGAATACATTTAAAGGCATGCATGAAGGATTTGCGAAATATCTTGAAGAGAATACTTCGACAAAAGTCAAAAATTAGTTATAAATGCGGCGGTGCATTCATTTCTGGGCTAAAGCGATTGCATCTCCGTTGACTTGAATGTGTGTATTTCTGAATAATTAGAGAGACATCCAAGAAGAAACTGCGAAAGATTTTTACAGACTGCACCGACAAAAGACGAAATTTAATTATTTATGCGGAGGTGCATTCATTTCTGGACTAAAGTGAATGCTTCTCCGTAAACTATAATAAGGGACACTCTGAATACACTTAAAGGCATGCAAGAAGGATTTGCGAAATATCTTGAACTAATTCAACGAAATACTTCGACAAAAGTCAAAAATTAGTTATAAATGCGGCGATGCATTCATTTCTGGGATAAATTGAATGCCTCTCCGTTGACTTCAATGTGTGTATCTCTGAATACTTATAGAGACATCCAGGAAGAGTCTGCGAAAGATTTTTACAGACTGCACCGACAAAAGACGAAATTTAGTCGGTGCATTCATTTCTGGAGTAAAGTGAATGCCTCTCCGTTGACTTTAGAATGCGTAAATCTAAAGGATTATGAAGACATCCAAGAAAAAACTGCAAAAATGCCTTTACAGTATATTTCAACAAATGAAGAAAATTAATTATTTATGCGGCGGTGCATTCATTTCTGAGACTAAAGTGAATGCATCTCCGTAAACTACAATATGAGACACTCTGAATACACTTAATGGCATGCAAGAAGGATTTGCGAAATATCTTGAACAGAATACTTCGACAAAAGTCAAAAATTAGTTATAAATGCGGCGGTGCATTCATTTCTGGGCTAAAGTGAATGCATCTCCGTTGACTTGAATGTGTGTATTTCTGAATAATTAGAGAGACATCCAAGAAGAAACTGCGAAAGATTTTTACAGACTGTACCGACAAAAGACCAAATTTAATTATTAATGCGGAGGTGCATTCATTTCCGGACTAAAGTGAAATCTTCACCGTAAACTAAAATAAGGGACACTCTGAATACACTTAAAGGCATCCTAGAAAAAATTGCGAAAAATCTTGAACGGAATACCTCGACAAAAAACCAAAATTAGTTATAAATGCGGCGATGCATTCATTTCTGGGATAAATTGAATGCCTCTCCGTTGACTTCAATGTGTGTATCTCTGAATACTTATAGAGACATCCAGAAAGAGTCTGCGAAAGATTTTTACAGACTACACCGACAAAAGACGAAATTTAATTATTTATGCGGCGGTGCATTCATTTCTGGACTAAAGTGAACGCATCTCCGGAAACTATAATATGAGACACTCTGAATACACTTAAAAGCATGCAAGAAGGATTTGCGAAATATCTTGAACTAATTCAACGAAATATTTCGACAAATGTCAAAAATTAGTTATAAATGTGGCGGTGCATTCATTTCTCGGCTAAAGTGAATGAATCTCCGTTGACTTCAATGTATGTATCTCTGAATATTTGTAGAGACATCCAGGAAGAGACTGCAAAAGATTTTACAGACTGTCCCGAAAAAAGACCAACATTAATTACTTATGCGGCGGTGCATTCATTTCTGGAGTAAAGTGAATGCCTCTCCGTTGACTTGAATGTGTGTATTTCTAAATAATTAGAGAGACATCCAAGAAGAAACTGCGAAAGATTTTTACAGACTGCACCGACAAAAGACGAAATTTAATTATTTATGCAGAGGTGCATTCATTTCTGGAGTAAAGTGAATGCCTCTCCATTGATTTTAGAATGCGTAAATCTTAAGAAATATGAAGACATCCAAAAAAAAACTGCGAAAATGCCTTTACAGTATATTTTAACAAATGAAGAAAATTAATTATTTATGCGGCGGTGCATTCATTTCTGAGACTAAAGTGAATGCATCTCCGTAAACTACAATATGAGACACTCTGAATACACTTAAAGATATGCAAGAAGGATTTGCGAAATATCTTGAACAGAATACTTCGACAAAAGTCAAAAATTAGTTATAAATGCGGCGGTGCATTCATTTCTGGGCTAAAGTGAATGCATCTCCGTTGACTTGAATGTGTGTATTTCTGAATAATTAGAGAGACATCCAAGAAGAAACTGCGAAAGATTTTTACAGACTGCACCGACAAAAGACGAAATTTAATTATTTATGCGGAAGTGCATTCATTTCTGGACTAAAGTGAATGCTTCTCCGTAAACTATAATAAGGGACACTCTGAATACACTTAAAGGCATCCTAGAAAAAATTGCGAAAAATCTTGAACGGAATACCTCGACAAAAAACCAAAATTAGTTATAAATGCGGCGATGCATTCATTTCTGGGATAAATTGAATGCCTCTCCGTTGACTTCAATGTGTGTATCTCTGAATACTTATAGAGACATCCAGGAATAGTCTGCGAAAGATTTTTACAGACTGCACCGACAAAAGACGAAATTTAGTCGGTGCATTCATTTCTGGAGTAAAGTGAATGCCTCTCCGTTGACTTTAGAATGCGTAAATCTAAAGGATTATGAAGACATCCAAGAAAAAACTGCGAAAATGCCTTTACAGTATATTTCAACAAATGAAGAAAATTAATTATTTATGCGGCGGTGAATTCATTTCCGGACTAAAGTGAATGCATCTCCGTAAACTACAATATGAGACACTCTGAATACACTTAAAGGCATGCAAGAAGGATTTGTGAAATATCTTGAACAGAATACTTCGACAAAAGTAAAAAATTAGTTATAAATGCGGCGGTGCATTCATTTCTGGGCTAAAGCGAATGCATCTCCGTTGACTTGAATGTGTGTATTTCTGAATAATTAGAGCGACATCCAAGAAGAAACTGCGAAAGATTTTTACAGACTGCACCGACAAAGGACGAAATTTAATTATTTATGCGGAGGTGCATTCATTTCTGGACTAAAGTGAATGCTTCTCCGTAAACTATAATAAGGGACACTCTGAATACACTTAAAGGCATCCTAGAAAAAATTGCGAAAAATCTTGAACGGAATACCTCGACAAAAAACCAAAATTAGTTATAAATGCGGCGATGCATCCATTTCTGGGAAAAATTGAATGCCTCTGCGTTGACTTCAATGTGTGTATCTGTGAATACTTATAAAGACATCCAGGAAGAGTCTGCGAAAGATTTTTACAGACTGCACCGACAAAAGACGAAATTTAATTATTTATGCGGTGTTGCATTCACTTCTGGACTAAAGTGAATGCATCTCCGAAAACTATAATATGAGACACTCTGAATACACTTAAAGGCATGCAAGAAGGATTTGCGAAATATCTTGAACTAATTCAACGAAATACTTCGACAAATGTCAAAAATTAGTTATAAATGCGGCGGTGCATTCATTTCTAGGCTTAAGTGAATGCATTTCCGTTGACTTCAATGTATGTATCTCTGAATATTTGTAGAGACATCCAGGAAGAGATTGCAAAAGTTTTTTACAGACTGTCCCGAAAAAAGACCATCATTAATTACTTATGCGGCGGTGCATTCATTTCTGGAGTAAAGTGAATGCATCTCCGTTGACTTGAATGTGTGTATTTCTAAATAATTAGAGAGACATCCAAGAAGAAACTGCGAAAGATTTTTACAGACTGCACCGACAAAAGACGAAATTTAATTATTTATGCAGAGGTGCATTCATTTCTGGAGTAAAGTGAATGCCTCTCCATTGATTTTAGAATGCGTAAATCTTAAGGAATATGAAGACATCCAAAAAAAAACTGCGAAAATGCCTTTACATTATATTTCAACAAATGAAGAAAATTAATTATTTATGCGGCGGTGCATTCATTTCTGAGACTAAAGTGAATGCATCTCCGTAAACTACAATATGAGACACTCTGAATACACTTAAAGGCATGCAAGAAGGATTTTCGAAATATCTTGAACAGAATACTTCGACAAAAGTCAAAAATTAGTTATAAATGCGGCGGTGCATTCATTTCTGGGCTAAAGTGAATGCATCTCCGTTGACTTGAATGTGTGTATTTCTGAATAATTAGAGAGACATCCAAGAAGAAACTGCGAAAGATTTTTACAGACTGCACCGACAAAAGACGAAATTTAATTATTTATGCGGAGGTGCATTCATTTCTGGACTAAAGTGAATGCTTCTCCGTAAACTATAATAAGGGACACTCTGAATACACTTAAAGGCATCCTAGAAAAAATTGCGAAAAATCTTGAACGGAATACCTCGACAAAAAACCAAAAATAGTTATAAATGCGGCGATGCATTCATTTCTGGGATAAATTGAATGCCTCTCCGTTGACTTCAATGTGTGTCTCTGAATACTTATAGAGACATCCAGGAATAGTCTGCGAAAGATTTTTACAGACTGCACCGACAAAAGACGAAATTTAGTCGGTGCATTCATTTCTGGAGTAAAGTGAATGCCTCTCCGTTGACTTTAGAATGCGTAAATCTAAAGGATTATGAAGACATCCAAGAAAAAACTGCAAAAATGCCTTTACAGTATATTTCAACAAATGAAGAAAATTAATTATTTATGCGGCGGTGCATTCATTTGTGGACTAAAGTGAATGCATCTCCGTTGACTTGAATGTGTGTATTTCTGAATAATTAGAGAGACATCCAAGAAGAAACTGCGAAAGATTTTTACAGACTGTATCGACAAAAGACGAAATTTAATTATTTATGCGGAGGTGCATTCATTTCCGGACTAAAGTGAATGCTTCTCCGTAAACTCTAATAAGGGACACTCTGAATACACTTAAAGGCATCCTAGAAAAATTTGCGAAAAATCTCTAACGGAATACCTCGACAAAAAACGAAAATTAGTTATAAATGCGGCGATGCATTCATTTCTGGGATAAATTGAATGCCTCTCCGTTGACTTCAATGTGTGGATCTCTGAATACTTATAGAGACATCCAGGGAGTGGCTGCAAAAGATTTTTACAGACTACACCGACAAAAGACGAAATTTAATTATTTATGCGGCGGTGCATTCATTTCTGGACTAAAGTGAACGCATCTCCCTAAACTATAATATGAGACACTCTGAATACACTTAAAGGCATCCTAGAAAAATTTGCGAAAAATCTTGAACGGAATACCTCGACAAAAAACGAAAATTAGTTATAAATGCGGCGATGCATTCATTTCTGGGATAAATTGAATGCCTCTCCGTTGACTTCAATGTGTGGATCTCTGAATACTTATAGAGACATCCAGGGAGTGGCTGCAAAAGATTTTTACAGACTGCCCTTAAAAAAGACCAACATTAATTACCTATGCGGCGGTGCTTTGATTTCTGGAGTAAAGTGAATGCCTCTCCGTTGATTTTAGAATGCGTAAATCTAAAGGATTATGAAGACATCCAAGAAAAAACTGCGAAAATGCCTTTACAGTATATTTCAACAAATGAAGAAAATTAATTATAAATGTTGCGGTGCATTCATTTCTAGGCTAAAGTGAATGCATCTCCGTTGATTTCAATGTATGTATCTCTGAATATTTGTAGAGACATCCAGGAAGAGATTGCAAAAGATTTTTACAGACTGTCCCGAAAAAAGACCAACATTAATTACTTATGCGGCGGTGCATTCATTTCTGGAGTAAAGTGAATGCATCTCCGTTGACTTGAATGTGTGTATTTCTAAATAATTAGAGAGACATCCAAGAAGAAACTGCGAAAGGTTTTTACAGACTGTACCGACAAAAGACGAAATTTAATTATTTATACAGAGGTGCATTCATTTCTGGAGTAAAGTTAATGCCTCTCCATTGATTTTAGAATGCGTAAATCTAAAGGAATATGAAGACATCCAAAAAAAAACTGCGAAAATGCCTTTACAGTATATTTCAACAAATGAAGAAAATTATTTATTTATGCGGCGGTGCATTCATTTCTGGTCTAAAGTGAATGCATCTCCGTTGACTTGAATGTGTGTATTTCTGAATAATTATAGAGATATCCAAGAAGAAACTGCGAAAGATTTTTACAGACTGTACCGACAAAAGACGAAATTTAATTATTAATGCGGAGGTGCATTCATTTCTGGACTAAAGTGAAAACTTCACC
Source organism: Maratus michaelseni (assembly GCA_963931845.1). Taxonomy (NCBI): domain Eukaryota; kingdom Metazoa; phylum Arthropoda; class Arachnida; order Araneae; family Salticidae; genus Maratus; species Maratus michaelseni. The sequence goes on along the minus strand of OZ007600.1, from coordinate 259,518,656 downwards.
GTAAACTATAATAAGGGACACTCTGAATACACTTAAAGGCATCCTAGAAAAAATTGCGAAAAATCTTGAACGGAATACCTCGACAAAAAACCAAAATTAGTTATAAATGCGGCGATGCATTCATTTCTGGGATAAATTGAATGCCTCTCCGTTGACTTCAATGTGTGGATCTCTGAATACTTATAGAGACATCCAGGAAGAGTCTGCGAAAGATTTTTACAGACTACACCGACAAAAGACGAAATTTAATTATTTATGCGGCGGTGCATTCATTTCTGGACTAAAGTGAACGCATCTCCGTAAACTATAATATGAGACACTCTGAATACACTTAAAGGCATCCTAGAAAAATTTGCGAAAAATCTTGAACGGAATACCTCGACAAAAAACCAAAATTAGTTATAAATGCGGCGATGCATTCATTTATGGGATAAATTGAATGCCTCTCCGTTGACTTAAATGTGTGGATCTCTGAATACTTATAGAGACATCCAGGAAGAGTCTGCGAAAGATTTTTACAGACTGCACCGACAAAAGACGAAATTTAATTATTTATGCGGTGGTGCATTCACTTCTGGACTAAAGTGAATGCATCTCCGAAAACTATAATATGAGACACTCTGAATACACTTAAAGGCATGCAAGAAGGATTTGCGAAATATCTTGAACAGAATACTTCGACAAAAGTCAAAAATTAGTTATAAATGCGGCGGTGCATTCATTTCTGGGCTAAAGTGAATGCCTCTCCGTTGACTTTAGCATGCGTAAATCTAAAGGATTATGAAGACATCCAAGAAAAACTGCGAAAATGCCTTTACAGTATATTTCAACAAATGAAGAAAATTAATTATTTATGCGGCGGTGCATTCATTTCTGGACTAAAGTGAATGCATCTCCGTAAATTATAATAAGAGACTCTCTAAATACACTTAAAGGCATGCAACAAGGATTTCGAAACATCTTGAAAAGAATACTTTGGCAAAAGACGAAAATTAGTTATACATGCGGCGATATATTCATTTGTGGGCTAAAGTAAATGCATCTCCGTTGCCTGCAATGTGCGTATCTCTGAATATTTACAGAGACATCCAGGAATAGACTGCAAAAGATTTTTACAGACTGCACCGAAAAAATACCAACATTAATTACTTATGCGGCGGTGCATTCATTTCTGGAGTAAAGTGAATGCCTCTCCGTTGACTTTTGAATGCGTAAATCTAAAGGATTATGAAGACATCCAATAAAAAACTGCGAAAATGCCTTTACAGTATATTTCAACAAACGAAGGAAATTCATTATTTATGCGGCGGTGCATTCATTTCTTGACTAAAGTGAATGCTTCTCCGTAAACTATAATAAGGGACACTCTGAATACACTTAAAGGCATCCTAGAAAAAATTGCGAAAAATCTTGAACGGAATACCTCGACAAAAAACCAAAAATAGTTATAAATGCGGCGGTGCATTCATTTCTGGGCTAAATTGAATGCCTCTCCGTTGACTTCAATGTGTGTATCTCTGAATAATTAGAGAGACATCCAAGAAGAAACTTCGAAAGATTTTTACAGACTGCACCAACAAAAGACGAAATTTAATTATTTATGCGGACGTGCATTCATTTCCGGAGTAAAGTGAATGCCTCTCCGTTGATTTTGGAATGCGTAAATCTAAAGGAATATGAAGACATCCAAGAAAAAACTGCGAAAATGCCTTTACAGTATATTTCAACAAATGAAGAAAATTAATTATTTATGCGGCGGTGCATTCATTTCCGGACTAAAGTGAATGCATCTCCGTAAACTACAATATGAGACACTCTGAATACACTTAATGGCATGCAAGAAGGATTTGCGAAATATCTTGAACAGAATACTTCGACAAAAGTCAAAAATTAGTTATAAATGCGGCGGTGCATTCATTTCTGGGCTAAAGTGAATGCATCTCCGTTGACTTGAATGTGTGTATTTCTGAATAATTAGAGAGACATCCAAGAAGAAACTGCGAAAGATTTTTACAGACTGCACCGACAAAAGAACAACATAATTACTTATGCGGCGGTGCATTCATTTCTGGAGTAAAGTGAATGCCTCTCCGTTGACTTTAGCATGCGTAAATCTAAAGGTTTATGAAGACATCCAAGAAAAAACTGCGAAAATGCCTTTACAGTATATTTCAACAAATGAAGAAAATTAATTATTTATGCGGCGGTGCATTCATTTCTGGACTAAAGTGAATGCATCCCCGTTGACTTGAATGTGTGTATTTCTGAATAATTAGAGAGACATCCAAGAAGAAACTGCGAAACATTTTTACAGACTGCACCGACAAAAGACGAAATTTAATTATTTATGCGGAGGTGCATTCATTTCTGGAGTAAAGTGAATGCCTCTCCGTTGATTTTAGAATGCGTAAATCTAAAGGAATATGAAGACATCCAAGAAAAAACTGCGAAAATGCCTTTACAGTATATTTCAACAAATGAAGAAAATTAATTATTTATGCGGCGGTGCATTCATTTCTGGACTAAAGTGAATGCATCCCCGTTGACTTGAATGTGTGTATTTCTGAATAATTAGAGAGACATCCAAGAAGAAACTGCGAAACATTTTTACAGACTGCACCGACAAAAGACGAAATTTAATTATGTATGCGGAGGTGCATTCATTTCCGGAGTAAAGTGAATGCCTCTCCGTTGATTTTGGAATGCGTAAATCTAAAGGAATATGAAGACATCCAAGAAAAAACTGCGAAAATGCCTTTACAGTATATTTCAACAAATGAAGAAAATTAATTATTTATGCGGTGGTGCATTCATTTCCGGACTAAAGTGAATGCATCTCCGTAAACTACAATATGAGACACTCTGAATACATTTAAAGGCATGCATGAAGGATTTGCGAAATATCTTGAAGAGAATACTTCGACAAAAGTCAAAAATTAGTTATAAATGCGGCGGTGCATTCATTTCTGGGCTAAAGCGAATGCATCTCCGTTGACTTGAATGTGTGTATTTCTGAATAATTAGAGAGACATCCAAGAAGAAACTGCGAAAGATTTTTACAGACTGCACCGACAAAAGACGAAATTTAATTATTTATGCGGAGGTGCATTCATTTCTGGACTAAAGTGAATGCTTCTCCGTAAACTATAATAAGGGACACTCTGAATACACTTAAAGGCATGCAAGAAGGATTTGCGAAATATCTTGAACTAATTCAACGAAATACTTCGACAAAAGTCAAAAATTAGTTATAAATGCGGCGATGCATTCATTTCTGGGATAAATTGAATGCCTCTCCGTTGACTTCAATGTGTGTATCTCTGAATACTTATAGAGACATCCAGGAAGAGTCTGCGAAAGATTTTTACAGACTGCACCGACAAAAGACGAAATTTAGTCGGTGCATTCATTTCTGGAGTAAAGTGAATGCCTCTCCGTTGACTTTAGAATGCGTAAATCTGAAGGATTATGAAGACATCCAAGAAAAAACTGCAAAAATGCCTTTACAGTATATTTCAACAAATGAAGAAAATTAATTATTTATGCGGCGGTGCATTCATTTCTGAGACTAAAGTGAATGCATCTCCGTAAACTACAATATGAGACACTCTGAATACACTTAATGGCATGCAAGAAGGATTTGCGAAATATCTTGAACAGAATACTTCGACAAAAGTCAAAAATTAGTTATAAATGCGGCGGTGCATTCATTTCTGGGCTAAAGTGAATGCATCTCCGTTGACTTGAATGTGTGTATTTCTGAATAATTAGAGAGACATCCAAGAAGAAACTGCGAAAGATTTTTACAGACTGTACCGACAAAAGACCAAATTTAATTATTAATGCGGAGGTGCATTCATTTCCGGACTAAAGTGAAATCTTCACCGTAAACTAAAATAAGGGACACTCTGAATACACTTAAAGGCATCCTAGAAAAAATTGCGAAAAATCTTGAACGGAATACCTCGACAAAAAACCAAAATTAGTTATAAATGCGGCGATGCATTCATTTCTGGGATAAATTGAATGCCTCTCCGTTGACTTCAATGTGTGTATCTCTGAATACTTATAGAGACATCCAGAAAGAGTCTGCGAAAGATTTTTACAGACTACACCGACAAAAGACGAAATTTAATTATTTATGCGGCGGTGCATTCATTTCTGGACTAAAGTGAACGCATCTCCGGAAACTATAATATGAGACACTCTGAATACACTTAAAAGCATGCAAGAAGGATTTGCGAAATATCTTGAACTAATTCAACGAAATATTTCGACAAAAGTCAAAAATTAGTTATAAATGTGGCGGTGCATTCATTTCTCGGCTAAAGTGAATGAATCTCCGTTGACTTCAATGTATGTATCTCTGAATATTTGTAGAGACATCCAGGAAGAGACTGCAAAAGATTTTACAGACTGTCCCGAAAAAAGACCAACATTAATTACTTATGCGGCGGTGCATTCATTTCTGGAGTAAAGTGAATGCCTCTCCGTTGATTTTAGAATGCGTAAATCTAAAGGAATATGAAGACATCCAAGAAAAACTGCGAAAATGCCTTTAAAGTATAATTCAACAAATGAAGAAAATTAATTATTTATGCGGCGGTGCATTCATTTCTGGACTAAAGTGAATGCATCGCCGTAAACTATAATATGAGACACTCTGAATAAAATTAAAGGCATGCAAGAAGGATTTTTGAAATATCTTGAACAGAATACTTCGACAAAAGTCAAAAATTAGTTATAAATGCGGCGGTGCATTCATTTCTCGGCTAAAGTGAATACATCTCCGTTGACTTCAATGTGTGTCTGAATATTTATAGAGACATCCAGGAAGAGGCTGCAAAAGATTTTTACAGACTGCCCCGAAAAAAGACCAACATTAATTACCTATGCGGCGGTGCATTCATTTCTGGAGTAAAGTGAATGCCTCTCCGTTGATTTTAGAATGCGTAAATCTAAAGGATTATGAAGACATCCAAGACAAGTTGGAAATTGTACGTCAAACGTTACAAACGAGGTGCGTTCGTACGCACGTTTTAGAATTAAATTCATGATATCCCGTGCGTAGAACGGCTTAAACAGCTAGTTAAGTTTATATTTTATGACACTGTTCATACAAATATCTTAACTAGTTATATAAATATTCAGATATATATGTATCAGCTAGTTATATAAATATTCAGATCTTGATGATTTTTAATTCTGTGAAATGAATTATATCGTCTGCAGATTAATTTCTGTCATAAAATAAGTTTCTCGGTCGCTTGACGATTTAACATCCATCGGAAGCTCCTCTAACAAGAAAGCACCGATTTTTAAAAAAAAAATCAAATTTCTTAATAAATATTTTTATTAATATCTCCTAAAGTTTTGATTCGATTTTAATAAAATTTGAAATGTCTCGACAAAATTCTGCAAAGATAATATATTTAAAATTGCAAACCATTTGGTTGGGTAGTTTTTGCGTTGTTATATGCGGACAGACAGACAGACGGACGGACAGACAGACAGACGGACGGACAGACGGACGGACCAAACGACGACTATAGGTGCTACGTATTTATATAATTACGAACGCACCTAAAAAAACTGGGAAAATGCCTTTACAGTATATTTCAACAAACGAAAAAAATTAATTATTTATACGGCGGTGCATTCATTTCTGGACTAAAGTGAATGCATCTCCGTAAACTATAATATGAGACACTCTGAATACACTTAAAGGCATCCTAGAAAAATTTGCGAAAAATCTTGAACGGAATACCTCGACAAAAAACCAAAATTAGTTATAAATGCGGCGATGCATTCATTTCTGGGATAAATTGAATGCCTCTCCGTTGACTTCAATGTGTGGATCTCTGAATACTTATAGAGACATCCAGGAAGTGGCTGCAAAAGATTTTTACAGACTGCCCTTAAAAAAGACCAACATTAATTACCTATGCGGCGGTGCTTTGATTTCTGGAGTAAAGTGAATGCCTCTCCGTTGATTTTAGAATGCGTAAATCTAAAGGATTATGAAGACATCCAAGAAAAAACTGCGAAAATGACTTTACAGTATATTTCAACAAATGAAGAAAATTAATTATAAATGTTGCGGTGCATTCATTTCTAGGCTAAAGTGAATGCATCTCCGTTGATTTCAATGTATGTATCTCTGAATATTTGTAGAGACATCCAGGAAGAGATTGCAAAAGATTTTTACAGACTGTCCCGAAAAAAGACCAACATTAATTACTTATGCGGCGGTGCATTCATTTCTGGAGTAAAGTGAATGCATCTCCGTTGACTTGAATGTGTGTATTTCTAAATAATTAGAGAGACATCCAAGAAGAAACTGCGAAAGGTTTTTACAGACTGTACCGACAAAAGACGAAATTTAATTATTTATACAGAGGTGCATTCATTTCTGGAGTAAAGTTAATGCCTCTCCATTGATTTTAGAATGCGTAAATCTAAAGGAATATGAAGACATCCAAAAAAAAACTGCGAAAATGCCTTTACAGTATATTTCAACAAATGAAGAAAATTATTTATTTATGCGGCGGTGCATTCATTTCTGGTCTAAAGTGAATGCATCTCCGTTGACTTGAATGTGTGTATTTCTGAATAATTATAGAGATATCCAAGAAGAAACTGCGAAAGATTTTTACAGACTGTACCGACAAAAGACGAAATTTAATTATTAATGCGGAGGTGCATTCATTTCTGGACTAAAGTGAAAACTTCACCGTAAACTATAATAAGGGACACTCTGAATACACTTAAAGGCATCCTAGAAAAAATTGCGAAAAATCTTGAACGGAATACCTCGACAAAAAACCAAAATTAGTTATAAATGCGGCGATGCATTCATTTCTGGGATAAATTGAATGCCTCTCCGTTGACTTCAATGTGTGGATCTCTGAATACTTATAGAGACATCCAGGAAGAGTCTGCGAAAGATTTTTACAGACTACACCGACAAAAGACGAAATTTAATTATTTATGCGGCGGTGCATTCATTTCTGGACTAAAGTGAACGCATCTCCGTAAACTATAATATGAGACACTCTGAATACACTTAAAGGCATCCTAGAAAAATTTGCGAAAAATCTTGAACGGAATACCTCGACAAAAAACCAAAATTAGTTATAAATGCGGCGATGCATTCATTTATGGGATAAATTGAATGCCTCTCCGTTGACTTAAATGTGTGGATCTCTGAATACTTATAGAGACATCCAGGAAGAGTCTGCGAAAGATTTTTACAGACTGCACCGACAAAAGACGAAATTTAATTATTTATGCGGTGGTGCATTCACTTCTGGACTAAAGTGAATGCATCTCCGAAAACTATAATATGAGACACTCTGAATACACTTAAAGGCATGCAAGAAGGATTTGCGAAATATCTTGAACAGAATACTTCGACAAAAGTCAAAAATTAGTTATAAATGCGGCGGTGCATTCATTTCTGGGCTAAAGTGAATGCCTCTCCGTTGACTTTAGCATGCGTAAATCTAAAGGATTATGAAGACATCCAAGAAAAACTGCGAAAATGCCTTTACAGTATATTTCAACAAATGAAGAAAATTAATTATTTATGCGGCGGTGCATTCATTTCTGGACTAAAGTGAATGCATCTCCGTAAATTATAATAAGAGACTCTCTAAATACACTTAAAGGCATGCAACAAGGATTTCGAAACATCTTGAAAAGAATACTTTGGCAAAAGACGAAAATTAGTTATACATGCGGCGATATATTCATTTGTGGGCTAAAGTAAATGCATCTCCGTTGCCTGCAATGTGCGTATCTCTGAATATTTACAGAGACATCCAGGAATAGACTGCAAAAGATTTTTACAGACTGCACCGAAAAAATACCAACATTAATTACTTATGCGGCGGTGCATTCATTTCTGGAGTAAAGTGAATGCCTCTCCGTTGACTTTTGAATGCGTAAATCTAAAGGATTATGAAGACATCCAATAAAAAACTGCGAAAATGCCTTTACAGTATATTTCAACAAACGAAGGAAATTCATTATTTATGCGGCGGTGCATTCATTTCTTGACTAAAGTGAATGCTTCTCCGTAAACTATAATAAGGGACACTCTGAATACACTTAAAGGCATCCTAGAAAAAATTGCGAAAAATCTTGAACGGAATACCTCGACAAAAAACCAAAAATAGTTATAAATGCGGCGGTGCATTCATTTCTGGGCTAAATTGAATGCCTCTCCGTTGACTTCAATGTGTGTATCTCTGAATAATTAGAGAGACATCCAAGAAGAAACTTCGAAAGATTTTTACAGACTGCACCAACAAAAGACGAAATTTAATTATTTATGCGGACGTGCATTCATTTCCGGAGTAAAGTGAATGCCTCTCCGTTGATTTTGGAATGCGTAAATCTAAAGGAATATGAAGACATCCAAGAAAAAACTGCGAAAATGCCTTTACAGTATATTTCAACAAATGAAGAAAATTAATTATTTATGCGGCGGTGCATTCATTTCCGGACTAAAGTGAATGCATCTCCGTAAACTACAATATGAGACACTCTGAATACACTTAATGGCATGCAAGAAGGATTTGCGAAATATCTTGAACAGAATACTTCGACAAAAGTCAAAAATTAGTTATAAATGCGGCGGTGCATTCATTTCTGGGCTAAAGTGAATGCATCTCCGTTGACTTGAATGTGTGTATTTCTGAATAATTAGAGAGACATCCAAGAAGAAACTGCGAAAGATTTTTACAGACTGCACCGACAAAAGAACAACATAATTACTTATGCGGCGGTGCATTCATTTCTGGAGTAAAGTGAATGCCTCTCCGTTGACTTTAGCATGCGTAAATCTAAAGGTTTATGAAGACATCCAAGAAAAAACTGCGAAAATGCCTTTACAGTATATTTCAACAAATGAAGAAAATTAATTATTTATGCGGCGGTGCATTCATTTCTGGACTAAAGTGAATGCATCCCCGTTGACTTGAATGTGTGTATTTCTGAATAATTAGAGAGACATCCAAGAAGAAACTGCGAAACATTTTTACAGACTGCACCGACAAAAGACGAAATTTAATTATTTATGCGGAGGTGCATTCATTTCTGGAGTAAAGTGAATGCCTCTCCGTTGATTTTAGAATGCGTAAATCTAAAGGAATATGAAGACATCCAAGAAAAAACTGCGAAAATGCCTTTACAGTATATTTCAACAAATGAAGAAAATTAATTATTTATGCGGCGGTGCATTCATTTCTGGACTAAAGTGAATGCATCCCCGTTGACTTGAATGTGTGTATTTCTGAATAATTAGAGAGACATCCAAGAAGAAACTGCGAAACATTTTTACAGACTGCACCGACAAAAGACGAAATTTAATTATGTATGCGGAGGTGCATTCATTTCCGGAGTAAAGTGAATGCCTCTCCGTTGATTTTGGAATGCGTAAATCTAAAGGAATATGAAGACATCCAAGAAAAAACTGCGAAAATGCCTTTACAGTATATTTCAACAAATGAAGAAAATTAATTATTTATGCGGTGGTGCATTCATTTCCGGACTAAAGTGAATGCATCTCCGTAAACTACAATATGAGACACTCTGAATACATTTAAAGGCATGCATGAAGGATTTGCGAAATATCTTGAAGAGAATACTTCGACAAAAGTCAAAAATTAGTTATAAATGCGGCGGTGCATTCATTTCTGGGCTAAAGCGAATGCATCTCCGTTGACTTGAATGTGTGTATTTCTGAATAATTAGAGAGACATCCAAGAAGAAACTGCGAAAGATTTTTACAGACTGCACCGACAAAAGACGAAATTTAATTATTTATGCGGAGGTGCATTCATTTCTGGACTAAAGTGAATGCTTCTCCGTAAACTATAATAAGGGACACTCTGAATACACTTAAAGGCATGCAAGAAGGATTTGCGAAATATCTTGAACTAATTCAACGAAATACTTCGACAAAAGTCAAAAATTAGTTATAAATGCGGCGATGCATTCATTTCTGGGATAAATTGAATGCCTCTCCGTTGACTTCAATGTGTGTATCTCTGAATACTTATAGAGACATCCAGGAAGAGTCTGCGAAAGATTTTTACAGACTGCACCGACAAAAGACGAAATTTAGTCGGTGCATTCATTTCTGGAGTAAAGTGAATGCCTCTCCGTTGACTTTAGAATGCGTAAATCTGAAGGATTATGAAGACATCCAAGAAAAAACTGCAAAAATGCCTTTACAGTATATTTCAACAAATGAAGAAAATTAATTATTTATGCGGCGGTGCATTCATTTCTGAGACTAAAGTGAATGCATCTCCGTAAACTACAATATGAGACACTCTGAATACACTTAATGGCATGCAAGAAGGATTTGCGAAATATCTTGAACAGAATACTTCGACAAAAGTCAAAAATTAGTTATAAATGCGGCGGTGCATTCATTTCTGGGCTAAAGTGAATGCATCTCCGTTGACTTGAATGTGTGTATTTCTGAATAATTAGAGAGACATCCAAGAAGAAACTGCGAAAGATTTTTACAGACTGTACCGACAAAAGACCAAATTTAATTATTAATGCGGAGGTGCATTCATTTCCGGACTAAAGTGAAATCTTCACCGTAAACTAAAATAAGGGACACTCTGAATACACTTAAAGGCATCCTAGAAAAAATTGCGAAAAATCTTGAACGGAATACCTCGACAAAAAACCAAAATTAGTTATAAATGCGGCGATGCATTCATTTCTGGGATAAATTGAATGCCTCTCCGTTGACTTCAATGTGTGTATCTCTGAATACTTATAGAGACATCCAGAAAGAGTCTGCGAAAGATTTTTACAGACTACACCGACAAAAGACGAAATTTAATTATTTATGCGGCGGTGCATTCATTTCTGGACTAAAGTGAACGCATCTCCGGAAACTATAATATGAGACACTCTGAATACACTTAAAAGCATGCAAGAAGGATTTGCGAAATATCTTGAACTAATTCAACGAAATATTTCGACAAAAGTCAAAAATTAGTTATAAATGTGGCGGTGCATTCATTTCTCGGCTAAAGTGAATGAATCTCCGTTGACTTCAATGTATGTATCTCTGAATATTTGTAGAGACATCCAGGAAGAGACTGCAAAAGATTTTACAGACTGTCCCGAAAAAAGACCAACATTAATTACTTATGCGGCGGTGCATTCATTTCTGGAGTAAAGTGAATGCCTCTCCGTTGATTTTAGAATGCGTAAATCTAAAGGAATATGAAGACATCCAAGAAAAACTGCGAAAATGCCTTTAAAGTATAATTCAACAAATGAAGAAAATTAATTATTTATGCGGCGGTGCATTCATTTCTGGACTAAAGTGAATGCATCGCCGTAAACTATAATATGAGACACTCTGAATAAAATTAAAGGCATGCAAGAAGGATTTTTGAAATATCTTGAACAGAATACTTCGACAAAAGTCAAAAATTAGTTATAAATGCGGCGGTGCATTCATTTCTCGGCTAAAGTGAATACATCTCCGTTGACTTCAATGTGTGTCTGAATATTTATAGAGACATCCAGGAAGAGGCTGCAAAAGATTTTTACAGACTGCCCCGAAAAAAGACCAACATTAATTACCTATGCGGCGGTGCATTCATTTCTGGAGTAAAGTGAATGCCTCTCCGTTGATTTTAGAATGCGTAAATCTAAAGGATTATGAAGACATCCAAGACAAGTTGGAAATTGTACGTCAAACGTTACAAACGAGGTGCGTTCGTACGCACGTTTTAGAATTAAATTCATGATATCCCGTGCGTAGAACGGCTTAAACAGCTAGTTAAGTTTATATTTTATGACACTGTTCATACAAATATCTTAACTAGTTATATAAATATTCAGATATATATGTATCAGCTAGTTATATAAATATTCAGATCTTGATGATTTTTAATTCTGTGAAATGAATTATATCGTCTGCAGATTAATTTCTGTCATAAAATAAGTTTCTCGGTCGCTTGACGATTTAACATCCATCGGAAGCTCCTCTAACAAGAAAGCACCGATTTTTAAAAAAAAAATCAAATTTCTTAATAAATATTTTTATTAATATCTCCTAAAGTTTTGATTCGATTTTAATAAAATTTGAAATGTCTCGACAAAATTCTGCAAAGATAATATATTTAAAATTGCAAACCATTTGGTTGGGTAGTTTTTGCGTTGTTATATGCGGACAGACAGACAGACGGACGGACAGACAGACAGACGGACGGACAGACGGACGGACCAAACGACGACTATAGGTGCTACGTATTTATATAATTACGAACGCACCTAAAAAAACTGGGAAAATGCCTTTACAGTATATTTCAACAAACGAAAAAAATTAATTATTTATACGGCGGTGCATTCATTTCTGGACTAAAGTGAATGCATCTCCGTAAACTATAATATGAGACACTCTGAATACACTTAAAGGCATCCTAGAAAAATTTGCGAAAAATCTTGAACGGAATACCTCGACAAAAAACCAAAATTAGTTATAAATGCGGCGATGCATTCATTTCTGGGATAAATTGAATGCCTCTCCGTTGACTTCAATGTGTGGATCTCTGAATACTTATAGAGACATCCAGGAAGTGGCTGCAAAAGATTTTTACAGACTGCCCTTAAAAAAGACCAACATTAATTACCTATGCGGCGGTGCTTTGATTTCTGGAGTAAAGTGAATGCCTCTCCGTTGATTTTAGAATGCGTAAATCTAAAGGATTATGAAGACATCCAAGAAAAAACTGCGAAAATGACTTTACAGTATATTTCAACAAATGAAGAAAATTAATTATAAATGTTGCGGTGCATTCATTTCTAGGCTAAAGTGAATGCATCTCCGTTGATTTCAATGTATGTATCTCTGAATATTTGTAGAGACATCCAGGAAGAGATTGCAAAAGATTTTTACAGACTGTCCCGAAAAAAGACCAACATTAATTACTTATGCGGCGGTGCATTCATTTCTGGAGTAAAGTGAATGCATCTCCGTTGACTTGAATGTGTGTATTTCTAAATAATTAGAGAGACATCCAAGAAGAAACTGCGAAAGGTTTTTACAGACTGTACCGACAAAAGACGAAATTTAATTATTTATACAGAGGTGCATTCATTTCTGGAGTAAAGTTAATGCCTCTCCATTGATTTTAGAATGCGTAAATCTAAAGGAATATGAAGACATCCAAAAAAAAACTGCGAAAATGCCTTTACAGTATATTTCAACAAATGAAGAAAATTATTTATTTATGCGGCGGTGCATTCATTTCTGGTCTAAAGTGAATGCATCTCCGTTGACTTGAATGTGTGTATTTCTGAATAATTATAGAGATATCCAAGAAGAAACTGCGAAAGATTTTTACAGACTGTACCGACAAAAGACGAAATTTAATTATTAATGCGGAGGTGCATTCATTTCTGGACTAAAGTGAAAACTTCACCGTAAACTATAATAAGGGACACTCTGAATACACTTAAAGGCATCCTAGAAAAAATTGCGAAAAATCTTGAACGGAATACCTCGACAAAAAACCAAAATTAGTTATAAATGCGGCGATGCATTCATTTCTGGGATAAATTGAATGCCTCTCCGTTGACTTCAATGTGTGGATCTCTGAATACTTATAGAGACATCCAGGAAGAGTCTGCGAAAGATTTTTACAGACTACACCGACAAAAGACGAAATTTAATTATTTATGCGGCGGTGCATTCATTTCTGGACTAAAGTGAACGCATCTCCGTAAACTATAATATGAGACACTCTGAATACACTTAAAGGCATCCTAGAAAAATTTGCGAAAAATCTTGAACGGAATACCTCGACAAAAAACCAAAATTAGTTATAAATGCGGCGATGCATTCATTTATGGGATTAATTGAATGCCTCTCCGTTGACTTAAATGTGTGGATCTCTGAATACTTATAGAGACATCCAGGAAGAGTCTGCGAAAGATTTTTACAGACTGCACCGACAAAAGACGAAATTTAATTATTTATGCGGTGGTGCATTCACTTCTGGACTAAAGTGAATGCATCTCCGAAAACTATAATATGAGACACTCTGAATACACTTAAAGGCATGCAAGACGGATTTGCGAAATATCTTGAACAGAATACTTCGACAAAAGTCAAAAATTAGTTATAAATGCGGCGGTGCATTCATTTCTGGGCTAAAGTGAATGCATCTCCGTTGATTTTAGAATGCGTAAATCTAAAGGATTATGAAGACATCCAAGAAAAAACTGCGAAAATGCCTTTACAGTATATTTCAACAAATGAAGAAAATTAATTATAAATGTGGCGGTGCATTCATTTCTCGGCTAAAGTTAATACATCTCCGTTGACTTCAATGTGTGTCTGAATATTTATAGAGACATCCAGGAAGAGGCTGCAAAAGATTTTTACAGACTGCCCCGAAAAAAGACCAACATTAATTACCTATGCGGCGGTGCATTCATTTCTGGACTAAAGTGAATGCATCTCCGTTGACTTGAATGTGTGTATTTCTGAATAATTAGAGAGACATCCAAGAAGAAACTGCGAAAGATTTTTACAGACTGTACCGAGAAAAGACGAAATTTAATTATTTATGCGGAGGTGCATCCATTTCTGGACTAAAGTGAATGCTTCTTCGTAAACTCTAATAAGGGACACTCTGAATACACTTAAAGGCATCCTAGAAAAAATTGCGAAAAATCTTGAACGGAATACCTCGACAAAAAACCAAAATTAGTTATAAATGCGGCGGTGCATTCATTTCTGGGCTAAATTGAATGCCTCTCCGTTGACTTCAATGTGTGTATCTCTGAATAATTAGAGAGACATTCAAGAAGAAACTTCGAAAGATTTTTACAGACTGCACCAACAAAAGACGAAATTTAATTATTTATGCGGACGTGCATTCATTTCCGGAGTAAAGTGAATGCCTCTCCGTTGATTTTGGAATGCGTAAATCTAAAGGAATATGAAGACATCCAAGAAAAAACTGCGAAAATGCCTTTACAGTATATTTCAACAAATGAAGAAAATTAATTATTTATGCGGCGGTGCATTCATTTCCGGACTAAAGTGAATGCATCTCCGTAAACTACAATATGAGACACTCTGAATACACTTAATGGCATGCAAGAAGGATTTGCGAAATATCTTGAACAGAATACTTCGACAAAAGTCAAAAATTAGTTATAAATGCGGCGGTGCATTCATTTCTGGGCTAAAGTGAATGCATCTCCGTTGACTTGAATGTGTGTATTTCTGAATAATTAGAGAGACATCCAAGAAGAAACTGCGAAAGATTTTTACAGACTGCACCGACAAAAGAACAACATAATTACTTATGCGGCGGTGCATTCATTTCTGGAGTAAAGTGAATGCCTCTCCGTTGACTTTAGCATGCGTAAATCTAAAGGTTTATGAAGACATCCAAGAAAAAACTGCGAAAATGCCTTTACAGTATATTTCAACAAATGAAGAAAATTAATTATTTATGCGGCGGTGCATTCATTTCTGGACTAAAGTGAATGCATCCCCGTTGACTTGAATGTGTGTATTTCTGAATAATTAGAGAGACATCCAAGAAGAAACTGCGAAACATTTTTACAGACTGCACCGACAAAAGACGAAATTTAATTATTTATGCGGAGGTGCATTCATTTCTGGAGTAAAGTGAATGCCTCTCCGTTGATTTTAGAATGCGTAAATCTAAAGGAATATGAAGACATCCAAGAAAAAACTGCGAAAATGCCTTTACAGTATATTTCAACAAATGAAGAAAATTAATTATTTATGCGGCGGTGCATTCATTTCTGGACTAAAGTGAATGCATCCCCGTTGACTTGAATGTGTGTATTTCTGAATAATTAGAGAGACATCCAAGAAGAAACTGCGAAACATTTTTACAGACTGCACCGACAAAAGACGAAATTTAATTATGTATGCGGAGGTGCATTCATTTCCGGAGTAAAGTGAATGCCTCTCCGTTGATTTTGGAATGCGTAAATCTAAAGGAATATGAAGACATCCAAGAAAAAACTGCGAAAATGCCTTTACAGTATATTTCAACAAATGAAGAAAATTAATTATTTATGCGGTGGTGCATTCATTTCCGGACTAAAGTGAATGCATCTCCGTAAACTACAATATGAGACACTCTGAATACATTTAAAGGCATGCATGAAGGATTTGCGAAATATCTTGAAGAGAATACTTCGACAAAAGTCAAAAATTAGTTATAAATGCGGCGGTGCATTCATTTCTGGGCTAAAGCGAATGCATCTCCGTTGACTTGAATGTGTGTATTTCTGAATAATTAGAGAGACATCCAAGAAGAAACTGCGAAAGATTTTTACAGACTGCACCGACAAAAGACGAAATTTAATTATTTATGCGGAGGTGCATTCATTTCTGGACTAAAGTGAATGCTTCTCCGTAAACTATAATAAGGGACACTCTGAATACACTTAAAGGCATGCAAGAAGGATTTGCGAAATATCTTGAACTAATTCAACGAAATACTTCGACAAAAGTCAAAAATTAGTTATAAATGCGGCGATGCATTCATTTCTGGGATAAATTGAATGCCTCTCCGTTGACTTCAATGTGTGTATCTCTGAATACTTATAGAGACATCCAGGAAGAGTCTGCGAAAGATTTTTACAGACTGCACCGACAAAAGACGAAATTTAGTCGGTGCATTCATTTCTGGAGTAAAGTGAATGCCTCTCCGTTGACTTTAGAATGCGTAAATCTAAAGGATTATGAAGACATCCAAGAAAAAACTGCAAAAATGCCTTTACAGTATATTTCAACAAATGAAGAAAATTAATTATTTATGCGGCGGTGCATTCATTTCTGAGACTAAAGTGAATGCATCTCCGTAAACTACAATATGAGACACTCTGAATACACTTAATGGCATGCAAGAAGGATTTGCGAAATATCTTGAACAGAATACTTCGACAAAAGTCAAAAATTAGTTATAAATGCGGCGGTGCATTCATTTCTGGGCTAAAGTGAATGCATCTCCGTTGACTTGAATGTGTGTATTTCTGAATAATTAGAGAGACATCCAAGAAGAAACTGCGAAAGATTTTTACAGACTGTACCGACAAAAGACCAAATTTAATTATTAATGCGGAGGTGCATTCATTTCCGGACTAAAGTGAAATCTTCACCGTAAACTAAAATAAGGGACACTCTGAATACACTTAAAGGCATCCTAGAAAAAATTGCGAAAAATCTTGAACGGAATACCTCGACAAAAAACCAAAATTAGTTATAAATGCGGCGATGCATTCATTTCTGGGATAAATTGAATGCCTCTCCGTTGACTTCAATGTGTGTATCTCTGAATACTTATAGAGACATCCAGAAAGAGTCTGCGAAAGATTTTTACAGACTACACCGACAAAAGACGAAATTTAATTATTTATGCGGCGGTGCATTCATTTCTGGACTAAAGTGAACGCATCTCCGGAAACTATAATATGAGACACTCTGAATACACTTAAAAGCATGCAAGAAGGATTTGCGAAATATCTTGAACTAATTCAACGAAATATTTCGACAAAAGTCAAAAATTAGTTATAAATGTGGCGGTGCATTCATTTCTCGGCTAAAGTGAATGAATCTCCGTTGACTTCAATGTATGTATCTCTGAATATTTGTAGAGACATCCAGGAAGAGACTGCAAAAGATTTTACAGACTGTCCCGAAAAAAGACCAACATTAATTACTTATGCGGCGGTGCATTCATTTCTGGAGTAAAGTGAATGCCTCTCCGTTGATTTTAGAATGCGTAAATCTAAAGGAATATGAAGACATCCAAGAAAAACTGCGAAAATGCCTTTAAAGTATAATTCAACAAATGAAGAAAATTAATTATTTATGCGGCGGTGCATTCATTTCTGGACTAAAGTGAATGCATCGCCGTAAACTATAATATGAGACACTCTGAATAAAATTAAAGGCATGCAAGAAGGATTTTTGAAATATCTTGAACAGAATACTTCGACAAAAGTCAAAAATTAGTTATAAATGCGGCGGTGCATTCATTTCTCGGCTAAAGTGAATACATCTCCGTTGACTTCAATGTGTGTCTGAATATTTATAGAGACATCCAGGAAGAGGCTGCAAAAGATTTTTACAGACTGCCCCGAAAAAAGACCAACATTAATTACCTATGCGGCGGTGCATTCATTTCTGGAGTAAAGTGAATGCCTCTCCGTTGATTTTAGAATGCGTAAATCTAAAGGATTATGAAGACATCCAAGACAAGTTGGAAATTGTACGTCAAACGTTACAAACGAGGTGCGTTCGTACGCACGTTTTAGAATTAAATTCATGATATCCCGTGCGTAGAACGGCTTAAACAGCTAGTTAAGTTTATATTTTATGACACTGTTCATACAAATATCTTAACTAGTTATATAAATATTCAGATATATATGTATCAGCTAGTTATATAAATATTCAGATCTTGATGATTTTTAATTCTGTGAAATGAATTATATCGTCTGCAGATTAATTTCTGTCATAAAATAAGTTTCTCGGTCGCTTGACGATTTAACATCCATCGGAAGCTCCTCTAACAAGAAAGCACCGATTTTTAAAAAAAAAATCAAATTTCTTAATAAATATTTTTATTAATATCTCCTAAAGTTTTGATTCGATTTTAATAAAATTTGAAATGTCTCGACAAAATTCTGCAAAGATAATATATTTAAAATTGCAAACCATTTGGTTGGGTAGTTTTTGCGTTGTTATATGCGGACAGACAGACAGACGGACGGACAGACAGACAGACGGACGGACAGACGGACGGACCAAACGACGACTATAGGTGCTACGTATTTATATAATTACGAACGCACCTAAAAAAACTGGGAAAATGCCTTTACAGTATATTTCAACAAACGAAAAAAATTAATTATTTATACGGCGGTGCATTCATTTCTGGACTAAAGTGAATGCATCTCCGTAAACTATAATATGAGACACTCTGAATACACTTAAAGGCATCCTAGAAAAATTTGCGAAAAATCTTGAACGGAATACCTCGACAAAAAACCAAAATTAGTTATAAATGCGGCGATGCATTCATTTCTGGGATAAATTGAATGCCTCTCCGTTGACTTCAATGTGTGGATCTCTGAATACTTATAGAGACATCCAGGAAGTGGCTGCAAAAGATTTTTACAGACTGCCCCGAAAAAAGACCAACATTAATTACATATGCGGCGGTGCATTCATTTCTGGAGTAAAGTGAATGCCTCTCCGTTGATTTTAGAATGCGTAAATCTAAAGGATTATGAAGACATCCAAGAAAAAACTGCGAAAATGACTTTACAGTATATTTCAACAAATGAAGAAAATTAATTATTTATACGGCGGTGCAGACATTTCTGGACTAAAGTGAATGCATCTCCTTAAATTATAATAAGAGACTCTCTAAATACACTTAAAGGCATGCAAGAAGGATTTGCGAAACATCTTGAACAGAATACTTCGAAAAAAGACGAAAATTAGTTATAAATGCAGCGCTGCATTCATTTCTGGGCTAAAGTGAATTCATCTCCGCTGCCTGCAATGTGCGTATCTCTGAATATTTATAGAGACATCCAGGAAGAGACTGCAAAAGATTTTTACAGACTGCACCGAAAAAATACCAACATTAATTACTTATGCGGCGGTGCATTCAATTCTGTAGTAAAGTGAATGCCTCTCCGTTGACTTTAGAATGCGTAAATCTAAATGATTATGAAGACATCCAAGAAAATACTGCGAAAATGCCTTTACAGTATATTTCAACAAATGAAGAAAAATAATTATTTATGCGGCGGTGCATTCATTTCCGGACTAAAGTGAATGCATCTCCGTAAACTACAATATGAGACACTCTGAATACACTTAAAGGCATGCAAGAACGATTTGTGAAATATCTTGAACAGAATACTTCGACAAAAGTCAAAAATTAGTTATAAATGCGGCGGTGCATTCATTTCTGGGCTAAAGCGAATGCATCTCCGTTGACTTGAATGTGTGTATTTCTGAATAATTAGAGACATCCAAAAAGAAACTGCGAAAGATTTTTACAGACTGCACCGACAAAAGACGAAATTTAATTATTTATGCGGAGGTGCATTCATTTCTGGACTAAAGTGAATGCATCTCCATTGACTTCAATGTATGTATCTCTGAATATTTGTAGAGACATCCAGGAAGAGATTGCAAAAGATTTTTACAGACTGTCCCGAAAAAAGACCAACATTAATTACTTATGCGGCGGTGCATTCATTTCTGGAGTAAAGTGAATGCATCTCCGTTGACTTGAATGTGTGTATTTCTAAATAATTAGAGAGACATCCAAGAAGAAACTGCGAAAGATTTTTACAGACTGCACCGACAAAAGACGAAATTTAATTATTTATGCAGAGGTGCATTCATTTCTGGAGTAAAGTGAATGCCTCTCCATTGATTTTAGAATGCGTAAATCTTAAGAAATATGAAGACATCCAAAAAAAAACTGCGAAAATGCCTTTACAGTATATTTCAACAAATGAAGAAAATTAATTATTTATGCGGCGGTGCATTCATTTCTGAGACTAAAGTGAATGCATCTCCGTAAACTACAATATGAGACACTCTGAATACACTTAAAGGCATGCAAGAAGGATTTGCGAAATATCTTGAACAGAATACTTCGACAAAAGTCAAAAATTAGTTATAAATGCGGCGGTGCATTCATTTCTGGGCTAAAGTGAATGCATCTCCGTTGACTTGAATGTGTGTATTTCTGAATAATTAGAGAGACATCCAAGAAGAAACTGCGAAAGATTTTTACAGACTGCACCGACAAAAGACGAAATTTAATTATTTATGCGGAAGTGCATTCATTTCTGGACTAAAGTGAATGCTTCTCCGTAAACTATAATAAGGGACACTCTGAATACACTTAAAGGCATCCTAGAAAAAATTGCGAAAAATCTTGAACGGAATACCTCGACAAAAAACCAAAATTAGTTATAAATGCGGCGATGCATTCATTTCTGGGATAAATTGAATGCCTCTCCGTTGACTTCAATGTGTGTATCTCTGAATACTTATAGAGACATCCAGGAATAGTCTGCGAAAGATTTTTACAGACTGCACCGACAAAAGACGAAATTTAGTCGGTGCATTCATTTCTGGAGTAAAGTGAATGCCTCTCCGTTGACTTTAGAATGCGTAAATCTAAAGGATTATGAAGACATCCAAGAAAAAACTGCGAAAATGCCTTTACAGTATATTTCAACAAATGAAGAAAATTAATTATTTATGCGGCGGTGAATTCATTTCCGGACTAAAGTGAATGCATCTCCGTAAACTACAATATGAGACACTCTGAATACACTTAAAGGCATGCAAGAAGGATTTGTGAAATATCTTGAACAGAATACTTCGACAAAAGTAAAAAATTAGTTATAAATGCGGCGGTGCATTCATTTCTGGGCTAAAGCGAATGCATCTCCGTTGACTTGAATGTGTGTATTTCTGAATAATTAGAGCGACATCCAAGAAGAAACTGCGAAAGATTTTTACAGACTGCACCGACAAAGGACGAAATTTAATTATTTATGCGGAGGTGCATTCATTTCTGGACTAAAGTGAATGCTTCTCCGTAAACTATAATAAGGGACACTCTGAATACACTTAAAGGCATCCTAGAAAAAATTGCGAAAAATCTTGAACGGAATACCTCGACAAAAAACCAAAATTAGTTATAAATGCGGCGATGCATCCATTTCTGGGAAAAATTGAATGCCTCTGCGTTGACTTCAATGTGTGTATCTGTGAATACTTATAAAGACATCCAGGAAGAGTCTGCGAAAGATTTTTACAGACTGCACCGACAAAAGACGAAATTTAATTATTTATGCGGTGTTGCATTCACTTCTGGACTAAAGTGAATGCATCTCCGAAAACTATAATATGAGACACTCTGAATACACTTAAAGGCATGCAAGAAGGATTTGCGAAATATCTTGAACTAATTCAACGAAATACTTCGACAAATGTCAAAAATTAGTTATAAATGCGGCGGTGCATTCATTTCTAGGCTTAAGTGAATGCATTTCCGTTGACTTCAATGTATGTATCTCTGAATATTTGTAGAGACATCCAGGAAGAGATTGCAAAAGTTTTTTACAGACTGTCCCGAAAAAAGACCATCATTAATTACTTATGCGGCGGTGCATTCATTTCTGGAGTAAAGTGAATGCATCTCCATTGATTTTAGAATGCGTAAATCTTAAGGAATATGAAGACATCCAAAAAAAAACTGCGAAAATGCCTTTACATTATATTTCAACAAATGAAGAAAATTAATTATTTATGCGGCGGTGCATTCATTTCTGAGACTAAAGTGAATGCATCTCCGTAAACTACAATATGAGACACTCTGAATACACTTAAAGGCATGCAAGAAGGATTTTCGAAATATCTTGAACAGAATACTTCGACAAAAGTCAAAAATTAGTTATAAATGCGGCGGTGCATTCATTTCTGGGCTAAAGTGAATGCATCTCCGTTGACTTGAATGTGTGTATTTCTGAATAATTAGAGAGACATCCAAGAAGAAACTGCGAAAGATTTTTACAGACTGCACCGACAAAAGACGAAATTTAATTATTTATGCGGAGGTGCATTCATTTCTGGACTAAAGTGAATGCTTCTCCGTAAACTATAATAAGGGACACTCTGAATACACTTAAAGGCATCCTAGAAAAAATTGCGAAAAATCTTGAACGGAATACCTCGACAAAAAACCAAAAATAGTTATAAATGCGGCGATGCATTCATTTCTGGGATAAATTGAATGCCTCTCCGTTGACTTCAATGTGTGTCTCTGAATACTTATAGAGACATCCAGGAATAGTCTGCGAAAGATTTTTACAGACTGCACCGACAAAAGACGAAATTTAGTCGGTGCATTCATTTCTGGAGTAAAGTGAATGCCTCTCCGTTGACTTTAGAATGCGTAAATCTAAAGGATTATGAAGACATCCAAGAAAAAACTGCAAAAATGCCTTTACAGTATATTTCAACAAATGAAGAAAATTAATTATTTATGCGGCGGTGCATTCATTTGTGGACTAAAGTGAATGCATCTCCGTTGACTTGAATGTGTGTATTTCTGAATAATTAGAGAGACATCCAAGAAGAAACTGCGAAAGATTTTTACAGACTGTATCGACAAAAGACGAAATTTAATTATTTATGCGGAGGTGCATTCATTTCCGGACTAAAGTGAATGCTTCTCCGTAAACTCTAATAAGGGACACTCTGAATACACTTAAAGGCATCCTAGAAAAATTTGCGAAAAATCTCTAACGGAATACCTCGACAAAAAACGAAAATTAGTTATAAATGCGGCGATGCATTCATTTCTGGGATAAATTGAATGCCTCTCCGTTGACTTCAATGTGTGGATCTCTGAATACTTATAGAGACATCCAGGGAGTGGCTGCAAAAGATTTTTACAGACTACACCGACAAAAGACGAAATTTAATTATTTATGCGGCGGTGCATTCATTTCTGGACTAAAGTGAACGCATCTCCCTAAACTATAATATGAGACACTCTGAATACACTTAAAGGCATCCTAGAAAAATTTGCGAAAAATCTTGAACGGAATACCTCGACAAAAAACGAAAATTAGTTATAAATGCGGCGATGCATTCATTTCTGGGATAAATTGAATGCCTCTCCGTTGACTTCAATGTGTGGATCTCTGAATACTTATAGAGACATCCAGGGAGTGGCTGCAAAAGATTTTTACAGACTGCCCTTAAAAAAGACCAACATTAATTACCTATGCGGCGGTGCTTTGATTTCTGGAGTAAAGTGAATGCCTCTCCGTTGATTTTAGAATGCGTAAATCTAAAGGATTATGAAGACATCCAAGAAAAAACTGCGAAAATGCCTTTACAGTATATTTCAACAAATGAAGAAAATTAATTATAAATGTTGCGGTGCATTCATTTCTAGGCTAAAGTGAATGCATCTCCGTTGATTTCAATGTATGTATCTCTGAATATTTGTAGAGACATCCAGGAAGAGATTGCAAAAGATTTTTACAGACTGTCCCGAAAAAAGACCAACATTAATTACTTATGCGGCGGTGCATTCATTTCTGGAGTAAAGTGAATGCATCTCCGTTGACTTGAATGTGTGTATTTCTAAATAATTAGAGAGACATCCAAGAAGAAACTGCGAAAGGTTTTTACAGACTGTACCGACAAAAGACGAAATTTAATTATTTATACAGAGGTGCATTCATTTCTGGAGTAAAGTTAATGCCTCTCCATTGATTTTAGAATGCGTAAATCTAAAGGAATATGAAGACATCCAAAAAAAAACTGCGAAAATGCCTTTACAGTATATTTCAACAAATGAAGAAAATTATTTATTTATGCGGCGGTGCATTCATTTCTGGTCTAAAGTGAATGCATCTCCGTTGACTTGAATGTGTGTATTTCTGAATAATTATAGAGATATCCAAGAAGAAACTGCGAAAGATTTTTACAGACTGTACCGACAAAAGACGAAATTTAATTATTAATGCGGAGGTGCATTCATTTCTGGACTAAAGTGAAAACTTCACCGTAAACTATAATAAGGGACACTCTGAATACACTTAAAGGCATCCTAGAAAAAATTGCGAAAAATCTTGAACGGAATACCTCGACAAAAAACCAAAATTAGTTATAAATGCGGCGATGCATTCATTTCTGGGATAAATTGAATGCCTCTCCGTTGACTTCAATGTGTGGATCTCTGACTACTTATAGAGACATCCAGGAAGAGTCTGCGAAAGATTTTTACAGACTACACCGACAAAAGACGAAATTTAATTATTTATGCGGCGGTGCATTCATTTCTGGACTAAAGTGAACGCATCTCCGTAAACTATAATATGAGACACTCTGAATACACTTAAAGGCATCCTAGAAAAATTTGCGAAAAATCTTGAACGGAATACCTCGACAAAAAACCAAAATTAGTTATAAATGCGGCGATGCATTCATTTATGGGATTAATTGAATGCCTCTCCGTTGACTTAAATGTGTGGATCTCTGAATACTTATAGAGACATCCAGGAAGAGTCTGCGAAAGATTTTTACAGACTGCACCGACAAAAGACGAAATTTAATTATTTATGCGGTGGTGCATTCACTTCTGGACTAAAGTGAATGCATCTCCGAAAACTATAATATGAGACACTCTGAATACACTTAAAGGCATGCAAGAAGGATTTGCGAAATATCTTGAACAGAATACTTCGACAAAAGTCAAAAATTAGTTATAAATGCGGCGGTGCATTCATTTCTGGGCTAAAGTGAATGCATCTCCGTTGATTTTAGAATGCGTAAATCTAAAGGATTATGAAGACATCCAAGAAAAAACTGCGAAAATGCCTTTACAGTATATTTCAACAAATGAAGAAAATTAATTATAAATGTGGCGGTGCATTCATTTCTCGGCTAAAGTTAATACATCTCCGTTGACTTCAATGTGTGTCTGAATATTTATAGAGACATCCAGGAAGAGGCTGCAAAAGATTTTTACAGACTGCCCCGAAAAAAGACCAACATTAATTACCTATGCGGCGGTGCATTCATTTCTGGACTAAAGTGAATGCATCTCCGTTGACTTGAATGTGTGTATTTCTGAATAATTAGAGAGACATCCAAGAAGAAACTGCGAAAGATTTTTACAGACTGTACCGAGAAAAGACGAAATTTAATTATTTATGCGGAGGTGCATCCATTTCTGGACTAAAGTGAATGCTTCTTCGTAAACTCTAATAAGGGACACTCTGAATACACTTAAAGGCATCCTAGAAAAAATTGCGAAAAATCTTGAACGGAATACCTCGACAAAAAACCAAAATTAGTTATAAATGCGGCGGTGCATTCATTTCTGGGCTAAATTGAATGCCTCTCCGTTGACTTCAATGTGTGTATCTCTGAATAATTAGAGAGACATTCAAGAAGAAACTTCGAAAGATTTTTACAGACTGCACCAACAAAAGACGAAATTTAATTATTTATGCGGACGTGCATTCATTTCCGGAGTAAAGTGAATGCCTCTCCGTTGATTTTGGAATGCGTAAATCTAAAGGAATATGAAGACATCCAAGAAAAAACTGCGAAAATGCCTTTACAGTATATTTCAACAAATGAAGAAAATTAATTATTTATGCGGCGGTGCATTCATTTCCGGACTAAAGTGAATGCATCTCCGTAAACTACAATATGAGACACTCTGAATACACTTAATGGCATGCAAGAAGGATTTGCGAAATATCTTGAACAGAATACTTCGACAAAAGTCAAAAATTAGTTATAAATGCGGCGGTGCATTCATTTCTGGGCTAAAGTGAATGCATCTCCGTTGACTTGAATGTGTGTATTTCTGAATAATTAGAGAGACATCCAAGAAGAAACTGCGAAAGATTTTTACAGACTGCACCGACAAAAGAACAACATAATTACTTATGCGGCGGTGCATTCATTTCTGGAGTAAAGTGAATGCCTCTCCGTTGACTTTAGCATGCGTAAATCTAAAGGTTTATGAAGACATCCAAGAAAAAACTGCGAAAATGCCTTTACAGTATATTTCAACAAATGAAGAAAATTAATTATTTATGCGGCGGTGCATTCATTTCTGGACTAAAGTGAATGCATCCCCGTTGACTTGAATGTGTGTATTTCTGAATAATTAGAGAGACATCCAAGAAGAAACTGCGAAACATTTTTACAGACTGCACCGACAAAAGACGAAATTTAATTATTTATGCGGAGGTGCATTCATTTCTGGAGTAAAGTGAATGCCTCTCCGTTGATTTTAGAATGCGTAAATCTAAAGGAATATGAAGACATCCAAGAAAAAACTGCGAAAATGCCTTTACAGTATATTTCAACAAATGAAGAAAATTAATTATTTATGCGGCGGTGCATTCATTTCTGGACTAAAGTGAATGCATCCCCGTTGACTTGAATGTGTGTATTTCTGAATAATTAGAGAGACATCCAAGAAGAAACTGCGAAACATTTTTACAGACTGCACCGACAAAAGACGAAATTTAATTATGTATGCGGAGGTGCATTCATTTCCGGAGTAAAGTGAATGCCTCTCCGTTGATTTTGGAATGCGTAAATCTAAAGGAATATGAAGACATCCAAGAAAAAACTGCGAAAATGCCTTTACAGTATATTTCAACAAATGAAGAAAATTAATTATTTATGCGGTGGTGCATTCATTTCCGGACTAAAGTGAATGCATCTCCGTAAACTACAATATGAGACACTCTGAATACATTTAAAGGCATGCATGAAGGATTTGCGAAATATCTTGAAGAGAATACTTCGACAAAAGTCAAAAATTAGTTATAAATGCGGCGGTGCATTCATTTCTGGGCTAAAGCGAATGCATCTCCGTTGACTTGAATGTGTGTATTTCTGAATAATTAGAGAGACATCCAAGAAGAAACTGCGAAAGATTTTTACAGACTGCACCGACAAAAGACGAAATTTAATTATTTATGCGGAGGTGCATTCATTTCTGGACTAAAGTGAATGCTTCTCCGTAAACTATAATAAGGGACACTCTGAATACACTTAAAGGCATGCAAGAAGGATTTGCGAAATATCTTGAACTAATTCAACGAAATACTTCGACAAAAGTCAAAAATTAGTTATAAATGCGGCGATGCATTCATTTCTGGGATAAATTGAATGCCTCTCCGTTGACTTCAATGTGTGTATCTCTGAATACTTATAGAGACATCCAGGAAGAGTCTGCGAAAGATTTTTACAGACTGCACCGACAAAAGACGAAATTTAGTCGGTGCATTCATTTCTGGAGTAAAGTGAATGCCTCTCCGTTGACTTTAGAATGCGTAAATCTAAAGGATTATGAAGACATCCAAGAAAAAACTGCAAAAATGCCTTTACAGTATATTTCAACAAATGAAGAAAATTAATTATTTATGCGGCGGTGCATTCATTTCTGAGACTAAAGTGAATGCATCTCCGTAAACTACAATATGAGACACTCTGAATACACTTAATGGCATGCAAGAAGGATTTGCGAAATATCTTGAACAGAATACTTCGACAAAAGTCAAAAATTAGTTATAAATGCGGCGGTGCATTCATTTCTGGGCTAAAGTGAATGCATCTCCGTTGACTTGAATGTGTGTATTTCTGAATAATTAGAGAGACATCCAAGAAGAAACTGCGAAAGATTTTTACAGACTGTACCGACAAAAGACCAAATTTAATTATTAATGCGGAGGTGCATTCATTTCCGGACTAAAGTGAAATCTTCACCGTAAACTAAAATAAGGGACACTCTGAATACACTTAAAGGCATCCTAGAAAAAATTGCGAAAAATCTTGAACGGAATACCTCGACAAAAAACCAAAATTAGTTATAAATGCGGCGATGCATTCATTTCTGGGATAAATTGAATGCCTCTCCGTTGACTTCAATGTGTGTATCTCTGAATACTTATAGAGACATCCAGAAAGAGTCTGCGAAAGATTTTTACAGACTACACCGACAAAAGACGAAATTTAATTATTTATGCGGCGGTGCATTCATTTCTGGACTAAAGTGAACGCATCTCCGGAAACTATAATATGAGACACTCTGAATACACTTAAAAGCATGCAAGAAGGATTTGCGAAATATCTTGAACTAATTCAACGAAATATTTCGACAAAAGTCAAAAATTAGTTATAAATGTGGCGGTGCATTCATTTCTCGGCTAAAGTGAATGAATCTCCGTTGACTTCAATGTATGTATCTCTGAATATTTATAGAGACATCCAGGAAGAGACTGCAAAAGATTTTACAGACTGTCCCGAAAAAAGACCAACATTAATTACTTATGCGGCGGTGCATTCATTTCTGGAGTAAAGTGAATGCCTCTCCGTTGATTTTAGAATGCGTAAATCTAAAGGAATATGAAGACATCCAAGAAAAACTGCGAAAATGCCTTTAAAGTATAATTCAACAAATGAAGAAAATTAATTATTTATGCGGCGGTGCATTCATTTCTGGACTAAAGTGAATGCATCGCCGTAAACTATAATATGAGACACTCTGAATAAAATTAAAGGCATGCAAGAAGGATTTTTGAAATATCTTGAACAGAATACTTCGACAAAAGTCAAAAATTAGTTATAAATGCGGCGGTGCATTCATTTCTCGGCTAAAGTGAATACATCTCCGTTGACTTCAATGTGTGTCTGAATATTTATAGAGACATCCAGGAAGAGGCTGCAAAAGATTTTTACAGACTGCCCCGAAAAAAGACCAACATTAATTACCTATGCGGCGGTGCATTCATTTCTGGAGTAAAGTGAATGCCTCTCCGTTGATTTTAGAATGCGTAAATCTAAAGGATTATGAAGACATCCAAGACAAGTTGGAAATTGTACGTCAAACGTTACAAACGAGGTGCGTTCGTACGCACGTTTTAGAATTAAATTCATGATATCCCGTGCGTAGAACGGCTTAAACAGCTAGTTAAGTTTATATTTTATGACACTGTTCATACAAATATCTTAACTAGTTATATAAATATTCAGATATATATGTATCAGCTAGTTATATAAATATTCAGATCTCGATGATTTTTAATTCTGTGAAATGAATTATATCGTCTGCAGATTAATTTCTGTCATAAAATAAGTTTCTCGGTCGCTTGACGATTTAACATCCATCGGAAGCTCCTCTAACAAGAAAGCACCGATTTTTAAAAAAAAAATCAAATTTCTTAATAAATATTTTTATTAATATCTCCTAAAGTTTTGATTCGATTTTAATAAAATTTGAAATGTCTCGACAAAATTCTGCAAAGATAATATATTTAAAATTGCAAACCATTTGGTTGGGTAGTTTTTGCGTTGTTATATGCGGACAGACAGACAGACGGACGGACAGACAGACAGACGGACGGACAGACGGACGGACCAAACGACGACTATAGGTGCTACGTATTTATATAATTACGAACGCACCTAAAAAAACTGGGAAAATGCCTTTACAGTATATTTCAACAAACGAAAAAAATTAATTATTTATACGGCGGTGCATTCATTTCTGGACTAAAGTGAATGCATCTCCGTAAACTATAATATGAAACACTCTGAATACACTTAAAGGCATCCTAGAAAAATTTGCGAAAAATCTTGAACGGAATACCTCGACAAAAAACCAAAATTAGTTATAAATGCGGCGATGCATTCATTTCTGGGATAAATTGAATGCCTCTCCGTTGACTTCAATGTGTGGATCTCTGAATACTTATAGAGACATCCAGGAAGTGGCTGCAAAAGATTTTTACAGACTGCCCCGAAAAAAGACCAACATTAATTACATATGCGGCGGTGCATTCATTTCTGGAGTAAAGTGAATGCCTCTCCGTTGATTTTAGAATGCGTAAATCTAAAGGATTATGAAGACATCCAAGAAAAAACTGCGAAAATGACTTTACAGTATATTTCAACAAATGAAGAAAATTAATTATTTATACGGCGGTGCAGACATTTCTGGACTAAAGTGAATGCATCTCCTTAAATTATAATAAGAGACTCTCTAAATACACTTAAAGGCATGCAAGAAGGATTTGCGAAACATCTTGAACAGAATACTTCGAAAAAAGACGAAAATTAGTTATAAATGCAGCGCTGCATTCATTTCTGGGCTAAAGTGAATTCATCTCCGCTGCCTGCAATGTGCGTATCTCTGAATATTTATAGAGACATCCAGGAAGAGACTGCAAAAGATTTTTACAGACTGCACCGAAAAAATACCAACATTAATTACTTATGCGGCGGTGCATTCAATTCTGTAGTAAAGTGAATGCCTCTCCGTTGACTTTAGAATGCGTAAATCTAAATGATTATGAAGACATCCAAGAAAATACTGCGAAAATGCCTTTACAGTATATTTCAACAAATGAAGAAAAATAATTATTTATGCGGCGGTGCATTCATTTCCGGACTAAAGTGAATGCATCTCCGTAAACTACAATATGAGACACTCTGAATACACTTAAAGGCATGCAAGAACGATTTGTGAAATATCTTGAACAGAATACTTCGACAAAAGTCAAAAATTAGTTATAAATGCGGCGGTGCATTCATTTCTGGGCTAAAGCGAATGCATCTCCGTTGACTTGAATGTGTGTATTTCTGAATAATTAGAGACATCCAAAAAGAAACTGCGAAAGATTTTTACAGACTGCACCGACAAAAGACGAAATTTAATTATTTATGCGGAGGTGCATTCATTTCTGGACTAAAGTGAATGCATCTCCATTGACTTCAATGTATGTATCTCTGAATATTTGTAGAGACATCCAGGAAGAGATTGCAAAAGATTTTTACAGACTGTCCCGAAAAAAGACCAACATTAATTACTTATGCGGCGGTGCATTCATTTCTGGAGTAAAGTGAATGCATCTCCGTTGACTTGAATGTGTGTATTTCTAAATAATTAGAGAGACATCCAAGAAGAAACTGCGAAAGATTTTTACAGACTGCACCGACAAAAGACGAAATTTAATTATTTATGCAGAGGTGCATTCATTTCTGGAGTAAAGTGAATGCCTCTCCATTGATTTTAGAATGCGTAAATCTTAAGAAATATGAAGACATCCAAAAAAAAACTGCGAAAATGCCTTTACAGTATATTTCAACAAATGAAGAAAATTAATTATTTATGCGGCGGTGCATTCATTTCTGAGACTAAAGTGAATGCATCTCCGTAAACTACAATATGAGACACTCTGAATACACTTAAAGGCATGCAAGAAGGATTTGCGAAATATCTTGAACAGAATACTTCGACAAAAGTCAAAAATTAGTTATAAATGCGGCGGTGCATTCATTTCTGGGCTAAAGTGAATGCATCTCCGTTGACTTGAATGTGTGTATTTCTGAATAATTAGAGAGACATCCAAGAAGAAACTGCGAAAGATTTTTACAGACTGCACCGACAAAAGACGAAATTTAATTATTTATGCGGAAGTGCATTCATTTCTGGACTAAAGTGAATGCTTCTCCGTAAACTATAATAAGGGACACTCTGAATACACTTAAAGGCATCCTAGAAAAAATTGCGAAAAATCTTGAACGGAATACCTCGACAAAAAACCAAAATTAGTTATAAATGCGGCGATGCATTCATTTCTGGGATAAATTGAATGCCTCTCCGTTGACTTCAATGTGTGTATCTCTGAATACTTATAGAGACATCCAGGAATAGTCTGCGAAAGATTTTTACAGACTGCACCGACAAAAGACGAAATTTAGTCGGTGCATTCATTTCTGGAGTAAAGTGAATGCCTCTCCGTTGACTTTAGAATGCGTAAATCTAAAGGATTATGAAGACATCCAAGAAAAAACTGCGAAAATGCCTTTACAGTATATTTCAACAAATGAAGAAAATTAATTATTTATGCGGCGGTGAATTCATTTCCGGACTAAAGTGAATGCATCTCCGTAAACTACAATATGAGACACTCTGAATACACTTAAAGGCATGCAAGAAGGATTTGTGAAATATCTTGAACAGAATACTTCGACAAAAGTAAAAAATTAGTTATAAATGCGGCGGTGCATTCATTTCTGGGCTAAAGCGAATGCATCTCCGTTGACTTGAATGTGTGTATTTCTGAATAATTAGAGCGACATCCAAGAAGAAACTGCGAAAGATTTTTACAGACTGCACCGACAAAGGACGAAATTTAATTATTTATGCGGAGGTGCATTCATTTCTGGACTAAAGTGAATGCTTCTCCGTAAACTATAATAAGGGACACTCTGAATACACTTAAAGGCATCCTAGAAAAAATTGCGAAAAATCTTGAACGGAATACCTCGACAAAAAACCAAAATTAGTTATAAATGCGGCGATGCATCCATTTCTGGGAAAAATTGAATGCCTCTGCGTTGACTTCAATGTGTGTATCTGTGAATACTTATAAAGACATCCAGGAAGAGTCTGCGAAAGATTTTTACAGACTGCACCGACAAAAGACGAAATTTAATTATTTATGCGGTGTTGCATTCACTTCTGGACTAAAGTGAATGCATCTCCGAAAACTATAATATGAGACACTCTGAATACACTTAAAGGCATGCAAGAAGGATTTGCGAAATATCTTGAACTAATTCAACGAAATACTTCGACAAATGTCAAAAATTAGTTATAAATGCGGCGGTGCATTCATTTCTAGGCTTAAGTGAATGCATTTCCGTTGACTTCAATGTATGTATCTCTGAATATTTGTAGAGACATCCAGGAAGAGATTGCAAAAGTTTTTTACAGACTGTCCCGAAAAAAGACCATCATTAATTACTTATGCGGCGGTGCATTCATTTCTGGAGTAAAGTGAATGCATCTCCGTTGACTTGAATGTGTGTATTTCTAAATAATTAGAGAGACATCCAAGAAGAAACTGCGAAAGATTTTTACAGACTGCACCGACAAAAGACGAAATTTAATTATTTATGCAGAGGTGCATTCATTTCTGGAGTAAAGTGAATGCCTCTCCATTGATTTTAGAATGCGTAAATCTTAAGGAATATGAAGACATCCAAAAAAAAACTGCGAAAATGCCTTTACATTATATTTCAACAAATGAAGAAAATTAATTATTTATGCGGCGGTGCATTCATTTCTGAGACTAAAGTGAATGCATCTCCGTAAACTACAATATGAGACACTCTGAATACACTTAAAGGCATGCAAGAAGGATTTTCGAAATATCTTGAACAGAATACTTCGACAAAAGTCAAAAATTAGTTATAAATGCGGCGGTGCATTCATTTCTGGGCTAAAGTGAATGCATCTCCGTTGACTTGAATGTGTGTATTTCTGAATAATTAGAGAGACATCCAAGAAGAAACTGCGAAAGATTTTTACAGACTGCACCGACAAAAGACGAAATTTAATTATTTATGCGGAGGTGCATTCATTTCTGGACTAAAGTGAATGCTTCTCCGTAAACTATAATAAGGGACACTCTGAATACACTTAAAGGCATCCTAGAAAAAATTGCGAAAAATCTTGAACGGAATACCTCGACAAAAAACCAAAAATAGTTATAAATGCGGCGATGCATTCATTTCTGGGATAAATTGAATGCCTCTCCGTTGACTTCAATGTGTGTCTCTGAATACTTATAGAGACATCCAGGAATAGTCTGCGAAAGATTTTTACAGACTGCACCGACAAAAGACGAAATTTAGTCGGTGCATTCATTTCTGGAGTAAAGTGAATGCCTCTCCGTTGACTTTAGAATGCGTAAATCTAAAGGATTATGAAGACATCCAAGAAAAAACTGCAAAAATGCCTTTACAGTATATTTCAACAAATGAAGAAAATTAATTATTTATGCGGCGGTGCATTCATTTGTGGACTAAAGTGAATGCATCTCCGTTGACTTGAATGTGTGTATTTCTGAATAATTAGAGAGACATCCAAGAAGAAACTGCGAAAGATTTTTACAGACTGTATCGACAAAAGACGAAATTTAATTATTTATGCGGAGGTGCATTCATTTCCGGACTAAAGTGAATGCTTCTCCGTAAACTCTAATAAGGGACACTCTGAATACACTTAAAGGCATCCTAGAAAAATTTGCGAAAAATCTCTAACGGAATACCTCGACAAAAAACGAAAATTAGTTATAAATGCGGCGATGCATTCATTTCTGGGATAAATTGAATGCCTCTCCGTTGACTTCAATGTGTGGATCTCTGAATACTTATAGAGACATCCAGGGAGTGGCTGCAAAAGATTTTTACAGACTACACCGACAAAAGACGAAATTTAATTATTTATGCGGCGGTGCATTCATTTCTGGACTAAAGTGAACGCATCTCCCTAAACTATAATATGAGACACTCTGAATACACTTAAAGGCATCCTAGAAAAATTTGCGAAAAATCTTGAACGGAATACCTCGACAAAAAACGAAAATTAGTTATAAATGCGGCGATGCATTCATTTCTGGGATAAATTGAATGCCTCTCCGTTGACTTCAATGTGTGGATCTCTGAATACTTATAGAGACATCCAGGGAGTGGCTGCAAAAGATTTTTACAGACTGCCCTTAAAAAAGACCAACATTAATTACCTATGCGGCGGTGCTTTGATTTCTGGAGTAAAGTGAATGCCTCTCCGTTGATTTTAGAATGCGTAAATCTAAAGGATTATGAAGACATCCAAGAAAAAACTGCGAAAATGCCTTTACAGTATATTTCAACAAATGAAGAAAATTAATTATAAATGTTGCGGTGCATTCATTTCTAGGCTAAAGTGAATGCATCTCCGTTGATTTCAATGTATGTATCTCTGAATATTTGTAGAGACATCCAGGAAGAGATTGCAAAAGATTTTTACAGACTGTCCCGAAAAAAGACCAACATTAATTACTTATGCGGCGGTGCATTCATTTCTGGAGTAAAGTGAATGCATCTCCGTTGACTTGAATGTGTGTATTTCTAAATAATTAGAGAGACATCCAAGAAGAAACTGCGAAAGGTTTTTACAGACTGTACCGACAAAAGACGAAATTTAATTATTTATACAGAGGTGCATTCATTTCTGGAGTAAAGTTAATGCCT
Source organism: Maratus michaelseni (assembly GCA_963931845.1). Taxonomy (NCBI): domain Eukaryota; kingdom Metazoa; phylum Arthropoda; class Arachnida; order Araneae; family Salticidae; genus Maratus; species Maratus michaelseni. The sequence goes on along the minus strand of OZ007600.1, from coordinate 259,482,934 downwards.
CTCCATTGATTTTAGAATGCGTAAATCTAAAGGAATATGAAGACATCCAAAAAAAAACTGCGAAAATGCCTTTACAGTATATTTCAACAAATGAAGAAAATTATTTATTTATGCGGCGGTGCATTCATTTCTGGTCTAAAGTGAATGCATCTCCGTTGACTTGAATGTGTGTATTTCTGAATAATTATAGAGATATCCAAGAAGAAACTGCGAAAGATTTTTACAGACTGTACCGACAAAAGACGAAATTTAATTATTAATGCGGAGGTGCATTCATTTCTGGACTAAAGTGAAAACTTCACCGTAAACTATAATAAGGGACACTCTGAATACACTTAAAGGCATCCTAGAAAAAATTGCGAAAAATCTTGAACGGAATACCTCGACAAAAAACCAAAATTAGTTATAAATGCGGCGATGCATTCATTTCTGGGATAAATTGAATGCCTCTCCGTTGACTTCAATGTGTGGATCTCTGACTACTTATAGAGACATCCAGGAAGAGTCTGCGAAAGATTTTTACAGACTACACCGACAAAAGACGAAATTTAATTATTTATGCGGCGGTGCATTCATTTCTGGACTAAAGTGAACGCATCTCCGTAAACTATAATATGAGACACTCTGAATACACTTAAAGGCATCCTAGAAAAATTTGCGAAAAATCTTGAACGGAATACCTCGACAAAAAACCAAAATTAGTTATAAATGCGGCGATGCATTCATTTATGGGATTAATTGAATGCCTCTCCGTTGACTTAAATGTGTGGATCTCTGAATACTTATAGAGACATCCAGGAAGAGTCTGCGAAAGATTTTTACAGACTGCACCGACAAAAGACGAAATTTAATTATTTATGCGGTGGTGCATTCACTTCTGGACTAAAGTGAATGCATCTCCGAAAACTATAATATGAGACACTCTGAATACACTTAAAGGCATGCAAGAAGGATTTGCGAAATATCTTGAACAGAATACTTCGACAAAAGTCAAAAATTAGTTATAAATGCGGCGGTGCATTCATTTCTGGGCTAAAGTGAATGCATCTCCGTTGATTTTAGAATGCGTAAATCTAAAGGATTATGAAGACATCCAAGAAAAAACTGCGAAAATGCCTTTACAGTATATTTCAACAAATGAAGAAAATTAATTATAAATGTGGCGGTGCATTCATTTCTCGGCTAAAGTTAATACATCTCCGTTGACTTCAATGTGTGTCTGAATATTTATAGAGACATCCAGGAAGAGGCTGCAAAAGATTTTTACAGACTGCCCCGAAAAAAGACCAACATTAATTACCTATGCGGCGGTGCATTCATTTCTGGACTAAAGTGAATGCATCTCCGTTGACTTGAATGTGTGTATTTCTGAATAATTAGAGAGACATCCAAGAAGAAACTGCGAAAGATTTTTACAGACTGTACCGAGAAAAGACGAAATTTAATTATTTATGCGGAGGTGCATCCATTTCTGGACTAAAGTGAATGCTTCTTCGTAAACTCTAATAAGGGACACTCTGAATACACTTAAAGGCATCCTAGAAAAAATTGCGAAAAATCTTGAACGGAATACCTCGACAAAAAACCAAAATTAGTTATAAATGCGGCGATGCATTCATTTCTGGGATAAATTGAATGCCTCTCCGCTGACTTCAATGTGTGGATCTCTGAATACTTATAGATACATCCAGGAAGAGTCTGCGAAAGACTTTTACAGACTACACCGACAAAAGACGAAATTTAATTATTTATGCGGCGGTGCAATCATTTCTGGACTAAAGTGAACGCATCTCCGTAAACTATAATATGAGACACTCTGAATACACTTAAAGGCATCCTAGAAATTTTGCGAAAAATCTTGAACGGAATACCTCGACAAAAAACCAAAATTAGTTATAAATGCGGCGATGCATTCATTTCTGGGATAAATTGAATGCCTCTCCGTTGACTTCAATGTGTGGATCTCTGAATACTTATAGAGACATCCAGGAAGTGGCTGCAAAAGATTTTTACAGACTGCCCCGAAAAAAGACCAACATTAATTACCTATGCGGAGGTGCATTCATTTCTGGAGTAAAGTGAATGCCTCTCCGTTGATTTTAGAATGCGTAAATCTAAAGGATTATGAAGACATCCAAGAAAAAACTGCGAAAATGCCTTCACAGTATATTTCAACAAATGAAGAAAATTAATTATTTATGCGGCGGTGCATTCATTTCTGGACTAAAGTGAATGCTGCTCCGTAAACTATAATAAGGGACACTCTGAATACACTTAAAGGCATCCTAGAAAAAATTGCGAAAAATCTTCAAAGGAAATACCTCGACAAAAAACCAAAATTAGTTATAAATACGGCGATCCATTCATTTCTGGGATAAATTGAATGCCTCTCCGTTGACTTCAATGTGTGTATCTCTGAATACTTATAGAGACATCCAGGAAGAGTCTGCGAAAGATTTTTACAGACTGCACCGACAAAAGACGAAATTTAATTATTTATGCGGCGGTGCATTGATTTCTGGACTAAAGTGAACGCATCTCCGTAAACTATAGTATGAGACACTCTGAATACACTTAAAGGCATGCAAGAAGGATTTGCGAAATATCTTGAAATAATTCAACGAAATACATCGACAAAAGTAAAAAATTAGTTATAAATGTGGCGGTGCATTCATTTCTCGGCTAAAGTGAATGCATCTCCGTTGACTTCAATGTATGTATCTCTAAATATTTGTAGAGCTATCTAGGAAGAAACTGCAAAAGATTTTTACAGACTGTTCCGAAAAAAGACCAACATTAATTACTTATGCGGCGGTGCATTCATTTCTGGAGTAAAGTGAATGCCTCTCCGTTGATTTTAGAATGCGTAAATCTAAACGAATATGATGACATCCAAGAAAAACTGCGAAAATGCCTTTACAGTATATTTCAGCAAATGAAGAAAATTAATTATTTATACGGCGGTGCATTCATTTCTGGACTAAAGTGAATGCATCTCCAAAAATTATAATAAGAGATTCTCAAATTACACTTAAAGGCATGCAACAAGGATTTGCGAAACATCTTGAACACAATACTTCGAAAAAAGACGGAAATGAGTTATAAATGCAGCGGTGCATTCATTTCTGACCTAAAGTGAATGCATCTCCGTTGACTTGAATGTGTGTATTTCTGAATAATTAGACAGACATCCAAGAAGAAACTGCGAAAGATTTTTACAGACTGTACCGACAAAAGACGAAATTTAATTATTTATGCGGAGGTGCATTAAATCTGGAGTAAAGTGATGCTTCTCCGTTGACTATAGAATGCGTAAATCTAAAGGATTATGAAGACATCCAAGAAAAAACTGCAAAAATGCCTTTACAGTATATTTCAACAAATGAAGAAAATTAATTATTTATGCGGCGGTGCATTCATTTCTGGACTAAAGTGAATGCATCTCCGTTGACTTGAATGTGTGTATTTCTGAATAATTAGAGAGACATCCAAGAAGAAACTGCGAAATATTTTTACCGACTGTACCGACAAAAGACGAAATTTAATTATTTATGCGGAGGTGCATTCATTTCTGGACTAAAGTGAATGCTTCTCCGTAAACTATAATAAGGGACACTCTGAATACACTTAAAGGTATCCTAGAAAAAATTGCGAAAAATCTTGAACGGAATACCTCGACAAAAAACCAAAATTAGTTATAAATGCGGCGATGCATTCATTTCTGGGATAAATTGAATGCCTCTCCGTTGACTTCAATGTGTGTATCTCTGAATACTTATAGAGACATTCAGGAAGAGTCTGCGAAAGATTTTTACAGACTGCACCGACAAAAGACGGAATTTAATTATTTATGCGGCGGTGCATTCATTTCTGGACTAAAGTGAATGCATCTCCGTAAACTATAATATGAGACACTCTGAATACACTTAAAGGCATGCAAGAAGGATTTGCGAAATATCTTGAACTAATTCAACGAAATACTTCGACGAAAGTCAAAAATTAGTTATAAATGCGGCGGTGCATTCATTTCTCGGCTAAAGTGAATGCATCTCCGTTGACTTCAATGTGTGTATCTCTGAATATTTATAGAGACATCCAGGAAGAGGCTGCAAAAGATTTTTGCAGACTGCCCCGAAAAAAGACCAACATTAATTACTTATGCGGCGGTGCATTCATTTCTGGAGTAAAGTGAATGCCTCTCCGTTGATTTTAGAATGTGCAAATCTAAAGGATTATGAAGACATCCAAGAAAAAACTGCGAAAATGCCTTTACAGTATATTTCAACAAATGAAGAAAATTAATTATTTATGCGGCGGTGCATTCATTTCTGGACTAAAGTGAATGCATCTCCGTAAATTATAATAAGAGACACTCTAAATACACTTAAAGGCATGCAAGAAGGATTTGCGAAACATCTTGAACAGAATACTTCGAAAAAAGACGAAAATTATTTATAAATGCAGCGGTGCATTCATTTCTGGGCTAAAGTGAATTGATCTCCGTTGCCTGCAATGTGCGTATCTCTGAATATTTACAGAGACATCCAGGAAGAGACTGCAAAAGATTTTTACAGACTGCACCGAAAAAATACCAACATTAATTACTTATGCGGCGGTGCATTCATTTCTGGAATAAAGTGAATGCCTCTCCGTTGACTTTAGAATGCGTAAATCTAAACGAATATGATGACATCCAAGAAAAACTGCGAAAATGCCTTTACAGTATATTTCAGCAAATGAAGAAAATTAATTATTTATACGGCGGTGCATTCATTTCTGGACTAATGTGAATGCATCTCCGTAAATTATAATAAGAGACTCTCTAAATACACTTAAAGGCATGCAACAAGGATTTGCGAAACATCTTGAACATAATACTTCGAAAAAAGACGAAAATGAGTTATAAATGCAGCGGTGCATTCATTTCTGACCTAAAGTGAATGCATCTCCGTTGACTTGAATGTGTGTATTTCTGAATAATTCGAGAGACATCCAAGAAGAAACTGCGAAAGATTTTTACAGACTGTACCGACAAAAGACGAAATTTAATTATTTATGCGGAGGTGCATTAAATCTGGAGTAAAGTGATGCTTCTCCGTTGACTATAGAATGCGTAAATCTAAAGGATTATGAAGACATCCAAGAAAAAACTGCAAAAATGCCTTTACAGTATATTTCAACAAATGAAGAAAATTAATTATTTATGCGGCGGTGCATTCATTTCTGGACTAAAGTGAATGCATCTCCGTTGACTTGAATGTGTGTATTTCTGAATAATTATAGAGACATCCAAGAAGAAACTGCGAAAGATTTTTACAGACTGTACCGACAAAAGACGAAATTTAATTATTAATGCGGAGGTGCATTCATTTCTGGACTAAAGTGAATGCTTCTCCGTAAACTATAATAAGGGACACTCTGAATACACTTAAAGGTATCCTAGAAAAAATTGCGAAAAATCTTGAACGGAATACCTCGACAAAAAACCAAAATTAGTTATAAATGCGGCGATGCATTCATTTCTGGGATAAATTGAATGCCTCTCCGTTGACTTCAATGTGTGTATCTCTGAATACTTATAGAGACATTCAGGAAGAGTCTGCGAAAGATTTTTACAGACTGCCCCGAAAAAAGACCAACATTAATTACTTATGCGGCGGTGCATTCATTTCTGGAGTAAAGTGAATGCCTCTCCGTTGACTTTAGAATGCGTAAATCTAAACGATTATGAAGACATCAAAGAAAAAACTGCAAAAATGCCTTTACAGTATATTTCAACAAATGAAGAAAATTAATTATTTATGCGGCGGTGCATTCATTTCTGGACTGAAGTGAATGCATCTCCGTTGACTTGAATGTGTGTATTTCTGAATAATTATAGAGACATCCAAGAAGAAACTGCGAAAGATTTTTACAGACTGTACCGACAAAAGACGAAATTTAATTATTAATGCGGAGGTGCATTCATTTCTGGACTAAAGTGAAAACTTCACAGTAAACTATAATAAGGGACACTCTGAATACACTTAAAGGCATCCTAGAAAAAATTGCGAAAAATCTTGAACGGAATACCTCGACAAAAAACCAAAATTAGTTATAAATGCGGCGATGCATTCATTTCTGGGATAAATTGAATGCCTCTCCGTTGACTTCAATGTGTGTATCTGTGAATACTTATAGAGACATCCAGGAAGAGTCTGCGAAAGATTTTTACAGACTGCACCGACAAAAGACGAATTTTAATTATTTATGCGGTGGTGCATTCACTTCTGGACTAAAGTGAATGCATCTCCGAAAACTATAATATGAGACACTCTGAATACACTTAAAGGCATTCAAGAAGGATTTGCGAAATATCTGGAACTAATTCAACGAAATACTTCGACAAAAGTCAAAAATTAGTTATAAATGCGGCGGTGCATTCATTTCTAGGCTTAAGTGAATGCATCTCCGTTGACTTCAATGTATGTATCTCTGAATATTTGTAGAGACATCCAGGAAGAGATTGCAAAAGATTTTAACAGACTGTCCCGAAAAAAGACCAACATTAATTACTTATGCGGCGGTGCATTCATTTCTGGGATAAATTGAATGCCTCTCCGTTGACTTCAATGTTTGGATCTCTGAATACTTATAGAGACATCCAGGAAGAGTCTGCGAAAGATTTTTACAGACTACACCGACAAAAGACGAAATTTAATTATTTATGCGGCGGTGCATTCATTTCTAGACTAAAGTGAACGCATCTCCGTAAACTATAATATGAGACACTCTGAATACACTTAAAGGCATCCTAGAAAACTTTGCGAAAAATCTTGAACGGAATACCTCGACAAAAAACCAAAATTAGTTATAAATGCGGCGATGCATTCATTTATGGGATAAATTGAATGCCTCTCCGTTGACTTCAATGTGTGGATCTCTGAATACTTATAGAGACATCCAGGAAGAGTCTGCGAAAGATTTTTACAGACTGCACCGACAAAAGACGAAATTTAATTATTTATGCGGTGGTGCATTCACTTCTGGACTAAAGTGAATGCATCTCCGAAAACTATAATATGAGACACTCTGAATACACTTAAAGGCATGCAAGAAGGATTTGCGAAATATCTTGAACTAATTCAACGAAATACTTCGACAAAAGTCAAAAATTAGTTATAAATGCGGCGGTGCATTCATTTCTAGGCTAAAGTGAATGCATCTCCGTTGACTTCAATGTATGTATCTCTGAATATTTGTAGTGACATCCAGGAAGAGACTGCAAAAGATTTTTACAGACTGTACCGAAAAAAGACCAACATTAATTACTTATGCGGCGGTGCATTCATTTCTGGAGTAAAGTGAATACATCTCCGTTGACTTGAATGTGTGTATTTCTGAATAATTAGAGAGACATCCAAGAAGAAACTGCGAAAGATTTTTACAGACTGCACCGACAAAAGACGAAAATTAATTATTTATGCGGCGGTGCATTCATTTCTGAGACTAAAGTGAATGCATCTCCGTAAACTACAATATGAGACACTCTGAATACACTTAAAGGCATGCAAGAAGGATTTGCGAAATATCTTGAAAAGAATACTTCGACAAAAGTCAAAAATTAGTTATAAATGCGGCGGTGCATTCATTTCTGGGCTAAAGTGAATGCATCTCCGTTGATTTTAGAATGCGTAAATCTAAAGGATTATGAAGACATCCAAGAAAAAACTGCGAAAATGCCTTTACAGTATATTTCAACAAATGAAGAAAATTAATTATAAATGTGGCGGTGCATTCATTTCTAGGCTAAAGTGAATGCATCTCCGTTGACTTCAATGTATGTATCTCTGAATATTTGTAGAGACATTCAGGAAGAGATTGCAAAAGATTTTTACAGACTGTCCCGAAAAAAGACCAACATTAATTACTTATGCGGCGGTGCATTCATTTCTGGTGTAAAGTGAATGCATCTCCGTTGACTTGAATGTGTGTATTTCTAAATAATTAGAGAGACATCCAAGAAGAAACTGCGAAAGATTTTTACAGACTGCACCGACAAAAGACGAAATTTAATTATTTATGCAGAGGGGCATTCATTTCTGGAGTAAAGTTAATGCCTCTCCATTGATTTTAGAATGCGTAAATCTAAAGGAATATGAAGACATCCAAAAAAAAACTGCGAAAATGCCTTTACAGTATATTTCAACAAATGATGAAAATTAATTATTTATGCGGCGGTGCATTCATTTCTGAGACTAAAGTGAATGCATCTCCGTAAACTACAATATGAGACACTCTGAATACACTTAAAGGCATCCTAGAAAAAATTGCGAAAAATCTTGAACAGAATACTTCGACAAAAGTCAAAAATGAGTTATAAATGCGGCGGTGCATTCATTTCTGGGCTAAAGTGAATGCATCTCCGTTGACTTGAATGTGTGTATTTCTGAATAATTAGAGAAACATCCAAGAAGAAACTGCGAAAGATTTTTACAGACTGCACCGACAAAAGACGAAATTTAATTATTTATGCGGAGGTGCATTCATTTCTGGACTAAAGTGAATGCTTCTCCGTAAACTATAATAAGGGACACTCTGAATACACTTAAAGGCATCCTAGAAAAAATTGCGAAAAATCTTGAACGGAATACCTCGACAAAAAACCAAAATTAGTTATAAATGCGGCGATGCATTCATTTCTGGGATAAATTGAATGCCTCTCCGTTGATTTCAATGTGTGTATCTCTGAATACTTATAGAGACATCCAGGAAGAGTCTGCGAAAGACTTTTACAGGCTACACCGACAAAAGACGAAATTTAATTATTTATGCGGCGGTGCATTCATTTCTAGACTAAAGTGAACGCATCTCCGTAAACTATAATATGAGACACTCTGAATACACTTAAAGGCATCCTAGAAAAATTTGCGAATAATCTTGAACGGAATACCTCGACAAAAAACCAAAATTAGTTATAAATGCGGCGATGCATTCATTTATGGGATAAATTGAATGCCTCTCCGTTGACTTCAATGTGTGGATCTCTGAATACTTATAGAGACATCCAGGAAGAGTCTGCGAAAGATTTTTACAGACTGCACCGACAAAAGACGAAATTTAATTATTTATGCGGTGGTGCATTCACTTCTTGACTAAAGTGAATGCATCTCCGAAAACTATAATATGAGACACTCTGAATACACTTAAAGGCATGCAAGAAGGATTTGCGAAATATCTTGAACTAATTCAACGAAATACTTCGACAAAAGTCAAAAATTAGTTATAAATGCGGCGGTGCATTCATTTCTAGGCTAAAGTGAATGCATCTCCGTTGATTTCAATGTATGTATCTCTGAATATTTGTAGTGACATCCAGGAAGAGACTGCAAAAGATTTTTACAGACTGTACCGAAAAAAGACCAACATTAATTACTTATGCGGCGGTGCATTCATTTCTGGAGTAAAGTGAATACATCTCCGTTGACTTGAATGTGTGTATTTCTGAATAAATAGAGAGACATCCAAGAAGAAACTGCGAAAGATTTTTACAGACTGCACCGACAAAAGACGAAATTTAATTATTTATGCAGAGGTGCATTCATTTCTGGAGTAAAGTGAATGCCTCTCCATTGATTTTTGAATGCGTAAATCTAAAGGAATATGAAGACATCCAAAGAAAAACTGCGAAAATGCCTTTACAGTATATTTCATCAAATGAAGAAAATTAATTATTTATGCGGCGGTGCATTCATTTCTGAGACTAAAGTGAATGCATCTCCGTACACTACAATATGAGACACTCTGAATACACTTAAAGGCATGCAAGAAGGATTTGCGAAATATCTTGAACAGAATACTTCGACATAAGTCAAAAATTAGTTATAAATGCGGCGGTGCATTCATTTCTGGGCTAAAGTGAATGCATCTCCGTTGATTTTCGAATGCGTAAATCTAAAGGATTATGAAGACATCCAAGAAAAAACTGCGAAAATGGCTTTACAGTATATTTCAACAAATGAAGAAAATTAATTATAAATGTGGCGGTGCATTCATTTCTAGGCTAAAGTGAATGCATCTCCGTTGACTTCAATGTATGTATCTCTGAATATTTGTAGAGTCATCCAGGAAGAGATTGCAAAAGATTTTTACAGACTGTCCCGAAAAAAGACCAACATTAATTTCTTATGCGGCGGTGCATTCATTTCTGGTGTAAAGTGAATGCATCTCCGTTGACTTGAATGTGTGTATTTCTAAATAATTAGAGAGACATCCAAGAAGAAACTGCGAATGATTTTTACAGACTGCACCGACAAAAGACGAAATTTAATTATTTATGCAGAGGGGCATTCATTTCTGGAGTAAAGTTAATGCCTCTCCATTGATTTTAGAATGCGTAAATCTAAAGGAATATGAAGACATCCAAAAAAAAACTGCGAAAATGCCTTTACAGTATATTTCAACAAATGACGAAAATTAATTATTTATGCGGTGGTGCATTCATTTCTGAGACTAAAGTGAATGCATCTCCGTAAACTACAATATGAGACACTCTGAATACACTTAAAGGCATCCTAGAAAAAATTGCGAAAAATCTTGAACAGAATACTTCGACAAAAGTCATAAATGAGTTATAAATGCGGCGGTGCATTCATTTCTGGGCTAAAGTGAATGCATCTCCGTTGACTTGAATGTGTGTATTTCTGAATAATTAGAGAAACATCCAAGAAGAAACTGCGAAAGATTTTTACAGACTGCACCGACAAAAGACGAAATTTAATTATTTATGCGGAGGTGCATTAATTTCTTGACTAAAGTGAATGCTTCTCCGTAAACTATAATAAGGGACACTCTGAATACACTTAAAGGCATCCTAGAAAAAATTGCGAAAAATCTTGAACGGAATACCTCGACAAAAAACCAAAATTAGTTATAAATGCGGCGATGCATTCATTTCTGGGATAAATTGAATGCCTCTCCGTTGATTTCAATGTGTGTATCTCTGAATACTTATAGAGACATCCAGGAAGAGTCTGCGAAAGACTTTTACAGACTACACCGACAAAAGACGAAATTTAATTATTTATGCGGCGGTGCAATCATTTCTGGACTAAAGTGAATGCTTCTCCGTAAACTATAATATGAGACACTCTGAATACACTTAAAGGCATCCTAGAAAAATTTGCGAAAAATCTTGAACGGAATACCTCGACAAAAAACCAAAATTAGTTATAAATGCGGCGATGCATTCATTTCTGGGATAAATTGAATGCCTCTCCGTTGATTTCAATGTGTGTATCTCTGAATACTTATAGAGACATCCAGGAAGAGTCTGCGACAGATTTTTACAGACTGCACCGACAAAAGACGAAATTTAGTCGGTGCATTCATTTCTGGAGTAAAGTGAATGCCTCTCCGTTGACTTTAGAATGCGTAAATCTAAAGGATTATGAAGACATCAAAGAAAAAACTGCAAAAATGCCTTTACAGTATATTTCATCAAATGAAGAAAATTAATTATTTATGCGGCGGTGCATTCATTTCTGGACTAAAGTGAATGCATCTCCGTTGACTTGAATGTGTGTATTTCTGAATAATTATAGAGACATCCAAGAAGAAACTGCGAAAGATTTTTACAGACTGTACCGACAAAAGACGAAATTTAATTATTAATGCGGAGGTGCATTCATTTCTGGACTAAAGTGAAAACTTCACCGTAAACTATAATAAGGGACACTCTGAATACACTTAAAGGCATCCTAGAAAAAATTGCGAAAAATCTTGAAAGGAATACCTTGACAAAAAACCAAAATTAGTTATAAATGCGGCGATGCATTCATTTCTGGGATAAATTGAATGCCTCTCCGTTGACTTCAACGTGTGTATCTCTGAATACTTATAGAGACATCCAGAAAGAGTCTGCGAAAGATTTTTACAGACTACACCGACAAAAGACGAAATTTAATTATTTATGCGGCGGTGCATTCATTTCTGGACTAAAGTGAATGCATCTCCGAAAACTATAATATGAGACACTCTGAATACACTTAAAAGCATGCAAGAAGGATTTGCGAAATATCTTGAACTAATTCAACGAAATACTTCGACAAAAGTCAAAAATTAGTTATAAATGTGGCGGTGCATTCATTTCTCGGCTGAAGTGAATGCATCTCCGTTGACTTCAATGTATGTATCTCTGAATATTTGTAGAGACATCCAGGAAGAGACTGCAAAAGGTTTTTACAGACTGTCCCGAAAAAAGACCAACATTAATTACTTATGCGGCGGTGCATTCATTTCTGGAGTAAAGTGAAAGCCTCTCCGTTGATTTTAGAATGCGTAAATCTAAAGGAATATGAAGACATCCAAGAAAAACTGCGAAAATGCCTTTAAAGTATAATTCAACAAATGAAGAAAATTAATTATTTATGCGGCGGTGCATTCATTTCTGGACTAAAGTGAATGCATCTCCGTAAACTATAATATGAGACACTCTGAATACTCTTAAAGGCATGCAAGAAGGATTTGTGAAATATCTTGAACAGAATACTTCGACAAAAGTCAAAAATTAGTTATAAATGCGGCTTTGCATTCATTTCTCGGCTAAAGTTAATACATCTCCGTTGACTTCAATGTGTGTATTTCTGAATAATTAGAGAGACATCCAAGAAGAAACTGCGAAAGATTTTTACAGACTGTACCGACAAAAGACGAAATTTAATTATTTATGCGGAGGTGCATTAAATCTGGAGTAAAGTGATGCTTCTCCGTTGACTATAGAATGCGTAAATCTAAAGGATTATGAGGACAACCAAGAAAAAACTGCAAAAATGCCTTTACAGTATATTTCAACAAATGAAGAAAATTAATTATTTATGCGGCGGTACATTCATTTCTGGACTAAAGTGAATGCATCTCCGTTGACTTGAATGTGTGTATTTCTGAATAATTAGAGAGACATCCAAGAAGAAACTGCGAAATATTTTTACCGACTGTACCGACAAAAGACGAAATTTAATTATTTATGCGGAGGTGCATTCATTTCTGGACTAAAGTGAATGCTTCTCCGTAAACTATAATAAGGGACACTCTGATTACACTTAAAGGTATCCTAGAAAAAATTGCGAAAAATCTTGAACGGAATACCTTGACAAAAATCCAAAATTAGTTATAAATGCGGCGATGCATTCATTTCTGGGATAAATTGAATGCCTCTCCGTTGACTTCAATGTGTGTATCTCTGAATACTTATAGAGACATTCAGGAAGAGTCTGCGAAAGATTTTTACAGACTGCACCGACAAAAGACGGAATTTAATTATTTATGCGGCGGTGCATTCATTTCTGGACTAAAGTGAATGCATCTCCGTAAACTATAATATGAGACACTCTGAATACACTTAAAGGCATGCAAGAAGGATTTGCGAAATATCTTGAACTAATTCAACGAAATACTTCGACAAAAGTCAAAAATTAGTTATAAATGCGGCGGTGCATTCATTTCTCGGCTAAAGTGAGTGCATCTCCGTTGACTTCAATGTGTGTATCTCTGAATATTTATAGAGACATCCAGGAAGAGGCTGCAAAAGATTTTTACAGACTGACCCGAAAAAAGACCAACATTAATTACTTATGCGGCGGTGCATTCATTTCTGGAGTAAAGTGAATGCCTCTCCGTTGACTTTAGAATGCGTAAATCTAAAGGATTATGAAGACATCTAAGAAAAAACTGCAAAAATGCCTTTACAGTATATTTCAACAAATGAAGAAAATTAATTATTTATGCGACGGTGCATTCATTTCTGGACTAAAGTGAATGCATCTCCGTTGACTTGAATGTGTGTATTTCTGAATAATTAGAGAGACATCCAAGAAGAAACTGCGAAAGATTTTTACAGACTGCACCGACAAAAGAACAACATAATTACTTATGCGGCGGTGCATTCATTTCTGGAGTAAAGTGAATGCCTCTCCGTTGACTTTAGCATGCGTAAATCTAAAGGTTTATGAAGACATCCAAGAAAAAACTGCGAAAATGCCTTTACAGTATATTTCAACAAATGAAGAAAATTAATTATTTATGCGGCGGTGCATTCATTTCTGGACTAAAGTGAATGCATCCCCGTTGACTTGAATGTGTGTATTTCTGAATAATTAGAGAGACATCCAAGAAGAAACTGCGAAACATTTTTACAGACTGCACCGACAAAAGACGAAATTTAATTATTTATGCGGAGGTGCATTCATTTCTGGAGTAAAGTGAATGCCTCTCCGTTGATTTTAGAATGCGTAAATCTAAAGGAATATGAAGACATCCAAGAAAAAACTGCGAAAATGCCTTTACAGTATATTTCAACAAATGAAGAAAATTAATTATTTATGCGGCGGTGCATTCATTTCTGGACTAAAGTGAATGCATCCCCGTTGACTTGAATGTGTGTATTTCTGAATAATTAGAGAGACATCCAAGAAGAAACTGCGAAACATTTTTACAGACTGCACCGACAAAAGACGAAATTTAATTATGTATGCGGAGGTGCATTCATTTCCGGAGTAAAGTGAATGCCTCTCCGTTGATTTTGGAATGCGTAAATCTAAAGGAATATGAAGACATCCAAGAAAAAACTGCGAAAATGCCTTTACAGTATATTTCAACAAATGAAGAAAATTAATTATTTATGCGGTGGTGCATTCATTTCCGGACTAAAGTGAATGCATCTCCGTAAACTACAATATGAGACACTCTGAATACATTTAAAGGCATGCATGAAGGATTTGCGAAATATCTTGAAGAGAATACTTCGACAAAAGTCAAAAATTAGTTATAAATGCGGCGGTGCATTCATTTCTGGGCTAAAGCGAATGCATCTCCGTTGACTTGAATGTGTGTATTTCTGAATAATTAGAGAGACATCCAAGAAGAAACTGCGAAAGATTTTTACAGACTGCACCGACAAAAGACGAAATTTAATTATTTATGCGGAGGTGCATTCATTTCTGGACTAAAGTGAATGCTTCTCCGTAAACTATAATAAGGGACACTCTGAATACACTTAAAGGCATGCAAGAAGGATTTGCGAAATATCTTGAACTAATTCAACGAAATACTTCGACAAAAGTCAAAAATTAGTTATAAATGCGGCGATGCATTCATTTCTGGGATAAATTGAATGCCTCTCCGTTGACTTCAATGTGTGTATCTCTGAATACTTATAGAGACATCCAGGAAGAGTCTGCGAAAGATTTTTACAGACTGCACCGACAAAAGACGAAATTTAGTCGGTGCATTCATTTCTGGAGTAAAGTGAATGCCTCTCCGTTGACTTTAGAATGCGTAAATCTGAAGGATTATGAAGACATCCAAGAAAAAACTGCAAAAATGCCTTTACAGTATATTTCAACAAATGAAGAAAATTAATTATTTATGCGGCGGTGCATTCATTTCTGAGACTAAAGTGAATGCATCTCCGTAAACTACAATATGAGACACTCTGAATACACTTAATGGCATGCAAGAAGGATTTGCGAAATATCTTGAACAGAATACTTCGACAAAAGTCAAAAATTAGTTATAAATGCGGCGGTGCATTCATTTCTGGGCTAAAGTGAATGCATCTCCGTTGACTTGAATGTGTGTATTTCTGAATAATTAGAGAGACATCCAAGAAGAAACTGCGAAAGATTTTTACAGACTGTACCGACAAAAGACCAAATTTAATTATTAATGCGGAGGTGCATTCATTTCCGGACTAAAGTGAAATCTTCACCGTAAACTAAAATAAGGGACACTCTGAATACACTTAAAGGCATCCTAGAAAAAATTGCGAAAAATCTTG
Source organism: Maratus michaelseni (assembly GCA_963931845.1). Lineage (NCBI taxonomy): Eukaryota > Metazoa > Arthropoda > Arachnida > Araneae > Salticidae > Maratus > Maratus michaelseni. The sequence continues at coordinate 259,467,120 of OZ007600.1, read as the reverse complement.
AACGGAATACCTCGACAAAAAACCAAAATTAGTTATAAATGCGGCGATGCATTCATTTCTGGGATAAATTGAATGCCTCTCCGTTGACTTCAATGTGTGTATCTCTGAATACTTATAGAGACATCCAGAAAGAGTCTGCGAAAGATTTTTACAGACTACACCGACAAAAGACGAAATTTAATTATTTATGCGGCGGTGCATTCATTTCTGGACTAAAGTGAACGCATCTCCGGAAACTATAATATGAGACACTCTGAATACACTTAAAAGCATGCAAGAAGGATTTGCGAAATATCTTGAACTAATTCAACGAAATATTTCGACAAAAGTCAAAAATTAGTTATAAATGTGGCGGTGCATTCATTTCTCGGCTAAAGTGAATGAATCTCCGTTGACTTCAATGTATGTATCTCTGAATATTTGTAGAGACATCCAGGAAGAGACTGCAAAAGATTTTACAGACTGTCCCGAAAAAAGACCAACATTAATTACTTATGCGGCGGTGCATTCATTTCTGGAGTAAAGTGAATGCCTCTCCGTTGATTTTAGAATGCGTAAATCTAAAGGAATATGAAGACATCCAAGAAAAACTGCGAAAATGCCTTTAAAGTATAATTCAACAAATGAAGAAAATTAATTATTTATGCGGCGGTGCATTCATTTCTGGACTAAAGTGAATGCATCGCCGTAAACTATAATATGAGACACTCTGAATAAAATTAAAGGCATGCAAGAAGGATTTTTGAAATATCTTGAACAGAATACTTCGACAAAAGTCAAAAATTAGTTATAAATGCGGCGGTGCATTCATTTCTCGGCTAAAGTGAATACATCTCCGTTGACTTCAATGTGTGTCTGAATATTTATAGAGACATCCAGGAAGAGGCTGCAAAAGATTTTTACAGACTGCCCCGAAAAAAGACCAACATTAATTACCTATGCGGCGGTGCATTCATTTCTGGAGTAAAGTGAATGCCTCTCCGTTGATTTTAGAATGCGTAAATCTAAAGGATTATGAAGACATCCAAGACAAGTTGGAAATTGTACGTCAAACGTTACAAACGAGGTGCGTTCGTACGCACGTTTTAGAATTAAATTCATGATATCCCGTGCGTAGAACGGCTTAAACAGCTAGTTAAGTTTATATTTTATGACACTGTTCATACAAATATCTTAACTAGTTATATAAATATTCAGATATATATGTATCAGCTAGTTATATAAATATTCAGATCTTGATGATTTTTAATTCTGTGAAATGAATTATATCGTCTGCAGATTAATTTCTGTCATAAAATAAGTTTCTCGGTCGCTTGACGATTTAACATCCATCGGAAGCTCCTCTAACAAGAAAGCACCGATTTTTAAAAAAAAAATCAAATTTCTTAATAAATATTTTTATTAATATCTCCTAAAGTTTTGATTCGATTTTAATAAAATTTGAAATGTCTCGACAAAATTCTGCAAAGATAATATATTTAAAATTGCAAACCATTTGGTTGGGTAGTTTTTGCGTTGTTATATGCGGACAGACAGACAGACGGACGGACAGACAGACAGACGGACGGACAGACGGACGGACCAAACGACGACTATAGGTGCTACGTATTTATATAATTACGAACGCACCTAAAAAAACTGGGAAAATGCCTTTACAGTATATTTCAACAAACGAAAAAAATTAATTATTTATACGGCGGTGCATTCATTTCTGGACTAAAGTGAATGCATCTCCGTAAACTATAATATGAGACACTCTGAATACACTTAAAGGCATCCTAGAAAAATTTGCGAAAAATCTTGAACGGAATACCTCGACAAAAAACCAAAATTAGTTATAAATGCGGCGATGCATTCATTTCTGGGATAAATTGAATGCCTCTCCGTTGACTTCAATGTGTGGATCTCTGAATACTTATAGAGACATCCAGGAAGTGGCTGCAAAAGATTTTTACAGACTGCCCTTAAAAAAGACCAACATTAATTACCTATGCGGCGGTGCTTTGATTTCTGGAGTAAAGTGAATGCCTCTCCGTTGATTTTAGAATGCGTAAATCTAAAGGATTATGAAGACATCCAAGAAAAAACTGCGAAAATGACTTTACAGTATATTTCAACAAATGAAGAAAATTAATTATAAATGTTGCGGTGCATTCATTTCTAGGCTAAAGTGAATGCATCTCCGTTGATTTCAATGTATGTATCTCTGAATATTTGTAGAGACATCCAGGAAGAGATTGCAAAAGATTTTTACAGACTGTCCCGAAAAAAGACCAACATTAATTACTTATGCGGCGGTGCATTCATTTCTGGAGTAAAGTGAATGCATCTCCGTTGACTTGAATGTGTGTATTTCTAAATAATTAGAGAGACATCCAAGAAGAAACTGCGAAAGGTTTTTACAGACTGTACCGACAAAAGACGAAATTTAATTATTTATACAGAGGTGCATTCATTTCTGGAGTAAAGTTAATGCCTCTCCATTGATTTTAGAATGCGTAAATCTAAAGGAATATGAAGACATCCAAAAAAAAACTGCGAAAATGCCTTTACAGTATATTTCAACAAATGAAGAAAATTATTTATTTATGCGGCGGTGCATTCATTTCTGGTCTAAAGTGAATGCATCTCCGTTGACTTGAATGTGTGTATTTCTGAATAATTATAGAGATATCCAAGAAGAAACTGCGAAAGATTTTTACAGACTGTACCGACAAAAGACGAAATTTAATTATTAATGCGGAGGTGCATTCATTTCTGGACTAAAGTGAAAACTTCACCGTAAACTATAATAAGGGACACTCTGAATACACTTAAAGGCATCCTAGAAAAAATTGCGAAAAATCTTGAACGGAATACCTCGACAAAAAACCAAAATTAGTTATAAATGCGGCGATGCATTCATTTCTGGGATAAATTGAATGCCTCTCCGTTGACTTCAATGTGTGGATCTCTGAATACTTATAGAGACATCCAGGAAGAGTCTGCGAAAGATTTTTACAGACTACACCGACAAAAGACGAAATTTAATTATTTATGCGGCGGTGCATTCATTTCTGGACTAAAGTGAACGCATCTCCGTAAACTATAATATGAGACACTCTGAATACACTTAAAGGCATCCTAGAAAAATTTGCGAAAAATCTTGAACGGAATACCTCGACAAAAAACCAAAATTAGTTATAAATGCGGCGATGCATTCATTTATGGGATTAATTGAATGCCTCTCCGTTGACTTAAATGTGTGGATCTCTGAATACTTATAGAGACATCCAGGAAGAGTCTGCGAAAGATTTTTACAGACTGCACCGACAAAAGACGAAATTTAATTATTTATGCGGTGGTGCATTCACTTCTGGACTAAAGTGAATGCATCTCCGAAAACTATAATATGAGACACTCTGAATACACTTAAAGGCATGCAAGACGGATTTGCGAAATATCTTGAACAGAATACTTCGACAAAAGTCAAAATTTAGTTATAAATGCGGCGGTGCATTCATTTCTGGGCTAAAGTGAATGCATCTCCGTTGATTTTAGAATGCGTAAATCTAAAGGATTATGAAGACATCCAAGAAAAAACTGCGAAAATGCCTTTACAGTATATTTCAACAAATGAAGAAAATTAATTATAAATGTGGCGGTGCATTCATTTCTCGGCTAAAGTTAATACATCTCCGTTGACTTCAATGTGTGTCTGAATATTTATAGAGACATCCAGGAAGAGGCTGCAAAAGATTTTTACAGACTGCCCCGAAAAAAGACCAACATTAATTACCTATGCGGCGGTGCATTCATTTCTGGACTAAAGTGAATGCATCTCCGTTGACTTGAATGTGTGTATTTCTGAATAATTAGAGAGACATCCAAGAAGAAACTGCGAAAGATTTTTACAGACTGTACCGAGAAAAGACGAAATTTAATTATTTATGCGGAGGTGCATCCATTTCTGGACTAAAGTGAATGCTTCTTCGTAAACTCTAATAAGGGACACTCTGAATACACTTAAAGGCATCCTAGAAAAAATTGCGAAAAATCTTGAACGGAATACCTCGACAAAAAACCAAAATTAGTTATAAATGCGGCGGTGCATTCATTTCTGGGCTAAATTGAATGCCTCTCCGTTGACTTCAATGTGTGTATCTCTGAATAATTAGAGAGACATTCAAGAAGAAACTTCGAAAGATTTTTACAGACTGCACCAACAAAAGACGAAATTTAATTATTTATGCGGACGTGCATTCATTTCCGGAGTAAAGTGAATGCCTCTCCGTTGATTTTGGAATGCGTAAATCTAAAGGAATATGAAGACATCCAAGAAAAAACTGCGAAAATGCCTTTACAGTATATTTCAACAAATGAAGAAAATTAATTATTTATGCGGCGGTGCATTCATTTCCGGACTAAAGTGAATGCATCTCCGTAAACTACAATATGAGACACTCTGAATACACTTAATGGCATGCAAGAAGGATTTGCGAAATATCTTGAACAGAATACTTCGACAAAAGTCAAAAATTAGTTATAAATGCGGCGGTGCATTCATTTCTGGGCTAAAGTGAATGCATCTCCGTTGACTTGAATGTGTGTATTTCTGAATAATTAGAGAGACATCCAAGAAGAAACTGCGAAAGATTTTTACAGACTGCACCGACAAAAGAACAACATAATTACTTATGCGGCGGTGCATTCATTTCTGGAGTAAAGTGAATGCCTCTCCGTTGACTTTAGCATGCGTAAATCTAAAGGTTTATGAAGACATCCAAGAAAAAACTGCGAAAATGCCTTTACAGTATATTTCAACAAATGAAGAAAATTAATTATTTATGCGGCGGTGCATTCATTTCTGGACTAAAGTGAATGCATCCCCGTTGACTTGAATGTGTGTATTTCTGAATAATTAGAGAGACATCCAAGAAGAAACTGCGAAACATTTTTACAGACTGCACCGACAAAAGACGAAATTTAATTATTTATGCGGAGGTGCATTCATTTCTGGAGTAAAGTGAATGCCTCTCCGTTGATTTTAGAATGCGTAAATCTAAAGGAATATGAAGACATCCAAGAAAAAACTGCGAAAATGCCTTTACAGTATATTTCAACAAATGAAGAAAATTAATTATTTATGCGGCGGTGCATTCATTTCTGGACTAAAGTGAATGCATCCCCGTTGACTTGAATGTGTGTATTTCTGAATAATTAGAGAGACATCCAAGAAGAAACTGCGAAACATTTTTACAGACTGCACCGACAAAAGACGAAATTTAATTATGTATGCGGAGGTGCATTCATTTCCGGAGTAAAGTGAATGCCTCTCCGTTGATTTTGGAATGCGTAAATCTAAAGGAATATGAAGACATCCAAGAAAAAACTGCGAAAATGCCTTTACAGTATATTTCAACAAATGAAGAAAATTAATTATTTATGCGGTGGTGCATTCATTTCCGGACTAAAGTGAATGCATCTCCGTAAACTACAATATGAGACACTCTGAATACATTTAAAGGCATGCATGAAGGATTTGCGAAATATCTTGAAGAGAATACTTCGACAAAAGTCAAAAATTAGTTATAAATGCGGCGGTGCATTCATTTCTGGGCTAAAGCGAATGCATCTCCGTTGACTTGAATGTGTGTATTTCTGAATAATTAGAGAGACATCCAAGAAGAAACTGCGAAAGATTTTTACAGACTGCACCGACAAAAGACGAAATTTAATTATTTATGCGGAGGTGCATTCATTTCTGGACTAAAGTGAATGCTTCTCCGTAAACTATAATAAGGGACACTCTGAATACACTTAAAGGCATGCAAGAAGGATTTGCGAAATATCTTGAACTAATTCAACGAAATACTTCGACAAAAGTCAAAAATTAGTTATAAATGCGGCGATGCATTCATTTCTGGGATAAATTGAATGCCTCTCCGTTGACTTCAATGTGTGTATCTCTGAATACTTATAGAGACATCCAGGAAGAGTCTGCGAAAGATTTTTACAGACTGCACCGACAAAAGACGAAATTTAGTCGGTGCATTCATTTCTGGAGTAAAGTGAATGCCTCTCCGTTGACTTTAGAATGCGTAAATCTAAAGGATTATGAAGACATCCAAGAAAAAACTGCAAAAATGCCTTTACAGTATATTTCAACAAATGAAGAAAATTAATTATTTATGCGGCGGTGCATTCATTTCTGAGACTAAAGTGAATGCATCTCCGTAAACTACAATATGAGACACTCTGAATACACTTAATGGCATGCAAGAAGGATTTGCGAAATATCTTGAACAGAATACTTCGACAAAAGTCAAAAATTAGTTATAAATGCGGCGGTGCATTCATTTCTGGGCTAAAGTGAATGCATCTCCGTTGACTTGAATGTGTGTATTTCTGAATAATTAGAGAGACATCCAAGAAGAAACTGCGAAAGATTTTTACAGACTGTACCGACAAAAGACCAAATTTAATTATTAATGCGGAGGTGCATTCATTTCCGGACTAAAGTGAAATCTTCACCGTAAACTAAAATAAGGGACACTCTGAATACACTTAAAGGCATCCTAGAAAAAATTGCGAAAAATCTTGAACGGAATACCTCGACAAAAAACCAAAATTAGTTATAAATGCGGCGATGCATTCATTTCTGGGATAAATTGAATGCCTCTCCGTTGACTTCAATGTGTGTATCTCTGAATACTTATAGAGACATCCAGAAAGAGTCTGCGAAAGATTTTTACAGACTACACCGACAAAAGACGAAATTTAATTATTTATGCGGCGGTGCATTCATTTCTGGACTAAAGTGAACGCATCTCCGGAAACTATAATATGAGACACTCTGAATACACTTAAAAGCATGCAAGAAGGATTTGCGAAATATCTTGAACTAATTCAACGAAATATTTCGACAAAAGTCAAAAATTAGTTATAAATGTGGCGGTGCATTCATTTCTCGGCTAAAGTGAATGAATCTCCGTTGACTTCAATGTATGTATCTCTGAATATTTGTAGAGACATCCAGGAAGAGACTGCAAAAGATTTTACAGACTGTCCCGAAAAAAGACCAACATTAATTACTTATGCGGCGGTGCATTCATTTCTGGAGTAAAGTGAATGCCTCTCCGTTGATTTTAGAATGCGTAAATCTAAAGGAATATGAAGACATCCAAGAAAAACTGCGAAAATGCCTTTAAAGTATAATTCAACAAATGAAGAAAATTAATTATTTATGCGGCGGTGCATTCATTTCTGGACTAAAGTGAATGCATCGCCGTAAACTATAATATGAGACACTCTGAATAAAATTAAAGGCATGCAAGAAGGATTTTTGAAATATCTTGAACAGAATACTTCGACAAAAGTCAAAAATTAGTTATAAATGCGGCGGTGCATTCATTTCTCGGCTAAAGTGAATACATCTCCGTTGACTTCAATGTGTGTCTGAATATTTATAGAGACATCCAGGAAGAGGCTGCAAAAGATTTTTACAGACTGCCCCGAAAAAAGACCAACATTAATTACCTATGCGGCGGTGCATTCATTTCTGGAGTAAAGTGAATGCCTCTCCGTTGATTTTAGAATGCGTAAATCTAAAGGATTATGAAGACATCCAAGACAAGTTGGAAATTGTACGTCAAACGTTACAAACGAGGTGCGTTCGTACGCACGTTTTAGAATTAAATTCATGATATCCCGTGCGTAGAACGGCTTAAACAGCTAGTTAAGTTTATATTTTATGACACTGTTCATACAAATATCTTAACTAGTTATATAAATATTCAGATATATATGTATCAGCTAGTTATATAAATATTCAGATCTTGATGATTTTTAATTCTGTGAAATGAATTATATCGTCTGCAGATTAATTTCTGTCATAAAATAAGTTTCTCGGTCGCTTGACGATTTAACATCCATCGGAAGCTCCTCTAACAAGAAAGCACCGATTTTTAAAAAAAAAATCAAATTTCTTAATAAATATTTTTATTAATATCTCCTAAAGTTTTGATTCGATTTTAATAAAATTTGAAATGTCTCGACAAAATTCTGCAAAGATAATATATTTAAAATTGCAAACCATTTGGTTGGGTAGTTTTTGCGTTGTTATATGCGGACAGACAGACAGACGGACGGACAGACAGACAGACGGACGGACAGACGGACGGACCAAACGACGACTATAGGTGCTACGTATTTATATAATTACGAACGCACCTAAAAAAACTGGGAAAATGCCTTTACAGTATATTTCAACAAACGAAAAAAATTAATTATTTATACGGCGGTGCATTCATTTCTGGACTAAAGTGAATGCATCTCCGTAAACTATAATATGAGACACTCTGAATACACTTAAAGGCATCCTAGAAAAATTTGCGAAAAATCTTGAACGGAATACCTCGACAAAAAACCAAAATTAGTTATAAATGCGGCGATGCATTCATTTCTGGGATAAATTGAATGCCTCTCCGTTGACTTCAATGTGTGGATCTCTGAATACTTATAGAGACATCCAGGAAGTGGCTGCAAAAGATTTTTACAGACTGCCCCGAAAAAAGACCAACATTAATTACATATGCGGCGGTGCATTCATTTCTGGAGTAAAGTGAATGCCTCTCCGTTGATTTTAGAATGCGTAAATCTAAAGGATTATGAAGACATCCAAGAAAAAACTGCGAAAATGACTTTACAGTATATTTCAACAAATGAAGAAAATTAATTATTTATACGGCGGTGCAGACATTTCTGGACTAAAGTGAATGCATCTCCTTAAATTATAATAAGAGACTCTCTAAATACACTTAAAGGCATGCAAGAAGGATTTGCGAAACATCTTGAACAGAATACTTCGAAAAAAGACGAAAATTAGTTATAAATGCAGCGCTGCATTCATTTCTGGGCTAAAGTGAATTCATCTCCGCTGCCTGCAATGTGCGTATCTCTGAATATTTATAGAGACATCCAGGAAGAGACTGCAAAAGATTTTTACAGACTGCACCGAAAAAATACCAACATTAATTACTTATGCGGCGGTGCATTCAATTCTGTAGTAAAGTGAATGCCTCTCCGTTGACTTTAGAATGCGTAAATCTAAATGATTATGAAGACATCCAAGAAAATACTGCGAAAATGCCTTTACAGTATATTTCAACAAATGAAGAAAAATAATTATTTATGCGGCGGTGCATTCATTTCCGGACTAAAGTGAATGCATCTCCGTAAACTACAATATGAGACACTCTGAATACACTTAAAGGCATGCAAGAACGATTTGTGAAATATCTTGAACAGAATACTTCGACAAAAGTCAAAAATTAGTTATAAATGCGGCGGTGCATTCATTTCTGGGCTAAAGCGAATGCATCTCCGTTGACTTGAATGTGTGTATTTCTGAATAATTAGAGACATCCAAAAAGAAACTGCGAAAGATTTTTACAGACTGCACCGACAAAAGACGAAATTTAATTATTTATGCGGAGGTGCATTCATTTCTGGACTAAAGTGAATGCATCTCCATTGACTTCAATGTATGTATCTCTGAATATTTGTAGAGACATCCAGGAAGAGATTGCAAAAGATTTTTACAGACTGTCCCGAAAAAAGACCAACATTAATTACTTATGCGGCGGTGCATTCATTTCTGGAGTAAAGTGAATGCATCTCCGTTGACTTGAATGTGTGTATTTCTAAATAATTAGAGAGACATCCAAGAAGAAACTGCGAAAGATTTTTACAGACTGCACCGACAAAAGACGAAATTTAATTATTTATGCAGAGGTGCATTCATTTCTGGAGTAAAGTGAATGCCTCTCCATTGATTTTAGAATGCGTAAATCTTAAGAAATATGAAGACATCCAAAAAAAAACTGCGAAAATGCCTTTACAGTATATTTCAACAAATGAAGAAAATTAATTATTTATGCGGCGGTGCATTCATTTCTGAGACTAAAGTGAATGCATCTCCGTAAACTACAATATGAGACACTCTGAATACACTTAAAGGCATGCAAGAAGGATTTGCGAAATATCTTGAACAGAATACTTCGACAAAAGTCAAAAATTAGTTATAAATGCGGCGGTGCATTCATTTCTGGGCTAAAGTGAATGCATCTCCGTTGACTTGAATGTGTGTATTTCTGAATAATTAGAGAGACATCCAAGAAGAAACTGCGAAAGATTTTTACAGACTGCACCGACAAAAGACGAAATTTAATTATTTATGCGGAAGTGCATTCATTTCTGGACTAAAGTGAATGCTTCTCCGTAAACTATAATAAGGGACACTCTGAATACACTTAAAGGCATCCTAGAAAAAATTGCGAAAAATCTTGAACGGAATACCTCGACAAAAAACCAAAATTAGTTATAAATGCGGCGATGCATTCATTTCTGGGATAAATTGAATGCCTCTCCGTTGACTTCAATGTGTGTATCTCTGAATACTTATAGAGACATCCAGGAATAGTCTGCGAAAGATTTTTACAGACTGCACCGACAAAAGACGAAATTTAGTCGGTGCATTCATTTCTGGAGTAAAGTGAATGCCTCTCCGTTGACTTTAGAATGCGTAAATCTAAAGGATTATGAAGACATCCAAGAAAAAACTGCGAAAATGCCTTTACAGTATATTTCAACAAATGAAGAAAATTAATTATTTATGCGGCGGTGAATTCATTTCCGGACTAAAGTGAATGCATCTCCGTAAACTACAATATGAGACACTCTGAATACACTTAAAGGCATGCAAGAAGGATTTGTGAAATATCTTGAACAGAATACTTCGACAAAAGTAAAAAATTAGTTATAAATGCGGCGGTGCATTCATTTCTGGGCTAAAGCGAATGCATCTCCGTTGACTTGAATGTGTGTATTTCTGAATAATTAGAGCGACATCCAAGAAGAAACTGCGAAAGATTTTTACAGACTGCACCGACAAAGGACGAAATTTAATTATTTATGCGGAGGTGCATTCATTTCTGGACTAAAGTGAATGCTTCTCCGTAAACTATAATAAGGGACACTCTGAATACACTTAAAGGCATCCTAGAAAAAATTGCGAAAAATCTTGAACGGAATACCTCGACAAAAAACCAAAATTAGTTATAAATGCGGCGATGCATCCATTTCTGGGAAAAATTGAATGCCTCTGCGTTGACTTCAATGTGTGTATCTGTGAATACTTATAAAGACATCCAGGAAGAGTCTGCGAAAGATTTTTACAGACTGCACCGACAAAAGACGAAATTTAATTATTTATGCGGTGTTGCATTCACTTCTGGACTAAAGTGAATGCATCTCCGAAAACTATAATATGAGACACTCTGAATACACTTAAAGGCATGCAAGAAGGATTTGCGAAATATCTTGAACTAATTCAACGAAATACTTCGACAAATGTCAAAAATTAGTTATAAATGCGGCGGTGCATTCATTTCTAGGCTTAAGTGAATGCATTTCCGTTGACTTCAATGTATGTATCTCTGAATATTTGTAGAGACATCCAGGAAGAGATTGCAAAAGTTTTTTACAGACTGTCCCGAAAAAAGACCATCATTAATTACTTATGCGGCGGTGCATTCATTTCTGGAGTAAAGTGAATGCATCTCCATTGATTTTAGAATGCGTAAATCTTAAGGAATATGAAGACATCCAAAAAAAAACTGCGAAAATGCCTTTACATTATATTTCAACAAATGAAGAAAATTAATTATTTATGCGGCGGTGCATTCATTTCTGAGACTAAAGTGAATGCATCTCCGTAAACTACAATATGAGACACTCTGAATACACTTAAAGGCATGCAAGAAGGATTTTCGAAATATCTTGAACAGAATACTTCGACAAAAGTCAAAAATTAGTTATAAATGCGGCGGTGCATTCATTTCTGGGCTAAAGTGAATGCATCTCCGTTGACTTGAATGTGTGTATTTCTGAATAATTAGAGAGACATCCAAGAAGAAACTGCGAAAGATTTTTACAGACTGCACCGACAAAAGACGAAATTTAATTATTTATGCGGAGGTGCATTCATTTCTGGACTAAAGTGAATGCTTCTCCGTAAACTATAATAAGGGACACTCTGAATACACTTAAAGGCATCCTAGAAAAAATTGCGAAAAATCTTGAACGGAATACCTCGACAAAAAACCAAAAATAGTTATAAATGCGGCGATGCATTCATTTCTGGGATAAATTGAATGCCTCTCCGTTGACTTCAATGTGTGTCTCTGAATACTTATAGAGACATCCAGGAATAGTCTGCGAAAGATTTTTACAGACTGCACCGACAAAAGACGAAATTTAGTCGGTGCATTCATTTCTGGAGTAAAGTGAATGCCTCTCCGTTGACTTTAGAATGCGTAAATCTAAAGGATTATGAAGACATCCAAGAAAAAACTGCAAAAATGCCTTTACAGTATATTTCAACAAATGAAGAAAATTAATTATTTATGCGGCGGTGCATTCATTTGTGGACTAAAGTGAATGCATCTCCGTTGACTTGAATGTGTGTATTTCTGAATAATTAGAGAGACATCCAAGAAGAAACTGCGAAAGATTTTTACAGACTGTATCGACAAAAGACGAAATTTAATTATTTATGCGGAGGTGCATTCATTTCCGGACTAAAGTGAATGCTTCTCCGTAAACTCTAATAAGGGACACTCTGAATACACTTAAAGGCATCCTAGAAAAATTTGCGAAAAATCTCTAACGGAATACCTCGACAAAAAACGAAAATTAGTTATAAATGCGGCGATGCATTCATTTCTGGGATAAATTGAATGCCTCTCCGTTGACTTCAATGTGTGGATCTCTGAATACTTATAGAGACATCCAGGGAGTGGCTGCAAAAGATTTTTACAGACTACACCGACAAAAGACGAAATTTAATTATTTATGCGGCGGTGCATTCATTTCTGGACTAAAGTGAACGCATCTCCCTAAACTATAATATGAGACACTCTGAATACACTTAAAGGCATCCTAGAAAAATTTGCGAAAAATCTTGAACGGAATACCTCGACAAAAAACGAAAATTAGTTATAAATGCGGCGATGCATTCATTTCTGGGATAAATTGAATGCCTCTCCGTTGACTTCAATGTGTGGATCTCTGAATACTTATAGAGACATCCAGGGAGTGGCTGCAAAAGATTTTTACAGACTGCCCTTAAAAAAGACCAACATTAATTACCTATGCGGCGGTGCTTTGATTTCTGGAGTAAAGTGAATGCCTCTCCGTTGATTTTAGAATGCGTAAATCTAAAGGATTATGAAGACATCCAAGAAAAAACTGCGAAAATGCCTTTACAGTATATTTCAACAAATGAAGAAAATTAATTATAAATGTTGCGGTGCATTCATTTCTAGGCTAAAGTGAATGCATCTCCGTTGATTTCAATGTATGTATCTCTGAATATTTGTAGAGACATCCAGGAAGAGATTGCAAAAGATTTTTACAGACTGTCCCGAAAAAAGACCAACATTAATTACTTATGCGGCGGTGCATTCATTTCTGGAGTAAAGTGAATGCATCTCCGTTGACTTGAATGTGTGTATTTCTAAATAATTAGAGAGACATCCAAGAAGAAACTGCGAAAGGTTTTTACAGACTGTACCGACAAAAGACGAAATTTAATTATTTATACAGAGGTGCATTCATTTCTGGAGTAAAGTTAATGCCTCTCCATTGATTTTAGAATGCGTAAATCTAAAGGAATATGAAGACATCCAAAAAAAAACTGCGAAAATGCCTTTACAGTATATTTCAACAAATGAAGAAAATTATTTATTTATGCGGCGGTGCATTCATTTCTGGTCTAAAGTGAATGCATCTCCGTTGACTTGAATGTGTGTATTTCTGAATAATTATAGAGATATCCAAGAAGAAACTGCGAAAGATTTTTACAGACTGTACCGACAAAAGACGAAATTTAATTATTAATGCGGAGGTGCATTCATTTCTGGACTAAAGTGAAAACTTCACCGTAAACTATAATAAGGGACACTCTGAATACACTTAAAGGCATCCTAGAAAAAATTGCGAAAAATCTTGAACGGAATACCTCGACAAAAAACCAAAATTAGTTATAAATGCGGCGATGCATTCATTTCTGGGATAAATTGAATGCCTCTCCGTTGACTTCAATGTGTGGATCTCTGACTACTTATAGAGACATCCAGGAAGAGTCTGCGAAAGATTTTTACAGACTACACCGACAAAAGACGAAATTTAATTATTTATGCGGCGGTGCATTCATTTCTGGACTAAAGTGAACGCATCTCCGTAAACTATAATATGAGACACTCTGAATACACTTAAAGGCATCCTAGAAAAATTTGCGAAAAATCTTGAACGGAATACCTCGACAAAAAACCAAAATTAGTTATAAATGCGGCGATGCATTCATTTATGGGATTAATTGAATGCCTCTCCGTTGACTTAAATGTGTGGATCTCTGAATACTTATAGAGACATCCAGGAAGAGTCTGCGAAAGATTTTTACAGACTGCACCGACAAAAGACGAAATTTAATTATTTATGCGGTGGTGCATTCACTTCTGGACTAAAGTGAATGCATCTCCGAAAACTATAATATGAGACACTCTGAATACACTTAAAGGCATGCAAGAAGGATTTGCGAAATATCTTGAACAGAATACTTCGACAAAAGTCAAAAATTAGTTATAAATGCGGCGGTGCATTCATTTCTGGGCTAAAGTGAATGCATCTCCGTTGATTTTAGAATGCGTAAATCTAAAGGATTATGAAGACATCCAAGAAAAAACTGCGAAAATGCCTTTACAGTATATTTCAACAAATGAAGAAAATTAATTATAAATGTGGCGGTGCATTCATTTCTCGGCTAAAGTTAATACATCTCCGTTGACTTCAATGTGTGTCTGAATATTTATAGAGACATCCAGGAAGAGGCTGCAAAAGATTTTTACAGACTGCCCCGAAAAAAGACCAACATTAATTACCTATGCGGCGGTGCATTCATTTCTGGACTAAAGTGAATGCATCTCCGTTGACTTGAATGTGTGTATTTCTGAATAATTAGAGAGACATCCAAGAAGAAACTGCGAAAGATTTTTACAGACTGTACCGAGAAAAGACGAAATTTAATTATTTATGCGGAGGTGCATCCATTTCTGGACTAAAGTGAATGCTTCTTCGTAAACTCTAATAAGGGACACTCTGAATACACTTAAAGGCATCCTAGAAAAAATTGCGAAAAATCTTGAACGGAATACCTCGACAAAAAACCAAAATTAGTTATAAATGCGGCGGTGCATTCATTTCTGGGCTAAATTGAATGCCTCTCCGTTGACTTCAATGTGTGTATCTCTGAATAATTAGAGAGACATTCAAGAAGAAACTTCGAAAGATTTTTACAGACTGCACCAACAAAAGACGAAATTTAATTATTTATGCGGACGTGCATTCATTTCCGGAGTAAAGTGAATGCCTCTCCGTTGATTTTGGAATGCGTAAATCTAAAGGAATATGAAGACATCCAAGAAAAAACTGCGAAAATGCCTTTACAGTATATTTCAACAAATGAAGAAAATTAATTATTTATGCGGCGGTGCATTCATTTCCGGACTAAAGTGAATGCATCTCCGTAAACTACAATATGAGACACTCTGAATACACTTAATGGCATGCAAGAAGGATTTGCGAAATATCTTGAACAGAATACTTCGACAAAAGTCAAAAATTAGTTATAAATGCGGCGGTGCATTCATTTCTGGGCTAAAGTGAATGCATCTCCGTTGACTTGAATGTGTGTATTTCTGAATAATTAGAGAGACATCCAAGAAGAAACTGCGAAAGATTTTTACAGACTGCACCGACAAAAGAACAACATAATTACTTATGCGGCGGTGCATTCATTTCTGGAGTAAAGTGAATGCCTCTCCGTTGACTTTAGCATGCGTAAATCTAAAGGTTTATGAAGACATCCAAGAAAAAACTGCGAAAATGCCTTTACAGTATATTTCAACAAATGAAGAAAATTAATTATTTATGCGGCGGTGCATTCATTTCTGGACTAAAGTGAATGCATCCCCGTTGACTTGAATGTGTGTATTTCTGAATAATTAGAGAGACATCCAAGAAGAAACTGCGAAACATTTTTACAGACTGCACCGACAAAAGACGAAATTTAATTATTTATGCGGAGGTGCATTCATTTCTGGAGTAAAGTGAATGCCTCTCCGTTGATTTTAGAATGCGTAAATCTAAAGGAATATGAAGACATCCAAGAAAAAACTGCGAAAATGCCTTTACAGTATATTTCAACAAATGAAGAAAATTAATTATTTATGCGGCGGTGCATTCATTTCTGGACTAAAGTGAATGCATCCCCGTTGACTTGAATGTGTGTATTTCTGAATAATTAGAGAGACATCCAAGAAGAAACTGCGAAACATTTTTACAGACTGCACCGACAAAAGACGAAATTTAATTATGTATGCGGAGGTGCATTCATTTCCGGAGTAAAGTGAATGCCTCTCCGTTGATTTTGGAATGCGTAAATCTAAAGGAATATGAAGACATCCAAGAAAAAACTGCGAAAATGCCTTTACAGTATATTTCAACAAATGAAGAAAATTAATTATTTATGCGGTGGTGCATTCATTTCCGGACTAAAGTGAATGCATCTCCGTAAACTACAATATGAGACACTCTGAATACATTTAAAGGCATGCATGAAGGATTTGCGAAATATCTTGAAGAGAATACTTCGACAAAAGTCAAAAATTAGTTATAAATGCGGCGGTGCATTCATTTCTGGGCTAAAGCGAATGCATCTCCGTTGACTTGAATGTGTGTATTTCTGAATAATTAGAGAGACATCCAAGAAGAAACTGCGAAAGATTTTTACAGACTGCACCGACAAAAGACGAAATTTAATTATTTATGCGGAGGTGCATTCATTTCTGGACTAAAGTGAATGCTTCTCCGTAAACTATAATAAGGGACACTCTGAATACACTTAAAGGCATGCAAGAAGGATTTGCGAAATATCTTGAACTAATTCAACGAAATACTTCGACAAAAGTCAAAAATTAGTTATAAATGCGGCGATGCATTCATTTCTGGGATAAATTGAATGCCTCTCCGTTGACTTCAATGTGTGTATCTCTGAATACTTATAGAGACATCCAGGAAGAGTCTGCGAAAGATTTTTACAGACTGCACCGACAAAAGACGAAATTTAGTCGGTGCATTCATTTCTGGAGTAAAGTGAATGCCTCTCCGTTGACTTTAGAATGCGTAAATCTAAAGGATTATGAAGACATCCAAGAAAAAACTGCAAAAATGCCTTTACAGTATATTTCAACAAATGAAGAAAATTAATTATTTATGCGGCGGTGCATTCATTTCTGAGACTAAAGTGAATGCATCTCCGTAAACTACAATATGAGACACTCTGAATACACTTAATGGCATGCAAGAAGGATTTGCGAAATATCTTGAACAGAATACTTCGACAAAAGTCAAAAATTAGTTATAAATGCGGCGGTGCATTCATTTCTGGGCTAAAGTGAATGCATCTCCGTTGACTTGAATGTGTGTATTTCTGAATAATTAGAGAGACATCCAAGAAGAAACTGCGAAAGATTTTTACAGACTGTACCGACAAAAGACCAAATTTAATTATTAATGCGGAGGTGCATTCATTTCCGGACTAAAGTGAAATCTTCACCGTAAACTAAAATAAGGGACACTCTGAATACACTTAAAGGCATCCTAGAAAAAATTGCGAAAAATCTTGAACGGAATACCTCGACAAAAAACCAAAATTAGTTATAAATGCGGCGATGCATTCATTTCTGGGATAAATTGAATGCCTCTCCGTTGACTTCAATGTGTGTATCTCTGAATACTTATAGAGACATCCAGAAAGAGTCTGCGAAAGATTTTTACAGACTACACCGACAAAAGACGAAATTTAATTATTTATGCGGCGGTGCATTCATTTCTGGACTAAAGTGAACGCATCTCCGGAAACTATAATATGAGACACTCTGAATACACTTAAAAGCATGCAAGAAGGATTTGCGAAATATCTTGAACTAATTCAACGAAATATTTCGACAAAAGTCAAAAATTAGTTATAAATGTGGCGGTGCATTCATTTCTCGGCTAAAGTGAATGAATCTCCGTTGACTTCAATGTATGTATCTCTGAATATTTATAGAGACATCCAGGAAGAGACTGCAAAAGATTTTACAGACTGTCCCGAAAAAAGACCAACATTAATTACTTATGCGGCGGTGCATTCATTTCTGGAGTAAAGTGAATGCCTCTCCGTTGATTTTAGAATGCGTAAATCTAAAGGAATATGAAGACATCCAAGAAAAACTGCGAAAATGCCTTTAAAGTATAATTCAACAAATGAAGAAAATTAATTATTTATGCGGCGGTGCATTCATTTCTGGACTAAAGTGAATGCATCGCCGTAAACTATAATATGAGACACTCTGAATAAAATTAAAGGCATGCAAGAAGGATTTTTGAAATATCTTGAACAGAATACTTCGACAAAAGTCAAAAATTAGTTATAAATGCGGCGGTGCATTCATTTCTCGGCTAAAGTGAATACATCTCCGTTGACTTCAATGTGTGTCTGAATATTTATAGAGACATCCAGGAAGAGGCTGCAAAAGATTTTTACAGACTGCCCCGAAAAAAGACCAACATTAATTACCTATGCGGCGGTGCATTCATTTCTGGAGTAAAGTGAATGCCTCTCCGTTGATTTTAGAATGCGTAAATCTAAAGGATTATGAAGACATCCAAGACAAGTTGGAAATTGTACGTCAAACGTTACAAACGAGGTGCGTTCGTACGCACGTTTTAGAATTAAATTCATGATATCCCGTGCGTAGAACGGCTTAAACAGCTAGTTAAGTTTATATTTTATGACACTGTTCATACAAATATCTTAACTAGTTATATAAATATTCAGATATATATGTATCAGCTAGTTATATAAATATTCAGATCTTGATGATTTTTAATTCTGTGAAATGAATTATATCGTCTGCAGATTAATTTCTGTCATAAAATAAGTTTCTCGGTCGCTTGACGATTTAACATCCATCGGAAGCTCCTCTAACAAGAAAGCACCGATTTTTAAAAAAAAAATCAAATTTCTTAATAAATATTTTTATTAATATCTCCTAAAGTTTTGATTCGATTTTAATAAAATTTGAAATGTCTCGACAAAATTCTGCAAAGATAATATATTTAAAATTGCAAACCATTTGGTTGGGTAGTTTTTGCGTTGTTATATGCGGACAGACAGACAGACGGACGGACAGACAGACAGACGGACGGACAGACGGACGGACCAAACGACGACTATAGGTGCTACGTATTTATATAATTACGAACGCACCTAAAAAAACTGGGAAAATGCCTTTACAGTATATTTCAACAAACGAAAAAAATTAATTATTTATACGGCGGTGCATTCATTTCTGGACTAAAGTGAATGCATCTCCGTAAACTATAATATGAAACACTCTGAATACACTTAAAGGCATCCTAGAAAAATTTGCGAAAAATCTTGAACGGAATACCTCGACAAAAAACCAAAATTAGTTATAAATGCGGCGATGCATTCATTTCTGGGATAAATTGAATGCCTCTCCGTTGACTTCAATGTGTGGATCTCTGAATACTTATAGAGACATCCAGGAAGTGGCTGCAAAAGATTTTTACAGACTGCCCCGAAAAAAGACCAACATTAATTACATATGCGGCGGTGCATTCATTTCTGGAGTAAAGTGAATGCCTCTCCGTTGATTTTAGAATGCGTAAATCTAAAGGATTATGAAGACATCCAAGAAAAAACTGCGAAAATGACTTTACAGTATATTTCAACAAATGAAGAAAATTAATTATTTATACGGCGGTGCAGACATTTCTGGACTAAAGTGAATGCATCTCCTTAAATTATAATAAGAGACTCTCTAAATACACTTAAAGGCATGCAAGAAGGATTTGCGAAACATCTTGAACAGAATACTTCGAAAAAAGACGAAAATTAGTTATAAATGCAGCGCTGCATTCATTTCTGGGCTAAAGTGAATTCATCTCCGCTGCCTGCAATGTGCGTATCTCTGAATATTTATAGAGACATCCAGGAAGAGACTGCAAAAGATTTTTACAGACTGCACCGAAAAAATACCAACATTAATTACTTATGCGGCGGTGCATTCAATTCTGTAGTAAAGTGAATGCCTCTCCGTTGACTTTAGAATGCGTAAATCTAAATGATTATGAAGACATCCAAGAAAATACTGCGAAAATGCCTTTACAGTATATTTCAACAAATGAAGAAAAATAATTATTTATGCGGCGGTGCATTCATTTCCGGACTAAAGTGAATGCATCTCCGTAAACTACAATATGAGACACTCTGAATACACTTAAAGGCATGCAAGAACGATTTGTGAAATATCTTGAACAGAATACTTCGACAAAAGTCAAAAATTAGTTATAAATGCGGCGGTGCATTCATTTCTGGGCTAAAGCGAATGCATCTCCGTTGACTTGAATGTGTGTATTTCTGAATAATTAGAGACATCCAAAAAGAAACTGCGAAAGATTTTTACAGACTGCACCGACAAAAGACGAAATTTAATTATTTATGCGGAGGTGCATTCATTTCTGGACTAAAGTGAATGCATCTCCATTGACTTCAATGTATGTATCTCTGAATATTTGTAGAGACATCCAGGAAGAGATTGCAAAAGATTTTTACAGACTGTCCCGAAAAAAGACCAACATTAATTACTTATGCGGCGGTGCATTCATTTCTGGAGTAAAGTGAATGCATCTCCGTTGACTTGAATGTGTGTATTTCTAAATAATTAGAGAGACATCCAAGAAGAAACTGCGAAAGATTTTTACAGACTGCACCGACAAAAGACGAAATTTAATTATTTATGCAGAGGTGCATTCATTTCTGGAGTAAAGTGAATGCCTCTCCATTGATTTTAGAATGCGTAAATCTTAAGAAATATGAAGACATCCAAAAAAAAACTGCGAAAATGCCTTTACAGTATATTTCAACAAATGAAGAAAATTAATTATTTATGCGGCGGTGCATTCATTTCTGAGACTAAAGTGAATGCATCTCCGTAAACTACAATATGAGACACTCTGAATACACTTAAAGGCATGCAAGAAGGATTTGCGAAATATCTTGAACAGAATACTTCGACAAAAGTCAAAAATTAGTTATAAATGCGGCGGTGCATTCATTTCTGGGCTAAAGTGAATGCATCTCCGTTGACTTGAATGTGTGTATTTCTGAATAATTAGAGAGACATCCAAGAAGAAACTGCGAAAGATTTTTACAGACTGCACCGACAAAAGACGAAATTTAATTATTTATGCGGAAGTGCATTCATTTCTGGACTAAAGTGAATGCTTCTCCGTAAACTATAATAAGGGACACTCTGAATACACTTAAAGGCATCCTAGAAAAAATTGCGAAAAATCTTGAACGGAATACCTCGACAAAAAACCAAAATTAGTTATAAATGCGGCGATGCATTCATTTCTGGGATAAATTGAATGCCTCTCCGTTGACTTCAATGTGTGTATCTCTGAATACTTATAGAGACATCCAGGAATAGTCTGCGAAAGATTTTTACAGACTGCACCGACAAAAGACGAAATTTAGTCGGTGCATTCATTTCTGGAGTAAAGTGAATGCCTCTCCGTTGACTTTAGAATGCGTAAATCTAAAGGATTATGAAGACATCCAAGAAAAAACTGCGAAAATGCCTTTACAGTATATTTCAACAAATGAAGAAAATTAATTATTTATGCGGCGGTGAATTCATTTCCGGACTAAAGTGAATGCATCTCCGTAAACTACAATATGAGACACTCTGAATACACTTAAAGGCATGCAAGAAGGATTTGTGAAATATCTTGAACAGAATACTTCGACAAAAGTAAAAAATTAGTTATAAATGCGGCGGTGCATTCATTTCTGGGCTAAAGCGAATGCATCTCCGTTGACTTGAATGTGTGTATTTCTGAATAATTAGAGCGACATCCAAGAAGAAACTGCGAAAGATTTTTACAGACTGCACCGACAAAGGACGAAATTTAATTATTTATGCGGAGGTGCATTCATTTCTGGACTAAAGTGAATGCTTCTCCGTAAACTATAATAAGGGACACTCTGAATACACTTAAAGGCATCCTAGAAAAAATTGCGAAAAATCTTGAACGGAATACCTCGACAAAAAACCAAAATTAGTTATAAATGCGGCGATGCATCCATTTCTGGGAAAAATTGAATGCCTCTGCGTTGACTTCAATGTGTGTATCTGTGAATACTTATAAAGACATCCAGGAAGAGTCTGCGAAAGATTTTTACAGACTGCACCGACAAAAGACGAAATTTAATTATTTATGCGGTGTTGCATTCACTTCTGGACTAAAGTGAATGCATCTCCGAAAACTATAATATGAGACACTCTGAATACACTTAAAGGCATGCAAGAAGGATTTGCGAAATATCTTGAACTAATTCAACGAAATACTTCGACAAATGTCAAAAATTAGTTATAAATGCGGCGGTGCATTCATTTCTAGGCTTAAGTGAATGCATTTCCGTTGACTTCAATGTATGTATCTCTGAATATTTGTAGAGACATCCAGGAAGAGATTGCAAAAGTTTTTTACAGACTGTCCCGAAAAAAGACCATCATTAATTACTTATGCGGCGGTGCATTCATTTCTGGAGTAAAGTGAATGCATCTCCGTTGACTTGAATGTGTGTATTTCTAAATAATTAGAGAGACATCCAAGAAGAAACTGCGAAAGATTTTTACAGACTGCACCGACAAAAGACGAAATTTAATTATTTATGCAGAGGTGCATTCATTTCTGGAGTAAAGTGAATGCCTCTCCATTGATTTTAGAATGCGTAAATCTTAAGGAATATGAAGACATCCAAAAAAAAACTGCGAAAATGCCTTTACATTATATTTCAACAAATGAAGAAAATTAATTATTTATGCGGCGGTGCATTCATTTCTGAGACTAAAGTGAATGCATCTCCGTAAACTACAATATGAGACACTCTGAATACACTTAAAGGCATGCAAGAAGGATTTTCGAAATATCTTGAACAGAATACTTCGACAAAAGTCAAAAATTAGTTATAAATGCGGCGGTGCATTCATTTCTGGGCTAAAGTGAATGCATCTCCGTTGACTTGAATGTGTGTATTTCTGAATAATTAGAGAGACATCCAAGAAGAAACTGCGAAAGATTTTTACAGACTGCACCGACAAAAGACGAAATTTAATTATTTATGCGGAGGTGCATTCATTTCTGGACTAAAGTGAATGCTTCTCCGTAAACTATAATAAGGGACACTCTGAATACACTTAAAGGCATCCTAGAAAAAATTGCGAAAAATCTTGAACGGAATACCTCGACAAAAAACCAAAAATAGTTATAAATGCGGCGATGCATTCATTTCTGGGATAAATTGAATGCCTCTCCGTTGACTTCAATGTGTGTCTCTGAATACTTATAGAGACATCCAGGAATAGTCTGCGAAAGATTTTTACAGACTGCACCGACAAAAGACGAAATTTAGTCGGTGCATTCATTTCTGGAGTAAAGTGAATGCCTCTCCGTTGACTTTAGAATGCGTAAATCTAAAGGATTATGAAGACATCCAAGAAAAAACTGCAAAAATGCCTTTACAGTATATTTCAACAAATGAAGAAAATTAATTATTTATGCGGCGGTGCATTCATTTGTGGACTAAAGTGAATGCATCTCCGTTGACTTGAATGTGTGTATTTCTGAATAATTAGAGAGACATCCAAGAAGAAACTGCGAAAGATTTTTACAGACTGTATCGACAAAAGACGAAATTTAATTATTTATGCGGAGGTGCATTCATTTCCGGACTAAAGTGAATGCTTCTCCGTAAACTCTAATAAGGGACACTCTGAATACACTTAAAGGCATCCTAGAAAAATTTGCGAAAAATCTCTAACGGAATACCTCGACAAAAAACGAAAATTAGTTATAAATGCGGCGATGCATTCATTTCTGGGATAAATTGAATGCCTCTCCGTTGACTTCAATGTGTGGATCTCTGAATACTTATAGAGACATCCAGGGAGTGGCTGCAAAAGATTTTTACAGACTACACCGACAAAAGACGAAATTTAATTATTTATGCGGCGGTGCATTCATTTCTGGACTAAAGTGAACGCATCTCCCTAAACTATAATATGAGACACTCTGAATACACTTAAAGGCATCCTAGAAAAATTTGCGAAAAATCTTGAACGGAATACCTCGACAAAAAACGAAAATTAGTTATAAATGCGGCGATGCATTCATTTCTGGGATAAATTGAATGCCTCTCCGTTGACTTCAATGTGTGGATCTCTGAATACTTATAGAGACATCCAGGGAGTGGCTGCAAAAGATTTTTACAGACTGCCCTTAAAAAAGACCAACATTAATTACCTATGCGGCGGTGCTTTGATTTCTGGAGTAAAGTGAATGCCTCTCCGTTGATTTTAGAATGCGTAAATCTAAAGGATTATGAAGACATCCAAGAAAAAACTGCGAAAATGCCTTTACAGTATATTTCAACAAATGAAGAAAATTAATTATAAATGTTGCGGTGCATTCATTTCTAGGCTAAAGTGAATGCATCTCCGTTGATTTCAATGTATGTATCTCTGAATATTTGTAGAGACATCCAGGAAGAGATTGCAAAAGATTTTTACAGACTGTCCCGAAAAAAGACCAACATTAATTACTTATGCGGCGGTGCATTCATTTCTGGAGTAAAGTGAATGCATCTCCGTTGACTTTAATGTGTGTATTTCTAAATAATTAGAGAGACATCCAAGAAGAAACTGCGAAAGGTTTTTACAGACTGTACCGACAAAAGACGAAATTTAATTATTTATACAGAGGTGCATTCATTTCTGGAGTAAAGTTAATGCCTCTCCATTGATTTTAGAATGCGTAAATCTAAAGGAATATGAAGACATCCAAAAAAAAACTGCGAAAATGCCTTTACAGTATATTTCAACAAATGAAGAAAATTATTTATTTATGCGGCGGTGCATTCATTTCTGGTCTAAAGTGAATGCATCTCCGTTGACTTGAATGTGTGTATTTCTGAATAATTATAGAGATATCCAAGAAGAAACTGCGAAAGATTTTTACAGACTGTACCGACAAAAGACGAAATTTAATTATTAATGCGGAGGTGCATTCATTTCTGGACTAAAGTGAAAACTTCACCGTAAACTATAATAAGGGACACTCTGAATACACTTAAAGGCATCCTAGAAAAAATTGCGAAAAATCTTGAACGGAATACCTCGACAAAAAACCAAAATTAGTTATAAATGCGGCGATGCATTCATTTCTGGGATAAATTGAATGCCTCTCCGTTGACTTCAATGTGTGGATCTCTGACTACTTATAGAGACATCCAGGAAGAGTCTGCGAAAGATTTTTACAGACTACACCGACAAAAGACGAAATTTAATTATTTATGCGGCGGTGCATTCATTTCTGGACTAAAGTGAACGCATCTCCGTAAACTATAATATGAGACACTCTGAATACACTTAAAGGCATCCTAGAAAAATTTGCGAAAAATCTTGAACGGAATACCTCGACAAAAAACCAAAATTAGTTATAAATGCGGCGATGCATTCATTTATGGGATTAATTGAATGCCTCTCCGTTGACTTAAATGTGTGGATCTCTGAATACTTATAGAGACATCCAGGAAGAGTCTGCGAAAGATTTTTACAGACTGCACCGACAAAAGACGAAATTTAATTATTTATGCGGTGGTGCATTCACTTCTGGACTAAAGTGAATGCATCTCCGAAAACTATAATATGAGACACTCTGAATACACTTAAAGGCATGCAAGAAGGATTTGCGAAATATCTTGAACAGAATACTTCGACAAAAGTCAAAAATTAGTTATAAATGCGGCGGTGCATTCATTTCTGGGCTAAAGTGAATGCATCTCCGTTGATTTTAGAATGCGTAAATCTAAAGGATTATGAAGACATCCAAGAAAAAACTGCGAAAATGCCTTTACAGTATATTTCAACAAATGAAGAAAATTAATTATAAATGTGGCGGTGCATTCATTTCTCGGCTAAAGTTAATACATCTCC
Organism: Maratus michaelseni; assembly: GCA_963931845.1. Lineage (NCBI taxonomy): Eukaryota > Metazoa > Arthropoda > Arachnida > Araneae > Salticidae > Maratus > Maratus michaelseni. The sequence goes on along the minus strand of OZ007600.1, from coordinate 259,440,886 downwards.
GTTGACTTCAATGTGTGTCTGAATATTTATAGAGACATCCAGGAAGAGGCTGCAAAAGATTTTTACAGACTGCCCCGAAAAAAGACCAACATTAATTACCTATGCGGCGGTGCATTCATTTCTGGACTAAAGTGAATGCATCTCCGTTGACTTGAATGTGTGTATTTCTGAATAATTAGAGAGACATCCAAGAAGAAACTGCGAAAGATTTTTACAGACTGTACCGAGAAAAGACGAAATTTAATTATTTATGCGGAGGTGCATCCATTTCTGGACTAAAGTGAATGCTTCTTCGTAAACTCTAATAAGGGACACTCTGAATACACTTAAAGGCATCCTAGAAAAAATTGCGAAAAATCTTGAACGGAATACCTCGACAAAAAACCAAAATTAGTTATAAATGCGGCGATGCATTCATTTCTGGGATAAATTGAATGCCTCTCCGCTGACTTCAATGTGTGGATCTCTGAATACTTATAGATACATCCAGGAAGAGTCTGCGAAAGACTTTTACAGACTACACCGACAAAAGACGAAATTTAATTATTTATGCGGCGGTGCAATCATTTCTGGACTAAAGTGAACGCATCTCCGTAAACTATAATATGAGACACTCTGAATACACTTAAAGGCATCCTAGAAATTTTGCGAAAAATCTTGAACGGAATACCTCGACAAAAAACCAAAATTAGTTATAAATGCGGCGATGCATTCATTTCTGGGATAAATTGAATGCCTCTCCGTTGACTTCAATGTGTGGATCTCTGAATACTTATAGAGACATCCAGGAAGTGGCTGCAAAAGATTTTTACAGACTGCCCCGAAAAAAGACCAACATTAATTACCTATGCGGAGGTGCATTCATTTCTGGAGTAAAGTGAATGCCTCTCCGTTGATTTTAGAATGCGTAAATCTAAAGGATTATGAAGACATCCAAGAAAAAACTGCGAAAATGCCTTCACAGTATATTTCAACAAATGAAGAAAATTAATTATTTATGCGGCGGTGCATTCATTTCTGGACTAAAGTGAATGCTGCTCCGTAAACTATAATAAGGGACACTCTGAATACACTTAAAGGCATCCTAGAAAAAATTGCGAAAAATCTTCAAAGGAAATACCTCGACAAAAAACCAAAATTAGTTATAAATACGGCGATCCATTCATTTCTGGGATAAATTGAATGCCTCTCCGTTGACTTCAATGTGTGTATCTCTGAATACTTATAGAGACATCCAGGAAGAGTCTGCGAAAGATTTTTACAGACTGCACCGACAAAAGACGAAATTTAATTATTTATGCGGCGGTGCATTGATTTCTGGACTAAAGTGAACGCATCTCCGTAAACTATAGTATGAGACACTCTGAATACACTTAAAGGCATGCAAGAAGGATTTGCGAAATATCTTGAAATAATTCAACGAAATACATCGACAAAAGTAAAAAATTAGTTATAAATGTGGCGGTGCATTCATTTCTCGGCTAAAGTGAATGCATCTCCGTTGACTTCAATGTATGTATCTCTAAATATTTGTAGAGCTATCTAGGAAGAAACTGCAAAAGATTTTTACAGACTGTTCCGAAAAAAGACCAACATTAATTACTTATGCGGCGGTGCATTCATTTCTGGAGTAAAGTGAATGCCTCTCCGTTGATTTTAGAATGCGTAAATCTAAACGAATATGATGACATCCAAGAAAAACTGCGAAAATGCCTTTACAGTATATTTCAGCAAATGAAGAAAATTAATTATTTATACGGCGGTGCATTCATTTCTGGACTAAAGTGAATGCATCTCCAAAAATTATAATAAGAGATTCTCAAATTACACTTAAAGGCATGCAACAAGGATTTGCGAAACATCTTGAACACAATACTTCGAAAAAAGACGGAAATGAGTTATAAATGCAGCGGTGCATTCATTTCTGACCTAAAGTGAATGCATCTCCGTTGACTTGAATGTGTGTATTTCTGAATAATTAGACAGACATCCAAGAAGAAACTGCGAAAGATTTTTACAGACTGTACCGACAAAAGACGAAATTTAATTATTTATGCGGAGGTGCATTAAATCTGGAGTAAAGTGATGCTTCTCCGTTGACTATAGAATGCGTAAATCTAAAGGATTATGAAGACATCCAAGAAAAAACTGCAAAAATGCCTTTACAGTATATTTCAACAAATGAAGAAAATTAATTATTTATGCGGCGGTGCATTCATTTCTGGACTAAAGTGAATGCATCTCCGTTGACTTGAATGTGTGTATTTCTGAATAATTAGAGAGACATCCAAGAAGAAACTGCGAAATATTTTTACCGACTGTACCGACAAAAGACGAAATTTAATTATTTATGCGGAGGTGCATTCATTTCTGGACTAAAGTGAATGCTTCTCCGTAAACTATAATAAGGGACACTCTGAATACACTTAAAGGTATCCTAGAAAAAATTGCGAAAAATCTTGAACGGAATACCTCGACAAAAAACCAAAATTAGTTATAAATGCGGCGATGCATTCATTTCTGGGATAAATTGAATGCCTCTCCGTTGACTTCAATGTGTGTATCTCTGAATACTTATAGAGACATTCAGGAAGAGTCTGCGAAAGATTTTTACAGACTGCACCGACAAAAGACGGAATTTAATTATTTATGCGGCGGTGCATTCATTTCTGGACTAAAGTGAATGCATCTCCGTAAACTATAATATGAGACACTCTGAATACACTTAAAGGCATGCAAGAAGGATTTGCGAAATATCTTGAACTAATTCAACGAAATACTTCGACGAAAGTCAAAAATTAGTTATAAATGCGGCGGTGCATTCATTTCTCGGCTAAAGTGAATGCATCTCCGTTGACTTCAATGTGTGTATCTCTGAATATTTATAGAGACATCCAGGAAGAGGCTGCAAAAGATTTTTGCAGACTGCCCCGAAAAAAGACCAACATTAATTACTTATGCGGCGGTGCATTCATTTCTGGAGTAAAGTGAATGCCTCTCCGTTGATTTTAGAATGTGCAAATCTAAAGGATTATGAAGACATCCAAGAAAAAACTGCGAAAATGCCTTTACAGTATATTTCAACAAATGAAGAAAATTAATTATTTATGCGGCGGTGCATTCATTTCTGGACTAAAGTGAATGCATCTCCGTAAATTATAATAAGAGACACTCTAAATACACTTAAAGGCATGCAAGAAGGATTTGCGAAACATCTTGAACAGAATACTTCGAAAAAAGACGAAAATTATTTATAAATGCAGCGGTGCATTCATTTCTGGGCTAAAGTGAATTGATCTCCGTTGCCTGCAATGTGCGTATCTCTGAATATTTACAGAGACATCCAGGAAGAGACTGCAAAAGATTTTTACAGACTGCACCGAAAAAATACCAACATTAATTACTTATGCGGCGGTGCATTCATTTCTGGAATAAAGTGAATGCCTCTCCGTTGACTTTAGAATGCGTAAATCTAAACGAATATGATGACATCCAAGAAAAACTGCGAAAATGCCTTTACAGTATATTTCAGCAAATGAAGAAAATTAATTATTTATACGGCGGTGCATTCATTTCTGGACTAATGTGAATGCATCTCCGTAAATTATAATAAGAGACTCTCTAAATACACTTAAAGGCATGCAACAAGGATTTGCGAAACATCTTGAACATAATACTTCGAAAAAAGACGAAAATGAGTTATAAATGCAGCGGTGCATTCATTTCTGACCTAAAGTGAATGCATCTCCGTTGACTTGAATGTGTGTATTTCTGAATAATTCGAGAGACATCCAAGAAGAAACTGCGAAAGATTTTTACAGACTGTACCGACAAAAGACGAAATTTAATTATTTATGCGGAGGTGCATTAAATCTGGAGTAAAGTGATGCTTCTCCGTTGACTATAGAATGCGTAAATCTAAAGGATTATGAAGACATCCAAGAAAAAACTGCAAAAATGCCTTTACAGTATATTTCAACAAATGAAGAAAATTAATTATTTATGCGGCGGTGCATTCATTTCTGGACTAAAGTGAATGCATCTCCGTTGACTTGAATGTGTGTATTTCTGAATAATTATAGAGACATCCAAGAAGAAACTGCGAAAGATTTTTACAGACTGTACCGACAAAAGACGAAATTTAATTATTAATGCGGAGGTGCATTCATTTCTGGACTAAAGTGAATGCTTCTCCGTAAACTATAATAAGGGACACTCTGAATACACTTAAAGGTATCCTAGAAAAAATTGCGAAAAATCTTGAACGGAATACCTCGACAAAAAACCAAAATTAGTTATAAATGCGGCGATGCATTCATTTCTGGGATAAATTGAATGCCTCTCCGTTGACTTCAATGTGTGTATCTCTGAATACTTATAGAGACATTCAGGAAGAGTCTGCGAAAGATTTTTACAGACTGCCCCGAAAAAAGACCAACATTAATTACTTATGCGGCGGTGCATTCATTTCTGGAGTAAAGTGAATGCCTCTCCGTTGACTTTAGAATGCGTAAATCTAAACGATTATGAAGACATCAAAGAAAAAACTGCAAAAATGCCTTTACAGTATATTTCAACAAATGAAGAAAATTAATTATTTATGCGGCGGTGCATTCATTTCTGGACTGAAGTGAATGCATCTCCGTTGACTTGAATGTGTGTATTTCTGAATAATTATAGAGACATCCAAGAAGAAACTGCGAAAGATTTTTACAGACTGTACCGACAAAAGACGAAATTTAATTATTAATGCGGAGGTGCATTCATTTCTGGACTAAAGTGAAAACTTCACAGTAAACTATAATAAGGGACACTCTGAATACACTTAAAGGCATCCTAGAAAAAATTGCGAAAAATCTTGAACGGAATACCTCGACAAAAAACCAAAATTAGTTATAAATGCGGCGATGCATTCATTTCTGGGATAAATTGAATGCCTCTCCGTTGACTTCAATGTGTGTATCTGTGAATACTTATAGAGACATCCAGGAAGAGTCTGCGAAAGATTTTTACAGACTGCACCGACAAAAGACGAATTTTAATTATTTATGCGGTGGTGCATTCACTTCTGGACTAAAGTGAATGCATCTCCGAAAACTATAATATGAGACACTCTGAATACACTTAAAGGCATTCAAGAAGGATTTGCGAAATATCTGGAACTAATTCAACGAAATACTTCGACAAAAGTCAAAAATTAGTTATAAATGCGGCGGTGCATTCATTTCTAGGCTTAAGTGAATGCATCTCCGTTGACTTCAATGTATGTATCTCTGAATATTTGTAGAGACATCCAGGAAGAGATTGCAAAAGATTTTAACAGACTGTCCCGAAAAAAGACCAACATTAATTACTTATGCGGCGGTGCATTCATTTCTGGGATAAATTGAATGCCTCTCCGTTGACTTCAATGTTTGGATCTCTGAATACTTATAGAGACATCCAGGAAGAGTCTGCGAAAGATTTTTACAGACTACACCGACAAAAGACGAAATTTAATTATTTATGCGGCGGTGCATTCATTTCTAGACTAAAGTGAACGCATCTCCGTAAACTATAATATGAGACACTCTGAATACACTTAAAGGCATCCTAGAAAACTTTGCGAAAAATCTTGAACGGAATACCTCGACAAAAAACCAAAATTAGTTATAAATGCGGCGATGCATTCATTTATGGGATAAATTGAATGCCTCTCCGTTGACTTCAATGTGTGGATCTCTGAATACTTATAGAGACATCCAGGAAGAGTCTGCGAAAGATTTTTACAGACTGCACCGACAAAAGACGAAATTTAATTATTTATGCGGTGGTGCATTCACTTCTGGACTAAAGTGAATGCATCTCCGAAAACTATAATATGAGACACTCTGAATACACTTAAAGGCATGCAAGAAGGATTTGCGAAATATCTTGAACTAATTCAACGAAATACTTCGACAAAAGTCAAAAATTAGTTATAAATGCGGCGGTGCATTCATTTCTAGGCTAAAGTGAATGCATCTCCGTTGACTTCAATGTATGTATCTCTGAATATTTGTAGTGACATCCAGGAAGAGACTGCAAAAGATTTTTACAGACTGTACCGAAAAAAGACCAACATTAATTACTTATGCGGCGGTGCATTCATTTCTGGAGTAAAGTGAATACATCTCCGTTGACTTGAATGTGTGTATTTCTGAATAATTAGAGAGACATCCAAGAAGAAACTGCGAAAGATTTTTACAGACTGCACCGACAAAAGACGAAAATTAATTATTTATGCGGCGGTGCATTCATTTCTGAGACTAAAGTGAATGCATCTCCGTAAACTACAATATGAGACACTCTGAATACACTTAAAGGCATGCAAGAAGGATTTGCGAAATATCTTGAAAAGAATACTTCGACAAAAGTCAAAAATTAGTTATAAATGCGGCGGTGCATTCATTTCTGGGCTAAAGTGAATGCATCTCCGTTGATTTTAGAATGCGTAAATCTAAAGGATTATGAAGACATCCAAGAAAAAACTGCGAAAATGCCTTTACAGTATATTTCAACAAATGAAGAAAATTAATTATAAATGTGGCGGTGCATTCATTTCTAGGCTAAAGTGAATGCATCTCCGTTGACTTCAATGTATGTATCTCTGAATATTTGTAGAGACATTCAGGAAGAGATTGCAAAAGATTTTTACAGACTGTCCCGAAAAAAGACCAACATTAATTACTTATGCGGCGGTGCATTCATTTCTGGTGTAAAGTGAATGCATCTCCGTTGACTTGAATGTGTGTATTTCTAAATAATTAGAGAGACATCCAAGAAGAAACTGCGAAAGATTTTTACAGACTGCACCGACAAAAGACGAAATTTAATTATTTATGCAGAGGGGCATTCATTTCTGGAGTAAAGTTAATGCCTCTCCATTGATTTTAGAATGCGTAAATCTAAAGGAATATGAAGACATCCAAAAAAAAACTGCGAAAATGCCTTTACAGTATATTTCAACAAATGATGAAAATTAATTATTTATGCGGCGGTGCATTCATTTCTGAGACTAAAGTGAATGCATCTCCGTAAACTACAATATGAGACACTCTGAATACACTTAAAGGCATCCTAGAAAAAATTGCGAAAAATCTTGAACAGAATACTTCGACAAAAGTCAAAAATGAGTTATAAATGCGGCGGTGCATTCATTTCTGGGCTAAAGTGAATGCATCTCCGTTGACTTGAATGTGTGTATTTCTGAATAATTAGAGAAACATCCAAGAAGAAACTGCGAAAGATTTTTACAGACTGCACCGACAAAAGACGAAATTTAATTATTTATGCGGAGGTGCATTCATTTCTGGACTAAAGTGAATGCTTCTCCGTAAACTATAATAAGGGACACTCTGAATACACTTAAAGGCATCCTAGAAAAAATTGCGAAAAATCTTGAACGGAATACCTCGACAAAAAACCAAAATTAGTTATAAATGCGGCGATGCATTCATTTCTGGGATAAATTGAATGCCTCTCCGTTGATTTCAATGTGTGTATCTCTGAATACTTATAGAGACATCCAGGAAGAGTCTGCGAAAGACTTTTACAGGCTACACCGACAAAAGACGAAATTTAATTATTTATGCGGCGGTGCATTCATTTCTAGACTAAAGTGAACGCATCTCCGTAAACTATAATATGAGACACTCTGAATACACTTAAAGGCATCCTAGAAAAATTTGCGAATAATCTTGAACGGAATACCTCGACAAAAAACCAAAATTAGTTATAAATGCGGCGATGCATTCATTTATGGGATAAATTGAATGCCTCTCCGTTGACTTCAATGTGTGGATCTCTGAATACTTATAGAGACATCCAGGAAGAGTCTGCGAAAGATTTTTACAGACTGCACCGACAAAAGACGAAATTTAATTATTTATGCGGTGGTGCATTCACTTCTTGACTAAAGTGAATGCATCTCCGAAAACTATAATATGAGACACTCTGAATACACTTAAAGGCATGCAAGAAGGATTTGCGAAATATCTTGAACTAATTCAACGAAATACTTCGACAAAAGTCAAAAATTAGTTATAAATGCGGCGGTGCATTCATTTCTAGGCTAAAGTGAATGCATCTCCGTTGATTTCAATGTATGTATCTCTGAATATTTGTAGTGACATCCAGGAAGAGACTGCAAAAGATTTTTACAGACTGTACCGAAAAAAGACCAACATTAATTACTTATGCGGCGGTGCATTCATTTCTGGAGTAAAGTGAATACATCTCCGTTGACTTGAATGTGTGTATTTCTGAATAAATAGAGAGACATCCAAGAAGAAACTGCGAAAGATTTTTACAGACTGCACCGACAAAAGACGAAATTTAATTATTTATGCAGAGGTGCATTCATTTCTGGAGTAAAGTGAATGCCTCTCCATTGATTTTTGAATGCGTAAATCTAAAGGAATATGAAGACATCCAAAGAAAAACTGCGAAAATGCCTTTACAGTATATTTCATCAAATGAAGAAAATTAATTATTTATGCGGCGGTGCATTCATTTCTGAGACTAAAGTGAATGCATCTCCGTACACTACAATATGAGACACTCTGAATACACTTAAAGGCATGCAAGAAGGATTTGCGAAATATCTTGAACAGAATACTTCGACATAAGTCAAAAATTAGTTATAAATGCGGCGGTGCATTCATTTCTGGGCTAAAGTGAATGCATCTCCGTTGATTTTCGAATGCGTAAATCTAAAGGATTATGAAGACATCCAAGAAAAAACTGCGAAAATGGCTTTACAGTATATTTCAACAAATGAAGAAAATTAATTATAAATGTGGCGGTGCATTCATTTCTAGGCTAAAGTGAATGCATCTCCGTTGACTTCAATGTATGTATCTCTGAATATTTGTAGAGTCATCCAGGAAGAGATTGCAAAAGATTTTTACAGACTGTCCCGAAAAAAGACCAACATTAATTTCTTATGCGGCGGTGCATTCATTTCTGGTGTAAAGTGAATGCATCTCCGTTGACTTGAATGTGTGTATTTCTAAATAATTAGAGAGACATCCAAGAAGAAACTGCGAATGATTTTTACAGACTGCACCGACAAAAGACGAAATTTAATTATTTATGCAGAGGGGCATTCATTTCTGGAGTAAAGTTAATGCCTCTCCATTGATTTTAGAATGCGTAAATCTAAAGGAATATGAAGACATCCAAAAAAAAACTGCGAAAATGCCTTTACAGTATATTTCAACAAATGACGAAAATTAATTATTTATGCGGTGGTGCATTCATTTCTGAGACTAAAGTGAATGCATCTCCGTAAACTACAATATGAGACACTCTGAATACACTTAAAGGCATCCTAGAAAAAATTGCGAAAAATCTTGAACAGAATACTTCGACAAAAGTCATAAATGAGTTATAAATGCGGCGGTGCATTCATTTCTGGGCTAAAGTGAATGCATCTCCGTTGACTTGAATGTGTGTATTTCTGAATAATTAGAGAAACATCCAAGAAGAAACTGCGAAAGATTTTTACAGACTGCACCGACAAAAGACGAAATTTAATTATTTATGCGGAGGTGCATTAATTTCTTGACTAAAGTGAATGCTTCTCCGTAAACTATAATAAGGGACACTCTGAATACACTTAAAGGCATCCTAGAAAAAATTGCGAAAAATCTTGAACGGAATACCTCGACAAAAAACCAAAATTAGTTATAAATGCGGCGATGCATTCATTTCTGGGATAAATTGAATGCCTCTCCGTTGATTTCAATGTGTGTATCTCTGAATACTTATAGAGACATCCAGGAAGAGTCTGCGAAAGACTTTTACAGACTACACCGACAAAAGACGAAATTTAATTATTTATGCGGCGGTGCAATCATTTCTGGACTAAAGTGAATGCTTCTCCGTAAACTATAATATGAGACACTCTGAATACACTTAAAGGCATCCTAGAAAAATTTGCGAAAAATCTTGAACGGAATACCTCGACAAAAAACCAAAATTAGTTATAAATGCGGCGATGCATTCATTTCTGGGATAAATTGAATGCCTCTCCGTTGATTTCAATGTGTGTATCTCTGAATACTTATAGAGACATCCAGGAAGAGTCTGCGACAGATTTTTACAGACTGCACCGACAAAAGACGAAATTTAGTCGGTGCATTCATTTCTGGAGTAAAGTGAATGCCTCTCCGTTGACTTTAGAATGCGTAAATCTAAAGGATTATGAAGACATCAAAGAAAAAACTGCAAAAATGCCTTTACAGTATATTTCATCAAATGAAGAAAATTAATTATTTATGCGGCGGTGCATTCATTTCTGGACTAAAGTGAATGCATCTCCGTTGACTTGAATGTGTGTATTTCTGAATAATTATAGAGACATCCAAGAAGAAACTGCGAAAGATTTTTACAGACTGTACCGACAAAAGACGAAATTTAATTATTAATGCGGAGGTGCATTCATTTCTGGACTAAAGTGAAAACTTCACCGTAAACTATAATAAGGGACACTCTGAATACACTTAAAGGCATCCTAGAAAAAATTGCGAAAAATCTTGAAAGGAATACCTTGACAAAAAACCAAAATTAGTTATAAATGCGGCGATGCATTCATTTCTGGGATAAATTGAATGCCTCTCCGTTGACTTCAACGTGTGTATCTCTGAATACTTATAGAGACATCCAGAAAGAGTCTGCGAAAGATTTTTACAGACTACACCGACAAAAGACGAAATTTAATTATTTATGCGGCGGTGCATTCATTTCTGGACTAAAGTGAATGCATCTCCGAAAACTATAATATGAGACACTCTGAATACACTTAAAAGCATGCAAGAAGGATTTGCGAAATATCTTGAACTAATTCAACGAAATACTTCGACAAAAGTCAAAAATTAGTTATAAATGTGGCGGTGCATTCATTTCTCGGCTGAAGTGAATGCATCTCCGTTGACTTCAATGTATGTATCTCTGAATATTTGTAGAGACATCCAGGAAGAGACTGCAAAAGGTTTTTACAGACTGTCCCGAAAAAAGACCAACATTAATTACTTATGCGGCGGTGCATTCATTTCTGGAGTAAAGTGAAAGCCTCTCCGTTGATTTTAGAATGCGTAAATCTAAAGGAATATGAAGACATCCAAGAAAAACTGCGAAAATGCCTTTAAAGTATAATTCAACAAATGAAGAAAATTAATTATTTATGCGGCGGTGCATTCATTTCTGGACTAAAGTGAATGCATCTCCGTAAACTATAATATGAGACACTCTGAATACTCTTAAAGGCATGCAAGAAGGATTTGTGAAATATCTTGAACAGAATACTTCGACAAAAGTCAAAAATTAGTTATAAATGCGGCTTTGCATTCATTTCTCGGCTAAAGTTAATACATCTCCGTTGACTTCAATGTGTGTATTTCTGAATAATTAGAGAGACATCCAAGAAGAAACTGCGAAAGATTTTTACAGACTGTACCGACAAAAGACGAAATTTAATTATTTATGCGGAGGTGCATTAAATCTGGAGTAAAGTGATGCTTCTCCGTTGACTATAGAATGCGTAAATCTAAAGGATTATGAGGACAACCAAGAAAAAACTGCAAAAATGCCTTTACAGTATATTTCAACAAATGAAGAAAATTAATTATTTATGCGGCGGTACATTCATTTCTGGACTAAAGTGAATGCATCTCCGTTGACTTGAATGTGTGTATTTCTGAATAATTAGAGAGACATCCAAGAAGAAACTGCGAAATATTTTTACCGACTGTACCGACAAAAGACGAAATTTAATTATTTATGCGGAGGTGCATTCATTTCTGGACTAAAGTGAATGCTTCTCCGTAAACTATAATAAGGGACACTCTGATTACACTTAAAGGTATCCTAGAAAAAATTGCGAAAAATCTTGAACGGAATACCTTGACAAAAATCCAAAATTAGTTATAAATGCGGCGATGCATTCATTTCTGGGATAAATTGAATGCCTCTCCGTTGACTTCAATGTGTGTATCTCTGAATACTTATAGAGACATTCAGGAAGAGTCTGCGAAAGATTTTTACAGACTGCACCGACAAAAGACGGAATTTAATTATTTATGCGGCGGTGCATTCATTTCTGGACTAAAGTGAATGCATCTCCGTAAACTATAATATGAGACACTCTGAATACACTTAAAGGCATGCAAGAAGGATTTGCGAAATATCTTGAACTAATTCAACGAAATACTTCGACAAAAGTCAAAAATTAGTTATAAATGCGGCGGTGCATTCATTTCTCGGCTAAAGTGAGTGCATCTCCGTTGACTTCAATGTGTGTATCTCTGAATATTTATAGAGACATCCAGGAAGAGGCTGCAAAAGATTTTTACAGACTGACCCGAAAAAAGACCAACATTAATTACTTATGCGGCGGTGCATTCATTTCTGGAGTAAAGTGAATGCCTCTCCGTTGACTTTAGAATGCGTAAATCTAAAGGATTATGAAGACATCTAAGAAAAAACTGCAAAAATGCCTTTACAGTATATTTCAACAAATGAAGAAAATTAATTATTTATGCGACGGTGCATTCATTTCTGGACTAAAGTGAATGCATCTCCGTTGACTTGAATGTGTGTATTTCTGAATAATTAGAGAGACATCCAAGAAGAAACTGGAAAGATTTTTACAGACTGTACCGACAAAAGACGAAATTTAATTATTTATGCGGAGTGCATTCATTTCTGGACTAAAGTGAATGCTTCTCCGTAAACTATAATAAGGGACACTCTGAATACACTTAAAGGCATCCTAGAAAAATTTGCGAAAAATCTTGAATGGAATACCTCGACAAAAAAACAAAATTATTTATAAATGCGGCGATGCATTCATTTCTGGGATAAATTGAATGCCTCTCCGTTGACTTCAATGTGTGGATCTCTGAATACTTATAGAGACATCCAGGAAGAGTCTGCGAAAGATTTTTACAGACTGCACCGACAAAAGACGAAATCTAATTATTTATGCGGCGGTGCATTCATTTCTGGACTAAAGTGAATGCATCTCCGTAAACTATAATATGAGACACTCTGAATAAACTTAAAGGCATGCAAGAAGGATTTGCGAAATATCTTGAACAGAATATTTCGACAAAAGTCAAAAATTAGTTATAAATGCGGCGGTGCATTCATTTCTCGGCTAAACTGAATGCATCTCCGTTGTGATATAGATTGAGCAGAGTTGTAAAGCACAGTGGTTAAGGTCTGTGGTGTGACTAAGTATATAGCACATTGAAGAAACAGTTTATGTAGAAATCAGAATTATATTTATTCATTCAACTTGAATGTTAAACTTAAATAAAGATATATACATAGACCTCCAGCCATTGCTGGGAACTTTGGTATCACATTATAGCAAATAAACATTCAGAAAGGGGGTTAACTGTCCTTCCATCACATCACCACACCTTCCATGGAGTTGTTTCACCCTATATATATACTTACTCCGTACCTCAAACTGGAATAAAATATGCATACTGTTACAGTTAAAAGAGAGTGCCTTTACGACCGAAATGCAAAAAGAAAAACCGGTTCGGAACGATTTTACTCCCGAACAAACCACTTGACAGAGAAAGGGGGACAAGATTTTGTCCAGATTTCCAACATGCGACCCCATCGGTCGTAAAAACTTCCTCTTTCTTTTCATAGACAAAATCAAAAATGTTACAAATGGCTCTCTGAAATTTTATATACAGTAGAGGTTTTGTTAGAAAATCAGCCTTATTAACTTTAGAACTTACATGTTTTAACTCAAAAACATTTTCATTTATTAATTGACGAATAAATTGACACTTTATGTCAATATGCTTAGTTTTAAAGTTTTCTTGACTATTTTTAGAAAAATAAATAGCAGATTCATTATCACAGTACTGAACTGGTTTTATTTTATCACATAAATTAAGTTCATTTAAGACATTTGCATACCACGTTAGTTCTTTTACACTTTCAGTTAATGAGATAAACTCTGACTCCATAGAACTAAGTGCAATGCATTTCTGCTTTTATGATTTCCAAGCAAACGGAACGTTACTAAAGTAAATTATATAACCACTACTTGAATGTCTTTTAGTAAGGTTACATCCCCAGTTAGCATCAGAATATGCATATAAACTTGAGGATTTTACATTAGACAGGTTTATTTTATAACTTTTTGTAGCAAAAACATAATTCATTATATCTACCAATATCAACCAATGTTTATATGTATAACCATTACAAAATTGTGACATTATATTTACAGAAAAACTAATATCAGGTCTCGATCTATTTGATAAAAATGACAAACAACCGATTAATGATCGGTATGGATATTTTTTCATCAATTCATTTTCCACAATTTCATTTTCGTTAACTTTATCTGGTAAGATACAGCCAATTTTAAAGGGTAATTTAACATAACTTTTAGGTAAACCTTTATATTTTAATTCTAATCTTTCAATGTAAGTTTTTGATGAATAAATAATGAATCAGCAATAAGTTCAAAGTTAACACCTAACAAATATTTCGTTAAACCTATTTCAGTAATTTCTAAGCTATTTTTTAACATATTAGTTACAGATTGCAGTATATTTTCATTTTCAGCGAACAAAACTAAATCATCTACATAGACAACTAAAATTGCATTACTTTTTAGTTTATATACACAGTTACACCATTTTAACTTACAAAATCCTAAATTATGTAGTATATTGTCCAATTCAAAATTCCATTCTCGGCCGCTTTGCGGTAAACCATAAATAGATTTATTTAACAAACAAACTTTATTTTCGGCACCTTTCATGACAAATCCTGGTGGTTGTTTCGTAAATACAGTTTCTTTTAAAGACCCATATAAGTAAGCTGATTTTACATCTAATTGAATATGATACCAATTTAACATAGAAACTAATAAAATAAACATTAGTTTTATAATTGAAAAATTTACAACTGGTGAAAATATATCATTAAAATCGATACCTGGTTTCTGTTTAAAACCTTGAGCTACGAGACGTGCTTTGTACTTTTTCCCATTTTTATGTGTTTTTAATATTATAAACCCATCTGCTTCCTACTATTGTGGCGTTTTTGGGTGGATCAACCAACCGCCAGACCTTTCTTTTACTCATGATTTCAAGTTCTTCCCTCATCGCGGCGTTCCATTTCCCTCTTTCTGGGTTAACTTGTGCATCCTCAAACGATTTAGGGATTTCAGTATTGTAAGTTTCATGTTGGAATATTTCACTTAAATATGAATCATCCGAATCGCTAGTTGAAGGTTCATTTAAAGTTTCTAGATTGGGATGAGTAGTTTTAGGTTTAAAGTCAAATTTATCCGGTTCATAAGCGATTTTATTTTCTTGACAATATTTTTTAACATCATTTAATGATCTCAGTCTCTTATTTGTTATCGGGGTATAATAATACACGTCAATCCTGTTACTTTTAGTTCTAGGTTTTTCAATTCTTTTCCATTCTGAAATATTTATAGAAGTTAAAGTTATTTTCCTCCCCCTTTTCTGTTCGTCTTCATTTAAACTTACTCCTGGTAGTTTATGATTAAGATCTAGAGTTGCGTTGCTTAAGCCATTTGATTCAATTTGAGATTAATTAAAATTCAATACAATATCCTTATACTTATTTACTCCAAATAATGTTTCTACCCCCTTTTTGGATTCATCTATACGCACATGAATAGTTTCTACAATTCGCCTTTCTTTTGGCATATACATCCTATATCCTTTTGTTTTCATGGCATAACCAACTAAAATACCGGGTAAAGCTTTAGGTTGTAGTTTATTTCGTTTAACTTTAGGCACATTAACAAATGCTAAAGAACCAAAAATTCTTAAATGTTTTACCGAAGGTTTGAATCCTGTCCATAATTCTTGGGGTGTAAGACCTTGGGTTAAACTGTGTTCGGTTCTATTTTTTGTATGAACAAACGCTAAAAGAGCTTCCCGCCAGAATGATGGTTTTAATCCGCTATCATGTAACATTGCTCGAACTGCATTCATTGCTATTTTATTGAAATTTTCAGCAACACCCACCTGTTCTGGCGTATAAATGGAGGATCTTTCTATTTGTATACCCAAATCAGTTAACAATTTCTCAAATAATTTATGAATAAATTTTAACCCATTATCAGTTCGTACACTCTTTAATTTTTTACCAGTTTGTCTCTCAGCTTTCGCTAAAAACCTTTTAAAGTATTCAAAAACTTCCGTTTTATCCTTAAGTATATACACTTCAGTCCTTCTAGAATAATCGTCAATTATTGACAAAAAGTATTTCCCTCCTCCTAACGAGTTAACTGGGATAGGACCCCACAAATCCATATACACTCTATCAAGAATTTGACTAGAAATGCGTTTATACTGATAATTCCTTTTAAACGAATGTCTATTAGATTTTGCAATTACACAAGATTCACACATCTTATTTTTGTTTTTACAGTTAATATTTTCAATACCTTTAACACAATTATTTTTACTCATTTTTTCAAGTAAAGGCAAATTTGTATGACAAAATCTACGATGTATAATTTCTGCATTTAAACTAGTCGAAAAGGCAAAATTTTCACATTTTGAAGCATAACCTTTAACAATATACAATTTATCTACTCTAGGTACAGTAAAACAATATCGATTAAATTTATCATACACAATCATTTTATTATTTCCCCATTGAATGTGGTTTCCTGCAATATCGATGTTGGATCCACCAATTAAATTTCTTCTCATATTTGGAGCATATAAAACATTTTTTAAAGTTATTTCTACATTACCTTTTACATCTTGTATGGTGAAGTCAATATCACCTATACCCAATACTTCCGACGAACAGTCCTTGTCTCCAATCAGCACTTGTTGGGGGGGGAGGTCCTTGTAGGTTACAAATAAACTCCTGTCATTCGTAAAGTGAGAAGTAGCTGCTGAGTCCAGAAGAAATTCGACAATTTTCTCATTTGAAGACATTAGGGCGGATTCCGATTGCCTTCTAGTTTCACTGTAGAAAACTTGCTTCTTCCCTCTATAGTTTCTCTTTTTGAAACACCTTGTATCTGTGTGACCAGGTCGTTTGCAGTAACTGCATATTAAACTCGGCCCCATACGAGTAGCTGGTGAAGTACTAGAGCATCGAGAGGGTTCCAGGTCGCTTCCACTACTTGAAAACCATGGATTTTTACTGGTTACGAAATTCTTCTTTGGAATGGTTGGTCTATCGGTAGGATTCTTAAACTTGGTTGTATAAGCATCACCTGCACTGATAACCTCTTTACTTTCGTCCTTACGCTTTAAACAAATTCTTCCATATTCACTAATTAACTGTTTAGAAACATTTTCCAATTTAAATTCTGTATCATCTAACCTGTATAACATTTGAACGAGATTATCATATTCTTCGGGTAAACGACGGATTAACTTTAAGCATACTAACAATTCTGGCATATCAAAACCTGCATCTTTGATTTGAAACTTTTTTCTTCAATTCTCTTGCAAAATAAACCGATGGTTTCCTTTTGCGAGTTTAACTTCATTTCAAAAAAATCATCCACTAATCCAGCTAAACGTGCCCGTGACGTTGGTTCGAAGTTTAACTTTAGGATATCCCAGGCAACTTTTCCGCTTTCGGTCTGAGCGATTAATATCTGGAATTTCCTTTCGATGGATTGATAAATCGTGGTATAAGCTCTGCGTTTACGCCATCCAAAATCACTTTCCTCTCTATCAGATTCATCCTCTTTACATGCAATATCGGGATTCGTAATAAACTCCCAGCAATTCCGATCTATCAGTACACATTTGACGTCGAGCTTCCAAGAAGAGTAGTTATAATCCGACAATTTCGGGAAAGAATAAGTTAACTCTGGAACTTGTGCCATTATACTTTTTAAGCTATATATATTTCATCTAAAACACACCACACTGCATCTAGTTGACCTTTAGCATAACATGGCCCCTTAACCATGATAGAGATTGAGCAGAGTTGTAAAGCACAGTGGTTAAGGTCTGTGGTGTGACTAAGTATATAGCACATTGAAGAAACAGTTTATGTAGAAATCAGAATTATATTTATTCATTCCACTTGAATGTTAAACTTAAATAAAGATATATACATAGACCTCCAGCCATTGCTGGGAACGTTGGTATCACATTATAGCAAATAAACATTCAGAAAGGGGTTTAACTGTCCTTCCATCACATCACCACACCTTCCATGGAGTTGTTTCACCCTAGATATATACTTACTCCGTACCTCAAACTGGAATAAAATATGCATACAGTTACAGTTAAAAGAGAGTGCTTTTACGACTGAAATGCAAAAAGAAAAACCGGTTCGGAACGATTTTACTCCCGAACAAACCACTTGACAGAGAAAGGGGCACAAGATTTTGTCCAGATTTCCAACACGTTGACTTCAATGTGTGTATCTCTGAATATTTATAGAGACATCCAGGAAGAGACTGCAAAAGATTTTTACAGACTGTCCCGAAAAAAGACCAACATTAATTACTTATGAGGCGGTGCATTCATTTCTGGAGTAAAGTGAATGCCTCTCCGTTGATTTTAGAATGCGTAAATCTAAAGGATTATGAAGACATCCAAGAAAAAACTGCGAAAATGCCTTTACAGTATATTTCAACAAATGAAGAAAATTAATTATTTATACGGCGGTGCATTCATTTCTGGACTAAAGTGAATGCATCTCCGTAAATTATAATAAGAGACTCTCTAAATACACTTAAAGGCATGCAAGAAGGATTTACGAAACATCTTGAACACAATACTTCGAAAAAAGACGAAAATTAGTTATAAATGCAGCGGCGCATTCATTTCTGGGCTAAAGTGAATGCATCTCCGTTGACTTGAATGTGTGTATTTCTGAATAATTAGAGAGACATCCAAGAAGAAACTGCGAAAGATTTTTACAGACTGCACCGACAAAAGACGAAATTTAATTATTTATGTGGAGGTGCATTCATTTCTGGACTAAAGTGAATGCATCTCCGTAAACTATAATATGAGACACTCTGAATACACTTAAAGGCATGCAAGAAGGATTTGCGAAATATCTTAAACTAATTCAACGAAATACTTCGACAAAAGTCAAAAATTAGTTATAAATGCGGCGGTGCATTCATTTCTCGGCTAAAGTGAATGCATCTCCGTTGACTTCAATGTGTGGATCTCTGAATACTTATAGAGACATCCAGGAAGAGTCTGCGAAAGGTTTTTACAGACTGCACCGACAAAAGACGAAATTTAATTATTTATGCGGCGGTGCATTCATTTCTGGACTAAAGTGAATGCATCTCCGTAAACTATAATATGAGACACTCTGAATACACTTAAAGGCATGCAAGAAGGATTTGCGAAATATCTTGAACAGAATACTTCGACAAAATTCAAAAATTAGTTATAAATGCGGCGGTGCATTCATTTCTCGGCTAAAGGGAATGCATCTCCGTTGACTTCAATGTGTGTATCTTTGAATATTTTAAGAGACATCCAGGAAGAGGCTGCAAAAGATTTTTACAGACTGCCCCGAAAAAAGACCAACATTAATTACCTATGCGGCGGTGCATTCATTTCTGGAGTAAAGTGAATGCCTCTCCGTTGATTTTAGAATGCGTAAATCTAAAGGATTATGAAGATATCCAAGAAAAAACTGCGAAAATGTCTTTACAGTATATTTCAACAAATGAAGAAAATTAATTATTTATTTGGCGTTGCATTCATTTATGGACTAAAGTGAATGCATCTCCGTTGACTTGAATGTGTGTATTTCTGAATAATTAGAGAGACATCCAAGAAGAAACTGCGAAAGATTTTTACAGACTGCACCGACAAAAGGCGAAATTTAATTATTTATGCGGAGGTGCATTCATTTCTGGACTAAAGTGAATGCTTCTCCGTAAACTATAATAAGGGACACTCTGAATACACTTAAAGGCATCCTAGAAAAAATTGCAAAAAATCTTGAACGGAATACCTCGACAAAACACCAAAATTAGTTATAAATGCGACGATGCATTCATTTCTGGGATAAATTGAATGCCTCTCCGTTGACTTCAATGTGTGTATCTCTGAATACTTATAGAGACATCCAGGAAGAGTCTGCGAAAGATTTTTAACGACTGCACCGACAAAAGACGAAATTTAATTATTTATGCGGCGGTGCATTCATTTCTGGACTAAAGTGAATGCATCGCCGTAAACTATAATATGAGACACTCTGAATACACTTGGAGACCACCGACCAGGCCCCTACCTACCGGGATTCGACCCAGTTTGACGGGTTTGAGTGCCTGGAGAATGGGGCGAAAATCGCCTGATCGCATTATGGAGGCGGTCCACTAAAACAAGTACCCAGGTCGGCCAACTAATGGAGTCCGGTTTTACTGTGTTGTTCACTCCTGAGTTTCAGTGTTCTGAGATCTGACGCCGCACACCACGAACTCGTCATGGCAGTTGGAATGGGGCTGGACAATTTAGTGCCAAAACTTTGGTACTCAACTTAGCCTGAGAATTGGGGGGAGAATTTTGAGGGAAAATAAATTAAGCAATTAATTAATAATTCTTTTTTTTAATATACTGTGATTAAGTAATAATTGCCAAAAGCTAAGTCGTACCAGCAGGGAACAATTTTTGGGCCGAATTGCAAGGCAGACGAAGACGCTGCGCGGCTGACGGGACTGCGCCTTTCTACCGTACCCCACCGGGTAAAAACTGGCTCCTTTGTCTGTCCCATTGGAGCGGATCCGGTAGCTCGTGCGGACAATGTCCTATTGCACCTAATAAAGAGGCGAACAGTCAAAAAGAAAACAAAAGCTGCTTCAAAAAAAAAAAAAAAAAGAAACTGCATATGGAACCTGGACTAAACCATAAGAATGTTAGTTACATGTTATGCTGAATTTATTCCGATATATACTTTATTGAGATTTTATTTAATTTTATAAATGCTGCTGTTTACAAAGAAGGAACTGCATCTAGAACCTGAAATATATAAGTTAAGAAAAAAATATATATATACATACATACCCACATACACATACACATACATATATACACACACACATATATATATACACATATACATACATAAATATTTAGAATGAATGTTAATAACATATTATGCTGAGTTTATTCCGGGTTTTACGTTTCGCAACATTATTGAAGTTAATTTACTTTTACAGTGCTTTTTATACTTAACCTTTACCTCTACTTCTGCTTTCCATACTTATCGGGCCCAGTTTTGCAGCTTTTTATTTCTATATTGCTGGCATGATCCATATAACTGTGAAACTAGTCTACTAATTTTGAACCAATTCCAGATAATAGACCTGCATCTGGATTGGCACCCCCAGAGGTAGCGCTTATATAGAACTTGGAGGACTTTAGAGCCACGAACAGATTTAACGTGCACCAGCTCCCATTAACGTACACTGTCTACTTTCCATACTTATCCTTTATACTTATCCTTTATACTTATCACCTCTTTCCTTCCGGTTCTTCTTCTTCTTCTTCTTTCTCATCTGTCTTCTTCCCCTTCTTTTTATTATTATTTTTTATTTTTTAACACAAGGACGGACAAACAGTGCCGGGGGCTATTATAAGCTTCTTACTGTGTCATGGTGCACAACTTGCTGGACCGTTGATGACATGCGTCGTGCTGGTAATACTGTGATTACGGGGCTCTTGTTTCGGGCCGTGGTGCCAGCTGATATTGTGAAACTACCGCACACTGCTACTAGGACAAAACACATAGACATTTTATAATTTTTTTGGTGGCTTTGGATTGCTCCTGGGCCTTTTTTTTAAACATATAACACATAAACACATAAATAAACTTTTTTTTTTCTTTTACACTAGGACGGACAGACAGTGCCGGGGGCTATTATAAGCTTCTTACTGTGTCATAATGCACAACTTGCTGATCCGTTGGTGATGTGCGTCGTGCTGGTAATTCTGTGTTTACGGGGCTCCTTTTTCGGGCCTTGGAAACAGATGATGTTGTGCGACTACCGCACACTGCCATTGAACAATACCCATGGACAATTTTTTAATTTTTTTGGTGACTTTAGATTGCTCCTAGGCCTTTTTTTTACCATATTACACAAAACACATAAACACATATACATATTCATTTTATCTTTGTGTTACCTTCCGCGTTCGACTGCTGTTGGGGTGCTAAATATTATTGTGTGTTGTTTTGTATTAGTGTCGTGATGCTGTCGCAGTTTTCTTGGAGCCACCTGATTACTGTCTTTGCCTTGTTTTGTACGTGTTTGTTTTTCGCTAATTGTTCATACCATAATTTCTCGTTGTCTGTTGTTATTTGTGCCAGGTGGTGTGCTTGTGTGAGTGGACACTGAACTAGGTAATGTTTTGGTGAACCCACCGTTCCGCATTCGCAGTCCGGTGTGTCCGCTTTCTTAAACCTGTGTAGGTATGCTGGAAAAGCTCCGTGAGCTGTGTATAGCTGTGCTAGCAGGTAATCGCTTATTAGTCTATTTTTATCTACTTTTGGGAAGTACCTGTGTGTTTCCCTACCTCTGTCCCCATAGTCCCACTCGAACTGCCATTGTTTTAGTGTTATATCTTTTAGTTTTCTTTTAAGTTTTGAGATTGGTTTAGTCAGGTTGTATTTACTTTTGTTGTTTACATTTAGAGCTGCGGTTTTGGCTAACATGTCTGCCTCTTCGTATCCTTGGATGCCTACATGCGCCTTAACCCAGCTGATTTTAAATTTGTTGTTAGCTTCTTTTATTAGTTTTTGGATTGTGTCTACTGTTTTGTTTACGTTGAATGGTTTACTAAGTGATTTGATTGCCGATCTGCAGTCCGAGCGGATACTATATGACTCACCCGTGGTGTTGCCCCATATTTCTGCTTCTTGTATTGCCAGTAGTTCGGCCTGGAAGACGCTGTTGCTGTTCCTTAACGGCACTGACCATGTTTTTATCTTTTGATTATTTTTATATGCTACAAAGGCCGAACCTGTAGCTCCTGATTCCAATTTAGAGCCGTCTGTGTATATCGTTGTGTCTTGTGTATTGTACCCTATCCTAGGTTCTGTTGTGTCTGCTGGATGATTCTCCCATATGTTTATTTTTTTATCGTATTCGATGTGCTGTAAAGTTTCATTGTGTATTGTTGCGTTTTTCCTTAATCTTGAGACTGTGCCGTACGCTGCTTCGTAGTAGACTTTAAGATGGATTGGAATCAGGCCTGAGAGTACCAGAAAAGCCGATGTTGGGGCCGTTCTATAGGCCCTGACTATGGCCAGTGCAAAATGTCGCTGGCAGCTTGACAATATCTGTATGCACCTTTTGCTGAGGCAGTTCCCCAAGCCGGTGCTGCGTAGGTTAGCGTCTTTCCCACTACTGTTGTGTACCAGATTTTTAGTATATTTGCTTTTAGTCCCCAACCCTTTGCTACCATATGTGCTAAGTTTGTGAAGTTTGCTCGTACCTTATTTGTTTGTGTTTGACAGTGTGGTATCCAGTTTAGATTTTTGTGCAGTGTGACTCCCAAATATCTTATCTGTTCTTTTACTTTTAGTCTCTGGCCGTTGAGTTCTATTCCTTCTATGTCATTGGTGTTTTCTGTTGGAAGGTTTCCCGTGTGTCCTCTGTTAAGATATAATAGTTCTGTTTTTTCCCTGTTCAGCGTTAGGTTATTCCCCTCTATCCAGTCATTAAATTCCTTTAGTATCTTGTTTGCTAATCTCTTAAGTTTATCCTTTGTTCTGCCTCTTAGAATTATAATAAAATCGTCTGCGAAGGCTTGTAATCTAACACGTTTTCCCCAATTTCTTTTAAGTGCTGTGTCTGCGATTAATAGCCAGAGAAGCGGGCCGAGACAACTTCCTTGGGGGCATCCGGCAAATGTCTGCTTTATGACTTTAATGCCGTTTTCCTCTAGTGAAACGTACCAGTGTTGGAGGAAGCTCACTATACAGGTACCCTGGACAGGGAGATTGCTTAATATTATTAATTAATATTGGCCAGCGTATGTTGTCGAAGGCCTCTTTGATGTCCCTGGCTATTAGGAGTGTTTGGTATTTGTTTGTTTTATCTTCTTTTATTGTGTTGATTAAGTTATCTAATGCGTGTTCTGTTGAGATCCCCTGTTTGAAACCATACTGTTTGTTGCTCCAATAGTTATTATTGTTTAGGTGGAAGTTTATCCGACCGTGTATTATGCGTTCTAAAATTTTGCCAAGCGCTGGTAAGAGGCAAATTGGCCTGTATTTTTTTGGATTTGTTGGGTCTTTACCTGGTTTTTGGAACAGTATCACTATGCCTACTTTAAACGATTTTGGGAAGTATTCTAACCTTAGGCATGTATTGAAGAGTGTCAGTAGTAGTTGCGGTGTTGCATTACTAATTCTTTTAATTAGGTTGTAATCTATGAAGTCGAATCCGGGTGCTTTATTTTGTTTAATGTTTCTGATTATTCTGTTTAATTCCGCCTTTGTTACTACCGGTGATGCTGGTTCGTTGTTTTCTTTATTTGCCTTTGTTAGTGTGTAGGGTATATTTTGGTCTGTTATGTATAAGTTGTCCAGGAAATGTGTTAGTGTGTCTTTAGTGGTTACTTTTGTATTTGGGGGTAGAATGTTGACTAGTTTTACCCGACCTGATATTTTGTTGCTAGCGTTTTTATATTGGGAGCCATATGTGTCTGTGACCTTGTTGCAGTAATCTTTCCATGTTTTGGATTTTGTTCTGTTTAATAGTTTTTTTAATTTGGCTTGTACTTTTTTGAAGATTATGTGTTGTTTTACTTTTAATTCTTCGTTCTGTTGTTTTTGAAATTTCCTCCTGAGTGCCCTAACCTTGTTCCTCACTGTTTTAATTTCATCGTCCACCATGGTGGGGCAGTGACCGCAGGTGTAGATTTTTTCTTATAGCTTGCAAAAGCTATCGATGTGATTTCATTTTGCAATCTGAGTGTTATGTTGTCCAGCTGGTCTGTTGTGCTTGCTTTTTGGAGTTCTCTAATATATTTGCTTCTGATTTTTCTAATGTTTTTATCAAATTTTGCATGTTTGCCTACCTTTGTTTGTAGACCATGTCTTTGGTAGTCTATGTTCTCGTAGTTTTTAATTTTTAATTTTATGTATCTGTGGTCACTGAGTGAGACATCGTCACTGACATGCCAATCACTTATGTCGTTATCTAGTGTTGTCGTTGTTATTGTCAAGTCCGGCCATCCCTGTATTTCCTTTATTGTACCATCCCTGTTTTTCCCTCGTACAGTTTTGAATGAGGGTGGTGCGTCCGGTGGGTTGTGGACAAACAACGCGTATAGCAGGAGGAAATCTGTTAGCTCGCGCCCTCTGTGGTCTATGTCATCGTAGCCCCATGCTGTTGAGTGTGCATTAAAGTCCCCCACTAGCAGTACTTCTCCGACCGCTTTACTCAGGGCCTCACCTACCTCGTCTAGTACTTCTGAAAAGTCCGCCAGAGGGGGGGGGGGGGCTTAATCTAACAGCTTATAAAATTGCTGGGCAAAAAAAATATACCAAAACATTCGTTAAGCTTTTAAATTTATTATAATTTTATATTTTTCATAATATTTTCTTTGTAAATGAAAATTTTGCTTATTTCATGGGTTATTTATACTATTAATTCTTATCATTATACAGCATTTTGGGTTGTTTCACATTGATACAGAATATTCTGCTATTGGAGTTCTGTGTACTTCGTTTAAATTAAGGCTATTCTCAAATTCAAATGGGGTACTTTCAGACACATTTTTTTAATTTATTGTTGTTTAGAAACGCATGAAATGAGCAGTCGTTATTCAGAAAATTTGTAATCGAAACACGTTTTGCATTTTTTGGTAAAGGCAGAAGATCTTTCAGAAAACATTGTCAAAGTCGGCGTTTTCAACAGAATGCCCGAAGCGTCAGCACCTAAAAGAAGAAAAACCTGTTTTCACGTGACACGAAACGCTTATAATTCGATAAGTAATTTATGGATCAAAAAATGGAAAATTCATTTCGGTTCCAAATCGCTTCAATAGTCATGTCAGCCAGTTTTATGCCTTTGCATTTAAAAATTGGTTGGAAATTGTGTCAGATAGTTTTGCGTTGTTCAGCAGATCATTAGAGAACCACCTTAATCCAATTGAATAGTTAGGTAAATTAAAAAAAAATGAAAAAAGGAAAAACCAAGAGTGAATTTTCGAACTTTATTTAGAGAATTATTAAATATTTATAAACTATAATTCTTATAACTAATTCTAACCTATTTTAGAAATAATTTGTTTTAAATAAATGTGTTTCAATGACATTACTAATCAAAGAAATAATTTTTTTTTCAAGAAAAATTCTTTTTTTTAAAAATAGTATATAAACGTTTGTATTTTAATGTTAAAATGTCGTGTATCTTGCATCAGTTCAATTGTATATTTTTTCTCAAGACAGTTTCAATGAATTTCTTCCCTGTGATTTGAAACTATTTAAAAAAGGTTTAAATATTATATATAAATTAGTGAATGGATTGAAAATTAATAACAACAATAAACACTTGATGCATTATCGAATTAACAGAATAAAATTACTCAAAATTAACCATTTCTTGGCTAAGAAAACGAAATATTTAATTATACTGACGTATTTTGAATGTATATTGTATGCTACAACATCATTTGGAATAAACTATTGGAATTAAATATAATTTAGAATAAATTTGGAATATAAATTTGGAAAGAATTTCAGTAATAGTGCACTCTTTAATTTTATTAAAATTTAATTACTTGTATTAAAAGCATTTTAAATTATACTAATAAAATGATGTTACATCCGCACATATTTACCCATAAAATAACAGATGAAACTAAAGAAGAATGGATGACCTAAATAACTAAAGATTCAAAATAATAATAATCGATTTATAAAAGAAACGGAGAAATAATTGAATAAATGTGTACAAAAATACAGAGAGCGTGAAAAAAACAGCAATAATAATAATAATAATAATAATAATAAAGCCTGAAAACAGATTTACTTGTATGGTTTATTCCTGTCTAACCTTACACCACATTTAAATTATAATTATTCTGCTATTTCTATTGCTAAAAAATTTGATATGCAATAATTACAAAAAATTAAATTTTAATATTAGAAGAGCAGTATTGATTTTAATCCGTAACAGATGGAATTTAAAAAGTTTAAACTTTTACAGTAAAAATTAATCGGGAAAGACATATATTAAAATGGTGCAATAAAATATCTTTAATTGGGGAGGCGGGAAAAAAAACACCCGAAATAAAACCGTGCTTTTTTAAAAATCGGTCTTGTCTAGTGAATAGGTCGCTGGATGCTAGTCGAATCTTGGTTCCGGTTTGGATGTTCATAGTGGGTCGAAGTTCAGTTTAAGCGGAAGTCCTGGTCTGTTTAACCCTCGCGTGTAAAAGATTACCGTATAGCGCTCTACAGCAAACCAGAAAAAAACACAGTAAAAATAAATATAAAAAAAAGTACACGGAAAAATAATCACAAAATACATGAATAATTGTCTTATTTTTTTTTTCTGTATAAGATATGTTTACTTTATAAATGAGATGAAACCAAAGGCGGCGCTTGAAGGGTGAGGGGGAAGCTAGCGTGCCAATCTCTCCCCGTTGGAGTCAAAATTTAATTATCACCGTTATATGTACTTTGACTTGGGTGCAGAGTCCTGCATCGGGTTGGGAGACCCGATTCTCCCTGTACATGACCCAACCTTAGTCGAGTGTAGGTTAGCTTTTAAAAAATGATACAAGGCTAGTTGATAAAAAGAACAACCCGCTAGTAGGTTGACGCTGATTTTATTTCTTTGCAAGTCGGGTTGGTTATAACTGCTTCGGTTT
Organism: Maratus michaelseni; assembly: GCA_963931845.1. NCBI lineage: Eukaryota > Metazoa > Arthropoda > Arachnida > Araneae > Salticidae > Maratus > Maratus michaelseni. The sequence continues at coordinate 259,412,999 of OZ007600.1, read as the reverse complement.
CGGTTTAAGTTTTTATTCTTACGCGTTTTTCCGGATTAATCTGATTTTACAAAAAATGTTGAGAATTTATTTTCATAGAGTCATGTATCAGATCCGGTAACTCGATTTTTCTTCAAACCCAACCACGCGGTGGTTCGGTAAATCTCACACTTCTAATTCCCATCAATATAATCTCGAAATTCAAACACTCACCCATAAGTATCTATAATTTAAAACACGAGGTTTTTTTTTTTTTTTTTGTCATCTTCCCAAAGCTTTCTACTGAACCAATTTTGTAATTATTTTTTAAGGCTGTTCTCAAATTCAAACAGGGCCCCACCAGTGGCTGAGAGGTTCTGCTTTCGAAGCTGGTAGACGGGAGGGGCTGGGTTCAAACCCCTGTCGCGCTCGTCGACCTAACCGTTCGGAGTTTTCCGTGGTTTTCTTCAAACCTTGCCGTAAATACGGGTTAGGATCCCTTAAAAAGACCCCACGGAGGGCACTCCCCCCCTTGAGCCTATATTCCTCGTGTTGATAATTGGCCGTCATAAATCAACCCAACCCAACCCAACCCAAATTCAAACAGGCTATTTTTTTGACAAACTTTTTAATTCATTTTTGTTCACAAACGCATGAAATTGGCAGGTTTTCTTATTCAGAAACAATGCACTCTTAAAAGAAATTTATTTGAAAAATACAGTTAAATTTAGTAATTTTTAAATAATTTTCAATCATTAAATATATATATATTTTTTTATCTAATTAAACGCCGAGAATCTGTTTGCTTCAATAATGTAAAGTAGCTACTGGCAAATTTACCACAATTTAATTTGGTCCATACCCATCCAAATTAAAAAGAAAAAAAGCCGATTAATCTTAAGATTAGATTACCCATACGATTCATAACTTTGGCGCTAAACAGAAATTTGTCAACCAAAAGGCAGATTTTTATTGTATGTTGAACATAAAATTAATATGAAGCTAAATTGAATTGGATAAGCTATATGTGCCATTAGAAATATTCTCGGAATTGTATTTTATTATTATTATTATCATTTTAAGATCGATTGTGCATCTCACTTTATAGGAGAAAAAATATCCTAGATCATGGAAAAAGAGGCATACATCTCGATTATGGAAAGGAAAAGAATAAACCATACAATATAATAAAAATCTGTCTCATCTGCAGACAGATTTTATATTATTATTGTAAATAGAAAAAAAAGTCGTATCAAAAGATTTGAATTTGAAACTAACGATTATTGAAGAGGACATTTTTTAAATATTTTATTTTGTCGAATTTCGAGGGGTTCCATCTCGATGCCATGAAAAAAAAAGAAAGAAAAGAAACAGAGAAAGAAAAAAAAATTGAAAGAAAATGTATGAGCCAGAAAACTATAAAAAAGTTTACCACTTAAAAAACGCAATCGAACATGCTTATTCTATATGCATTCGTAAATTTTAAATTTTACATTAATCTCTTCCAGGACCTTTGATGCATATGTGAACATTTAGTATAAATGCTATAAAAAGAGAAATTTTTCCCTAGTGAAACCTTTACAAAATTAATTTTACAATATAAGAACGCACATTTTATCAAACAATTAAGTACACTAAGCCAACTTAAGTGAAAATTGACCTAGGCCAGGACTCGAACATGAGGCCAATGAAGGTCCCAGGTTCGAGTCCTGGTCCAGGTCAATTTTTTATTCATGTTAGCTTAGGGTATGTAATTGTCTGATAAAATGTGTGTTCTTATATTGTAAATAAAGTAATCAGACGTGAAGTTTATATGCTTTAATATGTAACTGTACAATCTTTACTTAATTTTCTAAACATAAGACAGATCTTCTGTCGTTAGGTAAATCAAAGCTCTTTATATATTCCTTGATTTCATAATTCAACTAGCGTCACTATTTTGTTTCTTTAAAAAAATAGAGTATTCATTTTTCTGAAAATATAAAGATTTCTGAGTAATAAGAAAGCTGGAATGCGTAAATATAAGTTTTCACTTGTTTCGAAGGGAAATATTTCCTATACATTATGGTCTACGAATAAAAGTCATTTACGGTCTGTTTTAATGATGTTACACTTTTACAAACATAATGAAATTAGTATGAATTTTTGAGGCGTACTAAAGCATGATTTCTCTAGAATATGGAATGAAAAGCAATTATCATTCACTTACAGGGTCACACAAAATAATTCAGTTATAGAATGGTTTACGGAGAAAAAAATGTTTGCAGAGTATTTTAAATTATGTTGCATTATTTCAAACATAAAGAAAGTAATGTATACTACTGAGGTTTACTACAAGATGCTTGCTGTAGAATATGACTTGTGTAGCATTTATAGGCACACTCGAAAGATTTCGAATACAGTACTGTATTATCGGAGTAGTATCAGTCTATTAGTGATAATTGCTTTCATCGTTTTCAGTTATGATATACGCTTTTAAGTTTAACTAAATTTTTGAATACTACGCGGTGTGTATAAATTCTTTAGAACCTATACAGGGCTGTAGAAAAGTATTCGTAAGCATTACAGAGTATGAGCATGATTAGCTTGAAGGTATATTTTAATTGAGTTATGCATTTTCAAACTCATTGATATTGAGTATATTAAGAGATGTTTGTAGAATATAAATAAAATCGTATACAGGTCTATCCAAAGAACTGTATACACTGCCACCTTTATAATAATTACTGGAAGTGTGATTTCATTAGTTTTCGGCGTATTTTTGCCTGAATTAAATTTTAGCTTAATATTTGCGTGTCTAAAACTGCAGGTAATATGCAGAACAATTCAAGGGCATTTCCATCTATTGGTATAAATGGCTAAAAGTGAATTTTCAATTGTGTTATGCGTTTTCTTACCAAGCTTAATTTTAGAATACTGTATAGCTTCGCTTCAACATTACCTTCAATTTCATACGAATAATAGTAATAATAATAACTGATTGTAAAACAAGTAGCAAACAGAAATCGAGCCGCACACGAACACGGTACATTCAGTGTCAAAGGTCTAAAAAAACAAGTCATCAAATACATGTTGAATTTGATAAACAGAGGAAACGGCCTAAGGTCATTTTCTTTTCGATGAGAATATTACTTCGTTTGGCCTGTACTATCGACGGCCAACCGGTGAGATTTATATTACTGGGAAAAACATTACACCACACGGGACTTCCTTATTCCTAATAGTAAAAGGAAATGCGTTTAGTCCTCTCTCCCCCTGACTTCTGGGAAAGCTAATGATTAATTCTTTGTGATCATTTCTTCCTACATGCGTTACATCTGCGTGGAATCCATTCCAAATACTAATAGTTAAATTTAATGCGCATACAAGTTTGACCTAGTTAAAAAAAAACCTTGGGAATGAAAGTAACGGAGATCTTTAATTGTACCCCCCCTCCTTCCCCCAAATTTCCCCTTTTCCATCAGTATCTATAAAAATAAACTTTTAGAAATAATGTTTTAGATACTTTCTTATTTTTTAAAAGTAAGAAAAAGAAAATACTGCTGAAATGCACACAAAAATTGTAGCAAAAACTTAGAATGCAATGGATTTTTTTCCTTCGAAAAAATAATAGTATTATATAGAATTATATAGTATTTAGGATGAATTAGCATCATAAAACAAACTTACGAAAAATTAAAAAATAAAATTAATTACATAGGTTTGGGGTTTCTATTTGAAAATATGGTGGTGTACTTCAAAATTTTATTTGGAAGGGGGGAGGGGGTATCATAAAATTCTGGGAGAGTACTAGGAAGTGTAGATAAATCCCTGTGTTCCTCCATAAAATTCCATTAGATGCAACGTACCTTAGAAAGACTATAGTATACTAACTACTTAGAATTAAACTAGTAAGTAAAATTTAATATTTACCATTAAATTAACATTTAAATAACAACGCTCGATGTCAGAAAAGGGCTGAAAGACATTTTTCCTATTTATGATTTTATTAATTTACGTTTAAAAAGATTTTTTGTGTACATATATATAGTTTTCTATTATTTCAATTGACGTAAACGTACATAATATATTCAAACATCTCATTTAAAATCACAGACTATGATCATTATTACAAATGGTTACGGCTAAATAGAATAACATTACTACATTTTTTAATTTGTAACCGAACTATTTTCTATTTTAATTTACGTCGTGCATCGATTATGGTACAACTGCCAACTTATATTTTATGGTAGCTTCCGTTAAAACTTTCGCATTCCACAAATATTAATCAGATGAAAATTAAATATAATTTGAAAATTCATCGTTCCGAAGGAGTGATTTCTTTTTCAGGAAAAAGGACATGCTAGTCCAGAAAGCTAGAGCAGAAGCGAGGCTGAAATAATAAAATGTTTGTCATTTAACTTTTTTTATCATTTTTTATATTTGATCTGATTGACTTTTTTTTATAATTTACTAGCAAGCTGCGCTGGTCGGTTTCTACAAATGAACCTTGAATCAAACGAAATATATCGTTTAATTTGACCTTGTATTTGAAAGCAATCTGTAGATTTACCTGGAATATTACTGAAAAATGACGTCATTCCGATATTATGTTTTCTAATGTGCACTCAAAATTTTAGCTGTTCAGGACCAACTCTTTTATTTGGTTATTTACAGTTAGGGTTTGCTAAAGAATGATAAAACTATATGCAATATACTAAAACCATCACTAAAAATTATCGAACTAACAATGCAAACAAATTAACTAACAAAATCCATTCAGTAGAAGTTTTTATAAACGCTAATCTTTGATAATCGGGTTCATCTGATTTTAGAACTTTTCCACATAATTCTAAAACTAACAGAACGATATGAAATATACTAAAACCATCCTTACAAATTATCTACTTAACAATGCAACTCGCAAAAAATACGCCCAGTAAAAACTTTCAAAAAGGCTAACCCTTTTGAATCGGGTTCACATGACTATATAGCCTTCACACAACTGTTTGATTAAGCAACGTAGAACAATATGCAGTACACTATAACCATTCCTGAAATAGAATCTAACTAACAATATAATTCTCATCAAAATCCGTTCAGTAGAACTTTTTCGGAAGGCTAATCTTTCATAATCGGAATCAAATATTAAAAAGGCTAATATTTGATAAAAAAAAATTGGTCACCCGATTTTCGAATTTCCCACTTTACAGTTTAAGTTCTACTAAAATCCATTCAGCAGAACTCGAATGTGTGTGCATATATACATGTATATATCTATCACTGGCGGCCGGCTAACAAAAAGTACCAAAAAAAAAAATACTACAAAAATGCTGTCATGCACTTCTAAAAACACCTTTTGGCTTAAAGTCTCTCATCAAAACTGTTTTTCTTTTCTTTCTTTTTTTAAATAAAATTAGTAACAGTTTTTTCTTTTATTTTTCCAGATGTATAGCCATTTCAATCTTTTCGGTTAGCCAGGCGCCAGTGATATATGTACATATATAAATATATATATATATATATATATATATATATATATATATATATATATATATATATTATATATTCATACATATAAGTGTATATATATGTATGTATATATATGTATTTGTGTAGATATATGTGTGTGTATATATACATGTATATATCTATCATTGGCGCCCGGCTAACCGAAAAGTAACAAAACAAGATACTGCAAAAATGCTGTCGTACACTTGAAAAAACACCTTTTGGCCTAAAGTCTCTCATCAAAACTGTTTTTTTTTTTTTTTTTTAATAAAATTAGTAACAGTTTTTTATTTTATTTTCCAGATGTATAGCCATTTCAATTCTTTCTGCAACAACAACAAAAGAAAACACATTTTGGCTTAAAATCAAATTGTTTGGGGTCAAAAGTAAAATCAAAATTGCCAAAATCAAAAGATAAATCGCCAAATTTTGTTTCGATAGCAATCTTGCTCTTTGAGTAATTTTTTAAGCATACGAACATTCCTAATCATGTTTAAATTAAATATTTTGGTTTTATAATATTATCTCTCATCAAAACTCTTTTCCTTTTTTTCTTTTCTTTCTCTTTCTTTTTTCTTTTTTTTTCTTTTTTTTTTTAAAAATTAGCAACAGTTTTTCTTTTATTTTTCTAGATGTATAGCCTTTTCATTTCGTTCTGCAACAATAATGGTCACAAAAAATTAGCAATGGTAACCTTTTCGGCCAAAATAATAGAACTTTCTATCATAATTCTGTAACTAATGTACGTAGAACAATATGTTATATACTAAAACCTTCCCTGAAAAATTATCTATCGAACAACGCAAGTTCCATCAAAATCCATTCAGTGGAACTCGAGTTATAAAGGAACGGAACGAAATTTCCGTTTGTGTTTTATATATATAGTAGATTTATATTCATTTTTATATAATCATTTGAGTACTATTATTTAATTTTTACATTTTCCCCACTACTTTTATCTAATTTTTATTTTTCCATTCTTTCTTATTCTATTTGTTACAATCATTTGTTTTCGGATTGGCATATCTTTTCCTTCTGGTTGTCTTTCTCATATATTACGCATTATTTCCCTAAACACATAATTTTCTCACATATTACGCATTATAGCCCCATCACTGTAAAAAAAAAATCCTGAGGTTACTAAATTTTTTTTAGTATATTTGTATTCCACAGATTTTTTTAGTAACCGGTACTAAAAACCGGAATCGTTGCTAGCTGTTTTCTAGTAATGATGATAGGTGTTTTCTAGTAATTCTTACAGATTTTCTTGTAACTGAGTAATATTACAAAAAAATTTTTTAGTAATTGCAAAAATCAATGAGAAAACTAAAATTTTTTTAGTAGATCGACCCATTTTTTTTTACAGTGTACCCATGTTCTTTGTGAAATCTATAATCTTTTAGTTGTGTTCATGCTCTAATAGTAACAACATATAATTTTGCCTGAATAAGATTTCATGTCTTCGAAACGCTTGCGTTTTCTTTATTTGTATGGTGTATTTAAGAAGTTTAACTAATTACTTAATATCAATAGTGTGCTTTTATTTTCTATAGTTCATTTTGACAATATTAATTATTTCTTTAACACGAAGATTGACCAAGAAGAGTGAATAATTACTTTCTTTTTAAAATAATAATAATAATAATAATAATAGTAATAAAAAATCTCTGACGGCTCGGGCTACAGGCACAGGTAGATTTCTAAGACGCAGACCGTGGGGCACCTCTTTGTCGGGAATTGCGGAAGAAATGACCTTTTTGCGATGATGCGGCAGTTGGAACCGCCTAGTTCAAAACCTAACTTGTTTGCAGGCGGAGCCAGCAGGGATTTTTAATTAATTTATTTATTTTATTTTTTTTGCTATAAGAGTTGGTCCTATAAAAAACTTGCCAATATAAAAGTTTCAGATAATATTAAGAGGATTTATAATAAATTTAAGCGGATTTGAAATCTTGGGAATTGACGAAGTTATGAATTTTTTGAATAACTTCAAACGGATTCGATACGTATCATAATTAAGAAATTATGGGTTTTTTTTCTATTTTCACAAAAAGGCCACCCCCCTCCCCCCACTTTTTTTCGATTTTGCCCATTAACGAACTTGACCGAGATTTTATGTCCCTTGATTTTATGTTTCAGTTTCGAAAAGATGCGGGAGTTGGAACCGCCTACTTCGAAAAATAACTTGTTTGCAGGCGGAGCCGGCAGGGATTTTTTTTACATTTTTTTATTTATTTTTATTTATTTTTTTTTATTTTTGCTATAACGGTTGGTCCTATAAAAAACTTAACAATATAAAAGTTTTAGATAAAATTAAGAGGATTTATAATAAATTTAAGCGAATTTGAAATCTTGGGAAATGACGAAGTTATAATTTTTTTTCTTTTTAAACCCTCTTCCGCCCCCCCCCCCACACCTTAAGGCAATTTTTAATTATATCAAAAATCTGTCATACATAAATTTTCGGCCCTTCTCCTAGAAGTAATAATAACTTCAAACGGATTCGTTACGTATCATAATTAAGAAATTATGGTTTTTTTTCTGTTTTCACAACCCCCCCCCCCCACATACCCCCCTTGGTTCGATTTTGTCCGTTAACGAACTTGACCGAGATTTTATGCCCCTTGATTTTATGTATCAGTTTCGAAAAGATGCGGGAGTTGGAACCGCCTACTTTGAAAAATAACTTGTTTGCAGGCGGAGCCGGCAGGGAGTTTTTTTTGTTTTTCATTTTTTTTCTATAACGGTTGGTCCTATAGAAAACTTGTCCATATAAAAGTTTTAGATAATATTAAGAGGATTAATAATAAATTTACGCGGATTTGATAACTTGTGAATTGACGAAGCTATGATTTTTTTTTCTAACCCCCCCCCTCCCCCTTGGGGCAATTTTTAATTATATCAAAAATCTGTCATACATAAATTTTTGGCCCTTTTCCTAGAAGTAATAATAACTTTAAACGGATTCGATACGTATAATAATTAAGAAATTATGGGTTTTTTTTCTGTTTTCACAACCCCCCCCATTCCCCCCCCCTTGATTCGATTTTGGCCATTAACGAACTTGACCGAGATTTTGTGCCCCTTGATTTTATGTATCAGTGTGGAAGAGATTTATGCCGAATTTTTCCAGTTATCGTGTCCATAAAAAAGTGACATAGATAGATAGATAGATAAAGTTTTGAACTGGGGGTGGTTTTGGGTTCTGGGAGTCATGATCGGCGTAGATCTGCAAAAAAAATTCAATAATTCCAACTTAGGTGAGAATGTAATAGGTAGTATTTCTTACGAAATCTACCTAAAACAGGCTGCTTAATCAAGAGATTGATCTCCAAACTATAAAATACTATACTGTAATATTTTTTCTTTTCAATTTAAGCAGTTTAGAAAATGGTATCGCAAAAACTTACAATGTCTTCTTTCAAATTAAATTTTCATCATATTAATATTTGTGCAATGCAAAGTAATTTTTCTGTCATTTGAAGCATATTAAATGCATAATTAAAGTTGATAACTGTATAATATACTGCGCGGAATGTTTTCTGCTTTGTTTTTAATGAAAATATTACAAATTATTTTAGACGGTTAGTTGATAGCTTTCCACAAGGCATAAAATAGCTAGAAATTCATGTATATTGTGGTAGGAATTGTACGAAGAGAAAACTGAACTTTGGGAAAAGTTTGGATTCGGTGCCTCCACCCCCAAATTTGAAAGGAACAGGAAACTACCCCGCGTCGCCTGAGGTGCAGGCGGGGTTTGTAGCAATTATCTCTATTGCTGACAAGATACGGCGCCTAATGAAAGGGGGTAGGCATACTTCTTACACACGTGCATGCCAGTATTGGAGGCATTTTCTCCAAAAGAATTATCACGGCTTCGCCGGTATAGAATCCGTTCTAGGACAACGACATAAGAAGGGCTCGCCTTTTTCGGAAGACAGATTTCTGAACGTGTTAACACGGTCTTGTCAGTGAGAGGGTTAAGGAATGCCTTCTTGGATGGTTGGTTGGTTGGTTGCATACGGTTTAATGCCGCAAGGTCGCATTGGGAAAAATCTGCGCCAACCTTCTTGGATAGCTTTATTTGTTTTCAGAGTGTCTCTTATTATAGTTTACGGAGAGGCATTCACTTTTCCCCAGAAATGAATGCATCGCCACATACATAATTTATTTTCGACTTTTTCGGCATATTCTCTTCAAGATATTTCTCATTTCTTTCTTGAATGCATTTATGAGTTTTCAAGGATTCTCTTATTACAGTTTACGGAGAGGCATTCACTTTTCCCCAGAAATGAATGCACCGCCGCATATTACATAATTTAATTTCGACTTTTTTCGGCGTATTCTCTTCAAGATGTTTCGCAATTCATTCTTAGATGCCTTTATGAATTTTCAGGGATTATCTTAATTTAGTTAACGCAGAGGCATTCACTTTTTCCCAGAAATGAATGCACCGCCGCATACATAATTATTTTTTGTCTTTTTCTGGTGTATTCTGTACAAGATATTTCGCAAATCTTTCGTGGATGCCTTTATGAGATTACAGATAAACTCTTATTATAGTTTACAGAGAGGCATTCACTTTTAGCCAGAAATGAATTCGCCACCGCATATAAATAAATTTCGTCTTTTTTCAGAGTTTTCTGTCGAAGATATTTCGCAATTCTTTCTTGGATGGATTTATGCGTTTTCAGGGATACTCTTATTACAGCTTACGGAGAGGCATTCACTTTACTCCAGAAATGAATGCATCGCCGCATAAATAATTAATTTTCGTCTGTTTTCGCAGTATTTTGTTGAAGAGGTTTCGCAATTCTTTCTTGGATGTCTTTATACGTTTTCAGAATGTCTGTTAAGATAGTTTACGGAGAAGCATTCACTTTTCTCCAGAAATTAATGCACCACCACATACATAACTATGTTTTGTCTTTTTCTGGTGTATTCTGTTCAAGATATTTCGCAATGCCTTCTTGGAAGTCTCTATTAGTTTTCACAGTGTGTCTTATTATAGTTTACGGAGAGGCATTCACCTTTCCCCCGAAATGAATGCATCGCCGCATACATAACTATGTTTTGTCTTTTTCTGGTGTATTCTGTTCAATATATTTCGCAATGCCTTCTTGGATGTCTCTATTAGTTTGCACAGTGTGTCTTATTATAGTTTACGGAGAGGCATTGACTTTATTCCAGAAATGAATGCATCGCCGCATAAAAAATTAATTTTCGCCTGTTTTCGGAGTATTCTGTTCAAGATGTTTCGCATTTCTTTCTTGGAAGTCTTTATTAGTTTTCAGAGTGTCTCTAATTATAGTTTACGGAGAGGCATTCACTTTTGCCAAGAAATGAATGCACCGCCGTATATATAATTTCCGTTGTTTTTTGGAATGTTCTGCCGAATATGTTTCGCAATTCTTTCTTGGATGCCTTTATTAGTTTTTAAGAATTCGCTTATTATACTTTACGGAGAGGCATTCACTTTTCCCCAGAAATGAATGCACCGCCGCAAACGTAATTTATTTTCGACTTTTTTCGGCGTATTCTCTTCAAGATATTTCTCATTTCTTTCTTGAATGCATTTATGAGTTTTCAGGGATCTGTTAGTACAGTTTACGGAGGGGCATTCACTTTTGCCCAGAAAGCCGCATACATAATTTTCGTTTTTTTCAGAGTAACCTGTCGAAGATGTTTCGCAATTCTTTCTTGGGTGCATTTATGAGTTTTCAGGGATTCTCTCATTGCAGTTTACGGAGTTTCACTTTACTCCAGAAATGAATGCACCACCGCAATACATAATTTATTTTCGTGTCTTTTTGGTGTATTCTGTTCACGATATTTCTTAATTCTTTTTGGATGCATTTATGCGTTTTCAGAGATTCTCTTACTACAGCTTACGGAGAGGCATTCACTTTATTACAGAAATGAATACATCTCGCATAAATAATTAATTTTCGTCTGATTTCGGAGTATTCTGTTCAAGATGTTTCGCAATTATTTCTTGGATGTCTTTATTCCTTTCAGAGTGTTTGTTAATATAGTTTACGGAGAGGAATTCACATTACTCCAGAAATGAATGCACCGCCAAATATATAATTTTCGTCTTTTTCCGGAATATTCTGTCGAAGATGTTTCTCAATACTTTATTGGATGCCTTTATGACTTTTGAGGTATTGTCTTAATATAGTTAATGGAGGTGCATTCACTTTTTCCCAGAAATGAATGCACCGCAGCAAACATAATTACTTGTTGTCTTTTTTTGGTGTATTCTGTACAAAATATTTCGTAAATCTTTCTTGGATGCCTTTATATTTCAGAGAAACTCTTATTAAAGTTTATGGAGAGGCATTCACTTTGGCCCAGAAATGAATGCAGCACCGCATATATAATTTTCGTCTTTTTTCAGAGTATTCTACCGAAGATGTTTCGCAGTTCTTTCTTGGATGCCTTTATGAGTTTTCTGGGATTTTCTTATTACAGCTTGTGGAGAGGCATTCACTTTACTCCAGAAATGAATACATCGCCGCATAAATAATAAATTTTCCCTTGTTTTGGGAGTATTCTGTTCAAGATGTTTCGCATTTCTTTCTTCGATGCCTTTATTAGTTTTCAGAGTGTCCCTTATTGTAATTTACGCAGAGGCATTCACTTTTCCCCAGAAATGAATGCACCGCCGCATACATATTTTAATTTCGACTTTTTCCGGCATATTCTCTTCAAGATATTTCTCATTTCTTTCTTGAATGCATTTATGAGTTTTCAGGGATTCTCTTATTACAGTTTACGGAGAGGCATCCACTTTTCCACAGAAATAAATGCCCCGACACATACATAATTTATTTTCGATGTTTTCTCTTCAAGATATCTGTCATTTCTTTCTTGAATGCATTTATGAGTTTTCAGGGATTCTGTTAATACATTTTACGGAGAGGCATTCACTTTTGCCCAGAAATGAATGAACCGCCGCATAGACAATTTCCGGTTTTTTCAGAGTAACCTGTCGAAGATGTTTCGCAATTCTTTCTTGGGTGCATTTATGAGTTTTCAGAGATTCTCTTATTGCAGTTTACGGAGTTTCACTTTACTCCAGAAATGAATGCACCACCGCATACATAATTTATTTTCGTGTCTTTTTGGTGTATTCTGTTCACGATATTTCTTAATTCTTTTTGCATGCATTTATGCGTTTTCAGAGATTCTCTTACTACAGCTTACGGAGAGGCATCCACTTTACTACAGAAATGAATACATCTCCGCATAAATAATTAATTTTCGTCTGATTTCGGAGTATTCTGTTCAAGATGTTTCGCAATTCTTTCTTTGATGTCTTCATTCTTTTTCAGAGTGTTTGTTATTATAGTTTACGGAGAGAATTTCACTTTACTCCAGAAATAAATGCATCGCCGCATAAAAATTAATTTTCGTCTGTTTTCGGAGTATTCTGTTCAAGATGTTTCGCATTTTTTTCTTGGAAGTCTTTATTAGTTTTCAGAGTGTCTCTTATTATAGTTTACGGAGAGGCATTCACTTTTGCCCAGAAATGAATGCACCGTCGTATACATGATTTTCTTCTTTTTTCGGAGTATTCTGACGAAGATGTTTCGCAATTCTTTCTTGGATGCCTTTATGAGTTTTTAAGAATTCTCTTATTACAGTTTAGGGAGAGGCATTCACTTTACTCAGAAATGAATGCACCGCCATATGTATACTTTTCGTCTTTTTTCGGAATATTCTGTCGAAGATGTTTCTCAATACTTTTTGGATGCCTTTATTACTTTTGAGGTATTTTCTTAATATAGTTAATGGAGGGGCATTCACTTTTTTCCAGAAATGAATGCACCACCGCATACATAATTATTTGTTGTTTTTTACTGGTGTATTCTGTACAAGATATTTCGCAAATCTTTCTTGGATGCCTTTATGAGATTTCAGAGAAACTCTTATTATAGTTTACGGAGAGGCATTCACTTTGGCCCAGAAATGAATGCAGCGCCGCAAATATAATTTTCGTCTTTTTTCAGAGTATTATGCCGAAGATATTTCGCAATTCTTTCTTGGATGCCTTTATGAGTTTTCTGGGATTTTCTTATTACAGATTATGGAGAGGCATTCATTTTACTCCAGAAATGAATGCATCGCCGCATAAATAATTACTTTTCGCTTGTTTTGGGAGTATTCTGTTCAAGATGTTTCGCATTTCTTTTTTCGATGTCTTTATTAGTTTTCAGAGTGCCCCTTATTGTAGTTTACGCAGAAGCATTCACTTTTCCCCAGAAATGAATGCACCGCCGCATACATAATTTAATTTCGACTTTTTTCGGCGTATTCTCTTCAAGATGTTTCGCAATTCTTTCTTGGATGCCTTTATCAATTTACACGTAATTTCTTAATTTAGTTAACTCAGAGGCATTCACTTTTTCCCAGAAATGAATGCACCTCTGCATACATAATTATTTTTGTCTTTTTCTGGTGTATTCTGTACAAGACATTTCGCAGATCTTTCGTGGATGCCTTTATGAGATTTCAGAGAAACTCTTATTATAGTTTACGGAGAGGCATTCACTTTTGCCCAGAAATGAATGCACCGCCGCATATTAAATTTGCTTCTTTTTTCAGAGTATTTTATCGAAGATATTTCACAATTCTTTCTTGGATGTCTTTATACGTTTTCAGAGTGTCTGTTAAGATAGTTTACGGAGAGGCATTCACTTTTCCCCAAAAATGAATGCACCGCCGCATACATAACTATGTTTTGTCTTTTTCTGGTGTATTCTGTTCAAGACATTTTGCAATGCCTTCTTGGATGTCTCTATTAGTTTTCACAGTGTGTTTTATTATAGTTTACGGAGAGGCATTCACTTTACTCCAGAAATGAATGCATCACCGCATAAAAAATTAATTTTCGTCTGTTTTCGGAGTATTCTGTTCAAGATGTTTCGCATTTTTTTCTTGGAAGTCTTTATTAGTTTTCAGAGTGTCTCTTATTATAGTTTACGGAGAGGCATTCACTTTTTCCAAGAAATGAATGCACCGACGCATACATAATTTTCGTTTTTTTTCAGAGTGTCCTGTCGAAGATGTTTCGCAATTCTTTTTTGGATGCATTTATGAGAATTCAGATATTCTCTTATTGCAGTTTACGGAGAGGCATTCACTTTACTTCAGAAATTAATGCACCGCCGCATACATAATTTATTTTCGTCTCTTTTCGGTGCATTCTGTTCACGATATTTCTTAATTCATTTTGGATACATTTATGCATTTTCAGAGATTCTCTTATTATAGCTTACGGAGAGGCATTCACTTTAATCCAGAAATGAATACATCTCCGCATAAATAATTAATTTTCGTCTGTTGTCGGTGTATTCTGTTCAAGATTTTTCGCAAATCTTTCTTGGATTTCTTTATTCGTTTTCAGAATATTTGTTATTATAGTTTACGGAGAGGAATTCACTTTACTCCAGAAATGAATGCATCGCCGCATAAAAATTAATTTTCGTCTGTTTTCTTAGTATTCTGTTCCAGATGTTTCGCATTTCTTTCTTGGAGGTCTTTATTAGTTTTCAGAGTGTCTCTTATTATAATTTACATTGAGGCAATCACTTTTGCCCAGAAATGAACGCACCGTCGTATATATGATTTCCTTCTTTTTTCGGCTTATTCTGCCGAAGATGTTTCGCAATTCTTTCTTGGATGCCTTTATGAGATTTTAAGAATTCTCTTATTACAGTTTACGGAGAGGCATTCACTTTATTCCAGAAATGAATGCACCGCAATATATATAATTTTCGTCTTTTTTCAGAATATTCTGTCGAAGATGTTTCTCAATACTTTTTTGGATGCCTTTATTACTTTTGAGGTATTTTCTTAATATATTTAATGGAGGGGCATTCACTTTTTCCCAGAAATGAATGCACCGCTGCATACATAATTATTTGTTGTATTTTTCTGGTGTATTCTGTACAAGATATTTCGAAAATCTTTCTTGGATGCCTTTATTAGAAATCAGAGAAAATCTTATTATAGTTTACGGAGAGGCATAAACTTTGGCCCAGAAATTAATGCAGCGCCGCATATATAATTTTCGTCTTTTTTCAGAGTATTCTGCCGAAGATGTTTCGCAATTCTTTCTTGGATGCCTTTATGAGTTTTCTGGGATTTTCTTATTACAGCTTATGGAGAGGCATTCACTTTACTCCAGAAATGAATGCATCGCCACATAATTAATTAATTTTCGCTTGTTTTGGGAGTATTCTGATCAAGATATTTCGCATTTCTTTCTTCGATGTCTTTATTAGTTTTCAGAGTGTCCCTTATTGTTGTTTACGCAGAGGCGATCACTTTTCCCCAGAAATGAATGCACCGCTGCATACATAATTATTTGTTGTATTTTTCAGGTGTATTCTGTACAAGATATTTCGAAAATCTTTCTTGGATGCCTTTATTAGAAATCAGAGAAAATCTTATTATAGTTTACGGAGAGGCATAAACTTTGGCCCAGAAATTAATGCAGCGCCGCATATATAATTTTCGTCTTTTTTCAGAGTATTCTGCCGAAGATGTTTCGCAATTCTTTCTTGGATGCCTTTATGAGTTTTCTGGGATTTTCTTATTACAGCTTATGGAGAGGCATTCACTTTACTCCAGAAATGAATGCATCGCCACATAATTAATTAATTTTCGCTTGTTTTGGGAGTATTCTGATCAAGATATTTCGCATTTCTTTCTTCGATGTCTTTATTAGTTTTCAGAGTGTCCCTTATTGTTGTTTACGCAGAGGCGATCACTTTTCCCCAGAAATGAATGCCCCGCCGCATACATAATTTATTTTCGACTTTTTTCGGCGTATTCTCTTCAAGATGTTTCGCAATTCTTTCTCGGATGCCTTTATGAGATTTCCGAGAAACTCTTATTATAGTTTACGGAGAGGCATTCACTTTTACCCAGAAATGAATGCACCGCCGCATATATAATTTTCGTCTTTTTTCAGAGTATTCTGTCGAAGATATTTCGTAATTCTTTCTTGGATGGATTTATGCGTTTTCAGAGATTCTCTTATTACAACTTACGGAGAGGCATTCACTTTACTCCAGAAATGAATGCACCGCCGCATAAGTAATTAATTTTCGTCTGTTTTCGGAGTATTCTGTTCAAGATGTTTCGAAATGCCTTCTTGGATGGTTGATTGGTTGGTTGTATAGGGTTTAATTGCGCAAGGTCGCAAGGTAAGGGGACAAGCTGCGCCAACCTTCTTGGATGGCTTTATTTATTTTCAGAGTGTCTCTTATTATAGTTTACGGAGAGGCATAAGTAGTAGGATAGTGGGGGTTCAACGGCCACAGGAAGAGGGAAGAGGTGTGCAGCTGCACATCCAATGTGCAGCAGACCTCATAGTATCTTTATAAGGTTCTGATTTTCTGATCGCTTTATACCACTAGTTTTTTTTCAATGCTATGTTTGATATTATCATGGCAAAGCAGATTTATTTATCTCTCTATACATTCGCATATGTCTGATACTATCCTCGCAAAGCAGATTTATTTATCTCTCTATATATATTCGTGTATGTCTGGTACTATCCTAGCAAAGCAGATTTATATATCTCTCTCTATATACGTGTCTGATACTATCCTGGCAAAGGGGATTTATTTATCTCTCTCTATGTATGTATGTACATGAGTAAATATATATATCATTCATAAACTGGAAAAAAAATTTAAAACATTTTAAAAAAGAATGCATAATTAAAAAAAAACTTTAGAAATTTACAGAGTATTACAAAGTAGTAAAAAGAAATAGTTTTAAAACTTTATATGATGATAAAAATACACATGTTTGTATATGTGGGTGATTGTACGTATGGGTAGAATAGGTTTCAATAAAGTTCACATACATAGCATTCTACGAGAAATGTTTGTGTAGAAGTTTTTAATAAGGATACATATTTAAAATTAACATTTTTTTTTATTAAAACAAAAAAATACAGAAAGTTTTATTTACAGGAAAGTATTTACATCTCGATTTTGTATTATCAATACAAATCAGCATTTTCTTCTTTATTACAAACGTGATTAATGTCATAATGTCCATATGCCAAGCTGCTTATCCCATCATCCATCAAGTAACGCTTGTCGTCAAAGGGACTTAAGCTAATTTTATTTTAAGTTAATGTATATAGGTGATGATCATCTTGGGCAATCCTTATCTGTTTCTCAATACTTGTTTTTTGTTGTTGGAGGCACTCCAAGTAGTCTTCATGTCTAATTTTCTGCCGAACAATCTGCGTAGACACACCTTTTACACGCTTCTTCTCGTCTTTAACAGATTTTAGAGAGTACATTTTCGACCTCAATCCAACAAACTCAAGGGCTAATTCGCATTGGCGCACCCACGGGGGGGGACTAAGGGGTCTGAAGCCCCCCCCCCCAGACCCTGAAACTTAATAATGAATTAACTATATAAAGTTTTCTATAAAATTATAAAAAGTTTTCTTTTTTTTGAGGTTTTTAGAAAATGTTTAAAATCTTTGAATCTCATTGCATCGTTATTTTCAAATTTTTTTGCCGTTTTCGACATACGTTAAGCGTGAAGACTTATAGCGGTACTCCGATTCTCTCAGTTTTGAGTACACATCCATCATCCATAATTTTAGCACTGTCAAGCGGATTAAAGTCCAAACGAGGTTGAATTTTCCTCTACGTTGTACATCTGTGTAATGGACAATGCGACCCATTCAAGGTCGATAAAAGATTGGCACTATCCATTTTGCAAAACATTGAAGTGGGGTGCTGGAGAAATGGCAGCCGCACACTAAAAACCTTTTATTACTCTAGTACAAATGAGGTACAAACGAAATGATTGTTGGTACAAACGGGTAAAAAAGAGGTATAAACGATTGGCTCTATCCATTCTATGAAACATTGAAGTGGGGAGGGTGGAGAAATGGCATCTCCACACTAAAATCTTTTTATTACTCTAGTACAAATGAGGTGCAAACGAAAAGATTGTTGGTACAAACGAGGCATAAACGATTGGTATTATCCATTTTGTAAGACATTGAAGTGTGTGTGGGGGGGGGGGGCTGGATTAATGACAGCCCCACACTAAAATCTTTTTATTACTTTAGTACAAATGAGGTGCAAACGAAAAGATTGCTGGTACAAACGGGGTATAAATAATTGGCACTATTCATTTTCTAAGACATTGAAGTGTGTGTGTGGGGGGGGGGGTGAGAAATGGCAGCCCCACAATAAAATCTTTTTATTACTCTATTACAAATGAGGTGCAAACGAAAAGATTGTTGGTACAAACGGGATATAAATGATTGGCACTATCCATTTTCTAAAACATTGAAGTGGGGAGCTGGGGGGCTGGAGAAACGGCAGCCCTACACTAAAAATCTTTTATTACTCTAGTACAAATGAGGTACAACCGAAAAGATTGTTGGTACAAACGATTGGCACTGTCCATTTCGTAAAACATTGGGGTGAGCTGTCTTTTATCCAGCCCCCCCCCCCCCTACTAAAAAACTTTTACTACCCTAGTACAAATGAGGTACAAACGAAATGATTGTTGGTACAAACGGGTACAAACGAGGTATAAACGTTTGGCACTATTCGTTTTGTAAAACATTGAGGTGGAGGGGGGGGGGGTACTGGCCGTTTCTCCAGCCCCTCCCCCTCCCCACTAAAAACATTTTATTACTCTAGTACAAATGAGGTATAAACGATTGGTAATATTTTCGAAAAAATGTGAGTGGTGGGGGGGAGGGGGGCTGGCGAAATGCACCTCTATTTTATTAGTGCTTCTGGTTATACACTTTTTTTAGCATCATTCGTGTTAAAACATTTAATTCAACGTATAAAAAAAAGCCATAGTTTTAAATTTTATATTTGGAGAATTTATATCATCAAAGCTCGAGAAAATCATCTAAGATTAGAATAATTCACCAGCCTTTCATCACTAGATTGGTAAGCATACATGTTAATTTCTTTCTAAGGATAATTTCACTAGTATATTCGTAAGCATAAAGTTTAAAATTTATTAATAGCCAAGAGAGGGCATATCCCGCGGTCTGCCCCTCCATCCTGTGTCGAACAAGGTACTAATTTACTGAATCATGGACACAAACAAAAATAAAAAATGCTAAGACAAAATTGCAATGAATCGGTGAAGAATTCCGTTTTATACAGGTTTTTGCTTTAGCAGGTAAACTTTCAAGGTGTTTCTTTTGCTGAGACCATGGAATGTTTGCGATCAAGACAATATTACGTTATAGACAAGTTTCATTTACACAAGTTAAACAGTATGGGGTTATTTACACAAGTTTTACGTATACAGTTTAACCAGTGTAAATGAAACCTGTCTATAACGGAATATTATCTTAATCGCAAACATTCCATGGTCCCATCGAAAGAAACACCTTTACAGTTTACCAGCTAAGACGATAACCTGTCTAACGCGGAATTTCTTGCCGATTTATTGCAATTCCGTCTTAGCATATTTTACTGTTTTTGTATCCATTGTATCCAAGCTAAAGAAGACTCCAAAATTATAAAATTGACTTGTTTTCCTATTCACAATAGATGTAAATTGTCATGTTAACGGTTTTTAGCTCACAGGCTATCTAAGCCTCCAGTTCTGTATGTACCTAACGCGATAACTCTTGATAGAACTAACCGCTTTGCATCAAATTTTGTTTATAGGTTCATTGTGATAAGGCGCTTCCCTGATTAGTTTTGGGGGTTCATTAGTTAATTATAAGGGGGTACGGGGGATGATCCACCTGTTAATATATTGTCAATTTCTTTATTTTTGGAGGGTTTATTTCAAATTCTTTGAAATAAGTGTATAATATACAATTAGTGTGAATAGCCTGTGAGCTCAATGTCTTCAGTTTAACTGGGCAATTTTCTCTTTATTTATTAGCTCACAAGCGATCAAAGCCTGAAAGCTAATGTGCCCACAGGTTCTGTATGTACGTAAGTATGTATATACGTATAACGCGGCAACTCTTGATAGAAATATCCGATTTGCTTCAAATTTTAAATATAGGTTCATTCTGATAAGGCGCTTTCCTGATTAGTTTTGGGAGTTCATTGGTTAAGTATAAAGGGGGAGGGAATAGAGACTAATCCCTCCCCCTTAATTTATATCAATGGATTTTTCATGCAGAATTATCCGATTTGCTGCTAATTTGGTATACCTGTTTATTCTGATATTAGATTTGGAAGTTCATTGGTTAAGTATAAAGGGTGGGAATTGGATAAATACCCCCCCCCTTTAATTTGGCTAAATGGGAATATCATGCAGAATTATTCTTTGAAATAAGAGTATAATATACGCAATCAGTGTGAATAGCCCGTGAGGTCAATGCCATCAGTTTAACAGGGCATTTTTCTTTTCTTTTTTTAATTAAAAAAAGTTTTAAAAATGGATTGAATGTTCATAATATTAATTAATTAATAGAAGAATAGTTTTCCCCCTATAAACCATGGGTGCAAGTCCTCAGTCTCAGGACTGATTTCAGTCTTTGAGAGATTTTTGATTGATAGTAAATTGCACTTTATATGCTTAAATAATAGCAATTTTACTATCCAGAACTTTGAATCACCTTCTTTTAATGTAAGATATCAGTTTTTAGCCATAATGCAAGGCATAGAATTCTTCTATCCTATTTTTATTTGGTTATTTCTAATACTCAGAAATGTTTTCAGTCTTGGCTTGGATGGACTTTTTGCACCCATGCTGTAAATATACAGCGGCAAAAAACCATTGATACTGAAAAATAAATAAGTAGATAACATTTTCTCTCATTCATGTCAAAATTCTATTTATAGTAACAGGCTAACTATTTTATTATAAAATTATATTCCTCTGTTTTCTTCACAAAATGTTTCATTCAGTTCATTTATGATAAATAATATACGTTTTAGCATATGTTCAAATTCAAACGATATCGAATTACTGATGATAAAGCAGAGACGCACAAGAGCAGTCATCGTAATTTCATTACGTTGCTGCACTACAACGAATACCGTACTATTACATTACATAAAATGTTATATTACAGAATATGTCAGCTTTATATCGTAAAATAAAGCATTTTGTAACATTGTTCAGTAATCGTAAAGTATAAAGGAAAAAAGGGAAAAATCTGCACATATCCATAAATAATTAACAAATTTTGTATCACTGATGGATAATCAGAAGTGATTATAGTACATTTCAGCTACTGTTGCAGTGTGCAAATGCAGATGGTCACTTGATCACCGACTCGTGAGTGTCATGCAAATGCACTAGAGGTCTGCACAGGCCAGAATTTCGAGTCCAGACCCGAACGAAATCTATCTTGCCCGTTGCAAAAGTTAAAAGTTTGGCCCGGCAAGTACAAAAATCAAAGAAAACAGGCCCGACCCGGCCATTGACAAAATCAGTTAAATCCTGACCTGTCCGGTCCGCTCAATTTGTATTAAAAAAATTCCGATTTTACTCAACATAAATTTAAGATTCTTTTAACGAATATTGTATACATATTTTTGGAGAAATCTTACAATATATTTTAACTTATTATATGTTTACAAGACAGAAAAACAGAATAGCAACATTAATAATTACTCAGATTTTTCAGCCTTCAAATAAAGATTCAATCTAAGAATTAATGTAGTTTAGAATAAAAGAGAAAAAGAGGGTTAAAAAATCATAACTTTTAAGCTGTATAAAAAAGTAGATTTTTGAAAATATTTCTTCGTAAGTTATTAAGGCTCTCCTCAAATCGAATGGCGCTACTTTCTGACACATTTATGAAATCAATTTTCTTCAGGAATGCATAAAATTGACAGATGTTCTTATTCAGAAACTATGTAATCGAATAGCGTTTTCCTTTTCTGATAAATGCAAAATATCTTACAGAAAATACTATCAGAATTTGCGTTTTGAATTAATTTCCGGACGCGATAGCACGGTAAAGAATAAAAACCTATCGTCACAAGAAAGGAATACTTGTATCTCAATAGGTTATTTATTTATAAAAAAATGAAAAACAGTACTCGATTCCAAATCACTTCAAAAGTCCGACCTGTCAATTTTAAGCCTTTACAGTTAAAAATAAAAGTCAAAAAATGTTTCGTAGAGTTTCATGTTGCTAAAATGGGAATTTGAGAATCACTTAAGGCATATTTTCACTGAATCCGTTAACAGCAACTTATTATTTCTATTACTATTTTGACAAAACAAACTGTTTGGGCACAAATAAGTCCAGTTCCCACCCGGCTCGACTGTATATAAAATAATTTAAGCCTGATCTCGGCTCGGCCCGAGTCTGCTAAAACAATAAAACTTGGACTCAGACACGATGTAAACATCCGATGTCGATCTCTATGCTAGACATGTTATATTACTCTATTGATGATGTTGCTAAACTAGCGTCACTTCATGAAGCAGATTTATACTTATTCTCGTGAACGTTATTATCACATTTTACCGGCTTCGTTTACATTTTTATATCAGGCCGGTTAAACGTAAAATTAATTTTTAAATTGGTAGTGATAGTAACAGTGATGAACTGATTTTTATTCAAAGACGAAAAAAAGAGTGTTAAACGTATATCTTTCAAGTATTCTGATTTTTGCGATGCATGAAAACTACTGAAGTTTCAACAAGTAAAAATCTACAAGTCATCACGGGTCCGAGGACCGTACCCGGCCACATTAAATTTTTTTGTTAGCCCGTTTATTTTGTCAGTCGGCCCGGCACGGCCTATCAAAAATCTTCTAATTCTGGCGGCCCGACCTGCTTTAAAGTTTACCTTCATTTTGCCGGATACGGGCCGAGCTGGGCCTGTGCAGACCTCTAAAGTGCATTAGCCCCCCCAAAGTGAAATCCTGGGTGCGCCACTGTAATTCGCCATTAAGTTCATCCTTGAACTTGCCGAGAACCTTCTTATTGTCTTCAGAGTATAGGCGATGAGATTTCGGGTACTCGGAGAAGTCGAAAAAATCATGATGCTGCTGCAGATCTTTATAAATATTGTTTGTTTGAATAAGATAAGTTAGGGAATCTTTATTAGTGAATAATAGGGTTGCCCGATCTTTATATGTTTTCTTTATGAAGTTATAGTGAAAATTATACATAACTAATTTAGATAATTCTAAAATAGAAAATCCAACATAGATGGGTCGGTTCATTAAAATGCTAGTTTTTAGTCGTTCTACAGCGGTTAAATCTTCATCATATGTCTTCAATGATTTAAAAGTAGGCGAAGCTACTAATTTTTTGGCTCTTTTTTCAGCATTACAAAGCACAATATTTCTTCTGTTTCGAAGATTTTCCATGGTTTTACCAAAAACAGAATTATTTAATAATTTTAAAAAATCCTTTTCAAAAGAAGATTTTTCTTCTTTCCTTTTTTCGGTATTAAAATTAATATATTTCTGCAACCACGGAGTCTGTTTAAATTTTAAAGTTTTGTGCACAGCTGTAATTTTTAAACCAAGTTCTAAATACAATTTAAGATTACGATAATGGGTTATATAATTCTTTTTATTATTCAAATTTGGAATAAGTTTAGGGGTTCCTATGAATTTTCTATTATTATTCACCAAGTTTCGTGCATAGGGAGATAGCATTTGTTCCTCCACAGTTACTCTATCATACGGGCGACAGGCAAAGGATGTAAATGCTTTGGATAATCGAGGTCCACCTCGAAGAGATACCCAATTTCAGAGCTATCAGATAGAGATAGAACCCACTCTTCTGTGATATGACTAGTTTCACACCATTCAAAACCGCCATAGGGTAAAAATTGGCTCATAGCCCACCCATATAAGTTATTAGCATCCCAGTACATGATGTAGCTGGGTGCCTCATTTTCTCTATAATCGGGCGTACCGGGTATGTTTGCCTTAGCATATCTTCGGCTTACCATATTGACGCCTCCACGTATTCCATTTTCAACTATGAGCAACATGTTTATATATCAGTAAGTAACTCTAAAGGTGTTTCGGCCATCTTCAAACTCGCCTGCCATGCGAGCGAAGGTGCAGTGAACAGGTGAGCAGGATCAATTTCATAATACTGCTGACATAATTTCCTAAAGTTTTGAAACACGTCAGCAAGTAGTAGAACATCTGTCTTCACATACAGATTGTGATAATCCCCCAAAGTTTTAAGACTGAAGGAGTTCCACACATTCTGGGCATGTTGATACTCTTTTTCATCTATTGGCTCATTGCTTAAACTATTAAAAAATGCAGAAGGTGGGGGAAGCTGCTTGTCATTAAATTTTTCGAAAGACGTAAAATAATCATAGGGGTAAAACCCCTTTACGTATAAGTAAAGATAAATTATTATTTCGTGGGAAATTTTCTTCAAGTATAGGGAATTGATCAGGTTGAAGGTTTTTAACAAGTTTTTCCAATGACGTAGGCAGAAATTGGAAAGAATCTATAAACACCATCTGAATAGAAGATGTAGGCTTTTTGATTTTAAATGTGATATAGTTTTCCATAGAAGTAGCAATAACATCAATTTCAATATCTTAAATTTTCCTAACTTTGTCATAAGGTGGTGTGCATCATAGTTTTTTAAGTTATGGAAAATAACAGGAATTGTCTTTGATTGTCTGAAATTGAGGTTGCAATATGGGTGGGCAGCTCCTGTGTACGCACCTGACAGGTGATCATGGTCACATGTACGTTTCTCATATAAAGCTTTTTTACAGATATGACAAATCTCTGCTTCTCGAAATGCCTTTTCTTCCTGGGGAGAAAGCTTCATAGGTTTAATATTTAGTAACTTCTGTCCTAAAATTCCCTTCTCTTGCATCATTTGGTTTAAAAAATGCTCAACACAGTTTCTACCACGATATACCTGTGCTTTCTTCACACATGTTCCATCGGGTCCGACAACCACATAAGCGTACCCACACGGTAAGTGATAGGTTGTTTTCTCTGTATAGGATGTTTTAGAAGTGGGTGAGACTGATGAAATGGGTATAAGTAGACTCTCAAAATCCGCATAAATCGTATAGGCCACAGGATGTTGTAGATGAAAACCTGAAAACTTTAATATATTATCATTTTTACTAGGCATCTTTATAGCTTGTGCCGCATGGTGAGAACAATATTCACTATGCTTATCCAACAGGTCTTGTCTTGAAAATCGATGTAAACATTGATAACAATAATAGCCAGCGGCTCTATGCTTGGTAAGATCACCCAAAAGTCTTGAAAAACTTCTTATCAAACAATAGTGTTACTTTTCTCCATTGTCGACTAGTGATAAATTAATCACATCATGATCCTTCTTTTCAGATATATACAGAGGGCAAACTTCATCCTCTTCATACCCAAACACATTAACCCGTAAATTGTTGAGTTGTTAAATAACATGTATCTTCTGAATGGGTACATTCTACACTGCCTAATTTAATATCATGTTCTTAAGGTCGATAATGTGAAACACGTTCAGGCTTTTTTGTATAATCTAAATTCAGTTTAAAAGCCAAAAAGCACCACACCAAACACTTATTGTCTTCGTTTTTTATATTCAGCACGGCTTTTTTATCATCCAGTTTTTTAGACAGAGGAATGTAGGAACTCGCAGCAAGGGGATGATATTTAGCAATCTTGAGCTCCAAATGATGGATTTTTCTAAGTTTCCAGCCAGAGCCTCTTTGTACAAATTCTTCAAAGGACTTAGTTATCTTTGAAAATCCTTCTTCAATATGTTCTGAGATAGTATCTTTGGTTAGCTCGGTGAAGCATGAGCATCGAAAATACGATTGAATTTCTTCAATCTCTTCATTAACGACCACACGCTCAAGTGCTATTTTTTCCACCATGTACCATTTAATCGCACCCTTTTCATAAATTTCACTAATTAAACGTTCCTGTATTTTAGATTGTAAGTGTCTGTGAAACACTTCTAAGTCACATTCTTCACGTTCATCAGGGTATAACATCATTGTTTTAAACACATTAAGTGCATCAGACTGCTTCGGTTTTCTAGACTTTACATTAGATAAAGCTATTTTCCGTTTCACACTCACAAGAGGTGGATGAGAGTGCTGGGTGCGTACATGCTGTCTCAATTCGAATTTTCGTCCAAACACCTTATCACAACCACGGCAAGGGAATGTGGACTTCTGATGCGAGTTGAGATGATACTTCAAATTATCCTTCCGGGTGAAAATTTGATCACACTCATTACACTCTAATGTAAATTGTCCTGTGACGTGTATATCTGTGACGTGTGTCAGAAAACCTTTGGACGGAAATCAAGCTTGATTAGACACATGAGGATGCATGCTTACGTGTATGGTAGCATTACGTGTTTCCAGGTGTCTTTTTAAATTCGATTTCTGATCAAAAGACTTCAGACACATATCACATGTATGCAATTTCTCATTAGCATGAACCTTCATATGCCGTTTTAAATTAAAACTTGATGAAAAACCCTTATTGCAGATAGGGCAAGCATTATTCTTCTTCTCAGCATTCGTAAGGGTCACAGTCTTTAGGGAAACATCTTCTTCAGGTGACATCTCGACATCCATGAGACTAGGCGATATAGTGTCCTTCTCTGATAAAAATTGAGAATTCTCATAGGTTTCAACACTATCATGCATCCTCATGTGTCTAATCAAGCTTGATTTCCGTCCAAAGGTTTTCTGACACACGTCACAGATATACAACTTCTCATTTAAATGAGACTTTATATGCTGCCTCAAATTAAAAGGAGTTGAGAATGTCTTCTCACAGTTCAGGCACTGGTACATTTTCTTCACAGGCGCAGAATTTCTCAAAGGTGTA
The DNA here is from genome assembly GCA_963931845.1 of Maratus michaelseni. NCBI lineage: Eukaryota > Metazoa > Arthropoda > Arachnida > Araneae > Salticidae > Maratus > Maratus michaelseni. The sequence continues at coordinate 259,385,742 of OZ007600.1, read as the reverse complement.
GCTCCATCACTAGGCATAACGCTATCCATAATATATTAGCAAAAAAACTTTTAAAACCAAAACACAATCTTCACAAATAATTGATCCACTTAGGTAAAGATAGGGATCAGGAGCGGTTTAAGACACGTCCGTTAACTAAAAATCAAATCAACAAATGACATGAATCACACTTCTCGCCCGCTATTTATACCCCAGACCCTTCACGACCACTCACGTTGATCATAATCTGGCGACAACATATTCCACTTGATGAGAAAGCATAAAACTAAAATCGCCAAATCAATACAAATTAATTCATACTGCGAGAAAACGAAAGATTCAAATTGCCAAATTGTAAGACTATTTTTTCCCCGATGAGTGTCTCTTAAATTATCCAACTAAGACTTATAATTCTATTCATTCGTTAATTAAATCCTGTATACAAATGTTTACTTCATATGAAACTGCAATTATTAAAAAAGGTTTTCTAAAGACTAAATAAGATCGTCTATTATATCAGAAAAAAAATATATACGAAGTTTAAAATGCTTCAAAATTTTTATATTATTAAATCCCGAACGATTAAAAAATATGTATATTATCAAACTCTTCTAATGAATTTATCTGCTACAGGGAGACTTGCAATATGAATCAGTCTTTCCCCACTACTCATCTCTAAAACTACATCTATGAAACCCTCACTAGATGCCTAAACTAGAAGATCTCAAATCAAACCCCCCTAAGCAAATAATGAAAATATTTTCCAAAATAATTCAAAAACATCTCATAGATGGCGCTACAAAAAAAATCGAAACTAATTTAAAACACTTTAAAAAATAAATTCTAAACTTATTTCACACCATCACAAAGTAGAGAGAAAATGAGGAGGAGGGCACTTCGTGAGGAGGAGCCCTCCTCCCTCCTCCTGCACCTCACACCTCCTCCTAGGGCCGGACGCTCATTTTCTCTCTACTTTGTGATGGTGTGAAATAAGTTTAGAATTTATTTAGCCCTTGAGTTTGTTGGATTGAGGTCGAAAATGTACTCTCTAAAATCTGTTAACGTTTAGCTTACGGGGACTGAATTCCTTACATATGCGTTAACTACGGGAGAATCTCAAAATTTCCACCCCCTTTTCTAATGATTACTCACTGCAGGTGATCAAACTAATGATGCAATCAGTAGGCACCTTTGCTCTAAGGTAGGCACATCTGGTAATCATTAGTGGGTCGTGGGAGCGTTGGGGATTTTATTTTCCCTGAAAGGACCTGATTACCTGATGACCCTGTTTACTTGAACGAAGTAATCCTTGTTTGTAAATAAGTTTTAAATGATATACTACGCTGGAAATTATCTTTTTCTATCATGATTCTTGAAATAATATTTTTCTATGATTACGTTTTGCAGTAATTGAGTGTAAATCAAATAATAATAAATGGATCACTTTTAGTAACTAAATTTGTGTGCAAATATGAACCTTATTTTAAAAATACAGCGTTGTGAATTATATTTTTTTCTGTGAAGTAAATGTAATTAAATTCTAGTGATTTGGTTAAATAGTAATTGAGTGTAAATCAAATAATAATAAATCGATATTTTTTAATAACTAAAATTGTATGCTAATATGAAACGTATTTAAAAATTTTTAAATATCTTTAAAATAAATCAGAAAAATTAATTTCATTGAATGTTTTAATAGTATTTTATTTCTTGAAATTTAGAGTATATATAAAAACGTTATGTGATAGCAAAATAAATAAAATTGTATGCGATTATAATCATTATATAAAAAAGGTGTTGAACTTTCAGATAATTAAATAAGTAATACAAAATTGATTTCGTTAAATAAGCATTTTATTACTATTATTATCATTACGCATCAGCTTATATATAAAAAAAAAGAAATTGCAAGAAAAGAATGTAGAAATAAACATTTAGAAATCCATAAACAATACAGTAGATAATAATAAAATGATACCTAATGGAATCAGAGTTCGCAGTTGAGCCTTGGTTTTTAAGTATGTTTACACCCATTATTTGCGAATAGCATTATAATTTAATCTGTAAATTGATCAATTGTATATTACTATTTGGAAATAGTGGCAGGTATCTGAATATAAAAACGTGTCCAAATCTCATGACTGAATGAAATATGTATCATAGAATTTAGTAAATTTTGTTGAAGTAATATTGATTATGTATAGTTGTGTTTATAACTTATTGTTCTCTTAACTTTCTCCTGAAAATTAATATTTTTTAAAATTTTATTTAGTAATCCGATGTCTCTTATATTTCCTTTACCTAATAAGTTTTAAATCGCAAAGTTTAATTTAGAGTTGTTTTACTACAGAATTTCATACGCTGTCAAATAATCTAAAATTATGTATATTTTAGGAAAAAAAAGAAATACTACTTGCTTGGTCTGAAGATGGCGGACTGTTTCTATCGAAACTTGCAACTCTAATTTACGATAAAAATTTTCTGTTTAAGGTTAGATTCGGTTGTATAGATAAATTCTTTTTTCACAGGTTTTAAAATACATTCAAATAAAATTGATGTCATATCTGCTAAGACGCTGTACTTTCTAAATCGTAAGTTATTTCGTTATTTTGTTTTTTTAATTGCGCCTTTATTTGTTTTAAATGAATAATATATATATATATATATATATATATATATATAAAGATAGAGTAATACCTGCAAAAACGGATTCCGTAGCTAAGCGATCTGTCTTAAACGGCAAAACACCCAGTTCGACACAAGGCCGAAATTAGCCTTTTTTCACCCGGGGCACAGTAGTGCCAGTGGGCTTTTTTCTTTTTTAATTCAATTTTCTTGATTGCCACCAGTTTTTTGATAAATTAAAATTCACCTAATTTATGACCCATTAAAAAGGCAAAAATAGGGTGAAATATACCGTTTAAAAAAGGTAGCGCTAATCAAGCAATCTGAATTACAAAAAGCAGCCCACAGGCAACACATGGATTTTCATACCCCGTTCCCCTTCCTCCGCAAAGTAAATTTACAAAGATAATTTTTCTAAGTTTCTAACTGCCGACCTATTTTAAAATTTAAAATCTATAATCATAAAATACATAATATTGAAATACGTAATCATCCTTTAAATATTTATTCATTAAAAATTGTGAAACAGAATCGATATGTACCGCAAACAGTCCACTTTATAGAATTTTCCGTCTTAGCAGGTAAAATTGTTGGTATTCTTTCTGTTGGGACCATGTAATATTTTCATTTAAGACTAGATTCCATTAAAGAGAGATTTTATTTTCCCAGATTTTACTCTAGTTGTAGTTTTGCAAATTTTTACAATTGATGCATTTAAAATTGTAGTGATATGAGTCACATTGTCGTAAGAACTCAAAAACCAGGAATTATTGCATGCATCACTATGAATTTCAATACCGTAAAATATCTCTGTGTACTATCTATAGCAGTTTCCTGGAACTATCACTTCTACCGCTCTTCCTATTTATAGATTGTTGTCTTTAGAGACTTTCCTGAACCTAACGCTAATTTTCAAAATTATGTGTAAATAAAATTAAAAAAAAACTATTAAGACTGTTCTCAAATCCAAAGTAGCTACTTCCTGAAACATCTCTGAATTAAATTTTGCTCGGAAACGCATGAAATTGGCAGATGATCTTATTCAGAAATTATGTAATCGAATGCTTTTTCTATTTTTGTTTTTGGTAAAGACAGAAATTTCTTTGAGAAAATACTGTCAAAGTTGGCGGTTTAAATAGAATTTCCGGACACGGCAACGAGGGAAAGGGGAAAAATGGTCGTCATGTGACAACAATCGTTTTAACTCGATAAGAAATTTATGTACGATTTCCAATCATCTCCACAGTCAGTCCTGCCAATTTTATTTTGTATACGTTTAAAAATGAATTAGAAAATGAGTCAGAAAGTTTCACGTTGTTCAGCAAGAAAAAGTTATAACTTTTCAGTTAGTGAATTTTCCCACACCTTAGTTTTTAGTGTTCCGTGCAGTCGTCCGACCACGCAGTTTCTACGGCCGTATCTGGATAAAAAAAAAAATGGCGTAATTTTTCAGTTTTAGAAATGACAAAATGAGAGGGAAAATTATATTAGAGGGTGGGAGGGAAGGGGGGTAAAAGCAGTGGCGGTTTTACAAGCAATTTCACCCTGAGTGATATTTTGTTCTGCACCTCAACAAATGACATATTCCTAAATATATATCAAGTTATCACTAAGTATTTTATTTTGTGAATTTTCCACCCCTTTGTTTTTATTGTCCCATGCAGTCACCTGACCTCGCCCCCTCTAAGGCCAGACATGGATGCAAAAAACTAATTCTAATAGAAAAAATGAGAGTAAATAACTAAAAAACCCCTGACGGCTCGGCCGACATGCACAGGTAGATTTCGAAGACGCAGACCGTGAGGCGCCTGTTTGTTGGGAATTGTGGAAGAAATGACCCTTTTGCCATGATGCGGCAGTTTGAAACACCCATTTCGAAACGTAACTTGTTTTTGCAGCTGGAGCCAGCAGGGATATTTTTTTTTTTTTTTTTTTTTTGCTATAAGGGTTGGTCCTATAAAAAACTTGTCAATATAAAAGTTTCTCATAATATTAAGAGGATGTATAATAAATTCAAGCGGATTTGATATCTTTTGAATTAACGAAGATGTGAATTTTTTCTTCTAACCCCCCCCCCCCCCTTGGGGCTATTTTTAATGATATCAAAAATCTGTCATAGATAAATTTTCGGCCCTTTTCCTAGAAGTAATAATAACTTTAAACGGATTCGATACGTATCATAATTAAGAAATTATGGGGTTTTTTTTCTGTTTGCACAGAAAGACCCCACCCCCCCATTCCCTACATCCCCCCTTGATTTTATGTATGAGTTTGGAAGAGATTTGTGCAGAATTATGAGAGTTATTGTGTCCATAAAAAAGTAACATAGATAGATATATAGATAAAGTTTGGAATTGGGGGTGGTTTTGGGTTCTGGGCGTCATGATCGGTGTAGATCTGCAAAAAAATTTCAAAAATTACAACTTAGGGGAGAATGTAATAGGTAGTATTTCTTACTCAATCTACCTAAAATTCATTGGTGTAGTAAACTAAATGTTAAAAGACATATGAAAGTGTTTAAAAAAATATTCAAATAAAAATAGGACTAAAGATGTACATTTTTACGCGTGTGCTGTGCTTTTTTTCAATAATTCAATGTAATTTTTCCCTTAAGACGTGGAATGTAATAGCGCTCTGTTGAATTTCAATACTCGAAAATAACTAAAAAAAAAAAAAAAGAAAAGAAAGCTTTATTGGCATTTTTTAAACTATACATTTATCCTTCGCAAAAAAAAAAAAATAATAAAAAATAAAAAAAAATAAATGTAATCGCTACGCAATTTCGCAAATTAAATATTTTGTGTTTTACTTTATTACTTGAGAACTTTATTAAAAATATATGAATTTTCCAGAAAAATTCGTATAATAATAAAATAAAATAAAATATTGAAATCGCTTCAGTTGTTTTCGAGAAAAAAACGCACGCCAATAACATAGTTGCTCTTTGTAAGATTTGGAAATAGCTGTTGCCTTCTTAAACTTAACTGGGACGTGCTGAGGGTTTTTATTCGCCCGTTCATTTACATTTATTTTTTAAATAATCATATATTTGAAAAATACATAGGGAATTATTAATGTAACATTTATTATTTTCTGAATAAAAACTAATATTTTATTCGAATCAGACGATTTCGGAATAAATTACTTGCAAATAGCTCTAGAATTCGATTAATTGTTAATGCCATTCTTAAACAGGCAAAATGCATTTGCATATAAAGACGATAAACATAGTTATTTTGTCTTGTTTGAGCATAAAATTAAACCTTTCATAATATGTTTGTACTGAGCAAAAACAATTATTTTATTTTATTAATTCTATATTAAGAAAAATTTCAAAATAATTTGTATTTTCATTTAAGTATTAATATGTATATAATCATTTGGTTTTAGCTCAGTTTAATAAATAAAGTTTCCTAAATAATTTTAAGATATCTAGTATATTATTGTCATAAAAAAAAAATTAAGTTACTTTACACTTTAAGAACAAAAAAGTGAAAAAAGTATGAGAAAAAGCTTGAAGACGTCTGAGTAAACTACTTTCTTTACTGCGGAAATTTTCCCGGCGTTTTCGTAGCATAAATAATATCTTCCCTTGCATTATTTCCCTTCTCCGATACGCAGTCAGACCCCTGTTGAGCTGAACGCTTTTGATTATTTCCTGCGCGCATGCTTGAGGGGTGGAAATTTTCGGGATAGCGGCAATCCCGACCCCGTATTTTTCAGCAATATTTTTCTTAGGATTACGGTAATCCCCCCGTAAGCAAAAGGTTAAAGACGAGAAGAAGCGTGCAAAAGGTGTGTCTACGCAGATTGTTCGGCAGAAAATTAGACATGAAGACTACTTGGAGTGCCTCCAACAACAAAAAATAAGTATGGAGAAACAGATAAGGATTGCCCAAGATGATCATCACCTATATACATTAACTTCCCTTTATAGTCCCTTTGACGACAAGCGTTACTTGATGGATGATGGGATAAGCAGCTTGGCATATGGACATTATGACATTAATCGCGTTTGTAATAAAGAAGAAAATGCTGATTTGTATTGATAATGCAAAATCGAGATGTAAATACTTTCCTGTAAATAAAACTTTCTGTATTTTTTGTTTTAATAAAAAAAATGTTAATTTTAAATATGTGTACTTATTAAAAACTTCTACACAAACATTTCTCGTAGAATGCTATGTATGTGAACTTTATTGAAACCTATTCTACCCATACGTACAATCACCCACATATACAAACATGTGTATTTTTATCATCATATAAAGTTTTTAAACTTTTTTTTACTTCTTTGTAATACTCTGTAAATTTCTAAAGTTTTTTTTTTTTTAATTATGCATTCTTTTTGTTGTGACTCGATTAGAATGCGGTAAGGAAAACATCTTGAAAGTTATAGACGAACACTATTTATTTCAACACGCGGACATAACATTTACACAAAGATAGAATAAAAAACATCGTATTTTGTTTTACCTCGTACCGTTACCAATAGCAACATATTAATTATCTGTTGCCAGATATTACAATTCTCCCACGCTTGAAAATATAGTTAATAGGAACTAAAATATTCGATAATTAGCGCATAACAAAGTCATGCAAATAAGACGGCAGTCTACGCTGTCGGGTTGATCTTCGAATCAAACTATCGGTGTTGTGTTGAACAGGAGATCTTTGGTCTGTTAGTTGTTGATGTTGACGTCTTTCGGGTTTAGTAAATGTGTCGGAGTTATCTGCATATTGTGCTGCTGCAGCCAAAGCCGGGAATCTTCTCCACAAAGGTTGTACGGGAGCTGGTTCTGTTGATTTTTCTTCTGTATCTATGTCTGGAGCAAACGAAACAGCTTTCTTTGTTATTCCTGATAGTCTCAATTGATTGATATGTCTTTTTAACATATATCTATTGTCTAAAGTTACTTTGTAATGGAGTTTTCCATATTTTTCCGTAATTGTGCCTAATTTCCATGTAACTTGATTTTTATTGAACCATCGAACTTGAACTCTTTCTCCCACGTTTAATTGTCGAGACTTAATTAGATAACTGGAATTTTTCACATGTTTTTCTGGTCGAATGGCATCAAGTTGAATTCGAATATTGCGTTGTAAATACATTTCTGCTGGAGTTTTGTTATTTGATAAAGGAGTTGCTCGATAACGAAATATTATTTCTCGAATTTTTGTATGCATAGGTAAAGACTCTTTACTCATAGCCTTTAATCGAGTCTTCAGAATTTGTACATGTCGCTCAGCCAATCCATTTGTTGCTGGGTGACCTGGGGCAATAAATTTTTGAAAAATTCCATGCTTTGAGCAATATAACTTGAATTCTTCACTTAAGAAAATTTTTGCATTGTCTGAGACCATTACTCTTGGGAAACCATGGGTCGAAAAGATATCAGCTAACATTTCAATGGTAGAGGCAGAAGTTGGAGAGTTGCGACATATTTTGACTTCAGCCCATTTTGATTTCGCATCAACGATAATTAGAAAGAAATGATCTTGAAATGGACCTGCATAATCCATATGTATGCGATCCCAATTTTCTTCTGGCTCGTCCCAGGGATGAAATACTTTTGAAGGATTTTTCTTAATTTCAGCACACGCTTCACATGATCTTGACAGATGTTCAATATCTCTATCAATACCTTTCCAGTGAACGTATCGACGAGCTAACTGTTTCATTTTAGTAATTCCAATTTGTGTTTTATGTAATTCTTCTAAAACTGATTTCTGAAGTACTTTTGGAATAATTATCCGTTGTGATTTAAACAAAATTCCTTCGTCAAGAGTAAATTCATATGCACGAACTGGATTTTCTTCGATTTCTTTCTTTATTTTTGATAATTCTTCATCTGATTCTGTTGCTTTACGTATAGTTTTGAAATTCAGCAATTCTGTTGAAATTGCTTTAACGGATGACATACAAACTTCATTTATTTCATTGTTGATGGCCATATCACTTGATACTCCTTTTTGGACAGCTGGAGCTCTAGAAAAACAATCTGCTTCTACATTATCACTACCCTTTTTGAAAACCACTTCATAATCGAATGCTGATAAAAATGTAGCATATCTAAGCAATCGTCCTGAAGTCATGGGAGGCAATTTTACATGTGGGTGGAAAATTCTTGTTAGAAGTTGATTATCAGTAGCTAACTTAAAATTTCTTCCGAATAAATAATTGAAAAAGTGATTAACTGAAAACACAATAGCTAGAGCTTCTCGATCGAGTTGTGAGTAATTTTGTTCGGCTGATGTTAAGGATCTTGATGCAAATGCAATGGGTTGTTCTTGATCATCTATAATATGTGATAGAACACCGGCGATACCTACAGGACTAGCATCACAAGAAAGAATAATTGGTAAATTAGGATCATATGGAACAAGAGAGCGCTCACTAGAAATTTCACTTTTCAGGTTGATAAAGGCTGCTTCACATGCTGCTGTCCAACGGAATCTAACGTTCTTTCGAAGAAGCTGTCGAAGAGGATATGTGATTGTTGAATTGTGTGGCAAAAAACGAGAATAATAAGTCACCATTCCCAGGAATCTCCGTAGTTCTTCCACATTCGAAGGTCTTAGCATCTTAGTGCGATTTAAATGTTGATCATATTTTTTTAACCTTTGAAGACATAATTCTAGATTTCTTCTACACTCTTCTTTTGTTTTTCCATGTACAATAATATCATCGAAATACTTTAAAGTTTTTGGTAGATCTCGAAGTATCTGATCTAAAATTCGATTGAACTCGCTAGGGGCAGTCTTTATTCCAAACGACAATCTATGCATGCGGTAAGTCCCTCGATGTGTGGTTATTGTCTGAATAATGCTACTTTCTTCGTCAACAGGAACATGGAGATAAGCTTTGAACAAATCTAAGCGACAAAAATACTTTGAATCTCGGAGGCTATTAAGAATTTCATCTATTCGTTGAATCGGATAATTAGCACTTACAAGTTTTTCATTTACACCAACTTTGTAATTGACGCAGAGTCGTACACCTCCATCAGCTTTTGGTATCACTACCAAAGGTGATCCCCAATCGCTAGTAGCTATCTTCGAGATTATTCCTTGAGATTCAAGCGTATCTAATTCTTTCTCAACTTTTTCACGAAGAGCATACGGAACTTCGCTTTCCTTATGAAAAACTGGCTTACTATTTTCACGGAGTTTTAATGAAAGTTTCACATCTGGAATACATCCTACTTTCTGTTCGAAAATTTCTGGATACATAGAAATAACATCTTCGAGACTTTCTATACTTTTTACTTGTGAATTATTGAAGTTTTCTGGATCTTTCGAATCAAGCTGTTGAAAGCTAATTCCGAGACGTCGAATCCACACACGTCCTAACAAAGCATCGAAATTTTCCGGAACGATATAAAATTCTTCACGTGACGTTTTTCCCTGGTATTCTACATTTACAGTGACTTTTCCATCTGGAAGAAAAACATCACCAGTGTATGATCGGAAAGCAATAGTTGAATCTTGAAGCTGAACAGGAATTTTCAATTTATAAAATTTATCTCAGGGAATAAAAGTAAAACCTGCACCTGAATCTACTTCAAACGGTACCTTGTGGCCCTCAATGTTCACTGTAGCAAAATATTTTTCAAGATCTTTAGTTTTTCCCTTTTTATTTTGAAAAACATCTATTATCTTATTTACGCCATAGTGAGAAAATATTTCAATTTCCGTAATACAATTCACTGCATTTGTCTTATCTGTGTTAATCTTCCATTTTCTGCTTAACATTGTGCGAATAAAAACTTTTGCAATATGACCTGTTGTTTTACATGCACTGCATTTAAGAGAATTGCGATCCAACCTGCATGTTCTTGCCGTATGATTACTTTTAGCGCATCGAAGGCATAAATTGTTTATTCCCAATTTTTCGTAATCAATTCGGGACCGTGAACTTGATCTTTGGTTAAAACGGTTTTTTGGTCTAGAATTAGAGCGTTGAAAAGAGGAGTCACATCTGGAACGTCGATATTTCGAAACCTTTTTAATTTCACTTGCACTAGATTCACCTGTATCGGTTACAATATTTAACTTTTTCGACAATTCCCGATTATCAATTCTGGAAACCTCTAAAGAAATAGCTTTTTTAGTTATATCATCAAATGTACTGACGTCTGACTGTAAAATTTGCTCGCGAATGGAAGCATCGTAAATGCCGCAAATAAATTGAGCACGTAAAAATATATCAGCAATAGACATTTTACAATCACAAGGAGAAATAAATTCACAGTTCACTATATCACGTCTAAGTGCAGCAATATAATCTGCAATTGTTTGATTTTCACCCTGATATGTTGAAAGAAACTTATGTTGTGACACAATTATATTTTTCTTTGGACAAAGGTGTTCTTCAAAAGCCTTTATTAGCTCCGTATAGGTTAATTCTGATGGTATTTTAGGAGATACCATTGCCGATAACATATTGCAATTTGTTGCTCCTATGGAATTAAGGAAAATTTGCGCAAAACATTGTTAATTAGAACAAATATTTTTCATTTGAAGATAATTTTCAAAACGCTGAATATAGTATGTAAAGGATTCTTTCTTAGTATCAAAACATTCAAAAGGTTGTAATAAAATTGAATTTACCTACACGGTTTCAGTACTTGAATTCCGCGTTGAAACATCTGAAGATTGTATAGGCAAAAATCTTTCAAAAAATTGCTGTTGTTGAGCTGAAAATGCCGTCATGAATTCTTTAAACCGGTTTGCATCCATAATGAATAAATTTAGGGCTAACGTAAATTACAAAGTTTACACTTGAAATCAAATAAAAACAAACTTCACCTCGTCGCCAGAAACTGTTGTGACTGGTTTAGAATGCGGTAGGGAAAACATCTTGAAAGTTATAGAAGAACACTATTTATTTCAATACGCGGACATAGCATTTACACACAGATAGAATAAAAAACATCGTATTTTGTTTTACCTCGTACCGTTACCAATAGCAACATATTAAATATCTGTTGCCAGATATTACACTTTTTTAAAATGTTTTTCATTTTTTTCCAGTTTATGAATGATTCATATATTTACTCATGTACAGACATACATAGAGAGATATAAATAAATCCCCTTTGCCAGGATAGTATCAGACACGTATATAGAGAGAGATATATAAATCTGCTTTGATAGGATAGTACCAGACATACACGAATATATATACAGAGATAAATAAATCTGCTTTGCCAGGATAGTATCAGACATATGCGAATATATAGACAGATAAATAAATCTGCTTTGCCATGATAATATCAAACATAGCATTGAAAAAAAACTAGTGGTATAAAGCGATCAGAAAATAGGAACCTTGTGCAGATACTATGAGGTCCGCTGCACATTCGATGTGCAGCTGCACACCTCATAATTCTTCCTGCGGCCGTTGAACCCTCACTATCGACTTTTTTCGGCGTATTCTCTTCAAGATGTTTCGCAATTCTTTCTTGGATGACTTTATGAATTTTCAGGGATTTTCTTAACTAAGTTAACGCAGAGGCATTCACGTTTTCCCAGAAATGAATGCATCGCCGCATACATAATTATTTTTTGTCTTTTTCTGGTGTATTCTGTACAAGATATTTCGCAAATCTTTCGTGGATGCCTTTATGAGATTTTCGAGAAACTCTTATTATAGTTTACGGAGAGGCATTCACTTTTACCCAGAAATGAATGCATCGCCACATAAATAATTTTCGTCTGTTTTCTGAGTATTCTGTTCAAGATGTGTCGCAATTCTTTCTTGGATGTCTTTATAAGTTTTCAGATTGTCTGTTAAGATAGTTTACGACGAGGCATTCACTTTTGCCAAGAAATGATTGCACCACCATATATATAATTTTCCTTTTTTTCGGAATGTTCTGCCGAAGATTTTTCGCAATTCTTTCTTCGATGTCTTTAATAGTTCTTAGAGTGTCTGTTATTTTATTTACGGAGAGGCATTCACTTTTTCCCTGAAATGAATGCACCGCCGCATATTAAATTTGTGTCTTTTTTCAGAGTATTCTGTTGAAGATGTTTCGCAATTCTTTCTTTGATGTCTTCATACGTTTTCAGAGTGTCTTTTAAGATAGTTGACGGAGAGGCATTCACTTTTTCCCAGAAATGAATGCACCGCCGCATATATAATTTATTTTCGTTTTTTTCAGTGTATTCTGTTCAAGATGTTTTTCAATACGTTTTTGGATGCCTTTATGACTCTTCAGGGATTTTCTTAATATAGTTAACGGAGAGGCATTCACTTTTTCCCAGAAATGAATGCACCGCCGCATATATAATTTATTTTCGTTTTTTTCAATGTATTCTGTTCAAGATGTTTTTCAATACGTTTTTGGATGCCTTTATGACTCTTCAGGGATTTTCTTAATATAGTTAACGGAGAGGCATTCACTTTTCCCCAGAAATGAATTAACCGCCGCATACATAATTATTTTTTGTCTTTTTTCTGGTGTATTCTGTACAAGATATTTCGCAAACCTTTCTTGGATGCCTTTATGAGATTTCAGAGAAACTCTTATTATAGTTTACGGAGAGGCATTCACTTTTCTCCAGAAATGAATGCATCGCCACATAAAAAATGTTCGTCTGTTTTCTGAGTATTCTGTTCAAGATGTGTCGCAATTCTTTCTTGGATGCCTTTATGACTCTTCAGGGATTTTCTTAATATAGTTAACGGAGAGGCATTCACTTTTCCCCAGAAATGAATTAACCGCCGCATACATAATTATTTTTTGTCTTTTTTCTGGTGTATTCTGTACAAGATATTTCGCAAATCCTTCTTGGATGCCTTTATGAGATTTCAGAGAAACTCTTATTATAGTTTACGGAGAGGCATTCACTTTTGCCCAGAAATGAATGCACCGCCGCATTTATAATTGTCGTCTTTTTTCAGAGTATTCTGTCGAAGATATTTCGCAATTCTTTCTTGGATGCATTTATGAGTTTTAAGAGATTTTCTTATTACGGCTTAAGGAGAGGCATTTACTTTTCTCCAGAAATGAATGCATCACCACATAAATAATTTTCGTCTGTTTTCTGAGTATTCTGTTCAAGATGTGTCGCAATTCTTTCTTGGATGTCTTTATACGTTTTCAGATTTTCTGTTAAGATAGTTTACGGAGAGGCATTCACTTTTCTCCAGAAATGAATGCACCACCGCATACATAACAATTTTTTGCCTTTTCCCGGTGCATTCTGTTCAAGATATTTCGCAATGCATTCTTGGATGTCTCTATTAGTTTTCACATTGTGTCTTATTTTAGTTTACGGAGAGGCATTCACTTTACTCCAGAAATGAATGCATCGCCGCATAAAAAATTAATTTTCGTCTGTTTTCGGAGTATTCTGTTCAAGATGTTTCGCATTTCTTTCTTGGAAGTCTTTATTAGTTTTCAGAGTGTCTCTTATTATAGTTTACGGCGAGGCATTCACTTTTGCCAAGAAATGATTGCACCACCGTATTATATAATTTTCCTTTTTTTCGGAATGTTCTACCGAAGATGTTTCGCAATTCTGTCTTCGATGTCTTTAATAGTTTTTAGCGTGTCTGTTATTATATTTACGGAGAAGAATTCACTTTTTAACTGAAATGACTGCACCGCCGCATATTAAATTTGTGTCTTTTTTCAGAGTATACTGTTGAAGATGTTTCGCAATTTTTTCTTTGATATCTTTATACGTTTTCAGAGTGTCTGTTAAGATAGTTTACGGAGAGGCATTCACTTTACTCCAGAAATGAATGCACCGCCGCATATATAATTTTTGTCTTTTTTGAGAGTATTCTGTCGAGGATGTTTCGCAATACTTTCTTGGATGACTTTATGAGATTTCACAGACACTTATAATTTACGGAGAGGCATTCACTTTTGCCGAAAAATGAATGCACCGCCGCATATTAAATTTGCGTCTTTTTTCAGAGTATTCTGTCGAATATGTTTCGCAATTCTTTCTTTGATGTCTTTATACGTTGTCTGGTGTATTCTGTTCAAGATATTTTGCAATGCCTTCTTGGATATCTCTATTAGTTTTCACAGTGTGTCTTATTATAGTTTACGGAGAGGCATTCACTTTACTCCAGAAATGAATGTATCGCCGCATAAAAAATTAATTTTCGTCTGCTTTCGGAGTATTCTGTTCAAGATGTTTCGCATTTCTTTCTTGGAAGTCTTTATTAGTTTTCAGAGTGTCTTTTATTATAGTTTACGGCGAGGCATTCACTTTTGCCAAGAAACGATTGCACCGCCGTATATATAATTTTCGTTTTTTTCGGAATGTTCTGCCGAAGATTTTTCGCAATTCTTTCTTCGATGTCTTTATTAGTTTTCAGAGTGTCTGATATTATAGTTTACGGAGAAGCATTCACTTTCGCCCAGAAATGAATGCACCGCCGAATATATAATTTTCGTCTTTTTTCGGAGTATTGTGTCGAAGATGTTTCGCAATTCTTTCTTGGGTGTCTTTATACGTTTTCAGAGTGTCTGTTATTATAGTTTACGGGGAAGCATTCACTTTCTCCCCAGAAATGAATGCACCGCCGCATACATAACTATGTTTTGTCTTTTTCTGGTGTATTCTGTTCAAGATATTTCGCAATGCCTTCTTGGATATCTCTATTAGTTTTCACAGTGTGTTTTATTATAGTTTACGGAGAGGCATTCACTTTACTCCAGAAATGAATGTATCGCCGCATAAAAAGTTAATTTTCGTCTGTTTTCTGAGTATTCTGTTCAAGATGTTTCGCATTTCTTTCTTGGAAGTCTTTATTAGTTTTCAGAGTGCCTCTTATTATAGTTTACGGCGAGGCATTTACTTTTGCCAAGAAACGATTGCACCGCCGTATATATAATTTTCGTTTTTTTCGGAATGTTCTGCCGAAGATTTTTCGCAATTCTTTCTTCGATGTCTTTATTAGTTTTCAGAGTGTCTGATATTATAGTTTACGGAGAAGCATTCACTTTCGCCCAGAAATGAATGCACCGCCCAATATATAATTTTCGTCTTTTTTCGGAGTATTGTGTCGAAGATGTTTCGCAATTCTTTCTTGGGTGTCTTTATACGTTTTCAGAGTGTCTGTTATTATAGTTTACGGGGAAACATTCACTTTCGCCCAGAAATGAATGCACCGCCGCATATTAAATTTGCGTCTTTTTTCAGAGTATTCTGTCGAATATGTTTCGCAATTCTTTCTTTGATGTCTTTATATGTTTTCAGAGTGTCTGTTAAGATATTTTTCGGAGAGGCATTCACTTTCTCCCCAGAAATGAATGCACCGCCGCATACATAACTATGTTTTGTCTTTTTCTGGTGTATTCTGTTCAAAATATTTCGCAATGCCTTCTTGGATATCTCTATTAGTTTTCACAGTGTGTCTTGGAGACCACTGACCAGGCCCCTACCTACCGGGATTCGACCCAGTTTGACGGGTTTGAGTGCCTGGTCATTGGGGCGAAATTCGCCTGATCGCCCTATTGGGGCGGTCCACAAAGACAAGTACCCAGTTCGGCCAATCAACTGAGTCCGGATTTTTCTGTGTTGTTCACTCCTAAATTTAAATGTTCTGAGATCTGACGCCGCACACCACGTACTCGTCATGACAGTTGAAATGGGGCTGGACAATTTAGTGCCGAAACGTTGGTACTGAACTTAGCTTGAAAAAGGGGAGAGAATTTTGAGGGAAACTAAATAAAGAAATTAACTAGATAATGAAACCACTGAAATGAAAATATAATCAGCCAATAGCTAAGTCGTACCAACGGGGAAAATTTTTGGGCCGAGTTGCAAGGCAGACGAAAACGCTGCGGGGGCTGACGGGACTGCGCCTATGTACCGTACCCCACCTGGTAAAAACTGGCTCCATGGGCTGTCCCATTAGAGCGGGTCCGGTAGCTTTTGCGGACAATGTCCAATTGCACCTAATAAAGAGGCGAACAGTCAAAAATAAAATGAATAAAAAAACTGCTGCTAAAAAAAAAACCCTTGTGCTACCAGTTGGGGCCGGCCATTGGCTCGTCCCAACCGGCAGCACGAGGAACTGCAAGGGGAACCTGGAAGAGAAGAATGTTACATTTTAAACTGAACTTATTCTGAATTACACTTTAACTACATTATTGAAATTAATTTACTTTTATTGTGCTAATTGACTTGGCTACCCGTCCATTGGGCCCATGAAAGGTTGTTAAATAATTAACAATTTGTAATTTAAAATATGTACTATTGCCGTTAACTGACTAAACCATAATGGGTTGTTGTTGTTGTTGTTGGTTTGGCCCAAGAGCCCGGTTTTGCAGCTTTTTATTTCTATATAGCCGACATGATCCATATAACTGTGAAACTAGTCTCCTAATTTTGAACCAATTCCAGATGAGAGACCTGCATCTGGATTGGCACCCCCAGAGGTAGCGCTTATATAGAACTTGGAGGACATTAGAGCCACGAACAGATTTAACGTGCACCAGCTCCCATTAACGTACACGGTCTACTTTCCATACTTATCCTTTATACTTATCACCTCTTTCCTTCCAGTTCTTCTTCTTCTTTCTCATCTGTCTTCTTCCCCTTCTTTTTATAATATTTTTTAACACAAGGACGGACAAACAGTGCCGGGGGCTATTATAAGCTTCTTACTGTGTCATGGTGCACAACTTGCTGGACCGTTGATGACATGCGTCGTGCTGGTAATACTGTGATTACGGGGCTCTTGTTTCGGGCCGTGGTGCCAGCTGATATTGTGCGACTACCGCACACTGCTACTAGGACAAAACACATAGACATTTTATATTTTTTTTGGTGGCTTTGGATTGCTCCTGGGCCTTTTTTTTTTTTAAACATATAACACATAAGCACATAAATAAACACTTTTTTTTTCTTTTACACTAGGACGGACAGACAGTGCCGGGGGCTATTATAAGCTTCTTACTGTGTCATAATGCACAACTTGCTGATCCGTTGGTGACGAACGTCGTGCTGGTAATTCTGTGATTACGGGGCTCCTTTTTCGGGCCTTGGAAGCAGCTGATGTTGTGCGACTACCGCACACTGCCATTGGACAATACCCATGGACAATTTTATAATTTTTTTGGTGGCTTTGGATTGCTCCTAGGCCTTTTTTTTTTTTTTAACATGTAACACATAAACACATATACATATTCATTTTATCGTTGTGTTACCTTCCACCTTCGACTGCTGCTGGGGTGCTAAATATTATTGTGTGTTGTTTTGTATTAGTGTCGTGATGCTGTCGCAGTTTTCTTGGAGCCACCTGATTACTGTCTTTGCCTTGTTTTGTACGTGTTTGTTTTTCGCTAATTGTTCATACCATAATTTCTCGTTGTCTGTTGTTATTTGTGCCAGGTGGTGTGCTTGGGTGAGTGGACATTGAATTAGGTAATGTTTTGGTGAACCCACCGTTCCGCATTCGCAGTCCGGTGTGTCCGCTTTCTTAAATCTGTGTAGGTATGCTGGAAAAGCTCCGTGAGCTGTGTATAGCTGTGCTAGCAGGTAATCGCTTATTAGTCTATTTTTATCTACTTTTGGGAAGTACCTGTGTGTTTCCCTACCTGTGTCCCCATAGTCCCACTCGAACTGCCATTGTTTTAGTGTTATATCTTTTAGTGTTCTTTTAAGTTTTGAGATTGGTTTAGTCAGGTTGTATTTGCTTTTGTTGTTTACATTTAGAGCTGCGGTTTTGGCTAACATGTCTGCCTCTTCGTTTCCTTGGATGCCTACATGCGCCTTAACCCAGCTGATTTTAAATTTGTTGTTAGCTTCTTTTATTAGTTTTTGGATTGTGTCTACTGTTTTGTTTACGTTGAATGGTTTACTAAGTGATTCGATGGCCGATTTGCAGTCCGAGCGGATGCTATATGACTCACCCGTGGTGTTGCCCCATTTTGCTGCTTCTTGTATTGCCAGTAGTTCGGCCTGGAAGACGCTGTTGCTGTTCCTTAACGGCACTGACCATGTTTTTATCTTTTGATTATTTTTATATGCTACAAAGGCCGAACCTGTAGCACCTGATTCCAATTTAGAGCCGTCCGTGTATATCGTTGTGTCTTGTGTCTTGTACCCTATCCTAGGTTCTATCGTGTCTGCTGGATGATTCTCCCATATGTTTATTTTTTTGTCGTATTCGATGTGGTGTAAAGTTTCATTGTGTATTGTTGCATTTTTCCTTAATCTTGAGACTGTGCCGTACGCTGCTTCGTCGTAGACTTTAAGATGGATTGGAATCAGGCCTGAGAGTACCAGAAGTGCCGAGGTTGGGGCCGTTCTATAGGCCCTGACTATGGCCAGTGCAAAATGTCGCTGGCAGCTTGACAATATCTGTATGCACCTTTTGCTGAGGCAGTGTCCCCAAACCGGTGCTGCGTAGGTTAGCGTCTTTTCCACTACTGTTGTGTACCAGATTTTTAGTATATTTGCTTTTAGTCCCCAACCCTTTGCTACCATATGTGCTAAGTTTGTGAAGTTTGCTCGTACCTTATTTGTTTGTGTTTGACAGTGTGGTATCCAGTTTAGATTTTTGTGCAGTGTGACTCCCAAATATCTTATCTGTTCTTTTACTTTTAGTCTCTGGCCGTTGAGTTCTATTCCCTCTATGTCATTGGTGTTTTCTGTTGGAAGGTTTCCCGTGTGTCCTCTGTTAAGATATAATAGTTCTGTTTTTTCCCTGTTCAGCGTTAGGTTATTCCCCTCTATCCAGTCATTAAATTCCTTTAGTATTTTGTTTGCTAATCTCTTAAGTTTATCCATTGTTCTGCCTCTTAGAATTATAATAAAATCGTCTGCGAAGGCTTGTAATCTAACATGTTTTCCCCAATTTCTTTTAAGTGCTGTGTCTGCGATTAATAGCCAGAGGAGCGGGCCGAGACAACTTCCTTGGGGGCATCCGCCAAATGTCTGCTTTGTGACTTTAATGCCGTTTTCCTCTAGTGAAACGTACCTGTGTTGGAGGAAGCTCACTATCCAGTTTACCAGGTACCCTGGACAGGGAGATTGCTTAATATTATTAATTAATATTGGCCAGCGTATGTTGTCGAAGGCCCCTTTGATATCCATGGCTATTAGGAGTGTTTGGTATTTGTTTGTTTTATCTTCTTTTATTGTGTTGATTAAGTTATCTAATGCGTGTTCTGTTGAGATCCCCTGTTTGAAACCATACTGTTTGTTGCTCCAATAGTTATTATTGTTTAGGTGGAAGTTTATCCGACCGTGTATTATGCGTTCTAACATTTTGCCAAGCGCTGGTAAGAGGCAAATTGGCCTGTAATTTTTTGGATTTGTTGGGTCTTTACCTGGTTTTTGGAACAGTACCACTATGCCTATTTTAAACGATTTTGGGAAGTATTCTAACCTTAGGCATGTATTGAAGAGTGTCAGTAGTAGTTGCGGTGTTGCATTATTAATTCTTTTAATTAGGTTGTAATCTATGAAGTCGAATCCGGGTGCTTTATTTTGTTTAATGTTTCTGATTATTCTGTTTAATTCCGCCTTTGTTACTACCGGTGGTGCTGGTTCATTGTTTTCTTTATTTGCCTTTGTTAGTGTGTGGGGTATATTTTGGTCTGTTATGTATAAGTTGTCCAGGAAATGTGTTAGTGTGTCTTTAATGGTTACTTTTGTATTTGGGGGTAGAATGTTGGCTAGTTTTACCCGACCTGTTCTTTTGTTGCTAGCGTTTTTATATTGGGAGCCATATGTGTCTGTGACCTTGTTGCAGTAATCTTTCCATGTTTTGGATTTTGTTCTGTTTATTAGTTTTTTTAATTTGGCTTGTTCTTTTTTGAAGATTATGTGTTGTTTTACTTTTAATTCTTCGTTCTGTTGTTTTTGAAATTTCCTCCTGAGTGCCCTAACCTTGTTCCTCGCTGTTTTAATTTCATCCGTCCACCATGGTGGGGCAGTGACCGCAGGTGTAGATTTTTTCTTATAGCTTGCAAACGCTATCGATGTGATTTCATTTTGCAATCTGAGTGTTATGTTGTCCAGCTGGTCTGTTGTGCTTGCTTTTTGGAGTTCTTTAATGTATTTGTTTCTGATTTTTCTAATGTTTTTATCAAATTTTGCATGTTTGCCTATCTTTGTTTGTAGACCATGTCTTTGGTAGTCTATGTTCTCGTAGTTTTTAATTTTAAATTTTATGTATCTGTGGTCACTGAGTGAGACATCGTCACTGACATGCCAATCACTTATGTCGTTACCTAGTGTTGCCGTTGTTATTGTCAAGTCCGGCCATCCCTGTATTTCCTTTATTGTACCATCCCTGTTTTTCCCTCGTACAGTTTTGAATGAGGGTGGTGCGTCCGGAGGGTTGTGGACAAACAACGCGTGTAGCAGGAGGAAATCTGTTAGCTCGCGCCCTCTGTGGTCTATGTCATCGTAGCCCCATGCTGTTGAGTGTGCATTAAAGTCCCCCACTAGCAGTACTTCTCCGACCGCTTTACTCAGGGCCTCACCTATCTCGTCTAGTACTTCTGAGAAGTCCGCCAGAGGGGGGGCGTATGTATTTATTATTGTGAAAGTTTTGTCTTTGTTTTCTAGTTTTATAGCTGTTGTGAACTCTCTTGTTAGTATTGTTATTGGTTTGGTGCCTAATCGGGTTATAATCGCAGATCTGTTTTGTGGTGTTTTTGTGACATTCCAATTTTCTGGTTTGAACCCTGTTATGTTACCCGTTTTTTTATTTTGGTGGAAATCCTGTAAGAGTGCTACTTGTATTCCTTTGGCTGCGACATAGCCTGCGAGTGTGTCTGTTGCTTTATTGCTACCGTGTAGGTTAATTTGTATCACATTTAGGGTGTCGTGTGTTTGTTGCATATTTGTTTGGTTTTGGTCGTGTGGTATTTGTTGGTTTTGCGCTGCGAAACTTGAGCGTGAGGTTCTAGTATTATTTGTGTCTATTACCATAATTGCGGCGCTGAGCGTCATGTTGTATTCTAGCTTCAATGTCATGCCTTGTCATTTTGATCAACTGTGGTTTGCCGCCTGTGAAATTTAGTGACACCCTCCCCTCAATGACTTCTTCTGCTGAGGCTAGTGCTGTGCCCCTGTCCGACTGTAGTTGGCGGACCGTTAGTAGCTGACGACGCACCCAGCATGCACCCGAGTTGGCTTGATGATCCGTCTTCTTCTGTGTTCTTAGCCATAGTCTATTTACTTCGTTGTACTTTGTGCACGCATAACAGCGGGGGGTTTGCCGATTACAGTCAGTGTACAGGTGTTCACCCGCGCAGTTAGAGCATCGCTGTGTCCCCCTGCAATGCGCTGCCACATGATCATATTCAAGACATTTGTGACAGCGCGTCACGCTGATGAAAGGCTTTATTGGGCAATCCCTCAGCCCCAGGCAGATCGTCCTCGCCCTTAGCAAGTGATCTGCCAGAGGCTCAGGGAGTAGGACAGGTTGATGCTTGCTTCCCTCCCGGGCGGCCACCTGCCTGTGCAAACTGATGACGCCCTCCCTCGTATGCGGCCCCAGTCCCAATGTCTTCTTTATCTTCTCAGTTATTTGGTCTTCTTCCACGAAGTCTGGGACATGGAATATCATTATTTTCTTCTTTCTGATATTTCCTGATCTTACCTTTATTGTCTCTTTGGCTTCTTCGCTGTTCGTGATGCTGTGTTTGATCTTTATGGCTTCTTTCTCGTCCTCGCAGATTAGCTTCACCCCATTCCTTATTCGTCTTATCTTCTTAACTCCTCCATGGTGTCCCGTCGTTGTTCTTGCTATCTGTTTTTCTAGGTCTTCCGCGTCTCTTTCTGTTGTCCCTTGGATGATGAGGGTGGATGTGGCCACTTTGACTGCTTCCGCATATCCTCTTGGAGGCTTGGTTTGAGTCTCGGCGACCACCTCCTCCCTGTGTACGTTACCTGTGCTTTTTTCTGTGCCTTTGTTTTCCGTTGGTCTCCAATGTTGTTCTAGGATTTCGACTTTTGCACTTGCTGCTTGCATTTTCACCTCTAAGTCCATTATGTTCTTCGTGATGATTTCTACTATCTTGTCTATTTCGTTGCCTGTCCCGACTGGTATCCTAGTGCACCTGTGTTGTAGTACCTGTAAGTAATTGAGGGCTTTCATTACTTTTTCCGCCTCCACGCTTCTTCTTATACCTGTGTCTGTTTCTGCACAATATTCTATGATTTCTTGCTTGAGCCTTTTCTCATATTCCGTTGCTTTTCCTGCTTTGTTTTCTTCTGTTATTTCGCCATCCTCCGCTTCGTCTGGGTCGCTGTCGCTGCTATTCAATGTGATTGTGAGATGTGCGTCTATTTTCCCTTCTACTTCTTCCCTTGTTGCTGTCTTCTTCTGTTGTTTTTTCTTCTGTGTTTCTTCTTTTTCTAATGCGCTGGTCGTCATCGAGCTTACCGAGCCCGCCCGAATTGGTCTGATTGTATTCCCTTGTTTGTTATTTTGTAAACCCTGTTTCGTCACCTTGGGCTTGACAGGGAGCACAGGTGGGGAACTACTGAATTTGGACATTCTTTAGTTCCGCGTATAGGTGTGTGAGATAATTGCTTTACAAATTGATAAGTTTCAATCTAACAGTCGCAGTAGACTTTGGGTCCGGGGACCCCGGATGTTCTTTGTGGGCGTGTCAGAGTGTGTCAAGTTGAACCCTATATATTTAAGATGAGCAAATAAAAATATGATACATAATTAAGTAAACGCTTACACTGTTAGAAATAGTGGGGGCACCGGCCTCTGCAGTACAATTGGGTGAATCATTGACTTAACTTTTATTTAACAGAAACACATTTAGCATAATTATCAAAATATTTATTAAATATATATTTAGTAGTACAGTTGGAATTTGAGATTTTTTAAATAAAATTTTTCTGGAAGGCTGAAGGGCCCTCCGTTTAGGAGATATATTGAGTTTTAGCTAAGTATAACAGCTGTGAGTAGTTATATAGATGGATAATTGCATCAATTAGTGTATAAACAATGACTGAGTTAAGATACAGCTTGGAAAATTGTGGTTAATCTAGAACTGCAGTGTGGGCCATAGAGTTTGACCCCGAACACTGGCCTAAAAAAAAAAAAAAAAAAAAAAAACTAAATAATTTAGCAATTTCATTAATTAGCAATGTTATTAATTAGACAGAATAGTTATAGTTAGACAAAAATAGGTGGCGCCAATGAAATCTCCGCATCTAAAAACCACTGGAGCATTTCATCAAATTTTACTGGAATGCCGTTGGGCCCTCCGTTAGGAGATATATTGAGTTTTAGCAAGATATAACGGCTGTTATTATTTACACAGATGGATAATTGCATTAATTAGTATATAAACAATGACTGAGTTAAGATATAGCTTGGAAAATTGTGGGGAATCGAGAGCTGCAGAGTTAGCCAAGAAGTTTGACACCGAACACTGGCCTAAAAAAAACCTAATTATTTTAGCAATTTCGTTAATTAGCAATGATATTAATTAGAACAGTCATAGTTAGACAAAATAGATGGTGCCAATCGAATCCCCGCATCTAAAAACCCCAAGTGCATTTCATCAAATTTTACTGGAAGGCCGTGGAGCCCTTCCGTATAGGAGATATATTGAGTTTTAGTAAAATTTATCAGCTGTAATTAGTTATATAGATGGATAATTGCATTAATAGTATATAAACAATGTCTGAGTTAAGATATAGCTTGGGATTTTGTGGAGAATCGAGAACTGCAGAGTGAGAGAAGTTTGACACCGAACACTGGCCTAAAAGCCCCCCTATTTAAATTAACAATTACATTAATTAGCAATTATAATAATTAGACAGAATAGTTATAGTTAGACAAAAACAGATGGTGCCAATCGAATCCCCGCAACCAAAAACCCCTAGAACATTTATCAAATTTTACTGGCAGGCCGTAGAGCCCTCCGATTAGGAGATATATTGAGTTTTAGTAAAATATATCAGCTGCAATTAGTTATATAGATGGATAAATGCAATAATTAGTATATAAACAATGACTGAGTTAAGATGTAGCTTGGAAAATTGTTGAGAATCGAGAACTGCAGAGTGAGCCAAGAAGTTTGATACCAAACACAGGCCAATAAACCCCTCTAAACAATCTAGCAAATCATTAATTAGCAAAACTATTAATTAGGCAACGGGATCACGTGCTCCTAGGACGCTATGCTGCCGAAATACACGTGGTGAAAGGATATACTTATCCTAATATATATCCCGTTGCTGCTGAAAGCTGTCATGATAGTCCTCACCACGTGGGCATGGGATCGTTAATTACAGCACTAAAAACATTATTACAACTTAACTAATTGGTGAACAGCCATCACATTAGTATGAAACTTTAACAAAAAAAAAAAAAAAAAAAGGCTACCCCAATCTTTGGTCTAATTGGAAATTTAACCGACACAACATATTAAAAATTAGAGAAAACTGACCTGAGAAACACTTATAATTGCAGATAATTTATTAAAATGCAGTAATTAATTAAGATTTTAACACTTCATATTTACCAAAATACATTTGAATTAGTGGGTAATCACAGAAATATATAATAGCTTGAGCAAATACATTGAAACAGGTATTTAACGAACAAAATTAAGAAAAGCTGTGATACTGCAGAGGCCACGTGGTAATAATATTGAAATATAATCAATTAAGCGTGCATAACTTGATGAATAATTAACTTAAAAGCATGCGACATACCTTAATCTGGAGCTGACACCTTCCCACGTCTGAATCATCCTGGGTCGCCCGTCCCACGGTCCTTGGTCGCGTTTAGCCGGTCATACTAACGGAGCTAACCTAAAACACAACCTACTCCTACGTCTCGACTATCGAGAATTTCATCACAGTGTGTCTTATTATAGTTTACGGAGAGGCATTCACTTTACTCCAGAAATGAATGCATCGCCGCATAAAAAATTAATTTTCGTCTGTTTTCGGAGAATTCTGTTCAAGATGTTTCGCATTTCTTTCTTGGAAGTCTTTATTAGTTTTCAGAGTGTCTCTAATTATAGTTTACGGAGAGGCATTCACTTTTGCCAAGAAATGAATGCATCGCCGTATATATAATTTTCGTTTTTTTCGGAATGTTCTGCCGAAGATTTTCGCAATTTTTTCTTCGATGTCTTTAATAGTTTTTAGAGTGTCTGATATTATAGTTTACGGAGAAGCATTCACTTTCGCCCAGAAATGAATGCACCGCCGAATATATAATTTTCGTCTTTTTTCGGAGTATTGTGTCGAAGATGTTTCGCAATTCTTTCTTGGGTGTCTTTATACGTTTTCAGAGTGTCTGTTATTATAGTTTACGGGGAAGCATTCACTTTCGCCCAGAAATGAATGCACCGCCGCATATATAATTTTTGTCTTTTTTGAGAGTATTCTGTCGAGGATGTTTCGCAATTCTTTCTTGGATGCATTTATGAGTTTTCAGAGATTATCTTATTACAGTTTAAGGAGAGGCATTCACTTTACTCCAGAAATGAATGCACCGCCGCATACATAATTATATTTGTCTTTTTCCGGTGTATTCTGTTCAAAATATAACACAATACTTTCTTGGATGACTTTATGAGATTTCACAGACACGTATAGTTTACGGAGAGGCATTCACTTTTGCCGAAAAATGAATGCACCGCCGCATACATAATTATTTTTTGTCTTTTATCTGATGTATTCTGTACAAGATATTTCGCAAATCGTTCTTGGATGCCTTTATGAGATTTCAGAGAAACTCTTATTATAGTTTACGGAGAGGCATTCACTTTTGCCCAGAAATGAAGGCACCACCGCATTTATAATTATCGTCTTTTTTCAGAGTATTCTGTCGAAGATATTTCGCAATTCTTTCTTGGATGCATTTATGAGTTTTCAGAGATTTTCTTATTACGGCTTATGGAGAGGCATTCACTTTTCTCCAGAAATGAATGCATCGCCACATAAAAAATGTTCGTCTGTTTTCTGAGTATTCCGTTCAAGATGTGTCGCAATTCTTTCTTGGATGTCTTTATACGTTTTCAGAAAGTCTCTTAAGATAGTTTACGGAGACGCATTCACTTTTCCCCAGAAATGAATGCACCGCCGTATATATAATTTTCGTTTTTTTTCGGAATGTTCTGCCGAAGATTTTTCGCATTTCTTTCTTGGAAGTTTTTATTAGTTTTCAGAGTGTCTCTTATTATAGTTTACGGAGAGGCATTCACTTTTGCCGAGAAATGAATGCACCGCCGCATATTAAATTTGCGTCTTTTTTCAGAGTATTCTGTCGAAGATGTTTCGCAATTCTTTCTTTGATGTCTTTATACGTTTTCAGAGTGTCTGTTAATATATTTTTCGGAGAGGCATTCACTTTCTCCCCAGAAATGAATGCACCGCCGCATACATAACTATGTTTTGTCTTTTTCTGGTGTATTCTGTTCAAGATATTTCGCAATGCCTTCTTGGATATCTCTATTAGTTTTCACAGTGTGTCTTATTATAGTTTACGGAGAGGCATTCACTTTACTCCAGAAATGAATGTATCGCCGCATAAAAAGTTAATTTTCGTCTGTTTTCGGAGTATTCTGTTCAAGATGTTTCGCATTTCTTTCTTGGAATTCTTTATTAGTTTTCAGAGTGCCTCTTATTATAGTTTACGGCGAGGCATTTACTTTTGCCAAGAAACGATTGCACCGCCGTATATATAATTTTCGTTTTTTTCGGAATGTTCTGCCGAAGATTTTTCGCAATTCTTTCTTCGATGTCTTTATTAGTTTTCAGAGTGTCTGATATTATAGTTTACGGAGAAGCATTCACTTTCGCCCAGAAATGAATGCACCGCCCAATATATAATTTTCGTCTTTTTTTGGAGTATTGTGTCGAAGATGTTTCGCAATTCTTTCTTGGGTGTCTTTATACGTTTTCAGAGTGTCTGTTATTATAGTTTACGGGGAAACATTCACTTTCGCCCAGAAATGAATGCACCGCCGCATATTAAATTTGCGTCTTTTTTCAGAGTATTCTGTCGAAGATGTTTCGCAATTCTTTCTTTGATGTCTTTATACGTTTTCAGAGTGTCTGTTAATATATTTTTCGGAGAGGCATTCACTTTCTCCCCAGAAATGAATGCACCGCCGCATACATAACTATGTTTTGTCTTTTTCTGGTGTATTCTGTTCAAGATATTTCGCAATGCCTTCTTGGATATCTCTATTAGTTTTCACAGTGTGTCTTATTATAGTTTACGGAGAGGCATTCACTTTACTCCAGAAATGAATGTATCGCCGCATAAAAAGTTAATTTTCGTCTGTTTTCGGAGTATTCTGTTCAAGATGTTTCGCATTTCTTTCTTGGAAGTCTTTATTAGTTTTCAGAGTGCCTCTTATTATAGTTTACGGCGAGGCATTTACTTTTGCCAAGAAACGTTTGCACCGCCGTATATATAATTTTCGTTTTTTTCGGAATGTTCTGCCGAAGATTTTTCGCAATTCTTTCTTCGATGTCTTTATTAGTTTTCAGAGTGTCTGATATTATAGTTTACGGAGAAGCATTCACTTTCGCCCAGAAATGAATGCACCGCCCAATATATAATTTTCGTCTTTTTTCTGAGTATTGTGTCGAAGATGTTTCGCAATTCTTTCTTGGGTGTCTTTATACGTTTTCAGAGTGTCTGTTATTATAGTTTACGGGGAAACATTCACTTTCGCCCAGAAATGAATGCACCGCCGCATATTAAATTTGCGTCTTTTTTCAGAGTATTCTGTCGAATATGTTTCGCAATTCTTTCTTTGATGTCTTTATACGTTTTCAGAGTGTCTGTTAAGATATTTTTCGGAGAGGCATTCACTTTCTCCCCAGAAATGAATGCACCGCCGCATACATAACTATGTTTTGTCTTTTTCTGGTGTATTCTGTTCAAAATATTTCGCAATGCCTTCTTGGATATCTCTATTAGTTTTCACAGTGTGTCTTATTATAGTTTACGGAGAGGCATTCACTTTACTCCAGAAATGAATGCATCGCCGCATAAAAAATTAATTTTCGTCTGTTTTCGGAGAATTCTGTTCAAGATGTTTCGCATTTCTTTCTTGGAAGTCTTTATTAGTTTTCAGAGTGTCTCTAATTATAGTTTACGGAGAGGCATTCACTTTTGCCAAGAAATGAATGCATCGCCGTATATATAATTTTCGTTTTTTTCGGAATGTTCTGCCGAAGATTTTCGCAATTCTTTCTTCGATGTCTTTAATAGTTTTTAGAGTGTCTGATATTATAGTTTACGGAGAAGCATTCACTTTCGCCCAGAAATGAATGCACCGCCGAATATATAATTTTCGTCTTTTTTCGGAGTATTGTGTCGAAGATGTTTCGCAATTCTTTCTTGGGTGTCTTTATACGTTTTCAGAGTGTCTGTTATTATAGTTTACGGGGAAGCATTCACTTTCGCCCAGAAATGAATGCACCGCCGCATATATAATTTTTGTCTTTTTTGAGAGTATTCTGTCGAGGATGTTTCGCAATTCTTTCTTGGATGCATTTATGAGTTTTCAGAGATTATCTTATTACAGTTTAAGGAGAGACATTCACTTTACTCCAGAAATGAATGCACCGCCGCATACATAATTATATTTGTCTTTTTCCGGTGTATTCTGTTCAAAATATAACACAATACTTTCTTGGATGACTTTATGAGATTTCACAGACACGTATAGTTTACGGAGAGGCATTCACTTTTGCCGAAAAATGAATGCACCGCCGCATACATAATTATTTTTTGTCTTTTATCTGATGTATTCTGTACAAGATATTTCGCAAATCGTTCTTGGATGCCTTTATGAGATTTCAGAGAAACTCTTATTATAGTTTACGGAGAGGCATTCACTTTTGCCCAGAAATGAAGGCACCACCGCATTTATAATTATCGTCTTTTTTCAGAGTATTCTGTCGAAGATATTTCGCAATTCTTTCTTGGATGCATTTATGAGTTTTCAGAGATTTTCTTATTACGGCTTATGGAGAGGCATTCACTTTTCTCCAGAAATGAATGCATCGCCACATAAAAAATGTTCGTCTGTTTTCTGAGTATTCCGTTCAAGATGTGTCGCAATTCTTTCTTGGATGTCTTTATACGTTTTCAGAAAGTCTCTTAAGATAGTTTACGGAGACGCATTCACTTTTCCCCAGAAATGAATGCACCGCCGTATATATAATTTTCGTTTTTTTTCGGAATGTTCTGCCGAAGATTTTTCGCATTTCTTTCTTGGAAGTTTTTATTAGTTTTCAGAGTGTCTCTTATTATAGTTTACGGAGAGGCATTCACTTTTGCCGAGAAATGAATGCACCGCCGCATATTAAATTTGCGTCTTTTTTCAGAGTATTCTGTCGAAGATGTTTCGCAATTCTTTCTTTGATGTCTTTATACGTTTTCAGAGTGTCTGTTAATATATTTTTCGGAGAGGCATTCACTTTCTCCCCAGAAATGAATGCACCGCCGCATACATAACTATGTTTTGTCTTTTTCTGGTGTATTCTGTTCAAGATATTTCGCAATGCCTTCTTGGATATCTCTATTAGTTTTCACAGTGTGTCTTATTATAGTTTACGGAGAGGCATTCACTTTACTCCAGAAATGAATGTATCGCCGCATAAAAAGTTAATTTTCGTCTGTTTTCGGAGTATTCTGTTCAAGATGTTTCGCATTTCTTTCTTGGAATTCTTTATTAGTTTTCAGAGTGCCTCTTATTATAGTTTACGGCGAGGCATTTACTTTTGCCAAGAAACGATTGCACCGCCGTATATATAATTTTCGTTTTTTTCGGAATGTTCTGCCGAAGATTTTTCGCAATTCTTTCTTCGATGTCTTTATTAGTTTTCAGAGTGTCTGATATTATAGTTTACGGAGAAGCATTCACTTTCGCCCAGAAATGAATGCACCGCCCAATATATAATTTTCGTCTTTTTTTGGAGTATTGTGTCGAAGATGTTTCGCAATTCTTTCTTGGGTGTCTTTATACGTTTTCAGAGTGTCTGTTATTATAGTTTACGGGGAAACATTCACTTTCGCCCAGAAATGAATGCACCGCCGCATATTAAATTTGCGTCTTTTTTCAGAGTATTCTGTCGAAGATGTTTCGCAATTCTTTCTTTGATGTCTTTATACGTTTTCAGAGTGTCTGTTAATATATTTTTCGGAGAGGCATTCACTTTCTCCCCAGAAATGAATGCACCGCCGCATACATAACTATGTTTTGTCTTTTTCTGGTGTATTCTGTTCAAGATATTTCGCAATGCCTTCTTGGATATCTCTATTAGTTTTCACAGTGTGTCTTATTATAGTTTACGGAGAGGCATTCACTTTACTCCAGAAATGAATGTATCGCCGCATAAAAAGTTAATTTTCGTCTGTTTTCGGAGTATTCTGTTCAAGATGTTTCGCATTTCTTTCTTGGAAGTCTTTATTAGTTTTCAGAGTGCCTCTTATTATAGTTTACGGCGAGGCATTTACTTTTGCCAAGAAACGTTTGCACCGCCGTATATATAATTTTCGTTTTTTTCGGAATGTTCTGCCGAAGATTTTTCGCAATTCTTTCTTCGATGTCTTTATTAGTTTTCAGAGTGTCTGATATTATAGTTTACGGAGAAGCATTCACTTTCGCCCAGAAATGAATGCACCGCCCAATATATAATTTTCGTCTTTTTTCTGAGTATTGTGTCGAAGATGTTTCGCAATTCTTTCTTGGGTGTCTTTATACGTTTTCAGAGTGTCTGTTATTATAGTTTACGGGGAAACATTCACTTTCGCCCAGAAATGAATGCACCGCCGCATATTAAATTTGCGTCTTTTTTCAGAGTATTCTGTCGAATATGTTTCGCAATTCTTTCTTTGATGTCTTTATACGTTTTCAGAGTGTCTGTTAAGATATTTTTCGGAGAGGCATTCACTTTCTCCCCAGAAATGAATGCACCGCCGCATACATAACTATGTTTTGTCTTTTTCTGGTGTATTCTGTTCAAAATATTTCGCAATGCCTTCTTGGATATCTCTATTAGTTTTCACAGTGTGTCTTATTATAGTTTACGGAGAGGCATTCACTTTACTCCAGAAATGAATGCATCGCCGCATAAAAAATTAATTTTCGTCTGTTTTCGGAGAATTCTGTTCAAGATGTTTCGCATTTCTTTCTTGGAAGTCTTTATTAGTTTTCAGAGTGTCTCTAATTATAGTTTACGGAGAGGCATTCACTTTTGCCAAGAAATGAATGCATCGCCGTATATATAATTTTCGTTTTTTTCGGAATGTTCTGCCGAAGATTTTCGCAATTCTTTCTTCGATGTCTTTAATAGTTTTTAGAGTGTCTGATATTATAGTTTACGGAGAAGCATTCACTTTCGCCCAGAAATGAATGCACCGCCGAATATATAATTTTCGTCTTTTTTCGGAGTATTGTGTCGAAGATGTTTCGCAATTCTTTCTTGGGTGTCTTTATACGTTTTCAGAGTGTCTGTTATTATAGTTTACGGGGAAGCATTCACTTTCGCCCAGAAATGAATGCACCGCCGCATATATAATTTTTGTCTTTTTTGAGAGTATTCTGTCGAGGATGTTTCGCAATTCTTTCTTGGATGCATTTATGAGTTTTCAGAGATTATCTTATTACAGTTTAAGGAGAGACATTCACTTTACTCCAGAAATGAATGCACCGCCGCATACATAATTATATTTGTCTTTTTCCGGTGTATTCTGTTCAAAATATAACACAATACTTTCTTGGATGACTTTATGAGATTTCACAGACACGTATAGTTTACGGAGAGGCATTCACTTTTGCCGAAAAATGAATGCACCGCCGCATACATAATTATTTTTTGTCTTTTATCTGATGTATTCTGTACAAGATATTTCGCAAATCGTTCTTGGATGCCTTTATGAGATTTCAGAGAAACTCTTATTATAGTTTACGGAGAGGCATTCACTTTTGCCCAGAAATGAAGGCACCACCGCATTTATAATTATCGTCTTTTTTCAGAGTATTCTGTCGAAGATATTTCGCAATTCTTTCTTGGATGCATTTATGAGTTTTCAGAGATTTTCTTATTACGGCTTATGGAGAGGCATTCACTTTTCTCCAGAAATGAATGCATCGCCACATAAAAAATGTTCGTCTGTTTTCTGAGTATTCCGTTCAAGATGTGTCGCAATTCTTTCTTGGATGTCTTTATACGTTTTCAGAAAGTCTCTTAAGATAGTTTACGGAGACGCATTCACTTTTCCCCAGAAATGAATGCACCGCCGTATATATAATTTTCGTTTTTTTTCGGAATGTTCTGCCGAAGATTTTTCGCATTTCTTTCTTGGAAGTTTTTATTAGTTTTCAGAGTGTCTCTTATTATAGTTTACGGAGAGGCATTCACTTTTGCCGAGAAATGAATGCACCGCCGCATATTAAATTTGCGTCTTTTTTCAGAGTATTCTGTCGAAGATGTTTCGCAATTCTTTCTTTGATGTCTTTATACGTTTTCAGAGTGTCTGTTAATATATTTTTCGGAGAGGCATTCACTTTCTCCCCAGAAATGAATGCACCGCCGCATACATAACTATGTTTTGTCTTTTTCTGGTGTATTCTGTTCAAGATGTGTCGCAATTCTTTCTTGGATGTCTTTATACGTTTTCAGAAAGTCTCTTAAGATAGTTTACGGAGAGGCATTCACTTTTGCCAAGAAATGAATGCATCGCCGTATATATAATTTTCGTTTTTTTCGGAATGTTCTGCCGAAGATTTTCGCAGTTCTTTCTTCGATGTCTTTAATAGTTTTTAGAGTGTCTGTTATTACATTTTTCGGAGAGGCATTCACTTTTTCCCTGAAATGAATGCACCGCCGCATATATATAATTTATTTTCGTTTTTTTCAGTGTTCAAGATGTTTTTCAATACGTTTTTGGATGCCTTTATGACTCTTCAGGGATTTTCTTCATATAATTAACGGAGAGGCATTCACTTTTCCCCAGAAATGAATGCACCGCCGCATACATAATTATTTTTTGTCTTTTATCTGATGTATTCTGTACAAGATATTTCGCAAATCGTTCTTGGATGCCTTTATGAGGTTTCAGAGAAACTCTTATTATTGTTTACGGAGAGGCATTCACTTTTGCCCAGAAATGAATGCACCGCAGCATTTATAATTTTCGTCTTTTTTCAGAGTATTCTGTCGAAGATATTTCGCAATTCTTTCTTGGATGCATTTATGAGTTTTCAGAGATTTTCTTATTAGGGCTTATGGAGAGGCATTCACTTTTCTCCAGAAATGAATGCATCGCCACATAAAAAATTTTCGTCTGTTTTCTGAGTATTCTGTTCAAGATGTGTCGCAATTCTTTCTCTGATGTCTTTATACGTTTTCAGAAAGTCTCTTAAGATAGTTTACGGAGAGGCATTCACTTTTCTCCAGAAATGAATGCACCGCCGCATACATAACTATTTTTTGTCTTTTTCTGGTGTATTCTGTTCAAGATATTTCGCAATGCATTCTTGGATGTCTCTATTAGTTTTAACATTGTGTCTTATTTTAGTTTACTGAGAGGCATTTACTTTACTCCAGAATTGACTGCATCGCCGCATAAAAAATTAATTTGCGCCTTTTTTCAGAGTATTCTGTCGAAGATGTTTCGCAATTATATCTTTGATGTCTTTATACGTTTTCAGAGTGTTTGTTAAGATATTTTTCGGTGAGGCATTCACTTTCTCCCCAGAAATGAATGCACCGCCGCATACATAACTATGCTTTGTCTCTTTCTGGTGTATTCTGTTCAAGATATTTCGCAATGCCTTCTTGGATATCTCTATTAGTTTTCACAGTATGTCTTATTATAGTTTACGGAGAGGCATTCACTTTACTCCAGAAATGAATGTATCGCCGCATAAAAAGTTAATTTTCGTCTGTTTTCGGAGTATTCTGTTCACGATGTTTCGCATTTCTTTCTTGGAAGTCTTTATTAGTTTTCAGAGTGCCTCTTATTATAGTTTACGGCGAGGCATTTACTTTTGCCAAGAAACGATTGCACCGCCGTATATATAATTTTCGTTTTTTTCGAATGTTCTGCCGAAGATTTTTCGCAATTCTTTCTTCGATGTCTTTATTAGTTTTCAGAGTGTCTGATATTATAGTTTACGGAGAAGCATTCACTTTCGCCCAGAAATGAATGCACCGCCCAATATATAATTTTCGTCTTTTTTCGGAGTATTGTGTCGAAGATGTTTCGCAATTCTTTCTTGGGTGTCTTTATACGTTTTCAGAGTGTCTGTTATTATAGTTTACGGGGAAACATTCACTTTCGCCCAGAAATGAATGCACCGCCGCATATTAAATTTGCGTCTTTTTTCAGAGTATTCTGTCGAATATGTTTCGCAATTCTTTCTTTGATGTCTTTATACGTTTTCAGAGTGTCTGTTAAGATATTTTTCGGAGAGGCATTCACTTTCTCCCCAGAAATGAATGCACCGCCGCATACATAACTATGTTTTGTCTTTTTCTGGTGTATTCTGTTCAAAATATTTCGCAATGCCTTCTTGGATATCTCTATTAGTTTTCACAGTGTGTCTTATTATAGTTTACGGAGAGGCATTCACTTTACTCCAGAAATGAATGCATCGCCGCATAAAAAATTAATTTTCGTCTGTTTTCGGAGAATTCTGTTCAAGATGTTTCGCATTTCTTTCTTGGAAGTCTTTATTAGTTTTCAGAGTGTCTCTAATTATAGTTTACGGAGAGGCATTCACTTTTGCCAAGAAATGAATGCATCGCCGTATATATAATTTTCGTTTTTTTCGGAATGTTCTGCCGAAGATTTTCGCAATTTTTTCTTCGATGTCTTTAATAGTTTTTAGAGTGTCTGATATTATAGTTTACGGAGAAGCATTCACTTTCGCCCAGAAATGAATGCACCGCCGAATATATAATTTTCGTCTTTTTTCGGAGTATTGTGTCGAAGATGTTTCGCAATTCTTTCTTGTGTGTCTTTATACGTTTTCAGAGTGTCTGTTATTATAGTTTACGGGGAAGCATTCACTTTCGCCCAGAAATGAATGCACCGCCGCATATATAATTTTTGTCTTTTTTGAGAGTATTCTGTCGAGGATGTTTCGCAATTCTTTCTTGGATGCATTTATGAGTTTTCAGAGATTATCTTATTACAGTTTAAGGAGAGGCATTCACTTTACTCCAGAAATGAATGCACCGCCGCATACATAATTATATTTGTCTTTTTCCGGTGTATTCTGTTCAAAATATAACACAATACTTTCTTGGATGACTTTATGAGATTTCACAGACACGTATAGTTTACGGAGAGGCATTCACTTTTGCCGAAAAATGAATGCACCGCCGCATACATAATTATTTTTTGTCTTTTATCTGATGTATTCTGTACAAGATATTTCGCAAATCGTTCTTGGATGCCTTTATGAGATTTCAGAAAAACTCTTATTATAGTTTACGGAGAGGCATTCACTTTTGCCCAGAAATGAAGGCACCACCGCATTTATAATTATCGTCTTTTTTCAGAGTATTCTGTCGAAGATATTTCGCAATTCTTTCTTGGATGCATTTATGAGTTTTCAGAGATTTTCTTATTACGGCTTATGGAGAGGCATTCACTTTTCTCCAGAAATGAATGCATCGCCACATAAAAAATGTTCGTCTGTTTTCTGAGTATTCCGTTCAAGATGTGTCGCAATTCTTTCTTGGATGTCTTTATACGTTTTCAGAAAGTCTCTTAAGATAGTTTACGGAGACGCATTCACTTTTCCCCAGAAATGAATGCACCGCCGTATATATAATTTTCGTTTTTTTTCGGAATGTTCTGCCGAAGATTTTTCGCATTTCTTTCTTGGAAGTTTTTATTAGTTTTCAGAGTGTCTCTTATTATAGTTTACGGAGAGGCATTCACTTTTGCCGAGAAATGAATGCACCGCCGCATATTAAATTTGCGTCTTTTTTCAGAGTATTCTGTCGAAGATGTTTCGCAATTCTTTCTTTGATGTCTTTATACGTTTTCAGAGTGTCTGTTAATATATTTTTCGGAGAGGCATTCACTTTCTCCCCAGAAATGAATGCACCGCCGCATACATAACTATGTTTTGTCTTTTTCTGGTGTATTCTGTTCAAGATATTTCGCAATGCCTTCTTGGATATCTCTATTAGTTTTCACAGTATGTCTTATTATAGTTTACGGAGAGGCATTCACTTTACTCCAGAAATGAATGTAGCGCCGCATAAAAAGTTAATTTTCGTCTGTTTTCGGAGTATTCTGTTCAAGATGTTTCGCATTTCTTTCTTGGAAATCTTTATTAGTTTTCAGAGTGCCTCTTATTATAGTTTACGTCGAGGCATTTACTTTTGCCAAGAAACGATTGCACCGCCGTATATATAATTTTCGTTTTTTTCGGAATGTTCTGCCGAAGATTTTTCGCAATTCTTTCTTCGATGTCTTTATTAGTTTTCAGAGTGTCTGATATTATAGTTTACGGAGAAGCATTCACTTTCGCCCAGAAATGAATGCACCGCCCAATATATAATTTTCGTCTTTTTTCGGAGTATTGTGTCGAAGATGTTTCGCAATTCTTCCTTGGGTGTCTTTATACGTTTTCAGAGTGTCTGTTATTATAGTTTACGGGGAAACATTCACTTTCGCCCAGAAATGAATGCACCGCCGCATATTAAATTTGCGTCTTTTTTCAGAGTATTCTGTCGAATATGTTTCGCAATTCTTTCTTGGATGCATTTATGAGTTTTCAGAGATTATCTTATTACAGTTTAAGGAGAGACATTCACTTTACTCCAGAAATGAATGCACCGCCGCATACATAATTATATTTGTCATTTTCCGGTGTATTCTGTTCAAAATATAACACAATACTTTCTTGGATGACTTTATGAGATTTCACAGACACGTATAGTTTACGGAGAGGCATTCAATTTTGCCGAAAAATGAATGCACCGCCGCATACATAATTATTTTTTGTCTTTTATCTGATGTATTCTGTACAAGATATTTCGCAAATCGTTCTTGGATGCCTTTATGAGATTTCAGAGAAACTCTTATTATAGTTTACGGAGAGGCATTCACTTTTGCCCAGAAATGAAGGCACCACCGCATTTATAATTATCGTCTTTTTTCAGAGTATTCTGTCGAAGATATTTCGCAATTCTTTCTTGGATGCATTTATGAGTTTTCAGAGATTTTCTTATTACGGCTTATGGAGAGGCATTCACTTTTCTCCAGAAATGAATGCATCGCCACATAAAAAATGTTCGTCTGTTTTCTGAGTATTCCGTTCAAGATGTGTCGCAATTCTTTCTTGGATGTCTTTATACGTTTTCAGAAAGTCTCTTAAGATAGTTTACGGAGACGCATTCACTTTTCCCCAGAAATGAATGCACCGCCGTATATATAATTTTAGTTTTTTTTCGGAATGTTCTGCCGAAGATTTTTCGCATTTCTTTCTTGGAAGTTTTTATTAGTTTTCAGAGTGTCTCTTATTATAATTTACGGAGAGGCATTCACTTTTGCCGAGAAATGAATGCACCGCCGCATATTAAATTTGCGTCTTTTTTCAGAGTATTCTGTCGAAGATGTTTCGCAATTCTTTCTTTGATGTCTTTATACGTTTTCAGAGTGTCTGTTAATATATTTTTCGGAGAGGCATTCACTTTCTCCCCAGAAATGAATGCACCGCCGCATACATAACTATGTTTTGTCTTTTTCTGGTGTATTCTGTTCAAGATGTGTCGCAATTCTTTCTTGGATGTCTTTATACGTTTTCAGAAAGTCTCTTAAGATAGTTTACGGAGAGGCATTCACTTTTGCCAAGAAATGAATGCATCGCCGTATATATAATTTTCGTTTTTTTCGGAATGTTCTGCCGAAGATTTTCGCAGTTCTTTCTTCGATGTCTTTAATAGTTTTTAGAGTGTCTGTTATTACATTTTTCGGAGAGGCATTCACTTTTTCCCTGAAATGAATGCACCGCCGCATATATAATTTATTTTCGTTTTTTTCAGTGTTCAAGATGTTTTTCAATACGTTTTTGGATGCCTTTATGACTCTTCAGGGATTTTCTTCATATAGTTAACGGAGAGGCATTCACTTTTCCCCAGAAATGAATGCACCGCCGCATACATAATTATTTTTTGTCTTTTATCTGATGTATTCTGTACAAGATATTTCGCAAATCGTTCTTGGATGCCTTTATGAGGTTTCAGAGAAACTCTTATTATTGTTTACGGAGAGGCATTCACTTTTGCCCAGAAATGAATGCACCGCAGCATTTATAATTTTCGTCTTTTTTCAGAGTATTCTGTCGAAGATATTTCGCAATTCTTTCTTGGATGCATTTATGAGTTTTCCGAGATTTTCTTATTAGGGCTTATGGAGAGGCATTCACTTTTCTCCAGAAATGAATGCATCGCCACACAAAAAATTTTCGTCTGTTTTCTGAGTATTCTGTTCAAGATGTGTCGCAATTCTTTCTCTGATGTCTTTATACGTTTTCAGAAAGTCTCTTAAGATAGTTTACGGAGAGGCATTCACTTTTCTCCAGAAATGAATGCACCGCCGCATACATAACTATTTTTTGTCTTTTTCTGGTGTATTCTGTTCAAGATATTTCGCAATGGATTCTTGGATGTCTCTATTAGTTTTCACATTGTGTCTTATTTTAGTTTACTGAGAGGCATTTACTTTACTCCAGAATTGACTGCATCGCCGCATAAAAAATTAATTTGCGCCTTTTTTCAGAGTATTCTGTCGAAGATGTTTCGCAATTATATCTTTGATGTCTTTATACGTTTTCAGAGTGTTTGTTAAGATATTTTTCGGTGAGGCATTCACTTTCTCCCCAGAAATGAATGCACCGCCGCATACATAACTATGCTTTGTCTCTTTCTGGTGTATTCTGTTCAAGATATTTCGCAATGCCTTCTTGGATATCTCTATTAGTTTTCACAGTGTGTCTTATTATTGTTTACGGAGAGGCATTCACTTTACTCCAGAAATGACTGTATCGCCGCATAAAAAGTTAATTTTCGTCTGTTTTCGGAGTATTCTGTTCAAGATGTGTCGCAATTCTTTCTTGGATGTCTTTATACGTTTTCAGAGTGTCTGTTATTATAGTTTACGGAGAAGCATTCATTTTCGCCCAGAAATGAATGCACCGCCGCATATATAATTTATTTTTGTTTTTTTCATTGTATTCTGTTCAAGATGTTTTTCAATACGTTTTTGGATGCCTTTATGACTCTTCAGGGATTTTCTTAATATAGTTAACGGAGAGGCATTCACTTTTCCCCAGAAATGAATGCACCGCCGCATACATAATTATTTTTGTCTTTTTCTGGTGTATTCTGTTCAAAATATTACACAATAATTTCTTGGATGACTTTATGAGATTTCACAGACACTTATTATAGTTTACCGAGAGGCATTCACTTTTGCCGAGAAATGAATGCACCGCCGCATATTAAATTTGCGTCTTTTTTCAGAGTATTCTGTCGAATATGTTTCGCAATTCTTTCTTTGATGTCTTTATACGTTTTCAGAGTGTCTGTTAAGATATTTTTCGGAGAGGCATTCACTTTTCCCCAGAAATGAATGTACCGCCACATACATAACTATGGTTTGTCTTTTTCTGCTGTATTCTGTTCAAGATATTTCGCAATGCCTTCTTGGATATCTCTATTAGTTTTCACAGTGTGTCTTATTATAGTTTACGGAGAGGCATTCACTTTACTCCAGAAATGAATGCATCGCCGCATAAAAAATTAATTTTCGTCTGTTTTCGGAGTATTCTGTTCAAGATGTTTCGCATTTCTTTCTTGGAAGTCTTTATTAGTTTTCAGAGTGTCTCTTATTATAGTTTACGGTGAGGCATTCACTTTTGCCAAGAAATGATTGCACCGCCGTATATAAAATTTTAGTTTTTTTCGGAATGTTCTGCCGAAGATTTTTCGCAATTCTTTCTTCGATGTCTTTATTAGTTTTCAGAGTGTCTGTTCTTATAGTTTACGGAGAAGCATTTATTTTCGCCCAGAAATGAATGCACCGCCGCATATATAATTTTTGTCTTTTTTGAGAGTATGCTGTCGAAGATGTTTCGCAATTCTTTCTTGGATGCATTTATGAGTTTTCAGAGATTTTCTTATTACGGCATATGGAGAGGAATTCACTTTTCTCCAGAAATGAATGCATCGCCACATAAATAATTTTCGTCTGTTTTCTGAGTATTCTGTTCAAGATGTGTCGCAATTCTTTCTTGGATGTCTTTATACGTTTTCTTATATTATACTTACTTTATTATACTTACGGAGAGGCATTCACTTTTTCCCTGAAATGAATGCACTGCCGCATATTAAATTTGTGTCTTTTATCAGAGTATTCTGTTGAAGATGTTTCGCAATTCTTTCTTTGATGTCTTTATACGTTTTCAGAGTGTCTGTTAAGATAGTTTACGGAGGGGCATTCACTGTTTCCCAGAAATGAATGCATCGCCGCATATATAAATTATTTTCGTTATTTTCAGTGTATTCTGTTCAAGATGTTTTTCAATACGTTTTTGGATGCCTTTATGACTCTTCAGGGATTTTCTTAATATAGTTAACGGAGAGGCATTCACTTTTTCCCAGAAATGAATGCACCGCCGCATATATAAATTATTTTCTTTATTTTCAGTGTATTCTGTTCAAGATATTTTTCAATACGTTTTTGGATGCCTTTATGACTCTTCAGGGATTTTCTTAATATAGTTAACGGAGACGCATTCACTTTTCTCCAGAAATGAATGCATCGCCACATAAATAATTTTCGTCTGTTTTCTGAGTATTCTGTTCAAGATGTGTCGCAATTCTTTCTTGGATGTCTTTATACGTTTTCAGAGTGTCTGTTAAGATAGTTTACGGAGAGGCATTCACTTTTCTCCAGAAATGAATGCTCCGCCGCATACATAACTATTTTTTGTCTTTTTCTGGTGTATTCTGTTCAAGATATTTCGCAATGCATTCTTGGATGTCTCTATTAGTTTTCACATTGTGTCTTATTTTAGTTTACAGAGAGGTATTCACTTTACTCCAGAAATGAATGCATCGCCGCATAAAAAATTAATTTTCGTCTGTTTTCGGAGTATTCTGTTAGAAATGTTTCGCATTTCTTTCTTGGAAGTCTTTATTAGTTTTCAGAGTGTCTCTTATTATAGTTTACGGCGAGGCATTCACTTTTGCCAAGAAATGATTGCACCGCCGTATATATAATTTTCGTTTTTTTCAGAATGTTCTGCCGAAGATTTTTCGCTATTCTTTCTTCGATGTCTTTATTAGTTTTCAGAGTGTCTGATATTATAGTTAACGGAGAAGCATTCACTTTCGCCCAGAAATGAATGCACCGCCGAATATATAATTTTCGTCTTTTTTCGGAGTATTGTGTAGAAGATGTTCCGCAATTCTTTCTTGGGTGTCTTTATACGTGTTCAGAGTGTCTGTTATTATAGTTTACGGGGAAGCATTCACTTTCGCCCAGAAATGAATGACCGCCGCATATTAAATTTGCGTCTTTTTTCAGAGTATTCTGTCGAATATATTTCGCAATTCTTTCTTTGATGTCTTTATACGTTTTCAGAGTGTCTGTTAAGATATTTTTCAGAGAGGCATTCACTTTTTCCCTGAAATGAATGCACCGCCGCATATATAATTTATTTTCGTTTTTTTCAGTGTTGAAGATGTTTTTCAATACGTTTTTGGATGCCTTTATGACTCTTCAGGGATTTTCTTCATATAGTTAACGTAGAGGCATTCACTGTTAACCAGAAATGAATGCACCGCCGCATACATAGTTATTTTTTGTCTTTTAACTGATGTATTCTGTACAAGATATTTCGCAAACCTTTCTTGGATGCCTTTATGAGATTTAAGAGAAACTCTTATTATAGTTTACGGAGAGGCATTCACTTTTGCCCAGAAATGAATGGACCGCCGCATTTATAATTTTCGTCTTTTTTCAGAGTATTCTGTCCAAGATATTTCGCAATTCTTTCTTGGATGCATTTATGAGTTTTCAGAGATTTTCTTATTACGGCTTATGGAGAGGCATTCACTTTTCTCCAGAAATGAATGCATCGCCACATAAATAATTAATTTTCGTCTGTTTTCGCAGTATTTTGTTCAAGACTTGTCGCAATTCTTTCTTGGATGTCTTTATACGTTTTCAGAAAGTCTCTTAAGATAGTTTACGGAGAGGCATTCACTTTTCCCCAGAAATGAATGCACCGCCGCATACATAACTATGTTTTGTCTTTTTCTGGTGTATTCTGTTCAAGATATTTCGCAATGCCCTCTTGGATGTCTCTATTAGTTTTCGCAGTGTGTCTTATTTTAGTTTACGGAGAGGCATTCACATTACTCCAGAAATGAATGCATCGCCGCATAAAAAATTAATTTTCGTCTGTTTTCGGAGTATTCTGTTCAAGATTTTTCGCAATTCTTTCTTCGATGTCTTTATTAGTTTTCAGAGTGTCTGTTATTATAGTTTACGGAGAAGCATTCACTTTCGCCCCGAAATGAATGCACCGCCGAATATATAATTTTCGTCTTTTTTCGGAATATTGTGTCGAAGATGTTTCGCAATTCTTTCTTGGGTGTCTTTATACGTTTTCAGAGTGTCTGTTATTATAGTTTACGGAGAAGCATTCATTTTAGCCCAGAAATGAATGCACCGCCGCATACATAATTATTTTTGTCTTTTTCTGGTGTATTCTGTTCAAAATATTACACAATAATTTCTTGGATGACTTTATGAGATTTCACAGACACTTATTATAGTTTACCGAGAGGCATTCACTTTTGCCAAGAAATGAATGCACCGCCGCATATTAAATTTGCGTCTTTTTTCAGAGTATTCTGTCGAAGATGTTTCGCAATTCTTTCTTTGATGTCTTTATACGTTTTCAGAGTGTCTGTTAACATATTTTTCGGAGAGGCATTCACTTTTCCCCAGAAATGAATGCACCGCCACATACATAACTATGTTTTGTCTTTTTCTGCTGTATTCTGTTCAAGATATTTCGCAATGCCTTCTTGGATATCTCTATTAGTTTTCACAGTGTGTCTTATTACAGTTTACGGAGAGGCATTCACTTTTTCCCAGAAATGATTGCACCGCCGCATATATAATTTATTTTCGTTTTTTTCAGTGTATTCTGTTCAAGATGTTTTTCAATACGTTTTTGGATGCCTTTATGAATCTTCAGGGATTTTCTTAATATAGTTAACGGAGAGGCATTCACTTTACTCCAGAAATGAATGCATCGCCGCATAAAAATTTAATTTTCGTCTGTTTTCGGAGTATTCTGTTCAAGATGTTTCGCATTTCTTTCTTGGATGTCTTTATACGTTTTCAGAAAGTCTTTTAAGATAGTTTACGGAGAGGCATTCACTTTTCCTCAGAAATGAATGCACCGCCGCATACATAACTATGTTTTTTTCTGGCGTATTCTGTTCAAGATATTTCG
The DNA here is from genome assembly GCA_963931845.1 of Maratus michaelseni. Classification (NCBI taxonomy): domain Eukaryota; kingdom Metazoa; phylum Arthropoda; class Arachnida; order Araneae; family Salticidae; genus Maratus; species Maratus michaelseni. The sequence goes on along the minus strand of OZ007600.1, from coordinate 259,341,628 downwards.
CAATGCCCTCTTGGATGTCTCTATTAGTTTTCACAGTGTGTCTTATTTTAGTTTACGGAGAGGCATTCACTTTACTCTAGAAATGAATGTATCGCTGGATAAAAAGTTAATTTTCGTCTGTTTTCGGAGTATTCTGTTCAAGATGTTTCGCATTTCTTTCTTGGAAGTCTTTATTAGTTTTCAGAGTGTCTCTTATTATAGTTTACGGCGAGGCATTCACTTTTGCCAAGAAATGATTGCACCGCCGTATATATAATTTTCGTTTTTTCGGAATGTTCTGCCGAAGATTTTTCGCAATTCTTTCTTCGATGTCTTTATTAGTTTTCAGAGTGTCTGATATTATAGTTTACGGGGAAGCATTCACTTTCGTCCAGAAATGAATGCACCGCCGCATATTAAATTTGCGTCTTTTTTCAGAGTATTCTGTCGAATATGTTTCGCAATTCTTTCTTTGATGTCTTTATACGTTTTCAGAGTGTCTGTTAAGATATTTTTCGGAGAGGCATTCACTTTTCCCCAGAAATGAATGCACCGCCACATACATAACTATGTTTTGTCTTTTTCTGCTGTATTCTGTTCAAGATATTTCGCAATGCCTTCTTGGATATCTCTATTAGTTTTCACAGTGTGTTTTATTATAGTTTACGGAGAGGCATTCACTTTACACCAGAAATGAATGCATCGCCGCATAAAAAATTAATTTTCGTCTGTTTTCGGAGTATTCTGTTCAAGATGTTTCGCATTTCTTTCTTGGAAGTCTTTATTAGTTTTCAGAGTGTCTCTTATTATAGTTCACGTAGAGGCATTCACTTTTGCCAAGAAATGAATGCATCGCCGTATATATAATTTTCCTTTTTTTCGGAATGTTCTGCCGAAGATTTTTCGAAATTCTTTCTTCGATGTCTTTAATAGTTTTTAGAGTGTCTGTTATTATATTTACGGAGAGGCATTCACTTTTTCCCTGAAATGAATGCACTGCCGCATATTAAATTTGTGTCTTTTTTCAGAGTATTCTGTTGAAGATGTTTCGCAATTCTTTCTTTGATGTCTTTATACGTTTTCAGAGTGTCTGTTAAGATAGTTTACGGAGGGGCATTCACTGTTTCCCAGAAATGAATGCATCGCCGCATATATAAATTATTTTCGTTATTTTCAGTGTATTCTGTTCAAGATGTTTTTCAATACGTTTTTGGATGCCTTTATGACTCTTCAGGGATTTTCTTAATATAGTTAACAGAGAGGCATTCACTTTTTCCCAGAAATGAATGCACCGCCGCATATATAAATTATTTTCTTTATTTTCAGTGTATTCTGTTCAAGATATTTTTCAATACGTTTTTGGATGCCTTTATGACTCTTCAGGGATTTTCTTAATATAGTTAACGGAGACGCATTCACTTTTCTCCAGAAATGAATGCATCGCCACATAAATAATTTTCGTCTGTTTTCTGAGTATTCTGTTCAAGATGTGTCGCAATTCTTTCTTGGATGTCTTTATACGTTTTCAGAGTGTCTGTTAAGATAGTTTACGGAGAGGCATTCACTTTTCTCCAGAAATGAATGCTCCGCCGCATAAATAACAATTTTTTGTCTTTTTCTGGTGTATTCTGTTCAAGATATTTCGCAATGCATTCTTGGATGTCTCTATTAGTTTTCACATTGTGTCTTATTTTAGTTTACAGAGAGGTATTCACTTTACTCCAGAAATGAATGCATCGCCGCATAAAAAATTAATTTTCGTCTGTTTTCGGAGTATTCTGTTAGAAATGTTTCGCATTTCTTTCTTGGAAGTCTTTATTAGTTTTCAGAGTGTCTCTTATTATAGTTTACGGCGAGGCATTCACTTTTGCCAAGAAATGATTGCACCGCCGTATATATAATTTTCGTTTTTTTCAGAATGTTCTGCCGAAGATTTTTCGCTATTCTTTCTTCGATGTCTTTATTAGTTTTCAGAGTGTCTGATATTATAGTTAACGGAGAAGCATTCACTTTCGCCCAGAAATGAATGCACCGCCGAATATATAATTTTCGTCTTTTTTCGGAGTATTGTGTAGAAGATGTTCCGCAATTCTTTCTTGGGTGTCTTTATACGTGTTCAGAGTGTCTGTTATTATAGTTTACGGGGAAGCATTCACTTTCGCCCAGAAATGAATGACCGCCGCATATTAAATTTGCGTCTTTTTTCAGAGTATTCTGTCGAATATGTTTCGCAATTCTTTCTTTGATGTCTTTATACGTTTTCAGAGTGTCTGTTAAGATATTTTTCGGAGAGGCATTCACTTTTTCCCTGAAATGAATGCACCGCCGCATATATAATTTATTTTCGTTTTTTTCAGTGTTGAAGATGTTTTTCAATACGTTTTTGGATGCCTTTATGACTCTTCAGGGATTTTCTTCATATAGTTAACGTAGAGGCGATCACTGTTAACCAGAAATGAATGCACCGCCGCATACATAGTTATTTTTTGTCTTTTAACTGATGTATTCTGTACAAGATATTTCGCAAATCGTTCTTGGATGCCTTTATGAGATTTAAGAGAAACTCTTATTATAGTTTACGGAGAGGCATTCACTTTTGCCCAGAAATGAATGCACCGCCGCATTTATAATTTTCGTCTTTTTTCAGAGTATTCTGTCCAAGATATTTCGCAATTCTTTCTTGGATGCATTTATGAGTTTTCAGAGATTTTCTTATTACGGCTTATGGAGAGGCATTCACTTTTCTCCAGAAATGAATGCATCGCCACATAAATAATTAATTTTCGTCTGTTTTCGCAGTATTTTGTTCAAGACTTGTCGCAATTCTTTCTTGGATGTCTTTATACGTTTTCAGAAAGTCTCTTAAGATAGTTTACGGAGAGGCATTCACTTTTCCCCAGAAATGAATGCACCGCCGCATACATAACTATGTTTTGTCTTTTTCTGGTGTATTCTGTTCAAGATATTTCGCAATGCCCTCTTGGATGTCTCTATTAGTTTTCGCAGTGTGTCTTATTTTAGTTTACGGAGAGGCATTCACATTACTCCAGAAATGAATGCATCGCCGCATAAAAAAATTAATTTTCGTCTGTTTTCGGAGTATTCTGTTCAAGATTTTTCGCAATTCTTTCTTCGATGTCTTTATTAGTTTTCAGAGTGTCTGTTATTATAGTTTACGGAGAAGCATTCACTTTCGCCCCGAAATGAATGCACCGCCGAATATATAATTTTCGTCTTTTTTCGGAATATTGTGTCGAAGATGTTTCGCAATTCTTTCTTGGGTGTCTTTATACGTTTTCAGAGTGTCTGTTATTATAGTTTACGGAGAAGCATTCATTTTAGCCCAGAAATGAATGCACCGCCGCATACATAATTATTTTTGTCTTTTTCTGGTGTATTCTGTTCAAAATATTACACAATAATTTCTTGGATGACTTTATGAGATTTCACAGACACTTATTATAGTTTACCGAGAGGCATTCACTTTTGCCGAGAAATGAATGCACCGCCGCATATTAAATTTGCGTCTTTTTTCAGAGTATTCTGTCGAAGATGTTTCGCAATTCTTTCTTTGATGTCTTTATACGTTTTCAGAGTGTCTGTTAACATATTTTTCGGAGAGGCGTTCACTTTTCCCCAGAAATGAATGCACCGCCACATACATAACTATGTTTTGTCTTTTTCTGCTGTATTCTGTTCAAGATATTTCGCAATGCCTTCTTGGATATCTCTATTAGTTTTCACAGTGTGTCTTATTACAGTTTACGGTTAGGCATTCACTTTTTCCCAGAAATGATTGCACCGCCGCATATATAATTTATTTTCGTTTTTTTCAGTGTATTCTGTTCAAGATGTTTTTCAATACGTTTTTGGATGCCTTTATGAATCTTCAGGGATTTTCTTAATATAGTTAACGGAGAGGCATTCACTTTACTCCAGAAATGAATGCATCGCCGCATAAAAATTTAATTTTCGTCTGTTTTCGGAGTATTCTGTTCAAGATGTTTCGCATTTCTTTCTTGGATGTCTTTATACGTTTTCAGAAAGTCTTTTAAGATAGTTTACGGAGAGGCATTCACTTTTCCTCAGAAATGAATGCACCGCCGCATACATAACTATGTTTTTTTCTGGCGTATTCTGTTCAAGATATTTCGCAATGCCCTCTTGGATGTCTCTATTAGTTTTCACAGTGTGTCTTATTTTAGTTTACGGAGAGGCATTCACTTTACTCTAGAAATGAATGTATCGCTGGATAAAAAGTTAATTTTCGTCTGTTTTCGGAGTATTCTGTTCAAGATGTTTCGCATTTCTTTCTTGGAAGTTTTTATTAGTTTTCAGAGTGTCTCTTATTATAGTTTACGGAGAGGCATTCACTTTTGCCGAGAAATGAATGCACCGCCGCATATTAAATTTGCGTCTTTTTTCAGAGTATTCTGTCGAAGATGTTTCGCAATTCTTTCTTTGATGTCTTTATACGTTTTCAGAGTGTCTGTTAATATATTTTTCGGAGAGGCATTCACTTTCTCCCCAGAAATGAATGCACCGCCGCATACATAACTATGTTTTGTCTTTTTCTGGTGTATTCTGTTCAAGATGTGTCGCAATTCTTTCTTGGATGTCTTTATACGTTTTCAGAAAGTCTCTTAAGATAGTTTACGGAGAGGCATTCACTTTTGCCAAGAAATGAATGCATCGCCGTATATATAATTTTCGTTTTTTTCGGAATGTTCTGCCGAAGATTTTCGCAGTTCTTTCTTCGATGTCTTTAATAGTTTTTAGAGTGTCTGTTATTACATTTTTCGGAGAGGCATTCACTTTTTCCCTGAAATGAATGCACCGCCGCATATATAATTTATTTTCGTTTTTTTCAGTGTTCAAGATGTTTTTCAATACGTTTTTGGATGCCTTTATGACTCTTCAGGGATTTTCTTCATATAGTTAACGGAGAGGCATTCACTTTTCCCCAGAAATGAATGCACCGCCGCATACATAATTATTTTTTGTCTTTTATCTGATGTATTCTGTACAAGATATTTCGCAAATCGTTCTTGGATGCCTTTATGAGGTTTCAGAGAAACTCTTATTATTGTTTACGGAGAGGCATTCACTTTTGCCCAGAAATGAATGCACCGCAGCATTTATAATTTTCGTCTTTTTTCAGAGTATTCTGTCGAAGATATTTCGCAATTCTTTCTTGGATGCATTTATGAGTTTTCCGAGATTTTCTTATTAGGGCTTATGGAGAGGCATTCACTTTTCTCCAGAAATGAATGCATCGCCACATAAAAAATTTTCGTCTGTTTTCTGAGTATTCTGTTCAAGATGTGTCGCAATTCTTTCTCTGATGTCTTTATACGTTTTCAGAAAGTCTCTTAAGATAGTTTACGGAGAGGCATTCACTTTTCTCCAGAAATGAATGCACCGCCGCATACATAACTATTTTTTGTCTTTTTCTGGTGTATTCTGTTCAAGATATTTCGCAATGGATTCTTGGATGTCTCTATTAGTTTTCACATTGTGTCTTATTTTAGTTTACTGAGAGGCATTTACTTTACTCCAGAATTGACTGCATCGCCGCATAAAAAATTAATTTGCGCCTTTTTTCAGAGTATTCTGTCGAAGATGTTTCGCAATTATATCTTTGATGTCTTTATACGTTTTCAGAGTGTTTGTTAAGATATTTTTCGGTGAGGCATTCACTTTCTCCCCAGAAATGAATGCACCGCCGCATACATAACTATGCTTTGTCTCTTTCTGGTGTATTCTGTTCAAGATATTTCGCAATGCCTTCTTGGATATCTCTATTAGTTTTCACAGTGTGTCTTATTATAGTTTACGGAGAGGCATTCACTTTACTCCAGAAATGACTGTATCGCCGCATAAAAAGTTAATTTTCGTCTGTTTTCGGAGTATTCTGTTCAAGATGTGTCGCAATTCTTTCTTGGATGTCTTTATACGTTTTCAGAGTGTCTGTTATTATAGTTTACGGAGAAGCATTCATTTTCGCCCAGAAATGAATGCACCGCCGCATATATAATTTATTTTTGTTTTTTTCATTGTATTCTGTTCAAGATGTTTTTCAATACGTTTTTGGATGCCTTTATGACTCTTCAGGGATTTTCTTAATATAGTTAACGGAGAGGCATTCACTTTTCCCCAGAAATGAATGCACCGCCGCATACATAATTATTTTTGTCTTTTTCTGGTGTATTCTGTTCAAAATATTACACAATAATTTCTTGGATGACTTTATGAGATTTCACAGACACTTATTATAGTTTACCGAGAGGCATTCACTTTTGCCGAGAAATGAATGCACCGCCGCATATTAAATTTGCGTCTTTTTTCAGAGTATTCTGTCGAATATGTTTCGCAATTCTTTCTTTGATGTCTTTATACGTTTTCAGAGTGTCTGTTAAGATATTTTTCGGAGAGGCATTCACTTTTCCCCAGAAATGAATGCACCGCCACATACATAACTATGGTTTGTCTTTTTCTGCTGTATTCTGTTCAAGATATTTCGCAATGCCTTCTTGGATATCTCTATTAGTTTTCACAGTGTGTCTTATTATAGTTTACGGAGAGGCATTCACTTTACTCCAGAAATGAATGCATCGCCGCATAAAAAATTAATTTTCGTCTGTTTTCGGAGTATTCTGTTCAAGATGTTTCGCATTTCTTTCTTGGAAGTCTTTATTAGTTTTCAGAGTGTCTCTTATTATAGTTTACGGTGAGGCATTCACTTTTGCCAAGAAATGATTGCACCGCCGTATATAAAATTTTAGTTTTTTTCGGAATGTTCTGCCGAAGATTTTTCGCAATTCTTTCTTCGATGTCTTTATTAGTTTTCAGAGTGTCTGTTCTTATAGTTTACGGAGAAGCATTTATTTTCGCCCAGAAATGAATGCACCGCCGCATATATAATTTTTGTCTTTTTTGAGAGTATGCTGTCGAAGATGTTTCGCAATTCTTTCTTGGATGCATTTATGAGTTTTCAGAGATTTTCTTATTACGGCATATGGAGAGGAATTCACTTTTCTCCAGAAATGAATGCATCGCCACATAAATAATTTTCGTCTGTTTTCTGAGTATTCTGTTCAAGATGTGTCGCAATTCTTTCTTGGATGTCTTTATACGTTTTCTTATATTATACTTACTTTATTATACTTACGGAGAGGCATTCACTTTTTCCCTGAAATGAATGCACTGCCGCATATTAAATTTGTGTCTTTTATCAGAGTATTCTGTTGAAGATGTTTCGCAATTCTTTCTTTGATGTCTTTATACGTTTTCAGAGTGTCTGTTAAGATAGTTTACGGAGGGGCATTCACTGTTTCCCAGAAATGAATGCATCGCCGCATATATAAATTATTTTCGTTATTTTCAGTGTATTCTGTTCAAGATGTTTTTCAATACGTTTTTGGATGCCTTTATGACTCTTCAGGGATTTTCTTAATATAGTTAACGGAGAGGCGTTCACTTTTTCCCAGAAATGAATGCACCGCCGCATATATAAATTATTTTCTTTATTTTCAGTGTATTCTGTTCAAGATATTTTTCAATACGTTTTTGGATGCCTTTATGACTCTTCAGGGATTTTCTTAATATAGTTAACGGAGACGCATTCACTTTTCTCCAGAAATGAATGCATCGCCACATAAATAATTTTCGTCTGTTTTCTGAGTATTCTGTTCAAGATGTGTCGCAATTCTTTCTTGGATGTCTTTATACGTTTTCAGAGTGTCTGTTAAGATAGTTTACGGAGAGGCATTCACTTTTCTCCAGAAATGAATGCTCCGCCGCATACATAACTATTTTTTGTCTTTTTCTGGTGTATTCTGTTCAAGATATTTCGCAATGCATTCTTGGATGTCTCTATTAGTTTTCACATTGTGTCTTATTTTAGTTTACAGAGAGGTATTCACTTTACTCCAGAAATGAATGCATCGCCGCATAAAAAATTAATTTTCGTCTGTTTTCGGAGTATTCTGTTAGAAATGTTTCGCATTTCTTTCTTGGAAGTCTTTATTAGTTTTCAGAGTGTCTCTTATTATAGTTTACGGCGAGGCATTCACTTTTGCCAAGAAATGATTGCACCGCCGTATATATAATTTTCGTTTTTTTCAGAATGTTCTGCCGAAGATTTTTCGCTATTCTTTCTTCGATGTCTTTATTAGTTTTCAGAGTGTCTGATATTATAGTTAACGGAGAAGCATTCACTTTCGCCCAGAAATGAATGCACCGCCGAATATATAATTTTCGTCTTTTTTCGGAGTATTGTGTAGAAGATGTTCCGCAATTCTTTCTTGGGTGTCTTTATACGTGTTCAGAGTGTCTGTTATTATAGTTTACGGGGAAGCATTCACTTTCGCCCAGAAATGAATGACCGCCGCATATTAAATTTGCGTCTTTTTTCAGAGTATTCTGTCGAATATATTTCGCAATTCTTTCTTTGATGTCTTTATACGTTTTCAGAGTGTCTGTTAAGATATTTTTCGGAGAGGCATTCACTTTTTCCCTGAAATGAATGCACCGCCGCATATATAATTTATTTTCGTTTTTTTCAGTGTTGAAGATGTTTTTCAATACGTTTTTGGATGCCTTTATGACTCTTCAGGGATTTTCTTCATATAGTTAACGTAGAGGCATTCACTGTTAACCAGAAATGAATGCACCGCCGCATACATAGTTATTTTTTGTCTTTTAACTGATGTATTCTGTACAAGATATTTCGCAAACCTTTCTTGGATGCCTTTATGAGATTTAAGAGAAACTCTTATTATAGTTTACGGAGAGGCATTCACTTTTGCCCAGAAATGAATGGACCGCCGCATTTATAATTTTCGTCTTTTTTCAGAGTATTCTGTCCAAGATATTTCGCAATTCTTTCTTGGATGGATTTATGAGTTTTCAGAGATTTTCTTATTACGGCTTATGGAGAGGCATTCACTTTTCTCCAGAAATGAATGCATCGCCACATAAATAATTAATTTTCGTCTGTTTTCGCAGTATTTTGTTCAAGACTTGTCGCAATTCTTTCTTGGATGTCTTTATACGTTTTCAGAAAGTCTCTTAAGATAGTTTACGGAGAGGCATTCACTTTTCCCCAGAAATGAATGCACCGCCGCATACATAACTATGTTTTGTCTTTTTCTGGTGTATTCTGTTCAAGATATTTCGCAATGCCCTCTTGGATGTCTCTATTAGTTTTCGCAGTGTGTCTTATTTTAGTTTACGGAGAGGCATTCACATTACTCCAGAAATGAATGCATCGCCGCATAAAAAATTAATTTTCGTCTGTTTTCGGAGTATTCTGTTCAAGATTTTTCGCAATTCTTTCTTCGATGTCTTTATTAGTTTTCAGAGTGTCTGTTATTATAGTTTACGGAGAAGCATTCACTTTCGCCCCGAAATGAATGCACCGCCGAATATATAATTTTCGTCTTTTTTCGGAATATTGTGTCGAAGATGTTTCGCAATTCTTTCTTGGGTGTCTTTATACGTTTTCAGAGTGTCTGTTATTATAGTTTACGGAGAAGCATTCATTTTAGCCCAGAAATGAATGCACCGCCGCATACATAATTATTTTTGTCTTTTTCTGGTGTATTCTGTTCAAAATATTACACAATAATTTCTTGGATGACTTTATGAGATTTCACAGACACTTATTATAGTTTACCGAGAGGCATTCACTTTTGCCAAGAAATGAATGCACCGCCGCATATTAAATTTGCGTCTTTTTTCAGAGTATTCTGTCGAAGATGTTTCGCAATTCTTTCTTTGATGTCTTTATACGTTTTCAGAGTGTCTGTTAACATATTTTTCGGAGAGGCATTCACTTTTCCCCAGAAATGAATGCACCGCCACATACATAACTATGTTTTGTCTTTTTCTGCTGTATTCTGTTCAAGATATTTCGCAATGCCTTCTTGGATATCTCTATTAGTTTTCACAGTGTGTCTTATTACAGTTTACGGAGAGGCATTCACTTTTTCCCAGAAATGATTGCACCGCCGCATATATAATTTATTTTCGTTTTTTTCAGTGTATTCTGTTCAAGATGTTTTTCAATACGTTTTTGGATGCCTTTATGAATCTTCAGGGATTTTCTTAATATAGTTAACGGAGAGGCATTCACTTTACTCCAGAAATGAATGCATCGCCGCATAAAAATTTAATTTTCGTCTGTTTTCGGAGTATTCTGTTCAAGATGTTTCGCATTTCTTTCTTGGATGTCTTTATACGTTTTCAGAAAGTCTTTTAAGATAGTTTACGGAGAGGCATTCACTTTTCCTCAGAAATGAATGCACCGCCGCATACATAACTATGTTTTTTTCTGGCGTATTCTGTTCAAGATATTTCGCAATGCCCTCTTGGATGTCTCTATTAGTTTTCACAGTGTGTCTTATTTTAGTTTACGGAGAGGCATTCACTTTACTCTAGAAATGAATGTATCGCTGGATAAAAAGTTAATTTTCGTCTGTTTTCGGAGTATTCTGTTCAAGATGTTTCGCATTTCTTTCTTGGAAGTCTTTATTAGTTTTCAGAGTGTCTCTTATTATAGTTTACGGCGAGGCATTCACTTTTGCCAAGAAATGATTGCACCGCCGTATATATAATTTTCGTTTTTTCGGAATGTTCTGCCGAAGATTTTTCGCAATTCTTTCTTCGATGTCTTTATTAGTTTTCAGAGTGTCTGATATTATAGTTTACGGGGAAGCATTCACTTTCGTCCAGAAATGAATGCACCGCCGCATATTAAATTTGCGTCTTTTTTCAGAGTATTCTGTCGAATATGTTTCGAAATTCTTTCTTTGATGTCTTTATACGTTTTCAGAGTGTCTGTTAAGATATTTTTCGGAGAGGCATTCACTTTTCCCCAGAAATGAATGCACCGCCACATACATAACTATGTTTTGTCTTTTTCTGCTGTATTCTGTTCAAGATATTTCGCAATGCCTTCTTGGATATCTCTATTAGTTTTCACAGTGTGTTTTATTATAGTTTACGGAGAGGCATTCACTTTACACCAGAAATGAATGCATCGCCGCATAAAAAATTAATTTTCGTCTGTTTTCGGAGTATTCTGTTCAAGATGTTTCGCATTTCTTTCTTGGAAGTCTTTATTAGTTTTCAGAGTGTCTCTTATTATAGTTCACGTAGAGGCATTCACTTTTGCCAAGAAATGAATGCATCGCCGTATATATAATTTTCCTTTTTTTCGGAATGTTCTGCCGAAGATTTTTCGAAATTCTTTCTTCGATGTCTTTAATAGTTTTTAGAGTGTCTGTTATTATATTTACGGAGAGGCATTCACTTTTTCCCTGAAATGAATGCACTGCCGCATATTAAATTTGTGTCTTTTTTCAGAGTATTCTGTTGAAGATGTTTCGCAATTCTTTCTTTGATGTCTTTATACGTTTTCAGAGTGTCTGTTAAGATAGTTTACGGAGGGGCATTCACTGTTTCCCAGAAATGAATGCATCGCCGCATATATAAATTATTTTCGTTATTTTCAGTGTATTCTGTTCAAGATGTTTTTCAATACGTTTTTGGATGCCTTTATGACTCTTCAGGGATTTTCTTAATATAGTTAACAGAGAGGCATTCACTTTTTCCCAGAAATGAATGCACCGCCGCATATATAAATTATTTTCTTTATTTTCAGTGTATTCTGTTCAAGATATTTTTCAATACGTTTTTGGATGCCTTTATGACTCTTCAGGGATTTTCTTAATATAGTTAACGGAGACGCATTCACTTTTCTCCAGAAATGAATGCATCGCCACATAAATAATTTTCGTCTGTTTTCTGAGTATTCTGTTCAAGATGTGTCGCAATTCTTTCTTGGATGTCTTTATACGTTTTCAGAGTGTCTGTTAAGATAGTTTACGGAGAGGCATTCACTTTTCTCCAGAAATGAATGCTCCGCCGCATACATAACTATTTTTTGTCTTTTTCTGGTGTATTCTGTTCAAGATATTTCGCAATGCATTCTTGGATGTCTCTATTAGTTTTCACATTGTGTCTTATTTTAGTTTACAGAGAGGTATTCACTTTACTCCAGAAATGAATGCATCGCCGCATAAAAAATTAATTTTCGTCTGTTTTCGGAGTATTCTGTTAGAAATGTTTCGCATTTCTTTCTTGGAAGTCTTTATTAGTTTTCAGAGTGTCTCTTATTATAGTTTACGGCGAGGCATTCACTTTTGCCAAGAAATGATTGCACCGCCGTATATATAATTTTCGTTTTTTTCAGAATGTTCTGCCGAAGATTTTTCGCTATTCTTTCTTCGATGTCTTTATTAGTTTTCAGAGTGTCTGATATTATAGTTAACGGAGAAGCATTCACTTTCGCCCAGAAATGAATGCACCGCCGAATATATAATTTTCGTCTTTTTTCGGAGTATTGTGTAGAAGATGTTCCGCAATTCTTTCTTGGGTGTCTTTATACGTGTTCAGAGTGTCTGTTATTATAGTTTACGGGGAAGCATTCACTTTCGCCCAGAAATGAATGACCGCCGCATATTAAATTTGCGTCTTTTTTCAGAGTATTCTGTCGAATATGTTTCGCAATTCTTTCTTTGATGTCTTTATACGTTTTCAGAGTGTCTGTTAAGATATTTTTCGGAGAGGCATTCACTTTTTCCCTGAAATGAATGCACCGCCGCATATATAATTTATTTTCGTTTTTTTCAGTGTTGAAGATGTTTTTCAATACGTTTTTGGATGCCTTTATGACTCTTCAGGGATTTTCTTCATATAGTTAACGTAGAGGCGATCACTGTTAACCAGAAATGAATGCACCGCCGCATACATAGTTATTTTTTGTCTTTCAACTGATGTATTCTGTACAAGATATTTCGCAAATCGTTCTTGGATGCCTTTATGAGATTTAAGAGAAACTCTTATTATAGTTTACGGAGAGGCATTCACTTTTGCCCAGAAATGAATGCACCGCCGCATTTATAATTTTCGTCTTTTTTCAGAGTATTCTGTCCAAGATATTTCGCAATTCTTTCTTGGATGCATTTATGAGTTTTCAGAGATTTTCTTATTACGGCTTATGGAGAGGCATTCACTTTTCTCCAGAAATGAATGCATCGCCACATAAATAATTAATTTTCGTCTGTTTTCGCAGTATTTTGTTCAAGACTTGTCGCAATTCTTTCTTGGATGTCTTTATACGTTTTCAGAAAGTCTCTTAAGATAGTTTACGGAGAGGCATTCACTTTTCCCCAGAAATGAATGCACCGCCGCATACATAACTATGTTTTGTCTTTTTCTGGTGTATTCTGTTCAAGATATTTCGCAATGCCCTCTTGGATGTCTCTATTAGTTTTCGCAGTGTGTCTTATTTTAGTTTACGGAGAGGCATTCACATTACTCCAGAAATGAATGCATCGCCGCATAAAAAAATTAATTTTCGTCTGTTTACGGAGTATTCTGTTCAAGATTTTTCGCAATTCTTTCTTCGATGTCTTTATTAGTTTTCAGAGTGTCTGTTATTATAGTTTACGGAGAAGCATTCACTTTCGCCCCGAAATGAATGCACCGCCGAATATATAATTTTCGTCTTTTTTCGGAATATTGTGTCGAAGATGTTTCGCAATTCTTTCTTGGGTGTCTTTATACGTTTTCAGAGTGTCTGTTATTATAGTTTACGGAGAAGCATTCATTTTAGCCCAGAAATGAATGCACCGCCGCATACATAATTATTTTTGTCTTTTTCTGGTGTATTCTGTTCAAAATATTACACAATAATTTCTTGGATGACTTTATGAGATTTCACAGACACTTATTATAGTTTACCGAGAGGCATTCACTTTTGCCGAGAAATGAATGCACCGCCGCATATTAAATTTGCGTCTTTTTTCAGAGTATTCTGTCGAAGATGTTTCGCAATTCTTTCTTTGATGTCTTTATACGTTTTCAGAGTGTCTGTTAACATATTTTTCGGAGAGGCGTTCACTTTTCCCCAGAAATGAATGCACCGCCACATACATAACTATGTTTTGTCTTTTTCTGCTGTATTCTGTTCAAGATATTTCGCAATGCCTTCTTGGATATCTCTATTAGTTTTCACAGTGTGTCTTATTACAGTTTACGGTTAGGCATTCACTTTTTCCCAGAAATGATTGCACCGCCGCATATATAATTTATTTTCGTTTTTTTCAGTGTATTCTGTTCAAGATGTTTTTCAATACGTTTTTGGATGCCTTTATGAATCTTCAGGGATTTTCTTAATATAGTTAACGGAGAGGCATTCACTTTACTCCAGAAATGAATGCATCGCCGCATAAAAATTTAATTTTCGTCTGTTTTCGGAGTATTCTGTTCAAGATGTTTCGCATTTCTTTCTTGGATGTCTTTATACGTTTTCAGAAAGTCTTTTAAGATAGTTTACGGAGAGGCATTCACTTTTCCTCAGAAATGAATGCACCGCCGCATACATAACTATGTTTTTTTCTGGCGTATTCTGTTCAAGATATTTCGCAATGCCCTCTTGGATGTCTCTATTAGTTTTCACAGTGTGTCTTATTTTAGTTTACGGAGAGGCATTCACTTTACTCTAGAAATGAATGTATCGCTGGATAAAAAGTTAATTTTCGTCTGTTTTCGGAGTATTCTGTTCAAGATGTTTCGCATTTCTTTCTTGGAAGTTTTTATTAGTTTTCAGAGTGTCTCTTATTATAGTTTACGGAGAGGCATTCACTTTTGCCGAGAAATGAATGCACCGCCGCATATTAAATTTGCGTCTTTTTTCAGAGTATTCTGTCGAAGATGTTTCGCAATTCTTTCTTTGATGTCTTTATACGTTTTCAGAGTGTCTGTTAATATATTTTTCGGAGAGGCATTCACTTTCTCCCCAGAAATGAATGCACCGCCGCATACATAACTATGTTTTGTCTTTTTCTGGTGTATTCTGTTCAAGATGTGTCGCAATTCTTTCTTGGATGTCTTTATACGTTTTCAGAAAGTCTCTTAAGATAGTTTACGGAGAGGCATTCACTTTTGCCAAGAAATGAATGCATCGCCGTATATATAATTTTCGTTTTTTTCGGAATGTTCTGCCGAAGATTTTCGCAGTTCTTTCTTCGATGTCTTTAATAGTTTTTAGAGTGTCTGTTATTACATTTTTCGGAGAGGCATTCACTTTTTCCCTGAAATGAATGCACCGCCGCATATATAATTTATTTTCGTTTTTTTCAGTGTTCAAGATGTTTTTCAATACGTTTTTGGATGCCTTTATGACTCTTCAGGGATTTTCTTCATATAGTTAACGGAGAGGCATTCACTTTTCCCCAGAAATGAATGCACCGCCGCATACATAATTATTTTTTGTCTTTTATCTGATGTATTCTGTACAAGATATTTCGCAAATCGTTCTTGGATGCCTTTATGAGGTTTCAGAGAAACTCTTATTATTGTTTACGGAGAGGCATTCACTTTTGCCCAGAAATGAATGCACCGCAGCATTTATAATTTTCGTCTTTTTTCAGAGTATTCTGTCGAAGATATTTCGCAATTCTTTCTTGGATGCATTTATGAGTTTTCCGAGATTTTCTTATTAGGGCTTATGGAGAGGCATTCACTTTTCTCCAGAAATGAATGCATCGCCACATAAAAAATTTTCGTCTGTTTTCTGAGTATTCTGTTCAAGATGTGTCGCAATTCTTTCTCTGATGTCTTTATACGTTTTCAGAAAGTCTCTTAAGATAGTTTACGGAGAGGCATTCACTTTTCTCCAGAAATGAATGCACCGCCGCATACATAACTATTTTTTGTCTTTTTCTGGTGTATTCTGTTCAAGATATTTCGCAATGGATTCTTGGATGTCTCTATTAGTTTTCACATTGTGTCTTATTTTAGTTTACTGAGAGGCATTTACTTTACTCCAGAATTGACTGCATCGCCGCATAAAAAATTAATTTGCGCCTTTTTTCAGAGTATTCTGTCGAAGATGTTTCGCAATTATATCTTTGATGTCTTTATACGTTTTCAGAGTGTTTGTTAAGATATTTTTCGGTGAGGCATTCACTTTCTCCCCAGAAATGAATGCACCGCCGCATACATAACTATGCTTTGTCTCTTTCTGGTGTATTCTGTTCAAGATATTTCGCAATGCCTTCTTGGATATCTCTATTAGTTTTCACAGTGTGTCTTATTATAGTTTACGGAGAGGCATTCACTTTACTCCAGAAATGACTGTATCGCCGCATAAAAAGTTAATTTTCGTCTGTTTTCGGAGTATTCTGTTCAAGATGTGTCGCAATTCTTTCTTGGATGTCTTTATACGTTTTCAGAGTGTCTGTTATTATAGTTTACGGAGAAGCATTCATTTTCGCCCAGAAATGAATGCACCGCCGCATATATAATTTATTTTTGTTTTTTTCATTGTATTCTGTTCAAGATGTTTTTCAATACGTTTTTGGATGCCTTTATGACTCTTCAGGGATTTTCTTAATATAGTTAACGGAGAGGCATTCACTTTTCCCCAGAAATGAATGCACCGCCGCATACATAATTATTTTTGTCTTTTTCTGGTGTATTCTGTTCAAAATATTACACAATAATTTCTTGGATGACTTTATGAGATTTCACAGACACTTATTATAGTTTACCGAGAGGCATTCACTTTTGCCGAGAAATGAATGCACCGCCGCATATTAAATTTGCGTCTTTTTTCAGAGTATTCTGTCGAATATGTTTCGCAATTCTTTCTTTGATGTCTTTATACGTTTTCAGAGTGTCTGTTAAGATATTTTTCGGAGAGGCATTCACTTTTCCCCAGAAATGAATGCACCGCCACATACATAACTATGGTTTGTCTTTTTCTGCTGTATTCTGTTCAAGATATTTCGGTATGCCTTCTTGGATATCTCTATTAGTTTTCACAGTGTGTCTTATTATAGTTTACGGAGAGGCATTCACTTTACTCCAGAAATGAATGCATCGCCGCATAAAAAATTAATTTTCGTCTGTTTTCGGAGTATTCTGTTCAAGATGTTTCGCATTTCTTTCTTGGAAGTCTTTATTAGTTTTCAGAGTGTCTCTTATTATAGTTTACGGTGAGGCATTCACTTTTGCCAAGAAATGATTGCACCGCCGTATATAAAATTTTAGTTTTTTTCGGAATGTTCTGCCGAAGATTTTTCGCAATTCTTTCTTCGATGTCTTTATTAGTTTTCAGAGTGTCTGTTCTTATAGTTTACGGAGAAGCATTTATTTTCGCCCAGAAATGAATGCACCGCCGCATATATAATTTTTGTCTTTTTTGAGAGTATGCTGTCGAAGATGTTTCGCAATTCTTTCTTGGATGCATTTATGAGTTTTCAGAGATTTTCTTATTACGGCATATGGAGAGGAATTCACTTTTCTCCAGAAATGAATGCATCGCCACATAAATAATTTTCGTCTGTTTTCTGAGTATTCTGTTCAAGATGTGTCGCAATTCTTTCTTGGATGTCTTTATACGTTTTCTTATATTATACTTACTTTATTATACTTACGGAGAGGCATTCACTTTTTCCCTGAAATGAATGCACTGCCGCATATTAAATTTGTGTCTTTTATCAGAGTATTCTGTTGAAGATGTTTCGCAATTCTTTCTTTGATGTCTTTATACGTTTTCAGAGTGTTTGTTAAGATAGTTTACGGAGGGGCATTCACTGTTTCCCAGAAATGAATGCATCGCCGCATATATAAATTATTTTCGTTATTTTCAGTGTATTCTGTTCAAGATGTTTTTCAATACGTTTTTGGATGCCTTTATGACTCTTCAGGGATTTTCTTAATATAGTTAACGGAGAGGCATTCACTTTTTCCCAGAAATGAATGCACCGCCGCATATATAAATTATTTTCTTTATTTTCAGTGTATTCTGTTCAAGATATTTTTCAATACGTTTTTGGATGCCTTTATGACTCTTCAGGGATTTTCTTAATATAGTTAACGGAGACGCATTCACTTTTCTCCAGAAATGAATGCATCGCCACATAAATAATTTTCGTCTGTTTTCTGAGTATTCTGTTCAAGATGTGTCGCAATTCTTTCTTGGATGTCTTTATACGTTTTCAGAGTGTCTGTTAAGATAGTTTACGGAGAGGCATTCACTTTTCTCCAGAAATGAATGCTCCGCCGCATACATAACTATTTTTTGTCTTTTTCTGGTGTATTCTGTTCAAGATATTTCGCAATGCATTCTTGGATGTCTCTATTAGTTTTCACATTGTGTCTTATTTTAGTTTACAGAGAGGTATTCACTTTACTCCAGAAATGAATGCATCGCCGCATAAAAAATTAATTTTCGTCTGTTTTCGGAGTATTCTGTTAGAAATGTTTCGCATTTCTTTCTTGGAAGTCTTTATTAGTTTTCAGAGTGTCTCTTATTATAGTTTACGGCGAGGCATTCACTTTTGCCAAGAAATGATTGCACCGCCGTATATATAATTTTCGTTTTTTTCAGAATGTTCTGCCGAAGATTTTTCGCTATTCTTTCTTCGATGTCTTTATTAGTTTTCAGAGTGTCTGATATTATAGTTAACGGAGAAGCATTCACTTTCGCCCAGAAATGAATGCACCGCCGAATATATAATTTTCGTCTTTTTTCGGAGTATTGTGTAGAAGATGTTCCGCAATTCTTTCTTGGGTGTCTTTATACGTGTTCAGAGTGTCTGTTATTATAGTTTACGGGGAAGCATTCACTTTCGCCCAGAAATGAATGACCGCCGCATATTAAATTTGCGTCTTTTTTCAGAGTATTCTGTCGAATATATTTCGCAATTCTTTCTTTGATGTCTTTATACGTTTTCAGAGTGTCTGTTAAGATATTTTTCGGAGAGGCATTCACTTTTTCCCTGAAATGAATGCACCGCCGCATATATAATTTATTTTCGTTTTTTTCAGTGTTGAAGATGTTTTTCAATACGTTTTTGGATGTCTTTATGACTCTTCAGGGATTTTCTTCATATAGTTAACGTAGAGGCATTCACTGTTAACCAGAAATGAATGCACCGCCGCATACATAGTTATTTTTTGTCTTTTAACTGATGTATTCTGTACAAGATATTTCGCAAACCTTTCTTGGATGCCTTTATGAGATTTAAGAGAAACTCTTATTATAGTTTACGGAGAGGCATTCACTTTTGCCCAGAAATGAATGGACCGCCGCATTTATAATTTTCGTCTTTTTTCAGAGTATTCTGTCCAAGATATTTCGCAATTCTTTCTTGGATGGATTTATGAGTTTTCAGAGATTTTCTTATTACGGCTTATGGAGAGGCATTCACTTTTCTCCAGAAATGAATGCATCGCCACATAAATAATTAATTTTCGTCTGTTTTCGCAGTATTTTGTTCAAGACTTGTCGCAATTCTTTCTTGGATGTCTTTATACGTTTTCAGAAAGTCTCTTAAGATAGTTTACGGAGAGGCATTCACTTTTCCCCAGAAATGAATGCACCGCCGCATACATAACTATGTTTTGTCTTTTTCTGGTGTATTCTGTTCAAGATATTTCGCAATGCCCTCTTGGATGTCTCTATTAGTTTTCGCAGTGTGTCTTATTTTAGTTTACGGAGAGGCATTCACATTACTCCAGAAATGAATGCATCGCCGCATAAAAAATTAATTTTCGTCTGTTTTCGGAGTATTCTGTTCAAGATTTTTCGCAATTCTTTCTTCGATGTCTTTATTAGTTTTCAGAGTGTCTGTTATTATAGTTTACGGAGAAGCATTCACTTTCGCCCCGAAATGAATGCACCGCCGAATATATAATTTTCGTCTTTTTTCGGAATATTGTGTCGAAGATGTTTCGCAATTCTTTCTTGGGTGTCTTTATACGTTTTCAGAGTGTCTGTTATTATAGTTTACGGAGAAGCATTCATTTTAGCCCAGAAATGAATGCACCGCCGCATACATAATTATTTTTGTCTTTTTCTGGTGTATTCTGTTCAAAATATTACACAATAATTTCTTGGATGACTTTATGAGATTTCACAGACACTTATTATAGTTTACCGAGAGGCATTCACTTTTGCCAAGAAATGAATGCACCGCCGCATATTAAATTTGCGTCTTTTTTCAGAGTATTCTGTCGAAGATGTTTCGCAATTCTTTCTTTGATGTCTTTATACGTTTTCAGAGTGTCTGTTAACATATTTTTCGGAGAGGCATTCACTTTTCCCCAGAAATGAATGCACCGCCACATACATAACTATGTTTTGTCTTTTTCTGCTGTATTCTGTTCAAGATATTTCGCAATGCCTTCTTGGATATCTCTATTAGTTTTCACAGTGTGTCTTATTACAGTTTACGGAGAGGCATTCACTTTTTCCCAGAAATGATTGCACCGCCGCATATATAATTTATTTTCGTTTTTTTCAGTGTATTCTGTTCAAGATGTTTTTCAATACGTTTTTGGATGCCTTTATGAATCTTCAGGGATTTTCTTAATATAGTTAACGGAGAGGCATTCACTTTACTCCAGAAATGAATGCATCGCCGCATAAAAATTTAATTTTCGTCTGTTTTCGGAGTATTCTGTTCAAGATGTTTCGCATTTCTTTCTTGGATGTCTTTATACGTTTTCAGAAAGTCTTTTAAGATAGTTTACGGAGAGGCATTCACTTTTCCTCAGAAATGAATGCACCGCCGCATACATAACTATGTTTTTTTCTGGCGTATTCTGTTCAAGATATTTCACAATGCCCTCTTGGATGTCTCTATTAGTTTTCACAGTGTGTCTTATTTTAGTTTACGGAGAGGCATTCACTTTACTCTAGAAATGAATGTATCGCTGGATAAAAAGTTAATTTTCGTCTGTTTTCGGAGTATTCTGTTCAAGATGTTTCGCATTTCTTTCTTGGAAGTCTTTATTAGTTTTCAGAGTGTCTCTTATTATAGTTTACGGCGAGGCATTCACTTTTGCCAAGAAATGATTGCACCGCCGTATATATAATTTTCGTTTTTTCGGAATGTTCTGCCGAAGATTTTTCGCAATTCTTTCTTCGATGTCTTTATTAGTTTTCAGAGTGTCTGATATTATAGTTTACGGGGAAGCATTCACTTTCGTCCAGAAATGAATGCACCGCCGCATATTAAATTTGCGTCTTTTTTCAGAGTATTCTGTCGAATATGTTTCGCAATTCTTTCTTTGATGTCTTTATACGTTTTCAGAGTGTCTGTTAAGATATTTTTCGGAGAGGCATTCACTTTTCCCCAGAAATGAATGCACCGCCACATACATAACTATGTTTTGTCTTTTTCTGCTGTATTCTGTTCAAGATATTTCGCAATGCCTTCTTGGATATCTCTATTAGTTTTCACAGTGTGTTTTATTATAGTTTACGGAGAGGCATTCACTTTACACCAGAAATTAATGCATCGCCGCATAAAAAATTAATTTTCGTCTGTTTTCGGAGTATTCTGTTCAAGATGTTTCGCATTTCTTTCTTGGAAGTCTTTATTAGTTTTCAGAGTGTCTCTTATTATAGTTCACGTAGAGGCATTCACTTTTGCCAAGAAATGAATGCATCGCCGTATATATAATTTTCCTTTTTTTCGGAATGTTCTGCCGAAGATTTTTCGAAATTCTTTCTTCGATGTCTTTAATAGTTTTTAGAGTGTCTGTTATTATATTTACGGAGAGGCATTCACTTTTTCCCTGAAATGAATGCACTGCCGCATATTAAATTTGTGTCTTTTTTCAGAGTATTCTGTTGAAGATGTTTCGCAATTCTTTCTTTGATGTCTTTATACGTTTTCAGAGTGTCTGTTAAGATAGTTTACGGAGGGGCATTCACTGTTTCCCAGAAATGAATGCATCGCCGCATATATAAATTATTTTCGTTATTTTCAGTGTATTCTGTTCAAGATGTTTTTCAATACGTTTTTGGATGCCTTTATGACTCTTCAGGGATTTTCTTAATATAGTTAACAGAGAGGCATTCACTTTTTCCCAGAAATGAATGCACCGCCGCATATATAAATTATTTTCTTTATTTTCAGTGTATTCTGTTCAAGATATTTTTCAATACGTTTTTGGATGCCTTTATGACTCTTCAGGGATTTTCTTAATATAGTTAACGGAGACGCATTCACTTTTCTCCAGAAATGAATGCATCGCCACATAAATAATTTTCGTCTGTTTTCTGAGTATTCTGTTCAAGATGTGTCGCAATTCTTTCTTGGATGTCTTTATACGTTTTCAGAGTGTCTGTTAAGATAGTTTACGGAGAGGCATTCACTTTTCTCCAGAAATGAATGCTCCGCCGCATACATAACTATTTTTTGTCTTTTTCTGGTGTATTCTGTTCAAGATATTTCGCAATGCATTCTTGGATGTCTCTATTAGTTTTCACATTGTGTCTTATTTTAGTTTACAGAGAGGTATTCACTTTACTCCAGAAATGAATGCATCGCCGCATAAAAAATTAATTTTCGTCTGTTTTCGGAGTATTCTGTTAGAAATGTTTCGCATTTCTTTCTTGGAAGTCTTTATTAGTTTTCAGAGTGTCTCTTATTATAGTTTACGGCGAGGCATTCACTTTTGCCAAGAAATGATTGCACCGCCGTATATATAATTTTCGTTTTTTTCAGAATGTTCTGCCGAAGATTTTTCGCTATTCTTTCTTCGATGTCTTTATTAGTTTTCAGAGTGTCTGATATTATAGTTAACGGAGAAGCATTCACTTTCGCCCAGAAATGAATGCACCGCCGAATATATAATTTTCGTCTTTTTTCGGAGTATTGTGTAGAAGATGTTCCGCAATTCTTTCTTGGGTGTCTTTATACGTGTTCAGAGTGTCTGTTATTATAGTTTACGGGGAAGCATTCACTTTCGCCCAGAAATGAATGACCGCCGCATATTAAATTTGCGTCTTTTTTCAGAGTATTCTGTCGAATATGTTTCGCAATTCTTTCTTTGATGTCTTTATACGTTTTCAGAGTGTCTGTTAAGATATTTTTCGGGGAGGCATTCACTTTTTCCCTGAAATGAATGCACCGCCGCATATATAATTTATTTTCGTTTTTTTCAGTGTTGAAGATGTTTTTCAATACGTTTTTGGATGCCTTTATGACTCTTCAGGGATTTTCTTCATATAGTTAACGTAGAGGCGATCACTGTTAACCAGAAATGAATGCACCGCCGCATACATAGTTATTTTTTGTCTTTTAACTGATGTATTCTGTACAAGATATTTCGCAAATCGTTCTTGGATGCCTTTATGAGATTTAAGAGAAACTCTTATTATAGTTTACGGAGAGGCATTCACTTTTGCCCAGAAATGAATGCACCGCCGCATTTATAATTTTCGTCTTTTTTCAGAGTATTCTGTCCAAGATATTTCGCAATTCTTTCTTGGATGCATTTATGAGTTTTCAGAGATTTTCTTATTACGGCTTATGGAGAGGCATTCACTTTTCTCCAGAAATGAATGCATCGCCACATAAATAATTAATTTTCGTCTGTTTTCGCAGTATTTTGTTCAAGACTTGTCGCAATTCTTTTTTGGATGTCTTTATACGTTTTCAGAAAGTCTCTTAAGATAGTTTACGGAGAGGCATTCACTTTTCCCCAGAAATGAATGCACCGCCGCATACATAACTATGTTTTGTCTTTTTCTGGTGTATTCTGTTCAAGATATTTCGCAATGCCCTCTTGCATGTCTCTATTAGTTTTCGCAGTGTGTCTTATTTTAGTTTACGGAGAGGCATTCACATTACTCCAGAAATGAATGCATCGCCGCATAAAAAAATTAATTTTCGTCTGTTTTCGGAGTATTCTGTTCAAGATTTTTCGCAATTCTTTCTTCGATGTCTTTATTAGTTTTCAGAGTGTCTGTTATTATAGTTTACGGAGAAGCATTCACTTTCGCCCCGAAATGAATGCACCGCCGAATATATAATTTTCGTCTTTTTTCGGAATATTGTGTCGAAGATGTTTCGCAATTCTTTCTTGGGTGTCTTTATACGTTTTCAGAGTGTCTGTTATTATAGTTTACGGAGAAGCATTCATTTTAGCCCAGAAATGAATGCACCGCCGCATACATAATTATTTTTGTCTTTTTCTGGTGTATTCTGTTCAAAATATTACACAATAATTTCTTGGATGACTTTATGAGATTTCACAGACACTTATTATAGTTTACCGAGAGGCATTCACTTTTGCCGAGAAATGAATGCACCGCCGCATATTAAATTTGCGTCTTTTTTCAGAGTATTCTGTCGAAGATGTTTCGCAATTCTTTCTTTGATGTCTTTATACGTTTTCAGAGTGTCTGTTAACATATTTTTCGGAGAGGCGTTCACTTTTCCCCAGAAATGAATGCACCGCCACATACATAACTATGTTTTGTCTTTTTCTGCTGTATTCTGTTCAAGATATTTCGCAATGCCTTCTTGGATATCTCTATTAGTTTTCACAGTGTGTCTTATTACAGTTTACGGTTAGGCATTCACTTTTTCCCAGAAATGATTGCACCGCCGCATATATAATTTATTTTCGTTTTTTTCAGTGTATTCTGTTCAAGATGTTTTTCAATACGTTTTTGGATGCCTTTATGAATCTTCAGGGATTTTCTTAATATAGTTAACGGAGAGGCATTCACTTTACTCCAGAAATGAATGCATCGCCGCATAAAAATTTAATTTTCGTCTGTTTTCGGAGTATTCTGTTCAAGATGTTTCGCATTTCTTTCTTGGATGTCTTTATACGTTTCCAGAAAGTCTTTTAAGATAGTTTACGGAGAGGCATTCACTTTTCCTCAGAAATGAATGCACCGCCGCATACATAACTATGTTTTTTTCTGGCGTATTCTGTTCAAGATATTTCGCAATGCCCTCTTGGATGTCTCTATTAGTTTTCACAGTGTGTCTTATTTTAGTTTACGGAGAGGCATTCACTTTACTCTAGAAATGAATGTATCGCTGGATAAAAAGTTAATTTTCGTCTGTTTTCGGAGTATTCTGTTCAAGATGTTTCGCATTTCTTTCTTGGAAGTCTTTATTAGTTTTCAGAGTGTCTCTTATTATAGTTTACGGCGAGGCATTCACTTTTGCCAAGAAATGATTGCACCGCCGTATATATAATTTTCGTTTTTTCGGAATGTTCTGCCGAAGATTTTTCGCAATTCTTTCTTCGATGTCTTTATTAGTTTTCAGAGTGTCTGATATTATAGTTTACGGGGAAGCATTCACTTTCGTCCAGAAATGAATGCACCGCCGCATATTAAATTTGCGTCTTTTTTCAGAGTATTCTGTCGAATATGTTTCGCAATTCTTTCTTTGATGTCTTTATACGTTTTCAGAGTGTCTGTTAAGATATTTTTCGGAGAGGCATTCACTTTTCCCCAGAAATGAATGCACCGCCACATACATAACTATGTTTTGTCTTTTTCTGCTGTATTCTGTTCAAGATATTTCGCAATGCCTTCTTGGATATCTCTATTAGTTTTCACAGTGTGTTTTATTATAGTTTACGGAGAGGCATTCACTTTACACCAGAAATGAATGCATCGCCGCATAAAAAATTAATTTTCGTCTGTTTTCGGAGTATTCTGTTCAAGATGTTTCGCATTTCTTTCTTGGAAGTCTTTATTAGTTTTCAGAGTGTCTCTTATTATAGTTCACGTAGAGGCATTCACTTTTGCCAAGAAATGAATGCATCGCCGTATATATAATTTTCCTTTTTTTCGGAATGTTCTGCCGAAGATTTTTCGAAATTCTTTCTTCGATGTCTTTAATAGTTTTTAGAGTGTCTGTTATTATATTTACGGAGAGGCATTCACTTTTTCACTGAAATGAATGCACTGCCGCATATTAAATTTTTGTCTTTTTTCAGAGTATTCTGTTCAAGATGTTTCGCATTTCTTTCTTGGAAGTCTTTATTAGTTTTCAGAGTGTCTCTTATTATAGTTCACGTAGAGGCATTCACTTTTGCCAAGAAATGAATGCATCGCCGTATATATAATTTTCCTTTTTTTCGGAATGTTCTGCCGAAGATTTTTCGAAATTCTTTCTTCGATGTCTTTAATAGTTTTTAGAGTGTCTGTTATTATATTTACGGAGAGGCATTCACTTTTTCACTGAAATGAATGCACTGCCGCATATTAAATTTGTGTCTTTTATCAGAGTATTCTGTTGAAGATGTTTCGCAATTCTTTCTTTGATGTCTTTATACGTTTTCAGAGTGTTTGTTAAGATAGTTTACGGAGGGGCATTCACTGTTTCCCAGAAATGAATGCATCGCCGCATATATAAATTATTTTCGTTATTTTCAGTGTATTCTGTTCAAGATGTTTTTCAATACGTTTTTGGATGCCTTTATGACTCTTCAGGGATTTTCTTAATATAGTTAACGGAGAGGCATTCACTTTTTCCCAGAAATGAATGCACCGCCGCATATATAAATTATTTCCGTTATTTTCAGTGTATTCTGTTCAAGATATTTTTCAATACGTTTTTGGATGCCTTTATGACTCTTCAGGGATTTTCTTAATATAGTTAACGGAGAGGCATTCACTTTTCTCCAGAAATGAATGCATCGCCGCATAAAA
The DNA here is from genome assembly GCA_963931845.1 of Maratus michaelseni. NCBI lineage: Eukaryota > Metazoa > Arthropoda > Arachnida > Araneae > Salticidae > Maratus > Maratus michaelseni. The sequence goes on along the minus strand of OZ007600.1, from coordinate 259,315,089 downwards.
ATTTAATTTTCGTCTGTTTTCGGAGTATTCTGTTCAAGATGTTTCGCATTTCTTTCTTGGATGTCTTTATACGTTTTCAGAGTGTCTGTTAAGATAGTTTACGGAGAGGCATTCACTTTTCTTCAGAAATGAATGCACCGCCGCACACATAACTATTTTTTGTCTTTTTCTGGTGTATTCTGTTCAAGATATTTCGCAATACATTCTTGGATGACTCTATTAGTTTTCACATTGTGTCTTATTTTAGTTTACGGAGAGGTATTCACTTTACTCCAGAAATGAATGCATCGCCGCATAAAAATTTAATTTTCGTCTGTTTTCGGAGTATTCTGTTCAAGATGTTTCGCATTTCTTTCTTGGATGTCTTTATACGTTTTCAGAAAGTCTTTTAAGATAGTTTACGGAGAGGCATTCACTTTTCCTCAGAAATGAATGCACCGCCGCATACATAACTATGTTTTTTTCTGGCGTATTCTGTTCAAGATATTTCGCAATGCCCTCTTGGATGTCTCTATTAGTTTTCACAGTGTGTCTTATTTTAGTTTACGGAGAGGCATTCACTTTACTCTAGAAATGAATGTATCGCTGCATAAAAAGTTAATTTTCGTCTGTTTTCGGAGTATTCTGTTCAAGATGTTTCGCATTTTTTTCTTGGAAGTCTTTATTAGTTTTCAGAGTCTCTTATTATAGTTTACGGCGAGGCATTCACTTTTGCCAAGAAATGATTGCACCGCCGTATATATAATTTTCGTTTTTTTCGGAATGTTCTGCCGAAGATTTTTCGTAATTCTTTCTTCGATGTCTTTATTAGTTTTCAGAGTGTCCGTTATTATAGTTTACGGAGAAGCATTCACTTTCGCGCAGAAATGAATGCACCGCCGAATATATAATTTTCGTCTTTTTTCGGAATATTGTGTCGAAGATGTTTCGCAATTCTTTCTTGGGTGTCTTTATACGTTTTCAGAGTGTCTGTCATTATAGTTTACGGAGAAGCATTCACTTTCGCCCAGAAATGAATGCATCGCCGCATATTAAATTTGCGTCTTTTTTCAGAGTATTCTGTCGAATATGTTTCGCAATTCTTTCTTTGATGTCTTTATACGTTTTCAGAGTGTCTGTTAAGATATTTTTCGGAGAGGCATTCACTTTTCCCCAGAAATGAATGCACCGCCACATACATAACTATGTTTTGTCTTTTTCTGCTGTATTCTGTTCAAGATATTTCGCAATGCCTTCTTCGATATCTCTATTAGTTTTCACAGTGTGTCTTGTTATAGTTTACGGAGAGGCATTCACTTTACTCCAGAAATGAATGCATCGCCGCATTAAAAATTAATTTTCGTCTGTTTTCGGAGTATTCTGTTCAAGATGTTTCGCATTTCTTTCTTGGAAGTCTTTATTAGTTTTCAGAGTGTCTCTTATTATAGTTCACGGAGAGGCATTCACTTTTGCGAAGAAATGAATGCATCGCAGTATATATAATTTTCCTTTTTTTCGGAATGTTCTGCGGAAGATTTTTCGCAATTCTTTCTTCGATGTCTTTAATAGTTTTTAGAGTGTCTGTTATTATATTTACGGAGAGGCATTCACTTTTTCCCTGAAATGAATGCGCCGCCGCATGTTAAATTTGTGTCTTTTTTCAGAGTATTCTGTTGAAGATGTTTCGCAATTCTTTCTTTGATGTCTTTATACGTTTTCAGAGTGTCTGTTAAGATAGTTTACGGAGAGGCATTCACTATTTCCCAGAAATGAATGCACCGCCGCATATATAATTTTTGATTTTTTGAGAGTATTCTGTTGAAGATGTTTCGCAATTCTTTCTTGGATGCATTTATGAGTTTTCAGAGATTCTCTTATTACAGTTTACGGAGAGGCATTCACTTTTTCCCAGAAATGAATACACCGCCGCATATATAATTTATTTTCGTTTTTTTTCAGTGTATTCTGTACAAGATGTTTTTCAATACGTTTTTGAATGCCTTTATGACTCTTCAGGGATTTTCTTAATATAGTTAACAGAGAGGCATTCACTTTTCACCAGAAATGAATGCACCGCCGCATACATAATTATTTTTTGTCTTTTTTCTGGTGTATTCTGTACAAGATATTTCGCAAACCTTTCTTGGATGCCTTTATGAGATTTCAGAGAAACTCTTATTATAGTTTACGGAGAGGCATTCACTTTTGCCCAGAAATGAATGCACCGCCGCATTTATAATTGTCGTCTTTTTTCAGAGTATTCTGTCGAAGATATTTCGCAATTCTTTCTTGGATGCATTTATGAGTTTTCAGAGATTTTCTTATTACGGCTTATGGAGAGGCATTCACTTTTCTCCAGAAATGAATGCATCGCCACATAAATAATTTTCGTCTGTTTTCTGAGTATTCTGTTCAAGATATGTCGCAATTCTTTCTTGGATGTCTTTATACGTTTTCAGAGTGTCTGTTAAGATAATTTACGGAGAGGCATTCACTTTTCTCCAGAAATGAATGCACCGCCGCATACATAACTATTTTTTGTCTTTTTCTGGTGTATTCTGTTCAAGATATTTCGCAATGCATTCTGGGATGTCTCTATTAGTTTTCACATTGTGTCTTATTTTAGTTTACGGAGAGGCATTCACTTTACTCCAGAATTGAATGTATCGCCGCATAAAAAGTTAATTTTCGTCTGTTTTCGGAATGTTCTGCCGAAGATTTTTCGTAATTCTTTCTTCGATGTCTTTATTAGTTTTCAGAGTGTCTGTTATTATAGTTTACGGAGAAGCATTCACTTTCGCCCAGAAATGAATGCACCGCCGAATATATAATTTTCGTCTTTTTTCGGAATATTGTGTAGAAGATGTTTCGCAATTCTTTCTTGTGTGTCTTTATACGTTTTCAGAGTATCTGTTATTATAGTTTACGGAGAAGCATTCACTTTCGCCCAGAAATGAATGCACCGCCGAATATATAATTTTCGTCTTTTTCGGAATATTGTGTCGAAGATGTTTCGCAATTTATTCTTGGGTGTCTTTATACGTTTTCAGAGTGTCTGTTATTATAGTTTACGGAGAAGCATTCACTTTCGCCCAGAAATGAATGCACCGCCGCATATATAATTTTTGTCTTTTTTGAGAGTATTCTGTCGAAGATGTTTCGCAATTCTTTCTTGGATGCATTTATGAGTTTTCAGAGATTCTCTTATTACAGTTTAAGGAGAGGCATTCACTTTACTCCAGAAATGAATGCACCGCCACATACATAATTATTTTTGTCTTTTTCTGGTGTATTCTGTTCAAAATATTACACAATACTTTCTTGGATGACTTCATGAGATTTCACAGACACTTATTATAGTTTACGGAGAGGCATTCACATTTGCCGAGAAATGAATGCACCGCCGCATATTAAATTTGCGTCTTTTTTTAGAGAATTTTGTCGAAGATGTTTCGCAATTATTTCTTTGATGTTTTTATACGTTTTCAGAGTGTCTGTTAAGATATTTTTCGGAGAGGCATTCACTTTTCCCCAGAAATGAAAGCACCGCCGCATACATAACTATGTTTTGTCTTTTTCTGGTGTATTCTGTTCAAGATATTTCGCAATGCCTTCTTGGATATCTCTATTAGTTTTCACAGTGTGTCTTATTAAAGTTTACGGAGAGGCATTCACTTTACTCCAGAAATGAATGTATCGCCGCATAAAAAGTTAATTTTAGTCTGTTTTCGGAGTATTCTGTTCAAGATGTTTCGCATTTCTTTCTTGGAAGTCTTTATTAGTTTTCAGAGTGTCTCTTATTATAGTTTACGGAGAAGCATTGACTTTTGCCAAGAAATGAATGCATTGCCGTATATATAATTTTCGTTTTTTTCGGAATGTTCTGCCGAAGATTTTTCACAATTCTTTCTTCGACGTCTTTATTAGTTTTCAGAGTGTCTGTTATTATATTTTACGGAGAAGCATTCACTTTCACCCAGAAATGAATGCACGCCGTATATATAATTTTCGTTTTTTTGGGGAATATTCTGTCGAAGATGTTTCTCAATACTTTATTGGATGCCTTTATGACTTTTGAGGTATTTTCTTAATATAGTTAATGGAGGGGTATTCACTTTTTCCCAGAAATGAATGCACCGCTGCATACATAATTATTTTTTGTCTTTTTCTGGTGTATTCTGTGCAAGATATTTCGCAAATCTTTTTTGTATGCCTTTATGAGATTTCAGAGAATCTCTTATTATAGTTTACGGAGAGGCATTCACTTTTGTCAAGAAATGATTGCACCGTCGTATATATAATTTTCGTTTTTTTTTGGAGTATTGTGTCGAAGATGTTTCGCAATTCTTTCTTGGGTGTCTTTATACGTTTTCAGAGTGTCTGTTATTATATTTTACGGAGAAGCATTCATTTTCGCCCAGAAATGAATGCACCGCCCCATATATAATTTTTGTCTTTTTTGAGAGTATGCTGTCGAAGATGTTTCGCAATTCTTTCTTGGATGCATTTATGAGTAATCAGAGATTCTCTTATTACAGTTTAAGGAGAGGCATTCCCTTTACTCCAGAAATGAATGCAGCGCCGCATACATAATTATTTTTGTCTTTTTCTGGTGTATTCTGTTCAAAATATTACACAATACTTTTTTGGATGACTTTATGAGATTTCACAGACACTTATTATATTTTACGGAGAGGCATTCACTTTTGCCGAGAAATGAATGCACCGTCGCATATTAAATTTGCGTCTTTTTTCAGAGAATTCTGTCGAAGATGTTTCGAAATTCTTTCTTTGATGTTTTTATACGTTTTCAGAGTGTCTGTTAAGATATTTTTCGGAGAGGCATTCACTTTTCCCCAGAAATGAATGCACCGCCGCATACATAACTATGTTTTGTCTTTTTCTGGTGTATTCTGTTCAAGATATTTCGCAATGCCTTCTTGGATATCTCTGTTAGTTTTCACAGTGTGTCTTATTATAGTTTACGGAGAGGCATTCACTTTACTCCAGAAATGAATGCATCGCCACATAAATAATTTTCGTCTTTTTTCAGAGAATTCTGTCGAAGATGTTTCGAAATTCTTTCTTTGATGTCTTTATACGTTTTCAGAAAGTCTCTTAAGATAGTTTACGGAGAGGCATTCACTTTTCTCCAGAAATGAATGCACCGCCACGTACATAACTATTTTTTGTCTTTTTCTGGTGTATTCTGTTCAAGATATTTCGCAATGCATTCTTGGATGTATCTATTAGATTTCACATTGTGTGTTATTTTAGTTTACGGAGAGGCATTCACTTTACTCCAGAAATGAATGCATCGCCGCATAAAAAATTAATTTTCGTCTGTTTTCGGAGTATTCTGTTCAAGATGTTTCGCATTTCTTTCTTGGAAGTCTTTATTAGTTTTCAGAGTGTCTCTTATTATAGTTTACGGCGAGGCATTCACTTTTGCCATGAAATGATTGCACCACCGTATATATAATTTTCGTTTTTTTTCGGAATGTTCTGCCGAAGATTTTTCGCAATTCTTTCTTCGATGTCTTTATTAGTTTTCAGAGTGTCTGTTATTATAATTTACGGAGAAGCATTCACTTTCGCCCAGAAATGAATGCACCGCCGCATACATAATTATTTTTGTCTTTTTCTGGCGTATTCTGTTCAAAATATTACACAATACTTTTTTGGATGACTTTATGAGATTTCACAGACACTTATTATAGTTTACGGAGAGGCATTCACTTTTGCCGAGAAATGAATGCACCGCCGCATATTAAATTTGCGTCTTTTTTCAGAGAATTCTGTCGAAGATGTTTCGCAATTCTTTCTTCGATGTCTTTATTAGTTTTCAGAGTGTCTGTTATTATAGTTTACGGAGAAGCGTTCACTTTCGCCCAGAAATGAATGCACCGCCGCATATACAATTTTCGTCTTTTTTCGGAATATTCTGTCGAAGATGTTTCGCAATTCTTTCTTGGAAGTCTTTATACGTTTTCAGAAAGTCTTTTAAGATAGTTTACGGAGAGGCATTCACTTTTCCCCAGAAATGAATGCACCGCCGCATACATAACTATGTTTTTTTTTCTGGTGTATTCTGTTCAAGATATTTCGCAATGCCCTCTTGGATGTCTCTATTAGTTTTCACAGTGTGTCTTATTTTAGTTTACGGAGAGGCATTCACTTTACTCCAGAAATGAATGCATCGCCGCATAAAAAATTAATTTTCGTCTGTTTTCGGAGTATTCTGTTCAAGATGTTTCGCATTTCTTTCTTGGAAATCTTTATTAGTTTTCAGATATTTTCTTATTACAGCTTACGGAGAGGCATTCACTTTTTCCAAGAAATGAATGCATCGCCGTATATATAATTTTTGTTTTTTTCGGAATGTTCTGCCGAAGATTTTTCGCAATTCTTTCTTCGATGTCTTTATTAGTTTTCAGAGTGTCTGTTATTATAGTTTACGGAGAAGCGTTCACTTTCGCCCAGAAATGAATGCACCGCCGCATATACAATTTTCGTCTTTTTTCGGAATATTCTGTCGAAGATGTTTCGCAATTCTTTCTTTGATGCATTTATCAGTTTTCAGAGATTCTCTTATTACAGTTTACGGAGAGGCATTCACTTTTTCCCAGAAATGATTGCACCGCCGCATATATAATTTATTTTCGTTTTTTTCAGTGTATTCTGTTCAAGATATTTTTCAATACGTTTTTGGATGCCTTTATGAATCTTCAGGGATTTTCTTAATATAGTTAACGGAGAGGCATTCACTTTTCCCCAGAAATGAATGCACCGTCGCATACATACTTATTTTTTGTCTTTTTTCTGGTGTATTCTGTACAAGATATTTCGCAAACCTTTCCTAGATGCCTTTATGAGATTTCAGAGAAACTCTTATTATAGTTTACGGAGAGGCATTCACTTTTGCCCAGAAATGAATGCACCACCGCATTCATAATTGTCGTCTTTTTTCAGAGTATTCTGTCGAAGATATTTCGCAATTCTTTCTTGGATGCATTTATGAGTTTTCAGAGATTTTCTTATTACGGCTTATGGAGAGGCATTCACTTTTCTCCAGAAATGAATGCATCGCCACATAAATAATTTTCGTCTGTTTTCTGAGTATTCTGTTCAAGATGTGTCGCAATTCTTTCTTGGATGTCTTTATACGTTTTCAGAGTGTCTGTTAAGATAATTTACGGAGAGGCCTTCACTTTTCTCCAGAAATGAGTGCACCGCCGCATACATAACTATTTTTTGTCTTTTTCTGGTGTATTCTGTTCAAGATATTTCGCAATGCATTCTGGGATGTCTCTATTAGTTTTCACATTGTGTCTTATTTTAGTTTACGGAGAGGTATTCACTTAACTCCAGAAATGAATTCATCGCCGCATGAAAAATTAATTTTCGTCTGTTTTCGGAGTATTCTGTTAGAGATGTTTCGCATTTCTTTCTTGGAAGTCTTTATTAGTTTTCAGAGTGTCTGTTATTATAGTTTACGGAGAAGCGTTCACTTTCGCCCAGAAATGAATGCACCGCAGCATATACAATTTTCGTCTTTTTTCGGAATATTCTGTCGAAGATGTTTCGCAATTCTTTCTTGGATGCATTTATGAGTTTTCAGAGATTTTCTTATTACGGCTTATGGAGAGGCATTCACTTTCCTCCAGAAATGAATGCATCGCCACATAAATAATTTTCGTCTGTTTTCTGAGTATTCTGTTCAAGATGTGTCGCAATTCTTTCTTGGATGTCTTTATACGTTTTCAGAGTGTCTCTTAAGATAGTTTACGGAGAGGCATTCACTTTTTCCCAGAAATGAATGCACCGCCGCATACATAACTATGTTTTGTCTTTTTCTGGTGTATTCTGTTCAAGATATTTCGCTATGCCCTCTTGGATGTCTCTATTTGTTTTCAAAGTGTGTCTTATTATAGTTTACAGAGAGGCATTCACTTTACTCCAGAAATGAATGTATCGCCGCATAAAAAGTTAATTTTCGTCTGTTTTCGGAGTATTCTGTTCAAGATGTTTCGCATTTCTTTGTTGGAAGTCTTTATTAGTTTTCAGTGTCTCTTATTATAGTTTACGGAGAGGCATTCACTTTTGCCAAGAAATGATTGCACCGTCGTATATATAATTTTCGTTTTTTTTTGGAGTATTGTGTCGAAGATGTTTCGCAATTCTTTCTTGGGTGTCTTTATACGTTTTCAGAGTGTCTGTTATTATATTTTACGGAGAAGCATTCATTTTCGCCCAGAAATGAATGCACCGCCGCATATATAATTTTTGTCTGTTTTCTGAGTATTCTGTTCAAGATGTGTCGCAATTCTTTCTTGGATGTCTTTCTACGTTTTCAGAAAGTCTCTTAAGATAGTTTACGGAGAGGCATTCACTTTTCCCCAGAAATGAATGCACCGCCGCATACATAACTATGTTTTGTCTTTTTCTGGTGTATTCTGTTCAAGATATTTCGCAATGCCTTCTTGGATATCTCTGTTAATTTTCACAGTGTGTCTTATTATAGTTTACGGAGAGGCATTCACTTTATTCCAGAAATGAATGCATCGCCGCATAACAAATTAATTTTCGTCTGTTTTCGGAGTATTCTCTTCAAGATGTTTCGCATTTCTTTGTTGGAAGTCTTTATTAGTTTTCAGTGTCTCTTATTATAGTTTACGGAGAGGCATTCACTTTTGCCAAGAAATGAATGCATCGCCGTATATATAATTTTCGTTTTTTTCGGAATGTTCTGCCGAAGATTTTTCGCAATTCTTTCTTCGATGTCTTTAATAGTTTTTAGAGTGTCTGTTATTATATTTACGGAGAGGCATTCACTTTTGCCCAGAAATGAATGCTCCGCCGCATTTATAATTTTCGTCTTTTTTCAGAGTATTCTGTCGAAGATATTTCGCAATTCTTTCTTGGATGCATTTATGAGTTTTCAGTGATTTTATTATTACGGCTTATGGAGAGGCATTCACTTTTTTCCAGAAATGAATGCATCGCCACATAAATAATTTTCGTCTGTTTTCTGAGTATTCTGTTCAAGATGTGTCGCAATTCTTTCTTGGATGTCTTTATACGTTTTCAGAGTGTCTGTTAAGATAGTTTACGGAGAGGCATTCACTTTTCTCCAGAAATGAATGCATCGCCGCATAAAAAGTTAATTTTCGTCTGTTTTCGGAGTATTCTGTTCAAGATGTTTCGCATTTCTTTGTTGGAAGTCTTTATTAGTTTTCAGTGTCTCTTATTATAGTTTACGGAGAGGCATTCACTTTTGCCAAGAAATGATTGCACCGTCGTATATATAATTTTCGTTTTTTTTTTGGAGTATTGTGTCGAAGATGTTTCGCAATTCTTTCTTGGGTGTCTTTATACGTTTTCAGAGTGTCTGTTATTATATTTTACGGAGAAGCATTCATTTTCGCCCAGAAATGAATGCACCGCCGCATATATAATTTTTGTCTGTTTTCTGAGTATTCTGTTCAAGATGTGTCGCAATTCTTTCTTGGATGTCTTTCTACGTTTTCAGAAAGTCTCTTAAGATAGTTTACGGAGAGGCATTCACTTTTCCCCAGAAATGAATGCACCGCCGCATACATAACTATGTTTTGTCTTTTTCTGGTGTATTCTGTTCAAGATATTTCGCAATGCCTTCTTGGATATCTCTGTTAATTTTCACAGTGTGTCTTATTATAGTTTACGGAGAGGCATTCACTTTATTCCAGAAATGAATGCATCGCCGCATAACAAATTAATTTTCGTCTGTTTTCGGAGTATTCTCTTCAAGATGTTTCGCATTTCTTTGTTGGAAGTCTTTATTAGTTTTCAGTGTCTCTTATTATAGTTTACGGAGAGGCATTCACTTTTGCCAAGAAATGAATGCATCGCCGTATATATAATTTTCTTTTTTTTCGGAATGTTCTGCCGAAGATTTTTCGCAATTCTTTCTTCGATGTCTTTAATAGTTTTTAGAGTGTCTGTTATTATATTTACGGAGAGGCATTCACTTTTGCCCAGAAATGAATGCTCCGCCGCATTTATAATTTTCGTCTTTTTTCAGAGTATTCTGTCGAAGATATTTCGCAATTCTTTCTTGGATGCATTTATGAGTTTTCAGTGATTTTATTATTACGGCTTATGGAGAGGCATTCACTTTTTTCCAGAAATGAATGCATCGCCACATAAATAATTTTCGTCTGTTTTCTGAGTATTCTGTTCAAGATGTGTCGCAATTCTTTCTTGGATGTCTTTATACGTTTTCAGAGTGTCTGTTAAGATAGTTTACGGAGAGGCATTCACTTTTCTCCAGAAATGAATGTATCGCCGCATAAAAAGTTAATTTTCGTCTGTTTTCGGAGTATTCTGTTCAAGATGTTTCGCATTTCTTTGTTGGAAGTCTTTATTAGTTTTCAGTGTCTCTTATTATAGTTTACGGAGAGGCATTCACTTTTGCCAAGAAATGATTGCACCGTCGTATATATAATTTTCGTTTTTTTTTTGGAGTATTGTGTCGAAGATGTTTCGCAATTCTTTCTTGGGTGTCTTTATACGTTTTCAGAGTGTCTGTTATTATATTTTACGGAGAAGCATTCATTTTCGCCCAGAAATGAATGCACCGCCGCATATATAATTTTTGTCTGTTTTCTGAGTATTCTGTTCAAGATGTGTCGCAATTCTTTCTTGGATGTCTTTATACGTTTTCAGAAAGTCTCTTAAGATAGTTTACGGAGAGGCATTCACTTTTCCCCAGAAATGAATGCACCGCCACGTACATAACTATTTTTTGTCTTTTTCTGGTGTATTCTGTTCAAGATATTTCGCAATGCATTCTTGGATGTATCTATTAGATTTCACATTGTGTGTTATTTTAGTTTACGGAGAGGCATTCACTTTATTCCAGAAATGAATGCATCGCCGCATAACAAATTAATTTTCGTCTGTTTTCTGAGTATTCTCTTCAAGATGTTTCGCATTTCTTTCTTGGAAGTCTTTATTAGTTTTCAGAGTGTCTCTTATTATAGTTTACGGTGAGGCATTCACTTTTGCCAAGAAATGATTGCACCACCGTATATATAATTTTCGTTTTTTTTCGGAATGTTCTGCCGAAGATTTTTCGCAATTCTTTCTTCGATGTCTTTATTAGTTTTCAGAGTGTCTGTTATTATAGTTTACGGAGAAGCATTCACTTTCGCCCAGAAATGAATGCACCGCCGAATATATTATTTTTGTCTTTTTTGAGAGTATTCTGTTGAAGATGTTTCGCAATTCTTTCTTGGATGCATTTATGAGTTTTCAGAGATTCTCTTATTACAGTTTACGGAGAGGCATTCACTTTTTCCCAGAAATGAATGCACCGCCGCATATATAATTTATTTTCGTTTTTTTTCAGTGTATTCTGTTTAAGATGTTTTTCAATACGTTTTTGGATGCCTTTATGACTCTTCAGGGATTTTCTTAATATAGTTAACGGAGAGGCATTCACTTTTCACCAGAAATGAATGCACCGCCGCATACATAATTATGTTTTGTCTTTTTTCTGGTGTATTCTGTACAAGATATTTCGCAAACCTTTCTTGGATGCCTTTATGAGATTTCAGAGAATCTCTTATTATAGTTTACGGAGAGGCATTCACTTGCCTCCAGAAATGAATGCATCGCCACATAAATAATTTTCGTCTGTTTTCTGAGTATTCTGTTCAAGATGTGTCGCAATTCTTTCTTGGATGTCTTTATACGTTTTCAGAAAGTCTCTTAAGATAGTTTACGGAGAGGCATTCACTTTTTCCCAGAAATGAATGCACCGCCGCATATTAAATTTGCGTCTTTTTTCAGAGTATTCTGTCGAAGATGTTTCGCAATTCTTTCTTTGATGTCTTTATACGTTTTCAGAGTGTCTGTTAATATATTTTTCGGAGAGGCATTCACTTTCTCCCCAGAAATGAATGCACCGCCGCATACATAACTATGTTTTGTCTTTTTCTGGTGTATTCTGTTCAAGATATTTCGCAATGCCTTCTTGGATATCTCTATTAGTTTTCACAGTGTGTCTTATTATAGTTTACGGAGAGGCATTCACTTTACTCCAGAAATGAATGTATCGCCGCATAAAAAGTTAATTTTCGTCTGTTTTCGGAGTATTCTGTTCAAGATGTTTCGCATTTCTTTCTTGGAAGTCTTTATTAGTTTTCAGAGTGCCTCTTATTATAGTTTACGGTGAGGCATTTACTTTTGCCAAGAAACGATTGCACCGCCGTATATATAATTTTCGTTTTTTTCGGAATGTTCTGCCGAAGATTTTTCGCAATTCTTTCTTCGATGTCTTTATTAGTTTTCAGAGTGTCTGATATTATAGTTTACGGAGAAGCATTCACTTTCGCCCAGAAATGAATGCACCGCCCAATATATAATTTTCGTCTTTTTTCGGAGTATTGTGTCGAAGATGTTTCGCAATTCTTTCTTGTGTGTCTTTATACGTTTTCAGAGTGTCTGTTATTATAGTTTACGGGGAAACATTCACTTTCGCCCAGAAATGAATGCACCGCCGCATATTAAATTTGCGTCTTTTTTCAGAGTATTCTGTCGAATATGTTTCGCAATTCTTTCTTTGATGTCTTTATACGTTTTCAGAGTGTCTGTTAAGATATTTTTCGGAGAGGCATTCACTTTCTCCCCAGAAATGAATGCACCGCCGCATACATAACTATGTTTTGTCTTTTTCTGGTGTATTCTGTTCAAAATATTTCGCAATGCCTTCTTGGATATCTCTATTAGTTTTCACAGTGTGTCTTATTATAGTTTACGGAGAGGCATTCACTTTACTCCAGAAATGAATGCATCGCCGCATAAAAAATTAATTTTCGTCTGTTTTCGGAGAATTCTGTTCAAGATGTTTCGCATTTCTTTCTTGGAAGTCTTTATTAGTTTTCAGAGTGTCTCTAATTATAGTTTACGGAGAGGCATTCACTTTTGCCAAGAAATGAATGCATCGCCGTATATATAATTTTCGTTTTTTTCGGAATGTTCTGCCGAAGATTTTCGCAATTTTTTCTTCGATGTCTTTAATAGTTTTTAGAGTGTCTGATATTATAGTTTACGGAGAAGCATTCACTTTCGCCCAGAAATGAATGCACCGCCGAATATATAATTTTCGTCTTTTTTCGGAGTATTGTGTCGAAGATGTTTCGCAATTCTTTCTTGGGTGTCTTTATACGTTTTCAGAGTGTCTGTTATTATAGTTTACGGGGAAGCATTCACTTTCGCCCAGAAATGAATGCACCGCCGCATATATAATTATTTTTGTCTTTTTCTGGCGTATTCTGTTCAAAATATTACACAATACTTTTTTGGATGACTTTATGAGATTTCACAGACACTTATTATAGTTTACGGAGAGGCATTCACTTTTGCCGAGAAATGAATGCACCGCCGCATATTAAATTTGCGTCTTTTTTCAGAGAATTCTGTCGAAGATGTTTCGCAATTCTTTCTTCGATGTCTTTATTAGTTTTCAGAGTGTCTGTTATTATAGTTTACGGAGAAGCGTTCACTTTCGCCCAGAAATGAATGCACTGCCGCATATACAATTTTCGTCTTTTTTCGGAATATTCTGTCGAAGATGTTTCGCAATTCTTTCTTGGAAGTCTTTATACGTTTTCAGAAAGTCTTTTAAGATAGTTTACGGAGAGGCATTCACTTTTCCCCAGAAATGAATGCACCGCCGCATACATAACTATGTTTTTTTTCTGGTGTATTCTGTTCAAGATATTTCGCAATGCCCTCTTGGATGTCTCTATTAGTTTTCACAGTGTGTCTTATTTTAGTTTACGGAGAGGCATTCACTTTACTCCAGAAATGAATGCATCGCCGCATAAAAAATTAATTTTCGTCTGTTTTCGGAGTATTCTGTTCAAGATGTTTCGCATTTCTTTCTTGGAAATCTTTATTAGTTTTCAGATATTTTCTTATTACAGCTTACGGAGAGACATTCACTTTTTCCAAGAAATGAATGCATCGCCGTATATATAATTTTTGTTTTTTTCGGAATGTTCTGCCGAAGATTTTTCGCAATTCTTTCTTCGATGTCTTTATTAGTTTTCAGAGTGTCTGTTATTATAGTTTACGGAGAAGCGTTCACTTTCGCCCAGAAATGAATGCACCGCCGCATATACAATTTTCGTCTTTTTTCGGAATATTCTGTCGAAGATGTTTCGCAATTCTTTCTTTGATGCATTTATCAGTTTTCAGAGATTCTCTTATTACAGTTTACGGAGAGGCATTCACTTTTTCCCAGAAATGATTGCACCGCCGCATATATAATTTATTTTCGTTTTTTTCAGTGTATTCTGTTCAAGATATTTTTCAATACGTTTTTGGATGCCTTTATGAATCTTCAGGGATTTTCTTAATATAGTTAACGGAGAGGCATTCACTTTTCCCCAGAAATGAATGCACCGTCGCATACATACTTATTTTTTGTCTTTTTTCTGGTGTATTCTGTACAAGATATTTCGCAAACCTTTCTTGGATGCCTTTATGAGATTTCAGAGAAACTCTTATTATAGTTTACGGAGAGGCATTCACTTTTGCCCAGAAATGAATGCACCACCGCATTCATAATTGTCGTCTTTTTTCAGAGTATTCTGTCGAAGATATTTCGCAATTCTTTCTTGGATGCATTTATGAGTTTTCAGAGATTTTCTTATTACGGCTTATGGAGAGGCATTCACTTTTCTCCAGAAATGAATGCATCGCCACATAAATAATTTTCGTCTGTTTTCTGAGTATTCTGTTCAAGATGTGTCGCAATTCTTTCTTGGATGTCTTTATACGTTTTCAGAGTGTCTGTTAAGATAATTTACGGAGAGGCTTTCACTTTTCTCCAGAAATGAGTGCACCGCCGCATACATAACTATTTTTTGTCTTTTTCTGGTGTATTCTGTTCAAGATATTTCGCAATGCATTCTGGGATGTCTCTATTAGTTTTCACATTGTGTCTTATTTTAGTTTACGGAGAGGTATTCACTTAACTCCAGAAATGAATTCATCGCCGCATGAAAAATTAATTTTCGTCTGTTTTCGGAGTATTCTGTTAGAGATGTTTCGCATTTCTTTCTTGGAAGTCTTTATTAGTTTTCAGAGTGTCTGTTATTATAGTTTACGGAGAAGCGTTCACTTTCGCCCAGAAATGAATGCACCGCAGCATATACAATTTTCGTCTTTTTTCGGAATATTCTGTCGAAGATGTTTCGCAATTCTTTCTTGGATGCATTTATGAGTTTTCAGAGATTTTCTTATTACGGCTTATGGAGAGGCATTCACTTTCCTCCAGAAATGAATGCATCGCCACATAAATAATTTTCGTCTGTTTTCTGAGTATTCTGTTCAAGATGTGTCGCAATTCTTTCTTGGATGTCTTTATACGTTTTCAGAGTGTCTCTTAAGATAGTTTACGGAGAGGCATTCACTTTTTCCCAGAAATGAATGCACCGCCGCATACATAACTATGTTTCGTCTTTTTCTGGTGTATTCTGTTCAAGATATTTCGCAATGCCCTCTTGGATGTCTCTATTTGTTTTCAAAGTGTGTCTTATTATAGTTTACAGAGAGGCATTCACTTTACTCCAGAAATGAATGTATCGCCGCATAAAAAGTTAATTTTCGTCTGTTTTCGGAGTATTCTGTTCAAGATGTTTCGCATTTCTTTGTTGGAAGTCTTTATTAGTTTTCAGTGTCTCTTATTATAGTTTACGGAGAGGCATTCACTTTTGCCAAGAAATGATTGCACCGTCTTATATATAATTTTCGTTTTTTTTTTGGAGTATTGTGTCGAAGATGTTTCGCAATTCTTTCTTGGGTGTCTTTATACGTTTTCAGAGTGTCTGTTATTATATTTTACGGAGAAGCATTCATTTTCGCCCAGAAATGAATGCACCGCCGCATATATAATTTTTGTCTGTTTTCTGAGTATTCTGTTCAAGATGTGTCGCAATTCTTTCTTGGATGTCTTTCTACGTTTTCAGAAAGTCTCTTAAGATAGTTTACGGAGAGGCATTCACTTTTCCCCAGAAATGAATGCACCGCCGCATACATAACTATGTTTTGTCTTTTTCTGGTGTATTCTGTTCAAGATATTTCGCAATGCCTTCTTGGATATCTCTGTTAATTTTCACAGTGTATCTTATTATAGTTTACGGAGATGCATTCACTTTATTCCAGAAATGAATGCATCGCCGCATAACAAATTAATTTTCGTCTGTTTTCTGAGTATTCTCTTCAAGATGTTTCGCATTTCTTTCTTGGAAGTCTTTATTAGTTTTCAGTGTCTCTTATTATAGTTTACGGAGAGGCATTCACTTTTGCCAAGAAATGAATGCATCGCCGTATATATAATTTTCGTTTTTTTCGGAATGTTCTGCCGAAGATTTTTCGCAATTCTTTCTTCGATGTCTTTAATAGTTTTTAGAGTGTCTGTTATTATATTTACGGGGAGGCATTCACTTTTGCCCAGAAATGAATGCACCGCCGCATTTATAATTTTCGTCTTTTTTCAGAGTATTCTGTCGAAGATATTTCGCAATTCTTTCTTGGATGCATTTATGAGTTTTCAGTGATTTTATTATTACGGCTTATGGAGAGGCATTCACTTTTTTCCAGAAATGAATGCATCGCCACATAAATAATTTTCGTCTGTTTTCTGAGTATTCTGTTCAAGATGTGTCGCTATTCTTTCTTGGATGTCTTTATACGTTTTCAGAGTGTCTGTTAAGATAGTTTACGGAGAGGCATTCACTTTTCTCCAGAAATGAATGTATCGCCGCATAAAAAGTTAATTTTCGTCTGTTTTCGGAGTATTCTGTTCAAGATGTTTCGCATTTCTTTGTTGGAAGTCTTTATTAGTTTTCAGTGTCTCTTATTATAGTTTACGGAGAGGCATTCACTTTTGCCAAGAAATGATTGCACCGTCGTATATATAATTTTCGTTTTTTTTTTTGGAGTATTGTGTCGAAGATGTTTCGCAATTCTTTTTTGGGTGTCTTTATACGTTTTCAGAGTGTCTGTTATTATATTTTACGGAGAAGCATTCATTTTCGCCCAGAAATGAATGCACCGCCGCATATATAATTTTTGTCTGTTTTCTGAGTATTCTGTTCAAGATGTGTCGCAATTCTTTCTTGGATGTCTTTATACGTTTTCAGAAAGTCTCTTAAGATAGTTTACGGAGAGGCATTCACTTTTCCCCAGAAATGAATGCACCGCCACGTACATAACTATTTTTTGTTTTTTTCTGGTGTATTCTGTTCAAGATATTTCGCAATGCATTCTTGGATGTATCTATTAGATTTCACATTGTGTGTTATTTTAGTTTACGGAGAGGCATTCACTTTATTCCAGAAATGAATGCATCGCCGCATAACAAATTAATTTTCGTCTGTTTTCTGAGTATTCTCTTCAAGATGTTTCGCATTTCTTTCTTGGAAGTCTTTATTAGTTTTCAGAGTGTCTCTTATTATAGTTTACGGTGAGGCATTCACTTTTGCCAAGAAATGATTGCACCACCGTATATATAATTTTCGTTTTTTTTCGGAATGTTCTGCCGAAGATTTTTCGCAATTCTTTCTTCGATGTCTTTATTAGTTTTCAGAGTGTCTGTTATTATAGTTTACGGAGAAGCATTCACTTTCGCCCAGAAATGAATGCACCGCCGAATATATAATTTTCGTCTTTTTTGAGAGTATTCTGTTGAAGATGTTTCGCAATTCTTTCTTGGATGCATTTATGAGTTTTCAGAGATTCTCTTATTACAGTTTACGGAGAGGCATTCACTTTTTCCCAGAAATGAATGCACCGCCGCATATATAATTTATTTTCGTTTTTTTTTCAGTGTATTCTGTTTAAGATGTTTTTCAATACGTTTTTGGATGCCTTTATGACTCTTCAGGGATTTTCTTAATATAGTTAACGGAGAGGCATTCACTTTTCACCAGAAATGAATGCACCGCCGCATACATAATTATTTTTTGTCTTTTTTCTGGTGTATTCTGTACAAGATATTTCGCAAACCTTTCTTGGATGCCTTTATGAGATTTCAGAGAATCTCTTATTATAGTTTACGGAGAGGCATTCACTTGCCTCCAGAAATGAATGCATCGCCACATAAATAATTTTCGTCTGTTTTCTGAGTATTCTGTTCAAGATGTGTCGCAATTCTTTCTTGGATGTCTTTATACGTTTTCAGAAAGTCTCTTAAGATAGTTTACGGAGAGGAATTAACTTTTTCCCAGAAATGAATGCACCGCCGCATATTAAATTTGCGTCTTTTTTCAGAGTATTCTGTCGAAGATGTTTCGCAATTCTTTCTTTGATGTCTTTATACGTTTTCAGAGTGTCTGTTAATATATTTTTCGGAGAGGCATTCACTTTCTCCCCAGAAATGAATGCACCGCCGCATACATAACTATGTTTTGTCTTTTTCTGGTGTATTCTGTTCAAGATATTTCGCAATGCCTTCTTGGATATCTCTATTAGTTTTCACAGTGTGTCTTATTATAGTTTACGGAGAGGCATTCACTTTACTCCAGAAATGAATGTATCGCCGCATAAAAAGTTAATTTTCGTCTGTTTTCGGAGTATTCTGTTCAAGATGTTTCGCATTTCTTTCTTGGAAGTCTTTATTAGTTTTCAGAGTGCCTCTTATTATAGTTTACGGCGAGGCATTTACTTTTGCCAAGAAACGATTGCACCGCCGTATATATAATTTTCGTTTTTTTCGGAATGTTCTGCCGAAGATTTTTCGCAATTCTTTCTTCGATGTCTTTATTAGTTTTCAGAGTGTCTGATATTATATTTTACGGAGAAGCATTCACTTTCGCCCAGAAATGAATGCACCGCCCAATATATAATTTTCGTCTTTTTTCGGAGTATTGTGTCGAAGATGTTTCGCAATTCTTTCTTGTGTGTCTTTATACGTTTTCAGAGTGTCTGTTATTATAGTTTACGGGGAAACATTCACTTTCGCCCAGAAATGAATGCACCGCCGCATATAAAATTTGCGTCTTTTTTCAGAGTATTCTGTCGAATATGTTTCGCAATTCTTTCTTTGATGTCTTTATACGTTTTCAGAGTGTCTGTTAATATATTTTTCGGAGAGGCATTCACTTTCTCCCCAGAAATGAATGCACCGCCGCATACATAACTATGTTTTGTCTTTTTCTGGTGTATTCTGTTCAAGATATTTCGCAATGCCTTCTTGGATATCTCTATTAGTTTTCACAGTGTGTCTTATTATAGTTTACGGAGAGGCATTCACTTTACTCCAGAAATGAATGTATCGCCGCATAAAAAGTTAATTTTCGTCTGTTTTCGGAGTATTCTGTTCAAGATGTTTCGCATTTCTTTCTTGGAAGTCTTTATTAGTTTTCAGAGTGCCTCTTATTATAGTTTACGGCGAGGCATTTACTTTTGCCAAGAAACGATTGCACCGCCGTATATATAATTTTCGTTTTTTTCGGAATGTTCTGCCGAAGATTTTTCGCAATTCTTTCTTCGATGTCTTTATTAGTTTTCAGAGTGTCTGATATTATATTTTACGGAGAAGCATTCACTTTCGCCCAGAAATGAATGCACCGCCCAATATATAATTTTCGTCTTTTTTCGGAGTATTGTGTCGAAGATGTTTCGCAATTCTTTCTTGTGTGTCTTTATACGTTTTCAGAGTGTCTGTTATTATAGTTTACGGGGAAACATTCACTTTCGCCCAGAAATGAATGCACCGCCGCATATAAAATTTGCGTCTTTTTTCAGAGTATTCTGTCGAATATGTTTCGCAATTTTTTCTTTGATGTCTTTATACGTTTTCAGAGTGTCTGTTAAGATATTTTTCGGAGAGGCATTCACTTTCTCCACAGAAATGAATGCACCGCCGCATACATAACTATGTTTTGTCTTTTTCTGGTGTATTCTGTTCAAAATATTTCGCAATGCCTTCTTGGATATCTCTATTAGTTTTCACAGTGTGTCTTATTATAGTTTACGGAGAGGCATTCACTTTACTCCAGAAATGAATGCATCGCCGCATAAAAAATTAATTTTCGTCTGTTTTCGGAGAATTCTGTTCAAGATGTTTCGCATTTCTTTCTTGGAAGTCTTTATTAGTTTTCAGAGTGTCTCTAATTATAGTTTACGGAGAGGCATTCACTTTTGCCAAGAAATGAATGCATCGCCGTATATATAATTTTCGTTTTTTTCGGAATGTTCTGCCGAAGATTTTCGCAATTTTTTCTTCGATGTCTTTAATAGTTTTTAGAGTGTCTGATATTATAGTTTACGGAGAAGCATTCACTTTCGCCCAGAAATGAATGCACCGCCGAATATATAATTTTCGTCTTTTTTCGGAGTATTGTGTCGAAGATGTTTCGCAATTCTTTCTTGGGTGTCTTTATACGTTTTCAGAGTGTCTGTTATTATAGTTTACGGGGAAGCATTCACTTTCGCCCAGAAATGAATGCACCGCCGCATATATAATTTTTGTCTTTTTTGAGAGTATTCTGTCGAAGATGTTTCGCAATTCTTTCTTGGATGCATTTATGAGTTTTCAGAGATTATCTTATTACAGTTTAAGGAGAGGCATTCACTTTACTCCAGAAATGAATGCACCGCCGCATACATAATTATATTTGTCTTTTTCCGGTGTATTCTGTTCAAAATATAACACAATACTTTCTTGGATGACTTTATGAGATTTCACAGACACGTATAGTTTACGGAGAGGCATTCACTTTTGCCGAAAAATGAATGCACCGCCGCATACATAATTATTTTTTGTCTTTTATCTGATGTATTCTGTACAAGATATTTCGCAAATCGTTCTTGGATGCCTTTATGAGATTTCAGAGAAACTCTTATTATAGTTTACGGAGAGGCATTCACTTTTGCCCAGAAATGAAGGCACCACCGCATTTATAATTATCGTCTTTTTTCAGAGTATTCTGTCGAAGATATTTCGCAATTCTTTCTTGGATGCATTTATGAGTTTTCAGAGATTTTCTTATTACGGCTTATGGAGAGGCATTCACTTTTCTCCAGAAATGAATGCATCGCCACATAAAAAATGTTCGTCTGTTTTCTGAGTATTCCGTTCAAGATGTGTCGCAATTCTTTCTTGGATGTCTTTATACGTTTTCAGAAAGTCTCTTAAGATAGTTTACGGAGACGCATTCACTTTTCCCCAGAAATGAATGCACCGCCGTATATATAATTTTCGTTTTTTTTCGGAATGTTCTGCCGAAGATTTTTCGCATTTCTTTCTTGGAAGTTTTTATTAGTTTTCAGAGTGTCTTTTATTATAGTTTACGGAGAGGCATTCACTTTTGCCCAGAAATGAATGCACCGCCGCATATTAAATTTGCGTCTTTTTTCAGAGTATTCTGTCGAATATGTTTCGCAATTCTTTCTTTGATGTCTTTATACGTTTTCAGAGTGTCTGTTAAGATATTTTTCGGAGAGGCATTCACTTTCTCCCCAGAAATGAATGCACCGCCGCATACATAACTATGTTTTGTCTTTTTCTGGTGTATTCTGTTCAAAATATTTCGCAATGCCTTCTTGGATATCTCTATTAGTTTTCACAGTGTGTCTTATTATAGTTTACGGAGAGGCATTCACTTTACTCCAGAAATGAATGCATCGCCGCATAAAAAATTAATTTTCGTCTGTTTTCGGAGAATTCTGTTCAAGATGTTTCGCATTTCTTTCTTGGAAGTCTTTATTAGTTTTCAGAGTGTCTCTAATTATAGTTTACGGAGAGGCATTCACTTTTGCCAAGAAATGAATGCATCGCCGTATATATAATTTTCGTTTTTTTCGGAATGTTCTGCCGAAGATTTTCGCAATTTTTTCTTC
Organism: Maratus michaelseni; assembly: GCA_963931845.1. Classification (NCBI taxonomy): domain Eukaryota; kingdom Metazoa; phylum Arthropoda; class Arachnida; order Araneae; family Salticidae; genus Maratus; species Maratus michaelseni. The sequence goes on along the minus strand of OZ007600.1, from coordinate 259,293,210 downwards.
GATGTCTTTAACAGTTTTTAGAGTGTCTGATATTATAGTTTACGGAGAAGCATTCACTTTCGCCAAGAAATGAATGCACCGCCGAATATATAATTTTCGTCTTTTTTCGGAGTATTGTGTCGAAGATGTTTCGCAATTCTTTCTTGGGTGTCTTTATACGTTTTCAGAGTGTCTATTATTATAGTTTACGGGGAAGCATTCACTTTCGCCCAGAAATGAATGCACCGCCGCATATATAATTTTTGTCTTTTTTGAGAGTATTCTGTCGAGGATGTTTCGCAATTCTTTCTTGGATGCATTTATGAGTTTTCAGAGATTATCTTATTACAGTTTAAGGAGAGACATTCACTTTACTCCAGAAATGAATGCACCGCCGCATACATAATTATATTTGTCTTTTTCCGGTGTATTCTGTTCAAAATATAACACAATACTTTCTTGGATGACTTTATGAGATTTCACAGACACGTATAGTTTACGGAGAGGCATTCACTTTTGCCGAAAAATGAATGCACCGCCGCATACATAATTATTTTTTGTCTTTTATCTGATGTATTCTGTACAAGATATTTCGCAAATCGTTCTTGGATGCCTTTATGAGATTTCAGAGAAACTCTTATTATAGTTTACGGAGAGGCATTCACTTTTGCCCAGAAATGAAGGCACCACCGCATTTATAATTATCGTCTTTTTGCAGAGTATTCTGTCGAAGATATTTCGCAATGCTTTCTTGGATGCATTTATGAGTTTTCAGAGATTTTCTTATTACGGCTTATGGAGAGGCATTCACTTTTCTCCAGAAATGAATGCATCGCCACATAAAAAATGTTCGTCTGTTTTCTGAGTATTCCGTTCAAGATGTGTCGCAATTCTTTCTTGGATGTCTTTATACGTTTTCAGAAAGTCTCTTAAGATAGTTTACGGAGACGCATTCACTTGCCTCCAGAAATGAATGCATCGCCACATAAATAATTTTCGTCTGTTTTCTGAGTATTCTGTTCAAGATGTGTCGCAATTCTTTCTTGGATGTCTTTATACGTTTTCAGAAAGTCTCTTAAGATAGTTTACGGAGAGGCATTCACTTTTTCCCAGAAATGAATGCACCGCCGCATATTAAATTTGCGTCTTTTTTCGGAGTATTGTGTCGAAGATGTTTCGCAATTCTTTCTTGTGTGTCTTTATACGTTTTCAGAGTGTCTGTTATTATAGTTTACGGGGAAACATTCACTTTCGCCCAGAAATGAATGCACCGCCGCATATTAAATTTGCGTCTTTTTTCAAAGTATGCTGTCGAATATGTTTCGCAATTCTTTCTTTGATGTCTTTATACGTTTTCAGAGTGTCTGTTAAGATATTTTTCGGAGAGGCATTCACTTTCTCCCCAGAAATGAATGCACCGCCGCATACATAACTATGTTTTGTCTTTTTCTGATGTATTCTGTTCAAAATATTTCGCAATGCCTTCTTGGATATCTCTATTAGTTTTCACAGTGTGTCTTATTATAGTTTACGGAGAGGCATTCACTTTACTCCAGAAATGAATGTATCGCCGCATAAAAAGTTAATTTTCGTCTGTTTTCGGAGTATTCTGTTCAAGATGTTTCGCATTTCTTTCTTGGAAGTCTTTATTAGTTTTCAGAGTGCCTCTTATTATAGTTTACGGCGAGGCATTTACTTTTGCCAAGAAACGATTGCACCGCCGTATATATAATTTTCGTTTTTTTCGGAATGTTCTGCCGAAGATTTTTCGCAATTCTTTCTTCGATGTCTTTATTAGTTTTCAGAGTGTCTGATATTATAGTTTACGGAGAAGCATTCACTTTCGCCCAGAAATGAATGCACCGCCCAATATATAATTTTCGTCTTTTTTTCGGAGTATTGTGTCGAAGATGTTTCGCAATTCTTTCTTGGGTGTCTTTATACGTTTTCAGAGTGTCTGTTATTATAGTTTACGGGGAAACATTCACTTTCGCCCAGAAATGAATGCACCGCCGCATATTAAATTTGCGTCTTTTTTCAGAGTATTCTGTCGAATATGTTTCGCAATTCTTTCTTTGATGTCTTTATACGTTTTCAGAGTGTCTGTTAAGATATTTTTCGGAGAGGCATTCACTTTCTCCCCAGAAATGAATGCACCGCCGCATACATAACTATGTTTTGTCTTTTTCTGGTGTATTCTGTTCAAAATATTTCGCAATGCCTTCTTGGATATCTCTATTAGTTTTCACAGTGTGTCTTATTATAGTTTACGGAGAGGCATTCACTTTACTCCAGAAATGAATGCATCGCCTCATAAAAAATTAATTTTCGTCTGTTTTCGGAGAATTCTGTTCAAGATGTTTCGCATTTCTTTCTTGGAAGTCTTTATTAGTTTTCAGAGTGTCTCTAATTATAGTTTACGGAGAGGCATTCACTTTTGCCAAGAAATGAATGCATCGCCGTATATATAATTTTCGTTTTTTTCGGAATGTTCTGCCGAAGATTTTCGCAATTTTTTCTTCGATGTCTTTAATAGTTTTTAGAGTGTCTGATATTATAGTTTACGGAGAAGCATTCACTTTCGCCCAGAAATGAATGCACCGCCGAATATATAATTTTCGTCTTTTTTCGGAGTATTGTGTCGATGATGTTTCGCAATTCTTTCTTGGGTGTCTTTATACGTTTTCAGAGTGTCTGTTATTATAGTTTACGGGGAAGCATTCACTTTCGCCCAGAAATGAATGCACCGCCGCATATATAATTTTTGTCTTTTTTGAGAGTATTCTGTCGAGGATGTTTCGCAATTCTTTCTTGGATGCATTTATGAGTTTTCAGAGATTATCTTATTACAGTTTAAGGAGAGACATTCACTTTACTCCAGAAATGAATGCACCGCCGCATACATAATTATATTTGTCTTTTTCCGGTGTATTCTGTTCAAAATATAACACAATACTTTCTTGGATGACTTTATGAGATTTCACAGACACGTATAGTTTACGGAGAGGCATTCACTTTTGCCGAAAAATGAATGCACCGCCGCATACATAATTATTTTTTGTCTTTTATCTGATGTATTCTGTACAAGATATTTCGCAAATCGTTCTTGGATGCCTTTATGAGATTTCAGAGAAACTCTTATTATAGTTTACGGAGAGGCATTCACTTTTGCCCAGAAATGAAGGCACCACCGCATTTATAATTATCGTCTTTTTTCAGAGTATTCTGTCGAAGATATTTCGCAATGCTTTCTTGGATGCATTTATGAGTTTTCAGAGATTTTCTTATTACGGCTTATGGAGAGGCATTCACTTTTCTCCAGAAATGAATGCATCGCCACATAAAAAATGTTCGTCTGTTTTCTGAGTATTCCGTTCAAGATGTGTCGCAATTCTTTCTTGGATGTCTTTATACGTTTTCAGAAAGTCTCTTAAGATAGTTTACGGAGACGCATTCACTTTTCCCCAGAAATGAATGCACCGCCGTATATATAATTTTCGTTTTTTTTCGGAATGTTCTGCCGAAGATTTTTCGCATTTCTTTCTTGGAAGTTTTTATTAGTTTTCAGAGTGTCTCTTATTATAGTTTACGGAGAGGCATTCACTTTTGCCGAGAAATGAATGCACCGCCGCATATTAAATTTGCGTCTTTTTTCAGAGTATTCTGTCGAAGATGTTTCGCAATTCTTTCTTTGATGTCTTTATACGTTTTCAGAGTGTTTGTTAATATATTTTTCGGAGAGGCATTCACTTTCTCCCCAGAAATGAATGCACCGCCGCATACATAACTATGTTTTGTCTTTTTCTGGTGTATTCTGTTCAAGATATTTCGCAATGCCTTCTTGGATATCTCTATTAGTTTTCACAGTATGTCTTATTATAGTTTACGGAGAGGCATTCACTTTACTCCAGAAATGAATGTATCGCCGCATAAAAAGTTAATTTTCGTCTGTTTTCGGAGTATTCTGTTCAAGATGTTTCGCATTTCTTTCTTGGAAGTCTTTATTAGTTTTCAGAGTGCCTCTTATTATAGTTTACGGAGAGGCATTCACTTTACTCCAGAAATGAATGTATCGCCGCATAAAAAGTTAATTTTCGTCTGTTTTCGGAGTATTCTGTTCAAGATGTTTCGCATTTCTTTCTTGGAAGTCTTTATTAGTTTTCAGAGTGCCTCTTATTATAGTTTACGGCGAGGCATTTACTTTTGCCAAGAAACGATTGCACCGCCGTATATATAATTTTCGTTTTTTTCGGAATGTTCTGCCGAAGATTTTTCGCAATTCTTTCTTCGATGTCTTTATTAGTTTTCAGAGTGTCTGATATTATACTTTACGGAGAAGCATTCACTTTCGCCCAGAAATGAATGCACCGCCCAATATATAATTTTCGTCTTTTTTCGGAGTATTGTGTCGAAGATGTTTCGCAATTCTTTCTTGGGTGTCTTTATACGTTTTCAGAGTGTCTGTTATTATAGTTTACGGGGAAACATTCACTTTCGCCCAGAAATGAATGCACCGCCGCATATTAAATTTGCGTCTTTTTTCAGAGTATTCTGTCGAATATGTTTCGCAATTCTTTCTTTGATGTCTTTATACGTTTTCAGAGTGTCTGTTAAGATATTTTTCGGAGAGGCATTCACTTTCTCCCCAGAAATGAATGCACCGCCGCATACATAACTATGTTTTGTCTTTTTCTGGTGTACTCTGTTCAAAATATTTCGCAATGCCTTCTTGGATATCTCTATTAGTTTTCACAGTGTGTCTTATTATAGTTTACGGAGAGGCATTCACTTTACTCCAGAAATGAATGCATCGCCGCATAAGAAATTAATTTTCGTCTGTTTTCGGAGAATTCTGTTCAAGATGTTTCGCATTTCTTTCTTGGAAGTCTTTATTAGTTTTCAGAGTGTCTCTTATACGGAGAGGCATTCACTTTTGCCAAGAAATGAATGCATCGCCGTATATATAATTTTCGTTTTTTTCGGAATGTTCTGCCGAAGATTTTCGCAATTCTTTCTTCGATGTCTTTAATAGTTTTTAGAGTGTCTGTTATTATATTTTTCGGCGAGGCATTCACTTTTTCCCTGAAATGAATGCACTGCCGCATATATAATTTATTTTCGTTTTTTTCAGTGTTCAAGATGTTTTTCAATACGTTTTTGGATGCCTGTATGACTCTTCAGGGATTTTCTTCATATAGTTAACGGAGAGGCATTCACTTTTCCCCAGAAATGAATGCACCGCCGCATACATAATTATTTTTTGTCTTTTATCTGATGTATTCTGTACAAGTTATTTCGCAAATCGTTCTTGGATGCCTTTATGAGGTTTCAGAGAAACTCTTATTATTGTTTACGGAGAGGCATTCACTTTTGCCCAGAAATGAATGCACCGCAGCATTTATAATTTTCGTCTTTTTTCAGAGTATTCTGTCGAAGATATTTCGCAATTCTTTCTTGGATGCATTTATGAGTTTTCAGAGATTTTCTAATTACGGCTTATGGAGAGGCATTCACTTTTCTCCAGAAATGAATGCATCGCCACATAAAAAATTTTCGTCTGTTTTCTGAGTATTCGGTTCAAGATGTGTCGCAATTCTTTCTCTGATGTCTTTATACGTTTTCAGAAAGTCTCTTAAGATAGTTTACGGAGAAGCATTCACTTTTCTCCAGAAATGAATGCACCGCCGCATACATAACTATTTTTTGTCTTTTTCTGGTGTATTCTGTTCAAGATATTTCGCAATGCATTCTTGGATGTCTCTATTAGTTTTCACATTGTGTCTTATTTTAGTTTACTGAGAGGCATTTACTTTACTCCAGAATTGACTGCATCGCCGCATAAAAAATTAATTTGCGCCTTTTTTCAGAGTATTCTGTCGAAGATGTTTCGCAATTATATCTTTGATGTCTTTATACGTTTTCAGAGTGTCTGTTAAGATATTTTTCGGAGAGGCATTCACTTTCTCCCCAGAAATGAATGCACCGCCGCATACATAACTATGCTTTGTCTCTTTCTGGTGTATTCTGTTCAAGATATTTCGCAATGCCTTCTTGGATATCTCTATTAGTTTTCATAGTGTGTCTTATTATAGTTTACGGAGAGGCATTCACTTTACTCCAGAAATGACTGTATCGCCGCATAAAAAGTTAATTTTCGTCTGTTTTCGGAGTATTCTGTTCAAGATGTTTCGCATTTCTTTCTTGGAAGTCCTTATTAGTTTTCAGAGTGTCTCTTATTATAGTTTACGGTGAGGCATTCACTTTTGCCAAGAAATGATTGCACCGCCGTATATAAAATTTTAGTTTTTTTCGGAATGTTCTGCCGAAGACTTTTCGCTATTCTTTCTTCGATGTCTTTATTGGTTTTCAGAGTGTCTGTTCTTATAGTTTACGGAGAAGCATTCATTTTCGCCCAGAAATGAATGCACCGCCGCATATATAATTTTTGTCTTTTTTGAGAGTATGCTGTCGAAGATGTTTCGCAATTCTTTCTTGGATGCATTTATGAGTTTTCAGAGATTTTCTTATTACGGCATATGGAGAGGAATTCACTTTTCTCCAGAAATGAATGCATCGCCACATAAATAATTTTCGTCTGTTTTCTGAGTATTCTGTTCAAGATGTGTCGCAATTCTTTCTTGGATGTCTTTATACGTTTTCAGAGTGTCTGTTATTATAGTTTACGGAGAAGCATTCATTTTCGCCCAGAAATGAATGCACCGCCGCATATATAATTTATTTTTGTTTTTTTCATTGTATTCTGTTCAAGATGTTTTTCAATACGTTTTTGGATGCCTTTATGACTCTTCAGGGATTTTCTTAATATAGTTAACGGAGAGGCATTCACTTTTCCCCAGAAATGAATGCACCGCCGCATACATAATTATTTTTGTCTTTTTCTGGTGTATTCTGTTCAAAATATTACACAATAATTTCTTGGATGACTTTATGAGATTTCACAGACACTTATTATAGTTTACCGAGAGGCATTCACTTTTGCCGAGAAATGAATGCACCGCCGCATATTAAATTTGCGTCTTTTTTCAGAGTATTCTGTCGAATATGTTTCGCAATTCTTTCTTTGATGTCTTTATACGTTTTCAGAGTGTCTGTTAAGGTATTTTTCGGAGAGGCATTCACTTTTCCCCAGAAATGAATGCACCGCCACATACATAACTATGGTTTGTCTTTTTCTGCTGTATTCTGTTCAAGATATTTCGCAATGCCTTCTTGGATATCTCTATTAGTTTTCACAGTGTGTCTTATTATAGTTTACGGAGAGGCATTCACTTTACTCCAGAAATGAATGCATCGCCGCATAAAAAATTAATTTTCGTCTGTTTTCGGAGTATTCTGTTCAAGATGTTTCGCATTTCTTTCTTGGAAGTCTTTATTAGTTTTCAGAGTGTCTCTTATTATAGTTTACGGTGAGGCATTCACTTTTGCCAAGAAATGATTGCACCGCCGTATATAAAATTTTAGTTTTTTTCGGAATGTTCTGCCGAAGATTTTTCGCAATTCTTTCTTCGATGTCTTTATTAGTTTTCAGAGTGTCTGTTCTTATAGTTTACGGAGAAGCATTCATTTTCGCCCAGAAATGAATGCACCGCCGCATATATAATTTTTGTCTTTTTTGAGAGTATGCTGTCGAAGATGTTTCGCAATTCTTTCTTGGATGCATTTATGAGTTTTCAGAGATTTTCTTATTACGGCATATGGAGAGGAATTCACTTTTCGCCAGAAATGAATGCATCGCCACATAAATAATTTTCGTCTGTTTTCTGAGTATTCTGTTCAAGATGTGTCGCAATTCTTTCTTGGATGTCTTTATACGTTTTCAGAGTGTCTGTTATTATAGTTTACGGAGAAGCATTCATTTTCGCCCACAAATGAATGCACCGCCGCATATATAATTTATTTTTGTTTTTTTCATTGTATTCTGTTCAAGATGTTTTTCAATACGTTTTTGGATGCCTTTATGACTCTTCAGGGATTTTCTTAATATAGTTAACGGAGAGGCATTCACTTTTCCCCAGAAATGAATGCACCGCCGCATACATAATTATTTTTGTCTTTTTCTGGTGTATTCTGTTCAAAATATTACACAATAATTTCTTGGATGACTTTATGAGATTTCACAGACACTTATTATAGTTTACCGAGAGGCATTCACTTTTGCCGAGAAATGAATGCACCGCCGCATATTAAATTTGCGTCTTTTTTCAGAGTATTCTGTCGAATATGTTTCGCAATTCTTTCTTTGATGTCTTTATACGTTTTCAGAGTGTCTGTTAAGGTATTTTTCGGAGAGGCATTCACTTTTCCCCAGAAATGAATGCACCGCCACATACATAACTATGGTTTGTCTTTTTCTGCTGTATTCTGTTCAAGATATTTCGCAATGCCTTCTTGGATATCTCTATTAGTTTTCACAGTGTGTCTTATTATAGTTTACGGAGAGGCATTCACTTTACTCCAGAAATGAATGCATCGCCGCATAAAAAATTAATTTTCGTCTGTTTTCGGAGTATTCTGTTCAAGATGTTTCGCATTTCTTTCTTGGAAGTCTTTATTAGTTTTCAGAGTGTCTCTTATTATAGTTTACGGTGAGGCATTCACTTTTGCCAAGAAATGATTGCACCGCCGTATATAAAATTTTAGTTTTTTTCGGAATGTTCTGCCGAAGATTTTTCGCAATTCTTTCTTCGATGTCTTTATTAGTTTTCAGAGTGTCTGTTCTTATAGTTTACGGAGAAGCATTTATTTTCGCCCAGAAATGAATGCACCGCCGCATATATAATTTTTGTCTTTTTTGAGAGTATGCTGTCGAAGATGTTTCGCAATTCTTTCTTGGATGCATTTATGAGTTTTCAGAGATTTTCTTATTACGGCATATGGAGAGGAATTCACTTTTCTCCAGAAATGAATGCATCGCCACATAAATAATTTTCGTCTGTTTTCTGAGTATTCTGTTCAAGATGTGTCGCAATTCTTTCTTGGATGTCTTTATACGTTTTCAGAGTGTCTGTTATTATAGTTTACGGAGAAGCATTCATTTTCGCCCAGAAATGAATGCACCGCCGCATATATAATTTATTTTTGTTTTTTTCATTGTATTCTGTTCAAGATGTTTTTCAATACGTTTTTGGATGCCTTTATGACTCTTCAGGGATTTTCTTAATATAGTTAACGGAGAGGCATTCACTTTTCCCCAGAAATGAATGCACCGCCGCATACATAATTATTTTTGTCTTTTTCTGGTGTATTCTGTTCAAAATATTACACAATAATTTCTTGGATGACTTTATGAGATTTCACAGACACTTATTATAGTTTACCGAGAGGCATTCAATTTTGCCGAGAAATGAATGCACCGCCGCATATTAAATTTGCGTCTTTTTTCAGAGTATTCTGTCGAATATGTTTCGCAATTCTTTCTTTGATGTCTTTATACGTTTTCAGAGTGTCTGTTAAGGTATTTTTCGGAGAGGCATTCACTTTTCCCCAGAAATGAATGCACCGCCACATACATAACTATGGTTTGCCTTTTTCTGCTGTATTCTGTTCAAGATATTTCGCAATGCCTTCTTGGATATCTCTATTAGTTTTCACAGTGTGTCTTATTATAGTTTACGGAGAGGCATTCACTTTACTCCAGAAATGAATGCATCGCCGCATAAAAAATTAATTTTCGTCTGTTTTCGGAGTATTCTGTTCAAGATGTTTCGCATTTCTTTCTTGGAAGTCTTTATTAGTTTTCAGAGTGTCTCTTATTATAGTTTACGGTGAGGCATTCACTTTTGCCAAGAAATGATTGCACCGCCGTATATAAAATTTTAGTTTTTTTCGGAATGTTCTGCCGAAGATTTTTCGCAATTCTTTCTTCGATGTCTTTATTAGTTTTCAGAGTGTCTGTTCTTATAGTTTACGGAGAAGCATTTATTTTCGCCCAGAAATGAATGCACCGCCGCATATATAATTTTTGTCTTTTTTGAGAGTATGCTGTCGAAGATGTTTCGCAATTCTTTCTTGGATGCATTTATGAGTTTTCAGAGATTTTCTTATTACGGCATATGGAGAGGAATTCACTTTTCTCCAGAAATGAATGCATCGCCACATAAATAATTTTCGTCTGTTTTCTGAGTATTCTGTTCAAGATGTGTCGCAATTCTTTCTTGGATGTCTTTATACGTTTTCAGAGTGTCTGTTATTATAGTTTACGGAGAAGCATTCATTTTCGCCCAGAAATGAATGCACCGCCGCATATATAATTTATTTTTGTTTTTTTCATTGTATTCTGTTCAAGATGTTTTTCAATACGTTTTTGGATGCCTTTATGACTCTTCAGGGATTTTCTTAATATAGTTAACGGAGAGGCATTCACTTTTCCCCAGAAATGAATGCACCGCCGCATACATAATTATTTTTGTCTTTTTCTGGTGTATTCTGTTCAAAATATTACACAATAATTTCTTGGATGACTTTATGAGATTTCTCAGACACTTATTATAGTTTACCGAGAGGCATTCACTTTTGCCCAGAAATGAATGCACCGCCGCATATTAAATTTGCGTCTTTTTTCAGAGTATTCTGTCGAATATGTTTCGCAATTCTTTCTTTGATGTCTTTATACGTTTTCAGAGTGTCTGTTAAGGTATTTTTCGGAGAGGCATTCACTTTTCCCCAGAAATGAATGCACCGCCACATACATAACTATGGTTTGTCTTTTTCTGCTGTATTCTGTTCAAGATATTTCGCAATGCCTTCTTGGATATCTCTATTAGTTTTCACAGTGTGTCTTATTATAGTTTACGGAGAGGCATTCACTTTACTCCAGAAATGAATGCATCGCCGCATAAAAAATTAATTTTCGTCTGTTTTCGGAGTATTCTGTTCAAGATGTTTCGCATTTCTTTCTTGGAAGTCTTTATTAGTTTTCAGAGTGTCTCTTATTATAGTTTACGGTGAGGCATTCACTTTTGCCAAGAAATGATTGCACCGCCGTATATAAAATTTTAGTTTTTTTCGGAATGTTCTGCCGAAGATTTTTCGCAATTCTTTCTTCGATGTCTTTATTAGTTTTCAGAGTGTCTGTTCTTATAGTTTACGGAGAAGCATTTATTTTCGCCCAGAAATGAATGCACCGCCGCATATATAATTTTTGTCTTTTTTGAGAGTATGCTGTCGAAGATGTTTCGCAATTCTTTCTTGGATGCATTTATGAGTTTTCAGAGATTTTCTTATTACGGCATATGGAGAGGAATTCACTTTTCTCCAGAAATGAATGCATCGCCACATAAATAATTTTCGTCTGTTTTCAGAGTATTCTGTTCAAGATGTGTCGCAATTCTTTCTTGGATGTCTTTATACGTTTTCAGAGTGTCTGTTATTATAGTTTACGGAGAAGCATTCATTTTCGCCCAGAAATGAATGCACCGCCGCATATATAATTTATTTTTGTTTTTTTCATTGTATTCTGTTCAAGATGTTTTTCAATACGTTTTTGGATGCCTTTATGACTCTTCAGGGATTTTCTTAATATAGTTAACGGAGAGGCATTCACTTTTCCCCAGAAATGAATGCACCGCCGCATACATAATTATTTTTGTCTTTTTCTGGTGTATTCTGTTCAAAATATTACACAATAATTTCTTGGATGACTTTATGAGATTTCACAGACACTTATTATAGTTTACCGAGAGGCATTCAATTTTGCCGAGAAATGAATGCACCGCCGCATATTAAATTTGCGTCTTTTTTCAGAGTATTCTGTCGAATATGTTTCGCAATTCTTTCTTTGATGTCTTTATACGTTTTCAGAGTGTCTGTTAAGGTATTTTTCGGAGAGGCATTCACTTTTCCCCAGAAATGAATGCACCGCCACATACATAACTATGGTTTGCCTTTTTCTGCTGTATTCTGTTCAAGATATTTCGCAATGCCTTCTTGGATATCTCTATTAGTTTTCACAGTGTGTCTTATTATAGTTTACGGAGAGGCATTCACTTTACTCCAGAAATGAATGCATCGCCGCATAAAAAATTAATTTTCGTCTGTTTTCGGAGTATTCTGTTCAAGATGTTTCGCATTTCTTTCTTGGAAGTCTTTATTAGTTTTCAGAGTGTCTCTTATTATAGTTTACGGTGAGGCATTCACTTTTGCCAAGAAATGATTGCACCGCCGTATATAAAATTTTAGTTTTTTTCGGAATGTTCTGCCGAAGATTTTTCGCAATTCTTTCTTCGATGTCTTTATTAGTTTTCAGAGTGTCTGTTCTTATAGTTTACGGAGAAGCATTTATTTTCGCCCAGAAATGAATGCACCGCCGCATATATAATTTTTGTCTTTTTTGAGAGTATGCTGTCGAAGATGTTTCGCAATTCTTTCTTGGATGCATTTATGAGTTTTCAGAGATTTTCTTATTACGGCATATGGAGAGGAATTCACTTTTCTCCAGAAATGAATGCATCGCCACATAAATAATTTTCGTCTGTTTTCTGAGTATTCTGTTCAAGATGTGTCGCAATTCTTTCTTGGATGTCTTTATACGTTTTCAGAGTGTCTGTTATTATAGTTTACGGAGAAGCATTCATTTTCGCCCAGAAATGAATGCACCGCCGGATATATAATTTATTTTTGTTTTTTTCATTGTATTCTGTTCAAGATGTTTTTCAATACGTTTTTGGATGCCTTTATGACTCTTCAGGGATTTTCTTAATATAGTTAACGGAGAGGCATTCACTTTTCCCCAGAAATGAATGCACCGCCGCATACATAATTATTTTTGTCTTTTTCTGGTGTATTCTGTTCAAAATATTACACAATAATTTCTTGGATGGCTTTATGAGATTTCTCAGACACTTATTATAGTTTACCGAGAGGCATTCACTTTTGCCCAGAAATGAATGCACCGCCGCATATTAAATTTGCGTCTTTTTTCAGAGTATTCTGTCGAATATGTTTCGCAATTCTTTCTTTGATGTCTTTATATGTTTTCAGAGTGTCTGTTAAGATATTTTTCGGAGAGGCATTCACTTTTCCCCAGAAATGAATGCACCGCCACATACATAACTATGGTTTGTCTTTTTCTGCTGTATTCTGTTCAAGATATTTCGCAATGCCTTCTTGGATATCTCTATTAGTTTTCACAGTGTGTCTTATTATAGTTTACGGAGAGGCATTCACTTTACTCCAGAAATGAATGCATCGCCGCATAAAAAATTAATTTTCGTCTGTTTTCGGAGTATTCTGTTCAAGATGTTTCGCATTTCTTTCTTGGAAGTCTTTATTAGTTTTCAGAGTGTCTCTTATTATAGTTCACGGAGAGGCATTCACTTTTGCCAAGAAATGAATGCATCGCCGTATATATAATTTTCCTTTTTTTCGGAATGTTCTGCCGAAGATTTTTCGCAATTCTTTCTTCGATGTCTTTAATAGTTTTTAGAGTGTCTGTTATTATACTTACGGAGAGGCATTCACTTTTTCCCTGAAATGAATGCACTGCCGCATATTAAATTTGTGTCTTTTATCAGAGTATTCTGTTGAAGATGTTTCGCAATTCTTTCTTTGATGTCTTTATACGTTTTCAGAGTGTCTGTTAAGATAGTTTACGGAGGGGCATTCACTGTTTCCCAGAAATGAATGCATCGCCGCATATATAAATTATTTTCGTTATTTTCAGTGTATTCTGTTCAAGATGTTTTTCAATACGTTTTTGGATGCCTTTATGACTCTTCAGGGATTTTCTTAATATAGTTAACGGAGAGGCATTCACTTTTTCCCAGAAATGAATGCACCGCCGCATATATAAATTATTTTCTTTATTTTCAGTGTATTCTGTTCAAGATATTTTTCAATACGTTTTTGGATGCCTTTATGACTCTTCAGGGATTTTCTTAATATAGTTAACGGAGACGCATTCACTTTTCTCCAGAAATGAATGCATCGCCACATAAATAATTTTCGTCTGTTTTCTGAGTATTCTGTTCAAGATGTGTCGCAATTCTTTCTTGGATGTCTTTATACGTTTTCAGAGTGTCTGTTAAGATAGTTTACGGAGAGGCATTCACTTTTCTCCAGAAATGAATGCTCCGCCGCATACATAACTATTTTTTGTCTTTTTCTGGTGTATTCTGTTCAAGATATTTCGCAATGCATTCTTGGATGTCTCTATTAGTTTTCACATTGTGTCTTATTTAATTTACAGAGAGGTATTCACTTTACTCCAGAAATGAATGCATCGCCGCATAAAAAATTAATTTTCGTCTGTTTTCGGAGTATTCTGTTAGAAATGTTTCGCATTTCTTTCTTGGAAGTCTTTATTAGTTTTCAGAGTGTCTCTTATTATAGTTTACGGCGAGGCATTCACTTTTGCCAAGAAATGATTGCACCGCCGTATATATAATTTTCGTTTTTTTCAGAATGTTCTGCCGAAGATTTTTCGCTATTCTTTCTTCGATGTCTTTATTAGTTTTCAGAGTGTCTGATATTATAGTTAACGGAGAAGCATTCACTTTCGCCCAAAAATGAATGCACCGCCGAATATATAATTTTCGTCTTTTTTCGGAGTATTGTGTAGAAGATGTTCCGCAATTCTTTCTTGGGTGTCTTTATACGTGTTCAGAGTGTCTGTTATTATAGTTTACGGGGAAGCATTCACTTTCGCCCAGAAATGAATGACCGCCGCATATTAAATTTGCGTCTTTTTTCAGAGTATTCTGTCGAATATGTTTCGCAATTCTTTCTTTGATGTCTTTATACGTTTTCAGAGTGTCTGTTAAGATATTTTTCGGAGAGGCATTCACTTTTCTCCAGAAATGAATGCTCCGCCGCATACATAACTATTTTTTGTCTTTTTCTGGTGTATTCTGTTCAAGATATTTCGCAATGCATTCTTGGATGTATCTATTAGATTTCACATTGTGTGTTATTTTAGTTTACGGAGAGGCATTCACTTTATTCCAGAAATGAATGCATCGCCGCATAACAAATTAATTTTCGTCTGTTTTCTGAGTATTCTCTTCAAGATGTTTCGCATTTCTTTCTTGGAAGTCTTTATTAGTTTTCAGAGTGTCTCTTATTATAGTTTACGGTGAGGCATTCACTTTTGCCAAGAAATGATTGCACCACCGTATATATAATTTTCGTTTTTTTTCGGAATGTTCTGCCGAAGATTTTTCGCAATTCTTTCTTCGATGTCTTTATTAGTTTTCAGAGTGTCTGTTATTATAGTTTACGGAGAAGCATTCACTTTCGCCCAGAAATGAATGCACCGCCGAATATATAATTTTCGTCTTTTTTGAGAGTATTCTGTTGAAGATGTTTCGCAATTCTTTCTTGGATGCATTTATGAGTTTTCAGAGATTCTCTTATTACAGTTTACGGAGAGGCATTCACTTTTTCCCAGAAATGAATGCACCGCCGCATATATAATTTATTTTCGTTTTTTTTTCAGTGTATTCTGTTTAAGATGTTTTTCAATACGTTTTTGGATGCCTTTATGACTCTTCAGGGATTTTCTTAATATAGTTAACGGAGAGGCATTCACTTTTCACCAGAAATGAATGCACCGCCGCATACATAATTATATTTGTCTTTTTCCGGTGTATTCTGTTCAAAATATAACACAATACTTTCTTGGATGACTTTATGAGATTTCACAGACACGTATAGTTTACGGAGAGGCATTCACTTTTGCCGAAAAATGAATGCACCGCCGCATACATAATTATTTTTTGTCTTTTTTCTGGTGTATTCTGTACAAGATATTTCGCAAACCTTTCTTGGATGCCTTTATGAGATTTCAGAGAATCTCTTATTATAGTTTACGGAGAGGCATTCACTTGCCTCCAGAAATGAATGCATCGCCACATAAATAATTTTCGTCTGTTTTCTGAGTATTCTGTTCAAGATGTGTCGCAATTCTTTCTTGGATGTCTTTATACGTTTTCAGAAAGTCTCTTAAGATAGTTTACGGAGAGGAATTAACTTTTTCCCAGAAATGAATGCACCGCCGCATATTAAATTTGCGTCTTTTTTCAGAGTATTCTGTCGAAGATGTTTCGCAATTCTTTCTTTGATGTCTTTATACGTTTTCAGAGTGTCTGTTAATATATTTTTCGGAGAGGCATTCACTTTCTCCCCAGAAATGAATGCACCGCCGCATACATAACTATGTTTTGTCTTTTTCTGGTGTATTCTGTTCAAGATATTTCGCAATGCCTTCTTGGATATCTCTATTAGTTTTCACAGTGTGTCTTATTATAGTTTACGGAGAGGCATTCACTTTACTCCAGAAATGAATGTATCGCCGCATAAAAAGTTAATTTTCGTCTGTTTTCGGAGTATTCTGTTCAAGATGTTTCGCATTTCTTTCTTGGAAGTCTTTATTAGTTTTCAGAGTGCCTCTTATTATAGTTTACGGCGAGGCATTTACTTTTGCCAAGAAACGATTGCACCGCCGTATATATAATTTTCGTTTTTTTCGGAATGTTCTGCCGAAGATTTTTCGCAATTCTTTCTTCGATGTCTTTATTAGTTTTCAGAGTGTCTGATATTATATTTTACGGAGAAGCATTCACTTTCGCCCAGAAATGAATGCACCGCCCAATATATAATTTTCGTCTTTTTTCGGAGTATTGTGTCGAAGATGTTTCGCAATTCTTTCTTGTGTGTCTTTATACGTTTTCAGAGTGTCTGTTATTATAGTTTACGGGGAAACATTCACTTTCGCCCAGAAATGAATGCACCGCCGCATATAAAATTTGCGTCTTTTTTCAGAGTATTCTGTCGAATATGTTTCGCAATTCTTTCTTTGATGTCTTTATACGTTTTCAGAGTGTCTGTTAATATATTTTTCGGAGAGGCATTCACTTTCTCCCCAGAAATGAATGCACCGCCGCATACATAACTATGTTTTGTCTTTTTCTGGTGTATTCTGTTCAAGATATTTCGCAATGCCTTCTTGGATATCTCTATTAGTTTTCACAGTGTGTCTTATTATAGTTTACGGAGAGGCATTCACTTTACTCCAGAAATGAATGTATCGCCGCATAAAAAGTTAATTTTCGTCTGTTTTCGGAGTATTCTGTTCAAGATGTTTCGCATTTCTTTCTTGGAAGTCTTTATTAGTTTTCAGAGTGCCTCTTATTATAGTTTACGGCGAGGCATTTACTTTTGCCAAGAAACGATTGCACCGCCGTATATATAATTTTCGTTTTTTTCGGAATGTTCTGCCGAAGATTTTTCGCAATTCTTTCTTCGATGTCTTTATTAGTTTTCAGAGTGTCTGATATTATATTTTACGGAGAAGCATTCACTTTCGCCCAGAAATGAATGCACCGCCCAATATATAATTTTCGTCTTTTTTCGGAGTATTGTGTCGAAGATGTTTCGCAATTCTTTCTTGTGTGTCTTTATACGTTTTCAGAGTGTCTGTTATTATAGTTTACGGGGAAACATTCACTTTCGCCCAGAAATGAATGCACCGCCGCATATAAAATTTGCGTCTTTTTTCAGAGTATTCTGTCGAATATGTTTCGCAATTTTTTCTTTGATGTCTTTATACGTTTTCAGAGTGTCTGTTAAGATATTTTTCGGAGAGGCATTCACTTTCTCCCCAGAAATGAATGCACCGCCGCATACATAACTATGTTTTGTCTTTTTCTGGTGTATTCTGTTCAAAATATTTCGCAATGCCTTCTTGGATATCTCTATTAGTTTTCACAGTGTGTCTTATTATAGTTTACGGAGAGGCATTCACTTTACTCCAGAAATGAATGCATCGCCGCATAAAAAATTAATTTTCGTCTGTTTTCGGAGAATTCTGTTCAAGATGTTTCGCATTTCTTTCTTGGAAGTCTTTATTAGTTTTCAGAGTGTCTCTAATTATAGTTTACGGAGAGGCATTCACTTTTGCCAAGAAATGAATGCATCGCCGTATATATAATTTTCGTTTTTTTCGGAATGTTCTGCCGAAGATTTTCGCAATTTTTTCTTCGATGTCTTTAATAGTTTTTAGAGTGTCTGATATTATAGTTTACGGAGAAGCATTCACTTTCGCCCAGAAATGAATGCACCGCCGAATATATAATTTTCGTCTTTTTTCGGAGTATTGTGTCGAAGATGTTTCGCAATTCTTTCTTGGGTGTCTTTATACGTTTTCAGAGTGTCTGTTATTATAGTTTACGGGGAAGCATTCACTTTCGCCCAGAAATGAATGCACCGCCGCATATATAATTTTTGTCTTTTTTGAGAGTATTCTGTCGAAGATGTTTCGCAATTCTTTCTTGGATGCATTTATGAGTTTTCAGAGATTATCTTATTACAGTTTAAGGAGAGGCATTCACTTTACTCCAGAAATGAATGCACCGCCGCATACATAATTATATTTGTCTTTTTCCGGTGTATTCTGTTCAAAATATAACACAATACTTTCTTGGATGACTTTATGAGATTTCACAGACACGTATAGTTTACGGAGAGGCATTCACTTTTGCCGAAAAATGAATGCACCGCCGCATACATAATTATTTTTTGTCTTTTATCTGATGTATTCTGTACAAGATATTTCGCAAATCGTTCTTGGATGCCTTTATGAGATTTCAGAGAAACTCTTATTATAGTTTACGGAGAGGCATTCACTTTTGCCCAGAAATGAAGGCACCACCGCATTTATAATTATCGTCTTTTTTCAGAGTATTCTGTCGAAGATATTTCGCAATTCTTTCTTGGATGCATTTATGAGTTTTCAGAGATTTTCTTATTACGGCTTATGGAGAGGCATTCACTTTTCTCCAGAAATGAATGCATCGCCACATAAAAAATGTTCGTCTGTTTTCTGAGTATTCCGTTCAAGATGTGTCGCAATTCTTTCTTGGATGTCTTTATACGTTTTCAGAAAGTCTCTTAAGATAGTTTACGGAGACGCATTCACTTTTCCCCAGAAATGAATGCACCGCCGTATATATAATTTTCGTTTTTTTTCGGAATGTTCTGCCGAAGATTTTTCGCATTTCTTTCTTGGAAGTTTTTATTAGTTTTCAGAGTGTCTTTTATTATAGTTTACGGAGAGGCATTCACTTTTGCCGAGAAATGAATGCACCGCCGCATATTAAATTTGCGTCTTTTTTCAGAGTATTCTGTCGAAGATGTTTCGCAATTCTTTCTTTGATGTCTTTATACGTTTTCAGAGTGTCTGTTAATATATTTTTCGGAGAGGCATTCACTTTCTCCCCAGAAATGAATGCACCGCCGCATACATAACTATGTTTTGTCTTTTTCTGGTGTATTCTGTTCAAGATATTTCGCAATGCCTTCTTGGATATCTCTATTAGTTTTCACAGTGTGTCTTATTATAGTTTACGGAGAGGCATTCACTTTACTCCAGAAATGAATGTATCGCCGCATAAAAAGTTAATTTTCGTCTGTTTTCGGAGTATTCTGTTCAAGATGTTTCGCATTTCTTTCTTGGAAGTCTTTATTAGTTTTCAGAGTGCCTCTTATTATAGTTTACGGCGAGGCATTTACTTTTGCCAAGAAACGATTGCACCGCCGTATATATAATTTTCGTTTTTTTCGGAATGTTCTGCCGAAGATTTTTCGCAATTCTTTCTTCGATGTCTTTATTAGTTTTCGGAGTGTCTGATATTATAGTTTACGGAGAAGCATTCACTTTCGCCCAGAAATGAATGCACCGCCCAATATATAATTTTCGTCTTTTTTCGGAGTATTGTGTCGAAGATGTTTCGCAATTCTTTCTTGGGTGTCTTTATACGTTTTCAGAGTGTCTGTTATTATAGTTTACGGGGAAACATTCACTTTCGCCCAGAAATGAATGCACCGCCGCATATTAAATTTGCGTCTTTTTTCAGAGTATTCTGTCGAATATGTTTCGCAATTCTTTCTTTGATGTCTTTATACGTTTTCAGAGTGTCTGTTAAGATATTTTTCGGAGAGGCATTCACTTTCTCCCCAGAAATGAATGCACCGCCGCATACATAACTATGTTTTGTCTTTTTCTGGTGTATTCTGTTCAAAATATTTCGCAATGCCTTCTTGGATATCTCTATTAGTTTTCACAGTGTGTCTTATTATAGTTTACGGAGAGGCATTCACTTTACTCCAGAAATGAATGCATCGCCGCATAAAAAATTAATTTTCGTCTGTTTTCGGAGAATTCTGTTCAAGATGTTTCGCATTTCTTTCTTGGAAGTCTTTATTAGTTTTCAGAGTGTCTCTAATTATAGTTTACGGAGAGGCATTCACTTTTGCCAAGAAATGAATGCATCGCCGTATATATAATTTTCGTTTTTTTCGGAATGTTCTGCCGAAGATTTTCGCAATTTTTTCTTCGATGTCTTTAACAGTTTTTAGAGTGTCTGATATTATAGTTTACGGAGAAGCATTCACTTTCGCCAAGAAATGAATGCACCGCCGAATATATAATTTTCGTCTTTTTTCGGAGTATTGTGTCGAAGATGTTTCGCAATTCTTTCTTGGGTGTCTTTATACGTTTTCAGAGTGTCTGTTATTATAGTTTACGGGGAAGCATTCACTTTCGCCCAGAAATGAATGCACCGCCGCATATATAATTTTTGTCTTTTTTGAGAGTATTCTGTCGAGGATGTTTCGCAATTCTTTCTTGGATGCATTTATGAGTTTTCAGAGATTATCTTATTACAGTTTAAGGAGAGACATTCACTTTACTCCAGAAATGAATGCACCGCCGCATACATAATTATATTTGTCTTTTTCCGGTGTATTCTGTTCAAAATATAACACAATACTTTCTTGGATGACTTTATGAGATTTCACAGACACGTATAGTTTACGGAGAGGCATTCACTTTTGCCGAAAAATGAATGCACCGCCGCATACATAATTATTTTTTGTCTTTTATCTGATGTATTCTGTACAAGATATTTCGCAAATCGTTCTTGGATGCCTTTATGAGATTTCAGAGAAACTCTTATTATAGTTTACGGAGAGGCATTCACTTTTGCCCAGAAATGAAGGCACCACCGCATTTATAATTATCGTCTTTTTGCAGAGTATTCTGTCGAAGATATTTCGCAATGCTTTCTTGGATGCATTTATGAGTTTTCAGAGATTTTCTTATTACGGCTTATGGAGAGGCATTCACTTTTCTCCAGAAATGAATGCATCGCCACATAAAAAATGTTCGTCTGTTTTCTGAGTATTCCGTTCAAGATGTGTCGCAATTCTTTCTTGGATGTCTTTATACGTTTTCAGAAAGTCTCTTAAGATAGTTTACGGAGACGCATTCACTTGCCTCCAGAAATGAATGCATCGCCACATAAATAATTTTCGTCTGTTTTCTGAGTATTCTGTTCAAGATGTGTCGCAATTCTTTCTTGGATGTCTTTATACGTTTTCAGAAAGTCTCTTAAGATAGTTTACGGAGAGGCATTCACTTTTTCCCAGAAATGAATGCACCGCCGCATATTAAATTTGCGTCTTTTTTCGGAGTATTGTGTCGAAGATGTTTCGCAATTCTTTCTTGTGTGTCTTTATACGTTTTCAGAGTGTCTGTTATTATAGTTTACGGGGAAACATTCACTTTCGCCCAGAAATGAATGCACCGCCGCATATTAAATTTGCGTCTTTTTTCAAAGTATTCTGTCGAATATGTTTCGCAATTCTTTCTTTGATGTCTTTATACGTTTTCAGAGTGTCTGTTAAGATATTTTTCGGAGAGGCATTCACTTTCTCCCCAGAAATGAATGCACCGCCGCATACATAACTATGTTTTGTCTTTTTCTGATGTATTCTGTTCAAAATATTTCGCAATGCCTTCTTGGATATCTCTATTAGTTTTCACAGTGTGTCTTATTATAGTTTACGGAGAGGCATTCACTTTACTCCAGAAATGAATGTATCGCCGCATAAAAAGTTAATTTTCGTCTGTTTTCGGAGTATTCTGTTCAAGATGTTTCGCATTTCTTTCTTGGAAGTCTTTATTAGTTTTCAGAGTGCCTCTTATTATAGTTTACGGCGAGGCATTTACTTTTGCCAAGAAACGATTGCACCGCCGTATATATAATTTTCGTTTTTTTCGGAATGTTCTGCCGAAGATTTTTCGCAATTCTTTCTTCGATGTCTTTATTAGTTTTCAGAGTGTCTGATATTATAGTTTACGGAGAAGCATTCACTTTCGCCCAGAAATGAATGCACCGCCCAATATATAATTTTCGTCTTTTTTTCGGAGTATTGTGTCGAAGATGTTTCGCAATTCTTTCTTGGGTGTCTTTATACGTTTTCAGAGTGTCTGTTATTATAGTTTACGGGGAAACATTCACTTTCGCCCAGAAATGAATGCACCGCCGCATATTAAATTTGCGTCTTTTTTCAGAGTATTCTGTCGAATATGTTTCGCAATTCTTTCTTTGATGTCTTTATACGTTTTCAGAGTGTCTGTTAAGATATTTTTCGGAGAGGCATTCACTTTCTCCCCAGAAATGAATGCACCGCCGCATACATAACTATGTTTTGTCTTTTTCTGGTGTATTCTGTTCAAAATATTTCGCAATGCCTTCTTGGATATCTCTATTAGTTTTCACAGTGTGTCTTATTATAGTTTACGGAGAGGCATTCACTTTACTCCAGAAATGAATGCATCGCCGCATAAAAAATTAATTTTCGTCTGTTTTCGGAGAATTCTGTTCAAGATGTTTCGCATTTCTTTCTTGGAAGTCTTTATTAGTTTTCAGAGTGTCTCTAATTATAGTTTACGGAGAGGCATTCACTTTTGCCAAGAAATGAATGCATCGCCGTATATATAATTTTCGTTTTTTTCGGAATGTTCTGCCGAAGATTTTCGCAATTTTTTCTTCGATGTCTTTAATAGTTTTTAGAGTGTCTGATATTATAGTTTACGGAGAAGCATTCACTTTCGCCCAGAAATGAATGCACCGCCGAATATATAATTTTCGTCTTTTTTCGGAGTATTGTGTCGATGATGTTTCGCAATTCTTTCTTGGGTGTCTTTATACGTTTTCAGAGTGTCTGTTATTATAGTTTACGGGGAAGCATTCACTTTCGCCCAGAAATGAATGCACCGCCGCATATATAATTTTTGTCTTTTTTGAGAGTATTCTGTCGAGGATGTTTCGCAATTCTTTCTTGGATGCATTTATGAGTTTTCAGAGATTATCTTATTACAGTTTAAGGAGAGACATTCACTTTACTCCAGAAATGAATGCACCGCCGCATACATAATTATATTTGTCTTTTTCCGGTGTATTCTGTTCAAAATATAACACAATACTTTCTTGGATGACTTTATGAGATTTCACAGACACGTATAGTTTACGGAGAGGCATTCACTTTTGCCGAAAAATGAATGCACCGCCGCATACATAATTATTTTTTGTCTTTTATCTGATGTATTCTGTACAAGATATTTCGCAAATCGTTCTTGGATGCCTTTATGAGATTTCAGAGAAACTCTTATTATAGTTTACGGAGAGGCATTCACTTTTGCCCAGAAATGAAGGCACCACCGCATTTATAATTATCGTCTTTTTTCAGAGTATTCTGTCGAAGATATTTCGCAATGCTTTCTTGGATGCATTTATGAGTTTTCAGAGATTTTCTTATTACGGCTTATGGAGAGGCATTCACTTTTCTCCAGAAATGAATGCATCGCCACATAAAAAATGTTCGTCTGTTTTCTGAGTATTCCGTTCAAGATGTGTCGCAATTCTTTCTTGGATGTCTTTATACGTTTTCAGAAAGTCTCTTAAGATAGTTTACGGAGACGCATTCACTTTTCCCCAGAAATGAATGCACCGCCGTATATATAATTTTCGTTTTTTTTCGGAATGTTCTGCCGAAGATTTTTCGCATTTCTTTCTTGGAAGTTTTTATTAGTTTTCAGAGTGTCTCTTATTATAGTTTACGGAGAGGCATTCACTTTTGCCGAGAAATGAATGCACCGCCGCATATTAAATTTGCGTCTTTTTTCAGAGTATTCTGTCGAAGATGTTTCGCAATTCTTTCTTTGATGTCTTTATACGTTTTCAGAGTGTTTGTTAATATATTTTTCGGAGAGGCATTCACTTTCTCCCCAGAAATGAATGCACCGCCGCATACATAACTATGTTTTGTCTTTTTCTGGTGTATTCTGTTCAAGATATTTCGCAATGCCTTCTTGGATATCTCTATTAGTTTTCACAGTATGTCTTATTATAGTTTACGGAGAGGCATTCACTTTACTCCAGAAATGAATGTATCGCCGCATAAAAAGTTAATTTTCGTCTGTTTTCGGAGTATTCTGTTCAAGATGTTTCGCATTTCTTTCTTGGAAGTCTTTATTAGTTTTCAGAGTGCCTCTTATTATAGTTTACGGAGAGGCATTCACTTTACTCCAGAAATGAATGTATCGCCGCATAAAAAGTTAATTTTCGTCTGTTTTCGGAGTATTCTGTTCAAGATGTTTCGCATTTCCTTCTTGGAAGTCTTTATTAGTTTTCAGAGTGCCTCTTATTATAGTTTACGGCGAGGCATTTACTTTTGCCAAGAAACGATTGCACCGCCGTATATATAATTTTCGTTTTTTTCGGAATGTTCTGCCGAAGATTTTTCGCAATTCTTTCTTCGATGTCTTTATTAGTTTTCAGAGTGTCTGATATTATACTTTACGGAGAAGCATTCACTTTCGCCCAGAAATGAATGCACCGCCCAATATATAATTTTCGTCTTTTTTCGGAGTATTGTGTCGAAGATGTTTCGCAATTCTTTCTTGGGTGTCTTTATACGTTTTCAGAGTGTCTGTTATTATAGTTTACGGGGAAACATTCACTTTCGCCCAGAAATGAATGCACCGCCGCATATTAAATTTGCGTCTTTTTTCAGAGTATTCTGTCGAATATGTTTCGCAATTCTTTCTTTGATGTCTTTATACGTTTTCAGAGTGTCTGTTAAGATATTTTTCGGAGAGGCATTCACTTTCTCCCCAGAAATGAATGCACCGCCGCATACATAACTATGTTTTGTCTTTTTCTGGTGTACTCTGTTCAAAATATTTCGCAATGCCTTCTTGGATATCTCTATTAGTTTTCACAGTGTGTCTTATTATAGTTTACGGAGAGGCATTCACTTTACTCCAGAAATGAATGCATCGCCGCATAAGAAATTAATTTTCGTCTGTTTTCGGAGAATTCTGTTCAAGATGTTTCGCATTTCTTTCTTGGAAGTCTTTATTAGTTTTCAGAGTGTCTCTTATACGGAGAGGCATTCACTTTTGCCAAGAAATGAATGCATCGCCGTATATATAATTTTCGTTTTTTTCGGAATGTTCTGCCGAAGATTTTCGCAATTCTTTCTTCGATGTCTTTAATAGTTTTTAGAGTGTCTGTTATTATATTTTTCGGCGAGGCATTCACTTTTTCCCTGAAATGAATGCACTGCCGCATATATAATTTATTTTCGTTTTTTTCAGTGTTCAAGATGTTTTTCAATACGTTTTTGGATGCCTGTATGACTCTTCAGGGATTTTCTTCATATAGTTAACGGAGAGGCATTCACTTTTCCCCAGAAATGAATGCACCGCCGCATACATAATTATTTTTTGTCTTTTATCTGATGTATTCTGTACAAGATATTTCGCAAATCGTTCTTGGATGCCTTTATGAGGTTTCAGAGAAACTCTTATTATTGTTTACGGAGAGGCATTCACTTTTGCCCAGAAATGAATGCACCGCAGCATTTATAATTTTCGTCTTTTTTCAGAGTATTCTGTCGAAGATATTTCGCAATTCTTTCTTGGATGCATTTATGAGTTTTCAGAGATTTTCTAATTACGGCTTATGGAGAGGCATTCACTTTTCTCCAGAAATGAATGCATCGCCACATAAAAAATTTTCGTCTGTTTTCTGAGTATTCGGTTCAAGATGTGTCGCAATTCTTTCTCTGATGTCTTTATACGTTTTCAGAAAGTCTCTTAAGATAGTTTACGGAGAAGCATTCACTTTTCTCCAGAAATGAATGCACCGCCGCATACATAACTATTTTTTGTCTTTTTCTGGTGTATTCTGTTCAAGATATTTCGCAATGCATTCTTGGATGTCTCTATTAGTTTTCACATTGTGTCTTATTTTAGTTTACTGAGAGGCATTTACTTTACTCCAGAATTGACTGCATCGCCGCATAAAAAATTAATTTGCGCCTTTTTTCAGAGTATTCTGTCGAAGATGTTTCGCAATTATATCTTTGATGTCTTTATACGTTTTCAGAGTGTCTGTTAAGATATTTTTCGGAGAGGCATTCACTTTCTCCCCAGAAATGAATGCACCGCCGCATACATAACTATGCTTTGTCTCTTTCTGGTGTATTCTGTTCAAGATATTTCGCAATGCCTTCTTGGATATCTCTATTAGTTTTCACAGTGTGTCTTATTATAGTTTACGGAGAGGCATTCACTTTACTCCAGAAATGACTGTATCGCCGCATAAAAAGTTAATTTTCGTCTGTTTTCGGAGTATTCTGTTCAAGATGTTTCGCATTTCTTTCTTGGAAGTCCTTATTAGTTTTCAGAGTGTCTCTTATTATAGTTTACGGTGAGGCATTCACTTTTGCCAAGAAATGATTGCACCGCCGTATATAAAATTTTAGTTTTTTTCGGAATGTTCTGCCGAAGACTTTTCGCAATTCTTTCTTCGATGTCTTTATTGGTTTTCAGAGTGTCTGTTCTTATAGTTTACGGAGAAGCATTCATTTTCGCCCAGAAATGAATGCACCGCCGCATATATAATTTTTGTCTTTTTTGAGAGTATGCTGTCGAAGATGTTTCGCAATTCTTTCTTGGATGCATTTATGAGTTTTCAGAGATTTTCTTATTACGGCATATGGAGAGGAATTCACTTTTCTCCAGAAATGAATGCATCGCCACATAAATAATTTTCGTCTGTTTTCTGAGTATTCTGTTCAAGATGTGTCGCAATTCTTTCTTGGATGTCTTTATACGTTTTCAGAGTGTCTGTTATTATAGTTTACGGAGAAGCATT
The DNA here is from genome assembly GCA_963931845.1 of Maratus michaelseni. Taxonomy (NCBI): domain Eukaryota; kingdom Metazoa; phylum Arthropoda; class Arachnida; order Araneae; family Salticidae; genus Maratus; species Maratus michaelseni. The sequence continues at coordinate 259,266,205 of OZ007600.1, read as the reverse complement.
CATTTTCGCCCAGAAATGAATGCACCGCCGCATATATAATTTATTTTTGTTTTTTTCATTGTATTCTGTTCAAGATGTTTTTCAATACGTTTTTGGATGCCTTTATGACTCTTCAGGGATTTTCTTAATATAGTTAACGGAGAGGCATTCACTTTTCCCCAGAAATGAATGCACCGCCGCATACATAATTATTTTTGTCTTTTTCTGGTGTATTCTGTTCAAAATATTACACAATAATTTCTTGGATGACTTTATGAGATTTCACAGACACTTATTATAGTTTACCGAGAGGCATTCACTTTTGCCGAGAAATGAATGCACCGCCGCATATTAAATTTGCGTCTTTTTTCAGAGTATTCTGTCGAATATGTTTCGCAATTCTTTCTTTGATGTCTTTATACGTTTTCAGAGTGTCTGTTAAGGTATTTTTCGGAGAGGCATTCACTTTTCCCCAGAAATGAATGCACCGCCACATACATAACTATGGTTTGTCTTTTTCTGCTGTATTCTGTTCAAGATATTTCGCAATGCCTTCTTGGATATCTCTATTAGTTTTCACAGTGTGTCTTATTATAGTTTACGGAGAGGCATTCACTTTACTCCAGAAATGAATGCATCGCCGCATAAAAAATTAATTTTCGTCTGTTTTCGGAGTATTCTGTTCAAGATGTTTCGCATTTCTTTCTTGGAAGTCTTTATTAGTTTTCAGAGTGTCTCTTATTATAGTTTACGGTGAGGCATTCACTTTTGCCAAGAAATGATTGCACCGCCGTATATAAAATTTTAGTTTTTTTCGGAATGTTCTGCCGAAGATTTTTCGCAATTCTTTCTTCGATGTCTTTATTAGTTTTCAGAGTGTCTGTTCTTATAGTTTACGGAGAAGCATTCATTTTCGCCCAGAAATGAATGCACCGCCGCATATATAATTTTTGTCTTTTTTGAGAGTATGCTGTCGAAGATGTTTCGCAATTCTTTCTTGGATGCATTTATGAGTTTTCAGAGATTTTCTTATTACGGCATATGGAGAGGAATTCACTTTTCGCCAGAAATGAATGCATCGCCACATAAATAATTTTCGTCTGTTTTCTGAGTATTCTGTTCAAGATGTGTCGCAATTCTTTCTTGGATGTCTTTATACGTTTTCAGAGTGTCTGTTATTATAGTTTACGGAGAAGCATTCATTTTCGCCCACAAATGAATGCACCGCCGCATATATAATTAATTTTTGTTTTTTTCATTGTATTCTGTTCAAGATGTTTTTCAATACGTTTTTGGATGCCTTTATGACTCTTCAGGGATTTTCTTAATATAGTTAACGGAGAGGCATTCACTTTTCCCCAGAAATGAATGCACCGCCGCATACATAATTATTTTTGTCTTTTTCTGGTGTATTCTGTTCAAAATATTACACAATAATTTCTTGGATGACTTTATGAGATTTCACAGACACTTATTATAGTTTACCGAGAGGCATTCACTTTTGCCGAGAAATGAATGCACCGCCGCATATTAAATTTGCGTCTTTTTTCAGAGTATTCTGTCGAATATGTTTCGCAATTCTTTCTTTGATGTCTTTATACGTTTTCAGAGTGTCTGTTAAGGTATTTTTCGGAGAGGCATTCACTTTTCCCCAGAAATGAATGCACCGCCACATACATAACTATGGTTTGTCTTTTTCTGCTGTATTCTGTTCAAGATATTTCGCAATGCCTTCTTGGATATCTCTATTAGTTTTCACAGTGTGTCTTATTATAGTTTACGGAGAGGCATTCACTTTACTCCAGAAATGAATGCATCGCCGCATAAAAAATTAATTTTCGTCTGTTTTCGGAGTATTCTGTTCAAGATGTTTCGCATTTCTTTCTTGGAAGTCTTTATTAGTTTTCAGAGTGTCTCTTATTATAGTTTACGGTGAGGCATTCACTTTTGCCAAGAAATGATTGCACCGCCGTATATAAAATTTTAGTTTTTTTCGGAATGTTCTGCCGAAGATTTTTCGCAATTCTTTCTTCGATGTCTTTATTAGTTTTCAGAGTGTCTGTTCTTATAGTTTACGGAGAAGCATTTATTTTCGCCCAGAAATGAATGCACCGCCGCATATATAATTTTTGTCTTTTTTGAGAGTATGCTGTCGAAGATGTTTCGCAATTCTTTCTTGGATGCATTTATGAGTTTTCAGAGATTTTCTTATTACGGCATATGGAGAGGAATTCACTTTTCTCCAGAAATGAATGCATCGCCACATAAATAATTTTCGTCTGTTTTCTGAGTATTCTGTTCAAGATGTGTCGCAATTCTTTCTTGGATGTCTTTATACGTTTTCAGAGTGTCTGTTATTATAGTTTACGGAGAAGCATTCATTTTCGCCCAGAAATGAATGCACCGCCGCATATATAATTTATTTTTGTTTTTTTCATTGTATTCTGTTCAAGATGTTTTTCAATACGTTTTTGGATGCCTTTATGACTCTTCAGGGATTTTCTTAATATAGTTAACGGAGAGGCATTCACTTTTCCCCAGAAATGAATGCACCGCCGCATACATAATTATTTTTGTCTTTTTCTGGTGTATTCTGTTCAAAATATTACACAATAATTTCTTGGATGACTTTATGAGATTTCACAGACACTTATTATAGTTTACCGAGAGGCATTCAATTTTGCCGAGAAATGAATGCACCGCCGCATATTAAATTTGCGTCTTTTTTCAGAGTATTCTGTCGAATATGTTTCGCAATTCTTTCTTTGATGTCTTTATACGTTTTCAGAGTGTCTGTTAAGGTATTTTTCGGAGAGGCATTCACTTTTCCCCAGAAATGAATGCACCGCCACATACATAACTATGGTTTGCCTTTTTCTGCTGTATTCTGTTCAAGATATTTCGCAATGCCTTCTTGGATATCTCTATTAGTTTTCACAGTGTGTCTTATTATAGTTTACGGAGAGGCATTCACTTTACTCCAGAAATGAATGCATCGCCGCATAAAAAATTAATTTTCGTCTGTTTTCGGAGTATTCTGTTCAAGATGTTTCGCATTTCTTTCTTGGAAGTCTTTATTAGTTTTCAGAGTGTCTCTTATTATAGTTTACGGTGAGGCATTCACTTTTGCCAAGAAATGATTGCACCGCCGTATATAAAATTTTAGTTTTTTTCGGAATGTTCTGCCGAAGATTTTTCGCAATTCTTTCTTCGATGTCTTTATTAGTTTTCAGAGTGTCTGTTCTTATAGTTTACGGAGAAGCATTTATTTTCGCCCAGAAATGAATGCACCGCCGCATATATAATTTTTGTCTTTTTTGAGAGTATGCTGTCGAAGATGTTTCGCAATTCTTTCTTGGATGCATTTATGAGTTTTCAGAGATTTTCTTATTACGGCATATGGAGAGGAATTCACTTTTCTCCAGAAATGAATGCATCGCCACATAAATAATTTTCGTCTGTTTTCTGAGTATTCTGTTCAAGATGTGTCGCAATTCTTTCTTGGATGTCTTTATACGTTTTCAGAGTGTCTGTTATTATAGTTTACGGAGAAGCATTCATTTTCGCCCAGAAATGAATGCACCGCCGCATATATAATTTATTTTTGTTTTTTTCATTGTATTCTGTTCAAGATGTTTTTCAATACGTTTTTGGATGCCTTTATGACTCTTCAGGGATTTTCTTAATATAGTTAACGGAGAGGCATTCACTTTTCCCCAGAAATGAATGCACCGCCGCATACATAATTATTTTTGTCTTTTTCTGGTGTATTCTGTTCAAAATATTACACAATAATTTCTTGGATGACTTTATGAGATTTCTCAGACACTTATTATAGTTTACCGAGAGGCATTCACTTTTGCCCAGAAATGAATGCACCGCCGCATATTAAATTTGCGTCTTTTTTCAGAGTATTCTGTCGAATATGTTTCGCAATTCTTTCTTTGATGTCTTTATACGTTTTCAGAGTGTCTGTTAAGGTATTTTTCGGAGAGGCATTCACTTTTCCCCAGAAATGAATGCACCGCCACATACATAACTATGGTTTGTCTTTTTCTGCTGTATTCTGTTCAAGATATTTCGCAATGCCTTCTTGGATATCTCTATTAGTTTTCACAGTGTGTCTTATTATAGTTTACGGAGAGGCATTCACTTTACTCCAGAAATGAATGCATCGCCGCATAAAAAATTAATTTTCGTCTGTTTTCGGAGTATTCTGTTCAAGATGTTTCGCATTTCTTTCTTGGAAGTCTTTATTAGTTTTCAGAGTGTCTCTTATTATAGTTTACGGTGAGGCATTCACTTTTGCCAAGAAATGATTGCACCGCCGTATATAAAATTTTAGTTTTTTTCGGAATGTTCTGCCGAAGATTTTTCGCAATTCTTTCTTCGATGTCTTTATTAGTTTTCAGAGTGTCTGTTCTTATAGTTTACGGAGAAGCATTCATTTTCGCCCAGAAATGAATGCACCGCCGCATATATAATTTTTGTCTTTTTTGAGAGTATGCTGTCGAAGATGTTTCGCAATTCTTTCTTGGATGCATTTATGAGTTTTCAGAGATTTTCTTATTACGGCATATGGAGAGGAATTCACTTTTCGCCAGAAATGAATGCATCGCCACATAAATAATTTTCGTCTGTTTTCTGAGTATTCTGTTCAAGATGTGTCGCAATTCTTTCTTGGATGTCTTTATACGTTTTCAGAGTGTCTGTTATTATAGTTTACGGAGAAGCATTCATTTTCGCCCACAAATGAATGCACCGCCGCATATATAATTAATTTTTGTTTTTTTCATTGTATTCTGTTCAAGATGTTTTTCAATACGTTTTTGGATGCCTTTATGACTCTTCAGGGATTTTCTTAATATAGTTAACGGAGAGGCATTCACTTTTCCCCAGAAATGAATGCACCGCCGCATACATAATTATTTTTGTCTTTTTCTGGTGTATTCTGTTCAAAATATTACACAATAATTTCTTGGATGACTTTATGAGATTTCACAGACACTTATTATAGTTTACCGAGAGGCATTCACTTTTGCCGAGAAATGAATGCACCGCCGCATATTAAATTTGCGTCTTTTTTCAGAGTATTCTGTCGAATATGTTTCGCAATTCTTTCTTTGATGTCTTTATACGTTTTCAGAGTGTCTGTTAAGGTATTTTTCGGAGAGGCATTCACTTTTCCCCAGAAATGAATGCACCGCCACATACATAACTATGGTTTGTCTTTTTCTGCTGTATTCTGTTCAAGATATTTCGCAATGCCTTCTTGGATATCTCTATTAGTTTTCACAGTGTGTCTTATTATAGTTTACGGAGAGGCATTCACTTTACTCCAGAAATGAATGCATCGCCGCATAAAAAATTAATTTTCGTCTGTTTTCGGAGTATTCTGTTCAAGATGTTTCGCATTTCTTTCTTGGAAGTCTTTATTAGTTTTCAGAGTGTCTCTTATTATAGTTTACGGTGAGGCATTCACTTTTGCCAAGAAATGATTGCACCGCCGTATATAAAATTTTAGTTTTTTTCGGAATGTTCTGCCGAAGATTTTTCGCAATTCTTTCTTCGATGTCTTTATTAGTTTTCAGAGTGTCTGTTCTTATAGTTTACGGAGAAGCATTTATTTTCGCCCAGAAATGAATGCACCGCCGCATATATAATTTTTGTCTTTTTTGAGAGTATGCTGTCGAAGATGTTTCGCAATTCTTTCTTGGATGCATTTATGAGTTTTCAGAGATTTTCTTATTACGGCATATGGAGAGGAATTCACTTTTCTCCAGAAATGAATGCATCGCCACATAAATAATTTTCGTCTGTTTTCTGAGTATTCTGTTCAAGATGTGTCGCAATTCTTTCTTGGATGTCTTTATACGTTTTCAGAGTGTCTGTTATTATAGTTTACGGAGAAGCATTCATTTTCGCCCAGAAATGAATGCACCGCCGCATATATAATTTATTTTTGTTTTTTTCATTGTATTCTGTTCAAGATGTTTTTCAATACGTTTTTGGATGCCTTTATGACTCTTCAGGGATTTTCTTAATATAGTTAACGGAGAGGCATTCACTTTTCCCCAGAAATGAATGCACCGCCGCATACATAATTATTTTTGTCTTTTTCTGGTGTATTCTGTTCAAAATATTACACAATAATTTCTTGGATGACTTTATGAGATTTCACAGACACTTATTATAGTTTACCGAGAGGCATTCAATTTTGCCGAGAAATGAATGCACCGCCGCATATTAAATTTGCGTCTTTTTTCAGAGTATTCTGTCGAATATGTTTCGCAATTCTTTCTTTGATGTCTTTATACGTTTTCAGAGTGTCTGTTAAGGTATTTTTCGGAGAGGCATTCACTTTTCCCCAGAAATGAATGCACCGCCACATACATAACTATGGTTTGCCTTTTTCTGCTGTATTCTGTTCAAGATATTTCGCAATGCCTTCTTGGATATCTCTATTAGTTTTCACAGTGTGTCTTATTATAGTTTACGGAGAGGCATTCACTTTACTCCAGAAATGAATGCATCGCCGCATAAAAAATTAATTTTCGTCTGTTTTCGGAGTATTCTGTTCAAGATGTTTCGCATTTCTTTCTTGGAAGTCTTTATTAGTTTTCAGAGTGTCTCTTATTATAGTTTACGGTGAGGCATTCACTTTTGCCAAGAAATGATTGCACCGCCGTATATAAAATTTTAGTTTTTTTCGGAATGTTCTGCCGAAGATTTTTCGCAATTCTTTCTTCGATGTCTTTATTAGTTTTCAGAGTGTCTGTTCTTATAGTTTACGGAGAAGCATTTATTTTCGCCCAGAAATGAATGCACCGCCGCATATATAATTTTTGTCTTTTTTGAGAGTATGCTGTCGAAGATGTTTCGCAATTCTTTCTTGGATGCATTTATGAGTTTTCAGAGATTTTCTTATTACGGCATATGGAGAGGAATTCACTTTTCTCCAGAAATGAATGCATCGCCACATAAATAATTTTCGTCTGTTTTCTGAGTATTCTGTTCAAGATGTGTCGCAATTCTTTCTTGGATGTCTTTATACGTTTTCAGAGTGTCTGTTATTATAGTTTACGGAGAAGCATTCATTTTCGCCCAGAAATGAATGCACCGCCGCATATATAATTTATTTTTGTTTTTTTCATTGTATTCTGTTCAAGATGTTTTTCAATACGTTTTTGGATGCCTTTATGACTCTTCAGGGATTTTCTTAATATAGTTAACGGAGAGGCATTCACTTTTCCCCAGAAATGAATGCACCGCCGCATACATAATTATTTTTGTCTTTTTCTGGTGTATTCTGTTCAAAATATTACACAATAATTTCTTGGATGACTTTATGAGATTTCTCAGACACTTATTATAGTTTACCGAGAGGCATTCACTTTTGCCCAGAAATGAATGCACCGCCGCATATTAAATTTGCGTCTTTTTTCAGAGTATTCTGTCGAATATGTTTCGCAATTCTTTCTTTGATGTCTTTATACGTTTTCAGAGTGTCTGTTAAGGTATTTTTCGGAGAGGCATTCACTTTTCCCCAGAAATGAATGCACCGCCACATACATAACTATGGTTTGTCTTTTTCTGCTGTATTCTGTTCAAGATATTTCGCAATGCCTTCTTGGATATCTCTATTAGTTTTCACAGTGTGTCTTATTATAGTTTACGGAGAGGCATTCACTTTACTCCAGAAATGAATGCATCGCCGCATAAAAAATTAATTTTCGTCTGTTTTCGGAGTATTCTGTTCAAGATGTTTCGCATTTCTTTCTTGGAAGTCTTTATTAGTTTTCAGAGTGTCTCTTATTATAGTTTACGGTGAGGCATTCACTTTTGCCAAGAAATGATTGCACCGCCGTATATAAAATTTTAGTTTTTTTCGGAATGTTCTGCCGAAGATTTTTCGCAATTCTTTCTTCGATGTCTTTATTAGTTTTCAGAGTGTCTGTTCTTATAGTTTACGGAGAAGCATTTATTTTCGCCCAGAAATGAATGCACCGCCGCATATATAATTTTTGTCTTTTTTGAGAGTATGCTGTCGAAGATGTTTCGCAATTCTTTCTTGGATGCATTTATGAGTTTTCAGAGATTTTCTTATTAAGGCATATGGAGAGGAATTCACTTTTCTCCAGAAATGAATGCATCGCCACATAAATAATTTTCGTCTGTTTTCTGAGTATTCTGTTCAAGATGTGTCGCAATTCTTTCTTGGATGTCTTTATACGTTTTCAGAGTGTCTGTTATTATAGTTTACGGAGAAGCATTCATTTTCGCCCAGAAATGAATGCACCGCCGCATATATAATTTATTTTTGTTTTTTTCATTGTATTCTGTTCAAGATGTTTTTCAATACGTTTTTGGATGCCTTTATGACTCTTCAGGGATTTTCTTAATATAGTTAACGGAGAGGCATTCACTTTTCCCCAGAAATGAATGCACCGCCGCATACATAATTATTTTTGTCTTTTTCTGGTGTATTCTGTTCAAAATATTACACAATAATTTCTTGGATGACTTTATGAGATTTCACAGACACTTATTATAGTTTACCGAGAGGCATTCAATTTTGCCGAGAAATGAATGCACCGCCGCATATTAAAGTTGCGTCTTTTTTCAGAGTATTCTGTCGAATATGTTTCGCAATTCTTTCTTTGATGTCTTTATACGTTTTCAGAGTGTCTGTTAAGGTATTTTTCGGAGAGGCATTCACTTTTCCCCAGAAATGAATGCACCGCCACATACATAACTATGGTTTGCCTTTTTCTGCTGTATTCTGTTCAAGATATTTCGCAATGCCTTCTTGGATATCTCTATTAGTTTTCACAGTGTGTCTTATTATAGTTTACGGAGAGGCATTCACTTTACTCCAGAAATGAATGCATCGCCGCATAAAAAATTAATTTTCGTCTGTTTTCGGAGTATTCTGTTCAAGATGTTTCGCATTTCTTTCTTGGAAGTCTTTATTAGTTTTCAGAGTGTCTCTTATTATAGTTTACGGTGAGGCATTCACTTTTGCCAAGAAATGATTGCACCGCCGTATATAAAATTTTAGTTTTTTTCGGAATGTTCTGCCGAAGATTTTTCGCAATTCTTTCTTCGATGTCTTTATTAGTTTTCAGAGTGTCTGTTCTTATAGTTTACGGAGAAGCATTTATTTTCGCCCAGAAATGAATGCACCGCCGCATATATAATTTTTGTCTTTTTTGAGAGTATGCTGTCGAAGATGTTTCGCAATTCTTTCTTGGATGCATTTATGAGTTTTCAGAGATTTTCTTATTACGGCATATGGAGAGGAATTCACTTTTCTCCAGAAATGAATGCATCGCCACATAAATAATTTTCGTCTGTTTTCTGAGTATTCTGTTCAAGATGTGTCGCAATTCTTTCTTGGATGTCTTTATACGTTTTCAGAGTGTCTGTTATTATAGTTTACGGAGAAGCATTCATTTTCGCCCAGAAATGAATGCACCGCCGCATATATAATTTATTTTTGTTTTTTTCATTGTATTCTGTTCAAGATGTTTTTCAATACGTTTTTGGATGCCTTTATGACTCTTCAGGGATTTTCTTAATATAGTTAACGGAGAGGCATTCACTTTTCCCCAGAAATGAATGCACCGCCGCATACATAATTATTTTTGTCTTTTTCTGGTGTATTCTGTTCAAAATATTACACAATAATTTCTTGGATGACTTTATGAGATTTCTCAGACACTTATTATAGTTTACCGAGAGGCATTCACTTTTGCCCAGAAATGAATGCACCGCCGCATATTAAATTTGCGTCTTTTTTCAGAGTATTCTGTCGAATATGTTTCGCAATTCTTTCTTTGATGTCTTTATATGTTTTCAGAGTGTCTGTTAAGATATTTTTCGGAGAGGCATTCACTTTTCCCCAGAAATGAATGCACCGCCACATACATAACTATGGTTTGTCTTTTTCTGCTGTATTCTGTTCAAGATATTTCGCAATGCCTTCTTGGATATCTCTATTAGTTTTCACAGTGTGTCTTATTATAGTTTACGGAGAGGCATTCACTTTACTCCAGAAATGAATGCATCGCCGCATAAAAAATTAATTTTCGTCTGTTTTCGGAGTATTCTGTTCAAGATGTTTCGCATTTCTTTCTTGGAAGTCTTTATTAGTTTTCAGAGTGTCTCTTATTATAGTTCACGGAGAGGCATTCACTTTTGCCAAGAAATGAATGCATCGCCGTATATATAATTTTCCTTTTTTTCGGAATGTTCTGCCGAAGATTTTTCGCAATTCTTTCTTCGATGTCTTTAATAGTTTTTAGAGTGTCTGTTATTATACTTACGGAGAGGCATTCACTTTTTCCCTGAAATGAATGCACTGCCGCATATTAAATTTGTGTCTTTTATCAGAGTATTCTGTTGAAGATGTTTCGCAATTCTTTCTTTGATGTCTTTATACGTTTTCAGAGTGTCTGTTAAGATAGTTTACGGAGGGGCATTCACTGTTTCCCAGAAATGAATGCATCGCCGCATATATAAATTATTTTCGTTATTTTCAGTGTATTCTGTTCAAGATGTTTTTCAATACGTTTTTGGATGCCTTTATGACTCTTCAGGGATTTTCTTAATATAGTTAACGGAGAGGCATTCACTTTTTCCCAGAAATGAATGCACCGCCGCATATATAAATTATTTTCTTTATTTTCAGTGTATTCTGTTCAAGATATTTTTCAATACGTTTTTGGATGCCTTTATGACTCTTCAGGGATTTTCTTAATATAGTTAACGGAGACGCATTCACTTTTCTCCAGAAATGAATGCATCGCCACATAAATAATTTTCGTCTGTTTTCTGAGTATTCTGTTCAAGATGTGTCGCAATTCTTTCTTGGATGTCTTTATACGTTTTCAGAGTGTCTGTTAAGATAGTTTACGGAGAGGCATTCACTTTTCTCCAGAAATGAATGCTCCGCCGCATACATAACTATTTTTTGTCTTTTTCTGGTGTATTCTGTTCAAGATATTTCGCAATGCATTCTTGGATGTCTCTATTAGTTTTCACATTGTGTCTTATTTTAGTTTACAGAGAGGTATTCACTTTACTCCAGAAATGAATGCATCGCCGCATAAAAAATTAATTTTCGTCTGTTTTCGGAGTATTCTGTTAGAAATGTTTCGCATTTCTTTCTTGGAAGTCTTTATTAGTTTTCAGAGTGTCTCTTATTATAGTTTACGGCGAGGCATTCACTTTTGCCAAGAAATGATTGCACCGCCGTATATATAATTTTCGTTTTTTTCAGAATGTTCTGCCGAAGATTTTTCGCTATTCTTTCTTCGATGTCTTTATTAGTTTTCAGAGTGTCTGATATTATAGTTAACGGAGAAGCATTCACTTTCGCCCAAAAATGAATGCACCGCCGAATATATAATTTTCGTCTTTTTTCGGAGTATTGTGTAGAAGATGTTCCGCAATTCTTTCTTGGGTGTCTTTATACGTGTTCAGAGTGTCTGTTATTATAGTTTACGGGGAAGCATTCACTTTCGCCCAGAAATGAATGACCGCCGCATATTAAATTTGCGTCTTTTTTCAGAGTATTCTGTCGAATATGTTTCGCAATTCTTTCTTTGATGTCTTTATACGTTTTCAGAGTGTCTGTTAAGATATTTTTCGGAGAGGCATTCACTTTTTCCCTGAAATGAATGCACCGCCGCATATATAATTTATTTTCGTTTTTTTCAGTGTTGAAGATGTTTTTCAATACGTTTTTGGATGCCTTTATGACTCTTCAGGGATTTTCTTCATATAGTTAACGTAGAGGCATTCACTTTTAACCAGAAATGAATGCACCGCCGCATACATAGTTATTTTTTGTCTTTTATCTGATGTATTCTGTACAAGATATTTCGCAAATCGTTCTTGGATGCCTTTATGAGATTTCAGAGAAACTCTTATTATAGTTTACGGAGAGGCATTCACTTTTGCCCAGAAATGAATGCACCGCCGCATTTATAATTTTCGTCTTTTTTCAGAGTATTCTGTCCAAGATATTTCGCAATTCTTTCTTGGATGCATTTATGAGTTTTCAGAGATTTTCTTATTACGGCTTATGGAGAGGCATTCACTTTTCTCCAGAAATGAATGCATCGCCACATAAATAATTAATTTTCGTCTGTTTTCGCACTATTTTGTTCAAGACTTGTCGCAATTCTTTCTTGGATGTCTTTATACGTTTTCAGAAAGTCTCTTAAGATAGTTTACGGAGAGGCATTCACTTTTCCCCAGAAATGAATGCACCGCCGCATACATAACTATGTTTTGTCTTTTTCTGGTGTATTCTGTTCAAGATATTTCGCAATGCCCTCTTGGATGTCTCTATTAGTTTTCGCAGTGTGTCTTATTTTAGTTTACGGAGAGGCATTCACATTACTCCAGAAATGAATGCATCGCCGCATAAAAAATTAATTTTCGTCTGTTTTCGGAGTATTCTGTTCAAGATTTTTCGCAATTCTTTCTTCGATGTCTTTATTAGTTTTCAGAGTGTCTGTTATTATAGTTTACGGAGAAGCATTCACTTTCGCCCCGAAATGAATGCACCGCCGAATATATAATTTTCGTCTTTTTTCGGAATATTGTGTCGAAGATGTTTTGCAATTCTTTCTTGGGTGTCTTTATACGTTTTCAGAGTGTCTGTTATTATAGTTTACGGAGAAGCATTCATTTTCGCCCAGAAATGAATGCACCGCCGCATACATAATTATTTTTGTCTTTTTCTGGTGTATTCTGTTCAAAATATTACACAATAATTTCTTGGATGACTTTATGAGATTTCACAGACACTTATTATAGTTTACCGAGAGGCATTCACTTTTGCCGAGAAATGAATGCACCGCCGCATATTAAATTTGCGTCTTTTTTCAGAGTATTCTGTCGAAGATGTTTCACAATTCTTTCTTTGATGTCTTTATACGTTTTCAGAGTGTCTGTTAAGATTTTATTCGGAGAGGCATTCACTTTTCCCCAGAAATGAATGCACCGCCACATACATAACTATGTTTTGTCTTTTTCTGCTGTATTCTGTTCAAGATATTTCGCAATGCCTTCTTGGATATCTCTATTAGTTTTCACAGTGTGTCTTATTATAGTTTACGGAGAGGCATTCACTTTACTCCAGAAATGAATGTATCGCCGCATAAAAAGTTAATTTTCGTCTGTTTTCGGAGTATTCTGTTCAAGATGTTTCGCATTTCATTCTTGGAAGTCTTTATTAGTTTTCAGAGTGTCTCTTATTATAGTTTACGGCGAGGCATTCACTTTTGCCAAGAAATGATTGCACCGCCGTATATATAATTTTCGTTTTTTTCGGAATGTTCTGCCGAAGATTTTTCGCAATTCTTTCTTCGATGTCTTTATTAGTTTTCAGAGTGTCTGATATTATAGTTTACGGGGAAGCATTCACTTTTGCCCAGAAATGAATGCACCGCCGCATATTAAATTTGCGTCTTTTTTCAGAGTATTCTGTCGAATATGTTTCGCAATTCTTTCTTTGATGTCTTTATACGTTTTCAGAGTGTCTGTTAAGATATTTTTCGGAGAGGCATTCACTTTTCCCCAGAAATGAATGCACCGCCACATACATAACTATGTTTTGTCTTTTTCTGCTGTATTCTGTTCAAGATATTTCGCAATGCATTCTTGGATGTTTCTATTAGTTTTCACATTGTGTCTTATTTTAGTTTACGGAGAGGTATTCACTTTACTCCAGAAATGAATGCATCGCCGCATAAAAAATTAATTTTCGTCTGTTTTCGGAGTATTCTGTTAGAAATGTTTCGCATTTCTTTCTTGGAAGTCTTTATTAGTTTTCAGAGTGTCTGTTATTATAATTTACGGCGAGGCATTCACTTTTGCCAGGAAATGATTGCACCGCCGAATATAAAATTTTCGTTTTTTTCGGAATGTTCTGCCGAAGATTTTTCGCAATTCTTTCTTCGATGTCTTTATTAGTTTTCAGAGTGTCTGTTAAGATATTTTTTGGAGAGGCATTCACTTTCTCCCCAGAAATGAATGCACCGCCGCATACATAACTATGTTTTGTATCTTTCTGGTGTATTCTGTTCAAGATATTTCGCAATGCCTTCTTAGATATCTCTATTAGTTTTCACAGTGTGTCTTATTATAGTTTACGGAGAGGCATTCACTTTACTCCAGAAATGAATGTATCGCCGCATAAAAAGTTAATTTTCGTCTGTTTTCGGAGTATTCTCTTCAAGATGTTTCGCATTTCTTTCTTGGAAGTCTTTATTAGTTTTCAGAATGTCTCTTATTATAGTTTACGGCGAGGCATTCACTTTTGCCAAGAAATGATTGCACCGCCGTATATAAAATTTTCGTTTTTTTCGGAATGTTCTGCCGAAGATTTTTCGCAATTCTTTCTTAGATGTCTTTATTAGTTTTCAGAGTGTCTGTTCTTATAGTTTACGGAGAAGCATTCATTTTCGCCCAGAAATGAATGCACCACCGCATATGTAATTTTTGTCTTTTTTGAGAGTATGCTGTCGAAGATGTTTCGCAATTCTTTCTTTGATGCATTTATGAGTTTTCAGAGATTCTCTTATTACAGTTTACGGAGAGGCATTCACTTTTTCCCAGAAATGATTGCACCGCCGCATATATAATTTATTTTCGTTTTTTTCAGTGTATTCTGTTCAAGATGTTTTTCAATACGTTTTTGGATGCCTTTATGAATCTTCAGGGATTTTCTTAATATAGTTAACGGAGAGGCATTCACTTTACTCCAGAAATGAATGCATCGCCGCATAAAAATTTAATTTTCGTCTGTTTTCGGAGTATTCTGTTCAAGATGTTTCGCATTTCTTTCTTGGATGTCTTTATACTTTTTCAGAAAGTCTTTTAAGATAGTTTACGGAGAGGCATTCACTTTTCCTCAGAAATGAATGCACCGCCGCATACATAACTATGTTTTTTTCTGGCGTATTCTGTTCAAGATATTTCGCAATGCCCTCTTGGATGTCTCTATTAGTTTTCACAGTGTGTCTTATTTTAGTTTACGGAGAGGCATTCACTTTACTCTAGAAATGAATGTATCGCTGGATAAAAAGTTAATTTTCGTCTGTTTTCGGAGTATTCTGTTCAAGATGTTTCGCATTTCTTTCTTGGAAGTCTTTATTAGTTTTCAGAGTGTCTCTTATTATAGTTTACGGCGAGGCATTCACTTTTGCCAAGAAATGATTGCACCGCCGTATATATAATTTTCGTTTTTTTCGGAATGTTCTGCCGAAGATTTTTCGCAATTCTTTCTTCGATGTCTTTATTAGTTTTCAGAGTGTCTGATATTATAGTTTACGGGGAAGCATTCACTTTCGTCCAGAAATGAATGCACCGCCGCATATTAAATTTGCGTCTTTTTTCAGAGTATTCTGTCGAATATGTTTCGCAATTCTTTCTTTGATGTCTTTATACGTTTTCAGAGTGTCTGTTAAGATATTTTTCGGAGAGGCATTCACTTTTCCCCAGAAATGAATGCACCGCCACATACATAACTATGTTTTGTCTTTTTCTGCTGTATTCTGTTCAAGATATTTCGCAATGCCTTCTTGGATATCTCTATTAGTTTTCACAGTGTGTTTTATTATAGTTTACGGAGAGGCATTCACTTTACACCAGAAATGAATGCATCGCCGCATAAAAAATTAATTTTCGTCTGTTTTCGGAGTATTCTGTTCAAGATGTTTCGCATTTCTTTCTTGGAAGTCTTTATTAGTTTTCAGAGTGTCTCTTATTATAGTTCACGTAGAGGCATTCACTTTTGCCAAGAAATGAATGCATCGCCGTATATATAATTTTCCTTTTTTTCGGAATGTTCTGCCGAAGATTTTTCGAAATTCTTTCTTCGATGTCTTTAATAGTTTTTAGAGTGTCTGTTATTATATTTACGGAGAGGCATTCACTTTTTCCCTGAAATGAATGCACTGCCGCATATTAAATTTGTGTCTTTTTTCAGAGTATTCTGTTGAAGATGTTTCGCAATTCTTTCTTTGATGTCTTTATACGTTTTCAGAGTGTCTGTTAAGATAGTTTACGGAGGGGCATTCACTGTTTCCCAGAAATGAATGCATCGCCGCATATATAAATTATTTTCGTTATTTTCAGTGTATTCTGTTCAAGATGTTTTTCAATACGTTTTTGGATGCCTTTATGACTCTTCAGGGATTTTCTTAATATAGTTAACGGAGAGGCATTCACTTTTTCCCAGAAATGAATGCACCGCCGCATATATAAATTATTTCCGTTATTTTCAGTGTATTCTGTTCAAGATATTTTTCAATACGTTTTTGGATGCCTTTATGACTCTTCAGGGATTTTCTTAATATAGTTAACGGAGAGGCATTCACTTTTCTCCAGAAATGAATGCATCGCCACATAAATAATTTTCGTCTGTTTTCTGAGTATTCTGTTCAAGATGTGTCGCAATTCTTTCTTGGATGTCTTTATACGTTTTCAGAGTGTCTGTTAAGATAGTTTACGGAGAGGCATTCACTTTTCTTCAGAAATGAATGCACCGCCGCACACATAACTTTTTTTTGTCTTTTTCTGGTGTATTCTGTTCAAGATATTTCGCAATGCATTCTTGGATGTCTCTATTAGTTTTCACATTGTGTCTTATTTTAGTTTACGGAGAGGTATTCACTTTACTCCAGAAATGAATGCATCGCCGCATAAAAATTTAATTTTCGTCTGTTTTCGGAGTATTCTGTTCAAGATGTTTCGCATTTCTTTCTTGGATGTCTTTATACGTTTTCAGAAAGTGTTTTAAGATAGTTTACGGAGAGGCATTCACTTTTCCTCAGAAATGAATGCACCGCCGCATACATAACTATGTTTTTTTCTGGCGTATTCTGTTCAAGATATTTCGCAATGCCCTCTTGGATGTCTCTATTAGTTTTCACAGTGTGTCTTATTTTAGTTTACGGAGAGGCATTCACTTTACTCTAGAAATGAATGTATCGCTGCATAAAAAGTTAATTTTCGTCTGTTTTCGGAGTATTCTGTTCAAGATGTTTCGCATTTTTTTCTTGGAAGTCTTTATTAGTTTTCAGAGTCTCTTATTATAGTTTACGGCGAGGCATTCACTTTTGCCAAGAAATGATTGCACCGCCGTATATATAATTTTCGTTTTTTTCGGAATGTTCTGCCGAAGATTTTTCGTAATTCTTTCTTCGATGTCTTTATTAGTTTTCAGAGTGTCTGTTATTATAGTTTACGGAGAAGCATTCACTTTCGCGCAGAAATGAATGCACCGCCGAATATATAATTTTCGTCTTTTTTCGGAATATTGTGTCGAAGATGTTTCGCAATTCTTTCTTGGGTGTCTTTATACGTTTTCAGAGTGTCTGTCATTATAGTTTACGGAGAAGCATTCACTTTCGCCCAGAAATGAATGCATCGCCGCATATTAATTTTTTTTTTTTTTTTCAGAGTATTCTGTCGAATATGTTTCGCAATTCTTTCTTTGATGTCTTTATACGTTTTCAGAGTGTCTGTTAAGATATTTTTCGGAGAGGCATTCACTTTTCCCCAGAAATGAATGCACCGCCACATACATAACTATGTTTTGTCTTTTTCTGCTGTATTCTGTTCAAGATATTTCGCAATGCCTTCTTCGATATCTCTATTAGTTTTAACAGTGTGTCTTGTTATAGTTTACGGAGAGGCATTCACTTTACTCCAGAAATGAATGCATCGCCGCATAAAAAATTAATTTTCGTCTGTTTTCGGAGTATTCTGTTCAAGATGTTTCGCATTTCTTTCTTGGAAGTCTTTATTAGTTTTCAGAGTGTCTCTTATTATAGTTCACGGAGAGGCATTCACTTTTGCGAAGAAATGAATGCATCGCAGTATATATAATTTTCCTTTTTTTCGGAATGTTCTGCGGAAGATTTTTCGCAATTCTTTCTTCGATGTCTTTAATAGTTTTTAGAGTGTCTGTTATTATATTTACGGAGAGGCATTCACTTTTTCCCTGAAAAGAATGCGCCGCCGCATGTTAAATTTGTGTCTTTTTTCAGAGTATTCTGTTGAAGATGTTTCGCAATTCTTTCTTTGATGTCTTTATACGTTTTCAGAGTGTCTGTTAAGATAGTTTACGGAGAGGCATTCACTATTTCCCAGAAATGAATGCACCGCCGCATATATAATTTTTGATTTTTTGAGAGTATTCTGTTGAAGATGTTTCGCAATTCTTTCTTGGATGCATTTATGAGTTTTCAGAGATTCTCTTATTACAGTTTACGGAGAGGCATTCACTTTTTCCCAGAAATGAATACACCGCCGCATATATAATTTATTTTCGTTTTTTTTCAGTGTATTCTGTACAAGATGTTTTTCAATACGTTTTTGAATGCCTTTATGACTCTTCAGGGATTTTCTTAATATAGTTAACAGAGAGGCATTCACTTTTCACCAGAAATGAATGCACCGCCGCATACATAATTATTTTTTGTCTTTTTTCTGGTGTATTCTGTACAAGATATTTCGCAAACCTTTCTTGGATGCCTTTATGAGATTTCAGAGAAACTCTTATTATAGTTTACGGAGAGGCATTCACTTTTGCCCAGAAATGAATGCACCGCCGCATTTATAATTGTCGTCTTTTTTCAGAGAATTCTGTCGAAGATATTTCGCAATTCTTTCTTGGATGCATTTATGAGTTTTCAGAGATTTTCTTATTACGGCTTATGGAGAGGCATTCACTTTTCTCCAGAAATGAATGCATCGCCACATAAATAATTTTCGTCTGTTTTCTGAGTATTCTGTTCAAGATATGTCGCAATTCTTTCTTGGATGTCTTTATACGTTTTCAGAGTGTCTGTTAAGATAATTTACGGAGAGGCATTCACTTTTCTCCAGAAATGAATGCACCGCCGCATACATAACTATTTTTTGTCTTTTTCTGGTGTATTCTGTTCAAGATATTTCGCAATGCATTCTGGGATGTCTCTATTAGTTTTCACATTGTGTCTTATTTTAGTTTACGGAGAGGCATTCACTTTACTCCAGAATTGAATGTATCGCCGCATAAAAAGTTAATTTTCGTCTGTTTTCGGAGTATTCTGTTCAAGATGTTTCGCATTTCTTTCTTGGAAGTCTTTATGACTTTTCAGAGATTCTCTTATTACAGTTTAAGAAAAGGTATTCACTTTACTCCTGAATTGAATGCACCGCCGCATACATAATTATTTTTGTCTTTTTCTGGCGTATTCTGTCAAAGATGTTTCGCAATTCTTTCTTTGATGTCTTTATACGTTTTCAGAGTGTCTGTTAAGATAGTTTACGGAGAGGCATTCACTTTTTCCCAGAAATGAATGCACCGCCGCATATATAATTTTTGTCTTTTTTGAGAGTATTCTGTTGAAGATGTTTCGCAATTCTTTCTTGGATGCATTTATGAGTTTTCAGAGATTCTCTTATTACAGTTTACGGAGAGGCATTCACTCTTTCCCAGAAATGAATGCACCGCCGCATATATAATTTATTTTCGTTTTTTTTCAGTGTATTCTGTTCAAGATGTTTTTCAATACGTTTTTGGATGCCTTTATGACTCTTCAGGGATTTTCTTAATATAGTTAACGGAGAGGCATTCACTTTTCACCAGAAATGAATGCACCGCCGCATACATAATTATTTTTTGTCTTTTTTCTGGTGTATTCTGTACAAGATATTTCGCAAACCTTTCTTGGATGCCTTTATGAGATTTCAGAGAATCTCTTATTATAGTTTACGGAGAGGCATTCACTTGCCTCCAGAAATGAATGCATCGCCACATAAATAATTTTCGTCTGTTTTCTGAGTATTCTGTTCAAGATGTGTCGCAATTCTTTCTTGGATGTCTTTATACGTTTTCAGAAAGTCTCTTAAGATAGTTTACGGAGAGGCATTCACTTTTTCCCAGAAATGAATGCACCGCCGCATACATAACTATGTTTTGTCTTTTTCTGGTGTATTCTGTTCAAGATATTTCGCAATGCCCTCTTGGATGTCTCTATTTGTTTTCACAGTGTGTCTTATTATAGTTTACAGAGAGGCATTCACTTTACTCCAGAAATGAATGTATCGCCGCATAAAAAGTTAATTTTCGTCTGTTTTCGGATTATTCTGTTCAAGATGTTTCGCATTTCTTTCTTGGAAGTCTTTATTAGTTTTCAGAGTGTCTCTTATTATAGTTTACGGAGAGGCATTCACTTTTGTCAAGAAATGATTGCACCGTCGTATATATAATTTTCGGTTTTTTTTGGAGTATTGTGTCGAAGATGTTTCGCAATTCTTTCTTGGGTGTCTTTATACGTTTTCAGAGTGTCTGTTATTATATTTTACGGAGAAGTATTCATTTTCCCCCAGAAATGAATGCACCGCCGCATATATAATTTTTGTCTTTTTTGAGAGTATGCTGTCGAAGATATTTCGCAATTCTTTCTTGGATGCATTTATGAGTATTCAGAGATTCTCTTATTACAGTTTAAGGAGAGGCATTCCCTTTACTCCAGAAATGAATGCACCGCCGCATACATAATTATTTTTGTCTTTTTCTGGTGTATTCTGTTCAAAATATTACACAATACTTTTTGGATGACTTTATGAGATTTCACAGACACTTATTATAGTTTACGGAGAGGCATTCACTTTACTCCAGAAATGAATGCATCGCCACATAAATAATTTTCGTCTTTTTTCAGAGAATTCTGTCGAAGATGTTTCGAAATTCTTTCTTTGATGTCTTTATACGTTTTCAGAAAGTCTCTTAAGATAGTTTACGGAGAGGCGTTCACTTTTCTCCAGAAATGAATGCACCGCCACGTACATAACTATTTTTTGTCTTTTTCTGGTGTATTCTGTTCAAGATATTTCGCAATGCATTCTTGGATGTATCTATTAGATTTCATATTGTGTGTTATTTTAGTTTACGGAGAGGCATTCACTTTACTCCAGAAATGAATGCATCGCCGCATAAAAAATTAATTTTCGTCTGTTTTCGGAGTATTCTGTTCAAGATGTTTCGCATTTCTTTCTTGGAAGTCTTTATTAGTTTTCAGAGTGTCTGTTATTATAGTTTACGGAGAAGCGTTCACTTTCGCCCAGAAATGAATGCACCGCCGCATATACAATTTTCGTCTTTTTTCGGAATATTCTGTCGAAGATGTTTCGCAATTCTTTCTTGGAAGTCTTTATACGTTTTCAGAAAGTCTTTTAAGATAGTTTACGGAGAGGCATTCACTTTTCCCCAGAAATGAATGCACCGCCGCATACATAACTATGTTTTTTTTCTGGTGTATTCTGTTCAAGATATTTCGCAATGCCCTCTTGAATGTCTTTATTAGTTTTCACTGTGTGTCTTATTTTAGTTTACGGAGAGGCATTCACTTTACTCCAGAAATGAATGCATCGCCGCATAAAAAATTAAATTTTCGTCTGTTTTCGGAGTATTCTGTTCAAGATGTTTCGCATTTCTTTCTTGGAAGTCTTTATTAGTTTTCAGAGTGTCTCTTATTATAGTTTACGGCGAGGCATTCACTTTTGCCAAGAAATGATTGCACCGCCGTATATATAATTTTCGTTTTTTTCGGAATGTTCTGCCGAAGATTTTTCGTAATTCTTTCTTCGATGTCTTTATTAGTTTTCAGAGTGTCTGTTATTATAGTTTACGGAGAAGCATTCACTTTCGCCCAGAAATGAATGCACCGCCGAATATATAATTTTCGTCTTTTTTCGGAATATTGTGTGGAAGATGTTTCGCAATTCTTTCTTGGGTGTCTTTATACGTTTTCAGAGTATCTGTTATTATAGTTTACGGAGAAGCATTCACTTTCGCCCAGAAATGAATGCACCGCCGAATATATAATTTTCGTCTTTCTCGGAATATTGTGTCGAAGATGTTTCGCAATTTATTCTTGGGTGTCTTTATACGTTTTCAGAGTGTCTGTTATTATAGTTTACGGAGAAGCATTCACTTTCGCCCAGAAATGAATGCACCGCCGCATATATAATTTTTGTCTTTTTTGAGAGTATTCTGTCGAAGATGTTTCGCAATTCTTTCTTGGATGCATTTATGAGTTTTCAGAGATTCTCTTATTACAGTTTAAGGAGAGGCATTCACTTTACCCCAGAAATGAATGCACCGCCACATACATAATTATTTTTGTCTTTTTCTGGTGTATTCTGTTCAAAATATTACACAATACTTTCTTGGATGACTTCATGAGATTTCACAGACACTTATTATAGTTTACGGAGAGGCATTCACATTTGCCGAGAAATGAATGCACCGCCGCATATTAAATTTGCGTCTTTTTTTAGAGAATTCTGTCGAAGATGTTTCGCAATTCTTTCTTTGATGTTTTTATACGTTTTCAGAGTGTCTGTTAAGATATTTTTCGGAGAGGCATTCACTTTTCCCCAGAAATGAATGCACCGCCGCATACATAACTATGTTTTGTCTTTTTCTGGTGTATTCTGTTCAAGATATTTCGCAATGCCCTCTTGGATGTCTCTATTTGTTTTCACAGTGTGTCTTATTAAAGTTTACGGAGAGGCATTCACTTTACTCCAGAAATGAATGTATCGCCGCATAAAAAGTTAATTTTAGTCTGTTTTCGGAGTATTCTGTTCAAGATGTTTCGCATTTCTTTCTTGGAAGTCTTTATTAGTTTTCAGAGTGTCTCTTATTATAGTTTACGGAGAAGCATTCACTTTTGCCAAGAAATGAATGCATTGCCGTATATATAATTTTAGTTTTTTTCGGAATGTTCTGCCGAAGATTTTTCGCAATTCTTTCTTCGATGTCTTTATTAGTTTTCAGAGTGTCTGTTCTTATAGTTTACGGAGAAGCATTTATTTTCGCCCAGAAATGAATGCACCGCCGCATATATAATTTTTGTCTTTTTTGAGAGTATGCTGTCGAAGATGTTTCGCAATTCTTTCTTGGATGCATTTATGAGTTTTCAGAGATTTTCTTATTACGGCATATGGAGAGGAATTCACTTTTCTCCAGAAATGAATGCATCGCCACATAAATAATTTTCGTCTGTTTTCTGAGTATTCTGTTCAAGATGTGTCGCAATTCTTTCTTGGGTGTCTTTATACGTTTTCAGAGTGTCTGTTATTATAGTTTACGGAGAAGCATTCACTTTCGCCCAGAAATGAATGCACCGCCGCATATATAATTTTTGTCTTTTTTGAGAGTATTCTGTCGAAGATGTTTCGCAATTCTTTCTTGGATGCATTTATGAGTTTTCAGAGATTCTCTTATTACAGTTTAAGGAGAGGCATTCACTTTACCCCAGAAATGAATGCACCGCCACATACATAATTATTTTTGTCTTTTTCTGGTGTATTCTGTTCAAAATATTACACAATACTTTCTTGGATGACTTTATGAGATTTCACAGACACTTATTATAGTTTACCGAGAGGCATTCAATTTTGCCGAGAAATGAATGCACCGCCGCATATTAAATTTGCGTCTTTTTTCAGAGTATTCTGTCGAATATGTTTCGCAATTCTTTCTTTGATGTCTTTATACGTTTTCAGAGTGTCTGTTAAGGTATTTTTCGGAGAGGCATTCACTTTTCCCCAGAAATGAATGCACCGCCACATACATAACTATGGTTTGCCTTTTTCTGCTGTATTCTGTTCAAGATATTTCGCAATGCCTTCTTGGATATCTCTATTAGTTTTCACAGTGTGTCTTATTATAGTTTACGGAGAGGCATTCACTTTACTCCAGAAATGAATGCATCGCCGCATAAAAAATTAATTTTCGTCTGTTTTCGGAGTATTCTGTTCAAGATGTTTCGCATTTCTTTCTTGGAAGTCTTTATTAGTTTTCAGAGTGTCTCTTATTATAGTTTACGGTGAGGCATTCACTTTTGCCAAGAAATGATTGCACCGCCGTATATAAAATTTTAGTTTTTTTCGGAATGTTCTGCCGAAGATTTTTCGCAATTCTTTCTTCGATGTCTTTATTAGTTTTCAGAGTGTCTGTTCTTATAGTTTACGGAGAAGCATTTATTTTCGCCCAGAAATGAATGCACCGCCGCATATATAATTTTTGTCTTTTTTGAGAGTATGCTGTCGAAGATGTTTCGCAATTCTTTCTTGGATGCATTTATGAGTTTTCAGAGATTTTCTTATTACGGCATATGGAGAGGAATTCACTTTTCTCCAGAAATGAATGCATCGCCACATAAATAATTTTCGTCTGTTTTCTGAGTATTCTGTTCAAGATGTGTCGCAATTCTTTCTTGGATGTCTTTATACGTTTTCAGAGTGTCTGTTATTATAGTTTACGGAGAAGCATTCATTTTCGCCCAGAAATGAATGCACCGCCGCATATATAATTTATTTTTGTTTTTTTCATTGTATTCTGTTCAAGATGTTTTTCAATACGTTTTTGGATGCCTTTATGACTCTTCAGGGATTTTCTTAATATAGTTAACGGAGAGGCATTCACTTTTCCCCAGAAATGAATGCACCGCCGCATACATAATTATTTTTGTCTTTTTCTGGTGTATTCTGTTCAAAATATTACACAATAATTTCTTGGATGACTTTATGAGATTTCTCAGACACTTATTATAGTTTACCGAGAGGCATTCACTTTTGCCCAGAAATGAATGCACCGCCGCATATTAAATTTGCGTCTTTTTTCAGAGTATTCTGTCGAATATGTTTCGCAATTCTTTCTTTGATGTCTTTATACGTTTTCAGAGTGTCTGTTAAGGTATTTTTCGGAGAGGCATTCACTTTTCCCCAGAAATGAATGCACCGCCACATACATAACTATGGTTTGTCTTTTTCTGCTGTATTCTGTTCAAGATATTTCGCAATGCCTTCTTGGATATCTCTATTAGTTTTCACAGTGTGTCTTATTATAGTTTACGGAGAGGCATTCACTTTACTCCAGAAATGAATGCATCGCCGCATAAAAAATTAATTTTCGTCTGTTTTCGGAGTATTCTGTTCAAGATGTTTCGCATTTCTTTCTTGGAAGTCTTTATTAGTTTTCAGAGTGTCTCTTATTACAGTTTACGGTGAGGCATTCACTTTTGCCAAGAAATGATTGCACCGCCGTATATAAAATTTTAGTTTTTTTCGGAATGTTCTGCCGAAGATTTTTCGCAATTCTTTCTTCGATGTCTTTATTAGTTTTCAGAGTGTCTGTTCTTATAGTTTACGGAGAAGCATTTATTTTCGCCCAGAAATGAATGCACCGCCGCATATATAATTTTTGTCTTTTTTGAGAGTATGCTGTCGAAGATGTTTCGCAATTCTTTCTTGGATGCATTTATGAGTTTTCAGAGATTTTCTTATTACGGCATATGGAGAGGAATTCACTTTTCTCCAGAAATGAATGCATCGCCACATAAATAATTTTCGTCTGTTTTCTGAGTATTCTGTTCAAGATGTGTCGCAATTCTTTCTTGGATGTCTTTATACGTTTTCAGAGTGTCTGTTATTATAGTTTACGGAGAAGCATTCATTTTCGCCCAGAAATGAATGCACCGCCGCATATATAATTTATTTTTGTTTTTTTCATTGTATTCTGTTCAAGATGTTTTTCAATACGTTTTTGGATGCCTTTATGACTCTTCAGGGATTTTCTTAATATAGTTAACGGAGAGGCATTCACTTTTCCCCAGAAATGAATGCACCGCCGCATACATAATTATTTTTGTCTTTTTCTGGTGTATTCTGTTCAAAATATTACACAATAATTTCTTGGATGACTTTATGAGATTTCACAGACACTTATTATAGTTTACCGAGAGGCATTCAATTTTGCCGAGAAATGAATGCACCGCCGCATATTAAATTTGCGTCTTTTTTCAGAGTATTCTGTCGAATATGTTTCGCAATTCTTTCTTTGATGTCTTTATACGTTTTCAGAGTGTCTGTTAAGGTATTTTTCGGAGAGGCATTCACTTTTCCCCAGAAATGAATGCACCGCCACATACATAACTATGGTTTGCCTTTTTCTGCTGTATTCTGTTCAAGATATTTCGCAATGCCTTCTTGGATATCTCTATTAGTTTTCACAGTGTGTCTTATTATAGTTTACGGAGAGGCATTCACTTTACTCCAGAAATGAATGCATCGCCGCATAAAAAATTAATTTTCGTCTGTTTTCGGAGTATTCTGTTCAAGATGTTTCGCATTTCTTTCTTGGAAGTCTTTATTAGTTTTCAGAGTGTCTCTTATTATAGTTTACGGTGAGGCATTCACTTTTGCCAAGAAATGATTGCACCGCCGTATATAAAATTTTAGTTTTTTTCGGAATGTTCTGCCGAAGATTTTTCGCAATTCTTTCTTCGATGTCTTTATTAGTTTTCAGAGTGTCTGTTCTTATAGTTTACGGAGAAGCATTTATTTTCGCCCAGAAATGAATGCACCGCCGCATATATAATTTTTGTCTTTTTTGAGAGTATGCTGTCGAAGATGTTTCGCAATTCTTTCTTGGATGCATTTATGAGTTTTCAGAGATTTTCTTATTACGGCATATGGAGAGGAATTCACTTTTCTCCAGAAATGAATGCATCGCCACATAAATAATTTTCGTCTGTTTTCTGAGTATTCTGTTCAAGATGTGTCGCAATTCTTTCTTGGATGTCTTTATACGTTTTCAGAGTGTCTGTTATTATAGTTTACGGAGAAGCATTCATTTTCGCCCAGAAATGAATGCACCGCCGCATATATAATTTATTTTTGTTTTTTTCATTGTATTCTGTTCAAGATGTTTTTCAATACGTTTTTGGATGCCTTTATGACTCTTCAGGGATTTTCTTAATATAGTTAACGGAGAGGCATTCACTTTTCCCCAGAAATGAATGCACCGCCGCATACATAATTATTTTTGTCTTTTTCTGGTGTATTCTGTTC
Organism: Maratus michaelseni; assembly: GCA_963931845.1. Classification (NCBI taxonomy): domain Eukaryota; kingdom Metazoa; phylum Arthropoda; class Arachnida; order Araneae; family Salticidae; genus Maratus; species Maratus michaelseni. Next base: position 259,239,292 of record OZ007600.1, on the reverse strand, counting down.
AAAATATTACACAATAATTTCTTGGATGACTTTATGAGATTTCTCAGACACTTATTATAGTTTACCGAGAGGCATTCACTTTTGCCCAGAAATGAATGCACCGCCGCATATTAAATTTGCGTCTTTTTTCAGAGTATTCTGTCGAATATGTTTCGCAATTCTTTCTTTGATGTCTTTATATGTTTTCAGAGTGTCTGTTAAGATATTTTTCGGAGAGGCATTCACTTTTCCCCAGAAATGAATGCACCGCCACATACATAACTATGGTTTGTCTTTTTCTGCTGTATTCTGTTCAAGATATTTCGCAATGCCTTCTTGGATATCTCTATTAGTTTTCACAGTGTGTCTTATTATAGTTTACGGAGAGGCATTCACTTTACTCCAGAAATGAATGCATCGCCGCATAAAAAATTAATTTTCGTCTGTTTTCGGAGTATTCTGTTCAAGATGTTTCGCATTTCTTTCTTGGAAGTCTTTATTAGTTTTCAGAGTGTCTCTTATTATAGTTCACGGAGAGGCATTCACTTTTGCCAAGAAATGAATGCATCGCCGTATATATAATTTTCCTTTTTTTCGGAATGTTCTGCCGAAGATTTTTCGCAATTCTTTCTTCGATGTCTTTAATAGTTTTTAGAGTGTCTGTTATTATACTTACGGAGAGGCATTCACTTTTTCCCTGAAATGAATGCACTGCCGCATATTAAATTTGTGTCTTTTATCAGAGTATTCTGTTGAAGATGTTTCGCAATTCTTTCTTTGATGTCTTTATACGTTTTCAGAGTGTCTGTTAAGATAGTTTACGGAGGGGCATTCACTGTTTCCCAGAAATGAATGCATCGCCGCATATATAAATTATTTTCGTTATTTTCAGTGTATTCTGTTCAAGATGTTTTTCAATACGTTTTTGGATGCCTTTATGACTCTTCAGGGATTTTCTTAATATAGTTAACGGAGAGGCATTCACTTTTTCCCAGAAATGAATGCACCGCCGCATATATAAATTATTTTCTTTATTTTCAGTGTATTCTGTTCAAGATATTTTTCAATACGTTTTTGGATGCCTTTATGACTCTTCAGGGATTTTCTTAATATAGTTAACGGAGACGCATTCACTTTTCTCCAGAAATGAATGCATCGCCACATAAATAATTTTCGTCTGTTTTCTGAGTATTCTGTTCAAGATGTGTCGCAATTCTTTCTTGGATGTCTTTATACGTTTTCAGAGTGTCTGTTAAGATAGTTTACGGAGAGGCATTCACTTTTCTCCAGAAATGAATGCTCCGCCGCATACATAACTATTTTTTGTCTTTTTCTGGTGTATTCTGTTCAAGATATTTCGCAATGCATTCTTGGATGTCTCTATTAGTTTTCACATTGTGTCTTATTTTAGTTTACAGAGAGGTATTCACTTTACTCCAGAAATGAATGCATCGCCGCATAAAAAATTAATTTTCGTCTGTTTTCGGAGTATTCTGTTAGAAATGTTTCGCATTTCTTTCTTGGAAGTCTTTATTAGTTTTCAGAGTGTCTCTTATTATAGTTTACGGCGAGGCATTCACTTTTGCCAAGAAATGATTGCACCGCCGTATATATAATTTTCGTTTTTTTCAGAATGTTCTGCCGAAGATTTTTCGCTATTCTTTCTTCGATGTCTTTATTAGTTTTCAGAGTGTCTGATATTATAGTTAACGGAGAAGCATTCACTTTCGCCCAAAAATGAATGCACCGCCGAATATATAATTTTCGTCTTTTTTCGGAGTATTGTGTAGAAGATGTTCCGCAATTCTTTCTTGGGTGTCTTTATACGTGTTCAGAGTGTCTGTTATTATAGTTTACGGGGAAGCATTCACTTTCGCCCAGAAATGAATGACCGCCGCATATTAAATTTGCGTCTTTTTTCAGAGTATTCTGTCGAATATGTTTCGCAATTCTTTCTTTGATGTCTTTATACGTTTTCAGAGTGTCTGTTAAGATATTTTTCGGAGAGGCATTCACTTTTCTCCAGAAATGAATGCTCCGCCGCATACATAACTATTTTTTGTCTTTTTCTGGTGTATTCTGTTCAAGATATTTCGCAATGCATTCTTGGATGTATCTATTAGATTTCACATTGTGTGTTATTTTAGTTTACGGAGAGGCATTCACTTTATTCCAGAAATGAATGCATCGCCGCATAACAAATTAATTTTCGTCTGTTTTCTGAGTATTCTCTTCAAGATGTTTCGCATTTCTTTCTTGGAAGTCTTTATTAGTTTTCAGAGTGTCTCTTATTATAGTTTACGGTGAGGCATTCACTTTTGCCAAGAAATGATTGCACCACCGTATATATAATTTTCGTTTTTTTTCGGAATGTTCTGCCGAAGATTTTTCGCAATTCTTTCTTCGATGTCTTTATTAGTTTTCAGAGTGTCTGTTATTATAGTTTACGGAGAAGCATTCACTTTCGCCCAGAAATGAATGCACCGCCGAATATATAATTTTCGTCTTTTTTGAGAGTATTCTGTTGAAGATGTTTCGCAATTCTTTCTTGGATGCATTTATGAGTTTTCAGAGATTCTCTTATTACAGTTTACGGAGAGGCATTCACTTTTTCCCAGAAATGAATGCACCGCCGCATATATAATTTATTTTCGTTTTTTTTTCAGTGTATTCTGTTTAAGATGTTTTTCAATACGTTTTTGGATGCCTTTATGACTCTTCAGGGATTTTCTTAATATAGTTAACGGAGAGGCATTCACTTTTCACCAGAAATGAATGCACCGCCGCATACATAATTATTTTTTGTCTTTTTTCTGGTGTATTCTGTACAAGATATTTCGCAAACCTTTCTTGGATGCCTTTATGAGATTTCAGAGAATCTCTTATTATAGTTTACGGAGAGGCATTCACTTGCCTCCAGAAATGAATGCATCGCCACATAAATAATTTTCGTCTGTTTTCTGAGTATTCTGTTCAAGATGTGTCGCAATTCTTTCTTGGATGTCTTTATACGTTTTCAGAAAGTCTCTTAAGATAGTTTACGGAGAGGAATTAACTTTTTCCCAGAAATGAATGCACCGCCGCATATTAAATTTGCGTCTTTTTTCAGAGTATTCTGTCGAAGATGTTTCGCAATTCTTTCTTTGATGTCTTTATACGTTTTCAGAGTGTCTGTTAATATATTTTTCGGAGAGGCATTCACTTTCTCCCCAGAAATGAATGCACCGCCGCATACATAACTATGTTTTGTCTTTTTCTGGTGTATTCTGTTCAAGATATTTCGCAATGCCTTCTTGGATATCTCTATTAGTTTTCACAGTGTGTCTTATTATAGTTTACGGAGAGGCATTCACTTTACTCCAGAAATGAATGTATCGCCGCATAAAAAGTTAATTTTCGTCTGTTTTCGGAGTATTCTGTTCAAGATGTTTCGCATTTCTTTCTTGGAAGTCTTTATTAGTTTTCAGAGTGCCTCTTATTATAGTTTACGGCGAGGCATTTACTTTTGCCAAGAAACGATTGCACCGCCGTATATATAATTTTCGTTTTTTTCGGAATGTTCTGCCGAAGATTTTTCGCAATTCTTTCTGCGATGTCTTTATTAGTTTTCAGAGTGTCTGATATTATATTTTACGGAGAAGCATTCACTTTCGCCCAGAAATGAATGCACCGCCCAATATATAATTTTCGTCTTTTTTCGGAGTATTGTGTCGAAGATGTTTCGCAATTCTTTCTTGTGTGTCTTTATACGTTTTCAGAGTGTCTGTTATTATAGTTTACGGGGAAACATTCACTTTCGCCCAGAAATGAATGCACCGCCGCATATAAAATTTGCGTCTTTTTTCAGAGTATTCTGTCGAATATGTTTCGCAATTCTTTCTTTGATGTCTTTATACGTTTTCAGAGTGTCTGTTAATATATTTTTCGGAGAGGCATTCACTTTCTCCCCAGAAATGAATGCACCGCCGCATACATAACTATGTTTTGTCTTTTTCTGGTGTATTCTGTTCAAGATATTTCGCAATGCCTTCTTGGATATCTCTATTAGTTTTCACAGTGTGTCTTATTATAGTTTACGGAGAGGCATTCACTTTACTCCAGAAATGAATGTATCGCCGCATAAAAAGTTAATTTTCGTCTGTTTTCGGAGTATTCTGTTCAAGATGTTTCGCATTTCTTTCTTGGAAGTCTTTATTAGTTTTCAGAGTGCCTCTTATTATAGTTTACGGCGAGGCATTTACTTTTGCCAAGAAACGATTGCACCGCCGTATATATAATTTTCGTTTTTTTCGGAATGTTCTGCCGAAGATTTTTCGCAATTCTTTCTTCGATGTCTTTATTAGTTTTCAGAGTGTCTGATATTATATTTTACGGAGAAGCATTCACTTTCGCCCAGAAATGAATGCACCGCCCAATATATAATTTTCGTCTTTTTTCGGAGTATTGTGTCGAAGATGTTTCGCAATTCTTTCTTGTGTGTCTTTATACGTTTTCAGAGTGTCTGTTATTATAGTTTACGGGGAAACATTCACTTTCGCCCAGAAATGAATGCACCGCCGCATATAAAATTTGCGTCTTTTTTCAGAGTATTCTGTCGAATATGTTTCGCAATTTTTTCTTTGATGTCTTTATACGTTTTCAGAGTGTCTGTTAAGATATTTTTCGGAGAGGCATTCACTTTCTCCCCAGAAATGAATGCACCGCCGCATACATAACTATGTTTTGTCTTTTTCTGGTGTATTCTGTTCAAAATATTTCGCAATGCCTTCTTGGATATCTCTATTAGTTTTCACAGTGTGTCTTATTATAGTTTACGGAGAGGCATTCACTTTACTCCAGAAATGAATGCATCGCCGCATAAAAAATTAATTTTCGTCTGTTTTCGGAGAATTCTGTTCAAGATGTTTCGCATTTCTTTCTTGGAAGTCTTTATTAGTTTTCAGAGTGTCTCTAATTATAGTTTACGGAGAGGCATTCACTTTTGCCAAGAAATGAATGCATCGCCGTATATATAATTTTCGTTTTTTTCGGAATGTTCTGCCGAAGATTTTCGCAATTTTTTCTTCGATGTCTTTAATAGTTTTTAGAGTGTCTGATATTATAGTTTACGGAGAAGCATTCACTTTCGCCCAGAAATGAATGCACCGCCGAATATATAATTTTCGTCTTTTTTCGGAGTATTGTGTCGAAGATGTTTCGCAATTCTTTCTTGGGTGTCTTTATACGTTTTCAGAGTGTCTGTTATTATAGTTTACGGGGAAGCATTCACTTTCGCCCAGAAATGAATGCACCGCCGCATATATAATTTTTGTCTTTTTTGAGAGTATTCTGTCGAAGATGTTTCGCAATTCTTTCTTGGATGCATTTATGAGTTTTCAGAGATTATCTTATTACAGTTTAAGGAGAGGCATTCACTTTACTCCAGAAATGAATGCACCGCCGCATACATAATTATATTTGTCTTTTTCCGGTGTATTCTGTTCAAAATATAACACAATACTTTCTTGGATGACTTTATGAGATTTCACAGACACGTATAGTTTACGGAGAGGCATTCACTTTTGCCGAAAAATGAATGCACCGCCGCATACATAATTATTTTTTGTCTTTTATCTGATGTATTCTGTACAAGATATTTCGCAAATCGTTCTTGGATGCCTTTATGAGATTTCAGAGAAACTCTTATTATAGTTTACGGAGAGGCATTCACTTTTGCCCAGAAATGAAGGCACCACCGCATTTATAATTATCGTCTTTTTTCAGAGTATTCTGTCGAAGATATTTCGCAATTCTTTCTTGGATGCATTTATGAGTTTTCAGAGATTTTCTTATTACGGCTTATGGAGAGGCATTCACTTTTCTCCAGAAATGAATGCATCGCCACATAAAAAATGTTCGTCTGTTTTCTGAGTATTCCGTTCAAGATGTGTCGCAATTCTTTCTTGGATGTCTTTATACGTTTTCAGAAAGTCTCTTAAGATAGTTTACGGAGACGCATTCACTTTTCCCCAGAAATGAATGCACCGCCGTATATATAATTTTCGTTTTTTTTCGGAATGTTCTGCCGAAGATTTTGCGCATTTCTTTCTTGGAAGTTTTTATTAGTTTTCAGAGTGTCTTTTATTATAGTTTACGGAGAGGCATTCACTTTTGCCGAGAAATGAATGCACCGCCGCATATTAAATTTGCGTCTTTTTTCAGAGTATTCTGTCGAAGATGTTTCGCAATTCTTTCTTTGATGTCTTTATACGTTTTCAGAGTGTCTGTTAATATATTTTTCGGAGAGGCATTCACTTTCTCCCCAGAAATGAATGCACCGCCGCATACATAACTATGTTTTGTCTTTTTCTGGTGTATTCTGTTCAAGATATTTCGCAATGCCTTCTTGGATATCTCTATTAGTTTTCACAGTGTGTCTTATTATAGTTTACGGAGAGGCATTCACTTTACTCCAGAAATGAATGTATCGCCGCATAAAAAGTTAATTTTCGTCTGTTTTCGGAGTATTCTGTTCAAGATGTTTCGCATTTCTTTCTTGGAAGTCTTTATTAGTTTTCAGAGTGCCTCTTATTATAGTTTACGGCGAGGCATTTACTTTTGCCAAGAAACGATTGCACCGCCGTATATATAATTTTCGTTTTTTTCGGAATGTTCTGCCGAAGATTTTTCGCAATTCTTTCTTCGATGTCTTTATTAGTTTTCGGAGTGTCTGATATTATAGTTTACGGAGAAGCATTCACTTTCGCCCAGAAATGAATGCACCGCCCAATATATAATTTTCGTCTTTTTTCGGAGTATTGTGTCGAAGATGTTTCGCAATTCTTTCTTGGGTGTCTTTATACGTTTTCAGAGTGTCTGTTATTATAGTTTACGGGGAAACATTCACTTTCGCCCAGAAATGAATGCACCGCCGCATATTAAATTTGCGTCTTTTTTCAGAGTATTCTGTCGAATATGTTTCGCAATTCTTTCTTTGATGTCTTTATACGTTTTCAGAGTGTCTGTTAAGATATTTTTCGGAGAGGCATTCACTTTCTCCCCAGAAATGAATGCACTGCCGCATACATAACTATGTTTTGTCTTTTTCTGGTGTATTCTGTTCAAAATATTTCGCAATGCCTTCTTGGATATCTCTATTAGTTTTCACAGTGTGTCTTATTATAGTTTACGGAGAGGCATTCACTTTACTCCAGAAATGAATGCATCGCCGCATAAAAAATTAATTTTCGTCTGTTTTCGGAGAATTCTGTTCAAGATGTTTCGCATTTCTTTCTTGGAAGTCTTTATTAGTTTTCAGAGTGTCTCTAATTATAGTTTACGGAGAGGCATTCACTTTTGCCAAGAAATGAATGCATCGCCGTATATATAATTTTCGTTTTTTTCGGAATGTTCTGCCGAAGATTTTCGCAATTTTTTCTTCGATGTCTTTAACAGTTTTTAGAGTGTCTGATATTATAGTTTACGGAGAAGCATTCACTTTCGCCAAGAAATGAATGCACCGCCGAATATATAATTTTCGTCTTTTTTCGGAGTATTGTGTCGAAGATGTTTCGCAATTCTTTCTTGGGTGTCTTTATACGTTTTCAGAGTGTCTGTTATTATAGTTTACGGGGAAGCATTCACTTTCGCCCAGAAATGAATGCACCGCCGCATATATAATTTTTGTCTTTTTTGAGAGTATTCTGTCGAGGATGTTTCGCAATTCTTTCTTGGATGCATTTATGAGTTTTCAGAGATTATCTTATTACAGTTTAAGGAGAGACATTCACTTTACTCCAGAAATGAATGCACCGCCGCATACATAATTATATTTGTCTTTTTCCGGTGTATTCTGTTCAAAATATAACACAATACTTTCTTGGATGACTTTATGAGATTTCACAGACACGTATAGTTTACGGAGAGGCATTCACTTTTGCCGAAAAATGAATGCACCGCCGCATACATAATTATTTTTTGTCTTTTATCTGATGTATTCTGTACAAGATATTTCGCAAATCGTTCTTGGATGCCTTTATGAGATTTCAGAGAAACTCTTATTATAGTTTACGGAGAGGCATTCACTTTTGCCCAGAAATGAAGGCACCACCGCATTTATAATTATCGTCTTTTTGCAGAGTATTCTGTCGAAGATATTTCGCAATGCTTTCTTGGATGCATTTATGAGTTTTCAGAGATTTTCTTATTACGGCTTATGGAGAGGCATTCACTTTTCTCCAGAAATGAATGCATCGCCACATAAAAAATGTTCGTCTGTTTTCTGAGTATTCCGTTCAAGATGTGTCGCAATTCTTTCTTGGATGTCTTTATACGTTTTCAGAAAGTCTCTTAAGATAGTTTACGGAGACGCATTCACTTGCCTCCAGAAATGAATGCATCGCCACATAAATAATTTTCGTCTGTTTTCTGAGTATTCTGTTCAAGATGTGTCGCAATTCTTTCTTGGATGTCTTTATACGTTTTCAGAAAGTCTCTTAAGATAGTTTACGGAGAGGCATTCACTTTTTCCCAGAAATGAATGCACCGCCGCATATTAAATTTGCGTCTTTTTTCGGAGTATTGTGTCGAAGATGTTTCGCAATTCTTTCTTGTGTGTCTTTATACGTTTTCAGAGTGTCTGTTATTATAGTTTACGGGGAAACATTCACTTTCGCCCAGAAATGAATGCACCGCCGCATATTAAATTTGCGTCTTTTTTCAAAGTATTCTGTCGAATATGTTTCGCAATTCTTTCTTTGATGTCTTTATACGTTTTCAGAGTGTCTGTTAAGATATTTTTCGGAGAGGCATTCACTTTCTCCCCAGAAATGAATGCACCGCCGCATACATAACTATGTTTTGTCTTTTTCTGATGTATTCTGTTCAAAATATTTCGCAATGCCTTCTTGGATATCTCTATTAGTTTTCACAGTGTGTCTTATTATAGTTTACGGAGAGGCATTCACTTTACTCCAGAAATGAATGTATCGCCGCATAAAAAGTTAATTTTCGTCTGTTTTCGGAGTATTCTGTTCAAGATGTTTCGCATTTCTTTCTTGGAAGTCTTTATTAGTTTTCAGAGTGCCTCTTATTATAGTTTACGGCGAGGCATTTACTTTTGCCAAGAAACGATTGCACCGCCGTATATATAATTTTCGTTTTTTTCGGAATGTTCTGCCGAAGATTTTTCGCAATTCTTTCTTCGATGTCTTTATTAGTTTTCAGAGTGTCTGATATTATAGTTTACGGAGAAGCATTCACTTTCGCCCAGAAATGAATGCACCGCCCAATATATAATTTTCGTCTTTTTTTCGGAGTATTGTGTCGAAGATGTTTCGCAATTCTTTCTTGGGTGTCTTTATACGTTTTCAGAGTGTCTGTTATTATAGTTTACGGGGAAACATTCACTTTCGCCCAGAAATGAATGCACCGCCGCATATTAAATTTGCGTCTTTTTTCAGAGTATTCTGTCGAATATGTTTCGCAATTCTTTCTTTGATGTCTTTATACGTTTTCAGAGTGTCTGTTAAGATATTTTTCGGAGAGGCATTCACTTTCTCCCCAGAAATGAATGCACCGCCGCATACATAACTATGTTTTGTCTTTTTCTGGTGTATTCTGTTCAAAATATTTCGCAATGCCTTCTTGGATATCTCTATTAGTTTTCACAGTGTGTCTTATTATAGTTTACGGAGAGGCATTCACTTTACTCCAGAAATGAATGCATCGCCGCATAAAAAATTAATTTTCGTCTGTTTTCGGAGAATTCTGTTCAAGATGTTTCGCATTTCTTTCTTGGAAGTCTTTATTAGTTTTCAGAGTGTCTCTAATTATAGTTTACGGAGAGGCATTCACTTTTGCCAAGAAATGAATGCATCGCCGTATATATAATTTTCGTTTTTTTCGGAATGTTCTGCCGAAGATTTTCGCAATTTTTTCTTCGATGTCTTTAATAGTTTTTAGAGTGTCTGATATTATAGTTTACGGAGAAGCATTCACTTTCGCCCAGAAATGAATGCACCGCCGAATATATAATTTTCGTCTTTTTTCGGAGTATTGTGTCGATGATGTTTCGCAATTCTTTCTTGGGTGTCTTTATACGTTTTCAGAGTGTCTGTTATTATAGTTTACGGGGAAGCATTCACTTTCGCCCAGAAATGAATGCACCGCCGCATATATAAATTTTGTCTTTTTTGAGAGTATTCTGTCGAGGATGTTTCGCAATTCTTTCTTGGATGCATTTATGAGTTTTCAGAGATTATCTTATTACAGTTTAAGGAGAGACATTCACTTTACTCCAGAAATGAATGCACCGCCGCATACATAATTATATTTGTCTTTTTCCGGTGTATTCTGTTCAAAATATAACACAATACTTTCTTGGATGACTTTATGAGATTTCACAGACACGTATAGTTTACGGAGAGGCATTCACTTTTGCCGAAAAATGAATGCACCGCCGCATACATAATTATTTTTTGTCTTTTATCTGATGTATTCTGTACAAGATATTTCGCAAATCGTTCTTGGATGCCTTTATGAGATTTCAGAGAAACTCTTATTATAGTTTACGGAGAGGCATTCACTTTTGCCCAGAAATGAAGGCACCACCGCATTTATAATTATCGTCTTTTTTCAGAGTATTCTGTCGAAGATATTTCGCAATGCTTTCTTGGATGCATTTATGAGTTTTCAGAGATTTTCTTATTACGGCTTATGGAGAGGCATTCACTTTTCTCCAGAAATGAATGCATCGCCACATAAAAAATGTTCGTCTGTTTTCTGAGTATTCCGTTCAAGATGTGTCGCAATTCTTTCTTGGATGTCTTTATACGTTTTCAGAAAGTCTCTTAAGATAGTTTACGGAGACGCATTCACTTTTCCCCAGAAATGAATGCACCGCCGTATATATAATTTTCGTTTTTTTTCGGAATGTTCTGCCGAAGATTTTTCGCATTTCTTTCTTGGAAGTTTTTATTAGTTTTCAGAGTGTCTCTTATTATAGTTTACGGAGAGGCATTCACTTTTGCCGAGAAATGAATGCACCGCCGCATATTAAATTTGCGTCTTTTTTCAGAGTATTCTGTCGAAGATGTTTCGCAATTCTTTCTTTGATGTCTTTATACGTTTTCAGAGTGTTTGTTAATATATTTTTCGGAGAGGCATTCACTTTCTCCCCAGAAATGAATGCACCGCCGCATACATAACTATGTTTTGTCTTTTTCTGGTGTATTCTGTTCAAGATATTTCGCAATGCCTTCTTGGATATCTCTATTAGTTTTCACAGTATGTCTTATTATAGTTTACGGAGAGGCATTCACTTTACTCCAGAAATGAATGTATCGCCGCATAAAAAGTTAATTTTCGTCTGTTTTCGGAGTATTCTGTTCAAGATGTTTCGCATTTCTTTCTTGGAAGTCTTTATTAGTTTTCAGAGTGCCTCTTATTATAGTTTACGGAGAGGCATTCACTTTACTCCAGAAATGAATGTATCGCCGCATAAAAAGTTAATTTTCGTCTGTTTTCGGAGTATTCTGTTCAAGATGTTTCGCATTTCTTTCTTGGAAGTCTTTATTAGTTTTCAGAGTGCCTCTTATTATAGTTTACGGCGAGGCATTTACTTTTGCCAAGAAACGATTGCACCGCCGTATATATAATTTTCGTTTTTTTCGGAATGTTCTGCCGAAGATTTTTCGCAATTCTTTCTTCGATGTCTTTATTAGTTTTCAGAGTGTCTGATATTATACTTTACGGAGAAGCATTCACTTTCGCCCAGAAATGAATGCACCGCCCAATATATAATTTTCGTCTTTTTTCGGAGTATTGTGTCGAAGATGTTTCGCAATTCTTTCTTGGGTGTCTTTATACGTTTTCAGAGTGTCTGTTATTATAGTTTACGGGGAAACATTCACTTTCGCCCAGAAATGAATGCACCGCCGCATATTAAATTTGCGTCTTTTTTCAGAGTATTCTGTCGAATATGTTTCGCAATTCTTTCTTTGATGTCTTTATACGTTTTCAGAGTGTCTGTTAAGATATTTTTCGGAGAGGCATTCACTTTCTCCCCAGAAATGAATGCACCGCCGCATACATAACTATGTTTTGTCTTTTTCTGGTGTACTCTGTTCAAAATATTTCGCAATGCCTTCTTGGATATCTCTATTAGTTTTCACAGTGTGTCTTATTATAGTTTACGGAGAGGCATTCACTTTACTCCAGAAATGAATGCATCGCCGCATAAGAAATTAATTTTCGTCTGTTTTCGGAGAATTCTGTTCAAGATGTTTCGCATTTCTTTCTTGGAAGTCTTTATTAGTTTTCAGAGTGTCTCTTATACGGAGAGGCATTCACTTTTGCCAAGAAATGAATGCATCGCCGTATATATAATTTTCGTTTTTTTCGGAATGTTCTGCCGAAGATTTTCGCAATTCTTTCTTCGATGTCTTTAATAGTTTTTAGAGTGTCTGTTATTATATTTTTCGGCGAGGCATTCACTTTTTCCCTGAAATGAATGCACTGCCGCATATATAATTTATTTTCGTTTTTTTCAGTGTTCAAGATGTTTTTCAATACGTTTTTGGATGCCTGTATGACTCTTCAGGGATTTTCTTCATATAGTTAACGGAGAGGCATTCACTTTTCCCCAGAAATGAATGCACCGCCGCATACATAATTATTTTTTGTCTTTTATCTGATGTATTCTGTACAAGATATTTCGCAAATCGTTCTTGGATGCCTTTATGAGGTTTCAGAGAAACTCTTATTATTGTTTACGGAGAGGCATTCACTTTTGCCCAGAAATGAATGCACCGCAGCATTTATAATTTTCGTCTTTTTTCAGAGTATTCTGTCGAAGATATTTCGCAATTCTTTCTTGGATGCATTTATGAGTTTTCAGAGATTTTCTAATTACGGCTTATGGAGAGGCATTCACTTTTCTCCAGAAATGAATGCATCGCCACATAAAAAATTTTCGTCTGTTTTCTGAGTATTCGGTTCAAGATGTGTCGCAATTCTTTCTCTGATGTCTTTATACGTTTTCAGAAAGTCTCTTAAGATAGTTTACGGAGAAGCATTCACTTTTCTCCAGAAATGAATGCACCGCCGCATACATAACTATTTTTTGTCTTTTTCTGGTGTATTCTGTTCAAGATATTTCGCAATGCATTCTTGGATGTCTCTATTAGTTTTCACATTGTGTCTTATTTTAGTTTACTGAGAGGCATTTACTTTACTCCAGAATTGACTGCATCGCCGCATAAAAAATTAATTTGCGCCTTTTTTCAGAGTATTCTGTCGAAGATGTTTCGCAATTATATCTTTGATGTCTTTATACGTTTTCAGAGTGTCTGTTAAGATATTTTTCGGAGAGGCATTCACTTTCTCCCCAGAAATGAATGCACCGCCGCATACATAACTATGCTTTGTCTCTTTCTGGTGTATTCTGTTCAAGATATTTCGCAATGCCTTCTTGGATATCTCTATTAGTTTTCACAGTGTGTCTTATTATAGTTTACGGAGAGGCATTCACTTTACTCCAGAAATGACTGTATCGCCGCATAAAAAGTTAATTTTCGTCTGTTTTCGGAGTATTCTGTTCAAGATGTTTCGCATTTCTTTCTTGGAAGTCCTTATTAGTTTTCAGAGTGTCTCTTATTATAGTTTACGGTGAGGCATTCACTTTTGCCAAGAAATGATTGCACCGCCGTATATAAAATTTTAGTTTTTTTCGGAATGTTCTGCCGAAGACTTTTCGCAATTCTTTCTTCGATGTCTTTATTGGTTTTCAGAGTGTCTGTTCTTATAGTTTACGGAGAAGCATTCATTTTCGCCCAGAAATGAATGCACCGCCGCATATATAATTTTTGTCTTTTTTGAGAGTATGCTGTCGAAGATGTTTCGCAATTCTTTCTTGGATGCATTTATGAGTTTTCAGAGATTTTCTTATTACGGCATATGGAGAGGAATTCACTTTTCTCCAGAAATGAATGCATCGCCACATAAATAATTTTCGTCTGTTTTCTGAGTATTCTGTTCAAGATGTGTCGCAATTCTTTCTTGGATGTCTTTATACGTTTTCAGAGTGTCTGCTATTATAGTTTACGGAGAAGCATTCATTTTCGCCCAGAAATGAATGCACCGCCGCATATATAATTTATTTTTGTTTTTTTCATTGTATTCTGTTCAAGATGTTTTTCAATACGTTTTTGGATGCCTTTATGACTCTTCAGGGATTTTCTTAATATAGTTAACGGAGAGGCATTCACTTTTCCCCAGAAATGAATGCACCGCCGCATACATAATTATTTTTGTCTTTTTCTGGTGTATTCTGTTCAAAATATTACACAATAATTTCTTGGATGACTTTATGAGATTTCACAGACACTTATTATAGTTTACCGAGAGGCATTCACTTTTGCCGAGAAATGAATGCACCGCCGCATATTAAATTTGCGTCTTTTTTCAGAGTATTCTGTCGAATATGTTTCGCAATTCTTTCTTTGATGTCTTTATACGTTTTCAGAGTGTCTGTTAAGGTATTTTTCGGAGAGGCATTCACTTTTCCCCAGAAATGAATGCACCGCCACATACATAACTATGGTTTGTCTTTTTCTGCTGTATTCTGTTCAAGATATTTCGCAATGCCTTCTTGGATATCTCTATTAGTTTTCACAGTGTGTCTTATTATAGTTTACGGAGAGGCATTCACTTTACTCCAGAAATGAATGCATCGCCGCATAAAAAATTAATTTTCGTCTGTTTTCGGAGTATTCTGTTCAAGATGTTTCGCATTTCTTTCTTGGAAGTCTTTATTAGTTTTCAGAGTGTCTCTTATTATAGTTTACGGTGAGGCATTCACTTTTGCCAAGAAATGATTGCACCGCCGTATATAAAATTTTAGTTTTTTTCGGAATGTTCTGCCGAAGATTTTTCGCAATTCTTTCTTCGATGTCTTTATTAGTTTTCAGAGTGTCTGTTCTTATAGTTTACGGAGAAGCATTCATTTTCGCCCAGAAATGAATGCACCGCCGCATATATAATTTTTGTCTTTTTTGAGAGTATGCTGTCGAAGATGTTTCGCAATTCTTTCTTGGATGCATTTATGAGTTTTCAGAGATTTTCTTATTACGGCATATGGAGAGGAATTCACTTTTCGCCAGAAATGAATGCATCGCCACATAAATAATTTTCGTCGGTTTTCTGAGTATTCTGTTCAAGATGTGTCGCAATTCTTTCTTGGATGTCTTTATACGTTTTCAGAGTGTCTGTTATTATAGTTTACGGAGAAGCATTCATTTTCGCCCACAAATGAATGCACCGCCGCATATATAATTTATTTTTGTTTTTTTCATTGTATTCTGTTCAAGATGTTTTTCAATACGTTTTTGGATGCCTTTATGACTCTTCAGGGATTTTCTTAATATAGTTAACGGAGAGGCATTCACTTTTCCCCAGAAATGAATGCACCGCCGCATACATAATTATTTTTGTCTTTTTCTGGTGTATTCTGTTCAAAATATTACACAATAATTTCTTGGATGACTTTATGAGATTTCACAGACACTTATTATAGTTTACCGAGAGGCATTCACTTTTGCCGAGAAATGAATGCACCGCCGCATATTAAATTTGCGTCTTTTTTCAGAGTATTCTGTCGAATATGTTTCGCAATTCTTTCTTTGATGTCTTTATACGTTTTCAGAGTGTCTGTTAAGGTATTTTTCGGAGAGGCATTCACTTTTCCCCAGAAATGAATGCACCGCCACATACATAACTATGGTTTGTCTTTTTCTGCTGTATTCTGTTCAAGATATTTCGCAATGCCTTCTTGGATATCTCTATTAGTTTTCACAGTGTGTCTTATTATAGTTTACGGAGAGGCATTCACTTTACTCCAGAAATGAATGCATCGCCGCATAAAAAATTAATTTTCGTCTGTTTTCGGAGTATTCTGTTCAAGATGTTTCGCATTTCTTTCTTGGAAGTCTTTATTAGTTTTCAGAGTGTCTCTTATTATAGTTTACGGTGAGGCATTCACTTTTGCCAAGAAATGATTGCACCGCCGTATATAAAATTTTAGTTTTTTTCGGAATGTTCTGCCGAAGATTTTTCGCAATTCTTTCTTCGATGTCTTTATTAGTTTTCAGAGTGTCTGTTCTTATAGTTTACGGAGAAGCATTTATTTTCGCCCAGAAATGAATGCACCGCCGCATATATAATTTTTGTCTTTTTTGAGAGTATGCTGTCGAAGATGTTTCGCAATTCTTTCTTGGATGCATTTATGAGTTTTCAGAGATTTTCTTATTACGGCATATGGAGAGGAATTCACTTTTCTCCAGAAATGAATGCATCGCCACATAAATAATTTTCGTCTGTTTTCTGAGTATTCTGTTCAAGATGTGTCGCAATTCTTTCTTGGATGTCTTTATACGTTTTCAGAGTGTCTGTTATTATAGTTTACGGAGAAGCATTCATTTTCGCCCAGAAATGAATGCACCGCCGCATATATAATTTATTTTTGTTTTTTTCATTGTATTCTGTTCAAGATGTTTTTCAATACGTTTTTGGATGCCTTTATGACTCTTCAGGGATTTTCTTAATATAGTTAACGGAGAGGCATTCACTTTTCCCCAGAAATGAATGCACCGCCGCATACATAATTATTTTTGTCTTTTTCTGGTGTATTCTGTTCAAAATATTACACAATAATTTCTTGGATGACTTTATGAGATTTCACAGACACTTATTATAGTTTACCGAGAGGCATTCAATTTTGCCGAGAAATGAATGCACCGCCGCATATTAAATTTGCGTCTTTTTTCAGAGTATTCTGTCGAATATGTTTCGCAATTCTTTCTTTGATGTCTTTATACGTTTTCAGAGTGTCTGTTAAGGTATTTTTCGGAGAGGCATTCACTTTTCCCCAGAAATGAATGCACCGCCACATACATAACTATGGTTTGCCTTTTTCTGCTGTATTCTGTTCAAGATATTTCGCAATGCCTTCTTGGATATCTCTATTAGTTTTCACAGTGTGTCTTATTATAGTTTACGGAGAGGCATTCACTTTACTCCAGAAATGAATGCATCGCCGCATAAAAAATTAATTTTCGTCTGTTTTCGGAGTATTCTGTTCAAGATGTTTCGCATTTCTTTCTTGGAAGTCTTTATTAGTTTTCAGAGTGTCTCTTATTATAGTTTACGGTGAGGCATTCACTTTTGCCAAGAAATGATTGCACCGCCGTATATAAAATTTTAGTTTTTTTCGGAATGTTCTGCCGAAGATTTTTCGCAATTCTTTCTTCGATGTCTTTATTAGTTTTCAGAGTGTCTGTTCTTATAGTTTACGGAGAAGCATTTATTTTCGCCCAGAAATGAATGCACCGCCGCATATATAATTTTTGTCTTTTTTGAGAGTATGCTGTCGAAGATGTTTCGCAATTCTTTCTTGGATGCATTTATGAGTTTTCAGAGATTTTCTTATTACGGCATATGGAGAGGAATTCACTTTTCTCCAGAAATGAATGCATCGCCACATAAATAATTTTCGTCTGTTTTCTGAGTATTCTGTTCAAGATGTGTCGCAATTCTTTCTTGGATGTCTTTATACGTTTTCAGAGTGTCTGTTATTATAGTTTACGGAGAAGCATTCATTTTCGCCCAGAAATGAATGCACCGCTGCATATATAATTTATTTTTGTTTTTTTCATTGTATTCTGTTCAAGATGTTTTTCAATACGTTTTTGGATGCCTTTATGACTCTTCAGGGATTTTCTTAATATAGTTAACGGAGAGGCATTCACTTTTCCCCAGAAATGAATGCACCGCCGCATACATAATTATTTTTGTCTTTTTCTGGTGTATTCTGTTCAAAATATTACACAATAATTTCTTGGATGACTTTATGAGATTTCTCAGACACTTATTATAGTTTACCGAGAGGCATTCACTTTTGCCCAGAAATGAATGCACCGCCGCATATTAAATTTGCGTCTTTTTTCAGAGTATTCTGTCGAATATGTTTCGCAATTCTTTCTTTGATGTCTTTATACGTTTTCAGAGTGTCTGTTAAGGTATTTTTCGGAGAGGCATTCACTTTTCCCCAGAAATGAATGCACCGCCACATACATAACTATGGTTTGTCTTTTTCTGCTGTATTCTGTTCAAGATATTTCGCAATGCCTTCTTGGATATCTCTATTAGTTTTCACAGTGTGTCTTATTATAGTTTACGGAGAGGCATTCACTTTACTCCAGAAATGAATGCATCGCCGCATAAAAAATTAATTTTCGTCTGTTTTCGGAGTATTCTGTTCAAGATGTTTCGCATTTCTTTCTTGGAAGTCTTTATTAGTTTTCAGAGTGTCTCTTATTATAGTTTACGGTGAGGCATTCACTTTTGCCAAGAAATGATTGCACCGCCGTATATAAAATTTTAGTTTTTTTCGGAATGTTCTGCCGAAGATTTTTCGCAATTCTTTCTTCGATGTCTTTATTAGTTTTCAGAGTGTCTGTTCTTATAGTTTACGGAGAAGCATTTATTTTCGCCCAGAAATGAATGCACCGCCGCATATATAATTTTTGTCTTTTTTGAGAGTATGCTGTCGAAGATGTTTCGCAATTCTTTCTTGGATGCATTTATGAGTTTTCAGAGATTTTCTTATTACGGCATATGGAGAGGAATTCACTTTTCTCCAGAAATGAATGCATCGCCACATAAATAATTTTCGTCTGTTTTCTGAGTATTCTGTTCAAGATGTGTCGCAATTCTTTCTTGGATGTCTTTATACGTTTTCAGAGTGTCTGTTATTATAGTTTACGGAGAAGCATTCATTTTCGCCCAGAAATGAATGCACCGCCGCATATATAATTTATTTTTGTTTTTTTCATTGTATTCTGTTCAAGATGTTTTTCAATACGTTTTTGGATGCCTTTATGACTCTTCAGGGATTTTCTTAATATAGTTAACGGAGAGGCATTCACTTTTCCCCAGAAATGAATGCACCGCCGCATACATAATTATTTTTGTCTTTTTCTGGTGTATTCTGTTCAAAATATTACACAATAATTTCTTGGATGACTTTATGAGATTTCACAGACACTTATTATAGTTTACCGAGAGGCATTCAATTTTGCCGAGAAATGAATGCACCGCCGCATATTAAATTTGCGTCTTTTT
Organism: Maratus michaelseni; assembly: GCA_963931845.1. Classification (NCBI taxonomy): domain Eukaryota; kingdom Metazoa; phylum Arthropoda; class Arachnida; order Araneae; family Salticidae; genus Maratus; species Maratus michaelseni. Next base: position 259,220,155 of record OZ007600.1, on the reverse strand, counting down.
TCAGAGTATTCTGTCGAATATGTTTCGCAATTCTTTCTTTGATGTCTTTATACGTTTTCAGAGTGTCTGTTAAGGTATTTTTCGGAGAGGCATTCACTTTTCCCCAGAAATGAATGCACCGCCACATACATAACTATGGTTTGCCTTTTTCTGCTGTATTCTGTTCAAGATATTTCGCAATGCCTTCTTGGATATCTCTATTAGTTTTCACAGTGTGTCTTATTATAGTTTACGGAGAGGCATTCACTTTACTCCAGAAATGAATGCATCGCCGCATAAAAAATTAATTTTCGTCTGTTTTCGGAGTATTCTGTTCAAGATGTTTCGCATTTCTTTCTTGGAAGTCTTTATTAGTTTTCAGAGTGTCTCTTATTATAGTTTACGGTGAGGCATTCACTTTTGCCAAGAAATGATTGCACCGCCGTATATAAAATTTTAGTTTTTTTCGGAATGTTCTGCCGAAGATTTTTCGCAATTCTTTCTTCGATGTCTTTATTAGTTTTCAGAGTGTCTGTTCTTATAGTTTACGGAGAAGCATTTATTTTCGCCCAGAAATGAATGCACCGCCGCATATATAATTTTTGTCTTTTTTGAGAGTATGCTGTCGAAGATGTTTCGCAATTCTTTCTTGGATGCATTTATGAGTTTTCAGAGATTTTCTTATTACGGCATATGGAGAGGAATTCACTTTTCTCCAGAAATGAATGCATCGCCACATAAATAATTTTCGTCTGTTTTCTGAGTATTCTGTTCAAGATGTGTCGCAATTCTTTCTTGGATGTCTTTATACGTTTTCAGAGTGTCTGTTATTATAGTTTACGGAGAAGCATTCATTTTCGCCCAGAAATGAATGCACCGCCGCATATATAATTTATTTTTGTTTTTTTCATTGTATTCTGTTCAAGATGTTTTTCAATACGTTTTTGGATGCCTTTATGACTCTTCAGGGATTTTCTTAATATAGTTAACGGAGAGGCATTCACTTTTCCCCAGAAATGAATGCACCGCCGCATACATAATTATTTTTGTCTTTTTCTGGTGTATTCTGTTCAAAATATTACACAATAATTTCTTGGATGACTTTATGAGATTTCTCAGACACTTATTATAGTTTACCGAGAGGCATTCACTTTTGCCCAGAAATGAATGCACCGCCGCATATTAAATTTGCGTCTTTTTTCAGAGTATTCTGTCGAATATGTTTCGCAATTCTTTCTTTGATGTCTTTATACGTTTTCAGAGTGTCTGTTAAGGTATTTTTCGGAGAGGCATTCACTTTTCCCCAGAAATGAATGCACCGCCACATACATAACTATGGTTTGTCTTTTTCTGCTGTATTCTGTTCAAGATATTTCGCAATGCCTTCTTGGATATCTCTATTAGTTTTCACAGTGTGTCTTATTATAGTTTACGGAGAGGCATTCACTTTACTCCAGAAATGAATGCATCGCCGCATAAAAAATTAATTTTCGTCTGTTTTCGGAGTATTCTGTTCAAGATGTTTCGCATTTCTTTCTTGGAAGTCTTTATTAGTTTTCAGAGTGTCTCTTATTATAGTTTACGGTGAGGCATTCACTTTTGCCAAGAAATGATTGCACCGCCGTATATAAAATTTTAGTTTTTTTCGGAATGTTCTGCCGAAGATTTTTCGCAATTCTTTCTTCGATGTCTTTATTAGTTTTCAGAGTGTCTGTTCTTATAGTTTACGGAGAAGCATTTATTTTCGCCCAGAAATGAATGCACCGCCGCATATATAATTTTTGTCTTTTTTGAGAGTATGCTGTCGAAGATGTTTCGCAATTCTTTCTTGGATGCATTTATGAGTTTTCAGAGATTTTCTTATTACGGCATATGGAGAGGAATTCACTTTTCTCCAGAAATGAATGCATCGCCACATAAATAATTTTCGTCTGTTTTCTGAGTATTCTGTTCAAGATGTGTCGCAATTCTTTCTTGGATGTCTTTATACGTTTTCAGAGTGTCTGTTATTATAGTTTACGGAGAAGCATTCATTTTCGCCCAGAAATGAATGCACCGCCGCATATATAATTTATTTTTGTTTTTTTCATTGTATTCTGTTCAAGATGTTTTTCAATACGTTTTTGGATGCCTTTATGACTCTTCAGGGATTTTCTTAATATAGTTAACGGAGAGGCATTCACTTTTCCCCAGAAATGAATGCACCGCCGCATACATAATTATTTTTGTCTTTTTCTGGTGTATTCTGTTCAAAATATTACACAATAATTTCTTGGATGACTTTATGAGATTTCACAGACACTTATTATAGTTTACCGAGAGGCATTCAATTTTGCCGAGAAATGAATGCACCGCCGCATATTAAATTTGCGTCTTTTTTCAGAGTATTCTGTCGAATATGTTTCGCAATTCTTTCTTTGATGTCTTTATACGTTTTCAGAGTGTCTGTTAAGGTATTTTTCGGAGAGGCATTCACTTTTCCCCAGAAATGAATGCACCGCCACATACATAACTATGGTTTGCCTTTTTCTGCTGTATTCTGTTCAAGATATTTCGCAATGCCTTCTTGGATATCTCTATTAGTTTTCACAGTGTGTCTTATTATAGTTTACGGAGAGGCATTCACTTTACTCCAGAAATGAATGCATCGCCGCATAAAAAATTAATTTTCGTCTGTTTTCGGAGTATTCTGTTCAAGATGTTTCGCATTTCTTTCTTGGAAGTCTTTATTAGTTTTCAGAGTGTCTCTTATTATAGTTTACGGTGAGGCATTCACTTTTGCCAAGAAATGATTGCACCGCCGTATATAAAATTTTAGTTTTTTTCGGAATGTTCTGCCGAAGATTTTTCGCAATTCTTTCTTCGATGTCTTTATTAGTTTTCAGAGTGTCTGTTCTTATAGTTTACGGAGAAGCATTTATTTTCGCCCAGAAATGAATGCACCGCCGCATATATAATTTTTGTCTTTTTTGAGAGTATGCTGTCGAAGATGTTTCGCAATTCTTTCTTGGATGCATTTATGAGTTTTCAGAGATTTTCTTATTACGGCATATGGAGAGGAATTCACTTTTCTCCAGAAATGAATGCATCGCCACATAAATAATTTTCGTCTGTTTTCTGAGTATTCTGTTCAAGATGTGTCGCAATTCTTTCTTGGATGTCTTTATACGTTTTCAGAGTGTCTGTTATTATAGTTTACGGAGAAGCATTCATTTTCGCCCAGAAATGAATGCACCGCCGCATATATAATTTATTTTTGTTTTTTTCATTGTATTCTGTTCAAGATGTTTTTCAATACGTTTTTGGATGCCTTTATGACTCTTCAGGGATTTTCTTAATATAGTTAACGGAGAGGCATTCACTTTTCCCCAGAAATGAATGCACCGCCGCATACATAATTATTTTTGTCTTTTTCTGGTGTATTCTGTTCAAAATATTACACAATAATTTCTTGGATGACTTTATGAGATTTCTCAGACACTTATTATAGTTTACCGAGAGGCATTCACTTTTGCCCAGAAATGAATGCACCGCCGCATATTAAATTTGCGTCTTTTTTCAGAGTATTCTGTCGAATATGTTTCGCAATTCTTTCTTTGATGTCTTTATATGTTTTCAGAGTGTCTGTTAAGATATTTTTCGGAGAGGCATTCACTTTTCCCCAGAAATGAATGCACCGCCACATACATAACTATGGTTTGTCTTTTTCTGCTGTATTCTGTTCAAGATATTTCGCAATGCCTTCTTGGATATCTCTATTAGTTTTCACAGTGTGTCTTATTATAGTTTACGGAGAGGCATTCACTTTACTCCAGAAATGAATGCATCGCCGCATAAAAAATTAATTTTCGTCTGTTTTCGGAGTATTCTGTTCAAGATGTTTCGCATTTCTTTCTTGGAAGTCTTTATTAGTTTTCAGAGTGTCTCTTATTATAGTTCACGGAGAGGCATTCACTTTTGCCAAGAAATGAATGCATCGCCGTATATATAATTTTCCTTTTTTTCGGAATGTTCTGCCGAAGATTTTTCGCAATTCTTTCTTCGATGTCTTTAATAGTTTTTAGAGTGTCTGTTATTATACTTACGGAGAGGCATTCACTTTTTCCCTGAAATGAATGCACTGCCGCATATTAAATTTGTGTCTTTTATCAGAGTATTCTGTTGAAGATGTTTCGCAATTCTTTCTTTGATGTCTTTATACGTTTTCAGAGTGTCTGTTAAGATAGTTTACGGAGGGGCATTCACTGTTTCCCAGAAATGAATGCATCGCCGCATATATAAATTATTTTCGTTATTTTCAGTGTATTCTGTTCAAGATGTTTTTCAATACGTTTTTGGATGCCTTTATGACTCTTCAGGGATTTTCTTAATATAGTTAACGGAGAGGCATTCACTTTTTCCCAGAAATGAATGCACCGCCGCATATATAAATTATTTTCTTTATTTTCAGTGTATTCTGTTCAAGATATATTTCAATACGTTTTTGGATGCCTTTATGACTCTTCAGGGATTTTCTTAATATAGTTAACGGAGACGCATTCACTTTTCTCCAGAAATGAATGCATCGCCACATAAATAATTTTCGTCTGTTTTCTGAGTATTCTGTTCAAGATGTGTCGCAATTCTTTCTTGGATGTCTTTATACGTTTTCAGAGTGTCTGTTAAGATAGTTTACGGAGAGGCATTCACTTTTCTCCAGAAATGAATGCTCCGCCGCATACATAACTATTTTTTGTCTTTTTCTGGTGTATTCTGTTCAAGATATTTCGCAATGCATTCTTGGATGTCTCTATTAGTTTTCACATTGTGTCTTATTTTAGTTTACAGAGAGGTATTCACTTTACTCCAGAAATGAATGCATCGCCGCATAAAAAATTAATTTTCGTCTGTTTTCGGAGTATTCTGTTAGAAATGTTTCGCATTTCTTTCTTGGAAGTCTTTATTAGTTTTCAGAGTGTCTCTTATTATAGTTTACGGCGAGGCATTCACTTTTGCCAAGAAATGATTGCACCGCCGTATATATAATTTTCGTTTTTTTCAGAATGTTCTGCCGAAGATTTTTCGCTATTCTTTCTTCGATGTCTTTATTAGTTTTCAGAGTGTCTGATATTATAGTTAACGGAGAAGCATTCACTTTCGCCCAAAAATGAATGCACCGCCGAATATATAATTTTCGTCTTTTTTCGGAGTATTGTGTAGAAGATGTTCCGCAATTCTTTCTTGGGTGTCTTTATACGTGTTCAGAGTGTCTGTTATTATAGTTTACGGGGAAGCATTCACTTTCGCCCAGAAATGAATGACCGCCGCATATTAAATTTGCGTCTTTTTTCAGAGTATTCTGTCGAATATGTTTCGCAATTCTTTCTTTGATGTCTTTATACGTTTTCAGAGTGTCTGTTAAGATATTTTTCGGAGAGGCATTCACTTTTTCCCTGAAATGAATGCACCGCCGCATATATAATTTATTTTCGTTTTTTTCAGTGTTGAAGATGTTTTTCAATACGTTTTTGGATGCCTTTATGACTCTTCAGGGATTTTCTTCATATAGTTAACGTAGAGGCATTCACTTTTAACCAGAAATGAATGCACCGCCGCATACATAGTTATTTTTTGTCTTTTATCTGATGTATTCTGTACAAGATATTTCGCAAATCGTTCTTGGATGCCTTTATGAGATTTCAGAGAAACTCTTATTATAGTTTACGGAGAGGCATTCACTTTTGCCCAGAAATGAATGCACCGCCGCATTTATAATTTTCGTCTTTTTTCAGAGTATTCTGTCCAAGATATTTCGCAATTCTTTCTTGGATGCATTTATGAGTTTTCAGAGATTTTCTTATTACGGCTTATGGAGAGGCATTCACTTTTCTCCAGAAATGAATGCATCGCCACATAAATAATTAATTTTCGTCTGTTTTCGCACTATTTTGTTCAAGACTTGTCGCAATTCTTTCTTGGATGTCTTTATACGTTTTCAGAAAGTCTCTTAAGATAGTTTACGGAGAGGCATTCACTTTTCCCCAGAAATGAATGCACCGCCGCATACATAACTATGTTTTGTCTTTTTCTGGTGTATTCTGTTCAAGATATTTCGCAATGCCCTCTTGGATGTCTCTATTAGTTTTCGCAGTGTGTCTTATTTTAGTTTACGGAGAGGCATTCACATTACTCCAGAAATGAATGCATCGCCGCATAAAAAATTAATTTTCGTCTGTTTTCGGAGTATTCTGTTCAAGATTTTTCGCAATTCTTTCTTCGATGTCTTTATTAGTTTTCAGAGTGTCTGTTATTATAGTTTACGGAGAAGCATTCACTTTCGCCCCGAAATGAATGCACCGCCGAATATATAATTTTCGTCTTTTTTCGGAATATTGTGTCGAAGATGTTTTGCAATTCTTTCTTGGGTGTCTTTATACGTTTTCAGAGTGTCTGTTATTATAGTTTACGGAGAAGCATTCATTTTCGCCCAGAAATGAATGCACCGCCGCATACATAATTATTTTTGTCTTTTTCTGGTGTATTCTGTTCAAAATATTACACAATAATTTCTTGGATGACTTTATGAGATTTCACAGACACTTATTATAGTTTACCGAGAGGCATTCACTTTTGCCGAGAAATGAATGCACCGCCGCATATTAAATTTGCGTCTTTTTTCAGAGTATTCTGTCGAAGATGTTTCACAATTCTTTCTTTGATGTCTTTATACGTTTTCAGAGTGTCTGTTAAGATTTTATTCGGAGAGGCATTCACTTTTCCCCAGAAATGAATGCACCGCCACATACATAACTATGTTTTGTCTTTTTCTGCTGTATTCTGTTCAAGATATTTCGCAATGCCTTCTTGGATATCTCTATTAGTTTTCACAGTGTGTCTTATTATAGTTTACGGAGAGGCATTCACTTTACTCCAGAAATGAATGTATCGCCGCATAAAAAGTTAATTTTCGTCTGTTTTCGGAGTATTCTGTTCAAGATGTTTCGCATTTCATTCTTGGAAGTCTTTATTAGTTTTCAGAGTGTCTCTTATTATAGTTTACGGCGAGGCATTCACTTTTGCCAAGAAATGATTGCACCGCCGTATATATAATTTTCGTTTTTTTCGGAATGTTCTGCCGAAGATTTTTCGCAATTCTTTCTTCGATGTCTTTATTAGTTTTCAGAGTGTCTGATATTATAGTTTACGGGGAAGCATTCACTTTTGCCCAGAAATGAATGCACCGCCGCATATTAAATTTGCGTCTTTTTTCAGAGTATTCTGTCGAATATGTTTCGCAATTCTTTCTTTGATGTCTTTATACGTTTTCAGAGTGTCTGTTAAGATATTTTTCGGAGAGGCATTCACTTTTCCCCAGAAATGAATGCACCGCCACATACATAACTATGTTTTGTCTTTTTCTGCTGTATTCTGTTCAAGATATTTCGCAATGCATTCTTGGATGTTTCTATTAGTTTTCACATTGTGTCTTATTTTAGTTTACGGAGAGGTATTCACTTTACTCCAGAAATGAATGCATCGCCGCATAAAAAATTAATTTTCGTCTGTTTTCGGAGTATTCTGTTAGAAATGTTTCGCATTTCTTTCTTGGAAGTCTTTATTAGTTTTCAGAGTGTCTGTTATTATAATTTACGGCGAGGCATTCACTTTTGCCAAGAAATGATTGCACCGCCGAATATAAAATTTTCGTTTTTTTCGGAATGTTCTGCCGAAGATTTTTCGCAATTCTTTCTTCGATGTCTTTATTAGTTTTCAGAGTGTCTGTTAAGATATTTTTTGGAGAGGCATTCACTTTCTCCCCAGAAATGAATGCACCGCCGCATACATAACTATGTTTTGTATCTTTCTGGTGTATTCTGTTCAAGATATTTCGCAATGCCTTCTTAGATATCTCTATTAGTTTTCACAGTGTGTCTTATTATAGTTTACGGAGAGGCATTCACTTTACTCCAGAAATGAATGTATCGCCGCATAAAAAGTTAATTTTCGTCTGTTTTCGGAGTATTCTCTTCAAGATGTTTCGCATTTCTTTCTTGGAAGTCTTTATTAGTTTTCAGAATGTCTCTTATTATAGTTTACGGCGAGGCATTCACTTTTGCCAAGAAATGATTGCACCGCCGTATATAAAGTTTTCGTTTTTTTCGGAATGTTCTGCCGAAGATTTTTCGCAATTCTTTCTTAGATGTCTTTATTAGTTTTCAGAGTGTCTGTTCTTATAGTTTACGGAGAAGCATTCATTTTCGCCCAGAAATGAATGCACCACCGCATATGTAATTTTTGTCTTTTTTGAGAGTATGCTGTCGAAGATGTTTCGCAATTCTTTCTTTGATGCATTTATGAGTTTTCAGAGATTCTCTTATTACAGTTTACGGAGAGGCATTCACTTTTTCCCAGAAATGATTGCACCGCCGCATATATAATTTATTTTCGTTTTTTTCAGTGTATTCTGTTCAAGATGTTTTTCAATACGTTTTTGGATGCCTTTATGAATCTTCAGGGATTTTCTTAATATAGTTAACGGAGAGGCATTCACTTTACTCCAGAAATGAATGCATCGCCGCATAAAAATTTAATTTTCGTCTGTTTTCGGAGTATTCTGTTCAAGATGTTTCGCATTTCTTTCTTGGATGTCTTTATACTTTTTCAGAAAGTCTTTTAAGATAGTTTACGGAGAGGCATTCACTTTTCCTCAGAAATGAATGCACCGCCGCATACATAACTATGTTTTTTTCTGGCGTATTCTGTTCAAGATATTTCGCAATGCCCTCTTGGATGTCTCTATTAGTTTTCACAGTGTGTCTTATTTTAGTTTACGGAGAGGCATTCACTTTACTCTAGAAATGAATGTATCGCTGGATAAAAAGTTAATTTTCGTCTGTTTTCGGAGTATTCTGTTCAAGATGTTTCGCATTTCTTTCTTGGAAGTCTTTATTAGTTTTCAGAGTGTCTCTTATTATAGTTTACGGCGAGGCATTCACTTTTGCCAAGAAATGATTGCACCGCCGTATATATAATTTTCGTTTTTTTCGGAATGTTCTGCCGAAGATTTTTCGCAATTCTTTCTTCGATGTCTTTATTAGTTTTCAGAGTGTCTGATATTATAGTTTACGGGGAAGCATTCACTTTCGTCCAGAAATGAATGCACCGCCGCATATTAAATTTGCGTCTTTTTTCAGAGTATTCTGTCGAATATGTTTCGCAATTCTTTCTTTGATGTCTTTATACGTTTTCAGAGTGTCTGTTAAGATATTTTTCGGAGAGGCATTCACTTTTCCCCAGAAATGAATGCACCGCCACATACATAACTATGTTTTGTCTTTTTCTGCTGTATTCTGTTCAAGATATTTCGCAATGCCTTCTTGGATATCTCTATTAGTTTTCACAGTGTGTTTTATTATAGTTTACGGAGAGGCATTCACTTTACACCAGAAATGAATGCATCGCCGCATAAAAAATTAATTTTCGTCTGTTTTCGGAGTATTCTGTTCAAGATGTTTCGCATTTCTTTCTTGGAAATCTTTATTAGTTTTCAGAGTGTCTCTTATTATAGTTCACGTAGAGGCATTCACTTTTGCCAAGAAATGAATGCATCGCCGTATATATAATTTTCCTTTTTTTCGGAATGTTCTGCCGAAGATTTTTCGAAATTCTTTCTTCGATGTCTTTAATAGTTTTTAGAGTGTCTGTTATTATATTTACGGAGAGGCATTCACTTTTTCCCTGAAATGAATGCACTGCCGCATATTAAATTTGTGTCTTTTTTCAGAGTATTCTGTTGAAGATGTTTCGCAATTCTTTCTTTGATGTCTTTATACGTTTTCAGAGTGTCTGTTAAGATAGTTTACGGAGGGGCATTCACTGTTTCCCAGAAATGAATGCATCGCCGCATATATAAATTATTTTCGTTATTTTCAGTGTATTCTGTTCAAGATGTTTTTCAATACGTTTTTGGATGCCTTTATGACTCTTCAGGGATTTTCTTAATATAGTTAACGGAGAGGCATTCACTTTTTCCCAGAAATGAATGCACCGCCGCATATATAAATTATTTCCGTTATTTTCAGTGTATTCTGTTCAAGATATTTTTCAATACGTTTTTGGATGCCTTTATGACTCTTCAGGGATTTTCTTAATATAGTTAACGGAGAGGCATTCACTTTTCTCCAGAAATGAATGCATCGCCACATAAATAATTTTCGTCTGTTTTCTGAGTATTCTGTTCAAGATGTGTCGCAATTCTTTCTTGGATGTCTTTATACGTTTTCAGAGTGTCTGTTAAGATAGTTTACGGAGAGGCATTCACTTTTCTTCAGAAATGAATGCACCGCCGCACACATAACTTTTTTTTGTCTTTTTCTGGTGTATTCTGTTCAAGATATTTCGCAATGCATTCTTGGATGTCTCTATTAGTTTTCACATTGTGTCTTATTTTAGTTTACGGAGAGGTATTCACTTTACTCCAGAAATGAATGCATCGCCGCATAAAAATTTAATTTTCGTCTGTTTTCGGAGTATTCTGTTCAAGATGTTTCGCATTTCTTTCTTGGATGTCTTTATACGTTTTCAGAAAGTGTTTTAAGATAGTTTACGGAGAGGCATTCACTTTTCCTCAGAAATGAATGCACCGCCGCATACATAACTATGTTTTTTTCTGGCGTATTCTGTTCAAGATATTTCGCAATGCCCTCTTGGATGTCTCTATTAGTTTTCACAGTGTGTCTTATTTTAGTTTACGGAGAGGCATTCACTTTACTCTAGAAATGAATGTATCGCTGCATAAAAAGTTAATTTTCGTCTGTTTTCGGAGTATTCTGTTCAAGATGTTTCGCATTTTTTTCTTGGAAGTCTTTATTAGTTTTCAGAGTCTCTTATTATAGTTTACGGCGAGGCATTCACTTTTGCCAAGAAATGATTGCACCGCCGTATATATAATTTTCGTTTTTTTCGGAATGTTCTGCCGAAGATTTTTCGTAATTCTTTCTTCGATGTCTTTATTAGTTTTCAGAGTGTCTGTTATTATAGTTTACGGAGAAGCATTCACTTTCGCGCAGAAATGAATGCACCGCCGAATATATAATTTTCGTCTTTTTTCGGAATATTGTGTCGAAGATGTTTCGCAATTCTTTCTTGGGTGTCTTTATACGTTTTCAGAGTGTCTGTCATTATAGTTTACGGAGAAGCATTCACTTTCGCCCAGAAATGAATGCATCGCCGCATATTAAATTTTTTTTTTTTTTTCAGAGTATTCTGTCGAATATGTTTCGCAATTCTTTCTTTGATGTCTTTATACGTTTTCAGAGTGTCTGTTAAGATATTTTTCGGAGAGGCATTCACTTTTCCCCAGAAATGAATGCACCGCCACATACATAACTATGTTTTGTCTTTTTCTGCTGTATTCTGTTCAAGATATTTCGCAATGCCTTCTTCGATATCTCTATTAGTTTTAACAGTGTGTCTTGTTATAGTTTACGGAGAGGCATTCACTTTACTCCAGAAATGAATGCATCGCCGCATAAAAAATTAATTTTCGTCTGTTTTCGGAGTATTCTGTTCAAGATGTTTCGCATTTCTTTCTTGGAAGTCTTTATTAGTTTTCAGAGTGTCTCTTATTATAGTTCACGGAGAGGCATTCACTTTTGCGAAGAAATGAATGCATCGCAGTATATATAATTTTCCTTTTTTTCGGAATGTTCTGCGGAAGATTTTTCGCAATTCTTTCTTCGATGTCTTTAATAGTTTTTAGAGTGTCTGTTATTATATTTACGGAGAGGCATTCACTTTTTCCCTGAAAAGAATGCGCCGCCGCATGTTAAATTTGTGTCTTTTTTCAGAGTATTCTGTTGAAGATGTTTCGCAATTCTTTCTTTGATGTCTTTATACGTTTTCAGAGTGTCTGTTAAGATAGTTTACGGAGAGGCATTCACTATTTCCCAGAAATGAATGCACCGCCGCATATATAATTTTTGATTTTTTGAGAGTATTCTGTTGAAGATGTTTCGCAATTCTTTCTTGGATGCATTTATGAGTTTTCAGAGATTCTCTTATTACAGTTTACGGAGAGGCATTCACTTTTTCCCAGAAATGAATACACCGCCGCATATATAATTTATTTTCGTTTTTTTTCAGTGTATTCTGTACAAGATGTTTTTCAATACGTTTTTGAATGCCTTTATGACTCTTCAGGGATTTTCTTAATATAGTTAACAGAGAGGCATTCACTTTTCACCAGAAATGAATGCACCGCCGCATACATAATTATTTTTTGTCTTTTTTCTGGTGTATTCTGTACAAGATATTTCGCAAACCTTTCTTGGATGCCTTTATGAGATTTCAGAGAAACTCTTATTATAGTTTACGGAGAGGCATTCACTTTTGCCCAGAAATGAATGCACCGCCGCATTTATAATTGTCGTCTTTTTTCAGAGAATTCTGTCGAAGATATTTCGCAATTCTTTCTTGGATGCATTTATGAGTTTTCAGAGATTTTCTTATTACGGCTTATGGAGAGGCATTCACTTTTCTCCAGAAATGAATGCATCGCCACATAAATAATTTTCGTCTGTTTTCTGAGTATTCTGTTCAAGATATGTCGCAATTCTTTCTTGGATGTCTTTATACGTTTTCAGAGTGTCTGTTAAGATAATTTACGGAGAGGCATTCACTTTTCTCCAGAAATGAATGCACCGCCGCATACATAACTATTTTTTGTCTTTTTCTGGTGTATTCTGTTCAAGATATTTCGCAATGCATTCTGGGATGTCTCTATTAGTTTTCACATTGTGTCTTATTTTAGTTTACGGAGAGGCATTCACTTTACTCCAGAATTGAATGTATCGCCGCATAAAAAGTTAATTTTCGTCTGTTTTCGGAGTATTCTGTTCAAGATGTTTCGCATTTCTTTCTTGGAAGTCTTTATGACTTTTCAGAGATTCTCTTATTACAGTTTAAGAAAAGGTATTCACTTTACTCCTGAATTGAATGCACCGCCGCATACATAATTATTTTTGTCTTTTTCTGGCGTATTCTGTCAAAGATGTTTCGCAATTCTTTCTTTGATGTCTTTATACGTTTTCAGAGTGTCTGTTAAGATAGTTTACGGAGAGGCATTCACTTTTTCCCAGAAATGAATGCACCGCCGCATATATAATTTTTGTCTTTTTTGAGAGTATTCTGTTGAAGATGTTTCGCAATTCTTTCTTGGATGCATTTATGAGTTTTCAGAGATTCTCTTATTACAGTTTACGGAGAGGCATTCACTCTTTCCCAGAAATGAATGCACCGCCGCATATATAATTTATTTTCGTTTTTTTTCAGTGTATTCTGTTCAAGATGTTTTTCAATACGTTTTTGGATGCCTTTATGACTCTTCAGGGATTTTCTTAATATAGTTAACGGAGAGGCATTCACTTTTCACCAGAAATGAATGCACCGCCGCATACATAATTATTTTTTGTCTTTTTTCTGGTGTATTCTGTACAAGATATTTCGCAAACCTTTCTTGGATGCCTTTATGAGATTTCAGAGAATCTCTTATTATAGTTTACGGAGAGGCATTCACTTGCCTCCAGAAATGAATGCATCGCCACATAAATAATTTTCGTCTGTTTTCTGAGTATTCTGTTCAAGATGTGTCGCAATTCTTTCTTGGATGTCTTTATACGTTTTCAGAAAGTCTCTTAAGATAGTTTACGGAGAGGCATTCACTTTTTCCCAGAAATGAATGCACCGCCGCATACATAACTATGTTTTGTCTTTTTCTGGTGTATTCTGTTCAAGATATTTCGCAATGCCCTCTTGGATGTCTCTATTTGTTTTCACAGTGTGTCTTATTATAGTTTACAGAGAGGCATTCACTTTACTCCAGAAATGAATGTATCGCCGCATAAAAAGTTAATTTTCGTCTGTTTTCGGATTATTCTGTTCAAGATGTTTCGCATTTCTTTCTTGGAAGTCTTTATTAGTTTTCAGAGTGTCTCTTATTATAGTTTACGGAGAGGCATTCACTTTTGTCAAGAAATGATTGCACCGTCGTATATATAATTTTCGGTTTTTTTTGGAGTATTGTGTCGAAGATGTTTCGCAATTCTTTCTTGGGTGTCTTTATACGTTTTCAGAGTGTCTGTTATTATATTTTACGGAGAAGTATTCATTTTCCCCCAGAAATGAATGCACCGCCGCATATATAATTTTTGTCTTTTTTGAGAGTATGCTGTCGAAGATATTTCGCAATTCTTTCTTGGATGCATTTATGAGTATTCAGAGATTCTCTTATTACAGTTTAAGGAGAGGCATTCCCTTTACTCCAGAAATGAATGCACCGCCGCATACATAATTATTTTTGTCTTTTTCTGGTGTATTCTGTTCAAAATATTACACAATACTTTTTGGATGACTTTATGAGATTTCACAGACACTTATTATAGTTTACGGAGAGGCATTCACTTTACTCCAGAAATGAATGCATCGCCACATAAATAATTTTCGTCTTTTTTCAGAGAATTCTGTCGAAGATGTTTCGAAATTCTTTCTTTGATGTCTTTATACGTTTTCAGAAAGTCTCTTAAGATAGTTTACGGAGAGGCGTTCACTTTTCTCCAGAAATGAATGCACCGCCACGTACATAACTATTTTTTGTCTTTTTCTGGTGTATTCTGTTCAAGATATTTCGCAATGCATTCTTGGATGTATCTATTAGATTTCATATTGTGTGTTATTTTAGTTTACGGAGAGGCATTCACTTTACTCCAGAAATGAATGCATCGCCGCATAAAAAATTAATTTTCGTCTGTTTTCGGAGTATTCTGTTCAAGATGTTTCGCATTTCTTTCTTGGAAGTCTTTATTAGTTTTCAGAGTGTCTGTTATTATAGTTTACGGAGAAGCGTTCACTTTCGCCCAGAAATGAATGCACCGCCGCATATACAATTTTCGTCTTTTTTCGGAATATTCTGTCGAAGATGTTTCGCAATTCTTTCTTGGAAGTCTTTATACGTTTTCAGAAAGTCTTTTAAGATAGTTTACGGAGAGGCATTCACTTTTCCCCAGAAATGAATGCACCGCCGCATACATAACTATGTTTTTTTTCTGGTGTATTCTGTTCAAGATATTTCGCAATGCCCTCTTGGATGTCTTTATTAGTTTTCACTGTGTGTCTTATTTTAGTTTACGGAGAGGCATTCACTTTACTCCAGAAATGAATGCATCGCCGCATAAAAAATTAAATTTTCGTCTGTTTTCGGAGTATTCTGTTCAAGATGTTTCGCATTTCTTTCTTGGAAGTCTTTATTAGTTTTCAGAGTGTCTCTTATTATAGTTTACGGCGAGGCATTCACTTTTGCCAAGAAATGATTGCACCGCCGTATATATAATTTTCGTTTTTTTCGGAATGTTCTGCCGAAGATTTTTCGTAATTCTTTCTTCGATGTCTTTATTAGTTTTCAGAGTGTCTGTTATTATAGTTTACGGAGAAGCATTCACTTTCGCCCAGAAATGAATGCACCGCCGAATATATAATTTTCGTCTTTTTTCGGAATATTGTGTGGAAGATGTTTCGCAATTCTTTCTTGGGTGTCTTTATACGTTTTCAGAGTATCTGTTATTATAGTTTACGGAGAAGCATTCACTTTCGCCCAGAAATGAATGCACCGCCGAATATATAATTTTCGTCTTTCTCGGAATATTGTGTCGAAGATGTTTCGCAATTTATTCTTGGGTGTCTTTATACGTTTTCAGAGTGTCTGTTATTATAGTTTACGGAGAAGCATTCACTTTCGCCCAGAAATGAATGCACCGCCGCATATATAATTTTTGTCTTTTTTGAGAGTATTCTGTCGAAGATGTTTCGCAATTCTTTCTTGGATGCATTTATGAGTTTTCAGAGATTCTCTTATTACAGTTTAAGGAGAGGCATTCACTTTACCCCAGAAATGAATGCACCGCCACATACATAATTATTTTTGTCTTTTTCTGGTGTATTCTGTTCAAAATATTACACAATACTTTCTTGGATGACTTCATGAGATTTCACAGACACTTATTATAGTTTACGGAGAGGCATTCACATTTGCCGAGAAATGAATGCACCGCCGCATATTAAATTTGCGTCTTTTTTTAGAGAATTCTGTCGAAGATGTTTCGCAATTCTTTCTTTGATGTTTTTATACGTTTTCAGAGTGTCTGTTAAGATATTTTTCGGAGAGGCATTCACTTTTCCCCAGAAATGAATGCACCGCCGCATACATAACTATGTTTTGTCTTTTTCTGGTGTATTCTGTTCAAGATATTTCGCAATGCCCTCTTGGATGTCTCTATTTGTTTTCACAGTGTGTCTTATTAAAGTTTACGGAGAGGCATTCACTTTACTCCAGAAATGAATGTATCGCCGCATAAAAAGTTAATTTTAGTCTGTTTTCGGAGTATTCTGTTCAAGATGTTTCGCATTTCTTTCTTGGAAGTCTTTATTAGTTTTCAGAGTGTCTCTTATTATAGTTTACGGAGAAGCATTCACTTTTGCCAAGAAATGAATGCATTGCCGTATATATAATTTTCGTTTTTTTCGGAATGTTCTGCCGAAGATTTTTCACAATTCTTTCTTCGACGTCTTTATTAGTTTTCAGAGTGTCTGTTATTATATTTTACGGAGAAGCATTCACTTTCACCCAGAAATGAATGCACGCCGTATATATAATTTTCGTTTTTTTGGGGAATATTCTGTCGAAGATGTTTCTCAATACTTTATTGGATGCCTTTATGACTTTTGAGGTATTTTCTTAATATAGTTAATGGAGGGGTATTCACTTTTTCCCAGAAATGAATGCACCGCTGCATACATAATTATTTTTTGTCTTTTTCTGGTGTATTCTGTGCAAGATATTTCGCAAATCTTTTTTGTATGCCTTTATGAGATTTCAGAGAATCTCTTATTATAGTTTACGGAGAGGCATTCACTTTTGTCAAGAAATGATTGCACCGTCGTATATATAATTTTCGTTTTTTTTTGGAGTATTGTGTCGAAGATGTTTCCCAATTCTTTCTTGGGTGTCTTTATACGTTTTCAGAGTGTCTGTTATTATATTTTACGGAGAAGCATTCATTTTCGCCCAGAAATGAATGCACCGCCCCATATATAATTTTTGTCTTTTTTGAGAGTATGCTGTCGAAGATGTTTCGCAATTCTTTCTTGGATGCATTTATGAGTATTCAGAGATTCTCTTATTACAGTTTAAGGAGAGGCATTCCCTTTACTCCAGAAATGAATGCACCGCCGCATACATAATTATTTTTGTCTTTTTCTGGTGTATTCTGTTCAAAATATTACACAATACTTTTTTGGATGACTTTATGAGATTTCACAGACACTTATTATATTTTACGGAGAGGCATTCACTTTTGCCGAGAAATGAATGCACCGTCGCATATTAAATTTGCGTCTTTTTTCAGAGAATTCTGTTGAAGATGTTTCGAAATTCTTTCTTTGATGTTTTTATACGTTTTCAGAGTGTCTGTTAAGATATTTTTCGGAGAGGCATTCACTTTTCCCCAGAAATGAATGCACCGCCGCATACATAACTATGTTTTGTCTTTTTCTGGTGTATTCTGTTCAAGATATTTCGCAATGCCTTCTTGGATATCTCTGTTAGTTTTCACAGTGTGTCTTATTATAGTTTACGGAGAGGCATTCACTTTACTCCAGAAATGAATGCATCGCCACATAAATAATTTTCGTCTTTTTTCAGAGAATTCTGTCGAAGATGTTTCGAAATTCTTTCTTTGATGTCTTTATACGTTTTCAGAAAGTCTCTTAAGATAGTTTACGGAGAGGCATTCACTTTTCTCCAGAAATGAATGCACCGCCACGTACATAACTATTTTTTGTCTTTTTCTGGTGTATTCTGTTCAAGATATTTCGCAATGCATTCTTGGATGTATCTATTAGATTTCACATTGTGTGTTATTTTAGTTTACGGAGAGGCATTCACTTTACTCCAGAAATGAATGCATCGCCGCATAAAAAATTAATTTTCGTCTGTTTTCGGAGTATTCTGTTCAAGATGTTTCGCATTTCTTTCTTGGAAGTCTTTATTAGTTTTCAGAGTGTCTCTTATTATAGTTTACGTCGAGGCATTCACTTTTGCCATGAAATGATTGCACCACCGTATATATAATTTTCGTTTTTTCTCGGAATGTTCTGCCGAAGATTTTTCGCAATTCTTTCTTCGATGTCTTTATTAGTTTTCAGAGTGTCTGTTATTATAATTTACGGAGAAGCATTCACTTTCGCCCAGAAATGAATGCACCGCCGCATACATAATTATTTTTGTCTTTTTCTGGCGTATTCTGTTCAAAATATTACACAATACTTTTTTGGATGACTTTATGAGATTTCACAGACACTTATTATAGTTTACGGAGAGGCATTCACTTTTGCCGAGAAATGAATGCACCGCCGCATATTAAATTTGCGTCTTTTTTCAGAGAATTCTGTCGAAGATGTTTCCCAATTCTTTCTTCGATGTCTTTATTAGTTTTCAGAGTGTCTGTTATTATAGTTTACGGAGAAGCGTTCACTTTCGCCCAGAAATGAATGCACCGCCGCATATACAATTTTCGTCTTTTTTCGGAATATTCTGTCGAAGATGTTTCGCAATTCTTTCTTGGAAGTCTTTATACGTTTTCAGAAAGTCTTTTAAGATAGTTTACGGAGAGGCATTCACTTTTCCCCAGAAATGAATGCACCGCCGCATACATAACTATGTTTTTTTTTCTGGTGTATTCTGTTCAAGATATTTCGCAATGCCCTCTTGGATGTCTCTATTAGTTTTCACAGTGTGTCTTATTTTAGTTTACGGAGAGGCATTCACTTTACTCCAGAAATGAATGCATCGCCGCATAAAAAATTAATTTTCGTCTGTTTTCGGAGTATTCTGTTCAAGATGTTTCGCATTTCTTTCTTGGAAGTCTTTATTAGTTTTCAGAGATTTTCTTATTACAGCTTACGGAGAGGCATTCACTTTTTCCAAGAAATGAATGCATCGCCGTATATATAATTTTTGTTTTTTTCGGAATGTTCTGCCGAAGATTTTTCGCAATTCTTTCTTCGATGTCTTTATTAGTTTTCAGAGTGTCTGTTATTATAGTTTACGGAGAAGCGTTCACTTTCGCCCAGAAATGAATGCACCGCCGCATATACAATTTTCGTCTTTTTTCGGAATATTCTGTCGAAGATGTTTCGCAATTCTTTCTTTGATGCATTTATGAGTTTTCAGAGATTCTCTTATTACAGTTTACGGAGAGGCATTCACTTTTTCCCAGAAATGATTGCACCGCCGCATATATAATTTATTTTCGTTTTTTTCAGTGTATTCTGTTCAAGATATTTTTCAATACGTTTTTGGATGCCTTTATGAATCTTCAGGGATTTTCTTAATATAGTTAACGGAGAGGCATTCACTTTTCCCCAGAAATGAATGCACCGTCGCATACATACTTATTTTTTGTCTTTTTTCTGGTGTATTCTGTACAAGATATTTCGCAAACCTTTCTTGGATGCCTTTATGAGATTTCAGAGAAACTCTTATTATAGTTTACGGAGAGGCATTCACTTTTGCCCAGAAATGAATGCACCACCGCATTCATAATTGTCGTCTTTTTTCAGAGTATTCTGTCGAAGATATTTCACAATTCTTTCTTGGATGCATTTATGAGTTTTCAGAGATTTTCTTATTACGGCTTATGGAGAGGTATTCACTTTTCTCCAGAAATGAATCCATCGCCACATAAATAATTTTCGTCTGTTTTCTGAGTATTCTGTTCAAGATGTGTCGCAATTCTTTCTTGGATGTCTTTATACGTTTTCAGAGTGTCTGTTAAGATAATTTACGGAGAGGCCTTCACTTTTCTCCAGAAATGAGTGCACCGCCGCATACATAACTATTTTTTGTCTTTTTCTGGTGTATTCTGTTCAAGATATTTCGCAATGCATTCTGGGATGTCTCTATTAGTTTTCACATTGTGTCTTATTTTAGTTTACGGAGAGGTATTCACTTAACTCCAGAAATGAATTCATCGCCGCATGAAAAATTAATTTTCGTCTGTTTTCGGAGTATTCTGTTAGAGATGTTTCGCATTTCTTTCTTGGAAGTCTTTATTAGTTTTCAGAGTGTCTGTTATTATAGTTTACGGAGAAGCGTTCACTTTCGCCCAGAAATGAATGCACCGCAGCATATACAATTTTCGTCTTTTTTCGGAATATTCTGTCGAAGATGTTTCGCAATTCTTTCTTGGATGCATTTATGAGTTTTCAGAGATTTTCTTATTACGGCTTATGGAGAGGCATTCACTTTCCTCCAGAAATGAATGCATCGCCACATAAATAATTTTCGTCTGTTTTCTGAGTATTCTGTTCAAGATGTGTCGCAATTCTTTCTTGGATGTCTTTATACGTTTTCAGAGTGTCTCTTAAGATAGTTTACGGAGAGGCATTCACTTTTTCCCAGAAATGAATGCACCGCCGCATACATAACTATGTTTTGTCTTTTTCTGGTGTATTCTGTTCAAGATATTTCGCAATGCCCTCTTGGATGTCTCTATTTGTTTTCAAAGTGTGTCTTATTATAGTTTACAGAGAGGCATTCACTTTACTCCAGAAATGAATGTATCGCCGCATAAAAAGTTAATTTTCGTCTGTTTTCGGAGTATTCTGTTCAAGATGTTTCGCATTTCTTTCTTGGAAGTCTTTATTAGTTTTCAGAGTGTCTCTTATTATAGTTTACGGAAAGGCATTCACTTTTGCCAAGAAATGATTGCACCGTCGTATATATAATTTTCGTTTTTTTTTTTGGAGTATTGTGTCGAAGATGTTTCGCAATTCTTTCTTGGGTGTCTTTATACGTTTTCAGAGTGTCTGTTATTATATTTTACGGAGAAGCATTCATTTTCGCCCAGAAATGAATGCACCGCCGCATATATAATTTTTGTCTGTTTTCTGAGTATTCTGTTCAAGATGTGTCGCAATTCTTTCTTGGATGTCTTTATACGTTTTCAGAAAGTCTCTTAAGATAGTTTACGGAGAGGCATTCACTTTTCCCCAGAAATGAATGCACCGCCGCATACATAACTATGTTTTGTCTTTTTCTGGTGTATTCTGTTCAAGATATTTCGCAATGCCTTCTTGGATATCTCTGTTAATTTTCACAGTGTGTCTTATTATAGTTTACGGAGAGGCATTCACTTTATTCCAGAAATGAATGCATCGCCGCATAACAAATTAATTTTCGTCTGTTTTCGGAGTATTCTCTTCAAGATATTTCGCATTTCTTTGTTGGAAGTCTTTATTAGTTTTCAGTGTCTCTTATTATAGTTTACGGAGAGGCATTCACTTTTGCCAAGAAATGAATGCATCGCCGTATATATAATTTTCGTTTTTTTCGGAATGTTCTGCCGAAGATTTTTCGCAATTCTTTATTCGATGTCTTTAATAGTTTTTAGAGTGTCTGTTATTATATTTACGGAGAGGCATTCACTTTTGCCCAGAAATGAATGCACCGCCGCATTTATAATTTTCGTCTTTTTTCAGAGTATTCTGTCGAAGATATTTCGCAATTCTTTCTTGGATGCATTTATGAGTTTTCAGTGATTTTATTATTACAGCTTATGGAGAGGCATTCACTTTTTTCCAGAAATGAATGCATCGCCACATAAATAATTTTCGTCTGTTTTCTGAGTATTCTGTTCAAGATGTGTCGCAATTCTTTCTTGGATGTCTTTATACGTTTTCAGAGTGTCTGTTAAGATAGTTTACGGAGAGGCATTCACTTTTCTCCAGAAATGAATGCACCGCCACGTACATAACTATTTTTTGTCTTTTTCTGGTGTATTCTGTTCAAGATATTTCGCAATGCATTCTTGGATGTATCTATTAGATTTCACATTGTGTGTTATTTTAGTTTACGGAGAGGCATTCACTTTATTCCAGAAATGAATGCATCGCCACATAACAAATTAATTTTCGTCTGTTTTCGGAGTATTCTCTTCAAGATGTTTCGCATTTCTTTCTTGGAAGTCTTTATTAGTTTTCAGAGTGTCTCTTATTATAGTTTACGGTGAGGCATTCACTTTTGCCAAGAAATGATTGCACCACCGTATATATAATTTTCGTTTTTTTTCGGAATGTTCTGCCGAAGATTTTTCGCAATTCTTTCTTCGATGTCTTTATTAGTTTTCAGAGTGTCTGTTATTATAGTTTACGGAGAAGCATTCACTTTCGCCCAGAAATGAATGCACAGCCGAATATATAATTTTTGTCTTTTTTGAGAGTATTCTGTCGAAGATGTTTCGCAATTCTTTCTTGGATGCATTTAGGACTTTTCAGAGATTCTCTTATTACAGTTTAAGAAAAGGCATTCACTTTACTCCAGAAATGAATGCACCGCCGCATACATAATTATTTTTGTCTTTTTCTGGCGTATTCTGTCAAAGATGTTTCGCAATTCTTTCTTTGATGTCTTTATACGTTTTCAGAGTGTCTGTTAAGATAGTTTACGGAGAGGCATTCACTTTTTCCCAGAAATGAATGCACCGCCGCATATATAATTTTTGTCTTTTTTGAGAGTATTCTGTTGAAGATGTTTCGCAATTCTTTCTTGGATGCATTTATGAGTTTTCAGAGATTCTCTTATTACAGTTTACGGAGAGGCATTCACTTTTTCCCAGAAATGAATGCACCGCCGCATATATAATTTATTTTCGTCTTTTTTCAGTGTATTCTGTTTAAGATGTTTTTCAATACGTTTTTGGATGCCTTTATGACTCTTCAGGGATTTTCTTAATATAGTTAACGGAGAGGCATTCCCTTTTCACCAGAAATGAATGCACCGCCGCATACATAATTATTTTTTGTCTTTTTTCTGGTGTATTCTGTACAAGATATTTCGCAAACCTTTCTTGGATGCCTTTATGAGATTTCAGAGAATCTCTTATTATAGTTTACGGAGAGGCATTCACTTGCCTCCAGAAATGAATGCATCGCCACATAAATAATTTTCGTCTGTTTTCTGAGTATTCTGTTCAAGATGTGTCGCAATTCTTTCTTGGATGTCTTTATACGTTTTCAGAAAGTCTCTTAAGATAGTTTACGGAGAGGCATTCACTTTTTCCCAGAAATGAATGCACCGCCGCATATTAAATTTGCGTCTTTTTTCAGAGTATTCTGTCGAAGATGTTTCGCAATTCTTTCTTTGATGTCTTTATACGTTTTCAGAGTGTCTGTTAATATATTTTTCGGAGAGGCATTCACTTTCTCCCCAGAAATGAATGCACCGCCGCATACATAACTATGTTTTGTCTTTTTCTGGTGTATTCTGTTCAAGATATTTCGCAATGCCTTCTTGGATATCTCTATTAGTTTTCACAGTGTGTCTTATTATAGTTTACGGAGAGGCATTCACTTTACTCCAGAAATGAATGTATCGCCGCATAAAAAGTTAATTTTCGTCTGTTTTCGGAGTATTCTGTTCAAGATGTTTCGCATTTCTTTCTTGGAAGTCTTTATTAGTTTTCAGAGTGCCTCTTATTATAGTTTACGGCGAGGCATTTACTTTTGCCAAGAAACGATTGCACCGCCGTATATATAATTTTCGTTTTTTTCGGAATGTTCTGCCGAAGATTTTTCGCAATTCTTTCTTCGATGTCTTTATTAGTTTTCAGAGTGTCTGATATTATAGTTTACGGAGAAGCATTCACTTTCGACCAGAAATGAATGCACCGCCCAATATATAATTTTCGTCTCTTTTCGGAGTATTGTGTCGAGGATGTTTCGCAATTCTTTCTTGTGTGTCTTTATACGTTTTCAGAGTGTCTGTTATTATAGTTTACGGGGAAACATTCACTTTCGCCCAGAAATGAATGCACCGCCGCATATTAAATTTGCGTCTTTTTTCAGAGTATTCTGTCGAATATGTTTCGCAATTCTTTCTTTGATGTCTTTATACGTTTTCAGAGTGTCTGTTAAGATATTTTTCGGAGAGGCATTCACTTTCTCCCCAGAAATGAATGCACCGCCGGATACATAACTATGTTTTGTCTTTTTCTGGTGTATTCTGTTCAAAATATTTCGCAATGCCTTCTTGGATATCTCTATTAGTTTTCACAGTGTGTCTTATTATAGTTTACGGAGAGGCATTCACTTTACTCCAGAAATGAATGCATCGCCGCATAAAAAATTAATTTTCGTCTCTTTTCGGAGAATTCTGTTCAAGATGTTTCGCATTTCTTTCTTGGAAGTCTTTATTAGTTTTCAGAGTGTCTCTAATTATAGTTTACGGAGAGGCATTCACTTTTGCCAAGAAATGAATGCATCGCCGTATATATAATTTTCGTTTTTTTCGGAATGTTCTGCCGAAGATTTTCGCAATTTTTTCTTCGATGTCTTTAATAGTTTTTAGAGTGTCTGATATTATAGTTTACGGAGAAGCATTCACTTTCGCCCAGAAATGAATGCACCGCCGAATATATAATTTTCGTCTTTTTTCGGAGTATTGTGTCGAAGATGTTTCGCAATTCTTTCTTGGGTGTCTTTATACGTTTTCAGAGTGTCTGTTATTATAGTTTACGGGGAAGCATTCACTTTCGCCCAGAAATGAATGCACCGCCGCATATATAATTTTTGTCTTTTTTGAGAGTATTCTGTCGAGGATGTTTCGCAATTCTTTCTTGGATGCATTTATGAGTTTTCAGAGATTATCTTATTACAGTTTAAGGAGAGGCATTCACTTTACTCCAGAAATGAATGCACCGCCGCATACATAATTATATTTGTCTTTTTCCGGTGTATTCTGTTCAAAATATAACACAATACTTTCTTGGATGACTTTATGAGATTTCACAGACACGTATAGTTTACGGAGAGGCATTCACTTTTGCCGAAAAATGAATGCACCGCCGCATACATAATTATTTTTTGTCTTTTATCTGATGTATTCTGTACAAGATATTTCGTAAATCGTTCTTGGATGCCTTTATGAGATTTCAGAGAAACTCTTATTATAGTTTACGGAGAGGCATTCACATTACCCAGAAATGAAGGCACCACCGCATTTATAATTATCGTCTTTTTTCAGAGTATTCTGTCGAAGATATTTCGCAATTCTTTCTTGGATGCATTTATGAGTTTTCAGAGATTTTCTTATTACGGCTTATGGAGAGGCATTCACTTTTCTCCAGAAATGAATGCATCGCCACATAAAAAATGTTCGTCTGTTTTCTGAGTATTCCGTTTAAGATGTGTCGCAATTCTTTCTTGGATGTCTTTATACGTTTTCAGAAAGTCTCTTAAGATAGTTTACGGAGACGCATTCACTTTTCCCCAGAAATGAATGCACCGCCGTATATATAATTTTCGTTTTTTTTCGGAATGTTCTGCCGAAGATTTTTCGCATTTCTTTCTTGGAAGTTTTTATTAGTTTTCAGAGTGTCTCTTATTATAGTTTACGGAGAGGCATTCACTTTTGCCGAGAAATGAATGCACCGCCGCATATTAAATTTGCGTCTTTTTTCAGAGTATTCTGTCGAAGATGTTTCGCAATTCTTTCTTTGATGTCTTTATACGTTTTCAGAGTGTCTGTTAATATATTTTTCGGAGAGGCATTCACTTTCTCCCCAGAAATGAATGCACCGCCGCATACATAACTATGTTTTGTCTTTTTCTGGTGTATTCTGTTCAAGATATTTCGCAATGCCTTCTTGAATATCTCTATTAGTTTTCACAGTGTGTCTTATTATAGTTTACGGAGAGGCATTCACTTTACTCCAGAAATGAATGTATCGCCGCATAAAAAGTTAATTTTCGTCTGTTTTCTGAGTATTCTGTTCGAGATGTTTCGCATTTCTTTCTTGGAAGTCTTTATTAGTTTTCAGAGTGCCTCTTATTATAGTTTACGGCGAGGCATTTACTTTTGCCAAGAAACGATTGCACCGCCGTATATATAATTTTCGTTTTTTTTCGGAATGTTCTGCCGAAGATTTTTCGCAATTCTTTCTTCGATGTCTTTATTAGTTTTCAGAGTGTCTGTTATTATAGTTTACGGAGAAGCATTCACTTTCGCCCAGAAATGAATGCACAGCCGAATATATAATTTTTGTCTTTTTTGAGAGTATTCTGTCGAAGATGTTTCGCAATTCTTTCTTGGATGCATTTAGGACTTTTCAGAGATTCTCTTATTACAGTTTAAGAAAAGGCATTCACTTTACTCCAGAAATGAATGCACCGCCGCATACATAATTATTTTTGTCTTTTTCTGGCGTATTCTGTCAAAGATGTTTCGCAATTCTTTCTTTGATGTCTTTATACGTTTTCAGAGTGTCTGTTAAGATATTTTTCGGAGAGGCATTCACTTTCTCCCCAGAAATGAATGCACCGCCGGATACATAACTATGTTTTGACTTTTTCTGGTGTATTCTGTTCAAAATATTTCGCAATGCCTTCTTGGATATCTCTATTAGTTTTCACAGTGTGTCTTATTATAGTTTACGGAGAGGCATTCACTTTACTCCAGAAATGAATGCATCGCCACATAAAAAATTAATTTTCGTCTGTTTTCGGAGAATTCTGTTCAAGATGTTTCGCATTTCTTTCTTGGAAGTCTTTATTAGTTTTCAGAGTGTCTCTAATTATAGTTTACGGAGAGGCATTCACTTTTGCCAAGAAATGAATGCATCGCCGTATATATAATTTTCGTTTTTTTCGGAATGTTCTGCCGAAGATTTTCGCAATTTTTTCTTCGATGTCTTTAATAGTTTTTAGAGTGTCTGATATTATAGTTTACGGAGAAGCATTCACTTTCGCCCAGAAATGAATGCACCGCCGAATATATAATTTTCGTCTTTTTTCGGAGTATTGTGTCGAAGATGTTTCGCAATTCTTTCTTGGGTGTCTTTATACGTTTTCAGAGTGTCTGTTATTATAGTTTACGGGGAAGCATTCACTTTCGCCCAGAAATGAATGCACCGCCGCATATATAATTTTTGTCTTTTTTGAGAGTATTCTGTCGAGGATGTTTCGCAATTCTTTCTTGGATGCATTTATGAGTTTTCAGAGATTATCTTATTACAGTTTAAGGAGAGGCATTCACTTTACTCCAGAAATGAATGCACCGCCGCATACATAATTTTATTTGTCTTTTTCCGGTGTATTCTGTTCAAAATATAACACAATACTTTCTTGGATGACTTTATGAGATTTCACAGACACGTATAGTTTACGGAGAGGCATTCACTTTTGCCGAAAAATGAATGCACCGCCGCATACATAATTATTTTTTGTCTTTTATCTGATGTATTCTGTACAAGATATTTCGTAAATCGTTCTTGGATGCCTTTATGAGATTTCAGAGAAACTCTTATTATAGTTTACGGAGAGGCATTCACTTTTGCCCAGAAATGAAGGCACCACCGCATTTATAATTATCGTCTTTTTTCAGAGTATTCTGTCGAAGATATTTCGCAATTCTTTCTTGGATGCATTTATGAGTTTTCAGAGATTTTCTTATTACGGCTTATGGAGAGGCATTCACTTTTCTCCAGAAATGAATGCATCGCCACATAAAAAATGTTCGTCTGTTTTCTGAGTATTCCGTTTAAGATGTGTCGCAATTCTTTCTTGGATGTCTTTATACGTTTTCAGAAAGTCTCTTAAGATAGTTTACGGAGACGCATTCACTTTTCCCCAGAAATGAATGCACCGCCGTAAATATAATTTTCGTTTTTTTTCGGAATGTTCTGCCGAAGATTTTTCGCATTTCTTTCTTGGAAGTTTTTATTAGTTTTCAGAGTGTCTCTTATTATAGTTTACGGAGAGGCATTCACTTTTGCCGAGAAATGAATGCACCGCCGCATATTAAATTTGCGTCTTTTTTCAGAGTATTCTGTCGAAGATGTTTCGCAATTCTTTCTTTGATGTCTTTATACGTTTTCAGAGTGTCTGTTAATATATTTTTCGGAGAGGCATTCACTTTCTCCCCAGAAATGAATGCACCGCCGCATACATAACTATGTTTTGTCTTTTTCTGGTGTATTCTGTTCAAGATATTTCGCAATGCCTTCTTGGATATCTCTATTAGTTTTCACAGTGTGTCTTATTATAGTTTACGGAGAGGCATTCACTTTACTCCAGAAATGAATGTATCGCCGCATAAAAAGTTAATTTTCGTCTGTTTTCGGAGTATTCTGTTCGAGATGTTTCGCATTTCTTTCTTGGAAGTCTTTATTAGTTTTCAGAGTGCCTCTTATTATAGTTTACGGCGAGGCATTTACTTTTGCCAAGAAACGATTGCACCGCCGTATATATAATTTTCGTTTTTTTCGGAATGTTCTGCCGAAGATTTTTCGCAATTCTTTCTTCGATGTCTTTATTAGTTTTCAGAGTGTCTGATATTATAGTTTACGGAGAAGCATTCACTTTCGCCCAGAAATGAATGCACCGCCCAATATATAATTTTCGTCTTTTTTCGGAGTATTGTGTCGAAGATGTTTCGCAATTCTTTCTTGGGTGTCTTTATACGTTTTCAGAGTGTCTGTTATTATAGTTTACGGGGAAACATTCACTTTCGCCCAGAAATGAATGCACCGCCGCATATTAAATTTGCGTCTTTTTTCAGAGTATTCTGACGAATATGTTTCGCAATTCTTTCTTTGATGTCTTTATACGTTTTCAGAGTGTCTGTTAAGGTATTTTTCGGAGAGGCATTCACTTTCTCCCCAGAAATGAATGCACCGCCGCATACATAACTATGTTTTGTCTTTTTCTGGTGTATTCTGTTCAAAATATTTCGCAATGCCTTTTTGGATATCTCTATTAGTTTTCACAGTGTGTCTTATTATAGTTTACGGAGAGGCATTCACTTTACTCCAGAAATGAATGCATCGCCGCATAAAAAATTAATTTTCGTCTGTTTTCGGAGAATTCTGTTCAAGATGTTTCGCATTTCTTTCTTGGAAGTCTTTATTAGTTTTCAGAGTGTCTCTAATTATAGTTTACGGAGAGGCATTCACTTTTGCCAAGAAATGAATGCATCGCCGTATATATAATTTTCGTTTTTTTCGGAATGTTCTGCTGAAGATTTTCGCAATTTTTTCTTCGATGTCTTTAATAGTTTTTAGAGTGTCTGATATTATAGTTTACGGAGAAGCATTCACTTTCGCCCAGAAATGAATGCACCGCCGAATATATAATTTTCGTCTTTTTTCGGAGTATTGTGTCGAAGATGTTTCGCAATTCTTTCTTGGGTGTCTTTATACGTTTTCAGAGTGTCTGTTATTATAGTTTACGGGGAAGCATTCACTTTCGCCCAGAAATGAATGCACCGCCGCATATATAATTTTTGTCTTTTTTGAGAGTATTCTGTCGAGGATGTTTCGCAATTCTTTCTTGGATGCATTTATGAGTTTTCAGAGATTATCTTATTACAGTTTAAGGAGAGGCATTCACATTACTCCAGAAATGAATGCACCGCCGCATACATAATTATATTTGTCTTTTTCCGGTGTATTCTGTTCAAAATATAACACAATACTTTCTTGGATGACTTTATGAGATTTCACAGACACGTATAGTTTACGGAGAGGCATTCACTTTTGCCGAAAAATGAATGCACCGCCGCATACATAATTATTTTTTGTCTTTTATCTGATGTATTCTGTACAAGATATTTCGTAAATCGTTCTTGGATGCCTTTATGAGATTTCAGAGAAACTCTTATTATAGTTTACGGAGAGGCATTCACTTTTGCCCAGAAATGAAGGCACCACCGCATTTATAATTATCGTCTTTTTTCAGAGTATTCTGTCGAAGATATTTCGCTATTCTTTCTTGGATGCATTTATGAGTTTTCAGAGATTTTCTTATTACGGCTTATGGAGAGGCATTCACTTTTCTCCAGAAATGAATGCATCGCCACATAAAAAATGTTCGTCTGTTTTCTGAGTATTCCGTTTAAGATGTGTCGCAATTCTTTCTTGGATGTCTTTATACGTTTTCAGAAAGTCTCTTAAGATAGTTTACGGAGACGCATTCACTTTTCCCCAGAAATGAATGCACCGCCGTATATATAATTTTCGTTTTTTTTCGGAATGTTCTGCCGAAGATTTTTCGCATTTCTTTCTTGGAAGTTTTTATTAGTTTTCAGAGTGTCTCTTATTATAGTTTACGGAGAGGCATTCACTTTTGCCGAGAAATGAATGCACCGCCGCATATTAAATTTGCGTCTTTTTTCAGAGTATTCTGTCGAAGATGTTTCGCAATTCTTTCTTTGATGTCTTTATACGTTTTCAGAGTGTCTGTTAATATATTTTTCGGAGAGGCATTCACTTTCTCCCCAGAAATGAATGCACCGCCGCATACATAACTATGTTTTGTCTTTTTCTGGTGTATTCTGTTCAAGATATTTCGCAATGCCTTCTTGGATATCTCTATTAGTTTTCACAGTGTGTCTTATTATAGTTTACGGAGAGGCATTCACTTTACTCCAGAAATGAATGTATCGCCGCATAAAAAGTTAATTTTCGTCTGTTTTCGGAGTATTCTGTTCAAGATGTTTCGCATTTCTTTCTTGGAAGTCTTTATTAGTTTTCAGAGTGCCTCTTATTATAGTTTACGGCGAGGCATTTACTTTTGCCAAGAAACGATTGCACCGCCGTATATATAATTTTCGTTTTTTTCGGAATGTTCTGCCGAAGATTTTTCGCAATTCTTTCTTCGATGTCTTTATTAGTTTTCAGAGTGTCTGATATTATAGTTTACGGAGAAGCATTCACTTTCGCCCAGAAATGAATGCACCGCCCAATATATAATTTTCGTCTTTTTTCGGAGTATTGTGTCGAAGATGTTTCGCAATTCTTTCTTGGGTGTCTTTATACGTTTTCAGAGTGTCTGTTATTATAGTTTACGGGGAAACATTCACTTTCGCCCAGAAATGAATGCACCGCCGCATATTAAATTTGCGTCTTTTTTCAGAGTATTCTGTCGAATATGTTTCGCAATTCTTTCTTTGATGTCTTTATACGTTTTCAGAGTGTCTGTTAAGGTATTTTTCGGAGAGGCATTCACTTTCTCCCCAGAAATGAATGCACCGCCGCATACATAACTATGTTTTGTCTTTTTCTGGTGTATTCTGTTCAAAATATTTCGCAATGCCTTTTTGGATACCTCTATTAGTTTTCACAGTGTGTCTTATTATAGTTTACGGAGAGGCATTCACTTTACTCCAGAAATGAATGCATCGCCGCATAAAAAATTAATTTTCGTCTGTTTTCGGAGAATTCTGTTCAAGATGTTTCGCATTTCTTTCTTGGAAGTCTTTATTAGTTTTCAGAGTGTCTCTAATTATAGTTTACGGAGAGGCATTCACTTTTGCCAAGAAATGAATGCATCGCCGTATATATAATTTTCGTTTTTTTCGGAATGTTCTGCCGAAGAATTTCGCAATTTTTTCTTCGATGTATTTAATAGTTTTTAGAGTGTCTGATATTATAGTTTACGGAGAAGCATTCACTTTCGCCCAGAAATGAATGCACCGCCGAATATATAATTTTCGTCTTTTTTCGGAGTATTGTGTCGAAGATGTTTCGCAATTCTTTCTTGGGTGTCTTTATACGTTTTCAGAGTGTCTGTTATTATAGTTTACGGGGAAGCATTCACTTTCGCCCAGAAATGAATGCACCGACGCATATATAATTTTTGTCTTTTTTGAGAGTATTCTGTCGAGGATGTTTCGCAATTCTTTCTTGGATGCATTTATGAGTTTTCAGAGATTATCTTATTACAGTTTAAGGAGAGACATTCACTTTACTCCAGAAATGAATGCACCGCCGCATACATAATTATATTTGTCTTTTTCCGGTGTATTCTGTTCAAAATATAACACAATACTTTCTTGGATGACTTTATGAGATTTCACAGACACGTATAGTTTACGGAGAGGCATTCACTTTTGCCGAAAAATGAATGCACCGCCGCATACATAATTATTTTTTGTCTTTTATCTGATGTATTCTGTACAAGATATTTCGCAAATCGTTCTTGGATGCCTTTATGAGATTTCAGAGAAACTCTTATTATAGTTTACGGAGAGGCATTCACTTTTGCCCAGAAATGAAGGCACCACCGCATTTATAATTATCGTCTTTTTTCAGAGTATTCTGTCGAAGATATTTCGCAATTCTTTCTTGGATGCATTTATGAGTTTTCAGAGATTTTCTTATTACGGCTTATGGAGAGGCATTCACTTTTCTCCAGAAATGAAAGCATCGCCACATAAAAAATGTTCGTCTGTTTTCTGAGTATTCCGTTCAAGATGTGTCGCAATTCTTTCTTGGATTTCTTTATACGTTTTCAGAAAGTCTCTTAATATAGTTTACGGAGACGCATTCACTTTTCCCCAGAAATGAATGCACCGCCGTATATATAATTTTCGTTTTTTTTCCGAATGTTCTGCCGAAGATTTTTCGCATTTCTTTCTTGGAAGTTTTTATTAGTTTTCAGAGTGTCTCTTATTATAGTTTACGGAGAGGCATTCACTTTTGCCGAGAAATGAATGCACCGCCGCATATTAAATTTGCGTCTTTTTTCAGAGTATTCTGTCGAAGATGTTTCGCAATTCTTTCTTTGATGTCTTTATACGTTTTCAGAGTGACTGTTAATATATTTTTCGGAGAGGCATTCACTTTCTCCCCAGAAATGAATGCACCGCCGCATACATAACTATGTTTTGTCTTTTTCTGGTGTATTCTGTTCAAGATATTTCGCAATGCCTTCTTGGATATCTCTATTAGTTTTCACAGTATGTCTTATTATAGTTTACGGAGAGGCATTCACTTTACTCCAGAAATGAATGTATCGCCGCATAAAAAGTTAATTTTCGTCTGTTTTCGGAGTATTCTGTTCAAGATGTTTCGCATTTCTTTCTTGGAAGTCTTTATTAGTTTTCAGAGTGCCTCTTATTATAGTTTACGGCGAGGCATTTACTTTTGCCAAGAAACGATTGCACCGCCGTATATATAATTTTCGTTTTTTTCGGAATGTTCTGCCGAAGATTTTTCGCAATTCTTTCTTCGATGTCTTTATTAGTTTTCAGAGTGTCTGATATTATAGTTTACGGAGAAGCATTCACTTTCGCCCAGAAATGAATGCACCGCCCAATATATAATTTTCGTCTTTTTTCGGAGTATTGTGTCGAAGATGTCTCGCAATTCTTTCTTGGGTATCTTTATACGTTTTCAGAGTGTCTGTTATTATAGTTTACGGGGAAACATTCACTTTCTCCCAGAAATGAATGCACCGCCGCATATTAAATTTGCGTCTTTTTTCAGAGTATTCTGTCGAATATGTTTCGCAATTCTTTCTTTGATGTCTTTATACGTTTTCAGAGTGTCTGTTAAGATATTTTTCGGAGAGGCATTCACTTTCTCCCCAGAAATGAATGCACCGCCGCATACATAACTATGTTTTGTCTTTTTCTGGTGTATTCTGTTCAAAATATTTCGCAATGCCTTCTTGGATATCTCTATTAGTTTTCACAGTGTGTCTTATTATAGTTTACGGAGAGGCATTCACTTTACTCCAGAAATGAATGCATCGCCGCATAAAAAATTAATTTTCGTCTGTTTTCGGAGAATTCTGTTCAAGATGTTTCGCATTTCTTTCTTGGAAGTCTTTATTAGTTTTCAGAGTGTCTCTAATTATAGTTCACGGAGAGGCATTCACTTTTGCCAAGAAATGAATGCATCGCCGTATATATAATTTTCGTTTTTTTCGGAATGTTCTGCCGAAGATTTTCGCAATTTTTTCTTCGATGTCTTTAATAGTTTTTAGAGTGTCTGATATTATAGTTTACGGAGAAGCATTCACTTTCGCCCAGAAATGAATGCACCGCCGAATATATAATTTTCGTCTTTTTTCGGAGTATTGTGTCGAAGATGTTTCGCAATTCTTTCTTGGGTGTCTTTATACGTTTTCAGAGTGTCTGTTATTATAGTTTACGGGGAAGCATTCACTTTCGCCCAGAAATGAATGCACCGCCGCATATATAATTTTTGTCTTTTTTGAGAGTATTCTGTCGAGGATGTTTCGCAATTCTTTCTTGGATGCATTTATGAGTTTTCAGAGATTATCTTATTACAGTTTAAGGAGAGACATTCACTTTACTCCAGAAATGAATGCACCGCCGCATACATAATTATATTTGTCTTTTTCCGGTGTATTCTGTTCAAAATATAACACAATACTTTCTTGGATGACTTTATGAGATTTCACAGACACGTATAGTTTACGGAGAGGCATTCACTTTTGCCGAAAAATGAATGCACCGCCGCATACATAATTATTTTTTGTCTTTTATCTGATGTATTCTGTACAAGATATTTCGCAAATCGTTCTTGGATGCCTTTATGAGATTTCAGAGAAACTCTTATTATAGTTTACGGAGAGGCATTCACTTTTGCCCAGAAATGAAGGCACCACCGCATTTATAATTATCGTCTTTTTTCAGAGTATTCTGTCGAAGATATTTCGCAATTCTTTCTTGGATGCATTTATGAGTTTTCAGAGATTTTCTTATTACGGCTTATGGAGAGGCATTCACTTTTCTCCAGAAATGAATGCATCGCCACATAAAAAATGTTCGTCTGTTTTCTGAGTATTCTGTTCAAGATGTGTCGCAATTCTTTCTCTGATGTCTTTATACGTTTTCAGAAAATCTCTTAAGATAGTTTACGGAGAGGCATTCACTTTTCTCCAGAAATGAATGCACCGCCGCATACATAACTATTTTTTGTCTTTTTCTGGTGTATTCTGTTCAAGATATTTCGCAATGCATTCTTGGATGTCTCTATTAGTTTTAACATTGTGTCTTATTTTAGTTTACTGAGAGGCATTTACTTTACTCCAGAATTGACTGCATCGCCGCATAAAAAATTAATTTGCGCCTTTTTTCAGAGTATTCTGTCGAAGATGTTTCGCAATTATATCTTTGATGTCTTTATACGTTTTCAGAGTGTCTGTTAAGATATTTTTCGGAGAAGCATTCACTTTCTCCCCAGAAATGAATGCACCGCCGCATACATAACTATGCTTTGTCTCTTTCTGGTGTATTCTGTTCAAGATATTTCGCAATGCCTTCTTGGATATCTCTATTAGTTTTCACAGTGTGTCTTATTATAGTTTACGGAGAGGCATTCACTTTACTCCAGAAATGACTGTATCGCCGCATAAAAAGTTAATTTTCGTCTGTTTTCGGAGTATTCTGTTCAAGATGTTCCGCATTTCTTTCTTGGAAGTCTTTATTAGTTTTCAGAGTGTCTCTTATTATAGTTTACGGTGAGGCATTCACTTTTGCCAAGAAATGATTGCACCGCCGTATATAAAATTTTAGTTTTTTTCGGAATGTTCTGCCGAAGATTTTTCGCAATTCTTTCTTCGATGTCTTTATTAGTTTTCAGAGTGTCTGTTCTTATATTTTACGGAGAAGCATTTATTTTCGCCCAGAAATGAATGCACCGCCGCATATATAATTTTTGTCTTTTTTGAGAGTATGCTGTCGAAGATGTTTCGCAATTCTTTCTTGGATGCATTTATGAGTTTTCAGAGATTTTCTTATTACGGCATATGGAGAGGAATTCACTTTTCTCCAGAAATGAATGCATCGCCACATAAATAATTTTCGTCTGTTTTCTGAGTATTCTGTTCAAGATGTGTCGCAATTCTTTCTTGGATGTCTTTATACGTTTTCAGAGTGTCTGTTATTATAGTTTACGGAGAAGCATTCATTTTCGCCCAGAAATGAATGCACCGCCGCATATATAATTTATTTTTGTTTTTTTCATTGTATTCTGTTCAAGATGTTTTTCAATACGTTTTTGGATGCCTTTATGACTCTTCAGGGATTTTCTTAATATAGTTAACGGAGAGGCATTCACTTTTCCCCAGAAATGAATGCACCGCCGCATACATAATTATTTTTGTCTTTTTCTGGTGTATTCTGATCAAAATATTACACAATAATTTCTTGGATGACTTTATGAGATTTCACAGACACTTATTATAGTTTACCGAGAGGCATTCACTTTTGCCGAGAAATGAATGCACCGCCGCATATTAAATTTGCGTCTTTTTTCAGAGTATTCTGTCTAATATGTTTCGCAATTCTTTCTTTGATGTCTTTATACGTTTTCAGAGTGTCTGTTAAGATATTTTTCGGAGAGGCATTCACTTTTCCCCAGAAATGAATGCACCGCCACATACATAACTATGGTTTGTCTTTTTCTGCTGTATTCTGTTCAAGATATTTCGCAATGCCTTCTTGGATATCTCTATTAGTTTTCACAGTGTGTCTTATTATAGTTTACGGAGAGGCATTCACTTTACTCCAGAAATGAATGCATCGCCGCATAAAAAATTAATTTTCGTCTGTTTTCGGAGTATTCTGTTCAAGATGTTTCGCATTTCTTTCTTGGAAGTCTTTATTAGTTTTCAGAGTGTCTCTTATTATAGTTCACGGAGAGGCATTCAGTTTTGCCAAGAAATGAATGCATCGCCGTATATATAATTTTCCTTTTTTTCGGAATGTTCTGCCGAAGATTTTTCGCAATTCTTTCTTCGATGTCTTTAATAGTTTTTAGAGTGTCTGTTATTATACTTACGGAGAGGCATTCACTTTTTCCCTGAAATGAATGCACTGCCGCATATTAAATTTGTGTCTTTTATCAGAGTATTCTGTTGAAGATGTTTCGCAATTCTTTCTTTGATGTCTTTATACGTTTTCAGAGTGTCTGTTAAGATAGTTTACGGAGGGGCATTCACTGTTTCCCAGAAATGAATGCATCGCCGCATATATAAATTATTTTCGTTATTTTCAGTGTATTCTGTTCAAGATGTTTTTCAATACGTTTTTGGATGCCTTTATGACTCTTCAGGGATTTTCTTAATATAGTTAACGGAGAGGCATTCACTTTTTCCCAGAAATGAATGCACCGCCGCATATATAAATTATTTTCTTTATTTTCAGTGTATTCTGTTCAAGATATTTTTCAATACGTTTTTGGATGCCTTTATGACTCTTCAGGGATTTTCTTAATATAGTTAACGGAGACGCATTCACTTTTCTCCAGAAATGAATGCATCGCCACATAAATAATTTTCGTCTGTTTTCTGAGTATTCTGTTCAAGATGTGTCGCAATTCTTTCTTGGATGTCTTTATACGTTTTCAGAGTGTCTGTTAAGATAGTTTACGGAGAGGCATTCACTTTTCTCCAGAAATGAATGCTCCGCCGCATACATAACTATTTTTTGTCTTTTTCTGGTGTATTCTGTTCAAGATATTTCGCAATGCATTCTTGGATGTCTCTATTAGTTTTCACATTGTGTCTTATTTTAGTTTACAGAGAGGTATTCACTTTACTCCAGAAATGAATGCATCGCCGCATAAAAAATTAATTTTCGTCTGTTTTCGGAGTATTCTGTTAGAAATGTTTCGCATTTCTTTCTTGGAAGTCTTTATTAGTTTTCAGAGTGTCTCTTATTATAGTTTACGGCGAGGCATTCACTTTTGCCAAGAAATGATTGCACCGCCGTATATATAATTTTCGTTTTTTTCAGAATGTTCTGCCGAAGATTTTTCGCTATTCTTTCTTCGATGTCTTTATTAGTTTTCAGAGTGTCTGATATTATAGTTAACGGAGAAGCATTCACTTTCGCCCAGAAATGAATGCACCGCCGAATATATAATTTTCGTCTTTTTTCGGAGTATTGTGTAGAAGATGTTCCGCAATTCTTTCTTGGGTGTCTTTATACGTGTTCAGAGTGTCTGTTATTATAGTTTACGGGGAAGAATTCACTTTCACCCAGAAATGAATGACCGCCGCATATTAAATTTGCGTCTTTTTTCAGAGTATTCTGTCGAATATGTTTCGCAATTCTTTCTTTGATGTCTTTATACGTTTTCAGAGTGTCTGTTAAGATATTTTTCGGAGAGGCATTCACTTTTTCCCTGAAATGAATGCACCGCCGCATATATAATTTATTTTCGTTTTTTTCAGTGTTGAAGATGTTTTTCAATACGTTTTTGGATGCCTTTATGACTCTTCAGGGATTTTCTTCATATAGTTAACGTAGAGGCATTCACTTTTAACCAGAAATGAATGCACCGCCGCATACATAGTTATTTTTTGTCTTTTATCTGATGTATTCTGTACAAGATATTTCGCAAATCGTTCTTGGATGCCTTTATGAGATTTCAGAGAAACTCTTATTATAGTTTACGGAGAGGCATTCACTTTTGCCCAGAAATGAATGCACCACCGCATTTATAATTTTCGTCTTTTTTCAGAGTATTCTGTCCAAGATATTTCGCAATTCTTTCTTGGATGCATTTATGAGTTTTCAGAGATTTTCTTATTACGGCTTATGGAGAGGCATTCACTTTTCTCCAGAAATGAATGCATCGCCACATAAATAATTAATTTTCGTCTGTTTTCGCAGTATTTTGTTCAAGACTTGTCGCAATTCTTTCTTGGATGTCTTTATACGTTTTCAGAAAGTCTCTTAAGATAGTTTACGGAGAGGCATTCACTTTTCCCCAGAAATGAATGCACCGCCGCATACATAACTATGTTTTGTCTTTTTCTGGTGTATTCTGTTCAAGATATTTCGCAATGCCCTCTTGGATGTCTCTATTAGTTTTCGCAGTGTGTCTTATTTTAGTTTACGGAGAGGCATTCACATTACTCCAGAAATGAATGCATCGCCGCATAAAAAATTAATTTTCGTCTGTTTTCGGAGTATTCTGTTCAAGATTTTTCGCAATTCTTTCTTCGATGTCTTTATTAGTTTTCGGAGTGTCTGTTATTATAGTTTACGGAGAAGCATTCACTTTCGCCCCGAAATGAATGCACCGCCGAATATATAATTTTCGTCTTTTTTCGGAATATTGTGTCGAAGATGTTTCGCAATTCTTTCTTGGGTGTCTTTATACGTTTTCAGAGTGTCTGTTATTATAGTTTACGGAGAAGCATTCATTTTCGCCCAGAAATGAATGCACCGCCGCATACATAATTATTTTTGTCTTTTTCTGGTGTATTCTGTTCAAAATATTACACAATAATTTCTTGGATGACTTTATGAGATTTCACAGACACTTATTATAGTTTACCGAGAGGCATTCACTTTTGCCGAGAAATGAATGCACCGCCGCATATTAAATTTGCGTCTTTTTTCAGAGTATTCTGTCGAAGATGTTTCACAATTCTTTCTTTGATGTCTTTATACGTTTTCAGAGTGTCTGTTAAGATATTTTTCGGAGAGGCATTCACTTTTCCCCAGAAATGAATGCACCGCCACATACATAACTATGTTTTGTCTTTTTCTGCTGTATTCTGTTCAAGATATTTCGCAATGCCTTCTTGGATATCTCTATTAGTTTTCACAGTGTGTCTTATTATAGTTTACGGAGAGGCATTCACTTTACTCCAGAAATGAATGTATCGCCGCATAAAAAGTTAATTTTCGTCTGTTTTCGGAGTATTCTGTTCAAGATGTTTCGCATTTCATTCTTGGAAGTCTTTATTAGTTTTCAGAGTGTCTCTTATTATAGTTTACGGCGAGGCATTCACTTTTGCCAAGAAATGATTGCACCGCCGTATATATAATTTTCGTTTTTTTTCGGAATGTTCTGACGAAGATTTTTCGCAATTCTTTCTTCGATGTCTTTATTAGTTTTCAGAGTGTCTGATATTATAGTTTACGGGGAAGCATTCACTTTCGCCCAGAAATGAATGCACCGCCGCATATTAAATTTGCGTCTTTTTTCAGAGTATTCTGTCGAAGATGTTTCACAATTCTTTCTTTGATGTCTTTATACGTTTTCAGAGTGTCTGTTAAGATATTTTTCGGAGAGGCATTCTCTTTTCCCCAGAAATGAATGCACCGCCACATACATAACTATGTTTTGTCTTTTTCTGCTGTATTCTGTTCAAGATATTTCGCAATGCCTTCTTGGATATCTCTATTAGTTTTCACAGTGTGTCTTATTATAGTTTACGGAGAGGTATTCACTTTACTCCAGAAATGAATGCATCGCCGCATAAAAAATTAATTTTCGTCTGTTTTCGGAGTATTCTGTTAGAAATGTTTCGCATTTCTTTCTTGGAAGTCTTTATTAGTTTTCAGAGTGTCTGTTATTATAATTTACGGCGAGGCATTCACTTTTGCCAAGAAATGATTGCACCGCCGAATATAAAATTTTCGTTTTTTTCGGAATGTTCTGCCGAAGATTTTTCGCAATTCTTTCTTCGATGTCTTTATTAGTTTTCAGAGTGTCTGTTAATATATTTTTCGGAGAGGCATTCACTTTTCCCCAGAAATGAATGCACCGCCACATACATAACTATGTTTTGTCTTTTTCTGCTGTATTCTGTTCAAGATATTTCGCAATGCCTTCTTCGATATCTCTATTAGTTTTAACAGTGTGTCTTGTTATAGTTTACGGAGAGGCATTCACTTTACTCCAGAAATGAATGCATCGCCGCATAAAAAATTAATTTTCGTCCGTTTTCGGAGTATTCTGTTCAAGATGTTTCGCATTTCTTTCTTGGAAGTCTTTATTAGTTTTCAGAGTGTCTCTTATTATAGTTCACGGAGAGGCATTCACTTTTGCGAAGAAATGAATGCATCGCAGTATATATAATTTTCCTTTTTTTCGGAATGTTCTGCCGAAGATTTTTCGCAATTCTTTCTTCGATGTCTTTAATAGTTTTTAGAGTGTCTGTTATTATATTTACGGAGAGGCATTCACTTTTTCCCTGAAATGAATGCGCCGCCGCATGTTAAATTTGTGTCTTTTTTCAGAGTATTCTGTTGAAGATGTTTCGCAATTCTTTCTTTGATGTCTTTATACGTTTTCAGAGTGTCTGTTAAGATAGTTTACGGAGAGGCATTCACTATTTCCCAGAAATGAATGCACCGCCGCATATATAATTTTTGATTTTTTGAGAGTATTCTTTTGAAGATGTTTCGCAATTCTTTCTTGGATGCATTTATGAGTTTTCAGAGATTCTCTTATTACAGTTTACGGAGAGGCATTCACTTTTTCCCAGAAATGAATACACCGCCGCATATATAATTTATTTTCGTTTTTTTTCAGTGTATTCTGTACAAGATGTTTTTCAATACGTTTTTGAATGCTTTTATGACTCTTCAGGGATTTTCTTAATATAGTTAACAGAGAGGCATTCACTTTTCACCAGAAATGAATGCACCACCGCATACATAATTATTTTTTGTCTTTTTTCTGGTGTATTCTGTACAAGATATTTCGCAAACCTTTCTTGGATGCCTTTATGAGATTTCAGAGAAACTCTTATTATAGTTTACGGAGAGGCATTCACTTTTGCCCAGAAATGAATGCACCGCCGCATTTATAATTGTCGTCTTTTTTCAGAGTATTCTGTCGAAGATATTTCGCAATTCTTTCTTGGATGCATTTATGAGTTTTCAGAGATTTTCTTATTACGGCTTATGGAGAGGCATTCACTTTTCTCCAGAAATGAATGCATCGCCACATAAATAATTTTCGTCTGTTTTCTGAGTATTCTGTTCAAGATATGTCGCAATTCTTTCTTGGATGTCTTTATACGTTTTCAGAGTGTCTGTTAAGATAATTTACGGAGAGGCATTCACTTTTCTCCAGAAATGAATGCACCGCCGCATACATAAATATTTTTTGTCTTTTTCTGGTGTATTCTGTTCAAGATATTTCGCAATGCATTCTGGGATGTCTCTATTAGTTTTCACATTGTGTCTTATTTTAGTTTACGGAGAGGCATTCACTTTACTCCAGAATTGAATGTATCGCCGCATAAAAAGTTAATTTTCGTCTGTTTTCGGAGTATTCTGTTCAAGATGTTTCGCATTTCTTTCTTGGAAGTCTTTATTATTTTTCAGAGTGTCTCTTATTATAGTTTACGGCGAGGCATTCACTTTTGCCAAGAAATGATTGCACCGCCGTATATAAAATTTTCGTTTTTTTCGGAATGTTCTGCCGAAGATTTTTCGTAATTCTTTCTTAGATGTCTTTATTAGTTTTCAGAGTGTCTGTTCTTATAGTTTACGGAGAAGCATTCATTTTCGCCCAGAAATGAATGCACCACCGCATATATAATTTTTGCCTTTTTTGAGAGTATGCTGTCGAAGATGTTTCGCAATTCTTTCTTTGATGCATTTATGAGTTTTCAGAGATTCTCTTATTACAGTTTACGGAGAGGCATTCACTTTTTCCCAGAAATGATTGCACCGCCGCATATATAATTTATTTTCGTTTTTTTCAGTGTATTCTGTTCAAGATGTTTTTCAATACGTTTTTGGATGCCTTTATGAATCTTCAGGGATTTTCTTAATATAGTTAACGGAGAGGCATTCACTTTTCCCCAGAAATGAATGCACCGCCGCATACATACTTATTTTTTGTCTTTTTTCTGGTGTATTCTGTACAAGATATTTCGCAAACCTTTCTTGGATGCCTTTATGAGATTTCAGAGAAACTCTTATTATAGTTTACGGAGAGGCATTCACTTTTGCCCAGAAATGAATGCACCGCCGCATTTATAATTGTCGTCTTTTTTCAGAGTATTCTGTCGAAGATATTTCGCAATTCTTTCTTGGATGCATTTATGAGTTTTCAGAGATTTTCTTATTACGGCTTATGGAGAGGCATTCACTTTTCTCCAGAAATGAATGCATCGCCACATAAATAATTTTCGTCTGTTTTCTGAGTATTCTGTTCAAGATATGTCGCAATTCTTTCTTGGATGTCTTTATACGTTTTCAGAGTGTCTGTTAAGATAATTTACGGAGAGGCATTCACTTTTCTCCAGAAATGAATGCACCGCCGCATACATCACTATTTTTTGTCTTTTTCTGGTGTATTCTGTTCAAGATATTTCGCAATGCATTCTGGGATGTCTCTATTAGTTTTCACATTGTGTCTTATTTTAGTTTACGGAGAGGCATTCACTTTACTCCAGAATTGAATGTATCGGCGCATAAAAAGTTAATTTTCGTCTGTTTTCGGAGTATTCTGTTCAAGATGTTTCGCATTTCTTTCTTGGAAGTCTTTATTAGTTTTCAGAGTGTCTCTTATTATAGTTTACGGCGAGGCATTCACTTTTGCCAAGAAATGATTGCACCGCCGTATATAAAATTTTCGTTTTTTTCGGAATGTTCTGCCGAAGATTTTTCGTAATTCTTTCTTAGATGTCTTTATTAGTTTTCAGAGTGTCTGTTCTTATAGTTTACGGAGAAGCATTCATTTTCGCCCAGAAATGAAAGCACCACCGCATATATAATTTTTGTCTTTTTTGAGAGTATGCTGTCGAAGATGTTTCGCAATTCTTTCTTTGATGCATTTATGAGTTTTCAGAGATTCTCTTATTACAGTTTACGGAGAGGCATTCACTTTTTCCCAGAAATGATTGCACCGCCGCATATATAATTTATTTTCGTTTTTTTCAGTGTATTCTGTTCAAGATGTTTTTCAATACGTTTTTGGATGCCTTTATGAATCTTCAGGGATTTTCTTAATATAGTTAACGGAGAGGCATTCACTTTTCCCCAGAAATGAATGCACCGCCGCATACATACTTATTTTTTGTCTTTTTTCTGGTGTATTCTGTACAAGATATTTCGCAAACCTTTCTTGGATGCCTTTATGAGATTTCAGAGAAACTCTTATTATAGTTTACGGAGAGGCATTCACTTTTGCCCAGAAATGAATGCACCGCCGCATTCATAATTGTCGTCTT
Organism: Maratus michaelseni; assembly: GCA_963931845.1. Classification (NCBI taxonomy): domain Eukaryota; kingdom Metazoa; phylum Arthropoda; class Arachnida; order Araneae; family Salticidae; genus Maratus; species Maratus michaelseni. The sequence continues at coordinate 259,176,343 of OZ007600.1, read as the reverse complement.
TTTTCAGAGTGTTCTGTCGAAGATATTTCGCAATTCTTTCTTGGATGCATTTATGAGTTTTCAGAGATTTTCTTATTACGGCTTATGGAGAGGCATTCACTTTTCTCCAGAAATGAATGCATCGCCACATAAATAATTTTCGTCTGTTTTCTGAGTATTCTGTTCAAGATGTGTCGCAATTCTTTCTTGGATGTCTTTATACGTTTTCAGAGTGTCTGTTAAGATAATTTACGGAGAGGCATTCACTTTTCTCCAGAAATGAATGCACCGCCGCATACATAACTATTTTTTGTCTTTTTCTGGTGTATTCTGTTCAAGATATTTCGCAATGCATTCTGGGATGTCTCTATTAGTTTTCACATTGTGTCTTATTTTAGTTTACGGAGAGGCATTCACTTTACTCCAGAATTGAATGTATCGCCGCATAAAAAGTTAATTTTCGTCTGTTTTCGGAGTATTCTGTTCAAGATGTTTCGCATTTCTTTCTTGGAAGTCTTTATTAGTTTTCAGAGTGTCTCTTATTATAGTTTACGGCGAGGCATTCACTTTTGCCAAGAAATGATTGCACCGCCGTATATAAAATTTTCGTTTTTTTCGGAATGTTCTGCCGAAGATTTTTCGCAATTCTTTCTTAGATGTCTTTATTAGTTTTCAGAGTGTCTGTTCTTATAGTTTACGGAGAAGCATTCATTTTCGCCCAGAAATGAATGCACCACCGCATATATAATTTTTGTCTTTTTTGAGAGTATGCTGTCGAAGATGTTTCGCAATTCTTTCTTTGATGCATTTATGAGTTTTCAGAGATTCTCTTATTACAGTTTACGGAGAGGCATTCACTTTTTCCCAGAAATGAATACACCGCCGCATATATAATTTATTTTCGTTTTTTTTCAGTGTATTCTGTACAAGATGTTTTTCAATACGTTTTTGAATGCTTTTATGACTCTTCAGGGATTTTCTTAATATAGTTAACAGAGAGGCATTCACTTTTCACCAGAAATGAATGCACCACCGCATACATAATTATTTTTTGTCTTTTTTCTGGTGTATTCTGTACAAGATATTTCGCAAACCTTTCTTGGATGCCTTTATGAGATTTCAGAGAAACTCTTATTATAGTTTACGGAGAGGCATTCACTTTTGCCCAGAAATGAATGCACCGCCGCATTTATAATTGTCGTCTTTTTTCAGAGTATTCTGTCGAAGATATTTCGCAATTCTTTCTTGGATGCATTTATGAGTTTTCAGAGATTTTCTTATTACGGCTTATGGAGAGGCATTCACTTTTCTCCAGAAATGAATGCATCGCCACATAAATAATTTTCGTCTGTTTTCTGAGTATTCTGTTCAAGATATGTCGCAATTCTTTCTTGGATGTCTTTATACGTTTTCAGAGTGTCTGTTAAGATAATTTACGGAGAGGCATTCACTTTTCTCCAGAAATGAATGCACCGCCGCATACATAAATATTTTTTGTCTTTTTCTGGTGTATTCTGTTCAAGATATTTCGCAATGCATTCTGGGATGTCTCTATTAGTTTTCACATTGTGTCTTATTTTAGTTTACGGAGAGGCATTCACTTTACTCCAGAATTGAATGTATCGCCGCATAAAAAGTTAATTTTCGTCTGTTTTCGGAGTATTCTGTTCAAGATGTTTCGCATTTCTTTCTTGGAAGTCTTTATTATTTTTCAGAGTGTCTCTTATTATAGTTTACGGCGAGGCATTCACTTTTGCCAAGAAATGATTGCACCGCCGTATATAAAATTTTCGTTTTTTTCGGAATGTTCTGCCGAAGATTTTTCGTAATTCTTTCTTAGATGTCTTTATTAGTTTTCAGAGTGTCTGTTCTTATAGTTTACGGAGAAGCATTCATTTTCGCCCAGAAATGAATGCACCACCGCATATATAATTTTTGCCTTTTTTGAGAGTATGCTGTCGAAGATGTTTCGCAATTCTTTCTTTGATGCATTTATGAGTTTTCAGAGATTCTCTTATTACAGTTTACGGAGAGGCATTCACTTTTTCCCAGAAATGATTGCACCGCCGCATATATAATTTATTTTCGTTTTTTTCAGTGTATTCTGTTCAAGATGTTTTTCAATACGTTTTTGGATGCCTTTATGAATCTTCAGGGATTTTCTTAATATAGTTAACGGAGAGGCATTCACTTTTCCCCAGAAATGAATGCACCGCCGCATACATACTTATTTTTTGTCTTTTTTCTGGTGTATTCTGTACAAGATATTTCGCAAACCTTTCTTGGATGCCTTTATGAGATTTCAGAGAAACTCTTATTATAGTTTACGGAGAGGCATTCACTTTTGCCCAGAAATGAATGCACCGCCGCATTTATAATTGTCGTCTTTTTTCAGAGTATTCTGTCGAAGATATTTCGCAATTCTTTCTTGGATGCATTTATGAGTTTTCAGAGATTTTCTTATTACGGCTTATGGAGAGGCATTCACTTTTCTCCAGAAATGAATGCATCGCCACATAAATAATTTTCGTCTGTTTTCTGAGTATTCTGTTCAAGATATGTCGCAATTCTTTCTTGGATGTCTTTATACGTTTTCAGAGTGTCTGTTAAGATAATTTACGGAGAGGCATTCACTTTTCTCCAGAAATGAATGCACCGCCGCATACATCACTATTTTTTGTCTTTTTCTGGTGTATTCTGTTCAAGATATTTCGCAATGCATTCTGGGATGTCTCTATTAGTTTTCACATTGTGTCTTATTTTAGTTTACGGAGAGGCATTCACTTTACTCCAGAATTGAATGTATCGGCGCATAAAAAGTTAATTTTCGTCTGTTTTCGGAGTATTCTGTTCAAGATGTTTCGCATTTCTTTCTTGGAAGTCTTTATTAGTTTTCAGAGTGTCTCTTATTATAGTTTACGGCGAGGCATTCACTTTTGCCAAGAAATGATTGCACCGCCGTATATAAAATTTTCGTTTTTTTCGGAATGTTCTGCCGAAGATTTTTCGTAATTCTTTCTTAGATGTCTTTATTAGTTTTCAGAGTGTCTGTTCTTATAGTTTACGGAGAAGCATTCATTTTCGCCCAGAAATGAAAGCACCACCGCATATATAATTTTTGTCTTTTTTGAGAGTATGCTGTCGAAGATGTTTCGCAATTCTTTCTTTGATGCATTTATGAGTTTTCAGAGATTCTCTTATTACAGTTTACGGAGAGGCATTCACTTTTTCCCAGAAATGATTGCACCGCCGCATATATAATTTATTTTCGTTTTTTTCAGTGTATTCTGTTCAAGATGTTTTTCAATACGTTTTTGGATGCCTTTATGAATCTTCAGGGATTTTCTTAATATAGTTAACGGAGAGGCATTCACTTTTCCCCAGAAATGAATGCACCGCCGCATACATACTTATTTTTTGTCTTTTTTCTGGTGTATTCTGTACAAGATATTTCGCAAACCTTTCTTGGATGCCTTTATGAGATTTCAGAGAAACTCTTATTATAGTTTACGGAGAGGCATTCACTTTTGCCCAGAAATGAATGCACCGCCGCATTCATAATTGTCGTCTTTTTTCAGAGTGTTCTGTCGAAGATATTTCGCAATTCTTTCTTGGATGCATTTATGAGTTTTCAGAGATTTTCTTATTACGGCTTATGGAGAGGCATTCACTTTTCTCCAGAAATGAATGCATCGCCACATAAATAATTTTCGTCTGTTTTCTGAGTATTCTGTTCAAGATGTGTCGCAATTCTTTCTTGGATGTCTTTATACGTTTTCAGAGTGTCTGTTAAGATAATTTACGGAGAGGCATTCACTTTTCTCCAGAAATGAATGCACCGCCGCATACATAACTATTTTTTGTCTTTTTCTGGTGTATTCTGTTCAAGATATTTCGCAATGCATTCTGGGATGTCTCTATTAGTTTTCACATTGTGTCTTATTTTAGTTTACGGAGAGGCATTCACTTTACTCCAGAATTGAATGTATCGCCGCATAAAAAGTTAATTTTCGTCTGTTTTCGGAGTATTCTGTTCAAGATGTTTCGCATTTCTTTCTTGGAAGTCTTTATTAGTTTTCAGAGTGTCTCTTATTATAGTTTACGGCGAGGCATTCACTTTTGCCAAGAAATGATTGCACCGCCGTATATAAAATTTTCGTTTTTTTCGGAATGTTCTGCCGAAGATTTTTCGCAATTCTTTCTTAGATGTCTTTATTAGTTTTCAGAGTGTCTGTTCTTATAGTTTACGGAGAAGCATTCATTTTCGCCCAGAAATGAATGCACCACCGCATATATAATTTTTGTCTTTTTTGAGAGTATGCTGTCGAAGATGTTTCGCAATTCTTTCTTTGATGCATTTATGAGTTTTCAGAGATTCTCTTATTACAGTTTACGGAGAGGCATTCACTTTTTCCCAGAAATGAATACACCGCCGCATATATAATTTATTTTCGTTTTTTTTCAGTGTATTCTGTACAAGATGTTTTTCAATACGTTTTTGAATGCTTTTATGACTCTTCAGGGATTTTCTTAATATAGTTAACAGAGAGGCATTCACTTTTCACCAGAAATGAATGCACCACCGCATACATAATTATTTTTTGTCTTTTTTCTGGTGTATTCTGTACAAGATATTTCGCAAACCTTTCTTGGATGCCTTTATGAGATTTCAGAGAAACTCTTATTATAGTTTACGGAGAGGCATTCACTTTTGCCCAGAAATGAATGCACCGCCGCATTTATAATTGTCGTCTTTTTTCAGAGTATTCTGTCGAAGATATTTCGCAATTCTTTCTTGGATGCATTTATGAGTTTTCAGAGATTTTCTTATTACGGCTTATGGAGAGGCATTCACTTTTCTCCAGAAATGAATGCATCGCCACATAAATAATTTTCGTCTGTTTTCTGAGTATTCTGTTCAAGATATGTCGCAATTCTTTCTTGGATGTCTTTATACGTTTTCAGAGTGTCTGTTAAGATAATTTACGGAGAGGCATTCACTTTTCTCCAGAAATGAATGCACCGCCGCATACATAACTATTTTTTGTCTTTTTCTGGTGTATTCTGTTCAAGATATTTCGCAATGCATTCTGGGATGTCTCTATTAGTTTTCACATTGTGTCTTATTTTAGTTTACGGAGAGGCATTCACTTTACTCCAGAATTGAATGTATCGGCGCATAAAAAGTTTAATTTTCGTCTGTTTTCGGAGTATTCTGTTCAAGATGTTTCGCATTTCTTTCTTGGAAGTCTTTATTAGTTTTCAGAGTGTCTCTTATTATAGTTTACGGCGAGGCATTCACTTTTGCCAAGAAATGATTGCACCGCCGTATATAAAATTTTCGTTTTTTTCGGAATGTTCTGCCGAAGATTTTTCGTAATTCTTTCTTAGATGTCTTTATTAGTTTTCAGAGTGTCTGTTCTTATAGTTTACGGAGAAGCATTCATTTTCGCCCAGAAATGAATGCACCACCGCATATATAATTTTTGCCTTTTTTGAGAGTATGCTGTCGAAGATGTTTCGCAATTCTTTCTTTGATGCATTTATGAGTTTTCAGAGATTCTCTTATTACAGTTTACGGAGAGGCATTCACTTTTTCCCAGAAATGATTGCACCGCCGCATATATAATTTATTTTCGTTTTTTTCAGTGTATTCTGTTCAAGATGTTTTTCAATACGTTTTTGGATGCCTTTATGAATCTTCAGGGATTTTCTTAATATAGTTAACGGAGAGGCATTCACTTTTCCCCAGAAATGAATGCACCGCCGCATACATACTTATTTTTTGTCTTTTTTCTGGTGTATTCTGTACAAGATATTTCGCAAACCTTTCTTGGATGCCTTTATGAGATTTCAGAGAAACTCTTATTATAGTTTACGGAGAGGCATTCACTTTTGCCCAGAAATGAATGCACCGCCGCATTTATAATTGTCGTCTTTTTTCAGAGTATTCTGTCGAAGATATTTCGCAATTCTTTCTTGGATGCATTTATGAGTTTTCAGAGATTTTCTTATTACGGCTTATGGAGAGGCATTCACTTTTCTCCAGAAATGAATGCATCGCCACATAAATAATTTTCGTCTGTTTTCTGAGTATTCTGTTCAAGATATGTCGCAATTCTTTCTTGGATGTCTTTATACGTTTTCAGAGTGTCTGTTAAGATAATTTACGGAGAGGCATTCACTTTTCTCCAGAAATGAATGCACCGCCGCATACATCACTATTTTTTGTCTTTTTCTGGTGTATTCTGTTCAAGATATTTCGCAATGCATTCTGGGATGTCTCTATTAGTTTTCACATTGTGTCTTATTTTAGTTTACGGAGAGGCATTCACTTTACTCCAGAATTGAATGTATCGGCGCATAAAAAGTTAATTTTCGTCTGTTTTCGGAGTATTCTGTTCAAGATGTTTCGCATTTCTTTCTTGGAAGTCTTTATTAGTTTTCAGAGTGTCTCTTATTATAGTTTACGGCGAGGCATTCACTTTTGCCAAGAAATGATTGCACCGCCGTATATAAAATTTTCGTTTTTTTCGGAATGTTCTGCCGAAGATTTTTCGTAATTCTTTCTTAGATGTCTTTATTAGTTTTCAGAGTGTCTGTTCTTATAGTTTACGGAGAAGCATTCATTTTCGCCCAGAAATGAAAGCACCACCGCATATATAATTTTTGTCTTTTTTGAGAGTATGCTGTCGAAGATGTTTCGCAATTCTTTCTTTGATGCATTTATGAGTTTTCAGAGATTCTCTTATTACAGTTTACGGAGAGGCATTCACTTTTTCCCAGAAATGATTGCACCGCCGCATATATAATTTATTTTCGTTTTTTTCAGTGTATTCTGTTCAAGATGTTTTTCAATACGTTTTTGGATGCCTTTATGAATCTTCAGGGATTTTCTTAATATAGTTAACGGAGAGGCATTCACTTTTCCCCAGAAATGAATGCACCGCCGCATACATACTTATTTTTTGTCTTTTTTCTGGTGTATTCTGTACAAGATATTTCGCAAACCTTTCTTGGATGCCTTTATGAGATTTCAGAGAAACTCTTATTATAGTTTACGGAGAGGCATTCACTTTTGCCCAGAAATGAATGCACCGCCGCATTCATAATTGTCGTCTTTTTTCAGAGTGTTCTGTCGAAGATATTTCGCAATTCTTTCTTGGATGCATTTATGAGTTTTCAGAGATTTTCTTATTACGGCTTATGGAGAGGCATTCACTTTTCTCCAGAAATGAATGCATCGCCACATAAATAATTTTCGTCTGTTTTCTGAGTATTCTGTTCAAGATGTGTCGCAATTCTTTCTTGGATGTCTTTATACGTTTTCAGAGTGTCTGTTAAGATAATTTACGGAGAGGCATTCACTTTTCTCCAGAAATGAATGCACCGCCGCATACATAACTATTTTTTGTCTTTTTCTGGTGTATTCTGTTCAAGATATTTCGCAATGCATTCTGGGATGTCTCTATTAGTTTTCACATTGTGTCTTATTTTAGTTTACGGAGAGGCATTCACTTTACTCCAGAATTGAATGTATCGCCGCATAAAAAGTTAATTTTCGTCTGTTTTCGGAGTATTCTGTTCAAGATGTTTCGCATTTCTTTCTTGGAAGTCTTTATTAGTTTTCAGAGTGTCTCTTATTATAGTTTACGGCGAGGCATTCACTTTTGCCAAGAAATGATTGCACCGCCGTATATAAAATTTTCGTTTTTTTCGGAATGTTCTGCCGAAGATTTTTCGCAATTCTTTCTTAGATGTCTTTATTAGTTTTCAGAGTGTCTGTTCTTATAGTTTACGGAGAAGCATTCATTTTCGCCCAGAAATGAATGCACCACCGCATATATAATTTTTGTCTTTTTTGAGAGTATGCTGTCGAAGATGTTTCGCAATTCTTTCTTTGATGCATTTATGAGTTTTCAGAGATTCTCTTATTACAGTTTACGGAGAGGCATTCACTTTTTCCCAGAAATGAATACACCGCCGCATATATAATTTATTTTCGTTTTTTTTCAGTGTATTCTGTACAAGATGTTTTTCAATACGTTTTTGAATGCTTTTATGACTCTTCAGGGATTTTCTTAATATAGTTAACAGAGAGGCATTCACTTTTCACCAGAAATGAATGCACCACCGCATACATAATTATTTTTTGTCTTTTTTCTGGTGTATTCTGTACAAGATATTTCGCAAACCTTTCTTGGATGCCTTTATGAGATTTCAGAGAAACTCTTATTATAGTTTACGGAGAGGCATTCACTTTTGCCCAGAAATGAATGCACCGCCGCATTTATAATTGTCGTCTTTTTTCAGAGTATTCTGTCGAAGATATTTCGCAATTCTTTCTTGGATGCATTTATGAGTTTTCAGAGATTTTCTTATTACGGCTTATGGAGAGGCATTCACTTTTCTCCAGAAATGAATGCATCGCCACATAAATAATTTTCGTCTGTTTTCTGAGTATTCTGTTCAAGATATGTCGCAATTCTTTCTTGGATGTCTTTATACGTTTTCAGAGTGTCTGTTAAGATAATTTACGGAGAGGCATTCACTTTTCTCCAGAAATGAATGCACCGCCGCATACATAACTATTTTTTGTCTTTTTCTGGTGTATTCTGTTCAAGATATTTCGCAATGCATTCTGGGATGTCTCTATTAGTTTTCACATTGTGTCTTATTTTAGTTTACGGAGAGGCATTCACTTTACTCCAGAATTGAATGTATCGGCGCATAAAAAGTTTAATTTTCGTCTGTTTTCGGAGTATTCTGTTCAAGATGTTTCGCATTTCTTTCTTGGAAGTCTTTATTAGTTTTCAGAGTGTCTCTTATTATAGTTTACGGCGAGGCATTCACTTTTGCCAAGAAATGATTGCACCGCCGTATATAAAATTTTCGTTTTTTTCGGAATGTTCTGCCGAAGATTTTTCGTAATTCTTTCTTAGATGTCTTTATTAGTTTTCAGAGTGTCTGTTCTTATAGTTTACGGAGAAGCATTCATTTTCGCCCAGAAATGAATGCACCACCGCATATATAATTTTTGTCTTTTTTGAGAGTATGCTGTCGAAGATGTTTCGCAATTCTTTCTTTTATGCATTTATGAGTTTTCAGAGATTCTCTTATTACAGTTTACGGAGAGGCATTCACTTTTTCCCAGAAATGATTGCACCGCCGCATATATAATTTATTTTCGTTTTTTTCAGTGTATTCTGTTCAAGATGTTTTTCAATACGTTTTTGGATGCCTTTATGAATCTTCAGGGATTTTCTTAATATAGTTAACGGAGAGGCATTCACTTTTCCCCAGAAATGAATGCACCGCCGCATACATACTTATTTTTTGTCTTTTTTCTGGTGTATTCTGTACAAGATATTTCGCAAACCTTTCTTGGATGCCTTTATGAGATTTCAGAGAAACTCTTATTATAGTTTACGGAGAGGCATTCACTTTTGCCCAGAAATGAATGCACCGCCGCATTCATAATTGTCGTCTTTTTTCAGAGTATTCTGTCGAAGATTTTTCGCAATTCTTTCTTGGATGCATTTATGAGTTTTCAGAGATTTTCTTATTACGGCTTATGGAGAGGCATTCACTTTTCTCCAGAAATGAATGCATCGCCACATAAATAATTTTCGTCTGTTTTCTGAGTATTCTGTTCAAGATGTGTCGCAATTCTTTCTTGGATGTCTTTATACGTTTTCAGAGTGTCTGTTAAGATAATTTACGGAGAGGCATTCACTTTTCTCCAGAAATGAATGCACCGCCGCATACATAACTATTTTTTGTCTTTTTCTGGTGTATTCTGTTCAAGATATTTCGCAATGCATTCTGGGATGTCTCTATTAGTTTTCACATTGTGTCTTATTTTAGTTTACGGAGAGGCATTCACTTTACTCCAGAATTGAATGTATCGCCGCATAAAAAGTTAATTTTCGTCTGTTTTCGGAGTATTCTGTTCAAGATGTTTCGCATTTCTTTCTTGGAAGTCTTTATTAGTTTTCAGAGTGTCTCTTATTATAGTTTACGGCGAGGCATTCACTTTTGCCAAGAAATGATTGCACCGCCGTATATAAAATTTTCGTTTTTTTCGGAATGTTCTGCCGAAGATTTTTCGCAATTCTTTCTTAGATGTCTTTATTAGTTTTCAGAGTGTCTGTTCTTATAGTTTACGGAGAAGCATTCATTTTCGCCCAGAAATGAATGCACCACCGCATATATAATTTTTGTCTTTTTTGAGAGTATGCTGTCGAAGATGTTTCGCAATTCTTTCTTTGATGCATTTATGAGTTTTCAGAGATTCTCTTATTACAGTTTACGGAGAGGCATTCACTTTTTCCCAGAAATGATTGCACCGCCGCATATATAATTTATTTTCGTTTTTTTCAGTGTATTCTGTTCAAGATGTTTTTCAATACGTTTTTGGATGCCTTTATGAATCTTCAGGGATTTTCTTAATATAGTTAACGGAGAGGCATTCACTTTTCCCCAGAAATGAATGCACCGCCGCATACATACTTATTTTTTGTCTTTTTTCTGGTGTATTCTGTACAAGATATTTCGCAAACCTTTCTTGGATGCCTTTATGAGATTTCAGAGAAACTCTTATTATAGTTTACGGAGAGGCATTCACTTTTGCCCAGAAATGAATGCACCGCCGCATTCATAATTGTCGTCTTTTTTCAGAGTATTCTGTCGAAGATATTTCGCAATTCTTTCTTGGATGCATTTATGAGTTTTCAGAGATTTTCTTATTACGGCTTATGGAGAGGCATTCACTTTTCTCCAGAAATGAATGCATCGCCACATAAATAATTTTCGTCTGTTTTCTGAGTATTCTGTTCAAGATGTGTCGCAATTCTTTCTTGGATGTCTTTATACGTTTTCAGAGTGTCTGTTAAGATAATTTACGGAGAGGCCTTCACTTTTCTCCAGAAATGAATGCACCGCCGCATACATAACTATTTTTTGTCTTTTTCTGGTGTATTCTGTTCAATATATTTCGCAATGCATTCTGGGATGTCTCTATTAGTTTTCACATTGTGTCTTATTTTAGTTTACGGAGAGGTATTCACTTTACTCCAGAAATGAATTCATCGCCGCATGAAAAATTAATTTTCGTCTGTTTTCGGAGTATTCTGTTAGAGATGTTTCGCATTTCTTTCTTGGAAGTCTTTATTAGTTTTCAGAGTGTCTGTTATTATAGTTTACGGAGAAGCGTTCACTTTCGCCCAGAAATGAATGCACCGCAGCATATACAATTTTCGTCTTTTTTCGGAATATTCTGTCGAAGATGTTTCGCAATTCTTTCTTGGGAGTCTTTATACGTTTTCAGAAAGTCTTTTAAGATAGTTTACGGAGAGGCATTCACTTTACTCCAGAAATGAATGCATCGCCGCATAAAAAATTAATTTTCGTCCGTTTTCGGAGTATTCTGTTCAAGATGTTTCGCATTTCTTTCTTGGAAGTCTTTATTAGTTTTCAGAGTGTCTCTTATTATAGTTCACGGAGAGGCATTCACTTTTGCGAAGAAATGAATGCATCGCAGTATATATAATTTTCCTTTTTTTCGGAATGTTCTGCCGAAGATTTTTCGCAATTCTTTCTTCGATGTCTTTAATAGTTTTTAGAGTGTCTGTTATTATATTTACGGAGAGGCATTCACTTTTTCCCTGAAATGAATGCGCCGCCGCATGTTAAATTTGTGTCTTTTTTCAGAGTATTCTGTTGAAGATGTTTCGCAATTCTTTCTTTGATGTCTTTATACGTTTTCAGAGTGTCTGTTAAGATAGTTTACGGAGAGGCATTCACTATTTCCCAGAAATGAATGCACCGCCGCATATATAATTTTTGATTTTTTGAGAGTATTCTGTTGAAGATGTTTCGCAATTCTTTCTTGGATGCATTTATGAGTTTTCAGAGATTCTCTTATTACAGTTTACGGAGAGGCATTCACTTTTTCCCAGAAATGAATACACCGCCGCATATATAATTTATTTTCGTTTTTTTTCAGTGTATTCTGTACAAGATGTTTTTCAATACGTTTTTGAATGCTTTTATGACTCTTCAGGGATTTTCTTAATATAGTTAACAGAGAGGCATTCACTTTTCACCAGAAATGAATGCACCACCGCATACATAATTATTTTTTGTCTTTTTTCTGGTGTATTCTGTACAAGATATTTCGCAAACCTTTCTTGGATGCCTTTATGAGATTTCAGAGAAACTCTTATTATAGTTTACGGAGAGGCATTCACTTTTGCCCAGAAATGAATGCACCGCCGCATTTATAATTGTCGTCTTTTTTCAGAGTATTCTGTCGAAGATATTTCGCAATTCTTTCTTGGATGCATTTATGAGTTTTCAGAGATTTTCTTATTACGGCTTATGGAGAGGCATTCACTTTTCTCCAGAAATGAATGCATCGCCACATAAATAATTTTCGTCTGTTTTCTGAGTATTCTGTTCAAGATATGTCGCAATTCTTTCTTGGATGTCTTTATACGTTTTCAGAGTGTCTGTTAAGATAATTTACGGAGAGGCATTCACTTTTCTCCAGAAATGAATGCACCGCCGCATACATAACTATTTTTTGTCTTTTTCTGGTGTATTCTGTTCAAGATATTTCGCAATGCATTCTGGGATGTCTCTATTAGTTTTCACATTGTGTCTTATTTTAGTTTACGGAGAGGCATTCACTTTACTCCAGAATTGAATGTATCGCCGCATAAAAAGTTAATTTTCGTCTGTTTTCGGAGTATTCTGTTCAAGATGTTTCGCATTTCTTTCTTGGAAGTCTTTATTAGTTTTCAGAGTGTCTCTTATTATAGTTTACGGCGAGGCATTCACTTTTGCCAAGAAATGATTGCACCGCCGTATATAAAATTTTCGTTTTTTTCGGAATGTTCTGCCGAAGATTTTTCGTAATTCTTTCTTAGATGTCTTTATTAGTTTTCAGAGTGTCTGTTCTTATAGTTTACGGAGAAGCATTCATTTTCGCCCAGAAATGAATGCACCACCGCATATATAATTTTTGTCTTTTTTGAGAGTATGCTGTCGAAGATGTTTCGCAATTCTTTCTTTGATGCATTTATGAGTTTTCAGAGATTCTCTTATTACAGTTTACGGAGAGGCATTCACTTTTTCCCAGAAATGATTGCACCGCCGCATATATAATTTATTTTCGTTTTTTTCAGTGTATTCTGTTCAAGATGTTTTTCAATACGTTTTTGGATGCCTTTATGAATCTTCAGGGATTTTCTTAATATAGTTAACGGAGAGGCATTCACTTTTCCCCAGAAATGAATGCACCGCCGCATACATACTTATTTTTTGTCTTTTTTCTGGTGTATTCTGTACAAGATATTTCGCAAACCTTTCTTGGATGCCTTTATGAGATTTCAGAGAAACTCTTATTATAGTTTACGGAGAGGCATTCACTTTTGCCCAGAAATGAATGCACCGCCGCATTCATAATTGTCGTCTTTTTTCAGAGTGTTCTGTCGAAGATATTTCGCAATTCTTTCTTGGATGCATTTATGAGTTTTCAGAGATTTTCTTATTACGGCTTATGGAGAGGCATTCACTTTTCTCCAGAAATGAATGCATCGCCACATAAATAATTTTCGTCTGTTTTCTGAGTATTCTGTTCAAGATGTGTCGCAATTCTTTCTTGGATGTCTTTATACGTTTTCAGAGTGTCTGTTAAGATAATTTACGGAGAGGCATTCACTTTTCTCCAGAAATGAATGCACCGCCGCATACATAACTATTTTTTGTCTTTTTCTGGTGTATTCTGTTCAAGATATTTCGCAATGCATTCTGGGATGTCTCTATTAGTTTTCACATTGTGTCTTATTTTAGTTTACGGAGAGGCATTCACTTTACTCCAGAATTGAATGTATCGCCGCATAAAAAGTTAATTTTCGTCTGTTTTCGGAGTATTCTGTTCAAGATGTTTCGCATTTCTTTCTTGGAAGTCTTTATTAGTTTTCAGAGTGTCTCTTATTATAGTTTACGGCGAGGCATTCACTTTTGCCAAGAAATGATTGCACCGCCGTATATAAAATTTTCGTTTTTTTCGGAATGTTCTGCCGAAGATTTTTCGCAATTCTTTCTTAGATGTCTTTATTAGTTTTCAGAGTGTCTGTTCTTATAGTTTACGGAGAAGCATTCATTTTCGCCCAGAAATGAATGCACCACCGCATATATAATTTTTGTCTTTTTTGAGAGTATGCTGTCGAAGATGTTTCGCAATTCTTTCTTTGATGCATTTATGAGTTTTCAGAGATTCTCTTATTACAGTTTACGGAGAGGCATTCACTTTTTCCCAGAAATGAATACACCGCCGCATATATAATTTATTTTCGTTTTTTTTCAGTGTATTCTGTACAAGATGTTTTTCAATACGTTTTTGAATGCTTTTATGACTCTTCAGGGATTTTCTTAATATAGTTAACAGAGAGGCATTCACTTTTCACCAGAAATGAATGCACCACCGCATACATAATTATTTTTTGTCTTTTTTCTGGTGTATTCTGTACAAGATATTTCGCAAACCTTTCTTGGATGCCTTTATGAGATTTCAGAGAAACTCTTATTATAGTTTACGGAGAGGCATTCACTTTTGCCCAGAAATGAATGCACCGCCGCATTTATAATTGTCGTCTTTTTTCAGAGTATTCTGTCGAAGATATTTCGCAATTCTTTCTTGGATGCATTTATGAGTTTTCAGAGATTTTCTTATTACGGCTTATGGAGAGGCATTCACTTTTCTCCAGAAATGAATGCATCGCCACATAAATAATTTTCGTCTGTTTTCTGAGTATTCTGTTCAAGATATGTCGCAATTCTTTCTTGGATGTCTTTATACGTTTTCAGAGTGTCTGTTAAGATAATTTACGGAGAGGCATTCACTTTTCTCCAGAAATGAATGCACCGCCGCATACATAACTATTTTTTGTCTTTTTCTGGTGTATTCTGTTCAAGATATTTCGCAATGCATTCTGGGATGTCTCTATTAGTTTTCACATTGTGTCTTATTTTAGTTTACGGAGAGGCATTCACTTTACTCCAGAATTGAATGTATCGGCGCATAAAAAGTTAATTTTCGTCTGTTTTCGGAGTATTCTGTTCAAGATGTTTCGCATTTCTTTCTTGGAAGTCTTTATTAGTTTTCAGAGTGTCTCTTATTATAGTTTACGGCGAGGCATTCACTTTTGCCAAGAAATGATTGCACCGCCGTATATAAAATTTTCGTTTTTTTCGGAATGTTCTGCCGAAGATTTTTCGTAATTCTTTCTTAGATGTCTTTATTAGTTTTCAGAGTGTCTGTTCTTATAGTTTACGGAGAAGCATTCATTTTCGCCCAGAAATGAATGCACCACCGCATATATAATTTTTGTCTTTTTTGAGAGTATGCTGTCGAAGATGTTTCGCAATTCTTTCTTTTATGCATTTATGAGTTTTCAGAGATTCTCTTATTACAGTTTACGGAGAGGCATTCACTTTTTCCCAGAAATGATTGCACCGCCGCATATATAATTTATTTTCGTTTTTTTCAGTGTATTCTGTTCAAGATGTTTTTCAATACGTTTTTGGATGCCTTTATGAATCTTCAGGGATTTTCTTAATATAGTTAACGGAGAGGCATTCACTTTTCCCCAGAAATGAATGCACCGCCGCATACATACTTATTTTTTGTCTTTTTTCTGGTGTATTCTGTACAAGATATTTCGCAAACCTTTCTTGGATGCCTTTATGAGATTTCAGAGAAACTCTTATTATAGTTTACGGAGAGGCATTCACTTTTGCCCAGAAATGAATGCACCGCCGCATTCATAATTGTCGTCTTTTTTCAGAGTATTCTGTCGAAGATTTTTCGCAATTCTTTCTTGGATGCATTTATGAGTTTTCAGAGATTTTCTTATTACGGCTTATGGAGAGGCATTCACTTTTCTCCAGAAATGAATGCATCGCCACATAAATAATTTTCGTCTGTTTTCTGAGTATTCTGTTCAAGATGTGTCGCAATTCTTTCTTGGATGTCTTTATACGTTTTCAGAGTGTCTGTTAAGATAATTTACGGAGAGGCATTCACTTTTCTCCAGAAATGAATGCACCGCCGCATACATAACTATTTTTTGTCTTTTTATGGTGTATTCTGTTCAAGATATTTCGCAATGCATTCTGGGATGTCTCTATTAGTTTTCACATTGTGTCTTATTTTAGTTTACGGAGAGGCATTCACTTTACTCCAGAATTGAATGTATCGCCGCATAAAAAGTTAATTTTCGTCTGTTTTCGGAGTATTCTGTTCAAGATGTTTCGCATTTCTTTCTTGGAAGTCTTTATTAGTTTTCAGAGTGTCTCTTATTATAGTTTACGGCGAGGCATTCACTTTTGCCAAGAAATGATTGCACCGCCGTATATAAAATTTTCGTTTTTTTCGGAATGTTCTGCCGAAGATTTTTCGCAATTCTTTCTTAGATGTCTTTATTAGTTTTCAGAGTGTCTGTTCTTATAGTTTACGGAGAAGCATTCATTTTCGCCCAGAAATGAATGCACCACCGCATATATAATTTTTGTCTTTTTTGAGAGTATGCTGTCGAAGATGTTTCGCAATTCTTTCTTTGATGCATTTATGAGTTTTCAGAGATTCTCTTATTACAGTTTACGGAGAGGCATTCACTTTTTCCCAGAAATGATTGCACCGCCGCATATATAATTTATTTTCGTTTTTTTCAGTGTATTCTGTTCAAGATGTTTTTCAATACGTTTTTGGATGCCTTTATGAATCTTCAGGGATTTTCTTAATATAGTTAACGGAGAGGCATTCACTTTTCCCCAGAAATGAATGCACCGCCGCATACATACTTATTTTTTGTCTTTTTTCTGGTGTATTCTGTACAAGATATTTCGCAAACCTTTCTTGGATGCCTTTATGAGATTTCAGAGAAACTCTTATTATAGTTTACGGAGAGGCATTCACTTTTGCCCAGAAATGAATGCACCGCCGCATTCATAATTGTCGTCTTTTTTCAGAGTATTCTGTCGAAGATTTTTCGCAATTCTTTCTTGGATGCATTTATGAGTTTTCAGAGATTTTCTTATTACGGCTTATGGAGAGGCATTCACTTTTCTCCAGAAATGAATGCATCGCCACATAAATAATTTTCGTCTGTTTTCTGAGTATTCTGTTCAAGATGTGTCGCAATTCTTTCTTGGATGTCTTTATACGTTTTCAGAGTGTCTGTTAAGATAATTTACGGAGAGGCATTCACTTTTCTCCAGAAATGAATGCACCGCCGCATACATAACTATTTTTTGTCTTTTTATGGTGTATTCTGTTCAAGATATTTCGCAATGCATTCTGGGATGTCTCTATTAGTTTTCACATTGTGTCTTATTTTAGTTTACGGAGAGGCATTCACTTTACTCCAGAATTGAATGTATCGCCGCATAAAAAGTTAATTTTCGTCTGTTTTCGGAGTATTCTGTTCAAGATGTTTCGCATTTCTTTCTTGGAAGTCTTTATTAGTTTTCAGAGTGTCTCTTATTATAGTTTACGGCGAGGCATTCACTTTTGCCAAGAAATGATTGCACCGCCGTATATAAAATTTTCGTTTTTTTCGGAATGTTCTGCCGAAGATTTTTCGCAATTCTTTCTTAGATGTCTTTATTAGTTTTCAGAGTGTCTGTTCTTATAGTTTACGGAGAAGCATTCATTTTCGCCCAGAAATGAATGCACCACCGCATATATAATTTTTGTCTTTTTTGAGAGTATGCTGTCGAAGATGTTTCGCAATTCTTTCTTTGATGCATTTATGAGTTTTCAGAGATTCTCTTATTACAGTTTACGGAGAGGCATTCACTTTTTCCCAGAAATGAATACACCGCCGCATATATAATTTATTTTCGTTTTTTTTCAGTGTATTCTGTACAAGATGTTTTTCAATACGTTTTTGAATGCTTTTATGACTCTTCAGGGATTTTCTTAATATAGTTAACAGAGAGGCATTCACTTTTCACCAGAAATGAATGCACCACCGCATACATAATTATTTTTTGTCTTTTTTCTGGTGTATTCTGTACAAGATATTTCGCAAACCTTTCTTGGATGCCTTTATGAGATTTCAGAGAAACTCTTATTATAGTTTACGGAGAGGCATTCACTTTTGCCCAGAAATGAATGCACCGCCGCATTTATAATTGTCGTCTTTTTTCAGAGTATTCTGTCGAAGATATTTCGCAATTCTTTCTTGGATGCATTTATGAGTTTTCAGAGATTTTCTTATTACGGCTTATGGAGAGGCATTCACTTTTCTCCAGAAATGAATGCATCGCCACATAAATAATTTTCGTCTGTTTTCTGAGTATTCTGTTCAAGATATGTCGCAATTCTTTCTTGGATGTCTTTATACGTTTTCAGAGTGTCTGTTAAGATAATTTACGGAGAGGCATTCACTTTTCTCCAGAAATGAATGCACCGCCGCATACATAACTATTTTTTGTCTTTTTCTGGTGTATTCTGTTCAAGATATTTCGCAATGCATTCTGGGATGTCTCTATTAGTTTTCACATTGTGTCTTATTTTAGTTTACGGAGAGGCATTCACTTTACTCCAGAATTGAATGTATCGGCGCATAAAAAGTTAATTTTCGTCTGTTTTCGGAGTATTCTGTTCAAGATGTTTCGCATTTCTTTCTTGGAAGTCTTTATTAGTTTTCAGAGTGTCTCTTATTATAGTTTACGGCGAGGCATTCACTTTTGCCAAGAAATGATTGCACCGCCGTATATAAAATTTTCGTTTTTTTCGGAATGTTCTGCCGAAGATTTTTCGTAATTCTTTCTTAGATGTCTTTATTAGTTTTCAGAGTGTCTGTTCTTATAGTTTACGGAGAAGCATTCATTTTCGCCCAGAAATGAATGCACCACCGCATATATAATTTTTGTCTTTTTTGAGAGTATGCTGTCGAAGATGTTTCGCAATTCTTTCTTTTATGCATTTATGAGTTTTCAGAGATTCTCTTATTACAGTTTACGGAGAGGCATTCACTTTTTCCCAGAAATGATTGCACCGCCGCATATATAATTTATTTTCGTTTTTTTCAGTGTATTCTGTTCAAGATGTTTTTCAATACGTTTTTGGATGCCTTTATGAATCTTCAGGGATTTTCTTAATATAGTTAACGGAGAGGCATTCACTTTTCCCCAGAAATGAATGCACCGCCGCATACATACTTATTTTTTGTCTTTTTTCTGGTGTATTCTGTACAAGATATTTCGCAAACCTTTCTTGGATGCCTTTATGAGATTTCAGAGAAACTCTTATTATAGTTTACGGAGAGGCATTCACTTTTGCCCAGAAATGAATGCACCGCCGCATTCATAATTGTCGTCTTTTTTCAGAGTATTCTGTCGAAGATTTTTCGCAATTCTTTCTTGGATGCATTTATGAGTTTTCAGAGATTTTCTTATTACGGCTTATGGAGAGGCATTCACTTTTCTCCAGAAATGAATGCATCGCCACATAAATAATTTTCGTCTGTTTTCTGAGTATTCTGTTCAAGATGTGTCGCAATTCTTTCTTGGATGTCTTTATACGTTTTCAGAGTGTCTGTTAAGATAATTTACGGAGAGGCATTCACTTTTCTCCAGAAATGAATGCACCGCCGCATACATAACTATTTTTTGTCTTTTTCTGGTGTATTCTGTTCAAGATATTTCGCAATGCATTCTGGGATGTCTCTATTAGTTTTCACATTGTGTCTTATTTTAGTTTACGGAGAGGTATTCACTTTACTCCAGAAATGAATTCATCGCCGCATGAAAAATTAATTTTCGTCTGTTTTCGGAGTATTCTGTTAGAGATGTTTCGCATTTCTTTCTTGGAAGTCTTTATTAGTTTTCAGAGTGTCTGTTATTATAGTTTACGGAGAAGCGTTCACTTTCGCCCAGAAATGAATGCACCGCAGCATATACAATTTTCGTCTTTTTTCGGAATATTCTGTCGAAGATGTTTCGCAATTCTTTCTTGGGAGTCTTTATACGTTTTCAGAAATTCTTTTAAGATAGTTTACGGAGAGGCATTCACTTTTCCCCAGATATGAATGCACCGCCGCATACATAACTATGTTTTTTTTTCTGGTGTATTCTGTTCAAGATATTTCGCAATGCCCTCTTGGATGTCTCTATTAGTTTTCACAGTGTGTCTTATTTTAGTTTACGGAGAGGCATTCACTTTACTCCAGAAATTAATGCATCGCCGCATAAAAAATTAATTTTCGTCTGTTTTCGGAGAATTCTGTTCAAGATGTTTCGCATTTCTTTCTTGGAAGTCTTTATTAGTTTTCAGAGATTTTCTTATTACAGCTTACGGAGAGGCATTCACTTTTTCCAAGAAATGAATGCATCGCCGTATATATAATTTTTGTTTTTTTCGGAATGTTCTGCCGAAGATTTTTCGCAATTCTTTCTTCGATGTCTTTATTAGTTTTCAGAGTGTCTGTTATTATAGTTTACGGAGAAGCGTTCACTTTCGCCCAGAAATGAATGCACCGCCGCATATACAATTTTCGTCTTTTTTCGGAATATTCTGTCGAAGATGTTTCGCAATTCTTTCTTTGATGCATTTATGAGTTTTCAGAGATTCTCTTATTACAGTTTACGGAGAGGCATTCACTTTTTCCCAGAAATGATTGCACCGCCGCATATATAATTTATTTTCGTTTTTTTTCAGTGTATTCTGTTCAAGATATTTTTCAATACGTTTTTGGATGCCTTTATGAATCTTCAGGGATTTTCTTAATATAGTTAACGGAGAGGCATTCACTTTTCCCCAGAAATGAATGCACCGTCGCATACATACTTATTTTTTGTCTTTTTTCTGGTGTATTCTGTACAAGATATTTCGCAAACCTTTCTTGGATGCCTTTATGAGATTTCAGAGAAACTCTTATTATAGTTTACGGAGAGGCATTCACTTTTGCCCAGAAATGAATGCACCACCGCATTCATAATTGTCGTCTTTTTTCAGAGTATTCTGTCGAAGATATTTCGCAATTCTTTCTTGGATGCATTTATGAGTTTTCAGAGATTTTCTTATTACGGCTTATGGAGAGGCATTCACTTTTCTCCAGAAATGAATGCATCGCCACATAAATAATTTTCGTCTGTTTTCTGAGTATTCTGTTCAAGATGTGTCGCAATTCTTTCTTGGATGTCTTTATACGTTTTCAGAGTGTCTGTTAAGATAATTTACGGAGAGGCCTTCACTTTTCTACAGAAATGAGTGCACCGCCGCATACATAACTATTTTTTGTCTTTTTCTGGTGTATTCTGTTCAAGATATTTCGCAATGCATTCTGGGATGTCTCTATTAGTTTTCACATTGTGTCTTATTTTAGTTTACGGAGAGGTATTCACTTAACTCCAGAAATGAATTCATCGCCGAATGAAAAATTAATTTTCGTCTGTTTTCGGAGTATTCTGTTAGAGATGTTTCGCATTTCTTTCTTGGAAATCTTTATTAGTTTTCAGAGTGTCTGTTATTATAGTTTACGGAGAAGCGTTCACTTTCGCCCAGAAATGAATGCACCGCAGCATATACAATTTTCGTCTTTTTTCGGAATATTCTGTCGAAGATGTTTCGCAATTCTTTCTTGGATGCATTTATGAGTTTTCAGAGATTTTCTTATTACGGCTTATGGAGAGGCATTCACTTTCCTCCAGAAATGAATGCATCGCCACATAAATAATTTTCGTCTGTTTTCTGAGTATTCTGTTCAAGATGTGTCGCAATTCTTTCTTGGATGTCTTTATACGTTTTCAGAGTGTCTCTTAAGATAGTTTACGGAGAGGCATTCACTTTTTCCCAGAAATGAATGCACCGCCGCATACATAACTATGTTTTGTCTTTTTCTGGTGTATTCTGTTCAAGATATTTCGCAATGCCCTCTTGGATGTCTCTATTTGTTTTCAAAGTGTGTCTTATTATAGTTTACAGAGAGGCATTCACTTTACTCCAGAAATGAATGTATCGCCGCATAAAAAGTTAATTTTCGTCTGTTTTCGGAGTATTCTGTTCAAGATGTTTCGCATTTCTTTCTTGGAAGTCTTTATTAGTTTTCAGAGTGTCTCTTATTATAGTTTACGGAGAGGCATTCACTTTTGCCAAGAAATGATTGCACCGTCGTATATATAATTTTCGTTTTTTTTTTGGAGTATTGTGTCGAAGATGTTTCGCAATTCTTTCTTGGGTGTCTTTATACGTTTTCAGAGTGTCTGTTATTATATTTTACGGAGAAGCATTCATTTTCGCCCAGAAATGAATGCACCTGCCGCATATATAATTTTTGTCTGTTTTCTGAGTATTCTGTTCAAGATGTGTCGCAATTCTTTCTTGGATGTCTTTATACGTTTTCAGAAAGTCTCGTAAGATAGTTTACGGAGAGGCATTCACTTTTCCCCAGAAATGAATGCACCGCCGCATACATAACTATGTTTTGTCTTTTTCTGGTGTATTCTGTTCAAGATATTTCGCAATGCCTTCTTGGATATCTCTGTTAATTTTCACAGTGTGTCTTATTATAGTTTACGGAGAGGCATTCACTTTATTCCAGAAATGAATGCATCGCCGCATAACAAATTAATTTTCGTCTGTTTTCGGAGTATTCTCTTCAAGATGTTTCGCATTTCTTTGTTGGAAGTCTTTATTAGTTTTCAGTGTCTCTTATTATAGTTTACGGAGAGGAATTCACTTTTGCCAAGAAATGAATGCATCGCCGTATATATAATTTTCGTTTTTTTCGGAATGTTCTGCCAAAGATTTTTCGCAATTCTTTATTCGATGTCTTTAATAGTTTTTAGAGTGTCTGTTATTATATTTACGGAGAGGCATTCACTTTTGCCCAGAAATGAATGCACCGCCGCATTTATAATTTTCGTCTTTTTTCAGAGTATTCTGTCGAAGATATTTCGCAATTCTTTCTTGGATGCATTTATGAGTTTTCAGTGATTTTATTATTACGGCTTATGGAGAGGCATTCACTTTTTTCCAGAAATGAATGCATCGCCACATAAATAATTTTCGTCTGTTTTCTGAGTATTCTGTTCAAGATGTGTCGCAATTCTTTCTTGGATGTCTTTATACGTTTTCAGAGTGTCTGTTAAGATAGTTTACGGAGAGGCATTCACTTTTCTCCAGAAATGAATGCACCGCCACGTACATAACTATTTTTTGTCTTTTTCTGGTGTATTCTGTTCAAGATATTTCGCAATGCATTCTTGGATGTATCTATTAGATTTCACATTGTGTGTTATTTTAGTTTACGGAGAGGCATTCACTTTACTCCAGAAAGGAATGTATCGCCGCATAAAAAGTTAATTTTCGTCTGTTTTCGGAGTATTCTGTTCAAGATGTTTCGCATTTCTTTCTTGGAAGTCTTTATTAGTTTTCAGAGTGTCTCTTATTATAGTTTACGGCGAGGCATTCACTTTTGCCAAGAAATGATTGCACCGCCGTATATAAAATTTTCGTTTTTTTCGGAATGTTCTGCCGAAGATTTTTCGCAATTCTTTCTTAGATGTCTTTATTAGTTTTCAGAGTGTCTGTTCTTATAGTTTACGGAGAAGCATTCATTTTCGCCCAGAAATGAATGCACCACCACATATATAATTTTTGTCTTTTTTGAGAGTATGCTGTCGAAGATGTTTCGCAATTCTTTCTTTGATGCATTTATGAGTTTTCAGAGATTCTCTTATTACAGTTTACGGAGAGGCATTCACTTTTTCCCAGAAATGATTGCACCGCCGCATATATAATTTATTTTCGTTTTTTTCAGTGTATTCTGTTCAAGATGTTTTTCAATACGTTTTTGGATGCCTTTATGAATCTTCAGGGATTTTCTTAATATAGTTAACGGAGAGGCATTCACTTTTCCCCAGAAATGAATGCACCGCCGCATACATACTTATTTTTTGTCTTTTTTCTGGTGTATTCTGTACAAGATATTTCGCAAACCTTTCTTGGATGCCTTTATGAGATTTCAGAGAAACTCTTATTATAGTTTACGGAGAGGCATTCACTTTTGCCCAGAAATGAATGCACCGCCGCATTCATAATTGTCGTCTTTTTTCAGAGTATTCTGTCGAAGATATTTCGCAATTCTTTCTTGGATGCATTTATGAGTTTTCAGAGATTTTCTTATTACGGCTTAAGGAGAGGCATTCACTTTTCTCCAGAAATGAATGCATCGCCACATAAATAATTTTCGTCTGTTTTCTGAGTATTCTGTTCAAGATGTGTCGCAATTCTTTCTTGGATGTCTTTATACGTTTTCAGAGTGTCTGTTAAGATAATTTACGGAGAGGCCTTCACTTTTCTCCAGAAATGAATGCACCGCCGCATACATAACTATTTTTTGTCTTTTTCTGGTGTATTCTGTTCAATATATTTCGCAATGCATTCTGGGATGTCTCTATTAGTTTTCACATTGTGTCTTATTTTAGTTTACGGAGAGGTATTCACTTTACTCCAGAAATGAATTCATCGCCGCATGAAAAATTAATTTTCGTCTGTTTTCGGAGTATTCTGTTAGAGATGTTTCGCATTTCTTTCTTGGAAGTCTTTATTAGTTTTCAGAGTGTCTGTTATTATAGTTTACGGAGAAGCTTTCACTTTCGCCCAGAAATGAATGCACCGCAGCATATACAATTTTCGTCTTTTTTCGGAATATTCTGTCGAAGATGTTTCGCAATTCTTTCTTGGGAGTCTTTATACGTTTTCAGAAAGTCTTTTAAGATAGTTTACGGAGAGGCATTCACTTTTCCCCAGATATGAATGCACCGCCGCATACATAACTATGTTTTTTTTTCTGGTGTATTCTGTTCAAGATATTTCGCAATGCCCTCTTGGATGTCTCTATTAGTTTTCACAGTGTGTCTTATTTTAGTTTACGGAGAGGCATTCACTTTACTCCAGAAATTAATGCATCGCCGCATAAAAAATTAATTTTCGTCTGTTTTCGGAGTATTCTGTTCAAGATGTTTCGCATTTCTTTCTTGGAAGTCTTTATTAGTTTTCAGAGATTTTCTTATTACAGCTTACGGAGAGGCATTCACTTTTTCCAAGAAATGAATGCATCGCCGTATATATAATTTTTGTTTTTTTCGGAATGTTCTGCCGAAGATTTTTCGCAATTCTTTCTTCGATGTCTTTATTAGTTTTCAGAGTGTCTGTTATTATAGTTTACGGAGAAGCGTTCACTTTCGCCCAGAAATGAATGCACCGCCGCATATACAATTTTCGTCTTTTTTCGGAATATTCTGTCGAAGATGTTTCGCAATTCTTTCTTTGATGCATTTATGAGTTTTCAGAGATTCTCTTATTACAGTTTACGGAGAGGCATTCACTTTTTCCCAGAAATGATTGCACCGCCGCATATATAATTTATTTTCGTTTTTTTTCAGTGTATTCTGTTCAAGATATTTTTCAATACGTTTTTGGATGCCTTTATGAATCTTCAGGGATTTTCTTAATATAGTTAACGGAGAGGCATTCACTTTTCCCCAGAAATGAATGCACCGTCGCATACATACTTATTTTTTGTCTTTTTTCTGGTGTATTCTGTACAAGATATTTCGCAAACCTTTCTTGGATGCCTTTATGAGATTTCAGAGAAACTCTTATTATAGTTTACGGAGAGGCATTCACTTTTGCCCAGAAATGAATGCACCACCGCATTCATAATTGTCGTCTTTTTTCAGAGTATTCTGTCGAAGATATTTCGCAATTCTTTCTTGGATGCATTTATGAGTTTTCAGAGATTTTCTTATTACGGCTTATGGAGAGGCATTCACTTTTCTCCAGAAATGAATGCATCGCCACATAAATAATTTTCGTCTGTTTTCTGAGTATTCTGTTCAAGATGTGTCGCAATTCTTTCTTGGATGTCTTTATACGTTTTCAGAGTGTCTGTTAAGATAATTTACGGAGAGGCCTTCACTTTTCTACAGAAATGAGTGCACCGCCGCATACATAACTATTTTTTGTCTTTTTCTGGTGTATTCTGTTCAAGATATTTCGCAATGCATTCTGGGATGTCTCTATTAGTTTTCACATTGTGTCTTATTTTAGTTTACGGAGAGGTATTCACTTAACTCCAGAAATGAATTCATCGCCGAATGAAAAATTAATTTTCGTCTGTTTTCGGAGTATTCTGTTAGAGATGTTTCGCATTTCTTTCTTGGAAATCTTTATTAGTTTTCAGAGTGTCTGTTATTATAGTTTACGGAGAAGCGTTCACTTTCGCCCAGAAATGAATGCACCGCAGCATATACAATTTTCGTCTTTTTTCGGAATATTCTGTCGAAGATGTTTCGCAATTCTTTCTTGGATGCATTTATGAGTTTTCAGAGATTTTCTTATTACGGCTTATGGAGAGGCATTCACTTTCCTCCAGAAATGAATGCATCGCCACATAAATAATTTTCGTCTGTTTTCTGAGTATTCTGTTCAAGATGTGTCGCAATTCTTTCTTGGATGTCTTTATACGTTTTCAGAGTGTCTCTTAAGATAGTTTACGGAGAGGCATTCACTTTTTCCCAGAAATGAATGCACCGCCGCATACATAACTATGTTTTGTCTTTTTCTGGTGTATTCTGTTCAAGATATTTCGCAATGCCCTCTTGGATGTCTCTATTTGTTTTCAAAGTGTGTCTTATTATAGTTTACAGAGAGGCATTCACTTTACTCCAGAAATGAATGTATCGCCGCATAAAAAGTTAATTTTCGTCTGTTTTCGGAGTATTCTGTTCAAGATGTTTCGCATTTCTTTCTTGGAAGTCTTTATTAGTTTTCAGAGTGTCTCTTATTATAGTTTACGGAGAGGCATTCACTTTTGCCAAGAAATGATTGCACCGTCGTATATATAATTTTCGTTTTTTTTTGGAGTATTGTGTCGAAGATGTTTCGCAATTCTTTCTTGGGTGTCTTTATACGTTTTCAGAGTGTCTGTTATTATATTTTACGGAGAAGCATTCATTTTCGCCCAGAAATGAATGCACCGCCGCATATATAATTTTTGTCTGTTTTCTGAGTATTCTGTTCAAGATGTGTCGCAATTCTTTCTTGGATGTCTTTATACGTTTTCAGAAAGTCTCGTAAGATAGTTTACGGAGAGGCATTCACTTTTCCCGAGAACTGAATGCACCGCCGCATACATAACTATGTTTTGTCTTTTTCTGGTGTATTCTGTTCAAGATATTTCGCAATGCCTTCTTGGATATCTCTGTTAATTTTCACAGTGTGTCTTATTATAGTTTACGGAGAGGCATTCACTTTATTCCAGAAATGAATGCATCGCCGCATAACAAATTAATTTTCGTCTGTTTTCGGAGTATTCTCTTCAAGATGTTTCGCATTTCTTTGTTGGAAGTCTTTATTAGTTTTCAGTGTCTCTTATTACAGTTTACGGAGAGGAATTCACTTTTGCCAAGAAATGAATGCATCGCCGTATATATAATTTTCGTTTTTTTCGGAATGTTCTGCCAAAGATTTTTCGCAATTCTTTATTCGATGTCTTTAATAGTTTTTAGAGTGTCTGTTATTATATTTACGGAGAGGCATTCACTTTTGCCCAGAAATGAATGCACCGCCGCATTTATAATTTTCGTCTTTTTTCAGAGTATTCTGTCGAAGATATTTCGCAATTCTTTCTTGGATGCATTTATGAGTTTTCAGTGATTTTATTATTACGGCTTATGGAGAGGCATTCACTTTTTTCCAGAAATGAATGCATCGCCACATAAATAATTTTCGTCTGTTTTCTGAGTATTCTGTTCAAGATGTGTCGCAATTCTTTCTTGGATGTCTTTATACGTTTTCAGAGTGTCTGTTAAGATAGTTTACGGAGAGGCATTCACTTTTCTCCAGAAATGAATGCACCGCCACGTACATAACTATTTTTTGTCTTTTTCTGGTGTATTCTGTTCAAGATATTTCGCAATGCATTCTTGGATGTATCTATTAGATTTCACATTGTGTGTTATTTTAGTTTACGGAGAGGCATTCACTTTATTCCAGAAATGAATGCATCGCCGCATAACAAATTAATTTTCGTCTGTTTTCGGAGTATTCTCTTCAAGATGTTTCGCATTTCTTTCTTGGAAGTCTTTATTAGTTTTCAGAGTGTCTCTTATTATAGTTTACGGTGAGGCATTCACTTTTGCGAAGAAATGATTGCACCACCGTATATATAATTTTCGTTTTTTTTCGGAATGTTCTGCCGAAGATTTTTCGCAATTCTTTCTTCGATGTCTTTATTAGTTTTCAGAGTGTCTGTTATTATAGTTTACGGAGAAGCATTCACTTTCGCCCAGAAATGAATGCACCGCCGAATATATAATTTTTGTCTTTTTTGAGAGTATTCTGTCGAAGATGTTTCGCAATTCTTTCTTGGATGCATTTATGACTTTTCAGAGATTCTCTTATTACAGTTTAAGAAAAGGCATTCACTTTACTCCAGAAATGAATGCACCGCCGCATACATAATTATTTTTGTCTTTTTCTGGCGTATTCTGTCAAAGATGTTTCGCAATTCTTTCTTTGATGTCTTTATACGTTTTCAGAGTGTCTGTTAAGATAGTTTACGGAGAGGCATTCACTTTTTCCCAGAAATGAATGCACCGCCGCATATATAATTTTTGTCTTTTTTGAGAGTATTCTGTTGAAGATGTTTCGCAATTCTTTCTTGGATGCATTTATGAGTTTTCAGAGATTCTCTTATTACAGTTTACGGAGAGGCATTCACTTTTTCCCAGAAATGAATGCACCGCCGCATATATAATTTATTTTCGTTTTTTTTACTGTGTATTCTGTTGAAGATGTTTTTCAATACGTTTTTGGATGCCTTTATGACTCTTCAGGGATTTTCTTAATATAGTTAACGGAGAGGCATTCACTTTTCACCAGAAATGAATGCACCGCCGCATACATAATTATTTTTTGTCTTTTTTCTGGTGTATTCTGTACAAGATATTTCGCAAACCTTTCTTGGATGCCTTTATGAGATTTCAGAGAATCTCTTATTATAGTTTACGGAGAGGCATTCACTTGCCTCCAGAAATGAATGCATCGCCACATAAATAATTTTCGTCTGTTTTCTGAGTATTCTGTTCAAGATGTGTCGCAATTCTTTCTTGGATGTCTTTATACGTTTTCAGAAAGTCTCTTAAGATAGTTTACGGAGAGGCATTCACTTTTTCCCAGAAATGAATGCACCGCCGCATATTAAATTTGCGTCTTTTTTCAGAGTATTCTGTCGAAGATGTTTCGCAATTCTTTCTTTGATGTCTTTATACGTTTTCAGAGTGTCTGTTAATATATTTTTCGGAGAGGCATTCACTTTCTCCCCAGAAATGAATGCACCGCCGCATACTTAACTATGTTTTGTCTTTTTCTGGTGTATTCTGTTCAAGATATTTCGCAATGCCTTCTTGGATATCTCTATTAGTTTTCACAGTGTGTCTTATTATAGTTTACGGAGAGGCATTCACTTTACTCCAGAAATGAATGTATCGCCGCATAAAAAGTTAATTTTCGTCTGTTTTCGGAGTATTCTGTTCAAGATGTTTCGCATTTCTTTCTTGGAAGTCTTTATTAGTTTTCAGAGTGCCTCTTATTATAGTTTACGGCGAGGCATTTACTTTTGCCAAGAAACGATTGCACCGCCGTATATATAATTTTCGTTTTTTTCGGAATGTTCTGCCGAAGATTTTTCGCAATTCTTTCTTCGATGTCTTTATTAGTTTTCAGAGTGTCTGATATTATAGTTTACGGAGAAGCATTCACTTTCGCCCAGAAATGAATGCACCGCCCAATATATAATTTTCGTCTTTTTTCGGAGTATTGTGTCGAAGATGTTTCGCAATTCTTTCTTGGGTGTCTTTATACGTTTTCAGAGTGTCTGTTATTATAGTTTACGGGGAAACATTCACTTTCGCCCAGAAATGAAAGCACCGCCGCATATTAAATTTGCGTCTTTTTTCAGAGTATTCTGTCGAATATGTTTCGCAATTCTTTCTTTGATGTCTTTATACGTTTTCAGAGTGTCTGTTAAGATATTTTTCGGCGAGGCATTCACTTTCTCCCCAGAAATGAATGCACCGCCGCATACATAACTATGTTTTGTCTTTTTCTGGTGTATTCTGTTCAAAATATTTCGCAATGCCTTCTTGGATATCTCTATTAGTTTTCACAGTGTGTCTTATTATAGTTTACGGAGAGGCATTCACTTTACTCCAGAAATGAATGCATCGCCGCATAAAAAATTAATTTTCGTCTGTTTTCGGAGAATTCTGTTCAAGATGTTTCGCATTTCTTTCTTGGAAGTCTTTATTAGTTTTCAGAGTGTCTCTAATTATAGTTTACGGAGAGGCATTCACTTTTGCCAAGAAATGAATGCATCGCCGTATATATAATTTTCGTTTTTTTCGGAATGTTCTGCCGAAGATTTTTGCAATTTTTTCTTCGATGTCTTTAATAGTTTTTAGAGTGTCTGATATTATAGTTTACGGAGAAGCATTCACTTTCGCCCAGAAATGAATGCACCGCCGAATATATAATTTTCGTCTTTATTCGGAGTATTGTGTCGAAGATGTTTCGCAATTCTTTCTTGGGTGTCTTTATACGTTTTCAGAGTGTCTGTTATTATAGTTTACGGGGAAGCATTCACTTTCGCCCAGAAATGAATGCACCGCCGCATATATAATTTTTGTCTTTTTTGAGAGTATTCTGTCGAGGATGTTTCGCAATTCTTTCTTGGATGCATTTATGAGTTTTCAGAGATTATCTTATTACAGTTTAAGGAGAGACATTCACTTTACTCCAGAAATGAATGCACCGCCGCATACATAATTATATTTATCTTTTTCCGGTGTATTCTGTTCAAAATATAACACAATACTTTCTTGGATGACTTTATGAGATTTCACAGACACGTATAGTTTACGGAGAGGCATTCACTTTTGCCGAAAAATGAATGCACCGCCGCATACATAATTATTTTTTGTCTTTTATCTGATATATTCTGTACAAGATATTTCGCAAATCGTTCTTGGATGCCTTTATGAGATTTCAGAGAAACTCTTATTATAGTTTACGGAGAGGCATTCACTTTTGCCCAGAAATGAATGCATCGCCACATAAAAAATGTTCGTCTGTTTTCTGAGTATTCCGTTCAAGATGTGTCGCAATTCTTTCTTGGATGTCTTTATACGTTTTCAGAAAGTCTCTTAAGATAGTTTACGGAGACGCATTCACTTTTCCCCAGAAATGAATGCACCGCCGTATATATAATTTTCGTTTTTTTTCGGAATGTTCTGCCGAAGATTTTTCGCATTTCTTTCTTGGAAGTTTTTATTAGTTTTCAGAGTGTCTCTTATTATAGTTTACGGAGAGGCATTCACTTTTGCCGAGAAATGAATGCACCGCCGCATATTAAATTTGCGTCTTTTTTCAGAGTATTCTGTCGAAGATGTTTCGCAATTCTTTCTTTGATGTCTTTATACGTTTTCAGAGTGTCTGTTAATATATTTTTCGGAGAGGCATTCACTTTCTCCCCAGAAATGAATGCACCGCCGCATACATAACTATGTTTTGTCTTTTTCTGGTGTATTCTGTTCAAGATATTTCGCAATGCCTTCTTGGATATCTCTATTAGTTTTCACAGTATGTCTTATTATAGTTTACGGAGAGGCATTCACTTTACTCCAGAAATGAATGTATCGCCGCATAAAAAGTTAATTTTCGTCTGTTTTCGGAGTATTCTGTTCAAGATGTTTCGCATTTCTTTCTTGGAAGTCTTTATTAGTTTTCAGAGTGCCTCTTATTATAGTTTACGGCGAGGCATTTACTTTTGCCAAGAAACGATTGCACCGCCGTATATATAATTTTCGT
Organism: Maratus michaelseni; assembly: GCA_963931845.1. Classification (NCBI taxonomy): domain Eukaryota; kingdom Metazoa; phylum Arthropoda; class Arachnida; order Araneae; family Salticidae; genus Maratus; species Maratus michaelseni. Next base: position 259,144,413 of record OZ007600.1, on the reverse strand, counting down.
TTTTTTCGGAATGTTCTGCCGAAGATTTTTCGCAATTCTTTCTTCGATGTCTTTATTAGTTTTCAGAGTGTCTGTTATTATAGTTTACGGGGAAACATTCACTTTCGCCCAGAAATGAATGCACCGCCGCATATTAAATTTGCGTCTTTTTTCAGAGTATTCTGTCGAATATGTTTCGCAATTCTTTCTTTGATGTCTTTATACGTTTTCAGAGTGTCTGTTAAGATATTTTTCGGAGAGGCATTCACTTTCTCCCCAGAAATGAATGCACCGCCGCATACATAACTATGTTTTGTCTTTTTCTGGTGTATTCTGTTCAAAATATTTCGCAATGCCTTCTTGGATATCTCTATTAGTTTTCACAGTGTCTCTAATTATAGCTTACGGAGAGGCATTCACTTTTGCCAAGAAATGAATGCATCGCCGTATATATAATTTTCGTTTTTTTCGGAATGTTCTGCCGAAGATTTTCGCAATTTTTTCTTCGATGTCTTTAATAGTTTTTAGAGTGTCTGATATTATAGTTTACGGAGAAGCATTCACTTTCGCCCAGAAATGAATGCACCGCCGAATATATAATTTTCGTCTTTTTTCGGAGTATTGTGTCGAAGATGTTTCGCAATTCTTTCTTGGGTGTCTTTATACGTTTTCAGAGTGTCTGTTATTATAGTTTACGGGGAAGCATTCACTTTCGCCCAGAAATGAATGCACCGCCGCATATATAATTTTTGTCTTTTTTGAGAGTATTCTGTCGAGGATGTTTCGCAATTCTTTCTTGGATGCATTTATGAGTTTTCAGAGATTATCTTATTACAGTTTAAGGAGAGACATTCACTTTACTCCAGAAATGAATGCACCGCCGCATACATAATTATATTTGTCTTTTTCCGGTGTATTCTGTTCAAAATATAACACAATACTTTCTTGGATGACTTTATGAGATTTCACAGACACGTATAGTTTACGGAGAGGCATTCACTTTTGCCGAAAAATGAATGCACCGCCGCATACATAATTATTTTTTGTCTTTTATCTGATATATTCTGTACAAGATATTTCGCAAATCGTTCTTGGATGCCTTTATGAGATTTCAGAGAAACTCTTATTATAGTTTACGGAGAGGCATTCACTTTTGCCCAGAAATGAATGCATCGCCACATAAAAAATGTTCGTCTGTTTTCTGAGTATTCCGTTCAAGATGTGTCGCAATTCTTTCTTGGATGTCTTTATACGTTTTCAGAAAGTCTCTTAAGATAGTTTACGGAGACGCATTCACTTTTCCCCAGAAATGAATGCACCGCCGTATATATAATTTTCGTTTTTTTTCGGAATGTTCTGCCGAAGATTTTTCGCATTTCTTTCTTGGAAGTTTTTATTAGTTTTCAGAGTGTCTCTTATTATAGTTTACGGAGAGGCATTCACTTTTGCCGAGAAATGAATGCACCGCCGCATATTAAATTTGCGTCTTTTTTCAGAGTATTCTGTCGAAGATGTTTCGCAATTCTTTCTTTGATGTCTTTATACGTTTTCAGAGTGTCTGTTAATATATTTTTCGGAGAGGCATTCACTTTCTCCCCAGAAATGAATGCACCGCCGCATACATAACTATGTTTTGTCTTTTTCTGGTGTATTCTGTTCAAGATATTTCGCAATGCCTTCTTGGATATCTCTATTAGTTTTCACAGTATGTCTTATTATAGTTTACGGAGAGGCATTCACTTTACTCCAGAAATGAATGTATCGCCGCATAAAAAGTTAATTTTCGTCTGTTTTCGGAGTATTCTGTTCAAGATGTTTCGCATTTCTTTCTTGGAAGTCTTTATTAGTTTTCAGAGTGCCTCTTATTATAGTTTACGGCGAGGCATTTACTTTTGCCAAGAAACGATTGCACCGCCGTATATATAATTTTCGTTTTTTTCGGAATGTTCTGCCGAAGATTTTTCGCAATTCTTTCTTCGATGTCTTTATTAGTTTTCAGAGTGTCTGTTATTATAGTTTACGGGGAAACATTCACTTTCGCCCAGAAATGAATGCACCGCCGCATATTAAATTTGCGTCTTTTTTCAGAGTATTCTGTCGAATATGTTTCGCAATTCTTTCTTTGATGTCTTTATACGTTTTCAGAGTGTCTGTTAAGATATTTTTCGGAGAGGCATTCACTTTCTCCCCAGAAATGAATGCACCGCCGCATACATAACTATGTTTTGTCTTTTTCTGGTGTATTCTGTTCAAAATATTTCGCAATGCCTTCTTGGATATCTCTATTAGTTTTCACAGTGTCTCTAATTATAGCTTACGGAGAGGCATTCACTTTTGCCAAGAAATGAATGCATCGCCGTATATATAATTTTCGTTTTTTTCGGAATGTTCTGCCGAAGATTTTCGCAATTTTTTCTTCGATGTCTTTAATAGTTTTTAGAGTGTCTGATATTATAGTTTACGGAGAAGCATTCACTTTCGCCCAGAAATGAATGCACCGCCGAATATATAATTTTCGTCTTTTTTCGGAGTATTGTGTCGAAGATGTTTCGCAATTCTTTCTTGGGTGTCTTTATACGTTTTCAGAGTGTCTGTTATTATAGTTTACGGGGAAGCATTCACTTTCGCCCAGAAATGAATGCACCGCCGCATATATAATTTTTGTCTTTTTTGAGAGTATTCTGTCGAGGATGTTTCGCAATTCTTTCTTGGATGCATTTATGAGTTTTCAGAGATTATCTTATTACAGTTTAAGGAGAGACATTCACTTTACTCCAGAAATGAATGCACCGCCGCATACATAATTATATTTGTCTTTTTCCGGTGTATTCTGTTCAAAATATAACACAATACTTTCTTGGATGACTTTATGAGATTTCACAGACACGTATAGTTTACGGAGAGGCATTCACTTTTGCCGAAAAATGAATGCACCGCCGCATACATAATTATTTTTTGTCTTTTATCTGATGTATTCTGTACAAGATATTTCGCAAATCGTTTTTGGATGCCTTTATGAGATTTCAGAGAAACTCTTATTATAGTTTACGGAGAGGCATTCACTTTTGCCCAGAAATGAAGGCACCACCGCATTTATAATTATCGTCTTTTTTCAGAGTATTCTGTCGAAGATATTTCGCAATTCTTTCTTGGATGCATTTATGAGTTTTCAGAGATTTTCTTATTACGGCTTATGGAGAGGCATTCACTTTTCTCCAGAAATGAATGCATCACCACATAAAAAATGTTCGTCTGTTTTCTGAGTATTCCGTTCAAGATGTGTCGCAATTCTTTCTTGGATGTCTTTATACGTTTTCAGAAAGTCTCTTAAGATAGTTTACGGAGACGCATTCACTTTTCCCCAGAAATGAATGCACCGCCGTATATATAATTTTCGTTTTTTTTTCGGAATGTTCTGCCGAAGATTTTTCGCATTTCTTTCTTGGAAGTTGTTATTAGTTTTCAGAGTGTCTCTTATTATAGTTTACGGAGAGGCATTCACTTTTGCCGAGAAATGAATGCACCGCCGCATATTAAATTTGCGTCTTTTTTCAGAGTATTCTGTCGAAGATGTTTCGCAATTCTTTCTTTGATGTCTTTATACGTTTTCAGAGTGTCTGTTAATATATTTTTCGGAGAGGCATTCACTTTCTCCCCAGAAATGAATGCACCGCCGCATACATAACTATGTTTTGTCTTTTTCTGGTGTATTCTGTTCAAGATATTTCGCAATGCCTTCTTGGATATCTCTATTAGTTTTCACAGTATGTCTTATTATAGTTTACGGAGAGGCATTCACTTTACTCCAGAAATGAATGTATCGCCGCATAAAAAGTTAATTTTCGTCTGTTTTCGGAGTATTCTGTTCAAGATGTTTCGCATTTCTTTCTTGGAAGTCTTTATTAGTTTTCAGAGTGCCTCTTATTATAGTTTACGGCGAGGCATTTACTTTTGCCAAGAAACGATTGCACCGCCGTATATATAATTTTCGTTTTTTTCGGAATGTTCTGCCGAAGATTTTTCGCAATTCTTTCTTCGATGTCTTTATTAGTTTTCAGAGTGTCTGATATTATAGTTTACGGAGAAGCATTCACTTTCGCCCAGAAATGAATGCACCGCCCAATATATAATTTTCGTCTTTTTTCGGAGTATTGTGTCGAAGATGTTTCGCAATTCTTTCTTGGGTGTCTTTATACGTTTTCAGAGTGTCTGTTATTATAGTTTACGGGGAAACATTCACTTTCGCCCAGAAATGAATGCACCGCCGCATATTAAATTTGCGTCTTTTTTCAGAGTATTCTGTCGAATATGTTTCGCAATTCTTTCTTTGATGTCTTTATACGTTTTCAGAGTGTCTGTTAAGATATTTTTCGGAGAGGCATTCACTTTCTCCCCAGAAATGAATGCACCGCCGCATACATAACTATGTTTTGTCTTTTTCTGGTGTATTCTGTTCAAAATATTTCGCAATGCCTTCTTGGATATCTCTATTAGTTTTCACAGTGTGTCTTATTATAGTTTACGGAGAGGCATTCACTTTACTCCAGAAATGAATGCATCGCCGCATAAAAAATTAATTTTCGTCTGTTTTCGGAGAATTCTGTTCAAGATGTTTCGCATTTCTTTCTTGGAAGTCTTTATTAGTTTTCAGAGTGTCTCTTATTATAGTTTACGGAGAGGCATTCACTTTTGCCAAGAAATGAATGCATCGCCGTATATATAATTTTCGTTTTTTTCGGAATGTTCTGCCGAAGATTTTCGCAATTCTTTCTTCGATGTCTTTAATAGTTTTTAGAGTGTCTGTTATTATATTTTTCGGAGAGGCATTCACTTTTTCCCTGAAATGAATGCACCGCCGCATATATAATTTATTTTCGTTTTTTTCAGTGTTCAAGATGTTTTTCAATACGTTTTTGGATGCCTTTATGACTCTTCAGGGATTTTCTTCATATAGTTAACGGAGAGGCATTCACTTTTCCCCAGAAATGAATGCACCGCCGCATACATAATTATTTTTTGTCTTTTATCTGATGTATTCTGTACAAGATATTTCGCAAATCGTTCTTGGATTTCTTTATGAGGTTTCAGAGAAACTCTTATTATTGTTTACGGAGAGGCATTCACTTTTGCCCAGAAATGAATGCACCGCAGCATTTATAATTTTCGTCTTTTTTCAGAGTATTCTGTCGAAGATATTTCGCAATTCTTTCTTGGATGCATTTATGAGTTTTCAGAGATTTTCTTATTATAGTTTACGGAGAGGCATTCACTTTTGCCGAGAAATGAATGCACCGCCGCATATTAAATTTGCGTCTTTTTTCAGAGTATTCTGTCGAAGATGTTTCGCAATTCTTTCTTTGATGTCTTTATACGTTTTCAGAGTGTCTGTTAAGATATTTTTCGGAGAGGCATTCACTTTCTCCCCAGAAATGAATGCACCGCCGCATACATAACTATGTTTTGTCTTTTTCTGGTGTATTCTGTTCAAAATATTTCGCAATGCCTTCTTGGATATCTCTATTAGTTTTCACAGTGTGTCTTATTATAGTTTACGGAGAGGCATTCACTTTACTCCAGAAATGAATGCATCGCCGCATAAAAAATTAATTTTCGTCTGTTTTCGGAGAATTCTGTTCAAGATGTTTCGCATTTCTTTCTTGGAAGTCTTTATTAGTTTTCAGAGTGTCTCTTATTATAGTTTACGGAGAGGCATTCACTTTTGCCAAGAAATGAATGCATCGCCGTATATATAATTTTCGTTTTTTTCGGAATGTTCTGCCGAAGATTTTCGCAATTCTTTCTTCGATGTCTTTAATAGTTTTTAGAGTGTCTGTTATTATATTTTTCGGAGAGGCATTCACTTTTTCCCTGAAATGAATGCACCGCCGCATATATAATTTATTTTCGTTTTTTTCAGTGTTCAAGATGTTTTTCAATACGTTTTTGGATGCCTTTATGACTCTTCAGGGATTTTCTTCATATAGTTAACGGAGAGGCATTCACTTTTCCCCAGAAATGAATGCACCGCCGCATACATAATTATTTTTTGTCTTTTATCTGATGTATTCTGTACAAGATATTTCGCAAATCGTTCTTGGATTTCTTTATGAGGTTTCAGAGAAACTCTTATTATTGTTTACGGAGAGGCATTCACTTTTGCCCAGAAATGAATGCACCGCAGCATTTATAATTTTCGTCTTTTTTCAGAGTATTCTGTCGAAGATTTTTCGCATTTCTTTCTTGGAAGTTGTTATTAGTTTTCAGAGTGTCTCTTATTATAGTTTACGGAGAGGCATTCACTTTTGCCGAGAAATGAATGCACCGCCGCATATTAAATTTGCGTCTTTTTTCAGAGTATTCTGTCGAAGATGTTTCGCAATTCTTTCTTTGATGTCTTTATACGTTTTCAGAGTGTCTGTTAATATATTTTTCGGAGAGGCATTCACTTTCTCCCCACAAATGAATGCACCGCCGCATACATAACTATGTTTTGTCTTTTTCTGGTGTATTCTGTTCAAGATATTTCGCAATGCCTTCTTGGATATCTCTATTAGTTTTCACAGTATGTCTTATTATAGTTTACGGAGAGGCATTCACTTTACTCCAGAAATGAATGTATCGCCGCATAAAAAGTTAATTTTCGTCTGTTTTCGGAGTATTCTGTTCAAGATGTTTCGCATTTCTTTCTTGGAAGTCTTTATTAGTTTTCAGAGTGCCTCTTATTATAGTTTACGGCGAGGCATTTACTTTTGCCAAGAAACGATTGCACCGCCGTATATATAATTTTCGTTTTTTTCGGAATGTTCTGCCGAAGATTTTTCGCAATTCTTTCTTCGATGTCTTTATTAGTTTTCAGAGTGTCTGTTATTATAGTTTACGGGGAAACATTCACTTTCGCCCAGAAATGAATGCACCGCCGCATATTAAATTTGCGTCTTTTTTCAGAGTATTCTGTCGAATATGTTTCGCAATTCTTTCTTTGATGTCTTTATACGTTTTCAGAGTGTCTGTTAAGATATTTTTCGGAGAGGCATTCACTTTCTCCCCAGAAATGAATGCACCGCCGCATACATAACTATGTTTTGTCTTTTTCTGGTGTATTCTGTTCAAAATATTTCGCAATGCCTTCTTGGATATCTCTATTAGTTTTCACAGTGTCTCTAATTATAGCTTACGGAGAGGCATTCACTTTTGCCAAGAAATGAATGCATCGCCGTATATATAATTTTCGTTTTTTTCGGAATGTTCTGCCGAAGATTTTCGCAATTTTTTCTTCGATGTCTTTAATAGTTTTTAGAGTGTCTGATATTATAGTTTACGGAGAAGCATTCACTTTCGCCCAGAAATGAATGCACCGCCGAATATATAATTTTCGTCTTTTTTCGGAGTATTGTGTCGAAGATGTTTCGCAATTCTTTCTTGGGTGTCTTTATACGTTTTCAGAGTGTCTGTTATTATAGTTTACGGGGAAGCATTCACTTTCGCCCAGAAATGAATGCACCGCCGCATATATAATTTTTGTCTTTTTTGAGAGTATTCTGTCGAGGATGTTTCGCAATTCTTTCTTGGATGCATTTATGAGTTTTCAGAGATTATCTTATTACAGTTTAAGGAGAGACATTCACTTTACTCCAGAAATGAATGCACCGCCGCATACATAATTATATTTGTCTTTTTCCGGTGTATTCTGTTCAAAATATAACACAATACTTTCTTGGATGACTTTATGAGATTTCACAGACACGTATAGTTTACGGAGAGGCATTCACTTTTGCCGAAAAATGAATGCACCGCCGCATACATAATTATTTTTTGTCTTTTATCTGATGTATTCTGTACAAGATATTTCGCAAATCGTTTTTGGATGCCTTTATGAGATTTCAGAGAAACTCTTATTATAGTTTACGGAGAGGCATTCACTTTTGCCCAGAAATGAAGGCACCACCGCATTTATAATTATCGTCTTTTTTCAGAGTATTCTGTCGAAGATATTTCGCAATTCTTTCTTGGATGCATTTATGAGTTTTCAGAGATTTTCTTATTACGGCTTATGGAGAGGCATTCACTTTTCTCCAGAAATGAATGCATCACCACATAAAAAATGTTCGTCTGTTTTCTGAGTATTCCGTTCAAGATGTGTCGCAATTCTTTCTTGGATGTCTTTATACGTTTTCAGAAAGTCTCTTAAGATAGTTTACGGAGACGCATTCACTTTTCCCCAGAAATGAATGCACCGCCGTATATATAATTTTCGTTTTTTTTTCGGAATGTTCTGCCGAAGATTTTTCGCATTTCTTTCTTGGAAGTTGTTATTAGTTTTCAGAGTGTCTCTTATTATAGTTTACGGAGAGGCATTCACTTTTGCCGAGAAATGAATGCACCGCCGCATATTAAATTTGCGTCTTTTTTCAGAGTATTCTGTCGAAGATGTTTCGCAATTCTTTCTTTGATGTCTTTATACGTTTTCAGAGTGTCTGTTAATATATTTTTCGGAGAGGCATTCACTTTCTCCCCAGAAATGAATGCACCGCCGCATACATAACTATGTTTTGTCTTTTTCTGGTGTATTCTGTTCAAGATATTTCGCAATGCCTTCTTGGATATCTCTATTAGTTTTCACAGTATGTCTTATTATAGTTTACGGAGAGGCATTCACTTTACTCCAGAAATGAATGTATCGCCGCATAAAAAGTTAATTTTCGTCTGTTTTCGGAGTATTCTGTTCAAGATGTTTCGCATTTCTTTCTTGGAAGTCTTTATTAGTTTTCAGAGTGCCTCTTATTATAGTTTACGGCGAGGCATTTACTTTTGCCAAGAAACGATTGCACCGCCGTATATATAATTTTCGTTTTTTTCGGAATGTTCTGCCGAAGATTTTTCGCAATTCTTTCTTCGATGTCTTTATTAGTTTTCAGAGTGTCTGATATTATAGTTTACGGAGAAGCATTCACTTTCGCCCAGAAATGAATGCACCGCCCAATATATAATTTTCGTCTTTTTTCGGAGTATTGTGTCGAAGATGTTTCGCAATTCTTTCTTGGGTGTCTTTATACGTTTTCAGAGTGTCTGTTATTATAGTTTACGGGGAAACATTCACTTTCGCCCAGAAATGAATGCACCGCCGCATATTAAATTTGCGTCTTTTTTCAGAGTATTCTGTCGAATATGTTTCGCAATTCTTTCTTTGATGTCTTTATACGTTTTCAGAGTGTCTGTTAAGATATTTTTCGGAGAGGCATTCACTTTCTCCCCAGAAATGAATGCACCGCCGCATACATAACTATGTTTTGTCTTTTTCTGGTGTATTCTGTTCAAAATATTTCGCAATGCCTTCTTGGATATCTCTATTAGTTTTCACAGTGTGTCTTATTATAGTTTACGGAGAGGCATTCACTTTACTCCAGAAATGAATGCATCGCCGCATAAAAAATTAATTTTCGTCTGTTTTCGGAGAATTCTGTTCAAGATGTTTCGCATTTCTTTCTTGGAAGTCTTTATTAGTTTTCAGAGTGTCTCTTATTATAGTTTACGGAGAGGCATTCACTTTTGCCAAGAAATGAATGCATCGCCGTATATATAATTTTCGTTTTTTTCGGAATGTTCTGCCGAAGATTTTCGCAATTCTTTCTTCGATGTCTTTAATAGTTTTTAGAGTGTCTGTTATTATATTTTTCGGAGAGGCATTCACTTTTTCCCTGAAATGAATGCACCGCCGCATATATAATTTATTTTCGTTTTTTTCAGTGTTCAAGATGTTTTTCAATACGTTTTTGGATGCCTTTATGACTCTTCAGGGATTTTCTTCATATAGTTAACGGAGAGGCATTCACTTTTCCCCAGAAATGAATGCACCGCCGCATACATAATTATTTTTTGTCTTTTATCTGATGTATTCTGTACAAGATATTTCGCAAATCGTTCTTGGATTTCTTTATGAGGTTTCAGAGAAACTCTTATTATTGTTTACGGAGAGGCATTCACTTTTGCCCAGAAATGAATGCACCGCAGCATTTATAATTTTCGTCTTTTTTCAGAGTATTCTGTCGAAGATATTTCGCAATTCTTTCTTGGATGCATTTATGAGTTTTCAGAGATTTTCTTATTACGGCTTATGGAGAGGCATTCACTTTTCTCCAGAAATGAATGCATCGCCACATAAAAAATTTTCGTCTGTTTTCTGAGTATTCTGTTCAAGATGTGTCGCAATTCTTTCTCTGATGTCTTTATACGTTTTCAGAAAGTCTCTTAAGATAGTTTACGGAGAGGCATTCACTTTTCTCCAGAAATGAATGCACCGCCGCATACATAACTATTTTTTGTCTTTTTCTGGTGTATTCTGTTCAAGATATTTCGCAATGCATTCTTGGATGTCTCTATTAGTTTTCACATTGTGTCTTATTTTAGTTTACTGAGAGGCATTTACTTTACTCCAGAATTGACTGCATCGCCGCATAAAAAATTAATTTGCGCCTTTTTTCAGAGTATTCTGTCGAAGATGTTTCGCAATTATATCTTTGATGTCTTTATACGTTTTCAGAGTGTCTGTTAAGATATTTTTCGGAGAGGCATTCACTTTCTCCCCAGAAATGAATGCACCGCCGCATACATAACTATGCTTTGTCTCTTTCTGGTGTATTCTGTTCAAGATATTTCGCAATGCCTTCTTGGATATCTCTATTAGTTTTCACAGTGTGTCTTATTATAGTTTACGGAGAGGCATTCCCTTTACTCCAGAAATGACTGTATCGCCGCATAAAAAGTTAATTTTCGTCTGTTTTCGGAGTATTCTGTTCAAGATGTTTCGCATTTCTTTCTTGGAAGTCTTTATTAGTTTTCAGAGTGTCTCTTATTATAGTTTACGGTGAGGCATGCACTTTTGCCAAGAAATGATTGCACCGCCGTATATAAAATTTTAGTTTTTTTCGGAATGTTCTGCCGAAGACTTTTCGCAATTCTTTCTTCGATGTCTTTATTAGTTTTCAGAGTGTCTGTTCTTATAGTTTACGGAGAAGCATTCATTTTCGCCCAGAAATGAATGCACCGCCGCATATATAATTTTTGTCTTTTTTGAGAGTATGCTGTCGAAGATGTTTCGCAATTCTTTCTTGGATGCATTTATGAGTTTTCAGAGATTTTCTTATTACGGCATATGGAGAGGAATTCACTTTTCTCCAGAAATGAATGCATCGCCACATAAATAATTTTCGTCTGTTTTCTGAGTATTCTGTTCAAGATGTGTCGCAATTCTTTCTTGGATGTCTTTATACGTTTTCAGAGTGTCTGTTATTATAGTTTACGGAGAAGCATTCATTTTCGCCCAGAAATGAATGCACCGCCGCATATATAATTTATTTTTGTTTTTTTCATTGTATTCTGTTCAAGATGTTTTTCAATACGTTTTTGGATGCCTTTATGACTCTTCAGGGATTTTCTTAATATAGTTAACGGAGAGGCATTCACTTTTCCCCAGAAATGAATGCACCGCCGCATACATAATTATTTTTGTCTTTTTCTGGTGTATTCTGTTCAAAATATTACACAATAATTTCTTGGATGACTTTATGAGATTTCACAGACACTTATTATAGTTTACCGAGAGGCATTCACTTTTGCCGAGAAATGAATGCACCGCCGCATATTAAATTTGCGTCTTTTTTCAGAGTATTCTGTCGAATATGTTTCGCAATTCTTTCTTTGATGTCTTTATACGTTTTCAGAGTGTCTGTTAAGATATTTTTCGGAGAGGCATTCACTTTTCCCCAGAAATGAATGCACCGCCACATACATAACTATGGTTTGTCTTTTTCTGCTGTATTCTGTTCAAGATATTTCGCAATGCCTTCTTGGATATCTCTATTAGTTTTCACAGTGTGTCTTATTATAGTTTACGGAGAGGCATTCACTTTACTCCAGAAATGAATGCATCGCCGCATAAAAAATTAATTTTCGTCTGTTTTCGGAGTATTCTGTTCAAGATGTTTCGCATTTCTTTCTTGGAAGTCTTTATTAGTTTTCAGAGTGTCTCTTATTATAGTTCACGTAGAGGCATTCACTTTTGCCAAGAAATGAATGCATCGCCGTATATATAATTTTCCTTTTTTTCGGAATGTTCTGCCGAAAATTTTTCGAAATTCTTTCTTCGATGTCTTTAATAGTTTTTAGAGTGTCTGTTATTATATTTACGGAGAGGCATTCACTTTTTCCCTGAAATGAATGCACTGCCGCATATTAAATTTGTGTCTTTTTTCAGAGTATTCTGTTGAAGATGTTTCGCAATTCTTTCTTTGATGTCTTTATACGTTTTCAGAGTGTCTGTTAAGATAGTTTACGGAGGGGCATTCACTGTTTCCCAGAAATGAATGCATCGCTGCATATATAAATTATTTTCGTTATTTTCAGTGTATTCTATTCAAGATGTTTTTCAATACGTTTTTGGATGCCTTTATGACTCTTCAGGGATTTTCTTATTATAGTTAACGGAGAGGCATTCACTTTTTCCCAGAAATGAATGCACCGCCGCATATATAAATTATTTTCTTTATTTTCAGTGTATTCTGTTCAAGATATTTTTCAATACGTTTTTGGATGCCTTTATGACTCTTCAGGGATTTTCTTAATATAGTTAACGGAGACGCATTCACTTTTCTCCAGAAATGAATGCATCGCCACATAAATAATTTTCGTCTGTTTTCTGAGTATTCTGTTCAAGATGTGTCGCAATTCTTTCTTGGATGTCTTTATACGTTTTCAGAGTGTCTGTTAAGATAGTTTACGGAGAGGCATTCACTTTTCTCCAGAAATGAATGCTCCGCCGCATACATAACTATATTTTGTCTTTTTCTGGTGTATTCTGTTCAAGATATTTCGCAATGCATTCTTGGATGTCTCTATTAGTTTTCACATTGTTTCTTATTTTAGTTTACAGAGAGGTATTCACTTTACTCCAGAAATGAATGCATCGCCGCATAAAAAATTAATTTTCGTCTGTTTTCGGAGTATTCTGTCAGAAATGTTTCGCATTTCTTTCTTGGAAGTCTTTATTAGTTTTCAGAGTGTCTCTTATTATAGTTTACGGCGAGGCATTCACTTTTGCCAAGAAATGATTGCACCGCCGTATATATAATTTTCGTTTTTTTCAGAATGTTCTGCCGAAGATTTTTCGCTATTCTTTCTTCGATGTCTTTATTAGTTTTCAGAGTGTCTGATATTATAGTTAACGGAGAAGCATTCACTTTCGCCCAGAAATGAATGCACCGCCGAATATATAATTTTCGTCTTTTTTCGGAGTATTGTGTAGAAGATGTTCCGCAATTCTTTCTTGGGTGTCTTTATACGTGTTCAGAGTGTCTGTTATTATAGTTTACGGGGAAGCATTCACTTTCGCCCAGAAATGAATGACCGCCGCATATTAAATTTGCGTCTTTTTTCAGAGTATTCTGTCGAATATGTTTCGCAATTCTTTCTTTGATGTCTTTATACGTTTTCAGAGTGTCTGTTAAGATATTTTTCGGAGAGGCATTCACTTTTTCCCTGAAATGAATGCACCGCCGCATATATAATTTATTTTCGTTTTTTTCAGTGTTGAAGATGTTTTTCAATACGTTTTTGGGATGCCTTTATGACTCTTCAGGGATTTTCTTCATATAGTAAACGTAGAGGCATTCACTTTTAACCAGAAATGAATGCACCGCCGCATACATAGTTATTTTTTGTCTTTTATCTGATGTATTCTGTACAAGATATTTCGCAAATCGTTCTTGGATGCCTTTATGAGATTTCAGAGAAACTCTTATTATAGTTTACGGAGAGGCATTCACTTTTGCCCAGAAATGAATGCACCGCCGCATTTATAATTTTCGTCTTTTTTCAGAGTATTCTGTCCAAGATATTTCGCAATTCTTTCTTGGATGCATTTATGAGTTTTCAGAGATTTTCTTATTACGGCTTATGGAGAGGCATTCACTTTTCTCCAGAAATGAATGCATCGCCACATAAATAATTAATTTTCGTCTGTTTTCGCAGTATTTTGTTCAAGACTTGTCGCAATTCTTTCTTGGATGTCTTTATACGTTTTCAGAAAGTCTCTTAAGATAGTTTACGGAGAGGCATTCACTTTTCCCCAGAAATGAATGCACCGCCGCATACGTAACTATGTTTTGTCTTTTTCTGGTGTATTCTGTTCAAGATATTTCGCAATGCCTTCTTGGATATCTCTATTAGTTTTCACAGTGTGTCTTATTATAGTTTACGGAGAGGCATTCCCTTTACTCCAGAAATGACTGTATCGCCGCATAAAAAGTTAATTTTCGTCTGTTTTCGGAGTATTCTGTTCAAGATGTTTCGCATTTCTTTCTTGGAAGTCTTTATTAGTTTTCAGAGTGTCTCTTATTATAGTTTACGGTGAGGCATTCACTTTTGCCAAGAAATGATTGCACCGCCGTATATAAAATTTTAGTTTTTTTCGGAATGTTCTGCCGAAGACTTTTCGCAATTCTTTCTTCGATGTCTTTATTAGTTTTCAGAGTGTCTGTTCTTATAGTTTACGGAGAAGCATTCATTTTCGCCCAGAAATGAATGCACCGCCGCATATATAATTTTTGTCTTTTTTGAGAGTATGCTGTCGAAGATGTTTCGCAATTCTTTCTTGGATGCATTTATGAGTTTTCAGAGATTTTCTTATTACGGCATATGGAGAGGAATTCACTTTTCTCCAGAAATGAATGCATCGCCACATAAATAATTTTCGTCTGTTTTCTGAGTATTCTGTTCAAGATGTGTCGCAATTCTTTCTTGGATGTCTTTATACGTTTTCAGAGTGTCTGTTATTATAGTTTACGGAGAAGCATTCATTTTCGCCCAGAAATGAATGCACCGCCGCATATATAATTTATTTTTGTTTTTTTCATTGTATTCTGTTCAAGATGTTTTTCAATACGTTTTTGGATGCCTTTATGACTCTTCAGGGATTTTCTTAATATAGTTAACGGAGAGGCATTCACTTTTCCCCAGAAATGAATGCACCGCCGCATACATAATTATTTTTGTCTTTTTCTGGTGTATTCTGTTCAAAATATTACACAATAATTTCTTGGATGACTTTATGAGATTTCACAGACACTTATTATAGTTTACCGAGAGGCATTCACTTTTGCCGAGAAATGAATGCACCGCCGCATATTAAATTTGCGTCTTTTTTCAGAGTATTCTGTCGAATATGTTTCGCAATTCTTTCTTTGATGTCTTTATACGTTTTCAGAGTGTCTGTTAAGATATTTTTCGGAGAGGCATTCACTTTTCCCCAGAAATGAATGCACCGCCACATACATAACTATGGTTTGTCTTTTTCTGCTGTATTCTGTTCAAGATATTTCGCAATGCCTTCTTGGATATCTCTATTAGTTTTCACAGTGTGTCTTATTATAGTTTACGGAGAGGCATTCACTTTACTCCAGAAATGAATGCATCGCCGCATAAAAAATTAATTTTCGTCTGTTTTCGGAGTATTCTGTTCAAGATGTTTCGCATTTCTTTCTTGGAAGTCTTTATTAGTTTTCAGAGTGTCTCTTATTATAGTTCACGTAGAGGCATTCACTTTTGCCAAGAAATGAATGCATCGCCGTATATATAATTTTCCTTTTTTTCGGAATGTTCTGCCGAAAATTTTTCGAAATTCTTTCTTCGATGTCTTTAATAGTTTTTAGAGTGTCTGTTATTATATTTACGGAGAGGCATTCACTTTTTCCCTGAAATGAATGCACTGCCGCATATTAAATTTGTGTCTTTTTTCAGAGTATTCTGTTGAAGATGTTTCGCAATTCTTTCTTTGATGTATTTATACGTTTTCAGAGTGTCTGTTAAGATAGTTTACGGAGGGGCATTCACTGTTTCCCAGAAATGAATGCATCGCTGCATATATAAATTATTTTCGTTATTTTCAGTGTATTCTATTCAAGATGTTTTTCAATACGTTTTTGGATGCCTTTATGACTCTTCAGGGATTTTCTTATTATAGTTAACGGAGAGGCATTCACTTTTTCCCAGAAATGAATGCACCGCCGCATATATAAATTATTTTCTTTATTTTCAGTGTATTCTGTTCAAGATATTTTTCAATACGTTTTTGGATGCCTTTATGACTCTTCAGGGATTTTCTTAATATAGTTAACGGAGACGCATTCACTTTTCTCCAGAAATGAATGCATCGCCACATAAATAATTTTCGTCTGTTTTCTGAGTATTCTGTTCAAGATGTGTCGCAATTCTTTCTTGGATGTCTTTATACGTTTTCAGAGTGTCTGTTAAGATAGTTTACGGAGAGGCATTCACTTTTCTCCAGAAATGAATGCTCCGCCGCATACATAACTATATTTTGTCTTTTTCTGGTGTATTCTGTTCAAGATATTTCGCAATGCATTCTTGGATGTCTCTATTAGTTTTCACATTGTGTCTTATTTTAGTTTACAGAGAGGTATTCACTTTACTCCAGAAATGAATGCATCGCCGCATAAAAAATTAATTTTCGTCTGTTTTCGGAGTATTCTGTCAGAAATGTTTCGCATTTCTTTCTTGGAAGTCTTTATTAGTTTTCAGAGTGTCTCTTATTATAGTTTACGGCGAGGCATTCACTTTTGCCAAGAAATGATTGCACCGCCGTATATATAATTTTCGTTTTTTTCAGAATGTTCTGCCGAAGATTTTTCGCTATTCTTTCTTCGATGTCTTTATTAGTTTTCAGAGTGTCTGATATTATAGTTAACGGAGAAGCATTCACTTTCGCCCAGAAATGAATGCACCGCCGAATATATAATTTTCGTCTTTTTTCGGAGTATTGTGTAGAAGATGTTCCGCAATTCTTTCTTGGGTGTCTTTATACGTGTTCAGAGTGTCTGTTATTATAGTTTACGGGGAAGCATTCACTTTCGCCCAGAAATGAATGACCGCCGCATATTAAATTTGCGTCTTTTTTCAGAGTATTCTGTCGAATATGTTTCGCAATTCTTTCTTTGATGTCTTTATACGTTTTCAGAGTGTCTGTTAAGATATTTTTCGGAGAGGCATTCACTTTTTCCCTGAAATGAATGCACCGCCGCATATATAATTTATTTTCGTTTTTTTCAGTGTTGAAGATGTTTTTCAATACGTTTTTGGGATGCCTTTATGACTCTTCAGGGATTTTCTTCATATAGTAAACGTAGAGGCATTCACTTTTAACCAGAAATGAATGCACCGCCGCATACATAGTTATTTTTTGTCTTTTATCTGATGTATTCTGTACAAGATATTTCGCAAATCGTTCTTGGATGCCTTTATGAGATTTCAGAGAAACTCTTATTATAGTTTACGGAGAGGCATTCAATTTTGCCCAGAAATGAATGCACCGCCGCATTTATAATTTTCGTCTTTTTTCAGAGTATTCTGTCCAAGATATTTCGCAATTCTTTCTTGGATGCATTTATGAGTTTTCAGAGATTTTCTTATTACGGCTTATGGAGAGGCATTCACTTTTCTCCAGAAATGAATGCATCGCCACATAAATAATTAATTTTCGTCTGTTTTCGCAGTATTTTGTTCAAGACTTGTCGCAATTCTTTCTTGGATGTCTTTATACGTTTTCAGAAAGTCTCTTAAGATAGTTTACGGAGAGGCATTCACTTTTCCCCAGAAATGAATGCACCGCCGCATACGTAACTATGTTTTGTCTTTTTCTGGTGTATTCTGTTCAAGATATTTCGCAATGCCCTCTTGGATGTCTCTATTAGTTTTCGCAGTGTGTCTTATTTTAGTTTACGGAGAGGCATTCACATTACTCCAGAAATGAATGCATCGCCGCATAAAAAATTAATTTTCGTCTGTTTTCGGAGTATTCTGTTCAAGATTTTTCGCAATTCTTTCTTCGATGTCTTTATTAGTTTTCAGAGTGTCTGTTATTATAGTTTACGGAGAAGCATTCACTTTCGCCCCGAAATGAATGCACCGCCGAATATATAATTTTCGTCTTTTTTCGGAATATTGTGTCGAAGATGTTTCGCAATTCTTTCTTGGGTGTCTTTATACGTTTTCAGAGTGTCTGTTATTATAGTTTACGGAGAAGCATTCATTTTCGCCCAGAAATGAATGCACCGCCGCATACATAATTATTTTTGTCTTTTTCTGGTGTATTCTGTTCAAAATATTACACAATAATTTCTTGGATGACTTTATGAGATTTCACAGACACTTATTATAGTTTACCGAGAGGCATTCACTTTTGCCGAGAAATGAATGCACCGCCGCATATTAAATTTGCGTCTTTTTTCAGAGTATTCTGTCGAAGATGTTTCACAATTCTTTCTTTGATGTCTTTATACGTTTTCAGAGTGTCTGTTAAGATATTTTTCGGAGAGGCATTCACTTTTCCCCAGAAATGAATGCACCGCCACATACATAACTATGTTTTGTCTTTTTCTGCTGTATTCTGTTCAAGATATTTCGCAATGCCTTCTTGGATATCTCTATTAGTTTTCACAGTGTGTCTTATTATAGTTTACGGAGAGGCATTCACTTTACTCCAGAAAGGAATGTATCGCCGCATAAAAAGTTAATTTTCGTCTGTTTTCGGAGTATTCTGTTCAAGATGTTTCGCATTTCTTTCTTGGAAGTCTTTATTAGTTTTCAGAGTGTCTCTTATTATAGTTTACGGAGAGGCATTCACTTTTGCCAAGAAATGAATGCATCGCCGTATATATAATTTTCGTTTATTTCGGAATGTTCTGCCGAAGATTTTTCGCAATTCTTTATTCGATGTCTTTAACAGTTTTTAGAGTGTCTGTTATTATATTTACGGAGAGGCATTCACTTTTGCCCAGAAATGAATGCACCGCCGCATTTATAATTTTCGTCTTTTTTCAGAGTATTCTGTCGAAGATATTTCGCAATTCTTTCTTGGATGCATTTATGAGTTTTCAGTGATTTTATTATTACGGCTTATGGAGAGGCATTCACTTTTCTCCAGAAATGAATGCATCGCCACATAAATAATTTTCGTCTGTTTTCTGAGTATTCTGTTCAAGATGTGTCGCAATTCTTTCTTGGATGTCTTTATACGTTTTCAGAGTGTCTGTTAAGATAGTTTACGGAGAGGCATTCACTTTTCTCCAGAAATGAATGCACCGCCACGTACATAACTATTTTTTGTCTTTTTCTGGTGTATTCTGTTCAAGATATTTCGCAATGCATTCTTGGATGTATCTATTAGATTTCACATTGTGTGTTATTTTAGTTTACGGAGAGGCATTCACTTTACTCCAGAAATGAATGCATCGCCGCATAAAAAATTAATTTTCGTCTGTTTTCGGAGTATTCTGTTCAAGATGTTTCGCATTTCTTTCTTGGAAGTCTTTATTAGTTTTCAGAGTGTCTCTTATTATAGTTTACGGTGAGGCATTCACTTTTGCCAAGAAATGATTGCACCACCGTATATATAATTTTCGTTTTTTTCGGAATGTTCTGCCGAAGATTTTTCGCAATTCTTTCTTCGATGTCTTTATTAGTTTTCAGAGTGTCTGTTATTATAGTTTACGGAGAAGCATTCACTTTCGCCCAGAAATGAATGCACCGCCGAATATATAATTTTTGTCTTTTTTGAGAGTATTCTGTCGAAGATGTTTCGCAATTCTTTCTTGGATGCATTTATGACTTTTCAGAGATTCTCTTATTACAGTTTAAGAAAAGGTATTCACTTCACTCCAGAAATGAATGCACCGCCGCATACATAATTATTTTTGTCTTTTTCTGGCGTATTCTGTCAAAGATGTTTCGCAATTCTTTCTTTGATGTCTTTATACGTTTTCAGAGTGTCTGTTAAGATAGTTTACGGAGAGGCATTCACTTTTTCCCAGAAATGAATGCACCGCCGCATATATAATTTTTGTCTTTTTTGAGAGTATTCTGTTGAAGATGTTTCGCAATTCTTTCTTGGATGCATTTATGAGATTTCAGAGAATCTCTTATTATAGTTTACGGAGAGGCATTCACTTGCCTCCAGAAATGAATGCATCGCCACATAAATAATTTTCGTCTGTTTTCTGAGTATTCTGTTCAAGATGTGTCGCAATTCTTTCTTGGATGTCTTTATACGTTTTCAGAAAGTCTCTTAAGATAGTTTACGGAGAGGCATTCACTTTTTCCCAGAAATGAATGCACCGCCGCATATATAAATTATTTTCGTTATTTTCAGTGTATTGTGTTCAAGATGTTTTTCAATACGTTTTTGGATGCCTTTATGACTCTTCAGGGATTTTCTTAATATAGTTAACGGAGAGGCATTCACTTTTTCCCAGAAACGAATGCACCGCTGCATATATAAATTATTTTCTTTATTTTCAGTGTATTCTGTTCAAGATATTTTTCAATACGTTTTTGGATGCCTTTATGACTCTTCAGGGATTTTCTTAATATAGTTAACGGAGACGCATTCACTTTTCTCCAGAAATGAATGCATCGCCACATAAATAATTTTCGTCTGTTTTCTGAGTATTCTGTTCAAGATGTGTCGCAATTCTTTCTTGGATGTCTTTATACGTTTTCAGAGTGTCTGTTAAGATAGTTTACGGAGAGGCATTCACTTTTCTCCAGAAATGAATGCTCCGCCGCATACATAACTATTTTTTGTCTTTTTCTGGTGTATTCTGTTCAAGATATTTCGCAATGCATTCTTGGATGTCTCTATTAGTTTTCACATTGTCTCTTATTATAGTTTACGGCGAGGCATTCACTTTTGCCAAGAAATGATTGCACCGCCGTATATATAATTTTCGTTTTTTTCAGAATGTTCTGCCGAAGATTTTTCGCTATTCTTTCTTCGATGTCTTTATTAGTTTTCAGAGTGTCTGATATTATAGTTAACGGAGAAGCATTCACTTTCGCCCAGAAATGAATGCACCGCCGAATATATAATTTTCGTCTTTTTTCGGAGTATTGTGTAGAAGATGTTCCGCAATTCTTTCTTGGGTGTCTTTATACGTGTTCAGAGTGTCTGTTATTATAGTTTACGGGGAAGCATTCACTTTCGCCCAGAAATGAATGACCGCCGCATATTAAATTTGCGTCTTTTTTCAGAGTATTCTGTCGAATATGTTTCGCAATTCTTTCTTTGATGTCTTTATACGTTTTCAGAGTGTCTGTTAAGATATTTTTCGGAGAGGCATTCACTTTTTCCCTGAAATGAATGCACCGCCGCATATATAATTTATTTTCGTTTTTTTCAATGTTGAAGATGTTTTTCAATACGTTTTTGGATGCCTTTATGACTCTTCAGGGATTTTCTTCATATAGTTAACGTAGAGGCATTCACTTTTAACCAGAAATGAATGCACCGCCGCATACATAGTTATTTTTTGTCTTTTATCTGATGTATTCTGTACAAGATATTTCGCAAATCGTTCTTGGATGCCTTTATGAGATTTCAGAGAAACTCTTATTATAGTTTACGGAGAGGCATTCACTTTTGCCCAGAAATGAATGCACCGCCGCATTTATAATTTTCGTCTTTTTTCAGAGTATTCTGTCCAAGATATTTCGCAATTCTTTCTTGGATGCATTTATGAGTTTTCAGAGATTTTCTTATTACGGCTTATGGAGAGGCATTCACTTTTCTCCAGAAATGAATGCATCGCCACATAAATAATTAATTTTCGTTTGTTTTCGCAGTATTTTGTTCAAGACTTGTCGCAATTCTTTCTTGGATGTCTTTATACGTTTTCAGAAAGTCTCTTAAGATAGTTTACGGAGAGGCATTCACTTTTCCCCAGAAATGAATGCACCGCCGCATACATAACTATGTTTTGTCTTTTTCTGGTGTATTCTGTTCAAGATATTTCGCAATGCCCTCTTGGATGTCTCTATTAGTTTTCGCAGTGTGTCTTATTTTAGTTTACGGAGAGGCATTCACATTACTCCAGAAATGAATGCATCGCCGCATAAAAAATTAATTTTCGTCTGTTTTCGGAGTATTCTGTTCAAGATTTTTCGCAATTCTTTCTTCGATGTCTTTATTAGTTTTCAGAGTGTCTCTTATTATAGTTTACGGAGAAGCATTCACTTTCGCCCCGAAATGAATGCACCGCCGAATACATAATTTTCGTCTTTTTTCGGAATATTGTGTCGAAGATGTTTCGCAATTCTTTCTTGGGTGTCTTTATACGTTTTCAGAGTGTCTGTTATTATAGTTTACGGAGAAGCATTCATTTTCGCCCAGAAATGAATGCACCGCCGCATACATAATTATTTTTGTCTTTTTCTGGTGTATTCTGTTCAAAATATTACACAATAATTTCTTGGATGACTTTATGAGATTTCACAGACACTTATTATAGTTTACCGAGAGGCATTCACTTTTGCCGAGAAATGAATGCACCGCCGCATATTAAATTTGCGTCTTTTTTCAGAGTATTCTGTCGAAGATGTTTCACAATTCTTTCTTTGATGTCTTTGATGTTCAAGATGTTTCGCATTTCATTCTTGGAAGTCTTTATTAGTTTTCAGAGTGTCTCTTATTATAGTTTACGGCGAGGCATTCACTTTTGCCAAGAAATGATTGCACCGCCGTATATATAATTTTCGTTTTTTTCGGAATGTTCTGCCGAAGATTTTTCGCAATTCTTTCTTCGATGTCTTTATTAGTTTTCAGAGTGTCTGATATTATAGTTTACGGGGAAGAATTCACTTTCGCCCAGAAATGAATGCACCGCCGCATATTAAATTTGCGTCTTTTTTCAGAGTATTCTGTCGAATATGTTTCGCAATTCTTTCTTTGATGTCTTTATACGTTTTCAGAGTGTCTGTTAAGATATTTTTCGGAGAGGCATTCATTTTTCCCCAGAAATGAATGCACCGCCACATACATAACTATGTTTTGTCTTTTTCTGCTGTATTCTGTTCAAGATATTTCGCAATGCCTTCTTCGATATCTCTATTAGTTTTAACAGTGTGTCTTGTTATAGTTTACGGAGAGGCATTCACTTTACTCCAGAAATGAATGCATCGCCGCATAAAAAATTAATTTTCGTCTGTTTTCGGAGTATTCTGTTCAAGATGTTTCGCATTTCTTTCTTGGAAGTCTTTATTAGTTTTCAGAGTGTCTCTTATTATAGTTCACGGAGAGGCATTCACTTTTGCGAAGAAATGAATGCATCGCAGTATATATAATTTTCCTTTTTTTCGGAATGTTCTGCGGAAGATTTTTCGCAATTCTTTCTTCGATGTCTTTAATAGTTTTTAGAGTGTCTGTTATTATATTTACGGAGAGGCATTCACTTTTTCCCTGAAATGAATGCGCCGCCGCATGTTAAATTTGTGTCTTTTTTCAGAGTATTCTGTTGAAGATGTTTCGCAATTCTTTCTTGGATGCATTTATGAGTTTTCAGAGATTCTCTTATTACAGTTTACGGAGAGGCATTCACTTTTTCCCAGAAATGAATACACCGCCGCATATATAATTTATTTTCGTTTTTTTTCAGTGTATTCTGTACAAGATGTTTTTCAATACGTTTTTGAATGCCTTTATGACTCTTCAGGGATTTTCTTAATATAGTTAACAGAGAGGCATTCACTTTTCACCAGAAATGAATGCACCGCCGCATACATAATTATTTTTTGTCTTTTTTCTGGTGTATTCTGTACAAGATATTTCGCAAACCTTTCTTGGATGCCTTTATGAGATTTCAGAGAAACTCTTATTATAGTTTACGGAGAGGCATTCACTTTTGCCCAGAAATGAATGCACCGCCGCATTTATAATTGTCGTCTTTTTTCAGAGTATTCTGTCGAAGATATTTCGCAATTCTTTCTTGGATGCATTTATGAGTTTTCAGAGATTTTCTTATTACGGCTTATGGAGAGGCATTCACTTTTCTCCAGAAATGAATGCATCGCCACATAAATAATTTTCGTCTGTTTTCTGAGTATTCTGTTCAAGATATGTCGCAATTCTTTCTTGGATGTCTTTATACGTTTTCAGAGTGTCTGTTAAGATAATTTACGGAGAGGCATTCACTTTTCTCCAGAAATGAATGCACCGCCGCATACATAACTATTTTTTGTCATTTTCTGGTGTATTCTGTTCAAGATATTTCGCAATGCATTCTGGGATGTCTCTATTAGTTTTCACATTGTGTCTTATTTTAGTTTACGGAGAGGCATTCACTTTACTCCAGAATTGAATGTATCGCCGCATAAAAAGTTAATTTTCGTCTGTTTTCGGAGTATTCTGTTCAAGATGTTTCGCATTTCTTTCTTGGAAGTCTTTATTAGTTTTCAGAGTGTCTCTTATTATAGTTTACGGCGAGGCATTCACTTTTGCCAAGAAATGATTGCACCGCCGTATATAAAATTTTCGTTTTTTTCGGAAAGTTCTGCCGAAGATTTTTCGCAATTCTTTCTTAGATGTCTTTATTAGTTTTCAGAGTGTCTGTTCTTATTGTTTACGGAGAAGCATTCATTTTCGCCCAGAAATGAATGCACCACCGCATATATAATTTTTGTCTTTTTTGAGAGTATGCTGTCGAAGATGTTTCGCAATTCTTTCTTTGATGCATTTATGAGTTTTCAGAGATTCTCTTATTACAGTTTACGGAGAGGCATTCACTTTTTCCCAGAAATGATTGCACCGCCGCATATATAATTTATTTTCGTTTTTTTCAGTGTATTCTGTTCAAGATGTTTTTCAATACGTTTTTGGATGCCTTTATGAATCTTCAGGGATTTTCTTAATATAGTTAACGGAGAGGCATTCACTTTTCCCCAGAAATGAATGCACCGCCGCATACATACTTATTTTTTGTCTTTTTTCTGGTGTATTCTGTACAAGATATTTCGCAAACCTTTCTTGGATGCCTTTATGAGATTTCAGAGAAACTCTTATTATAGTTTACGGAGAGGCATTCACTTTTGCCCAGA
Source organism: Maratus michaelseni (assembly GCA_963931845.1). Classification (NCBI taxonomy): domain Eukaryota; kingdom Metazoa; phylum Arthropoda; class Arachnida; order Araneae; family Salticidae; genus Maratus; species Maratus michaelseni. The sequence continues at coordinate 259,119,501 of OZ007600.1, read as the reverse complement.
AATGAATGCACCGCCGCATTCATAATTGTCGTCTTTTTTCAGAGTATTCTGTCGAAGATATTTCGCAATTCTTTCTTGGATGCATTTATGAGTTTTCAGAGATTTTCTTATTACGGCTTATGGAGAGGCATTCACTTTTCTCCAGAAATGAATGCATCGCCACATAAATAATTTTCGTCTGTTTTCTGAGTATTCTGTTCAAGATGTGTCGCAATTCTTTCTTGGATGTCTTTATACGTTTTCAGAGTGTCTGTTAAGATAATTTACGGAGAGGCCTTCACTTTTCTCCAGAAATGAATGCACCGCCGCATACATAACTATTTTTTGTCTTTTTCTGGTGTATTCTGTTCAAGATATTTCGCAATGCATTCTGGGATGTCTCTATTAGTTTTCACATTGTGTCTTATTTTAGTTTACGGAGAGGTATTCACTTTACTCCAGAAATGAATTCATCGCCGCATGGAAAATTATTTTTCGTCTGTTTTCGGAGTATTCTGTTAGAGATGTTTCGCATTTCTTTCTTGGAAGTCTTTATTAGTTTTCAGAGTGTCTGTTATTATAGTTTACGGAGAAGCGTTCACTTTCGCCCAGAAATGAATGCACCGCAACATATACAATTTTCGTCTTTTTTCGGAATATTCTGTCGAAGATGTTTCGCAATTCTATCTTGGAAGTCTTTATACGTTTTCAGAAAGTCTTTTAAGATAGTTTATGGAGAGGCATTCACTTATTCCCAGAAATGAATGCACCGCCGCATACATAACTATGTTTTGTCTTTTTCTGGTGTATTCTGTTCAAGATATTTCGCAATGCCCTCTTGGATGTCTCTATTTGTTTTCAAAGTGTGTCTTATTATAGTTTACAGAGAGGCATTCACTTTACTCCAGAAATGAATGTATCGCCGCATAAAAAGTTAATTTTCGTCTGTTTTCGGAGTATTCTGTTCAAGATGTTTCGCATTTCTTTCTTGGAAGTCTTTATTAGTTTTCAGAGTGTCTCTTATTATAGTTTACGGAGAGGCATTCACTTTTGCCAAGAAATGAATGCACCGCCGCATACATAATTATTTTTGTCTTTTTCTGGTGTATTCTGTTCAAAATATTACACAATACTTTTTTGGATGACTTTATGAGATTTCACAGACACTTATTATAGTTTACGGAGAGGCATTCACTTTTACCGAGAACTGAATGCACCGTCGCATATTAAATTTGCGTCTTTTTTCAGAGAATTCTGTCGAAGATGTTTCGAAATTCTTTCATAGATGTTTTTATACGTTTTCAGAGTGTCTGTTAAGATATTTTTCGGAGAGGCATTCACTTTTCCCCAGAAATGAATGCACCGCCGCATACATAACTATGTTTTGTCTTTTTCTGGTGTATTCTGTTCAAGATATTTCGCAATGCCTTCTTGGATATCTCTGTTAATTTTCACAGTGTGTCTTATTATAGTTTACGGAGAGGCATTCACTTTACTCCAGAAATGAATGCATCGCCGCATAACAAATTAATTTTCGTCTGTTTTCGGAGTATTCTCTTCAAGATGTTTCGCATTTCTTTGTTGGAAGTCTTTATACGTTTTCAGAAAGTCTTTTAAGATAGTTTACGGAGAGGCATTCCGTATATATAATTTTCGTTTTTTTCGGAATGTTCTGCCGAAGATTTTTCGCAATTCTTTCTTCGATGTCTTTATTAGTTTTCAGAGTGTCTGATATTATAGTTTACGGAGAAGCATTCACTTTCGCCCAGAAATGAATGCACCGCCCAATATATAATTTTCGTCTTTTTTCGGAGTATTGTGTCGAAGATGTTTCGCAATTCTTTCTTGGGTGTCTTTATACGTTTTCAGAGTGTCTGTTATTATAGTTTACGGGGAAACATTCACTTTCGCCCAGAAATGAATGCACCGCCGCATATTAAATTTGCGTCTTTTTTCAGAGTATTCTGTCGAATATGTTTCGCAATTCTTTCTTTGATGTCTTTATACGTTTTCAGAGTGTCTGTTAAGATATTTTTCGGAGAGGCATTCACTTTCTCCCCAGAAATGAATGCACCGCCGCATACATAACTATGTTTTGTCTTTTTCTGGTGTATTCTGTTCAAAATATTTCGCAATGCCTTCTTGGATATCTCTATTAGTTTTCACAGTGTGTCTTATTATAGTTTACGGAGAGGCATTCACTTTACTCCAGAAATGAATGCATCGCCGCATAAAAAATTAATTTTCGTCTGTTTTCGGAGAATTCTGTTCAAGATGTTTCGCATTTCTTTCTTGGAAGTCTTTATTAGTTTTCAGACTGTCTCTTATTATAGTTTACGGAGAGGCATTCACTTTTGCCAAGAAATGAATGCATCGCCGTATATATAATTTTCGTTTTTTTCGGAATGTTCTGCCGAAGATTTTCGCAATTCTTTCTTCGATGTCTTTAATAGTTTTTAGAGTGTCTGTTATTATATTTTTCGGAGAGGCATTCACTTTTTCCCTGAAATGAATGCACCGCCGAATATATAATTTTTGTCTTTTTTGAGAGTATTCTGTCGAAGATGTTTCGCAATTCTTTCTTGGATGCATTTATGACTTTTCAGAGATTCTCTTATTACAGTTTAAGAAAAGGTATTCACTTTACTCCAGAAATGAATGCACCGCCGCATACATAATTATTTTTGTCTTTTTCTGGCGTATTCTGTCAAAGATGTTTCGCAATTCTTTCTTTGATGTCTTTATACGTTTTCAGAGTGTCTGTTAAGACAGTTTACGGAGATGCATTCACTTTTTCCCAGAAATGAATGCACCGCCGCATATATAATTTTTGTCTTTTTTGAGAGTATTCTGTTGAAGATGTTTCGCAATTCTTTCTTGGATGCATTTATGAGTTTTCAGAGATTCTCTTATTACAGTTTACGGAGAGGCATTCACTTTTTCCCAGAAATGAATGCACCGCCGCATATGTAATTTATTTTCGTTTTTTTCAGTGTATTCTGTTCAAGATGTTTTTCAATACGTTTTTGGATGCCTTTATGACTCTTCAGGGATTTTCTTAATATAGTTAACGGAGAGGCATTCTCTTTTCACCAGAAATGAATGCACCGCCGCATACATAATTATTTTTTGTCTTTTTTCTGGTGTATTCTGTACAAGATATTTCGCAAACCTTTCTTGGATGCCTTTATGAGATTTCAGAGAATCTCTTATTATAGTTTACGGAGAGGCATTCACTTGCCTCCAGAAATGAATGCATCGCCACATAAATAATTTTCGTCTGTTTTCTGAGTATTCTGTTCAAGATGTGTCGCAATTCTTTCTTGGATGTCTTTATACGTTTTCAGAAAGTCTCTTAAGATAGTTTACGGAGAGGCATTCACTTTTTCCCAGAAATGAATGCACCGCCGCATACATAACTATGTTTTGTCTTTTTCTGGTGTATTCTGTTCAAGATATTTCGCAATGCCCTCTTGGATGTCTCTATTTGTTTTCCCAGTGTGTCTTATAATAGTTTACAGAGAGGCATTCACTTTACTCCAGAAATGAATGTATCGCCGCATAAAAAGTTAATTTTCGTCTGTTTTCGGATTATTCTGTTCAAGATGTTTCGCATTTCTTTCTTGGAAGTCTTTATTAGTTTTCAGAGTGTCTCTTATTATAGTTTACGGAGAGGCATTCACTTTTGTCAAGAAATGATTGCACCGTCGTATATATAATTTTCGTTTTTTTTTGGAGTATTGTGTCGAAGATGTTTCGCAATTCTTTCTTGGGTGTCTTTATACGTTTTCAGAGTGTCTGTTATTATATTTTACGGAGAAGTATTCATTTTCGCCCAGAAATGAATGCACCGCCGCATATATAATTTTTGTCTTTTTTGAGAGTATGCTGTCGAAGATATTTCGCAATTCTTTCTTGGATGCATTTATGAGTATTCAGAGATTCTCTTATTACAGTTTAAGGAGAGGCATTCCCTTTACTCCAGAAATGAATGCACCGCCGCTAACATAATTATTTTTGTCTTTTTCTGGTGTATTCTGGTCAAAATATTACACAATACTTTTTTGGATGACTTTATGAGATTTCACAGACACTTATTATAGTTTACGGAGAGGCATTCACTTTTGCCGAGAAATGAATGCACCGTCGCATATTAAATTTGCGACTTTTTTCAGAGAATTCTGTCGAAGATGTTTCGAAATTCTTTCTTTGATGTTTTTATACGTTTTCAGAGTGTCTGTTAAGATATTTTTCGGAGAGGCATTCTCTTTTCCCCAGAAATGAATGCACCGCCGCATACATAACTATGTTTTGTCTTTTTCTGGTGTATTCTGTTCAAGATATTTCGCAATGCATTCTTGGATGTATCTATTAGATTTCACATTGTGTGTTATTTTAGTTTACGGAGAGGCATTCACTTTACTCCAGAAATGAATGCATCGCCACATAAATAATTTTCGTCTTTTTTCAGAGAATTCTGTCGAAGATGTTTCGAAATTCTTTCTTTGATGTCTTTATACGTTTTCAGAAAGTCTCTTAAGATAGTTTACGGAGAGGCATTCACTTTTCTCCAGAAATGAATGCACCGCCACGTACATAACTATTTTTTGTCTTTTTCTGGTGTATTCTGTTCAAGATATTTCGCAATGCATTCTTGGATGTATCTATTAGATTTCACATTGTGTGTTATTTTAGTTTACGGAGAGGCATTCACTTTACTCCAGAAATGAATGCATCGCCGCATAAAAAATTAATTTTCGTCTGTTTTCGGAGTATTCTGTTCAAGATGTTTCGCATTTCTTTCTTGGAAGTCTTTATTAGTTTTCAGAGTGTCTGTTATTATAGTTTACGGAGAAGCGTTCACTTTCGCCCAGAAATGAATGCACCGCCGCATATACAATTTTAGTCTTTTTTCGGAATATTCTGTCGAAGATGTTTCGCAATTCTTTCTTGGAAGTCTTTATACGTTTTCAGAAAGTCTTTTAAGATAGTTTACGGAGAGGCATTCACTTTTCCCCAGAAATGAATGCACCGCCGCATACATAACTATGTTTTTTTTCTGGTGTATTCTGTTCAAGATATTTCGCAATGCCCTCTTGGATGTCTTTATTAGTTTTCACTGTGTGTCTTATTTTAGTTTACGGAGAGGCATTCACTTTACTCCAGAAATGAATGCATCGCCGCATAAAAAATTAAATTTTCGTCTGTTTTCGGAGTATTCTGTTCAAGATGTTTCGCATTTCTTTCTTGGAAGTCTTTATTAGTTTTCAGAGTGTCTCTTATTATAGTTTACGGCGAGGCATTCACTTTTGCCAAGAAATGATTGCACCGCCGTATATATAATTTTCATCTTTTTTCGGAATATTGTGTGGAAGATGTTTCGCAATTCTTTCTTGGGTGTCTTTATACGTTTTCAGAGTATCTGTTATTATAGTTTACGGAGAAGCATTCACTTTCGCCCAGAAATGAATGCACCGCCGAATATATAATTTTCGTCTTTTTCGGAATATTGTGTCGAAGATGTTTCGCAATTTATTCTTGGGTGTCTTTATACGTTTTCAGAGTGTCTGTTATTATAGTTTACGGAGAAGCATTCACTTTCGCCCAGAAATGAATGCACCGCCGCATATATAATTTTTGTCTTTTTTGAGAGTATTCTGTCGAAGATGTTTCGCAATTCTTTCTTGGATGCATTTATGAGTTTTCAGAGATTCTCTTATTACAGTTTAAGGAGAGGCATTCACTTTACTCCAGAAATGAATGCACCGCCACATACATAATTATTTTTATCTTTTTCTGGTGTATTCTGTTCAAAATATTACACAATGCCTTCTTGGATATCTCTATTAGTTTTCACAGTGTGTCTTATTAAAGTTTACGGAGAGGCATTCACTTTACTCCAGAAATGAATGCACCGCCGCATACATAACTATGTTTTGTCTTTTTCTGGTGTATTCTGTTCAAGATATTTCGCAATGCCTTCTTGGATATCTCTATTAGTTTTCACAGTGTGTCTTATTAAAGTTTACGGAGAGGCATTCACTTTACTCCAGAAATGAATGTATCGCCGCATAAAAAGTTAATTTTAGTCTGTTTTCGGAGTATTCTGTTCAAGATGTTTCGCATTTCTTTCTTGGAAGTCTTTATTAGTTTTCAGAGTGTCTCTTATTATAGTTTACGGAGAAGCATTCACTTTTGCCAAGAAATGAATGCATTGCCGTACATATAATTTTCGTTTTTTTCGGAATGTTCTGCCGAAGATTTTTCACAATTCTTTCTTCGACGTCTTTATTAGTTTTCAGAGTGTCTGTTATTATATTTTACGGAGAAGCATTCACTTTCACCCAGAAATGAATGCACGCCGTATATATAATTTTCGTTTTTTTGGGGAATATTCTGTCGAAGATGTTTCTCAATACTTTATTGGATGCCTTTATGACTTTTGAGGTATTTTCTTAATATAGTTAATGGAGCGGTATTCACTTTTTCCCAGAAATGAATGCACCGCTGCATACATAATTATTTTTTGTCTTTTTCTGGAGTATTCTGTGCAAGATATTTCGCAAATCTTTTTTGTATGCCTTTATGAGATTTCAGAGAATCTCTTATTATAGTTTACGGAGAGGCATTCACTTTTGTCAAGAAATGATTGCACCGTCGTATATATAATTTTCGTTTTCTTTTGGAGTATTGTGTCGAAGATGTTTCGCAATTCTTTCTTGGGTGTCTTTATACGTTTTCAGAGTGTCTGTTATTATATTTTACGGAGAAGCATTCATTTTCGCCCAGAAATGAATGCACCGCCCCATATATAATTTTTGTCTTTTTTGAGAGTATGCTGTCGAAGATGTTTCGCAATTCTTTCTTGGATGCATTTATGAGTATTCAGAGATTCTCTTATTACAGTTTAAGGAGAGGCATTCCCTTTACTCCAGAAATGAATGCACCGCCGCATACATAATTATTTTTGTCTTTTTCTGGTGTATTCTGTTCAAAATATTACACAATACTTTTTTGGATGACTATATGAGATTTCACAGACACTTATTATATTTTACGGAGAGGCATTCACTTTTGCCGAGAAATGAATGCACCGTCGCATATTAAATTTGCGTCTTTTTTCAGAGAATTCTGTCGAAGATGTTTCGAAATTCTTTCTTTGATGTTTTTATACGTTTTCAGAGTGTCTGTTAAGATATTTTTCGGAGAGGCATTCACTTTTCCCCAGAAATGAATGCACCGCCGCATACATAACTATGTTTTGTCTTTTTCTGGTGTATTCTGTTCAAGATATCTCGCAATGCCTTCTTGGATATCTCTGTTAGTTTTCACAGTGTGTCTTATTATAGTTTACGGAGAGGCATTCACTTTACTCCAGAAATGAATGCATCGCCACATAAATAATTTTCGTCTTTTTTCAGAGAATTCTGTCGAAGATGTTTCGAAATTCTTTCTTTGATGTCTTTATACGTTTTCAGAAAGTCTCTTAAGATAGTTTACGGAGACGCATTCACTTTTCTCCAGAAATGAATGCACCGCCACGTACATAACTATTTTTTGTCTTTTTTTTGGTGTATTCTGTTCAAGATATTTCGCAATGCATTCTTGGATGTATCTATTAGATTTCACATTGTGTGTTATTTTAGTTTACGGAGAGGCATTCACTTTACTCCAGAAATGAATGCATCGCCGCATAAAAAATTAATTTTCGTCTGTTTTCGGAGTATTCTGTTCAAGATGTTTCGCATTTCTTTCTTGGAAGTCTTTATTAGTTTTCAGAGTGTCTCTTATTATAGTTTACGGCGAGGCATTCACTTTTGCCATGAAATGATTGCACCACCGTATATATAATTTTCGTTTTTTTTCGGAATGTTCTGCCGAAGATTTTTCGCAATTCTTTCTTCGATGTCTTTATTAGTTTTCAGAGTGTCTGTTATTATAATTTACGGAGAAGCATTCACTTTCGCCCAGAAATGAATGCACCGCCGCATACATAATTATTTTTGTCTTTTTTTGGCGTATTCTGTTCAAAATATTACACAATACTTTTTTGGATGACTTTATGAGATTTCACAGACACTTATTATAGTTTACGGAGAGGCATTCACTTTTGCCGAGAAATGAATGCACCGCCGCATATTAAATTTGCGTCTTTTTTCAGAGAATTCTGTCGAAGATGTTTCGCAATTCTTTCTTTGATGTCTTTATTAGTTTTCAGAGTGTCTGTTATTATAGTTTACGGAGAAGCGTTCACTTTCGCCCAGAAATGAATGCACCGCCGCATATACAATTTTCGTCTTTTTTCGGAATATTCTGTCGAAGATGTTTCGCAATTCTTTCTTGGAAGTCTTTATACGTTTTCAGAAAGTCTTTTAAGATAGTTTACGGAGAGGCATTCACTTTTCCCCAGAAATGAATGCACCGTCGCATACATAACTATGTTTTTTTTTCTGGTGTATTCTGTTCAAGATATTTCGCAATGCCCTCTTGGATGTCTCTATTAGTTTTCACAGTGTGTCTTATTTTAGTTTACGGAGAGGCATTCACTTTACTCCAGAAATGAATGCATCGCCGCATAAAAAATTAATTTTCGTCTGTTTTCGGAGTATTCTGTTCAAGATGTTTCGCATTTCTTTCTTGGAAGTCTTTATTAGTTTTCAGAGATTTTCTTATTACAGCTTACGGAGAGGCATTCACTTTTTCCAAGAAATGAATGCATCGCCGTATATATAATTTTTGTTTTTTTCGGAATGTTCTGCCGAAGATTTTTCGCAATTCTTTCTTCGATGTCTTTATTAGTTTTCAGAGTGTCTGTTATTATAGTTTACGGAGAAGCGTTCACTTTCGCCCAGAAATGAATGCACCGCCGCATATACAATTTTCGTCTTTTTTCGGAATATTCTGTCGAAGATGTTTCGCAATTCTTTCTTTGATGCATTTATGAGTTTTCAGAGATTCTCTTATTACAGTTTACGGAGAGGCATTCACTTTTTCCCAGAAATGATTGCACCGCCGCATATATAATTTATTTTCGTTTTTTTCAGTGTATTCTGTTCAAGATATTTTTCAATACGTTTTTGGATGCCTTTATGAATCTTCAGGGATTTTCTTAATATAGTTAACGGAGAGGCATTCACTTTTCCCCAGAAATGAATGCACCGTCGCATACATACTTATTTTTTGTCTTTTTTCTGGTGTATTCTGTACAAGATATTTCGCAAACCTTTCTTGGATGCCTTTATGAGATTTCAGAGAAACTCTTATTATAGTTTACGGAGAGGCATTCACTTTTGCCCAGAAATGAATGCACCACCGCATTCATAATTGTCGTCTTTTTTCAGAGTATTCTGTCGAAGATATTTCGCAATTCTTTCTTGGATGCATTTATGAGTTTTCAGAGATTTTCTTATTACGGCTTATGGAGAGGCATTCACTTTTCTCCAGAAATGAATGCATCGCCACACAAATAATTTTCGTCTGTTTTCTGAGTATTCTGTTCAAGATGTGTCGCAATTCTTTATTGGATGTCTTTATACGTTTTCAGAGTGTCTGTTAAGATAATTTACGGAGAGGCCTTCACTTTTCTCCAGAAATGAGTGCACGCCGCATACATAACTATTTTTTGTCTTTTTCTGGTGTATTCTGTTCAAGATATTTCGCAATGCATTCTGGGATGTCTCTATTAGTTTTCCATTGTGTCTTATTTTAGTTTACGGAGAGGTATTCACTTAACTCCAGAAATGAATTCATCGCCGCATGAAAAATTAATTTTCGTCTGTTTTCGGAGTATTCTGTTAGAGATGTTTCGCATTTCTTTCTTGGAAGTCTTTATTAGTTTTCAGAGTGTCTGTTATTATAGTTTACGGAGAAGCGTTCACTTTCGCCCAGAAATGAATGCACCGCAGCATATACAATTTTCGTCTTTTTTCGGAATATTCTGTCGAAGATGTTTCGCAATTCTTTCTTGGATGCATTTATGAGTTTTCAGAGATTTTCTTATTACGGCTTATGGAGAGGCATTCACTTTCCTCCAGAAATGAATGCATCGCCACATAAATAATTTTCGTCTGTTTTCTGAGTATTCTGTTCAAGATGTGTCGCAATTCTTTCTTGGATGTCTTTATACGTTTTCAGAAAGTCTCTTAAGATAGTTTACGGAGAGGCATTCACTTTTTCCCAGAAATGAATGCACCGCCGCATACATAACTATGTTTTGTCTTTTTCTGGTGTATTCTGTTCAAGATATTTCGCAATGCCCTCTTGGATGTCTCTATTTGTTTTCAAAGTGTGTCTTATTATAGTTTACAGAGAGGCATTCACTTTACTCCAGAAATGAATGTATCGCCGCATAAAAAGTTAATTTTCGTCTGTTTTCGGAGTATTCTGTTCAAGATGTTTCGCATTTCTTTCTTGGAAGTCTTTATTAGTTTTCAGAGTGTCTCTTATTATAGTTTACGGAGAGGCATTCACTTTTGCCAAGAAATGATTGCACCGTCGTATATATAATTTTCGTTTTTTTTTTTGGAGTATTGTGTCGAAGATGTTTCGCAATTCTTTCTTGGGTGTCTTTATACGTTTTCAGAGTGTCTGTTATTATATTTTACGGAGAAGCATTCATTTTCGCCCAGAAATGAATGCACCGCCGCATATATAATTTTTGTCTGTTTTCTGAGTATTCTGTTCAAGATCTGTCGCAATTCTTTCTTGGATGTCTTTATACGTTTTCAGAAAGTCTCTTAAGATAGTTTACGGAGAGGCATTCACATTTCCCCAGAAATGAATGCACCGCCGCATACATAACTATGTTTTGTCTTTTTCTGGTGTATTCTGTTCAAGATATTTCGCAATGCCTTCTTGGATATCTCTGTTAATTTTCACAGTGTGTCTTATTATAGTTTACGGAGAGGCATTCACTTTATTCCAGAAATGAATGCATCGCCGCATAACAAATTAATTTTCGTCTGTTTTCGGAGTATTCTCTTCAAGATGTTTCGCATTTCTTTGTTGGAAGTCTTTATTAGTTTTCAGTGTCTCTTATTATAGTTTACGGAGAGGCATTCACTTTTGCCAAGAAATGAATGCATCGCCGTATATATAATTTTCGTTTTTTTCGGAATGTTCTGCCGAAGATTTTTCGCAATTCTTTATTCGATGTCTTTAATAGTTTTTAGAGTGTCTGTTATTATATTTACGGAGAGGCATTCACTTTTGCCCAGAAATGAATGCACCGCCGCATTTATAATTTTCGTCTTTTTTCAGAGTATTCTGTCGAAGATATTTCGCAATTCTTTCTTGGATGCATTTATGAGTTTTCAGTGATTTTATTATTACGGCTTATGGAGAGGCATTCACTTTTTTCCAGAAATGAATGCATCGCCACATAAATAATTTTCGTCTGTTTTCTGAGTATTCTGTTCAAGATGTGTCGCAATTCTTTCTTGGATGTCTTTATACGTTTTCAGAGTGTCTGTTAAGATAGTTTACGGAGAGGCATTCACATTTCTCCAGAAATGAATGCACCGCCACGTACATAACTATTTTTTGTCTTTTTCTGGTGTATTCTGTTCAAGATATTTCGCAATGCATTCTTGGATGTATCTATTAGATTTCACATTGTGTGTTATTTTAGTTTACGGAGAGGCATTCACTTTACTCCAGAAATGAATGCATCGCCGCATAAAAAATTAATTTTCGTCTGTTTTCGGAGTATTCTGTTCAAGATGTTTCGCATTTCTTTCTTGGAAGTCTTTATTAGTTTTCAGAGTGTCTCTTATTATAGTTTACGGTGAGGCATTCACTTTTGCCAAGAAATGATTGCACCACCGTATATATAATTTTCGTTTTTTTTTCGGAATGTTCTGCCGAAGATTTTTCGCAATTCTTTCTTCGATGTCTTTATTAGTTTTCAGAGTGTCTGTTATTATAGTTTACGGAGAAGCATTCACTTTCGCCCAGAAATGAATGCACCGCCGAATATATAATTTTTGTCTTTTTTGAGAGTATTCTGTCGAAGATGTTTCGCAATTCTTTCTTGGATGCATTTATGACTTTTCAGAGATTCTCTTATTACAGTTTAAGAAAAGGCATTCACTTTACTCCAGAAATGAATGCACCGCCGCATACATAATTATTTTTGTCTTTTTCTGGCGTATTCTGTCAAAGATGTTTCGCAATTCTTTCTTTGATGTCTTTATACGTTTTCAGAGTGTCTGTTAAGATAGTTTACGGAGAGGCATTCACTTTTTCCCAGAAATGAATGCACCGCCGCATATATAATTTTTGTCTTTTTTGAGAGTATTCTGTTGAAGATGTTTCGCAATTCTTTCTTGGATGCATTTATGAGTTTTCAGAGATTCTCTTATTACAGTTTACGGAGAGGCATTCACTTTTTCCCAGAAATGAATGCACCGCCGCATATATAATTTATTTTCGTTTTTTTTCAGTGTATTCTGTTTAAGATGTTTTTCAATACGTTTTTGGATGCCTTTATGACTCTTCAGGGATTTTCTTAATATAGTTAACGGAGAGGCATTCACTTTTCACCAGAAATGAATGCACCGCCGCATACATAATTATTTTTTGTCTTTTTTCTGGTGTATTCTGTACAAGATATTTCGCAAACCTTTCTTGGATGCCTTTATGAGATTTCAGAGAATCTCTTATTATAGTTTACGGAGAGGCATTCACTTGCCTCCAGAAATGAATGCATCGCCACATAAATAATTTTCGTCTGTTTTCTGAGTATTCTGTTCAAGATGTGTCGCAATTCTTTCTTGGATGTCTTTATACGTTTTCAGAAAGTCTCTTAAGATAGTTTACGGAGAGGCATTCACTTTTTTCCAGAAATGAATGCACCGCCGCATACATAACTATGTTTTGTCTTTTTCTGGTGTATTCTGTTCAAGATATTTCGCAATGCCCTCTTGGATGTCTCTATTTGTTTTCACAGTGTGTCTTATTATAGTTTACAGAGAGGCATTCACTTTACTCCAGAAATGAATGTATCGCCGCATAAAAAGTTAATTTTCGTCTGTTTTCGGATTATTCTGTTCAAGATGTTTCGCATTTCTTTCTTGGAAGTCTTTATTAGTTTTCAGAGTGTCTCTTATTATAGTTTACGGAGAGGCATTCACTTTTGTCAAGAAATGATTGCACCGTCGTATATATAATTTTCGTTTTTTTTTGGAGTATTGTGTCGAAGATGTTTCGCAATTCTTTCTTGGGTGTCTTTATACGTTTTCAGAGTGTCTGTTATTATATTTTACGGAGAAGTATTCATTTTCGCCCAGAAATGAATGCACCGCCGCATATATAATTTTTGTCTTTTTTGAGAGTATGCTGTCGAAGATATTTCGCAATTCTTTCTTGGATGCATTTATGAGTATTCAGAGATTCTCTTATTACAGTTTAAGGAGAGGCATTCCCTTTACTCCAGAAATGAATGCACCGCCGCATACATAATTATTTTTGTCTTTTTCTGATGTATTCTGTTCAAAATATTACAGAATACTTTTTTGGATGACTTTATGAGATTTCACAGACACTTATTATAGTTTACGGAGAGGCATTCACTTTTGCCGAGAAATGAATGCACCGTCGCATATTAAATTTGCGTCTTTTTTCAGAGAATTCTGTCGAAGATGTTTCGAAATTCTTTCTTTGATGTTTTTATACGTTTTCAGAGTGTCTGTTAAGATATTTTTCGGAGAGGCATTCACTTTTCCCCAGAAATGAATGCACCGCCGCATACATAACTATGTTTTGTCTTTTTCTGGTGTATTCTGTTCAAGATATTTCGCAATGCCTTCTTGGATATCTCTGTTAGTTTTCACAGTGTGTCTTATTATAGTTTACGGAGAGGCATTCACTTTACTCCAGAAATGAATGCATCGCCACATAAATAATTTTCGTCTTTTTTCAGAGAATTCTGTCGAAGATGTTTCGAAATTCTTTCTTTGATGTCTTTATACGTTTTCAGAAAGTCTCTTAAGATAGTTTACGGAGAGGCATTCACTTTTCTCCAGAAATGAATGCACCGCCACGTACATAACTATTTTTTGTCTTTTTCTGGTGTATTCTGTTCAAGATATTTCGCAATGCATTCTTGGATGTATCTATTAGATTTCACATTGTGTGTTATTTTAGTTTACGGAGAGGCATTCACTTTACTCCAGAAATGAATGCATCGCCGCATAAAAAATTAATTTTCGTCTGTTTTCGGAGTATTCTGTTCAAGATGTTTCGCATTTCTTTCTTGGAAGTCTTTATTAGTTTTCAGAGTGTCTCTTATTATAGTTTACGGCGAGGCATTCACTTTCTCCAAGAAATGAATGCATCGCCGTATATATAATTTTTGTTTTTTTCGGAATGTTCTGCCGAAGATTTTTCGCAATTCTTTCCTCGATGTCTTTATTAGTTTTCAAAGTGTCTGTTATTATAGTTTACGGAGAAGCGTTCACTTTCGCCCAGAAATGAATGCACCGCCGCATATACAATTTTCGTCTTTTTTCGGAATATTCTGTCGAAGATGTTTCGCAATTCTTTCTTGGAAGTCTTTATACGTTTTCAGAAAGTCTTTTAAGATAGTTTACGGAGTGGCATTCACTTTTCCCCAGAAATGAATGCACCGCCGCATACATAACTATCTTTTTTTTCTGGTGTATTCTGTTCAAGATATTTCGCAATGCCCTCTTGGATGTCTTTATTAGTTTTCACTGTGTGTCTTATTTTAGTTTACGGAGAGGCATTCACTTTACTCCAGAAATGAATGCATCGCCGCATAAAAAATTAAATTTTCGTCTGTTTTCGGAGTATTCTGTTCAAGAAGTTTCGCATTTCTTTCTTGGAAGTCTTTATTAGTTTTCAGAGTGTCTCTTATTATAGTTTACGGAGAAGCATTCACTTTCGCCCAGAAATGAATGCACCGCCGAATATATAATTTTCGTCTTTTTCCGAATATTGTGTGGAAGATGTTTCGCAATTCTTTCTTGGGTGTCTTTATACGTTTTCAGAGTATCTGTTATTATAGTTTACGGAGAAGCATTCACTTTCACCCAGAAATGAATGCACGCCGTATATATAATTTTCGTTTTTTTGGGGAATATTCTGTCGAAGATGTTTCTCAATACTTTATTGGATGCCTTTATGACTTTTGAGGTATTTTCTTAATATAGTTAATGGAGGGGTATTCACTTTTTCCCAGAAATGAATGCACCGCTGCATACATAATTATTTTTTGTCTTTTTCTGGTGTATTCTGTGCAAGATATTTCGCAAATCTTTTTTGTATGCCTTTATGAGATTTCAGAGAATCTCTTATTATAGTTTACGGAGAGGCATTCACTTTTCCCAGAAATGAATGCAGCACCGCATATATAATTTCCGTGTTTTTTCAGAGTATTCTGCCGAAGATGTTTCGCAATTCTTTCTTGGATGCCTTTATGAGATTTCAGAGAAACTCTTATTATAGTTTACGGAGCAGCATTCACTTTTGCCCAGAAATGAATGCACCGCCGCATTTATAATTTTCGTCTTTTTTTCAGAGTATTCTGTCGAAGATGTTTCGCATTTCTTTCTTCGGTGTATTTATTAGTTTTCAGAGTGTCTGTTATTATAGTTTACGGAGAAGCATTCATTTTCGCCCAGGAATCAATGCACCGCCGTATATATAATTTTCGTTTTTTTTGGGGAATATTGTGTCGAAGATGTTTCTCAATACTTTATTGGATGCCTTTATGACGTTTGAGGTATTTTCTTAATATAGTTAATGGAGGGTCATTCACTTTTTCCCAGAAATGAATGCACCTCTGCATATATAATTATTTGTTGTCTTTTTCTGGTGTATTCTGTACAAGATATTTCGCAAATCTTTCTTGAATGCCTTTATGAGATTTCAGAGAATCTCTCATTATAGTTTACGGAGAGGCATTCACTTTTCCCAGAAATGAATGCAGCGCCGCATATATAATTTTCGTCTTTTTTCAGAGTATTCGGCCGAAGATGTTTCGCAATTCTTTCTTGGATGCTTTTATGCGTTTTCAGGGATTTTCTTATTACAGCTTATGGAGAGGCATTCACTTTACTCCAGAAATGAATGCATCGCCGCATAAATAATTAATTTTCGCTTGTTTTTGGAGTATTCTTGTCAAGATGTTTCGCATTTCTGTCTTCGATGTCTTTATTAGTTTTCAGGGATTCTCTTATTACAGTTTACGGAGAGGCATTCACTTTTCCCCAGAAATGAATGCACCGCCGCATACATAATTTATTTTCGACTTTTTTCGGCGTATTCTCTTCAAGATGTTTCGCAATTCTTTCTTGGATGCCTTTATGACTTTTCATGGATTTTCTTAATATAGTTAACGGAGAGGCATTCACTTTTTGCCAGAAATGAATGCACCGCCGCATACATAATTATTTATTGTCTTTTTCTGGTGTATTCTGTACAAGATATTTCGCAAAACTTTCTTTGATGCCTTTATGAGATTTCAGAGATTTACGGAGATTATAATTTACGGAGAGGCATTCACTTTTACCCAGAAATGAATGTACCGCCGCATATATAACTTTCGTCTTTTTTCTGAATATTCTGTCAAAGATGTTTCGCAATTCTTTCTTGGATGCTGTTATGAATTTTCTGGGATTTTCTTAATATAGTTAACGAACAGACATTCACTTTTTCCCAGAAATGAACGCACCGCCGCATATATAATTTATTTTCGTTTTTTTCATTGTATTCTGTTCAAGATGTTTTTCAATACGTTTTTGGATGCCTTTCTGAATTTTCAGGGATTTTCTTGATATAGTTAACGAAGAGACATTCACTTTTTCCCAGTAATGAACGCACCGACGCATGTATAATTTATTTTCGTTTTTCACTGTATTCTGTTCAAGATGTTTTTATATATGTTTTTGGATGCCTTTATGATTTTAAAGGGATTTTCTTAATATAGTTAACGGAGAGGCATTCACTTTTCCCCAGAAATGAATGCACCGCCGCATACATAATTATTTTTTGTCTTTTTTCTGGTGTATTCTGTACAAGATATTTCGCAAATCTTTCTTGGATGCCTTTATGAGATTTCAGAGAAACTCTTATTATAGTTTACGGAGAGGCATTCAGTTTTGCCCAGAAATGATTGCGCCGCCGCATTTATAATTTTCGTGTTTTTTCAGAGTATTCTGCCGAAGATGTTTCGCAATTCTTTCTTGGATGGCTTTATGAGATTTCAGAGAAACTCTTATTATAGTTTACGAAGCAGCATTCACTTTTGCCCAGAAATGAATGCACCGCCGCATTTATAATTATTGTCTTTTTTTCAGAGTATTCTGTCGAAGATGTTTCGCATTTCTTTCTTCGGTGTCTTTATTAGTTTTCAGAGTGTCTGTTATTATAGTTTACGGAGAAGCATTCACTTTCGCTCAAGAATGAATGCACCGCCGTGTATATAATTTTCGTTTTTTTGGGGAATATTCTGTCGAAGATGTTTCTCAATACTTTATTGAATGCCTTTATGACTTTTGAGGTATTTTCTTAATATAGTTAATGGAGTGGCATTCACTTTTTCCCAGAAATGAATGCACCACAGCATATATAATTATTTGTTGTCTTTTTCTGGTGTATCCTGTACAAGATATTTCGCAAATCTTTCTTGAATGCCTTTATGAGATTTCAGAGAATCTCTTATTATAGTTTACGGAGAGGCATTCACTTTTGCCCAGAAATGAATGCGCCGCCGCATTTTTAATTTTCGTCTTTTTTTCAGAGTATTCTGTCGAAGATGCTTCGCAATTCTTTCTTGGATGCATTTATGAGTTTTCAGAGATTTTCTTATTACAGCTTATGGAGAGGCATTCACTTTTCTCCAGAAATGAATGCATCGCCACATAAATAATTAATTTTCGTCTGTTTTCGCACTATTTTGTTCAAGACTTGTCGCAATTCTTTCTTGGATGTCTTTATACGTTTTCAGAAAGTCTCTTAAGATAGTTTACGGAGAGGCATTCACTTTTCCCCAGAAATGAATGCACCGCCGCATACATAACTATGTTTTGTCTTTTTCTGGTGTATTCTGTTCAAGATATTTCGCAATGCCCTCTTGGATGTCTCTATTAGTTTTCGCAGTGTGTCTTATTTTAGTTTACGGAGAGGCATTCACATTACTCCAGAAATGAATGCATCGCCGCATAAAAAATTAATTTTCGTCTGTTTTCGGAGTATTCTGTTCAAGATTTTTCGCAATTCTTTCTTCGATGTCTTTATTAGTTTTCAGAGTGTCTGTTATTATAGTTTACGGAGAAGCATTCACTTTCGCCCCGAAATGAATGCACCGCCGAATATATAATTTTCGTCTTTTTTCGGAATATTGTGTCGAAGATGTTTTGCAATTCTTTCTTGGGTGTCTTTATACGTTTTCAGAGTGTCTGTTATTATAGTTTACGGAGAAGCATTCATTTTCGCCCAGAAATGAATGCACCGCCGCATACATAATTATTTTTGTCTTTTTCTGGTGTATTCTGTTCAAAATATTACACAATAATTTCTTGGATGACTTTATGAGATTTCACAGACACTTATTATAGTTTACCGAGAGGCATTCACTTTTGCCGAGAAATGAATGCACCGCCGCATATTAAATTTGCGTCTTTTTTCAGAGTATTCTGTCGAAGATGTTTCACAATTCTTTCTTTGATGTCTTTATACGTTTTCAGAGTGTCTGTTAAGATTTTATTCGGAGAGGCATTCACTTTTCCCCAGAAATGAATGCACCGCCACATACATAACTATGTTTTGTCTTTTTCTGCTGTATTCTGTTCAAGATATTTCGCAATGCCTTCTTGGATATCTCTATTAGTTTTCACAGTGTGTCTTATTATAGTTTACGGAGAGGCATTCACTTTACTCCAGAAATGAATGTATCGCCGCATAAAAAGTTAATTTTCGTCTGTTTTCGGAGTATTCTGTTCAAGATGTTTCGCATTTCATTCTTGGAAGTCTTTATTAGTTTTCAGAGTGTCTCTTATTATAGTTTACGGCGAGGCATTCACTTTTGCCAAGAAATGATTGCACCGCCGTATATATAATTTTCGTTTTTTTCGGAATGTTCTGCCGAAGATTTTTCGCAATTCTTTCTTCGATGTCTTTATTAGTTTTCAGAGTGTCTGATATTATAGTTTACGGGGAAGCATTCACTTTTGCCCAGAAATGAATGCACCGCCGCATATTAAATTTGCGTCTTTTTTCAGAGTATTCTGTCGAATATGTTTCGCAATTCTTTCTTTGATGTCTTTATACGTTTTCAGAGTGTCTGTTAAGATATTTTTCGGAGAGGCATTCACTTTTCCCCAGAAATGAATGCACCGCCACATACATAACTATGTTTTGTCTTTTTCTGCTGTATTCTGTTCAAGATATTTCGCAATGCATTCTTGGATGTTTCTATTAGTTTTCACATTGTGTCTTATTTTAGTTTACGGAGAGGTATTCACTTTACTCCAGAAATGAATGCATCGCCGCATAAAAAATTAATTTTCGTCTGTTTTCGGAGTATTCTGTTAGAAATGTTTCGCATTTCTTTCTTGGAAGTCTTTATTAGTTTTCAGAGTGTCTGTTATTATAATTTACGGCGAGGCATTCACTTTTGCCAAGAAATGATTGCACCGCCGAATATAAAATTTTCGTTTTTTTCGGAATGTTCTGCCGAAGATTTTTCGCAATTCTTTCTTCGATGTCTTTATTAGTTTTCAGAGTGTCTGTTAAGATATTTTTTGGAGAGGCATTCACTTTCTCCCCAGAAATGAATGCACCGCCGCATACATAACTATGTTTTGTATCTTTCTGGTGTATTCTGTTCAAGATATTTCGCAATGCCTTCTTAGATATCTCTATTAGTTTTCACAGTGTGTCTTATTATAGTTTACGGAGAGGCATTCACTTTACTCCAGAAATGAATGTATCGCCGCATAAAAAGTTAATTTTCGTCTGTTTTCGGAGTATTCTCTTCAAGATGTTTCGCATTTCTTTCTTGGAAGTCTTTATTAGTTTTCAGAATGTCTCTTATTATAGTTTACGGCGAGGCATTCACTTTTGCCAAGAAATGATTGCACCGCCGTATATAAAATTTTCGTTTTTTTCGGAATGTTCTGCCGAAGATTTTTCGCAATTCTTTCTTAGATGTCTTTATTAGTTTTCAGAGTGTCTGTTCTTATAGTTTACGGAGAAGCATTCATTTTCGCCCAGAAATGAATGCACCACCGCATATGTAATTTTTGTCTTTTTTGAGAGTATGCTGTCGAAGATGTTTCGCAATTCTTTCTTTGATGCATTTATGAGTTTTCAGAGATTCTCTTATTACAGTTTACGGAGAGGCATTCACTTTTTCCCAGAAATGATTGCACCGCCGCATATATAATTTATTTTCGTTTTTTTCAGTGTATTCTGTTCAAGATGTTTTTCAATACGTTTTTGGATGCCTTTATGAATCTTCAGGGATTTTCTTAATATAGTTAACGGAGAGGCATTCACTTTACTCCAGAAATGAATGCATCGCCGCATAAAAATTTAATTTTCGTCTGTTTTCGGAGTATTCTGTTCAAGATGTTTCGCATTTCTTTCTTGGATGTCTTTATACTTTTTCAGAAAGTCTTTTAAGATAGTTTACGGAGAGGCATTCACTTTTCCTCAGAAATGAATGCACCGCCGCATACATAACTATGTTTTTTTCTGGCGTATTCTGTTCAAGATATTTCGCAATGCCCTCTTGGATGTCTCTATTAGTTTTCACAGTGTGTCTTATTTTAGTTTACGGAGAGGCATTCACTTTACTCTAGAAATGAATGTATCGCTGGATAAAAAGTTAATTTTCGTCTGTTTTCGGAGTATTCTGTTCAAGATGTTTCGCATTTCTTTCTTGGAAGTCTTTATTAGTTTTCAGAGTGTCTCTTATTATAGTTTACGGCGAGGCATTCACTTTTGCCAAGAAATGATTGCACCGCCGTATATATAATTTTCGTTTTTTTCGGAATGTTCTGCCGAAGATTTTTCGCAATTCTTTCTTCGATGTCTTTATTAGTTTTCAGAGTGTCTGATATTATAGTTTACGGGGAAGCATTCACTTTCGTCCAGAAATGAATGCACCGCCGCATATTAAATTTGCGTCTTTTTTCAGAGTATTCTGTCGAATATGTTTCGCAATTCTTTCTTTGATGTCTTTATACGTTTTCAGAGTGTCTGTTAAGATATTTTTCGGAGAGGCATTCACTTTTCCCCAGAAATGAATGCACCGCCACATACATAACTATGTTTTGTCTTTTTCTGCTGTATTCTGTTCAAGATATTTCGCAATGCCTTCTTGGATATCTCTATTAGTTTTCACAGTGTGTTTTATTATAGTTTACGGAGAGGCATTCACTTTACACCAGAAATGAATGCATCGCCGCATAAAAAATTAATTTTCGTCTGTTTTCGGAGTATTCTGTTCAAGATGTTTCGCATTTCTTTCTTGGAAGTCTTTATTAGTTTTCAGAGTGTCTCTTATTATAGTTCACGTAGAGGCATTCACTTTTGCCAAGAAATGAATGCATCGCCGTATATATAATTTTCCTTTTTTTCGGAATGTTCTGCCGAAGATTTTTCGAAATTCTTTCTTCGATGTCTTTAATAGTTTTTAGAGTGTCTGTTATTATATTTACGGAGAGGCATTCACTTTTTCCCTGAAATGAATGCACTGCCGCATATTAAATTTGTGTCTTTTTTCAGAGTATTCTGTTGAAGATGTTTCGCAATTCTTTCTTTGATGTCTTTATACGTTTTCAGAGTGTCTGTTAAGATAGTTTACGGAGGGGCATTCACTGTTTCCCAGAAATGAATGCATCGCCGCATATATAAATTATTTTCGTTATTTTCAGTGTATTCTGTTCAAGATGTTTTTCAATACGTTTTTGGATGCCTTTATGACTCTTCAGGGATTTTCTTAATATAGTTAACGGAGAGGCATTCACTTTTTCCCAGAAATGAATGCACCGCCGCATATATAAATTATTTCCGTTATTTTCAGTGTATTCTGTTCAAGATATTTTTCAATACGTTTTTGGATGCCTTTATGACTCTTCAGGGATTTTCTTAATATAGTTAACGGAGAGGCATTCACTTTTCTCCAGAAATGAATGCATCGCCACATAAATAATTTTCGTCTGTTTTCTGAGTATTCTGTTCAAGATGTGTCGCAATTCTTTCTTGGATGTCTTTATACGTTTTCAGAGTGTCTGTTAAGATAGTTTACGGAGAGGCATTCACTTTTCTTCAGAAATGAATGCACCGCCGCACACATAACTTTTTTTTGTCTTTTTCTGGTGTATTCTGTTCAAGATATTTCGCAATGCATTCTTGGATGTCTCTATTAGTTTTCACATTGTGTCTTATTTTAGTTTACGGAGAGGTATTCACTTTACTCCAGAAATGAATGCATCGCCGCATAAAAATTTAATTTTCGTCTGTTTTCGGAGTATTCTGTTCAAGATGTTTCGCATTTCTTTCTTGGATGTCTTTATACGTTTTCAGAAAGTGTTTTAAGATAGTTTACGGAGAGGCATTCACTTTTCCTCAGAAATGAATGCACCGCCGCATACATAACTATGTTTTTTTCTGGCGTATTCTGTTCAAGATATTTCGCAATGCCCTCTTGGATGTCTCTATTAGTTTTCACAGTGTGTCTTATTTTAGTTTACGGAGAGGCATTCACTTTACTCTAGAAATGAATGTATCGCTGCATAAAAAGTTAATTTTCGTCTGTTTTCGGAGTATTCTGTTCAAGATGTTTCGCATTTTTTTCTTGGAAGTCTTTATTAGTTTTCAGAGTCTCTTATTATAGTTTACGGCGAGGCATTCACTTTTGCCAAGAAATGATTGCACCGCCGTATATATAATTTTCGTTTTTTTCGGAATGTTCTGCCGAAGATTTTTCGTAATTCTTTCTTCGATGTCTTTATTAGTTTTCAGAGTGTCTGTTATTATAGTTTACGGAGAAGCATTCACTTTCGCGCAGAAATGAATGCACCGCCGAATATATAATTTTCGTCTTTTTTCGGAATATTGTGTCGAAGATGTTTCGCAATTCTTTCTTGGGTGTCTTTATACGTTTTCAGAGTGTCTGTCATTATAGTTTACGGAGAAGCATTCACTTTCGCCCAGAAATGAATGCATCGCCGCATATTAAATTTTTTTTTTTTTTCAGAGTATTCTGTCGAATATGTTTCGCAATTTTTTCTTTGATGTCTTTATACGTTTTCAGAGTGTCTGTTAAGATATTTTTCGGAGAGGCATTCACTTTTCCCCAGAAATGAATGCACCGCCACATACATAACTATGTTTTGTCTTTTTCTGCTGTATTCTGTTCAAGATATTTCGCAATGCCTTCTTCGATATCTCTATTAGTTTTAACAGTGTGTCTTGTTATAGTTTACGGAGAGGCATTCACTTTACTCCAGAAATGAATGCATCGCCGCATAAAAAATTAATTTTCGTCTGTTTTCGGAGTATTCTGTTCAAGATGTTTCGCATTTCTTTCTTGGAAGTCTTTATTAGTTTTCAGAGTGTCTCTTATTATAGTTCACGGAGAGGCATTCACTTTTGCGAAGAAATGAATGCATCGCAGTATATATAATTTTCCTTTTTTTCGGAATGTTCTGCGGAAGATTTTTCGCAGTTCTTTCTTCGATGTCTTTAATAGTTTTTAGAGTGTCTGTTATTATATTTACGGAGAGGCATTCACTTTTTCCCTGAAAAGAATGCGCCGCCGCATGTTAAATTTGTGTCTTTTTTCAGAGTATTCTGTTGAAGATGTTTCGCAATTCTTTCTTTGATGTCTTTATACGTTTTCAGAGTGTCTGTTAAGATAGTTTACGGAGAGGCATTCACTATTTTCCAGAAATGAATGCACCGCCGCATATATAATTTTTGATTTTTTGAGAGTATTCTGTTGAAGATGTTTCGCAATTCTTTCTTGGATGCATTTATGAGTTTTCAGAGATTCTCTTATTACAGTTTACGGAGAGGCATTCACTTTTTCCCAGAAATGAATACACCGCCGCATATATAATTTATTTTCGTTTTTTTTCAGTGTATTCTGTACAAGATGTTTTTCAATACGTTTTTGAATGCCTTTATGACTCTTCAGGGATTTTCTTAATATAGTTAACAGAGAGGCATTCACTTTTCACCAGAAATGAATGCACCGCCGCATACATAATTATTTTTTGTCTTTTTTCTGGTGTATTCTGTACAAGATATTTCGCAAACCTTTCTTGGATGCCTTTATGAGATTTCAGAGAAACTCTTATTATAGTTTACGGAGAGGCATTCACTTTTGCCCAGAAATGAATGCACCGCCGCATTTATAATTGTCGTCTTTTTTCAGAGAATTCTGTCGAAGATATTTCGCAATTCTTTCTTGGATGCATTTATGAGTTTTCAGAGATTTTCTTATTACGGCTTATGGAGAGGCATTCACTTTTCTCCAGAAATGAATGCATCGCCACATAAATAATTTTCGTCTGTTTTCTGAGTATTCTGTTCAAGATATGTCGCAATTCTTTCTTGGATGTCTTTATACGTTTTCAGAGTGTCTGTTAAGATAATTTACGGAGAGGCATTCACTTTTCTCCAGAAATGAATGCACCGCCGCATACATAACTATTTTTTGTCTTTTTCTGGTGTATTCTGTTCAAGATATTTCGCAATGCATTCTGGGATGTCTCTATTAGTTTTCACATTGTGTCTTATTTTAGTTTACGGAGAGGCATTCACTTTACTCCAGAATTGAATGTATCGCCGCATAAAAAGTTAATTTTCGTCTGTTTTCGGAGTATTCTGTTCAAGATGTTTCGCATTTCTTTCTTGGAAGTCTTTATGACTTTTCAGAGATTCTCTTATTACAGTTTAAGAAAAGGTATTCACTTTACTCCTGAATTGAATGCACCGCCGCATACATAATTATTTTTGTCTTTTTCTGGCGTATTCTGTCAAAGATGTTTCGCAATTCTTTCTTTGATGTCTTTATACGTTTTCAGAGTGTCTGTTAAGATAGTTTACGGAGAGGCATTCACTTTTTCCCAGAAATGAATGCACCGCCGCATATATAATTTTTGTCTTTTTTGAGAGTATTCTGTTGAAGATGTTTCGCAATTCTTTCTTGGATGCATTTATGAGTTTTCAGAGATTCTCTTATTACAGTTTACGGAGAGGCATTCACTCTTTCCCAGAAATGAATGCACCGCCGCATATATAATTTATTTTCGTTTTTTTTCAGTGTATTCTGTTCAAGATGTTTTTCAATACGTTTTTGGATGCCTTTATGACTCTTCAGGGATTTTCTTAATATAGTTAACGGAGAGGCATTCACTTTTCACCAGAAATGAATGCACCGCCGCATACATAATTATTTTTTGTCTTTTTTCTGGTGTATTCTGTACAAGATATTTCGCAAACCTTTCTTGGATGCCTTTATGAGATTTCAGAGAATCTCTTATTATAGTTTACGGAGAGGCATTCACTTGCCTCCAGAAATGAATGCATCGCCACATAAATAATTTTCGTCTGTTTTCTGAGTATTCTGTTCAAGATGTGTCGCAATTCTTTCTTGGATGTCTTTATACGTTTTCAGAAAGTCTCTTAAGATAGTTTACGGAGAGGCATTCACTTTTTCCCAGAAATGAATGCACCGCCGCATACATAACTATGTTTTGTCTTTTTCTGGTGTATTCTGTTCAAGATATTTCGCAATGCCCTCTTGGATGTCTCTATTTGTTTTCACAGTGTGTCTTATTATAGTTTACAGAGAGGCATTCACTTTACTCCAGAAATGAATGTATCGCCGCATAAAAAGTTAATTTTCGTCTGTTTTCGGATTATTCTGTTCAAGATGTTTCGCATTTCTTTCTTGGAAGTCTTTATTAGTTTTCAGAGTGTCTCTTATTATAGTTTACGGAGAGGCATTCACTTTTGTCAAGAAATGATTGCACCGTCGTATATATAATTTTCGGTTTTTTTTGGAGTATTGTGTCGAAGATGTTTCGCAATTCTTTCTTGGGTGTCTTTATACGTTTTCAGAGTGTCTGTTATTATATTTTACGGAGAAGTATTCATTTTCCCCCAGAAATGAATGCACCGCCGCATATATAATTTTTGTCTTTTTTGAGAGTATGCTGTCGAAGATATTTCGCAATTCTTTCTTGGATGCATTTATGAGTATTCAGAGATTCTCTTATTACAGTTTAAGGAGAGGCATTCCCTTTACTCCAGAAATGAATGCACCGCCGCATACATAATTATTTTTGTCTTTTTCTGGTGTATTCTGTTCAAAATATTACACAATACTTTTTGGATGACTTTATGAGATTTCACAGACACTTAATATAGTTTACGGAGAGGCATTCACTTTACTCCAGAAATGAATGCATCGCCACATAAATAATTTTCGTCTTTTTTCAGAGAATTCTGTCGAAGATGTTTCGAAATTCTTTCTTTGATGTCTTTATACGTTTTCAGAAAGTCTCTTAAGATAGTTTACGGAGAGGCATTCACTTTTCTCCAGAAATGAATGCACCGCCACGTACATAACTATTTTTTGTCTTTTTCTGGTGTATTCTGTTCAAGATATTTCGCAATGCATTCTTGGATGTATCTATTAGATTTCATATTGTGTGTTATTTTAGTTTACGGAGAGGCATTCACTTTACTCCAGAAATGAATGCATCGCCGCATAAAAAATTAATTTTCGTCTGTTTTCGGAGTATTCTGTTCAAGATGTTTCGCATTTCTTTCTTGGAAGTCTTTATTAGTTTTCAGAGTGTCTGTTATTATAGTTTACGGAGAAGCGTTCACTTTCGCCCAGAAATGAATGCACCGCCGCATATACAATTTTCGTCTTTTTTCGGAATATTCTGTCGAAGATGTTTCGCAATTCTTTCTTGGAAGTCTTTATACGTTTTCAGAAAGTCTTTTAAGATAGTTTACGGAGAGGCATTCACTTTTCCCCAGAAATGAATGCACCGCCGCATACATAACTATGTTTTTTTTCTGGTGTATTCTGTTCAAGATATTTCGCAATGCCCTCTTGGATGTCTTTATTAGTTTTCACTGTGTGTCTTATTTTAGTTTACGGAGAGGCATTCACTTTACTCCAGAAATGAATGCATCGCCGCATAAAAAATTAAATTTTCGTCTGTTTTCGGAGTATTCTGTTCAAGATGTTTCGCATTTCTTTCTTGGAAGTCTTTATTAGTTTTCAGAGTGTCTCTTATTATAGTTTACGGCGAGGCATTCACTTTTGCCAAGAAATGATTGCACCGCCGTATATATAATTTTCGTTTTTTTCGGAATGTTCTGCCGAAGATTTTTCGTAATTCTTTCTTCGATGTCTTTATTAGTTTTCAGAGTGTCTGTTATTATAGTTTACGGAGAAGCATTCACTTTCGCCCAGAAATGAATGCACCGCCGAATATATAATTTTCGTCTTTTTTCGGAATATTGTGTGGAAGATGTTTCGCAATTCTTTCTTGGGTGTCTTTATACGTTTTCAGAGTATCTGTTATTATAGTTTACGGAGAAGCATTCACTTTCGCCCAGAAATGAATGCACCGCCGAATATATAATTTTCGTCTTTCTCGGAATATTGTGTCGAAGATGTTTCGCAATTTATTCTTGGGTGTCTTTATACGTTTTCAGAGTGTCTGTTATTATAGTTTACGGAGAAGCATTCACTTTCGCCCAGAAATGAATGCACCGCCGCATATATAATTTTTGTCTTTTTTGAGAGTATTCTGTCGAAGATGTTTCGCAATTCTTTCTTGGATGCATTTATGAGTTTTCAGAGATTCTCTTATTACAGTTTAAGGAGAGGCATTCACTTTACCCCAGAAATGAATGCACCGCCACATACATAATTATTTTTGTCTTTTTCTGGTGTATTCTGTTCAAAATATTACACAATACTTTCTTGGATGACTTCATGAGATTTCACAGACACTTATTATAGTTTACGGAGAGGCATTCACATTTGCCGAGAAATGAATGCACCGCCGCATATTAAATTTGCGTCTTTTTTTAGAGAATTCTGTCGAAGATGTTTCGCAATTCTTTCTTTGATGTTTTTATACGTTTTCAGAGTGTCTGTTAAGATATTTTTCGGAGAGGCATTCACTTTTCCCCAGAAATGAATGCACCGCCGCATACATAACTATGTTTTGTCTTTTTCTGGTGTATTCTGTTCAAGATATTTCGCAATGCCCTCTTGGATGTCTCTATTTGTTTTCACAGTGTGTCTTATTAAAGTTTACGGAGAGGCATTCACTTTACTCCAGAAATGAATGTATCGCCGCATAAAAAGTTAATTTTAGTCTGTTTTCGGAGTATTCTGTTCAAGATGTTTCGCATTTCTTTCTTGGAAGTCTTTATTAGTTTTCAGAGTGTCTCTTATTATAGTTTACGGAGAAGCATTCACTTTTGCCAAGAAATGAATGCATTGCCGTATATATAATTTTCGTTTTTTTCGGAATGTTCTGCCGAAGATTTTTCACAATTCTTTCTTCGACGTCTTTATTAGTTTTCAGAGTGTCTGTTATTATATTTTACGGAGAAGCATTCACTTTCACCCAGAAATGAATGCACGCCGTATATATAATTTTCGTTTTTTTGGGGAATATTCTGTCGAAGATGTTTCTCAATACTTTATTGGATGCCTTTATGACTTTTGAGGTATTTTCTTAATATAGTTAATGGAGGGGTATTCACTTTTTCCCAGAAATGAATGCACCGCTGCATACATAATTATTTTTTGTCTTTTTCTGGTGTATTCTGTGCAAGATATTTCGCAAATCTTTTTTGTATGCCTTTATGAGATTTCAGAGAATCTCTTATTATAGTTTACGGAGAGGCATTCACTTTTGTCAAGAAATGATTGCACCGTCGTATATATAATTTTCGTTTTTTTTTGGAGTATTGTGTCGAAGATGTTTCCCAATTCTTTCTTGGGTGTCTTTATACGTTTTCAGAGTGTCTGTTATTATATTTTACGGAGAAGCATTCATTTTCGCCCAGAAATGAATGCACCGCCCCATATATAATTTTTGTCTTTTTTGAGAGTATGCTGTCGAAGATGTTTCGCAATTCTTTCTTGGATGCATTTATGAGTATTCAGAGATTCTCTTATTACAGTTTAAGGAGAGGCATTCCCTTTACTCCAGAAATGAATGCACCGCCGCATACATAATTATTTTTGTCTTTTTCTGGTGTATTCTGTTCAAAATATTACACAATACTTTTTTGGATGACTTTATGAGATTTCACAGACACTTATTATATTTTACGGAGAGGCATTCACTTTTGCCGAGAAATGAATGCACCGTCGCATATTAAATTTGCGTCTTTTTTCAGAGAATTCTGTCGAAGATGTTTCGAAATTCTTTCTTTGATGTTTTTATACGTTTTCAGAGTGTCTGTTAAGATATTTTTCGGAGAGGCATTCACTTTTCCCCAGAAATGAATGCACCGCCGCATACATAACTATGTTTTGTCTTTTTCTGGTGTATTCTGTTCAAGATATTTCGCAATGCCTTCTTGGATATCTCTGTTAGTTTTCACAGTGTGTCTTATTATAGTTTACGGAGAGGCATTCACTTTACTCCAGAAATGAATGCATCGCCACATAAATAATTTTCGTCTTTTTTCAGAGAATTCTGTCGAAGATGTTTCGAAATTCTTTCTTTGATGTCTTTATACGTTTTCAGAAAGTCTCTTAAGATAGTTTACGGAGAGGCATTCACTTTTCTCCAGAAATGAATGCACCGCCACGTACATAACTATTTTTTGTCTTTTTCTGGTGTATTCTGTTCAAGATATTTCGCAATGCATTCTTGGATGTATCTATTAGATTTCACATTGTGTGTTATTTTAGTTTACGGAGAGGCATTCACTTTACTCCAGAAATGAATGCATCGCCGCATAAAAAATTAATTTTCGTCTGTTTTCGGAGTATTCTGTTCAAGATGTTTCGCATTTCTTTCTTGGAAGTCATTATTAGTTTTCAGAGTGTCTCTTATTATAGTTTACGTCGAGGCATTCACTTTTGCCATGAAATGATTGCACCACCGTATATATAATTTTCGTTTTTTCTCGGAATGTTCTGCCGAAGATTTTTCGCAATTCTTTCTTCGATGTCTTTATTAGTTTTCAGAGTGTCTGTTATTATAATTTACGGAGAAGCATTCACTTTCGCCCAGAAATGAATGCACCGCCGCATACATAATTATTTTTGTCTTTTTCTGGCGTATTCTGTTCAAAATATTACACAATACTTTTTTGGATGACTTTATGAGATTTCACAGACACTTATTATAGTTTACGGAGAGGCATTCACTTTTGCCGAGAAATGAATGCACCGCCGCATATTAAATTTGCGTCTTTTTTCAGAGAATTCTGTCGAAGATGTTTCCCAATTCTTTCTTCGATGTCTTTATTAGTTTTCAGAGTGTCTGTTATTATAGTTTACGGAGAAGCGTTCACTTTCGCCCAGAAATGAATGCACCGCCGCATATACAATTTTCGTCTTTTTTCGGAATATTCTGTCGAAGATGTTTCGCAATTCTTTCTTGGAAGTCTTTATACGTTTTCAGAAAGTCTTTTAAGATAGTTTACGGAGAGGCATTCACTTTTCCCCAGAAATGAATGCACCGCCGCATACATAACTATGTTTTTTTTCTGGTGTATTCTGTTCAAGATATTTCGCAATGCCCTCTTGGATGTCTCTATTAGTTTTCACAGTGTGTCTTATTTTAGTTTACGGAGAGGCATTCACTTTACTCCAGAAATGAATGCATCGCCGCATAAAAAATTAATTTTCGTCTGTTTTCGGAGTATTCTGTTCAAGATGTTTCGCATTTCTTTCTTGGAAGTCTTTATTAGTTTTCAGAGATTTTCTTATTACAGCTTACGGAGAGGCATTCACTTTTTCCAAGAAATGAATGCATCGCCGTATATATAATTTTTGTTTTTTTCGGAATGTTCTGCCGAAGATTTTTCGCAATTCTTTCTTCGATGTCTTTATTAGTTTTCAGAGTGTCTGTTATTATAGTTTACGGAGAAGCGTTCACTTTCGCCCAGAAATGAATGCACCGCCGCATATACAATTTTCGTCTTTTTTCGGAATATTCTGTCGAAGATGTTTCGCAATTCTTTCTTTGATGCATTTATGAGTTTTCAGAGATTCTCTTATTACAGTTTACGGAGAGGCATTCACTTTTTCCCAGAAATGATTGCACCGCCGCATATATAATTTATTTTCGTTTTTTTCAGTGTATTCTGTTCAAGATATTTTTCAATACGTTTTTGGATGCCTTTATGAATCTTCAGGGATTTTCTTAATATAGTTAACGGAGAGGCATTCACTTTTCCCCAGAAATGAATGCACCGTCGCATACATACTTATTTTTTGTCTTTTTTCTGGTGTATTCTGTACAAGATATTTCGCAAACCTTTCTTGGATGCCTTTATGAGATTTCAGAGAAACTCTTATTATAGTTTACGGAGAGGCATTCACTTTTGCCCAGAAATGAATGCACCACCGCATTCATAATTGTCGTCTTTTTTCAGAGTATTCTGTCGAAGATATTTCACAATTCTTTCTTGGATGCATTTATGAGTTTTCAGAGATTTTCTTATTACGGCTTATGGAGAGGTATTCACTTTTCTCCAGAAATGAATCCATCGCCACATAAATAATTTTCGTCTGTTTTCTGAGTATTCTGTTCAAGATGTGTCGCAATTCTTTCTTGGATGTCTTTATACGTTTTCAGAGTGTCTGTTAAGATAATTTACGGAGAGGCCTTCACTTTTCTCCAGAAATGAGTGCACCGCCGCATACATAACTATTTTTTGTCTTTTTCTGGTGTATTCTGTTCAAGATATTTCGCAATGCATTCTGGGATGTCTCTATTAGTTTTCACATTGTGTCTTATTTTAGTTTACGGAGAGGTATTCACTTAACTCCAGAAATGAATTCATCGCCGCATGAAAAATTAATTTTCGTCTGTTTTCGGAGTATTCTGTTAGAGATGTTTCGCATTTCTTTCTTGGAAGTCTTTATTAGTTTTCAGAGTGTCTGTTATTATAGTTTACGGAGAAGCGTTCACTTTCGCCCAGAAATGAATGCACCGCAGCATATACAATTTTCGTCTTTTTTCGGAATATTCTGTCGAAGATGTTTCGCAATTCTTTCTTGGATGCATTTATGAGTTTTCAGAGATTTTCTTATTACGGCTTATGGAGAGGCATTCACTTTCCTCCAGAAATGAATGCATCGCCACATAAATAATTTTCGTCTGTTTTCTGAGTATTCTGTTCAAGATGTGTCGCAATTCTTTCTTGGATGTCTTTATACGTTTTCAGAGTGTCTCTTAAGATAGTTTACGGAGAGGCATTCACTTTTTCCCAGAAATGAATGCACCGCCGCATACATAACTATGTTTTGTCTTTTTCTGGTGTATTCTGTTCAAGATATTTCGCAATGCCCTCTTGGATGTCTCTATTTGTTTTCAAAGTGTGTCTTATTATAGTTTACAGAGAGGCATTCACTTTACTCCAGAAATGAATGTATCGCCGCATAAAAAGTTAATTTTCGTCTGTTTTCGGAGTATTCTGTTCAAGATGTTTCGCATTTCTTTCTTGGAAGTCTTTATTAGTTTTCAGAGTGTCTCTTATTATAGTTTACGGAAAGGCATTCACTTTTGCCAAGAAATGATTGCACCGTCGTATATATAATTTTCGTTTTTTTTTTTGGAGTATTGTGTCGAAGATGTTTCGCAATTCTTTCTTGGGTGTCTTTATACGTTTTCAGAGTGTCTGTTATTATATTTTACGGAGAAGCATTCATTTTCGCCCAGAAATGAATGCACCGCCGCATATATAATTTTTGTCTGTTTTCTGAGTATTCTGTTCAAGATGTGTCGCAATTCTTTCTTGGATGTCTTTATACGTTTTCAGAAAGTCTCTTAAGATAGTTTACGGAGAGGCATTCACTTTTCCCCAGAAATGAATGCACCGCCGCATACATAACTATGTTTTGTCTTTTTCTGGTGTATTCTGTTCAAGATATTTCGCAATGCCTTCTTGGATATCTCTGTTAATTTTCACAGTGTGTCTTATTATAGTTTACGGAGAGGCATTCACTTTATTCCAGAAATGAATGCATCGCCGCATAACAAATTAATTTTCGTCTGTTTTCGGAGTATTCTCTTCAAGATGTTTCGCATTTCTTTGTTGGAAGTCTTTATTAGTTTTCAGTGTCTCTTATTATAGTTTACGGAGAGGCATTCACTTTTGCCAAGAAATGAATGCATCGCCGTATATATAATTTTCGTTTTTTTCGGAATGTTCTGCCGAAGATTTTTCGCAATTCTTTATTCGATGTCTTTATTAGTTTTCAGAGATTATCTTCAGATATATTCAGATATATTTCGCAAATCTTTTTTGTATGCCTTTATGAGATTTCAGAGAATCTCTTATTATAGTTTACGGAGAGGCATTCACTTTTGTCAAGAAATGATTGCACCGTCGTATATATAATTTTCGTTTTTTTTTGGAGTATTGTGTCGAAGATGTTTCGCAATTCTTTCTTGGGTGTCTTTATACGTTTTCAGAGTGTCTGTTATTATAGTTTACGGGGAAGCATTCACTTTCGCCCAGAAATGAATGCACCGCCGCATATATAATTTTTGTCTTTTTTGAGAGTATTCTGTCGAGGATGTTTCGCAATTCTTTCTTGGATGCATTTATGAGTTTTCAGAGATTATCTTATTACAGTTTAAGGAGAGGCATTCACTTTACTCCAGAAATGAATGCACCGCCGCATACATAATTTTATTTGTCTTTTTCCGGTGTATTCTGTTCAAAATATAACACAATACTTTCTTGGATGACTTTATGAGATTTCACAGACACGTATAGTTTACGGAGAGGCATTCACTTTTGCCGAAAAATGAATGCACCGCCGCATACATAATTATTTTTTGTCTTTTATCTGATGTATTCTGTACAAGATATTTCGTAAATCGTTCTTGGATGCCTTTATGAGATTTCAGAGAAACTCTTATTATAGTTTACGGAGAGGCATTCACTTTTGCCCAGAAATGAAGGCACCACCGCATTTATAATTATCGTCTTTTTTCAGAGTATTCTGTCGAAGATATTTCGCAATTCTTTCTTGGATGCATTTATGAGTTTTCAGAGATTTTCTTATTACGGCTTATGGAGAGGCATTCACTTTTCTCCAGAAATGAATGCATCGCCACATAAAAAATGTTCGTCTGTTTTCTGAGTATTCCGTTTAAGATGTGTCGCAATTCTTTCTTGGATGTCTTTATACGTTTTCAGAAAGTCTCTTAAGATAGTTTACGGAGACGCATTCACTTTTCCCCAGAAATGAATGCACCGCCGTATATATAATTTTCGTTTTTTTTCGGAATGTTCTGCCGAAGATTTTTCGCATTTCTTTCTTGGAAGTTTTTATTAGTTTTCAGAGTGTCTCTTATTATAGTTTACGGAGAGGCATTCACTTTTGCCGAGAAATGAATGCACCGCCGCATATTAAATTTGCGTCTTTTTTCAGAGTATTCTGTCGAAGATGTTTCGCAATTCTTTCTTTGATGTCTTTATACGTTTTCAGAGTGTCTGTTAATATATTTTTCGGAGAGGCATTCACTTTCTCTTCAGAAATGAATGCACCGCCGCATACATAACTATGTTTTGTCTTTTTCTGGTGTATTCTGTTCAAGATATTTCGCAATGCCTTCTTGGATATCTCTATTAGTTTTCACAGTGTGTCTTATTATAGTTTACGGAGAGGCATTCACTTTACTCCAGAAATGAATGTATCGCCGCATAAAAAGTTAATTTTCGTCTGTTTTCGGAGTATTCTGTTCGAGATGTTTCGCATTTCTTTCTTGGAAGTCTTTATTAGTTTTCAGAGTGCCTCTTATTATAGTTTACGGCGAGGCATTTACTTTTGCCAAGAAACGATTGCACCGCCGTATATATAATTTTCGTTTTTTTCGGAATGTTCTGCCGAAGATTTTTCGCAATTCTTTCTTCGATGTCTTTATTAGTTTTCAGAGTGTCTGATATTATAGTTTACGGAGAAGCATTCACTTTCGCCCAGAAATGAATGCACCGCCCAATATATAATTTTCGTCTTTTTTCGGAGTATTGTGTCGAAGATGTTTCGCAATTCTTTCTTGGGTGTCTTTATACGTTTGCAGAGTGTCTGTTATTATAGTTTACGGGGAAACATTCACTTTCGCCCAGAAATGAATGCACCGCCGCATATTAAATTTGCGTCTTTTTTCAGAGTATTCTGACGAATATGTTTCGCAATTCTTTCTTTGATGTCTTTATACGTTTTCAGAGTGTCTGTTAAGGTATTTTTCGGAGAGGCATTCACTTTCTCCCCAGAAATGAATGCACCGCCGCATACATAACTATGTTTTGTCTTTTTCTGGTGTATTCTGTTTAAAATATTTCGCAATGCCTTTTTGGATATCTCTATTAGTTTTCACAGTGTGTCTTATTATAGTTTACGGAGAGGCATTCACTTTACTCCAGAAATGAATGCATCGCCGCATAAAAAATTAATTTTCGTCTGTTTTCGGAGAATTCTGTTCAAGATGTTTCGCATTTCTTTCTTGGAAGTCTTTATTAGTTTTCAGAGTGTCTCTAATTATAGTTTACGGAGAGGCATTCACTTTTGCCAAGAAATGAATGCATCGCCGTATATATAATTTTCGTTTTTTTCGGAATGTTCTGCTGAAGATTTTCGCAATTTTTTCTTCGATGTCTTTAATAGTTTTTAGAGTGTCTGATATTATAGTTTACGGAGAAGCATTCACTTTCGCCCAGAAATGAATGCACCGCCGAATATATAATTTTCGTCTTTTTTCGGAGTATTGTGTCGAAGATGTTTCGCAATTCTTTCTTGGGTGTCTTTATACGTTTTCAGAGTGTCTGTTATTATAGTTTACGGGGAAGCATTCACTTTCGCCCAGAAATGAATGCACCGCCGCATATATAATTTTTGTCTTTTTTGAGAGTATTCTGTCGAGGATGTTTCGCAATTCTTTCTTGGATGCATTTATGAGTTTTCAGAGATTATCTTATTACAGTTTAAGGAGAGGCATTCACATTACTCCAGAAATGAATGCACCGCCGCATACATAATTATATTTGTCTTTTTCCGGTGTATTCTGTTCAAAATATAACACAATACTTTCTTGGATGACTTTATGAGATTTCACAGACACGTATAGTTTACGGAGAGGCATTCACTTTTGCCGAAAAATGAATGCACCGCCGCATACATAATTATTTTTTGTCTTTTATCTGATGTATTCTGTACAAGATATTTCGTAAATCGTTCTTGGATGCCTTTATGAGATTTCAGAGAAACTCTTATTATAGTTTACGGAGAGGCATTCACTTTTGCCCAGAAATGAAGGCACCACCGCATTTATAATTATCGTCTTTTTTCAGAGTATTCTGTCGAAGATATTTCGCTATTCTTTCTTGGATGCATTTATGAGTTTTCAGAGATTTTCTTATTACGGCTTATGGAGAGGCATTCACTTTTCTCCAGAAATGAATGCATCGCCACATAAAAAATGTTCGTCTGTTTTCTGAGTATTCCGTTTAAGATGTGTCGCAATTCTTTCTTGGATGTCTTTATACGTTTTCAGAAAGTCTCTTAAGATAGTTTACGGAGACGCATTCACTTTTCCCCAGAAATGAATGCACCGCCGTATATATAATTTTCGTTTTTTTTCGGAATGTTCTGCCGAAGATTTTTCGCATTTCTTTCTTGGAAGTTTTT
This sequence comes from Maratus michaelseni, assembly GCA_963931845.1. NCBI lineage: Eukaryota > Metazoa > Arthropoda > Arachnida > Araneae > Salticidae > Maratus > Maratus michaelseni. The sequence goes on along the minus strand of OZ007600.1, from coordinate 259,082,615 downwards.
ATTAGTTTTCAGAGTGTCTCTTATTATAGTTTACGGAGAGGCATTCACTTTTGCCGAGAAATGAATGCACCGCCGCATATTAAATTTGCGTCTTTTTTCAGAGTATTCTGTCGAAGATGTTTCGCAATTCTTTCTTTGATGTCTTTATACGTTTTCAGAGTGTCTGTTAATATATTTTTCGGAGAGGCATTCACTTTCTCCCCAGAAATGAATGCACCGCCGCATACATAACTATGTTTTGTCTTTTTCTGGTGTATTCTGTTCAAGATATTTCGCAATGCCTTCTTGGATATCTCTGTTAGTTTTCACAGTGTGTCTTATTATAGTTTACGGAGAGGCATTCACTTTACTCCAGAAATGAATGTATCGCCGCATAAAAAGTTAATTTTCGTCTGTTTTCGGAGTATTCTGTTCAAGATGTTTCGCATTTCTTTCTTGGAAGTCTTTATTAGTTTTCAGAGTGCCTCTTATTATAGTTTACGGCGAGGCATTTACTTTTGCCAAGAAACGATTGCACCGCCGTATATATAATTTTCGTTTTTTTCGGAATGTTCTGCCGAAGATTTTTCGCAATTCTTTCTTCTATGTCTTTATTAGTTTTCAGAGTGTCTGATATTATAGTTTACGGAGAAGCATTCACTTTCGCCCAGAAATGAATGCACCGCCCAATATATAATTTTCGTCTTTTTTCGGAGTATTGTGTCGAAGATGTTTCGCAATTCTTTCTTGGGTGTCTTTATACGTTTTCAGAGTGTCTGTTATTATAGTTTACGGGGAAACATTCACTTTCGCCCAGAAATGAATGCACCGCCGCATATTAAATTTGCGTCTTTTTTCAGAGTATTCTGTCGAATATGTTTCGCAATTCTTTCTTTGATGTCTTTATACGTTTTCAGAGTGTCTGTTAAGGTATTTTTCGGAGAGGCATTCACTTTCTCCCCAGAAATGAATGCACCGCCGCATACATAACTATGTTTTGTCTTTTTCTGGTGTATTCTGTTCAAAATATTTCGCAATGCCTTTTTGGATATCTCTATTAGTTTTCACAGTGTGTCTTATTATAGTTTACGGAGAGGCATTCACTTTACTCCAGAAATGAATGCATCGCCGCATAAAAAATTAATTTTCGTCTGTTTTCGGAGAATTCTGTTCAAGATGTTTCGCATTTCTTTCTTGGAAGTCTTTATTAGTTTTCAGAGTGTCTCTAATTATAGTTTACGGAGAGGCATTCACTTTTGCCAAGAAATGAATGCATCGCCGTATATATAATTTTCGTTTTTTTCGGAATGTTCTGCCGAAGAATTTCGCAATTTTTTCTTCGATGTATTTAATAGTTTTTAGAGTGTCTGATATTATAGTTTACGGAGAAGCATTCACTTTCGCCCAGAAATGAATGCACCGCCGAATATATAATTTTCGTCTTTTTTCGGAGTATTGTGTCGAAGATGTTTCGCAATTCTTTCTTGGGTGTCTTTATACGTTTTCAGAGTGTCTGTTATTATAGTTTACGGGGAAGCATTCACTTTCGCCCAGAAATGAATGCACCGCCGCATATATAATTTTTGTCTTTTTTGAGAGTATTCTGTCGAGGATGTTTCGCAATTCTTTCTTGGATGCATTTATGAGTTTTCAGAGATTATCTTATTACAGTTTAAGGAGAGACATTCACTTTACTCCAGAAATGAATGCACCGCCGCATACATAATTATATTTGTCTTTTTCCGGTGTATTCTGTTCAAAATATAACACAATACTTTCTTGGATGACTTTATGAGATTTCACAGACACGTATAGTTTACGGAGAGGCATTCACTTTTGCCGAAAAATGAATGCACCGCCGCATACATAATTATTTTTTGTCTTTTATCTGATGTATTCTGTACAAGATATTTCGCAAATCGTTCTTGGATGCCTTTATGAGATTTCAGAGAAACTCTTATTATAGTTTACGGAGAGGCATTCACTTTTGCCCAGAAATGAAGGCACCACCGCATTTATAATTATCGTCTTTTTTCAGAGTATTCTGTCGAAGATATTTCGCAATTCTTTCTTGGATGCATTTATGAGTTTTCAGAGATTTTCTTATTACGGCTTATGGAGAGGCATTCACTTTTCTCCAGAAATGAAAGCATCGCCACATAAGAAATGTTCGTCTGTTTTCTGAGTATTCCGTTCAAGATGTGTCGCAATTCTTTCTTGGATTTCTTTATACGTTTTCAGAAAGTCTCTTAATATAGTTTACGGAGACGCATTCACTTTTCCCCAGAAATGAATGCACCGCCGTATATATAATTTTCGTTTTTTTTCCGAATGTTCTGCCGAAGATTTTTCGCATTTCTTTCTTGGAAGTTTTTATTAGTTTTCAGAGTGTCTCTTATTATAGTTTACGGAGAGGCATTCACTTTTGCCGAGAAATGAATGCACCGCCGCATATTAAATTTGCGTCTTTTTTCAGAGTATTCTGTCGAAGATGTTTCGCAATTCTTTCTTTGATGTCTTTATACGTTTTCAGAGTGTCTGTTAATATATTTTTCGGAGAGGCATTCACTTTCTCCCCAGAAATGAATGCACCGCCGCATACATAACTATGTTTTGTCTTTTTCTGGTGTATTCTGTTCAAGATATTTCGCAATGCCTTCTTGGATATCTCTATTAGTTTTCACAGTATGTCTTATTATAGTTTACGGAGAGGCATTCACTTTACTCCAGAAATGAATGTATCGCCGCATAAAAAGTTAATTTTCGTCTGTTTTCGGAGTATTCTGTTCAAGATGTTTCGCATTTCTTTCTTGGAAGTCTTTATTAGTTTTCAGAGTGCCTCTTATTATAGTTTACGGCGAGGCATTTACTTTTGCCAAGAAACGATTGCACCGCCGTATATATAATTTTCGTTTTTTTCGGAATGTTCTGCCGAAGATTTTTCGCAATTCTTTCTTCGATGTCTTTATTAGTTTTCAGAGTGTCTGATATTATAGTTTACGGAGAAGCATTCACTTTCGCCCAGAAATGAATGCACCGCCCAATATATAATTTTCGTCTTTTTTCGGAGTATTGTGTCGAAGATGTCTCGCAATTCTTTCTTGGGTATCTTTATACGTTTTCAGAGTGTCTGTTATTATAGTTTACGGGGAAACATTCACTTTCTCCCAGAAATGAATGCACCGCCGCATATTAAATTTGCGTCTTTTTTCAGAGTATTCTGTCGAATATGTTTCGCAATTCTTTCTTTGATGTCTTTATACGTTTTCAGAGTGTCTGTTAAGATATTTTTCGGAGAGGCATTCACTTTCTCCCCAGAAATGAATGCACCGCCGCATACATAACTATGTTTTGTCTTTTTCTGGTGTATTCTGTTCAAAATATTTCGCAATGCCTTCTTGGATATCTCTATTAGTTTTCACAGTGTGTCTTATTATAGTTTACGGAGAGGCATTCACTTTACTCCAGAAATGAATGCATCGCCGCATAAAAAATTAATTTTCGTCTGTTTTCGGAGAATTCTGTTCAAGATGTTTCGCATTTCTTTCTTGGAAGTCTTTATTAGTTTTCAGAGTGTCTCTAATTATAGTTCACGGAGAGGCATTCACTTTTGCCAAGAAATGAATGCATCGCCGTATATATAATTTTCGTTTTTTTCGGAATGTTCTGCCGAAGATTTTCGCAATTTTTTCTTCGATGTCTTTAATAGTTTTTAGAGTGTCTGATATTATAGTTTACGGAGAAGCATTCACTTTCGCCCAGAAATGAATGCACCGCCGAATATATAATTTTCGTCTTTTTTCGGAGTATTGTGTCGAAGATGTTTCGCAATTCTTTCTTGGGTGTCTTTATACGTTTTCAGAGTGTCTGTTATTATAGTTTACGGGGAAGCATTCACTTTCGCCCAGAAATGAATGCACCGCCGCATATATAATTTTTGTCTTTTTTGAGAGTATTCTGTCGAGGATGTTTCGCAATTCTTTCTTGGATGCATTTATGAGTTTTCAGAGATTATCTTATTACAGTTTAAGGAGAGACATTCACTTTACTCCAGAAATGAATGCACCGCCGCATACATAATTATATTTGTCTTTTTCCGGTGTATTCTGTTCAAAATATAACACAATACTTTCTTGGATGACTTTATGAGATTTCACAGACACGTATAGTTTACGGAGAGGCATTCACTTTTGCCGAAAAATGAATGCACCGCCGCATACATAATTATTTTTTGTCTTTTATCTGATGTATTCTGTACAAGATATTTCGCAAATCGTTCTTGGATGCCTTTATGAGATTTCAGAGAAACTCTTATTATAGTTTACGGAGAGGCATTCACTTTTGCCCAGAAATGAAGGCACCACCGCATTTATAATTATCGTCTTTTTTCAGAGTATTCTGTCGAAGATATTTCGCAATTCTTTCTTGGATGCATTTATGAGTTTTCAGAGATTTTCTTATTACGGCTTATGGAGAGGCATTCACTTTTCTCCAGAAATGAATGCATCGCCACATAAAAAATGTTCGTCTGTTTTCTGAGTATTCCGTTCAAGATGTGTCGCAATTCTTTCTTGGATGTCTTTATACGTTTTCAGAAAGTCTCTTAAGATAGTTTACGGAGACGCATTCACTTTTCCCCAGAAATGAATGCACCGCCGTATATATAATTTTCGTTTTTTTTCGGAATGTTCTGCCGAAGATTTTTCGCATTTCTTTCTTGGAAGTTTTTATTAGTTTTCAGAGTGTCTCTTATTATAGTTTACGGAGAGGCATTCACTTTTGCCGAGAAATAAATGCACCGCCGCATATTAAATTTGCGTCTTTTTTCAGAGTATTCTGTCGAAGATGTTTCGCAATTCTTTCTTTGATGTCTTTATACGTTTTCAGAGTGTCTGTTAATATATTTTTCGGAGAGGCATTCACTTTCTCCCCAGAAATGAATGCACCGCCGCATACATAACTATGTTTTGTCTTTTTCTGGTGTATTCTGTTCAAGATATTTCGCAATGCCTTCTTGGATATCTCTATTAGTTTTCACAGTATGTCTTATTATAGTTTACGGAGAGGCATTCACTTTACTCCAGAAATGAATGTATCGCCGCATAAAAAGTTAATTTTCGTCTGTTTTCGGAGTATTCTGTTCAAGATGTTTCGCATTTCTTTCTTGGAAGTCTTTATTAGTTTTCAGAGTGCCTCTTATTATAGTTTACGGCGAGGCATTTACTTTTGCCAAGAAAAGATTGCACCGCCGTATATATAATTTTCGTTTTTTTCGGAATGTTCTGCCGAAGATTTTTCGCAATTCTTTCTTCGATGTCTTTATTAGTTTTCAGAGTGTCTGATATTATAGTTTACGGAGAAGCATTCACTTTCGCCCAGAAATGAATGCACCGCCCAATATATAATTTTCGTCTTTTTTCGGAGTATTGTGTCGAAGATGTTTCGCAATTCTTTCTTGGGTGTCTTTATACGTTTTCAGAGTGTCTGTTATTATAGTTTACGGGGAAACATTCACTTTCGCCCAGAAATGAATGCACCGCCGCATATTAAATTTGCGTCTTTTTTCAGAGTATTCTGTCGAATATGTTTCGCAATTCTTTCTTTGATGTCTTTATACGTTTTCAGAGTGTCTGTTAAGATATTTTTCGGAGAGGCATTCACTTTCTCCCCAGAAATGAATGCACCGCCGCATACATAACTATGTTTTGTCTTTTTCTGGTGTATTCTGTTCAAAATATTTCGCAATGCCTTCTTGGATATCTCTATTAGTTTTCACAGTGTGTCTTATTATAGTTTACGGAGAGGCATTCACTTTACTCCAGAAATGAATGCATCGCCGCATAAAAAATTAATTTTCGTCTGTTTTCGGAGAATTCTGTTCAAGATGTTTCGCATTTCTTTCTTGGAAGTCTTTATTAGTTTTCAGAGTGTCTCTTATTATAGTTTACGGAGAGGCATTCACTTTTGCCAAGAAATGAATGCATCGCCGTATATATAATTTTCGTTTTTTTCGGAATGTTCTGCCGAAGATTTTCGCAATTCTTTCTTCGATGTCTTTAATAGTTTTTAGAGTGTCTGTTATTATATTTTTCGGAGAGGCATTCACTTTTTCCCTGAAATGAATGCACCGCCGCATATATAATTTATTTTCGTTTTTTTCAGTGTTCAAGATGTTTTTCAATACGTTTTTGGATGCCTTTATGACTCTTCAGGGATTTTCTTCATATAGTTAACGGAGAGGCATTCACTTTTCCCCAGAAATGAATGCACCGCCGCATACATAATTATTTTTTGTCTTTTATCTGATGTATTCTGTACAAGATATTTCGCAAATCGTTCTTGGATGCCTTTATGAGGTTTCAGAGAAACTCTTATTATTGTTTACGGAGAGGCATTCACTTTTGCCCAGAAATGAATGCACCGCAGCATTTATAATTTTCGTCTTTTTTCAGAGTATTCTGTCGAAGATATTTCGCAATTCTTTCTTGGATGCATTTATGAGTTTTCAGAGATTTTCTTATTACGGCTTATGGAGAGGCATTCACTTTTCTCCAGAAATGAATGCATCGCCACATAAAAAATTTTCGTCTGTTTTCTGAGTATTCTGTTCAAGATGTGTCGCAATTCTTTCTCTGATGTCTTTATACGTTTTCAGAAAATCTCTTAAGATAGTTTACGGAGAGGCATTCACTTTTCTCCAGAAATGAATGCACCGCCGCATACATAACTATTTTTTGTCTTTTTCTGGTGTATTCTGTTCAAGATATTTCGCAATGCATTCTTGGATGTCTCTATTAGTTTTCACATTGTGTCTTATTTTAGTTTACTGAGAGGCATTTACTTTACTCCAGAATTGACTGCATCGCCGCATAAAAAATTAATTTGCGCCTTTTTTCAGAGTATTCTGTCGAAGATGTTTCGCAATTATATCTTTGATGTCTTTATACGTTTTCAGAGTGTCTGTTAAGATATTTTTCGGAGAGGCATTCACTTTCTCCCCAGAAATGAATGCACCGCCGCATACATAACTATGCTTTGTCTCTTTCTGGTGTATTCTGTTCAAGATATTTCGCAATGCCTTCTTGGATATCTCTATTAGTTTTCACAGTGTGTCTTATTATAGTTTACGGAGAGGCATTCACTTTACTCCAGAAATGACTGTATCGCCGCATAAAAAGTTAATTTTCGTCTGTTTTCGGAGTATTCTGTTCAAGATGTTCCGCATTTCTTTCTTGGAAGTCTTTATTAGTTTTCAGAGTGTCTCTTATTATAGTTTACGGTGAGGCATTCACTTTTGCCAAGAAATGATTGCACCGCCGTATATAAAATTTTAGTTTTTTTCGGAATGTTCTGCCGAAGATTTTTCGCAATTCTTTCTTCGATGTCTTTATTAGTTTTCAGAGTGTCTGTTCTTATAGTTTACGGAGAAGCATTTATTTTCGCCCAGAAATGAATGCACCGCCGCATATATAATTTTTGTCTTTTTTGAGAGTATGCTGTCGAAGATGTTTCGCAATTCTTTCTTGGATGCATTTATGAGTTTTCAGAGATTTTCTTATTACGGCATATGGAGAGGAATTCACTTTTCTCCAGAAATGAATGCATCGCCACATAAATAATTTTCGTCTGTTTTCTGAGTATTCTGTTCAAGATGTGTCGCAATTCTTTCTTGGATGTCTTTATACGTTTTCAGAGTGTCTGTTATTATAGTTTACGGAGAAGCATTCATTTTCGCCCAGAAATGAATGCACCGCCGCATATATAATTTATTTTTGTTTTTTTCATTGTATTCTGTTCAAGATGTTTTTCAATACGTTTTTGGATGCCTTTATGACTCTTCAGGGATTTTCTTAATATAGTTAACGGAGAGGCATTCACTTTTCCCCAGAAATGAATGCACCGCCGCATACATAATTATTTTTGTCTTTTTCTGGTGTATTCTGATCAAAATATTACACAATAATTTCTTGGATGACTTTATGAGATTTCACAGACACTTATTATAGTTTACCGAGAGGCATTCACTTTTGCCGAGAAATGAATGCACCGCCGCATATTAAATTTGCGTCTTTTTTCAGAGTATTCTGTCTAATATGTTTCGCAATTCTTTCTTTGATGTCTTTATACGTTTTCAGAGTGTCTGTTAAGATATTTTTCGGAGAGGCATTCACTTTTCCCCAGAAATGAATGCACCGCCACATACATAACTATGGTTTGTCTTTTTCTGCTGTATTCTGTTCAAGATATTTCGCAATGCCTTCTTGGATATCTCTATTAGTTTTCACAGTGTGTCTTATTATAGTTTACGGAGAGGCATTCACTTTACTCCAGAAATGAATGCATCGCCGCATAAAAAATTAATTTTCGTCTGTTTTCGGAGTATTCTGTTCAAGATGTTTCGCATTTCTTTCTTGGAAGTCTTTATTAGTTTTCAGAGTGTCTCTTATTATAGTTTACGGTGAGGCATTCACTTTTGCCAAGAAATGATTGCACCGCCGTATATAAAATTTTAGTTTTTTTCGGAATGTTCTGCCGAAGATTTTTCGCAATTCTTTCTTCGATGTCTTTATTAGTTTTCAGAGTGTCTGTTCTTATAGTTTACGGAGAATCATTTATTTTCGCCCAGAAATGAATGCACCGCCGCATTTATAATTTTCGTCTTTTTTGAGAGTATGCTGTCGAAGATGTTTCGCAATTCTTTCTTGGATGCATTTATGAGTTTTCAGAGATTTTCTTATTACGGCATATGGAGAGGAATTCACTTTTCTCCAGAAATGAATGCATCGCCACATAAATAATTTTCGTCTGTTTTCTGAGTATTCTGTTCAAGATGTGTCGCAATTCTTTCTTGGATGTCTTTATACGTTTTCAGAGTGTCTGTTATTATAGTTTACGGAGAAGCATTCATTTTCGCCCAGAAATGAATGCACCGCCGCATATATAATTTATTTTTGTTTTTTTCATTGTATTCTGTTCAAGATGTTTTTCAATACGTTTTTGGATGCCTTTATGACTCTTCAGGGATTTTCTTAATATAGTTAACGGAGAGGCATTCACTTTTCCCCAGAAATGAATGCACCGCCGCATACATAATTATTTTTGTCTTTTTCTGGTGTATTCTGATCAAAATATTACACAATAATTTCTTGGATGACTTTATGAGATTTCACAGACACTTATTATAGTTTACCGAGAGGCATTCACTTTTGCCGAGAAATGAATGCACCGCCGCATATTAAATTTGCGTCTTTTTTCAGAGTATTCTGTCTAATATGTTTCGCAATTCTTTCTTTGATGTCTTTATACGTTTTCAGAGTGTCTGTTAAGATATTTTTCGGAGAGGCATTCACTTTTCCCCAGAAATGAATGCACCGCCACATACATAACTATGGTTTGTCTTTTTCTGCTGTATTCTGTTCAAGATATTTCGCAATGCCTTCTTGGATATCTCTATTAGTTTTCACAGTGTGTCTTATTATAGTTTACGGAGAGGCATTCACTTTACTCCAGAAATGAATGCATCGCCGCATAAAAAATTAATTTTCGTCTGTTTTCGGAGTATTCTGTTCAAGATGTTTCGCATTTCTTTCTTGGAAGTCTTTATTAGTTTTCAGAGTGTCTCTTATTATAGTTTACGGTGAGGCATTCACTTTTGCCAAGAAATGATTGCACCGCCGTATATAAAATTTTAGTTTTTTTCGGAATGTTCTGCCGAAGATTTTTCGCAATTCTTTCTTCGATGTCTTTATTAGTTTTCAGAGTGTCTGTTCTTATAGTTTACGGAGAATCATTTATTTTCGCCCAGAAATGAATGCACCGCCGCATTTATAATTTTCGTCTTTTTTGAGAGTATGCTGTCGAAGATGTTTCGCAATTCTTTCTTGGATGCATTTATGAGTTTTCAGAGATTTTCTTATTACGGCATATGGAGAGGAATTCACTTTTCTCCAGAAATGAATGCATCGCCACATAAATAATTTTCGTCTGTTTTCTGAGTATTCTGTTCAAGATGTGTCGCAATTCTTTCTTGGATGTCTTTATACGTTTTCAGAGTGTCTGTTATTATAGTTTACGGAGAAGCATTCATTTTCGCCCAGAAATGAATGCACCGCCGCATATATAATTTATTTTTGTTTTTTTCATTGTATTCTGTTCAAGATGTTTTTCAATACGTTTTTGGATGCCTTTATGACTCTTCAGGGATTTTCTTAATATAGTTAACGGAGAGGCATTCACTTTTCCCCAGAAATGAATGCACCGCCGCATACATAATTATTTTTGTCTTTTTCTGGTGTATTCTGATCAAAATATTACACAATAATTTCTTGGATGACTTTATGAGATTTCACAGACACTTATTATAGTTTACCGAGAGGCATTCACTTTTGCCGAGAAATGAATGCACCGCCGCATATTAAATTTGCGTCTTTTTTCAGAGTATTCTGTCTAATATGTTTCGCAATTCTTTCTTTGATGTCTTTATACGTTTTCAGAGTGTCTGTTAAGATATTTTTCGGAGAGGCATTCACTTTTCCCCAGAAATGAATGCACCGCCACATACATAACTATGGTTTGTCTTTTTCTGCTGTATTCTGTTCAAGATATTTCGCAATGCCTTCTTGGATATCTCTATTAGTTTTCACAGTGTGTCTTATTATAGTTTACGGAGAGGCATTCACTTTACTCCAGAAATGAATGCATCGCCGCATAAAAAATTAATTTTCGTCTGTTTTCGGAGTATTCTGTTCAAGATGTTTCGCATTTCTTTCTTGGAAGTCTTTATTAGTTTTCAGAGTGTCTCTTATTATAGTTTACGGTGAGGCATTCACTTTTGCCAAGAAATGATTGCACCGCCGTATATAAAATTTTAGTTTTTTTCGGAATGTTCTGCCGAAGATTTTTCGCAATTCTTTCTTCGATGTCTTTATTAGTTTTCAGAGTGTCTGTTCTTATAGTTTACGGAGAATCATTTATTTTCGCCCAGAAATGAATGCACCGCCGCATTTATAATTTTCGTCTTTTTTGAGAGTATGCTGTCGAAGATGTTTCGCAATTCTTTCTTGGATGCATTTATGAGTTTTCAGAGATTTTCTTATTACGGCATATGGAGAGGAATTCACTTTTCTCCAGAAATGAATGCATCGCCACATAAATAATTTTCGTCTGTTTTCTGAGTATTCTGTTCAAGATGTGTCGCAATTCTTTCTTGGATGTCTTTATACGTTTTCAGAGTGTCTGTTATTATAGTTTACGGAGAAGCATTCATTTTCGCCCAGAAATGAATGCACCGCCGCATATATAATTTATTTTTGTTTTTTTCATTATATTCTGTTCAAGATGTTTTTCAATACGTTTTTGGATGCCTTTATGACTCTTCAGGGATTTTCTTAATATAGTTAACGGAGAGGCATTCACTTTTCCCCAGAAATGAATGCACCGCCGCATACATAATTATTTTTGTCTTTTTCTGGTGTATTCTGTTCAAAATATTACACAATAATTTCTTGGATGACTTTATGAGATTTCACAGACACTTATTATAGTTTACCGAGAGGCATTCACTTTTGCCCAGAAATGAATGCACCGCCGCATATTAAATTTGCGTCTTTTTTCAGAGTATTCTGTCGAATATGTTTCGCAATTCTTTCTTTGATGTCTTTATACGTTTTCAGAGTGTCTGTTAAGATATTTTTCGGAGAGGCATTCACTTTTCCCCAGAAATGAATGCACCGCCACATACATAACTATGGTTTGTCTTTTTCTGCTGTATTCTGTTCAAGATATTTCGCAATGCCTTCTTGGATATCTCTATTAGTTTTCACAGTGTGTCTTATTATAGTTTACGGAGAGGCATTCACTTTACTCCAGAAATGAATGCATCGCCGCATAAAAAATTAATTTTCGTCTGTTTTCGGAGTATTCTGTTCAAGATGTTTCGCATTTCTTTCTTGGAAGTCTTTATTAGTTTTCAGAGTGTCTCTTATTATAGTTCACGGAGAGGCATTCACTTTTGCCAAGAAATGAATGCATCGCCGTATATATAATTTTCCTTTTTTTCGGAATGTTCTGCCGAAGATTTTTCGCAATTCTTTCTTCGATGTCTTTAATAGTTTTTAGAGTGTCTGTTATTATACTTACGGAGAGGCATTCACTTTTTCCCTGAAATGAATGCACTGCCGCATATTAAATTTGTGTCTTTTATCAGAGTATTCTGTTGAAGATGTTTCGCAATTCTTTCTTTGATGTCTTTATACGTTTTCAGAGTGTCTGTTAAGATAGTTTACGGAGGGGCATTCACTGTTTCCCAGAAATGAATGCATCGCCGCATATATAAATTATTTTCGTTATTTTCAGTGTATTCTGTTCAAGATGTTTTTCAATACGTTTTTGGATGCCTTTATGACTCTTCAGGGATTTTCTTAATATAGTTAACGGAGAGGCATTCACTTTTTCCCAGAAATGAATGCACCGCCGCATATATAAATTATTTTCTTTATTTTCAGTGTATTCTGTTCAAGATATTTTTCAATACGTTTTTGGATGCCTTTATGACTCTTCAGGGATTTTCTTAATATAGTTAACGGAGACGCATTCACTTTTCTCCAGAAATGAATGCATCGCCACATAAATAATTTTCGTCTGTTTTCTGAGTATTCTGTTCAAGATGTGTCGCAATTCTTTCTTGGATGTCTTTATACGTTTTCAGAGTGTCTGTTAAGATAGTTTACGGAGAGGCATTCACTTTTCTCCAGAAATGAATGCTCCGCCGCATACATAACTATTTTTTGTCTTTTTCTGGTGTATTCTGTTCAAGATATTTCGCAATGCATTCTTGGATGTCTCTATTAGTTTTCACATTGTGTCTTATTTTAGTTTACAGAGAGGTATTCACTTTACTCCAGAAATGAATGCATCGCCGCATAAAAAATTAATTTTCGTCTGTTTTCGGAGTATTCTGTTAGAAATGTTTCGCATTTCTTTCTTGGAAGTCTTTATTAGTTTTCAGAGTGTCTCTTATTATAGTTTACGGCGAGGCATTCACTTTTGCCAAGAAATGATTGCACCGCCGTATATATAATTTTCGTTTTTTTCAGAATGTTCTGCCGAAGATTTTTCGCTATTCTTTCTTCGATGTCTTTATTAGTTTTCAGAGTGTCTGATATTATAGTTAACGGAGAAGCATTCACTTTCGCCCAGAAATGAATGCACCGCCGAATATATAATTTTCGTCTTTTTTCGGAGTATTGTGTAGAAGATGTTCCGCAATTCTTTCTTGGGTGTCTTTATACGTGTTCAGAGTGTCTGTTATTATAGTTTACGGGGAAGAATTCACTTTCGCCCAGAAATGAATGACCGCCGCATATTAAATTTGCGTCTTTTTTCAGAGTATTCTGTCGAATATGTTTCGCAATTCTTTCTTTGATGTCTTTATACGTTTTCAGAGTGTCTGTTAAGATATTTTTCGGAGAGGCATTCACTTTTTCCCTGAAATGAATGCACCGCCGCATATATAATTTATTTTCGTTTTTTTCAGTGTTGAAGATGTTTTTCAATACGTTTTTGGATGCCTTTATGACTCTTCAGGGATTTTCTTCATATAGTTAACGTAGAGGCATTCACTTTTAACCAGAAATGAATGCACCGCCGCATACATAGTTATTTTTTGTCTTTTATCTGATGTATTCTGTACAAGATATTTCGCAAATCGTTCTTGGATGCCTTTATGAGATTTCAGAGAAACTCTTATTATAGTTTACGGAGAGGCATTCACTTTTGCCCAGAAATGAATGCACCACCGCATTTATAATTTTCGTCTTTTTTCAGAGTATTCTGTCCAAGATATTTCGCAATTCTTTCTTGGATGCATTTATGAGTTTTCAGAGATTTTCTTATTACGGCTTATGGAGAGGCATTCACTTTTCTCCAGAAATGAATGCATCGCCACATAAATAATTAATTTTCGTCTGTTTTCGCAGTATTTTGTTCAAGACTTGTCGCAATTCTTTCTTGGATGTCTTTATACGTTTTCAGAAAGTCTCTTAAGATAGTTTACGGAGAGGCATTCACTTTTCCCCAGAAATGAATGCACCGCCGCATACATAACTATGTTTTGTCTTTTTCTGGTGTATTCTGTTCAAGATATTTCGCAATGCCCTCTTGGATGTCTCTATTAGTTTTCGCAGTGTGTCTTATTTTAGTTTACGGAGAGGCATTCACATTACTCCAGAAATGAATGCATCGCCGCATAAAAAATTAATTTTCGTCTGTTTTCGGAGTATTCTGTTCAAGATTTTTCGCAATTCTTTCTTCGATGTCTTTATTAGTTTTCGGAGTGTCTGTTATTATAGTTTACGGAGAAGCATTCACTTTCGCCCCGAAATGAATGCACCGCCGAATATATAATTTTCGTCTTTTTTCGGAATATTGTGTCGAAGATGTTTCGCAATTCTTTCTTGGGTGTCTTTATACGTTTTCAGAGTGTCTGTTATTATAGTTTACGGAGAAGCATTCATTTTCGCCCAGAAATGAATGCACCGCCGCATACATAATTATTTTTGTCTTTTTCTGGTGTATTCTGTTCAAAATATTACACAATAATTTCTTGGATGACTTTATGAGATTTCACAGACACTTATTATAGTTTACCGAGAGGCATTCACTTTTGCCGAGAAATGAATGCACCGCCGCATATTAAATTTGCGTCTTTTTTCAGAGTATTCTGTCGAAGATGTTTCACAATTCTTTCTTTGATGTCTTTATACGTTTTCAGAGTGTCTGTTAAGATATTTTTCGGAGAGGCATTCACTTTTCCCCAGAAATGAATGCACCGCCACATACATAACTATGTTTTGTCTTTTTCTGCTGTATTCTGTTCAAGATATTTCGCAATGCCTTCTTGGATATCTCTATTAGTTTTCACAGTGTGTCTTATTATAGTTTACGGAGAGGCATTCACTTTACTCCAGAAATGAATGTATCGCCGCATAAAAAGTTAATTTTCGTCTGTTTTCGGAGTATTCTGTTCAAGATGTTTCGCATTTCATTCTTGGAAGTCTTTATTAGTTTTCAGAGTGTCTCTTATTATAGTTTACGGCGAGGCATTCACTTTTGCCAAGAAATGATTGCACCGCCGTATATATAATTTTCGTTTTTTTTCGGAATGTTCTGACGAAGATTTTTCGCAATTCTTTCTTCGATGTCTTTATTAGTTTTCAGAGTGTCTGATATTATAGTTTACGGGGAAGCATTCACTTTCGCCCAGAAATGAATGCACCGCCGAATATAAAATTTTCGTTTTTTTCGGAATGTTCTGCCGAAGATTTTTCGCAATTCTTTCTTCGATGTCTTTATTAGTTTTCAGAGTGTCTGTTAATATATTTTTCGGAGAGGCATTCACTTTTCCCCAGAAATGAATGCACCGCCACATACATAACTATGTTTTGTCTTTTTCTGCTGTATTCTGTTCAAGATATTTCGCAATGCCTTCTTCGATATCTCTATTAGTTTTAACAGTGTGTCTTGTTATAGTTTACGGAGAGGCATTCACTTTACTCCAGAAATGAATGCATCGCCGCATAAAAAATTAATTTTCGTCCGTTTTCGGAGTATTCTGTTCAAGATGTTTCGCATTTCTTTCTTGGAAGTCTTTATTAGTTTTCAGAGTGTCTCTTATTATAGTTCACGGAGAGGCATTCACTTTTGCGAAGAAATGAATGCATCGCAGTATATATAATTTTCCTTTTTTTCGGAATGTTCTGCCGAAGATTTTTCGCAATTCTTTCTTCGATGTCTTTAATAGTTTTTAGAGTGTCTGTTATTATATTTACGGAGAGGCATTCACTTTTTCCCTGAAATGAATGCGCCGCCGCATGTTAAATTTGTGTCTTTTTTCAGAGTATTCTGTTGAAGATGTTTCGCAATTCTTTCTTTGATGTCTTTATACGTTTTCAGAGTGTCTGTTAAGATAGTTTACGGAGAGGCATTCACTATTTCCCAGAAATGAATGCACCGCCGCATATATAATTTTTGATTTTTTGAGAGTATTCTGTTGAAGATGTTTCGCAATTCTTTCTTGGATGCATTTATGAGTTTTCAGAGATTCTCTTATTACAGTTTACGGAGAGGCATTCACTTTTTCCCAGAAATGAATACACCGCCGCATATATAATTTATTTTCGTTTTTTTTCAGTGTATTCTGTACAAGATGTTTTTCAATACGTTTTTGAATGCTTTTATGACTCTTCAGGGATTTTCTTAATATAGTTAACAGAGAGGCATTCACTTTTCACCAGAAATGAATGCACCACCGCATACATAATTATTTTTTGTCTTTTTTCTGGTGTATTCTGTACAAGATATTTCGCAAACCTTTCTTGGATGCCTTTATGAGATTTCAGAGAAACTCTTATTATAGTTTACGGAGAGGCATTCACTTTTGCCCAGAAATGAATGCACCGCCGCATTTATAATTGTCGTCTTTTTTCAGAGTATTCTGTCGAAGATATTTCGCAATTCTTTCTTGGATGCATTTATGAGTTTTCAGAGATTTTCTTATTACGGCTTATGGAGAGGCATTCACTTTTCTCCAGAAATGAATGCATCGCCACATAAATAATTTTCGTCTGTGTTCTGAGTATTCTGTTCAAGATATGTCGCAATTCTTTCTTGGATGTCTTTATACGTTTTCAGAGTGTCTGTTAAGATAATTTACGGAGAGGCATTCACTTTTCTCCAGAAATGAATGCACCGCCGCATACATAACTATTTTTTGTCTTTTTCTGGTGTATTCTGTTCAAGATATTTCGCAATGCATTCTGGGATGTCTCTATTAGTTTTCACATTGTGTCTTATTTTAGTTTACGGAGAGGCATTCACTTTACTCCAGAATTGAATGTATCGCCGCATAAAAAGTTAATTTTCGTCTGTTTTCGGAGTATTCTGTTCAAGATGTTTCGCATTTCTTTCTTGGAAGTCTTTATTATTTTTCAGAGTGTCTCTTATTATAGTTTACGGCGAGGCATTCACTTTTGCCAAGAAATGATTGCACCGCCGTATATAAAATTTTCGTTTTTTTCGGAATGTTCTGCCGAAGATTTTTCGTAATTCTTTCTTAGATGTCTTTATTAGTTTTCAGAGTGTCTGTTCTTATAGTTTACGGAGAAGCATTCATTTTCGCCCAGAAATGAATGCACCACCGCATATATAATTTTTGTCTTTTTTGAGAGTATGCTGTCGAAGATGTTTCGCAATTCTTTCTTTGATGCATTTATGAGTTTTCAGAGATTCTCTTATTACAGTTTACGGAGAGGCATTCACTTTTTCCCAGAAATGATTGCACCGCCGCATATATAATTTATTTTCGTTTTTTTCAGTGTATTCTGTTCAAGATGTTTTTCAATACGTTTTTGGATGCCTTTATGAATCTTCAGGGATTTTCTTAATATAGTTAACGGAGAGGCATTCACTTTTCCCCAGAAATGAATGCACCGCCGCATACATACTTATTTTTTGTCTTTTTTCTGGTGTATTCTGTACAAGATATTTCGCAAACCTTTCTTGGATGCCTTTATGAGATTTCAGAGAAACTCTTATTATAGTTTACGGAGAGGCATTCACTTTTGCCCAGAAATGAATGCACCGCCGCATTCATAATTGTCGTCTTTTTTCAGAGTGTTCTGTCGAAGATATTTCGCAATTCTTTCTTGGATGCATTTATGAGTTTTCAGAGATTTTCTTATTACGGCTTATGGAGAGGCATTCACTTTTCTCCAGAAATGAATGCATCGCCACATAAATAATTTTCGTCTGTTTTCTGAGTATTCTGTTCAAGATGTGTCGCAATTCTTTCTTGGATGTCTTTATACGTTTTCAGAGTGTCTGTTAAGATAATTTACGGAGAGGCATTCACTTTTCTCCAGAAATGAATGCACCGCCGCATACATAACTATTTTTTGTCTTTTTCTGGTGTATTCTGTTCAAGATATTTCGCAATGCATTCTGGGATGTCTCTATTAGTTTTCACATTGTGTCTTATTTTAGTTTACGGAGAGGCATTCACTTTACTCCAGAATTGAATGTATCGCCGCATAAAAAGTTAATTTTCGTCTGTTTTCGGAGTATTCTGTTCAAGATGTTTCGCATTTCTTTCTTGGAAGTCTTTATTAGTTTTCAGAGTGTCTCTTATTATAGTTTACGGCGAGGCATTCACTTTTGCCAAGAAATGATTGCACCGCCGTATATAAAATTTTCGTTTTTTTCGGAATGTTCTGCCGAAGATTTTTCGCAATTCTTTCTTAGATGTCTTTATTAGTTTTCAGAGTGTCTGTTCTTATAGTTTACGGAGAAGCATTCATTTTCGCCCAGAAATGAATGCACCACCGCATATATAATTTTTGTCTTTTTTGAGAGTATGCTGTCGAAGATGTTTCGCAATTCTTTCTTTGATGCATTTATGAGTTTTCAGAGATTCTCTTATTACAGTTTACGGAGAGGCATTCACTTTTTCCCAGAAATGAATACACCGCCGCATATATAATTTATTTTCGTTTTTTTTCAGTGTATTCTGTACAAGATGTTTTTCAATACGTTTTTGAATGCTTTTATGACTCTTCAGGGATTTTCTTATATAGTTAACAGAGAGGCATTCACTTTTCACCAGAAATGAATGCACCACCGCATACATAATTATTTTTTGTCTTTTTTCTGGTGTATTCTGTACAAGATATTTCGCAAACCTTTCTTGGATGCCTTTATGAGATTTCAGAGAAACTCTTATTATAGTTTACGGAGAGGCATTCACTTTTGCCCAGAAATGAATGCACCGCCGCATTTATAATTGTCGTCTTTTTTCAGAGTATTCTGTCGAAGATATTTCGCAATTCTTTCTTGGATGCATTTATGAGTTTTCAGAGATTTTCTTATTACGGCTTATGGAGAGGCATTCACTTTTCTCCAGAAATGAATGCATCGCCACATAAATAATTTTCGTCTGTTTTCTGAGTATTCTGTTCAAGATATGTCGCAATTCTTTCTTGGATGTCTTTATACGTTTTCAGAGTGTCTGTTAAGATAATTTACGGAGAGGCATTCACTTTTCTCCAGAAATGAATGCACCGCCGCATACATCACTATTTTTTGTCTTTTTCTGGTGTATTCTGTTCAAGATATTTCGCAATGCATTCTGGGATGTCTCTATTAGTTTTCACATTGTGTCTTATTTTAGTTTACGGAGAGGCATTCACTTTACTCCAGAATTGAATGTATCGGCGCATAAAAAGTTAATTTTCGTCTGTTTTCGGAGTATTCTGTTCAAGATGTTTCGCATTTCTTTCTTGGAAGTCTTTATTAGTTTTCAGAGTGTCTCTTATTATAGTTTACGGCGAGGCATTCACTTTTGCCAAGAAATGATTGCACCGCCGTATATAAAATTTTCGTTTTTTTCGGAATGTTCTGCCGAAGATTTTTCGTAATTCTTTCTTAGATGTCTTTATTAGTTTTCAGAGTGTCTGTTCTTATAGTTTACGGAGAAGCATTCATTTTCGCCCAGAAATGAAAGCACCACCGCATATATAATTTTTGTCTTTTTTGAGAGTATGCTGTCGAAGATGTTTCGCAATTCTTTCTTTGATGCATTTATGAGTTTTCAGAGATTCTCTTATTACAGTTTACGGAGAGGCATTCACTTTTTCCCAGAAATGATTGCACCGCCGCATATATAATTTATTTTCGTTTTTTTCAGTGTATTCTGTTCAAGATGTTTTTCAATACGTTTTTGGATGCCTTTATGAATCTTCAGGGATTTTCTTAATATAGTTAACGGAGAGGCATTCACTTTTCCCCAGAAATGAATGCACCGCCGCATACATACTTATTTTTTGTCTTTTTTCTGGTGTATTCTGTACAAGATATTTCGCAAACCTTTCTTGGATGCCTTTATGAGATTTCAGAGAAACTCTTATTATAGTTTACGGAGAGGCATTCACTTTTGCCCAGAAATGAATGCACCGCCGCATTCATAATTGTCGTCTTTTTTCAGAGTGTTCTGTCGAAGATATTTCGCAATTCTTTCTTGGATGCATTTATGAGTTTTCAGAGATTTTCTTATTACGGCTTATGGAAAGGCATTCACTTTTCTCCAGAAATGAATGCATCGCCACATAAATAATTTTCGTCTGTTTTCTGAGTATTCTGTTCAAGATGTGTCGCAATTCTTTCTTGGATGTCTTTATACGTTTTCAGAGTGTCTGTTAAGATAATTTACGGAGAGGCATTCACTTTTCTCCAGAAATGAATGCACCGCCGCATACATAACTATTTTTTGTCTTTTTCTGGTGTATTCTGTTCAAGATATTTCGCAATGCATTCTGGGATGTCTCTATTAGTTTTCACATTGTGTCTTATTTTAGTTTACGGAGAGGCATTCACTTTACTCCAGAATTGAATGTATCGCCGCATAAAAAGTTAATTTTCGTCTGTTTTCGGAGTATTCTGTTCAAGATGTTTCGCATTTCTTTCTTGGAAGTCTTTATTAGTTTTCAGAGTGTCTCTTATTATAGTTTACGGCGAGGCATTCACTTTTGCCAAGAAATGATTGCACCGCCGTATATAAAATTTTCGTTTTTTTCGGAATGTTCTGCCGAAGATTTTTCGCAATTCTTTCTTAGATGTCTTTATTAGTTTTCAGAGTGTCTGTTCTTATAGTTTACGGAGAAGCATTCATTTTCGCCCAGAAATGAATGCACCACCGCATATATAATTTTTGTCTTTTTTGAGAGTATGCTGTCGAAGATGTTTCGCAATTCTTTCTTTGATGCATTTATGAGTTTTCAGAGATTCTCTTATTACAGTTTACGGAGAGGCATTCACTTTTTCCCAGAAATGAATACACCGCCGCATATATAATTTATTTTCGTTTTTTTTCAGTGTATTCTGTACAAGATGTTTTTCAATACGTTTTTGAATGCTTTTATGACTCTTCAGGGATTTTCTTAATATAGTTAACAGAGAGGCATTCACTTTTCACCAGAAATGAATGCACCACCGCATACATAATTATTTTTTGTCTTTTTTCTGGTGTATTCTGTACAAGATATTTCGCAAACCTTTCTTGGATGCCTTTATGAGATTTCAGAGAAACTCTTATTATAGTTTACGGAGAGGCATTCACTTTTGCCCAGAAATGAATGCACCGCCGCATTTATAATTGTCGTCTTTTTTCAGAGTATTCTGTCGAAGATATTTCGCAATTCTTTCTTGGATGCATTTATGAGTTTTCAGAGATTTTCTTATTACGGCTTATGGAGAGGCATTCACTTTTCTCCAGAAATGAATGCATCGCCACATAAATAATTTTCGTCTGTTTTCTGAGTATTCTGTTCAAGATATGTCGCAATTCTTTCTTGGATGTCTTTATACGTTTTCAGAGTGTCTGTTAAGATAATTTACGGAGAGGCATTCACTTTTCTCCAGAAATGAATGCACCGCCGCATACATAACTATTTTTTGTCTTTTTCTGGTGTATTCTGTTCAAGATATTTCGCAATGCATTCTGGGATGTCTCTATTAGTTTTCACATTGTGTCTTATTTTAGTTTACGGAGAGGCATTCACTTTACTCCAGAATTGAATGTATCGGCGCATAAAAAGTTAATTTTCGTCTGTTTTCGGAGTATTCTGTTCAAGATGTTTCGCATTTCTTTCTTGGAAGTCTTTATTAGTTTTCAGAGTGTCTCTTATTATAGTTTACGGCGAGGCATTCACTTTTGCCAAGAAATGATTGCACCGCCGTATATAAAATTTTCGTTTTTTTCGGAATGTTCTGCCGAAGATTTTTCGTAATTCTTTCTTAGATGTCTTTATTAGTTTTCAGAGTGTCTGTTCTTATAGTTTACGGAGAAGCATTCATTTTCGCCCAGAAATGAATGCACCACCGCATATATAATTTTTGTCTTTTTTGAGAGTATGCTGTCGAAGATGTTTCGCAATTCTTTCTTTTATGCATTTATGAGTTTTCAGAGATTCTCTTATTACAGTTTACGGAGAGGCATTCACTTTTTCCCAGAAATGATTGCACCGCCGCATATATAATTTATTTTCGTTTTTTTCAGTGTATTCTGTTCAAGATGTTTTTCAATACGTTTTTGGATGCCTTTATGAATCTTCAGGGATTTTCTTAATATAGTTAACGGAGAGGCATTCACTTTTCCCCAGAAATGAATGCACCGCCGCATACATGCTTATTTTTTGTCTTTTTTCTGGTGTATTCTGTACAAGATATTTCGCAAACCTTTCTTGGATGCCTTTATGAGATTTCAGAGAAACTCTTATTATAGTTTACGGAGAGGCATTCACTTTTGCCCAGAAATGAATGCACCGCCGCATTCATAATTGTCGTCTTTTTTCAGAGTATTCTGTCGAAGATTTTTCGCAATTCTTTCTTGGATGCATTTATGAGTTTTCAGAGATTTTCTTATTACGGCTTATGGAGAGGCATTCACTTTTCTCCAGAAATGAATGCATCGCCACATAAATAATTTTCGTCTGTTTTCTGAGTATTCTGTTCAAGATGTGTCGCAATTCTTTCTTGGATGTCTTTATACGTTTTCAGAGTGTCTGTTAAGATAATTTACGGAGAGGCATTCACTTTTCTCCAGAAATGAATGCACCGCCGCATACATAACTATTTTTTGTCTTTTTCTGGTGTATTCTGTTCAAGATATTTCGCAATGCATTCTGGGATGTCTCTATTAGTTTTCACATTGTGTCTTATTTTAGTTTACGGAGAGGCATTCACTTTACTCCAGAATTGAATGTATCGCCGCATAAAAAGTTAATTTTCGTCTGTTTTCGGAGTATTCTGTTCAAGATGTTTCGCATTTGTTTCTTGGAAGTCTTTATTAGTTTTCAGAGTGTCTCTTATTATAGTTTACGGAGAAGCGTTCACTTTCGCCCAGAAATGAATGCACCGCAGCATATACAATTTTCGTCTTTTTTCGGAATATTCTGTCGAAGATGTTTCGCAATTCTTTCTTGGGAGTCTTTATACGTTTTCAGAAAGTCTTTTAAGATAGTTTACGGAGAGGCATTCACTTTACTCCAGAAATGAATGCATCGCCGCATAAAAAATTAATTTTCGTCCGTTTTCGGAGTATTCTGTTCAAGATGTTTCGCATTTCTTTCTTGGAAGTCTTTATTAGTTTTCAGAGTGTCTCTTATTATAGTTCACGGAGAGGCATTCACTTTTGCGAAGAAATGAATGCATCGCAGTATATATAATTTTCCTTTTTTTCGGAATGTTCTGCCGAAGATTTTTCGCAATTCTTTCTTCGATGTCTTTAATAGTTTTTAGAGTGTCTGTTATTATATTTACGGAGAGGCATTCACTTTTTCCCTGAAATGAATGCGCCGCCGCATGTTAAATTTGTGTCTTTTTTCAGAGTATTCTGTTGAAGATGTTTCGCAATTCTTTCTTTGATGTCTTTATACGTTTTCAGAGTGTCTGTTAAGATAGTTTACGGAGAGGCATTCACTATTTCCCAGAAATGAATGCACCGCCGCATATATAATTTTTGATTTTTTGAGAGTATTCTGTTGAAGATGTTTCGCAATTCTTTCTTGGATGCATTTATGAGTTTTCAGAGATTCTCTTATTACAGTTTACGGAGAGGCATTCACTTTTTCCCAGAAATGAATACACCGCCGCATATATAATTTATTTTCGTTTTTTTTCAGTGTATTCTGTACAAGATGTTTTTCAATACGTTTTTGAATGCTTTTATGACTCTTCAGGGATTTTCTTAATATAGTTAACAGAGAGGCATTCACTTTTCACCAGAAATGAATGCACCACCGCATACATAATTATTTTTTGTCTTTTTTCTGGTGTATTCTGTACAAGATATTTCGCAAACCTTTCTTGGATGCCTTTATGAGATTTCAGAGAAACTCTTATTATAGTTTACGGAGAGGCATTCACTTTTGCCCAGAAATGAATGCACCGCCGCATTTATAATTGTCGTCTTTTTTCAGAGTATTCTGTCGAAGATATTTCGCAATTCTTTCTTGGATGCATTTATGAGTTTTCAGAGATTTTCTTATTACGGCTTATGGAGAGGCATTCACTTTTCTCCAGAAATGAATGCATCGCCACATAAATAATTTTCGTCTGTTTTCTGAGTATTCTGTTCAAGATATGTCGCAATTCTTTCTTGGATGTCTTTATACGTTTTCAGAGTGTCTGTTAAGATAATTTACGGAGAGGCATTCACTTTTCTCCAGAAATGAATGCACCGCCGCATACATAACTATTTTTTGTCTTTTTCTGGTGTATTCTGTTCAAGATATTTCGCAATGCATTCTGGGATGTCTCTATTAGTTTTCACATTGTGTCTTATTTTAGTTTACGGAGAGGCATTCACTTTACTCCAGAATTGAATGTATCGCCGCATAAAAAGTTAATTTTCGTCTGTTTTCGGAGTATTCTGTTCAAGATGTTTCGCATTTCTTTCTTGGAAGTCTTTATTAGTTTTCAGAGTGTCTCTTATTATAGTTTACGGCGAGGCATTCACTTTTGCCAAGAAATGATTGCACCGCCGTATATAAAATTTTCGTTTTTTTCGGAATGTTCTGCCGAAGATTTTTCGTAATTCTTTCTTAGATGTCTTTATTAGTTTTCAGAGTGTCTGTTCTTATAGTTTACGGAGAAGCATTCATTTTCGCCCAGAAATGAATGCACCACCGCATATATAATTTTTGTCTTTTTTGAGAGTATGCTGTCGAAGATGTTTCGCAATTCTTTCTTTGATGCATTTATGAGTTTTCAGAGATTCTCTTATTACAGTTTACGGAGAGGCATTCACTTTTTCCCAGAAATGATTGCACCGCCGCATATATAATTTATTTTCGTTTTTTTCAGTGTATTCTGTTCAAGATGTTTTTCAATACGTTTTTGGATGCCTTTATGAATCTTCAGGGATTTTCTTAATATAGTTAACGGAGAGGCATTCACTTTTCCCCAGAAATGAATGCACCGCCGCATACATACTTATTTTTTGTCTTTTTTCTGGTGTATTCTGTACAAGATATTTCGCAAACCTTTCTTGGATGCCTTTATGAGATTTCAGAGAAACTCTTATTATAGTTTACGGAGAGGCATTCACTTTTGCCCAGAAATGAATGCACCGCCGCATTCATAATTGTCGTCTTTTTTCAGAGTGTTCTGTCGAAGATATTTCGCAATTCTTTCTTGGATGCATTTATGAGTTTTCAGAGATTTTCTTATTACGGCTTATGGAGAGGCATTCACTTTTCTCCAGAAATGAATGCATCGCCACATAAATAATTTTCGTCTGTTTTCTGAGTATTCTGTTCAAGATGTGTCGCAATTCTTTCTTGGATGTCTTTATACGTTTTCAGAGTGTCTGCTAAGATAATTTACGGAGAGGCATTCACTTTTCTCCAGAAATGAATGCACCGCCGCATACATAACTATTTTTTGTCTTTTTCTGGTGTATTCTGTTCAAGATATTTCGCAATGCATTCTGGGATGTCTCTATTAGTTTTCACATTGTGTCTTATTTTAGTTTACGGAGAGGCATTCACTTTACTCCAGAATTGAATGTATCGCCGCATAAAAAGTTAATTTTCGTCTGTTTTCGGAGTATTCTGTTCAAGATGTTTCGCATTTCTTTCTTGGAAGTCTTTATTAGTTTTCAGAGTGTCTCTTATTATAGTTTACGGCGAGGCATTCACTTTTGCCAAGAAATGATTGCACCGCCGTATATAAAATTTTCGTTTTTTTCGGAATGTTCTGCCGAAGATTTTTCGCAATTCTTTCTTAGATGTCTTTATTAGTTTTCAGAGTGTCTGTTCTTATAGTTTACGGAGAAGCATTCATTTTCGCCCAGAAATGAATGCACCACCGCATATATAATTTTTGTCTTTTTTGAGAGTATGCTGTCGAAGATGTTTCGCAATTCTTTCTTTGATGCATTTATGAGTTTTCAGAGATTCTCTTATTACAGTTTACGGAGAGGCATTCACTTTTTCCCAGAAATGAATACACCGCCGCATATATAATTTATTTTCGTTTTTTTTTAGTGTATTCTGTACAAGATGTTTTTCAATACGTTTTTGAATGCTTTTATGACTCTTCAGGGATTTTCTTAATATAGTTAACAGAGAGGCATTCACTTTTCACCAGAAATGAATGCACCACCGCATACATAATTATTTTTTGTCTTTTTTCTGGTGTATTCTGTACAAGATATTTCGCAAACCTTTCTTGGATGCCTTTATGAGATTTCAGAGAAACTCTTATTATAGTTTACGGAGAGGCATTCACTTTTGCCCAGAAATGAATGCACCGCCGCATTTATAATTGTCGTCTTTTTTCAGAGTATTCTGTCGAAGATATTTCGCAATTCTTTCTTGGATGCATTTATGAGTTTTCAGAGATTTTCTTATTACGGCTTATGGAGAGGCATTCACTTTTCTCCAGAAATGAATGCATCGCCACATAAATAATTTTCGTCTGTTTTCTGAGTATTCTGTTCAAGATATGTCGCAATTCTTTCTTGGATGTCTTTATACGTTTTCAGAGTGTCTGTTAAGATAATTTACGGAGAGGCATTCACTTTTCTCCAGAAATGAATGCACCGCCGCATACATAACTATTTTTTGTCTTTTTCTGGTGTATTCTGTTCAAGATATTTCGCAATGCATTCTGGGATGTCTCTATTAGTTTTCACATTGTGTCTTATTTTAGTTTACGGAGAGGCATTCACTTTACTCCAGAATTGAATGTATCGGCGCATAAAAAGTTAATTTTCGTCTGTTTTCGGAGTATTCTGTTCAAGATGTTTCGCATTTCTTTCTTGGAAGTCTTTATTAGTTTTCAGAGTGTCTCTTATTATAGTTTACGGCGAGGCATTCACTTTTGCCAAGAAATGATTGCACCGCCGTATATAAAATTTTCGTTTTTTTCGGAATGTTCTGCCGAAGATTTTTCGTAATTCTTTCTTAGATGTCTTTATTAGTTTTCAGAGTGTCTGTTCTTATAGTTTACGGAGAAGCATTCATTTTCGCCCAGAAATGAATGCACCACTGCATATATAATTTTTGTCTTTTTTGAGAGTATGCTGTCGAAGATGTTTCGCAATTCTTTCTTTTATGCATTTATGAGTTTTCAGAGATTCTCTTATTACAGTTTACGGAGAGGCATTCACTTTTTCCCAGAAATGATTGCACCGCCGCATATATAATTTATTTTCGTTTTTTTCAGTGTATTCTGTTCAAGATGTTTTTCAATACGTTTTTGGATGCCTTTATGAATCTTCAGGGATTTTCTTAATATAGTTAACGGAGAGGCATTCACTTTTCCCCAGAAATGAATGCACCGCCGCATACATACTTATTTTTTGTCTTTTTTCTGGTGTATTCTGTACAAGATATTTCGCAAACCTTTCTTGGATGCCTTTATGAGATTTCAGAGAAACTCTTATTATAGTTTACGGAGAGGCATTCACTTTTGCCCAGAAATGAATGCACCGCCGCATTCATAATTGTCGTCTTTTTTCAGAGTATTCTGTCGAAGATTTTTCGCAATTCTTTCTTGGATGCATTTATGAGTTTTCAGAGATTTTCTTATTACGGCTTATGGAGAGGCATTCACTTTTCTCCAGAAATGAATGCATCGCCACATAAATAATTTTCGTCTGTTTTCTGAGTATTCTGTTCAAGATGTGTCGCAATTCTTTCTTGGATGTCTTTATACGTTTTCAGAGTGTCTGTTAAGATAATTTACGGAGAGGCATTCACTTTTCTCCAGAAATGAATGCACCGCCGCATACATAACTATTTTTTGTCTTTTTCTGGTGTATTCTGTTCAAGATATTTCGCAATGCATTCTGGGATGTCTCTATTAGTTTTCACATTGTGTCTTATTTTAGTTTACGGAGAGGCATTCACTTTACTCCAGAATTGAATGTATCGCCGCATAAAAAGTTAATTTTCGTCTGTTTTCGGAGTATTCTGTTCAAGATGTTTCGCATTTCTTTCTTGGAAGTCTTTATTAGTTTTCAGAGTGTCTCTTATTATAGTTTACGGCGAGGCATTCACTTTTGCCAAGAAATGATTGCACCGCCGTATATAAAATTTTCGTTTTTTTCGGAATGTTCTGCCGAAGATTTTTCGCAATTCTTTCTTAGATGTCTTTATTAGTTTTCAGAGTGTCTGTTCTTATAGTTTACGGAGAAGCATTCATTTTCGCCCAGAAATGAATGCACCACCGCATATATAATTTTTGTCTTTTTTGAGAGTATGCTGTCGAAGATGTTTCGCAATTCTTTCTTTGATGCATTTATGAGTTTTCAGAGATTCTCTTATTACAGTTTACGGAGAGGCATTCACTTTTTCCCAGAAATGAATACACCGCCGCATATATAATTTATTTTCGTTTTTTTTCAGTGTATTCTGTACAAGATGTTTTTCAATACGTTTTTGAATGCTTTTATGACTCTTCAGGGATTTTCTTAATATAGTTAACAGAGAGGCATTCACTTTTCACCAGAAATGAATGCACCACCGCATACATAATTATTTTTTGTCTTTTTTCTGGTGTATTCTGTACAAGATATTTCGCAAACCTTTCTTGGATGCCTTTATGAGATTTCAGAGAAACTCTTATTATAGTTTACGGATAGGCATTCACTTTTGCCCAGAAATGAATGCAACGCCGCATTTATAATTGTCGTCTTTTTTCAGAGTATTCTGTCGAAGATATTTCGCAATTCTTTCTTGGATGCATTTATGAGTTTTCAGAGATTTTCTTATTACGGCTTATGGAGAGGCATTCACTTTTCTCCAGAAATGAATGCATCGCCACATAAATAATTTTCGTCTGTTTTCTGAGTATTCTGTTCAAGATATGTCGCAATTCTTTCTTGGATGTCTTTATACGTTTTCAGAGTGTCTGTTAAGATAATTTACGGAGAGGCATTCACTTTTCTCCAGAAATGAATGCACCGCCGCATACATAACTATTTTTTGTCTTTTTCTGGTGTATTCTGTTCAAGATATTTCGCAATGCATTCTGGGATGTCTCTATTAGTTTTCACATTGTGTCTTATTTTAGTTTACGGAGAGGCATTCACTTTACTCCAGAATTGAATGTATCGGCGCATAAAAAGTTAATTTTCGTCTGTTTTCGGAGTATTCTGTTCAAGATGTTTCGCATTTCTTTCTTGGAAGTCTTTATTAGTTTTCAGAGTGTCTCTTATTATAGTTTACGGCGAGGCATTCACTTTTGCCAAGAAATGATTGCACCGCCGTATATAAAATTTTCGTTTTTTTCGGAATGTTCTGCCGAAGATTTTTCGTAATTCTTTCTTAGATGTCTTTATTAGTTTTCAGAGTGTCTGTTCTTATAGTTTACGGAGAAGCATTCATTTTCGCCCAGAAATGAATGCACCACCGCATATATAATTTTTGTCTTTTTTGAGAGTATGCTGTCGAAGATGTTTCGCAATTCTTTCTTTTATGCATTTATGAGTTTTCAGAGATTCTCTTATTACAGTTTACGGAGAGGCATTCACTTTTTCCCAGAAATGATTGCACCGCCGCATATATAATTTATTTTCGTTTTTTTCAGTGTATTCTGTTCAAGATGTTTTTCAATACGTTTTTGGATGCCTTTATGAATCTTCAGGGATTTTCTTAATATAGTTAACGGAGAGGCATTCACTTTTCCCCAGAAATGAATGCACCGCCGCATACATACTTATTTTTTGTCTTTTTTCTGGTGTATTCTGTACAAGATATTTCGCAAACCTTTCTTGGATGCCTTTATGAGATTTCAGAGAAACTCTTATTATAGTTTACGGAGAGGCATTCACTTTTGCCCAGAAATGAATGCACCGCCGCATTCATAATTGTCGTCTTTTTTCAGAGTATTCTGTCGAAGATTTTTCGCAATTCTTTCTTGGATGCATTTATGAGTTTTCAGAGATTTTCTTATTACGGCTTATGGAGAGGCATTCACTTTTCTCCAGAAATGAATGCATCGCCACATAAATAATTTTCGTCTGTTTTCTGAGTATTCTGTTCAAGATGTGTCGCAATTCTTTCTTGGATGTCTTTATACGTTTTCAGAGTGTCTGTTAAGATAATTTACGGAGAGGCATTCACTTTTCTCCAGAAATGAATGCACCGCCGCATACATAACTATTTTTTGTCTTTTTCTGGTGTATTCTGTTCAAGATATTTCGCAATGCATTCTGGGATGTCTCTATTAGTTTTCACATTGTGTCTTATTTTAGTTTACGGAGAGGTATTCACTTTACTCCAGAAATGAATTCATCGCCGCATGAAAAATTAATTTTCGTCTGTTTTCGGAGTATTCTGTTAGAGATGTTTCGCATTTCTTTCTTGGAAGTCTTTATTAGTTTTCAGAGTGTCTGTTATTATAGTTTACGGAGAAGCGTTCACTTTCGCCCAGAAATGAATGCACCGCAGCATATACAATTTTCGTCTTTTTTCGGAATATTCTGTCGAAGATGTTTCGCAATTCTTTCTTGGGAGTCTTTATACGTTTTCAGAAAGTCTTTTAAGATAGTTTACGGAGAGGCATTCACTTTTCCCCAGATATGAATGCACCGCCGCATACATAACTATGTTTTTTTTTCTGGTGTATTCTGTTCAAGATATTTCGCAATGCCCTCTTGGATGTCTCTATTAGTTTTCACAGTGTGTCTTATTTTAGTTTACGGAGAGGCATTCACTTTACTCCAGAAATTAATGCATCGCCGCATAAAAAATTAATTTTCGTCTGTTTTCGGAGTATTCTGTTCAAGATGTTTCGCATTTCTTTCTTGGAAGTCTTTATTAGTTTTCAGAGATTTTCTTATTACAGCTTACGGAGAGGCATTCACTTTTTCCAAGAAATGAATGCATCGCCGTATATATAATTTTTGTTTTTTTCGGAATGTTCTGCCGAAGATTTTTCGCAATTCTTTCTTCGATGTCTTTATTAGTTTTCAGAGTGTCTGTTATTATAGTTTACGGAGAAGCGTTCACTTTCGCCCAGAA
The DNA here is from genome assembly GCA_963931845.1 of Maratus michaelseni. Lineage (NCBI taxonomy): Eukaryota > Metazoa > Arthropoda > Arachnida > Araneae > Salticidae > Maratus > Maratus michaelseni. Next base: position 259,051,554 of record OZ007600.1, on the reverse strand, counting down.
ATGAATGCACCGCCGCATATACAATTTTCGTCTTTTTTCGGAATATTCTGTCGAAGATGTTTCGCAATTCTTTCTTTGATGCATTTATGAGTTTTCAGAGATTCTCTTATTACAGTTTACGGAGAGGCATTCACTTTTTCCCAGAAATGATTGCACCGCCGCATATATAATTTATCTTCGTTTTTTTTCAGTGTATTCTGTTCAAGATATTTTTCAATACGTTTTTGGATGCCTTTATGAATCTTCAGGGATTTTCTTAATATAGTTAACGGAGAGGCATTCACTTTTCCCCAGAAATGAATGCACCGTCGCATACATACTTATTTTTTGTCTTTTTTCTGGTGTATTCTGTACAAGATATTTCGCAAACCTTTCTTGGATGCCTTTATGAGATTTCAGAGAAACTCTTATTATAGTTTACGGAGAGGCATTCACTTTTGCCCAGAAATGAATGCACCACCGCATTCATAATTGTCGTCTTTTTTCAGAGTATTCTGTCGAAGATATTTCGCAATTCTTTCTTGGATGCATTTATGAGTTTTCAGAGATTTTCTTATTATGGCTTATGGAGAGGCATTCACTTTTCTCCAGAAATGAATGCATCGCCACATAAATAATTTTCGTCTGTTTTCTGAGTATTCTGTTCAAGATGTGTCGCAATTCTTTCTTGGATGTCTTTATACGTTTTCAGAGTGTCTGTTAAGATAATTTACGGAGAGGCCTTCACTTTTCTACAGAAATGAGTGCACCGCCGCATACATAACTATTTTTTGTCTTTTTCTGGTGTATTCTGTTCAAGATATTTCGCAATGCATTCTGGGATGTCTCTATTAGTTTTCACATTGTGTCTTATTTTAGTTTACGGAGAGGTATTCACTTAACTCCAGAAATGAATTCATCGCCGAATGAAAAATTAATTTTCGTCTGTTTTCGGAGTATTCTGTTAGAGATGTTTCGCATTTCTTTCTTGGAAATCTTTATTAGTTTTCAGATTGTCTGTTATTATAGTTTACGGAGAAGCGTTCACTTTCGCCCAGAAATGAATGCACCGCAGCATATACAATTTTCGTCTTTTTTCGGAATATTCTGTCGAAGATGTTTCGCAATTCTTTCTTGGATGCATTTATGAGTTTTCAGAGATTTTCTTATTACGGCTTATGGAGAGGCATTCACTTTCCTCCAGAAATGAATGCATCGCCACATAAATAATTTTCGTCTGTTTTCTGAGTATTCTGTTCAAGATGTGTCGCAATTCTTTCTTGGATGTCTTTATACGTTTTCAGAGTGTCTCTTAAGATAGTTTACGGAGAGGCATTCACTTTTTCCCAGAAATGAATGCACCGCCGCATACATAACTATGTTTTGTCTTTTTCTGGTGTATTCTGTTCAAGATATTTCGCAATGCCCTCTTGGATGTCTCTATTTGTTTTCAAAGTGTGTCTTATTATAGTTTACAGAGAGGCATTCACTTTACTCCAGAAATGAATGTATCGCCGCATAAAAAGTTAATTTTCTTCTTTTTTCGGAGTATTCTGTTCAAGATGTTTCGCATTTCTTTCTTGGAAGTCTTTATTAGTTTTCAGAGTGTCTCTTATTATAGTTTACGGAGAGGCATTCACTTTTGCCAAGAAATGATTGCACCGTCGTATATATAATTTTCGTTTTTTTTTTGGAGTATTGTGTCGAAGATGTTTCGCAATTCTTTCTTGGGTGTCTTTATACGTTTTCAGAGTGTCTGTTATTATATTTTACGGAGAAGCATTCATTTTCGCCCAGAAATGAATGCACCGCCGCATATATAATTTTTGTCTGTTTTCTGAGTATTCTGTTCAAGATGTGTCGCAATTCTTTCTTGGATGTCTTTATACATTTTCAGAAAGTCTCGTAAGATAGTTTACGGAGAGGCATTCACTTTTCCCCAGAAATGAATGCACCGCCGCATACATAACTATGTTTTGTCTTTTTCTGGTGTATTCTGTTCAAGATATTTCGCAATGCCTTCTTGGATATCTCTGTTAATTTTCACAGTGTGTCTTATTATAGTTTACGGAGAGGCATTCACTTTATTCCAGAAATGAATGCATCGCCGCATAACAAATTAATTTTCGTCTGTTTTCGGAGTATTCTCTTCAAGATGTTTCGCATTTCTTTGTTGGAAGTCTTTATTAGTTTTCAGTGTCTCTTATTATAGTTTACGGAGAGGAATTCACTTTTGCCAAGAAATGAATGCATCGCCGTATATATAATTTTCGTTTTTTTCGGAATGTTCTGCCAAAGATTTTTCGCAATTCTTTATTCGATGTCTTTAATAGTTTTTAGAGTGTCTGTTATTATATTTACGGAGAGGCATTCACTTTTGCCCAGAAATGAATGCACCGCCGCATTTATAATTTTCGTCTTTTTTCAGAGTATTCTGTCGAAGATATTTCGCAATTCTTTCTTGGATGCATTTATGAGTTTTCAGTGATTTTATTATTACGGCTTATGGAGAGGCATTCACTTTTTTCCAGAAATGAATGCATCGCCACATAAATAATTTTCGTCTGTTTTCTGAGTATTCTGTTCAAGATGTGTCGCAATTCTTTCTTGGATGTCTTTATACGTTTTCAGAGTGTCTGTTAAGATAGTTTACGGAGAGGCATTCACTTTTCTCCAGAAATGAATGCACCGCCACGTACATAACTATTTTTTGTCTTTTTCTGGTGTATTCTGTTCAAGATACTTCGCAATGCATTCTTGGATGTATCTATTAGATTTCACATTGTGTGTTATTTTAGTTTACGGAGAGGCATTCACTTTACTCCAGAAAGGAATGTATCGCCGCATAAAAAGTTAATTTTCGTCTGTTTTCGGAGTATTCTGTTCAAGATGTTTCGCATTTCTTTCTTGGAAGTCTTTATTAGTTTTCAGAGTGTCTCTTATTATAGTTTACGGCGAGGCATTCACTTTTGCCAAGAAATGATTGCACCGCCGTATATAAAATTTTCGTTTTTTTCGGAATGTTCTGCCGAAGATTTTTCGCAATTCTTTCTTAGATGTCTTTATTAGTTTTCAGAGTGTCTGTTCTTATAGTTTACGGAGAAGCATTCATTTTCGCCCAGAAATGAATGCACCACCGCATATATAATTTTTGTCTTTTTTGAGAGTATGCTGTCGAAGATGTTTCGCAATTCTTTCTTTGATGCATTTATGAGTTTTCAGAGATTCTCTTATTACAGTTTACGGAGAGGCATTCACTTTTTCCCAGAAATGATTGCACCGCCGCATATATAATTTATTTTCGTTTTTTTCAGTGTATTCTGTTCAAGATGTTTTTCAATACGTTTTTGGATGCCTTTATGAATCTTCAGGGATTTTCTTAATATAGTTAACGGAGAGGCATTCACTTTTCCCCAGAAATGAATGCACCGCCGCATACATACTTATTTTTTGTCTTTTTTCTGGTGTATTCTGTACAAGATATTTCGCAAACCTTTCTTGGATGCCTTTATGAGATTTCAGAGAAACTCTTATTATAGTTTACGGAGAGGCATTCACTTTTGCCCAGAAATGAATGCACCGCCGCATTCATAATTGTCGTCTTTTTTCAGAGTATTCTGTCGAAGATATTTCGCAATTCTTTCTTGGATGCATTTATGAGTTTTCAGAGATTTTCTTATTACGGCTTATGGAGAGGCATTCACTTTTCTCCAGAAATGAATGCATCGCCACATAAATAATTTTCGTCTGTTTTCTGAGTATTCTGTTCAAGATGTGTCGCAATTCTTTCTTGGATGTCTTTATACGTTTTCAGAGTGTCTGTTAAGATAATTTACGGAGAGGCCTTCACTTTTCTCCAGAAATGAATGCACCGCCGCATACATAACTATTTTTTGTCTTTTTCTGGTGTATTCTGTTCAATATATTTCGCAATGCATTCTGGGATGTCTCTATTAGTTTTCACATTGTGTCTTATTTTAGTTTACGGAGAGGTATTCACTTTACTCCAGAAATGAATTCATCGCCGCATGAAAAATTAATTTTCGTCTGTTTTCGGAGTATTCTGTTAGAGATGTTTCGCATTTCTTTCTTGGAAGTCTTTATTAGTTTTCAGAGTGTCTGTTATTATAGTTTACGGAGAAGCTTTCACTTTCGCCCAGAAATGAATGCACCGCAGCATATACAATTTTCGTCTTTTTTCGGAATATTCTGTCGAAGATGTTTCGCAATTCTTTCTTGGGAGTCTTTATACGTTTTCAGAAAGTCTTTTAAGATAGTTTACGGAGAGGCATTCACTTTTCCCCAGATATGAATGCACCGCCGCATACATAACTATGTTTTTTTTTCTGGTGTATTCTGTTCAAGATATTTCGCAATGCCCTCTTGGATGTCTCTATTAGTTTTCACAGTGTGTCTTATTTTAGTTTACGGAGAGGCATTCACTTTACTCCAGAAATTAATGCATCGCCGCATAAAAAATTAATTTTCGTCTGTTTTCGGAGTATTCTGTTCAAGATGTTTCGCATTTCTTTCTTGGAAGTCTTTATTAGTTTTCAGAGATTTTCTTATTACAGCTTACGGAGAGGCATTCACTTTTTCCAAGAAATGAATGCATCGCCGTATATATAATTTTTGTTTTTTTCGGAATGTTCTGCCGAAGATTTTTCGCAATTCTTTCTTCGATGTCTTTATTAGTTTTCAGAGTGTCTGTTATTATAGTTTACGGAGAAGCGTTCACTTTCGCCCAGAAATGAATGCACCGCCGCATATACAATTTTCGTCTTTTTTCGGAATATTCTGTCGAAGATGTTTCGCAATTCTTTCTTTGATGCATTTATGAGTTTTCAGAGATTCTCTTATTACAGTTTACGGAGAGGCATTCACTTTTCCCCAGATATGAATGCACCGCCGCATACATAACTATGTTTTTTTTTCTGGTGTATTCTGTTCAAGATATTTCGCAATGCCCTCTTGGATGTCTCTATTAGTTTTCACAGTGTGTCTTATTTTAGTTTACGGAGAGGCATTCACTTTACTCCAGAAATTAATGCATCGCCGCATAAAAAATTAATTTTCGTCTGTTTTCGGAGTATTCTGTTCAAGATGTTTCGCATTTCTTTCTTGGAAGTCTTTATTAGTTTTCAGAGATTTTCTTATTACAGCTTACGGAGAGGCATTCACTTTTTCCAAGAAATGAATGCATCGCCGTATATATAATTTTTGTTTTTTTCGGAATGTTCTGCCGAAGATTTTTCGCAATTCTTTCTTAGATGTCTTTATTAGTTTTCAGAGTGTCTGTTCTTATAGTTTACGGAGAAGCATTCATTTTCGCCCAGAAATGAATGCACCACCGCATATATAATTTTTGTCTTTTTTGAGAGTATGCTGTCGAAGATGTTTCGCAATTCTTTCTTTGATGCATTTATGAGTTTTCAGAGATTCTCTTATTACAGTTTACGGAGAGGCATTCACTTTTTCCCAGAAATGATTGCACCGCCGCATATATAATTTATTTTCGTTTTTTTCAGTGTATTCTGTTCAAGATGTTTTTCAATACGTTTTTGGATGCCTTTATGAATCTTCAGGGATTTTCTTAATATAGTTAACGGAGAGGCATTCACTTTTCCCCAGAAATGAATGCACCGCCGCATACATACTTATTTTTTGTCTTTTTTCTGGTGTATTCTGTACAAGATATTTCGCAAACCTTTCTTGGATGCCTTTATGAGATTTCAGAGAAACTCTTATTATAGTTTACGGAGAGGCATTCACTTTTGCCCAGAAATGAATGCACCGCCGCATTCATAATTGTCGTCTTTTTTCAGAGTATTCTGTCGAAGATATTTCGCAATTCTTTCTTGGATGCATTTATGAGTTTTCAGAGATTTTCTTATTACGGCTTATGGAGAGGCATTCACTTTTCTCCAGAAATGAATGCATCGCCACATAAATAATTTTCGTCTGTTTTCTGAGTATTCTGTTCAAGATGTGTCGCAATTCTTTCTTGGATGTCTTTATACGTTTTCAGAGTGTCTGTTAAGATAATTTACGGAGAGGCCTTCACTTTTCTACAGAAATGAGTGCACCGCCGCATACATAACTATTTTTTGTCTTTTTCTGGTGTATTCTGTTCAAGATATTTCGCAATGCATTCTGGGATGTCTCTATTAGTTTTCACATTGTGTCTTATTTTAGTTTACGGAGAGGTATTCACTTAACTCCAGAAATGAATTCATCGCCGAATGAAAAATTAATTTTCGTCTGTTTTCGGAGTATTCTGTTAGAGATGTTTCGCATTTCTTTCTTGGAAATCTTTATTAGTTTTCAGAGTGTCTGTTATTATAGTTTACGGAGAAGCGTTCACTTTCGCCCAGAAATGAATGCACCGCAGCATATACAATTTTCGTCTTTTTTCGGAATATTCTGTCGAAGATGTTTCGCAATTCTTTCTTGGATGCATTTATGAGTTTTCAGAGATTTTCTTATTACGGCTTATGGAGAGGCATTCACTTTCCTCCAGAAATGAATGCATCGCCACATAAATAATTTTCGTCTGTTTTCTGAGTATTCTGTTCAAGATGTGTCGCAATTCTTTCTTGGATGTCTTTATACGTTTTCAGAGTGTCTCTTAAGATAGTTTACGGAGAGGCATTCACTTTTTCCCAGAAATGAATGCACCGCCGCATACATAACTATGTTTTGTCTTTTTCTGGTGTATTCTGTTCAAGATATTTCGCAATGCCCTCTTGGATGTCTCTATTTGTTTTCAAAGTGTGTCTTATTATAGTTTACAGAGAGGCATTCACTTTACTCCAGAAATGAATGTATCGCCGCATAAAAAGTTAATTTTCGTCTGTTTTCGGAGTATTCTGTTCAAGATGTTTCGCATTTCTTTCTTGGAAGTCTTTATTAGTTTTCAGAGTGTCTCTTATTATAGTTTACGGAGAGGCATTCACTTTTGCCAAGAAATGATTGCACCGTCGTATATATAATTTTCGTTTTTTTTTTGGAGTATTGTGTCGAAGATGTTTCGCAATTCTTTCTTGGGTGTCTTTATACGTTTTCAGAGTGTCTGTTATTATATTTTACGGAGAAGCATTCATTTTCGCCCAGAAATGAATGCACCGCCGCATATATAATTTTTGTCTGTTTTCTGAGTATTCTGTTCAAGATGTGTCGCAATTCTTTCTTGGATGTCTTTATACGTTTTCAGAAAGTCTCGTAAGATAGTTTACGGAGAGGCATTCACTTTTCCCCAGAACTGAATGCACCGCCGCATACATAACTATGTTTTGTCTTTTTCTGGTGTATTCTGTTCAAGATATTTCGCAATGCCTTCTTGGATATCTCTGTTAATTTTCACAGTGTGTCTTATTATAGTTTACGGAGAGGCATTCACTTTATTCCAGAAATGAATGCATCGCCGCATAACAAATTAATTTTCGTCTGTTTTCGGAGTATTCTCTTCAAGATGTTTCGCATTTCTTTGTTGGAAGTCTTTATTAGTTTTCAGTGTCTCTTATTATAGTTTACGGAGAGGAATTCACTTTTGCCAAGAAATGCATGCATCGCCGTATATATAATTTTCGTTTTTTTCGGAATGTTCTGCCAAAGATTTTTCGCAATTCTTTATTCGATGTCTTTAATAGTTTTTAGAGTGTCTGTTATTATATTTACGGAGAGGCATTCACTTTTGCCCAGAAATGAATGCACCGCCGCATTTATAATTTTCGTCTTTTTTCAGAGTATTCTGTCGAAGATATTTCGCAATTCTTTCTTGGATGCATTTATGAGTTTTCAGTGATTTTATTATTACGGCTTATGGAGAGGCATTCACTTTTTTCCAGAAATGAATGCATCGCCACATAAATAATTTTCGTCTGTTTTCTGAGTATTCTGTTCAAGATGTGTCGCAATTCTTTCTTGGATGTCTTTATACGTTTTCAGAGTGTCTGTTAAGATAGTTTACGGAGAGGCATTCACTTTTCTCCAGAAATGAATGCACCGCCACGTACATAACTATTTTTTGTCTTTTTCTGGTGTATTCTGTTCAAGATATTTCGCAATGCATTCTTGGATGTATCTATTAGATTTCACATTGTGTGTTATTTTAGTTTACGGAGAGGCATTCACTTTATTCCAGAAATGAATGCATCGCCGCATAACAAATTAATTTTCGTCTGTTTTCGGAGTATTCTCTTCAAGATGTTTCGCATTTCTTTCTTGGAAGTCTTTATTAGTTTTCAGAGTGTCTCTTATTATAGTTTACGGTGAGGCATTCACTTTTGCGAAGAAATGATTGCACCACCGTATATATAATTTTCGTTTTTTTTCGGAATGTTCTGCCGAAGATTTTTCGCAATTCTTTCTTCGATGTCTTTATTAGTTTTCAGAGTGTCTGTTATTATAGTTTACGGAGAAGCATTCACTTTCGCCCAGAAATGAATGCACCGCCGAATATATAATTTTTGTCTTTTTTGAGAGTATTCTGTCGAAGATGTTTCGCAATTCTTTCTTGGATGCATTTATGACTTTTCAGAGATTCTCTTATTACAGTTTAAGAAAAGGCATTCACTTTACTCCAGAAATGAATGCACCGCCGCATACATAATTATTTTTGTCTTTTTCTGGCGTATTCTGTCAAAGATGTTTCGCAATTCTTTCTTTGATGTCTTTATACGTTTTCAGAGTGTCTGTTAAGATAGTTTACGGAGAGGCATTCACTTTTTCCCAGAAATGAATGCACCGCCGCATATATAATTTTTGTCTTTTTTGAGAGTATTCTGTTGAAGATGTTTCGCAATTCTTTCTTGGATGCATTTATGAGTTTTCAGAGATTCTCTTATTACAGTTTACGGAGAGGCATTCACTTTTTCCCAGAAATGAATGCACCGCCGCATATATAATTTATTTTCGTTTTTTTTTCTGTGTATTCTGTTGAAGATGTTTTTCAATACGTTTTTGGATGCCTTTATGACTCTTCAGGGATTTTCTTAATATAGTTAACGGAGAGGCATTCACTTTTCACCAGAAATGAATGCACCGCCGCATACATAATTATTTTTTGTCTTTTTTCTGGTGTATTCTGTACAAGATATTTCGCAAACCTTTCTTGGATGCCTTTATGAGATTTCAGAGAATCTCTTATTATAGTTTGCGGAGAAGCATTCACTTTCGCCCAGAAATGAATGCACCGCCCAATATATAATTTTCGTCTTTTTTCGGAGTATTGTGTCGAAGATGTTTCGCAATTCTTTCTTGGGTGTCTTTATACGTTTTCAGAGTGTCTGTTATTATAGTTTACGGGGAAACATTCACTTTCGCCCAGAAATGAAAGCACCGCCGCATATTAAATTTGCGTCTTTTTTCAGAGTATTCTGTCGAATATGTTTCGCAATTCTTTCTTTGATGTCTTTATACGTTTTCAGAGTGTCTGTTAAGATATTTTTCGGCGAGGCATTCACTTTCTCCCCAGAAATGAATGCACCGCCGCATACATAACTATGTTTTGTCTTTTTCTGGTGTATTCTGTTCAAAATATTTCGCAATGCCTTCTTGGATATCTCTATTAGTTTTCACAGTGTGTCTTATTATAGTTTACGGAGAGGCATTCACTTTACTCCAGAAATGAATGCATCGCCGCATAAAAAATTAATTTTCGTCTGTTTTCGGAGAATTCTGTTCAAGATGTTTCGCATTTCTTTCTTGGAAGTCTTTATTAGTTTTCAGAGTGTCTCTAATTATAGTTTACGGAGAGGCATTCACTTTTGCCAAGAAATGAATGCATCGCCGTATATATAATTTTCGTTTTTTTCGGAATGTTCTGCCGAAGATTTTTGCAATTTTTTCTTCGATGTCTTTAATAGTTTTTAGAGTGTCTGATATTATAGTTTACGGAGAAGCATTCACTTTCGCCCAGAAATGAATGCACCGCCGAATATATAATTTTCGTCTTTATTCGGAGTATTGTGTCGAAGATGTTTCGCAATTCTTTCTTGGGTGTCTTTATACGTTTTCAGAGTGTCTGTTATTATAGTTTACGGGGAAGCATTCACTTTCGCCCAGAAATGAATGCACCGCCGCATATATAATTTTTGTCTTTTTTGAGAGTATTCTGTCGAGGATGTTTCGCAATTCTTTCTTGGATGCATTTATGAGTTTTCAGAGATTACCTTATTACAGTTTAAGGAGAGACATTCACTTTACTCCAGAAATGAATGCACCGCCGCATACATAATTATATTTATCTTTTTCCGGTGTATTCTGTTCAAAATATAACACAATACTTTCTTGGATGACTTTATGAGATTTCACAGACACGTATAGTTTACGGAGAGGCATTCACTTTTGCCGAAAAATGAATGCACCGCCGCATACATAATTATTTTTTGTCTTTTATCTGATATATTCTGTACAAGATATTTCGCAAATCGTTCTTGGATGCCTTTATGAGATTTCAGAGAAACTCTTATTATAGTTTACGGAGAGGCATTCACTTTTGCCCAGAAATGAATGCATCGCCACATAAAAAATGTTCGTCTGTTTTCTGAGTATTCCGTTCAAGATGTGTCGCAATTCTTTCTTGGATGTCTTTATACGTTTTCAGTAAGTCTCTTAAGATAGTTTACGGAGACGCATTCACTTTTCCCCAGAAATGAATGCACCGCCGTATATATAATTTTCGTTTTTTTTCGGAATGTTCTGCCGAAGATTTTTCGCATTTCTTTCTTGGAAGTCTTTATTAGTTTTCAGAGTGCCTCTTATTATAGTTTACGGCGAGGCATTTACTTTTGCCAAGAAACGATTGCACCGCCGTATATATAATTTTCGTTTTTTTCGGAATGTTCTGCCGAAGATTTTTCGCAATTCTTTCTTCGATGTCTTTATTAGTTTTCAGAGTGTCTGTTATTATAGTTTACGGGGAAACATTCACTTTCGCCCAGAAATGAATGCACCGCCGCATATTAAATTTGCGTCTTTTTTCAGAGTATTCTGTCGAATATGTTTCGCAATTCTTTCTTTGATGTCTTTATACGTTTTCAGAGTGTCTGTTAAGATATTTTTCGGAGAGGCATTCACTTTCTCCCCAGAAATGAATGCACCGCCGCATACATAACTATGTTTTGTCTTTTTCTGGTGTATTCTGTTCAAAATATTTCGCAATGCCTTCTTGGATATCTCTATTAGTTTTCACAGTGTCTCTAATTATAGCTTACGGAGAGGCATTCACTTTTGCCAAGAAATGAATGCATCGCCGTATATATAATTTTCGTTTTTTTCGGAATGTTCTGCCGAAGATTTTCGCAATTTTTTCTTCGATGTCTTTAATAGTTTTTAGAGTGTCTGATATTATAGTTTACGGAGAAGCATTCACTTTCGCCCAGAAATGAATGCACCGCCGAATATATAATTTTCGTCTTTTTTCGGAGTATTGTGTCGAAGATGTTTCGCAATTCTTTCTTGGGTGTCTTTATACGTTTTCAGAGTGTCTGTTATTATAGTTTACGGGGAAGCATTCACTTTCGCCCAGAAATGAATGCACCGCCGCATATATAATTTTTGTCTTTTTTGAGAGTATTCTGTCGAGGATGTTTCGCAATTCTTTCTTGGATGCATTTATGAGTTTTCAGAGATTATCTTATTACAGTTTAAGGAGAGACATTCACTTTACTCCAGAAATGAATGCACCGCCGCATACATAATTATATTTGTCTTTTTCCGGTGTATTCTGTTCAAAATATAACACAATACTTTCTTGGATGACTTTATGAGATTTCACAGACACGTATAGTTTACGGAGAGGCATTCACTTTTGCCCAGAAATGAAGGCACCACCGCATTTATAATTATCGTCTTTTTTCAGAGTATTCTGTCGAAGATATTTCGCAATTCTTTCTTGGATGCATTTATGAGTTTTCAGAGATTTTCTTATTACGGCTTATGGAGAGGCATTCACTTTTCTCCAGAAATGAATGCATCACCACATAAAAAATGTTCGTCTGTTTTCTGAGTATTCCGTTCAAGATGTGTCGCAATTCTTTCTTGGATGTCTTTATACGTTTTCAGAAAGTCTCTTAAGATAGTTTACGGAGACGCATTCACTTTTCCCCAGAAATGAATGCACCGCCGTATATATAATTTTCGTTTTTTTTTCGGAATGTTCTGCCGAAGATTTTTCGCATTTCTTTCTTGGAAGTTGTTATTAGTTTTCAGAGTGTCTCTTATTATAGTTTACGGAGAGGCATTCACTTTTGCCGAGAAATGAATGCACCGCCGCATATTAAATTTGCGTCTTTTTTCAGAGTATTCTGTCGAAGATGTTTCGCAATTCTTTCTTTGATGTCTTTATACGTTTTCAGAGTGTCTGTTAATATATTTTTCGGAGAGGCATTCACTTTCTCCCCAGAAATGAATGCACCGCCGCATACATAACTATGTTTTGTCTTTTTCTGGTGTATTCTGTTCAAGATATTTCGCAATGCCTTCTTGGATATCTCTATTAGTTTTCACAGTATGTCTTATTATAGTTTACGGAGAGGCATTCACTTTACTCCAGAAATGAATGTATCGCCGCATAAAAAGTTAATTTTCGTCTGTTTTCGGAGTATTCTGTTCAAGATGTTTCGCATTTCTTTCTTGGAAGTCTTTATTAGTTTTCAGAGTGCCTCTTATTATAGTTTACGGCGAGGCATTTACTTTTGCCAAGAAACGATTGCACCGCCGTATATATAATTTTCGTTTTTTTCGGAATGTTCTGCCGAAGATTTTTCGCAATTCTTTCTTCGATGTCTTTATTAGTTTTCAGAGTGTCTGATATTATAGTTTACGGAGAAGCATTCACTTTCGCCCAGAAATGAATGCACCGCCCAATATATAATTTTCGTCTTTTTTCGGAGTATTGTGTCGAAGATGTTTCGCAATTCTTTCTTGGGTGTCTTTATACGTTTTCAGAGTGTCTGTTATTATAGTTTACGGGGAAACATTCACTTTCGCCCAGAAATGAATGCACCGCCGCATATTAAATTTGCGTCTTTTTTCAGAGTATTCTGTCGAATATGTTTCGCAATTCTTTCTTTGATGTCTTTATACGTTTTCAGAGTGTCTGTTAAGATATTTTTCGGAGAGGCATTCACTTTCTCCCCAGAAATGAATGCACCGCCGCATACATAACTATGTTTTGTCTTTTTCTGGTGTATTCTGTTCAAAATATTTCGCAATGCCTTCTTGGATATCTCTATTAGTTTTCACAGTGTGTCTTATTATAGTTTACGGAGAGGCATTCACTTTACTCCAGAAATGAATGCATCGCCGCATAAAAAATTAATTTTCGTCTGTTTTCGGAGAATTCTGTTCAAGATGTTTCGCATTTCTTTCTTGGAAGTCTTTATTAGTTTTCAGAGTGTCTCTTATTATAGTTTACGGAGAGGCATTCACTTTTGCCAAGAAATGAATGCATCGCCGTATATATAATTTTCGTTTTTTTCGGAATGTTCTGCCGAAGATTTTCGCAATTCTTTCTTCGATGTCTTTAATAGTTTTTAGAGTGTCTGTTATTATATTTTTCGGAGAGGCATTCACTTTTTCCCTGAAATGAATGCACCGCCGCATATATAATTTATTTTCGTTTTTTTCAGTGTTCAAGATGTTTTTCAATACGTTTTTGGATGCCTTTATGAATCTTCAGGGATTTTCTTAATATAGTTAACGGAGAGGCATTCACTTTTCCCCAGAAATGAATGCACCGCCGCATACATACTTATTTTTTGTCTTTTTTCTGGTGTATTCTGTACAAGATATTTCGCAAACCTTTCTTGGATGCCTTTATGAGATTTCAGAGAAACTCTTATTATAGTTTATGGAGAGGCATTCACTTTTGCCCAGAAATGAATGCACCGCCGCATTCATAATTGTCGTCTTTTTTCAGAGTATTCTGTCGAAGATTTTTCGCAATTCTTTCTTGGATGCATTTATGAGTTTTCAGAGATTTTCTTATTACGGCTTATGGAGAGGCATTCACTTTTCTCCAGAAATGAATGCATCGCCACATAAATAATTTTCGTCTGTTTTCTGAGTATTCTGTTCAAGATGTGTCGCAATTCTTTCTTGGATGTCTTTATACGTTTTCAGAGTGTCTGTTAAGATAATTTACGGAGAGGCATTCACTTTTCTCCAGAAATGAATGCACCGCCGCATACATAACTATTTTTTGTCTTTTTCTGGTGTATTCTGTTCAAGATATTTCGCAATGCATTCTGGGATGTCTCTATTAGTTTTCACATTGTGTCTTATTTTAGTTTACGGAGAGGTATTCACTTTACTCCAGAAATGAATTCATCGCCGCATGAAAAATTAATTTTCGTCTGTTTTCGGAGTATTCTGTTAGAGATGTTTCGCATTTCTTTCTTGGAAGTCTTTATTAGTTTTCAGAGTGTCTGTTATTATAGTTTACGGAGAAGCGTTCACTTTCGCCCAGAAATGAATGCACCGCAGCATATACAATTTTCGTCTTTTTTCGGAATATTCTGTCGAAGATGTTTCGCAATTCTTTCTTGGGAGTCTTTATACGTTTTCAGAAAGTCTTTTAAGATAGTTTACGGAGAGGCATTCACTTTTCCCCAGATATGAATGCACCGCCGCATACATAACTATGTTTTTTTTTCTGGTGTATTCTGTTCAAGATATTTCGCAATGCCCTCTTGGATGTCTCTATTAGTTTTCACAGTGTGTCTTATTTTAGTTTACGGAGAGGCATTCACTTTACTCCAGAAATTAATGCATCGCCGCATAAAAAATTAATTTTCGTCTGTTTTCGGAGTATTCTGTTCAAGATGTTTCGCATTTCTTTCTTGGAAGTCTTTATTAGTTTTCAGAGATTTTCTTATTACAGCTTACGGAGAGGCATTCACTTTTTCCAAGAAATGAATGCATCGCCGTATATATAATTTTTGTTTTTTTCGGAATGTTCTGCCGAAGATTTTTCGCAATTCTTTCTTCGATGTCTTTATTAGTTTTCAGAGTGTCTGTTATTATAGTTTACGGAGAAGCGTTCACTTTCGCCCAGAAATGAATGCACCGCCGCATATACAATTTTCGTCTTTTTTCGGAATATTCTGTCGAAGATGTTTCGCAATTCTTTCTTTGATGCATTTATGAGTTTTCAGAGATTCTCTTATTACAGTTTACGGAGAGGCATTCACTTTTTCCCAGAAATGATTGCACCGCCGCATATATAATTTATCTTCGTTTTTTTTCAGTGTATTCTGTTCAAGATATTTTTCAATACGTTTTTGGATGCCTTTATGAATCTTCAGGGATTTTCTTAATATAGTTAACGGAGAGGCATTCACTTTTCCCCAGAAATGAATGCACCGTCGCATACATACTTATTTTTTGTCTTTTTTCTGGTGTATTCTGTACAAGATATTTCGCAAACCTTTCTTGGATGCCTTTATGAGATTTCAGAGAAACTCTTATTATAGTTTACGGAGAGGCATTCACTTTTGCCCAGAAATGAATGCACCACCGCATTCATAATTGTCGTCTTTTTTCAGAGTATTCTGTCGAAGATATTTCGCAATTCTTTCTTGGATGCATTTATGAGTTTTCAGAGATTTTCTTATTATGGCTTATGGAGAGGCATTCACTTTTCTCCAGAAATGAATGCATCGCCACATAAATAATTTTCGTCTGTTTTCTGAGTATTCTGTTCAAGATGTGTCGCAATTCTTTCTTGGATGTCTTTATACGTTTTCAGAGTGTCTGTTAAGATAATTTACGGAGAGGCCTTCACTTTTCTACAGAAATGAGTGCACCGCCGCATACATAACTATTTTTTGTCTTTTTCTGGTGTATTCTGTTCAAGATATTTCGCAATGCATTCTGGGATGTCTCTATTAGTTTTCACATTGTGTCTTATTTTAGTTTACGGAGAGGTATTCACTTAACTCCAGAAATGAATTCATCGCCGAATGAAAAATTAATTTTCGTCTGTTTTCGGAGTATTCTGTTAGAGATGTTTCGCATTTCTTTCTTGGAAATCTTTATTAGTTTTCAGATTGTCTGTTATTATAGTTTACGGAGAAGCGTTCACTTTCGCCCAGAAATGAATGCACCGCAGCATATACAATTTTCGTCTTTTTTCGGAATATTCTGTCGAAGATGTTTCGCAATTCTTTCTTGGATGCATTTATGAGTTTTCAGAGATTTTCTTATTACGGCTTATGGAGAGGCATTCACTTTCCTCCAGAAATGAATGCATCGCCACATAAATAATTTTCGTCTGTTTTCTGAGTATTCTGTTCAAGATGTGTCGCAATTCTTTCTTGGATGTCTTTATACGTTTTCAGAGTGTCTCTTAAGATAGTTTACGGAGAGGCATTCACTTTTTCCCAGAAATGAATGCACCGCCGCATACATAACTATGTTTTGTCTTTTTCTGGTGTATTCTGTTCAAGATATTTCGCAATGCCCTCTTGGATGTCTCTATTTGTTTTCAAAGTGTGTCTTATTATAGTTTACAGAGAGGCATTCACTTTACTCCAGAAATGAATGTATCGCCGCATAAAAAGTTAATTTTCGTCTGTTTTCGGAGTATTCTGTTCAAGATGTTTCGCATTTCTTTCTTGGAAGTCTTTATTAGTTTTCAGAGTGTCTCTTATTATAGTTTACGGAGAGGCATTCACTTTTGCCAAGAAATGATTGCACCGTCGTATATATAATTTTCGTTTTTTTTTTGGAGTATTGTGTCGAAGATGTTTCGCAATTCTTTCTTGGGTGTCTTTATACGTTTTCAGAGTGTCTGTTATTATATTTTACGGAGAAGCATTCATTTTCGCCCAGAAATGAATGCACCGCCGCATATATAATTTTTGTCTGTTTTCTGAGTATTCTGTTCAAGATGTGTCGCAATTCTTTCTTGGATGTCTTTATACATTTTCAGAAAGTCTCGTAAGATAGTTTACGGAGAGGCATTCACTTTTCCCCAGAAATGAATGCACCGCCGCATACATAACTATGTTTTGTCTTTTTCTGGTGTATTCTGTTCAAGATATTTCGCAATGCCTTCTTGGATATCTCTGTTAATTTTCACAGTGTGTCTTATTATAGTTTACGGAGAGGCATTCACTTTATTCCAGAAATGAATGCATCGCCGCATAACAAATTAATTTTCGTCTGTTTTCGGAGTATTCTCTTCAAGATGTTTCGCATTTCTTTGTTGGAAGTCTTTATTAGTTTTCAGTGTCTCTTATTATAGTTTACGGAGAGGAATTCACTTTTGCCAAGAAATGAATGCATCGCCGTATATATAATTTTCGTTTTTTTCGGAATGTTCTGCCAAAGATTTTTCGCAATTCTTTATTCGATGTCTTTAATAGTTTTTAGAGTGTCTGTTATTATATTTACGGAGAGGCATTCACTTTTGCCCAGAAATGAATGCACCGCCGCATTTATAATTTTCGTCTTTTTTCAGAGTATTCTGTCGAAGATATTTCGCAATTCTTTCTTGGATGCATTTATGAGTTTTCAGTGATTTTATTATTACGGCTTATGGAGAGGCATTCACTTTTTTCCAGAAATGAATGCATCGCCACATAAATAATTTTCGTCTGTTTTCTGAGTATTCTGTTCAAGATGTGTCGCAATTCTTTCTTGGATGTCTTTATACGTTTTCAGAGTGTCTGTTAAGATAGTTTACGGAGAGGCATTCACTTTTCTCCAGAAATGAATGCACCGCCACGTACATAACTATTTTTTGTCTTTTTCTGGTGTATTCTGTTCAAGATATTTCGCAATGCATTCTTGGATGTATCTATTAGATTTCACATTGTGTGTTATTTTAGTTTACGGAGAGGCATTCACTTTACTCCAGAAAGGAATGTATCGCCGCATAAAAAGTTAATTTTCGTCTGTTTTCGGAGTATTCTGTTCAAGATGTTTCGCATTTCTTTCTTGGAAGTCTTTATTAGTTTTCAGAGTGTCTCTTATTATAGTTTACGGCGAGGCATTCACTTTTGCCAAGAAATGATTGCACCGCCGTATATAAAATTTTCGTTTTTTTCGGAATGTTCTGCCGAAGATTTTTCGCAATTCTTTCTTAGATGTCTTTATTAGTTTTCAGAGTGTCTGTTCTTATAGTTTACGGAGAAGCATTCATTTTCGCCCAGAAATGAATGCACCACCGCATATATAATTTTTGTCTTTTTTGAGAGTATGCTGTCGAAGATGTTTCGCAATTCTTTCTTTGATGCATTTATGAGTTTTCAGAGATTCTCTTATTACAGTTTACGGAGAGGCATTCACTTTTTCCCAGAAATGATTGCACCGCCGCATATATAATTTATTTTCGTTTTTTTCAGTGTATTCTGTTCAAGATGTTTTTCAATACGTTTTTGGATGCCTTTATGAATCTTCAGGGATTTTCTTAATATAGTTAACGGAGAGGCATTCACTTTTCCCCAGAAATGAATGCACCGCCGCATACATACTTATTTTTTGTCTTTTTTCTGGTGTATTCTGTACAAGATATTTCGCAAACCTTTCTTGGATGCCTTTATGAGATTTCAGAGAAACTCTTATTATAGTTTACGGAGAGGCATTCACTTTTGCCCAGAAATGAATGCACCGCCGCATTCATAATTGTCGTCTTTTTTCAGAGTATTCTGTCGAAGATATTTCGCAATTCTTTCTTGGATGCATTTATGAGTTTTCAGAGATTTTCTTATTACGGCTTATGGAGAGGCATTCACTTTTCTCCAGAAATGAATGCATCGCCACATAAATAATTTTCGTCTGTTTTCTGAGTATTCTGTTCAAGATGTGTCGCAATTCTTTCTTGGATGTCTTTATACGTTTTCAGAGTGTCTGTTAAGATAATTTACGGAGAGGCCTTCACTTTTCTCCAGAAATGAATGCACCGCCGCATACATAACTATTTTTTGTCTTTTTCTGGTGTATTCTGTTCAATATATTTCGCAATGCATTCTGGGATGTCTCTATTAGTTTTCACATTGTGTCTTATTTTAGTTTACGGAGAGGTATTCACTTTACTCCAGAAATGAATTCATCGCCGCATGAAAAATTAATTTTCGTCTGTTTTCGGAGTATTCTGTTAGAGATGTTTCGCATTTCTTTCTTGGAAGTCTTTATTAGTTTTCAGAGTGTCTGTTATTATAGTTTACGGAGAAGCTTTCACTTTCGCCCAGAAATGAATGCACCGCAGCATATACAATTTTCGTCTTTTTTCGGAATATTCTGTCGAAGATGTTTCGCAATTCTTTCTTGGGAGTCTTTATACGTTTTCAGAAAGTCTTTTAAGATAGTTTACGGAGAGGCATTCACTTTTCCCCAGATATGAATGCACCGCCGCATACATAACTATGTTTTTTTTTCTGGTGTATTCTGTTCAAGATATTTCGCAATGCCCTCTTGGATGTCTCTATTAGTTTTCACAGTGTGTCTTATTTTAGTTTACGGAGAGGCATTCACTTTACTCCAGAAATTAATGCATCGCCGCATAAAAAATTAATTTTCGTCTGTTTTCGGAGTATTCTGTTCAAGATGTTTCGCATTTCTTTCTTGGAAGTCTTTATTAGTTTTCAGAGATTTTCTTATTACAGCTTACGGAGAGGCATTCACTTTTTCCAAGAAATGAATGCATCGCCGTATATATAATTTTTGTTTTTTTCGGAATGTTCTGCCGAAGATTTTTCGCAATTCTTTCTTCGATGTCTTTATTAGTTTTCAGAGTGTCTGTTATTATAGTTTACGGAGAAGCGTTCACTTTCGCCCAGAAATGAATGCACCGCCGCATATACAATTTTCGTCTTTTTTCGGAATATTCTGTCGAAGATGTTTCGCAATTCTTTCTTTGATGCATTTATGAGTTTTCAGAGATTCTCTTATTACAGTTTACGGAGAGGCATTCACTTTTCCCCAGATATGAATGCACCGCCGCATACATAACTATGTTTTTTTTTCTGGTGTATTCTGTTCAAGATATTTCGCAATGCCCTCTTGGATGTCTCTATTAGTTTTCACAGTGTGTCTTATTTTAGTTTACGGAGAGGCATTCACTTTACTCCAGAAATTAATGCATCGCCGCATAAAAAATTAATTTTCGTCTGTTTTCGGAGTATTCTGTTCAAGATGTTTCGCATTTCTTTCTTGGAAGTCTTTATTAGTTTTCAGAGATTTTCTTATTACAGCTTACGGAGAGGCATTCACTTTTTCCAAGAAATGAATGCATCGCCGTATATATAATTTTTGTTTTTTTCGGAATGTTCTGCCGAAGATTTTTCGCAATTCTTTCTTAGATGTCTTTATTAGTTTTCAGAGTGTCTGTTCTTATAGTTTACGGAGAAGCATTCATTTTCGCCCAGAAATGAATGCACCACCGCATATATAATTTTTGTCTTTTTTGAGAGTATGCTGTCGAAGATGTTTCGCAATTCTTTCTTTGATGCATTTATGAGTTTTCAGAGATTCTCTTATTACAGTTTACGGAGAGGCATTCACTTTTTCCCAGAAATGATTGCACCGCCGCATATATAATTTATTTTCGTTTTTTTCAGTGTATTCTGTTCAAGATGTTTTTCAATACGTTTTTGGATGCCTTTATGAATCTTCAGGGATTTTCTTAATATAGTTAACGGAGAGGCATTCACTTTTCCCCAGAAATGAATGCACCGCCGCATACATACTTATTTTTTGTCTTTTTTCTGGTGTATTCTGTACAAGATATTTCGCAAACCTTTCTTGGATGCCTTTATGAGATTTCAGAGAAACTCTTATTATAGTTTACGGAGAGGCATTCACTTTTGCCCAGAAATGAATGCACCGCCGCATTCATAATTGTCGTCTTTTTTCAGAGTATTCTGTCGAAGATATTTCGCAATTCTTTCTTGGATGCATTTATGAGTTTTCAGAGATTTTCTTATTACGGCTTATGGAGAGGCATTCACTTTTCTCCAGAAATGAATGCATCGCCACATAAATAATTTTCGTCTGTTTTCTGAGTATTCTGTTCAAGATGTGTCGCAATTCTTTCTTGGATGTCTTTATACGTTTTCAGAGTGTCTGTTAAGATAATTTACGGAGAGGCCTTCACTTTTCTACAGAAATGAGTGCACCGCCGCATACATAACTATTTTTTGTCTTTTTCTGGTGTATTCTGTTCAAGATATTTCGCAATGCATTCTGGGATGTCTCTATTAGTTTTCACATTGTGTCTTATTTTAGTTTACGGAGAGGTATTCACTTAACTCCAGAAATGAATTCATCGCCGAATGAAAAATTAATTTTCGTCTGTTTTCGGAGTATTCTGTTAGAGATGTTTCGCATTTCTTTCTTGGAAATCTTTATTAGTTTTCAGAGTGTCTGTTATTATAGTTTACGGAGAAGCGTTCACTTTCGCCCAGAAATGAATGCACCGCAGCATATACAATTTTCGTCTTTTTTCGGAATATTCTGTCGAAGATGTTTCGCAATTCTTTCTTGGATGCATTTATGAGTTTTCAGAGATTTTCTTATTACGGCTTATGGAGAGGCATTCACTTTCCTCCAGAAATGAATGCATCGCCACATAAATAATTTTCGTCTGTTTTCTGAGTATTCTGTTCAAGATGTGTCGCAATTCTTTCTTGGATGTCTTTATACGTTTTCAGAGTGTCTCTTAAGATAGTTTACGGAGAGGCATTCACTTTTTCCCAGAAATGAATGCACCGCCGCATACATAACTATGTTTTGTCTTTTTCTGGTGTATTCTGTTCAAGATATTTCGCAATGCCCTCTTGGATGTCTCTATTTGTTTTCAAAGTGTGTCTTATTATAGTTTACAGAGAGGCATTCACTTTACTCCAGAAATGAATGTATCGCCGCATAAAAAGTTAATTTTCGTCTGTTTTCGGAGTATTCTGTTCAAGATGTTTCGCATTTCTTTCTTGGAAGTCTTTATTAGTTTTCAGAGTGTCTCTTATTATAGTTTACGGAGAGGCATTCACTTTTGCCAAGAAATGATTGCACCGTCGTATATATAATTTTCGTTTTTTTTTTGGAGTATTGTGTCGAAGATGTTTCGCAATTCTTTCTTGGGTGTCTTTATACGTTTTCAGAGTGTCTGTTATTATATTTTACGGAGAAGCATTCATTTTCGCCCAGAAATGAATGCACCGCCGCATATATAATTTTTGTCTGTTTTCTGAGTATTCTGTTCAAGATGTGTCGCAATTCTTTCTTGGATGTCTTTATACGTTTTCAGAAAGTCTCGTAAGATAGTTTACGGAGAGGCATTCACTTTTCCCCAGAACTGAATGCACCGCCGCATACATAACTATGTTTTGTCTTTTTCTGGTGTATTCTGTTCAAGATATTTCGCAATGCCTTCTTGGATATCTCTGTTAATTTTCACAGTGTGTCTTATTATAGTTTACGGAGAGGCATTCACTTTATTCCAGAAATGAATGCATCGCCGCATAACAAATTAATTTTCGTCTGTTTTCGGAGTATTCTCTTCAAGATGTTTCGCATTTCTTTGTTGGAAGTCTTTATTAGTTTTCAGTGTCTCTTATTATAGTTTACGGAGAGGAATTCACTTTTGCCAAGAAATGAATGCATCGCCGTATATATAATTTTCGTTTTTTTCGGAATGTTCTGCCAAAGATTTTTCGCAATTCTTTATTCGATGTCTTTAATAGTTTTTAGAGTGTCTGTTATTATATTTACGGAGAGGCATTCACTTTTGCCCAGAAATGAATGCACCGCCGCATTTATAATTTTCGTCTTTTTTCAGAGTATTCTGTCGAAGATATTTCGCAATTCTTTCTTGGATGCATTTATGAGTTTTCAGTGATTTTATTATTACGGCTTATGGAGAGGCATTCACTTTTTTCCAGAAATGAATGCATCGCCACATAAATAATTTTCGTCTGTTTTCTGAGTATTCTGTTCAAGATGTGTCGCAATTCTTTCTTGGATGTCTTTATACGTTTTCAGAGTGTCTGTTAAGATAGTTTACGGAGAGGCATTCACTTTTCTCCAGAAATGAATGCACCGCCACGTACATAACTATTTTTTGTCTTTTTCTGGTGTATTCTGTTCAAGATATTTCGCAATGCATTCTTGGATGTATCTATTAGATTTCAGATTGTGTGTTATTTTAGTTTACGGAGAGGCATTCACTTTATTCCAGAAATGAATGCATCGCCGCATAACAAATTAATTTTCGTCTGTTTTCGGAGTATTCTCTTCAAGATGTTTCGCATTTCTTTCTTGGAAGTCTTTATTAGTTTTCAGAGTGTCTCTTATTATAGTTTACGGTGAGGCATTCACTTTTGCGAAGAAATGATTGCACCACCGTATATATAATTTTCGTTTTTTTTCGGAATGTTCTGCCGAAGATTTTTCGCAATTCTTTCTTCGATGTCTTTATTAGTTTTCAGAGTGTCTGTTATTATAGTTTACGGAGAAGCATTCACTTTCGCCCAGAAATGAATGCACCGCCGAATATATAATTTTTGTCTTTTTTGAGAGTATTCTGTCGAAGATGTTTCGCAATTCTTTCTTGGATGCATTTATGACTTTTCAGAGATTCTCTTATTACAGTTTAAGAAAAGGCATTCACTTTACTCCAGAAATGAATGCACCGCCGCATACATAATTATTTTTGTCTTTTTCTGGCGTATTCTGTCAAAGATGTTTCGCAATTCTTTCTTTGATGTCTTTATACGTTTTCAGAGTGTCTGTTAAGATAGTTTACGGAGAGGCATTCACTTTTTCCCAGAAATGAATGCACCGCCGCATATATAATTTTTGTCTTTTTTGAGAGTATTCTGTTGAAGATGTTTCGCAATTCTTTCTTGGATGCATTTATGAGTTTTCAGAGATTCTCTTATTACAGTTTACGGAGAGGCATTCACTTTTTCCCAGAAATGAATGCACCGCCGCATATATAATTTATTTTCGTTTTTTTTTCTGTGTATTCTGTTGAAGATGTTTT
The DNA here is from genome assembly GCA_963931845.1 of Maratus michaelseni. Classification (NCBI taxonomy): domain Eukaryota; kingdom Metazoa; phylum Arthropoda; class Arachnida; order Araneae; family Salticidae; genus Maratus; species Maratus michaelseni. The sequence goes on along the minus strand of OZ007600.1, from coordinate 259,027,583 downwards.
TCAATACGTTTTTGGATGCCTTTATGACTCTTCAGGGATTTTCTTAATATAGTTAACGGAGAGGCATTCACTTTTCACCAGAAATGAATGCACCGCCGCATACATAATTATTTTTTGTCTTTTTTCTGGTGTATTCTGTACAAGATATTTCGCAAACCTTTCTTGGATGCCTTTATGAGATTTCAGAGAATCTCTTATTATAGTTTACGGAGAGGCATTCACTTGCCTCCAGAAATGAATGCATCGCCACATAAATAATTTTCGTCTGTTTTCTGAGTATTCTGTTCAAGATGTGTCGCAATTCTTTCTTGGATGTCTTTATACGTTTTCAGAAAGTCTCTTAAGATAGTTTACGGAGAGGCATTCACTTTTTCCCAGAAATGAATGCACCGCCGCATATTAAATTTGCGTCTTTTTTCAGAGTATTCTGTCGAAGATGTTTCGCAATTCTTTCTTTGATGTCTTTATACGTTTTCAGAGTGTCTGTTAATATATTTTTCGGAGAGGCATTCACTTTCTCCCCAGAAATGAATGCACCGCCGCATACTTAACTATGTTTTGTCTTTTTCTGGTGTATTCTGTTCAAGATATTTCGCAATGCCTTCTTGGATATCTCTATTAGTTTTCACAGTGTGTCTTATTATAGTTTACGGAGAGGCATTCACTTTACTCCAGAAATGAATGTATCGCCGCATAAAAAGTTAATTTTCGTCTGTTTTCGGAGTATTCTGTTCAAGATGTTTCGCATTTCTTTCTTGGAAGTCTTTATTAGTTTTCAGAGTGCCTCTTATTATAGTTTACGGCGAGGCATTTACTTTTGCCAAGAAACGATTGCACCGCCGTATATATAATTTTCGTTTTTTTCGGAATGTTCTGCCGAAGATTTTTCGCAATTCTTTCTTCGATGTCTTTATTAGTTTTCAGAGTGTCTGATATTATAGTTTGCGGAGAAGCATTCACTTTCGCCCAGAAATGAATGCACCGCCCAATATATAATTTTCGTCTTTTTTCGGAGTATTGTGTCGAAGATGTTTCGCAATTCTTTCTTGGGTGTCTTTATACGTTTTCAGAGTGTCTGTTATTATAGTTTACGGGGAAACATTCACTTTCGCCCAGAAATGAAAGCACCGCCGCATATTAAATTTGCGTCTTTTTTCAGAGTATTCTGTCGAATATGTTTCGCAATTCTTTCTTTGATGTCTTTATACGTTTTCAGAGTGTCTGTTAAGATATTTTTCGGCGAGGCATTCACTTTCTCCCCAGAAATGAATGCACCGCCGCATACATAACTATGTTTTGTCTTTTTCTGGTGTATTCTGTTCAAAATATTTCGCAATGCCTTCTTGGATATCTCTATTAGTTTTCACAGTGTGTCTTATTATAGTTTACGGAGAGGCATTCACTTTACTCCAGAAATGAATGCATCGCCGCATAAAAAATTAATTTTCGTCTGTTTTCGGAGAATTCTGTTCAAGATGTTTCGCATTTCTTTCTTGGAAGTCTTTATTAGTTTTCAGAGTGTCTCTAATTATAGTTTACGGAGAGGCATTCACTTTTGCCAAGAAATGAATGCATCGCCGTATATATAATTTTCGTTTTTTTCGGAATGTTCTGCCGAAGATTTTTGCAATTTTTTCTTCGATGTCTTTAATAGTTTTTAGAGTGTCTGATATTATAGTTTACGGAGAAGCATTCACTTTCGCCCAGAAATGAATGCACCGCCGAATATATAATTTTCGTCTTTATTCGGAGTATTGTGTCGAAGATGTTTCGCAATTCTTTCTTGGGTGTCTTTATACGTTTTCAGAGTGTCTGTTATTATAGTTTACGGGGAAGCATTCACTTTCGCCCAGAAATGAATGCACCGCCGCATATATAATTTTTGTCTTTTTTGAGAGTATTCTGTCGAGGATGTTTCGCAATTCTTTCTTGGATGCATTTATGAGTTTTCAGAGATTATCTTATTACAGTTTAAGGAGAGACATTCACTTTACTCCAGAAATGAATGCACCGCCGCATACATAATTATATTTATCTTTTTCCGGTGTATTCTGTTCAAAATATAACACAATACTTTCTTGGATGACTTTATGAGATTTCACAGACACGTATAGTTTACGGAGAGGCATTCACTTTTGCCGAAAAATGAATGCACCGCCGCATACATAATTATTTTTTGTCTTTTATCTGATATATTCTGTACAAGATATTTCGCAAATCGTTCTTGGATGCCTTTATGAGATTTCAGAGAAACTCTTATTATAGTTTACGGAGAGGCATTCACTTTTGCCCAGAAATGAATGCATCGCCACATAAAAAATGTTCGTCTGTTTTCTGAGTATTCCGTTCAAGATGTGTCGCAATTCTTTCTTGGATGTCTTTATACGTTTTCAGAAAGTCTCTTAAGATAGTTTACGGAGACGCATTCACTTTTCCCCAGAAATGAATGCACCGCCGTATATATAATTTTCGTTTTTTTTCGGAATGTTCTGCCGAAGATTTTTCGCATTTCTTTCTTGGAAGTTTTTATTAGTTTTCAGAGTGTCTCTTATTATAGTTTACGGAGAGGCATTCACTTTTGCCGAGAAATGAATGCACCGCCGCATATTAAATTTGCGTCTTTTTTCAGAGTATTCTGTCGAAGATGTTTCGCAATTCTTTCTTTGATGTCTTTATACGTTTTCAGAGTGTCTGTTAATATATTTTTCGGAGAGGCATTCACTTTCTCCCCAGAAATGAATGCACCGCCGCATACATAACTATGTTTTGTCTTTTTCTGGTGTATTCTGTTCAAGATATTTCGCAATGCCTTCTTGGATATCTCTATTAGTTTTCACAGTATGTCTTATTATAGTTTACGGAGAGGCATTCACTTTACTCCAGAAATGAATGTATCGCCGCATAAAAAGTTAATTTTCGTCTGTTTTCGGAGTATTCTGTTCAAGATGTTTCGCATTTCTTTCTTGGAAGTCTTTATTAGTTTTCAGAGTGCCTCTTATTATTGTTTACGGCGAGGCATTTACTTTTGCCAAGAAACGATTGCACCGCCGTATATATAATTTTCGTTTTTTTCGGAATGTTCTGCCGAAGATTTTTCGCAATTCTTTCTTCGATGTCTTTATTAGTTTTCAGAGTGTCTGTTATTATAGTTTACGGGGAAACATTCACTTTCGCCCAGAAATGAATGCACCGCCGCATATTAAATTTGCGTCTTTTTTCAGAGTATTCTGTCGAATATGTTTCGCAATTCTTTCTTTGATGTCTTTATACGTTTTCAGAGTGTCTGTTAAGATATTTTTCGGAGAGGCATTCACTTTCTCCCCAGAAATGAATGCACCGCCGCATACATAACTATGTTTTGTCTTTTTCTGGTGTATTCTGTTCAAAATATTTCGCAATGCCTTCTTGGATATCTCTATTAGTTTTCACAGTGTCTCTAATTATAGCTTACGGAGAGGCATTCACTTTTGCCAAGAAATGAATGCATCGCCGTATATATAATTTTCGTTTTTTTCGGAATGTTCTGCCGAAGATTTTCGCAATTTTTTCTTCGATGTCTTTAATAGTTTTTAGAGTGTCTGATATTATAGTTTACGGAGAAGCATTCACTTTCGCCCAGAAATGAATGCACCGCCGAATATATAATTTTCGTCTTTTTTCGGAGTATTGTGTCGAAGATGTTTCGCAATTCTTTCTTGGGTGTCTTTATACGTTTTCAGAGTGTCTGTTATTATAGTTTACGGGGAAGCATTCACTTTCGCCCAGAAATGAATGCACCGCCGCATATATAATTTTTGTCTTTTTTGAGAGTATTCTGTCGAGGATGTTTCGCAATTCTTTCTTGGATGCATTTATGAGTTTTCAGAGATTATCTTATTACAGTTTAAGGAGAGACATTCACTTTACTCCAGAAATGAATGCACCGCCGCATACATAATTATATTTGTCTTTTTCCGGTGTATTCTGTTCAAAATATAACACAATACTTTCTTGGATGACTTTATGAGATTTCACAGACACGTATAGTTTACGGAGAGGCATTCACTTTTGCCCAGAAATGAAGGCACCACCGCATTTATAATTATCGTCTTTTTTCAGAGTATTCTGTCGAAGATATTTCGCAATTCTTTCTTGGATGCATTTATGAGTTTTCAGAGATTTTCTTATTACGGCTTATGGAGAGGCATTCACTTTTCTCCAGAAATGAATGCATCACCACATAAAAAATGTTCGTCTGTTTTCTGAGTATTCCGTTCAAGATGTGTCGCAATTCTTTCTTGGATGTCTTTATACGTTTTCAGAAAGTCTCTTAAGATAGTTTACGGAGACGCATTCACTTTTCCCCAGAAATGAATGCACCGCCGTATATATAATTTTCGTTTTTTTTTCGGAATGTTCTGCCGAAGATTTTTCGCATTTCTTTCTTGGAAGTTGTTATTAGTTTTCAGAGTGTCTCTTATTATAGTTTACGGAGAGGCATTCACTTTTGCCGAGAAATGAATGCACCGCCGCATATTAAATTTGCGTCTTTTTTCAGAGTATTCTGTCGAAGATGTTTCGCAATTCTTTCTTTGATGTCTTTATACGTTTTCAGAGTGTCTGTTAATATATTTTTCGGAGAGGCATTCACTTTCTCCCCAGAAATGAATGCACCGCCGCATACATAACTATGTTTTGTCTTTTTCTGGTGTATTCTGTTCAAGATATTTCGCAATGCCTTCTTGGATATCTCTATTAGTTTTCACAGTATGTCTTATTATAGTTTACGGAGAGGCATTCACTTTACTCCAGAAATGAATGTATCGCCGCATAAAAAGTTAATTTTCGTCTGTTTTCGGAGTATTCTGTTCAAGATGTTTCGCATTTCTTTCTTGGAAGTCTTTATTAGTTTTCAGAGTGCCTCTTATTATAGTTTACGGCGAGGCATTTACTTTTGCCAAGAAACGATTGCACCGCCGTATATATAATTTTCGTTTTTTTCGGAATGTTCTGCCGAAGATTTTTCGCAATTCTTTCTTCGATGTCTTTATTAGTTTTCAGAGTGTCTGATATTATAGTTTACGGAGAAGCATTCACTTTCGCCCAGAAATGAATGCACCGCCCAATATATAATTTTCGTCTTTTTTCGGAGTATTGTGTCGAAGATGTTTCGCAATTCTTTCTTGGGTGTCTTTATACGTTTTCAGAGTGTCTGTTATTATAGTTTACGGGGAAACATTCACTTTCGCCCAGAAATGAATGCACCGCCGCATATTAAATTTGCGTCTTTTTTCAGAGTATTCTGTCGAATATGTTTCGCAATTCTTTCTTTGATGTCTTTATACGTTTTCAGAGTGTCTGTTAAGATATTTTTCGGAGAGGCATTCACTTTCTCCCCAGAAATGAATGCACCGCCGCATACATAACTATGTTTTGTCTTTTTCTGGTGTATTCTGTTCAAAATATTTCGCAATGCCTTCTTGGATATCTCTATTAGTTTTCACAGTGTGTCTTATTATAGTTTACGGAGAGGCATTCACTTTACTCCAGAAATGAATGCATCGCCGCATAAAAAATTAATTTTCGTCTGTTTTCGGAGAATTCTGTTCAAGATGTTTCGCATTTCTTTCTTGGAAGTCTTTATTAGTTTTCAGAGTGTCTCTTATTATAGTTTACGGAGAGGCATTCACTTTTGCCAAGAAATGAATGCATCGCCGTATATATAATTTTCGTTTTTTTCGGAATGTTCTGCCGAAGATTTTCGCAATTCTTTCTTCGATGTCTTTAATAGTTTTTAGAGTGTCTGTTATTATATTTTTCGGAGAGGCATTCACTTTTTCCCTGAAATGAATGCACCGCCGCATATATAATTTATTTTCGTTTTTTTCAGTGTTCAAGATGTTTTTCAATACGTTTTTGGATGCCTTTATGACTCTTCAGGGATTTTCTTCATATAGTTAACGGAGAGGCATTCACTTTTCCCCAGAAATGAATGCACCGCCGCATACATAATTATTTTTTGTCTTTTATCTGATGTATTCTGTACAAGATATTTCGCAAATCGTTCTTGGATTTCTTTATGAGGTTTCAGAGAAACTCTTATTATTGTTTACGGAGAGGCATTCACTTTTGCCCAGAAATGAATGCACCGCAGCATTTATAATTTTCGTCTTTTTTCAGAGTATTCTGTCGAAGATATTTCGCAATTCTTTCTTGGATGCATTTATGAGTTTTCAGAGATTTTCTTATTACGGCTTATGGAGAGGCATTCACTTTTCTCCAGAAATGAATGCATCGCCACATAAAAAATTTTCGTCTGTTTTCTGAGTATTCTGTTCAAGATGTGTCGCAATTCTTTCTCTGATGTCTTTATACGTTTTCAGAAAGTCTCTTAAGATAGTTTACGGAGAGGCATTCACTTTTCTCCAGAAATGAATGCACCGCCGCATACATAACTATTTTTTGTCTTTTTCTGGTGTATTCTGTTCAAGATATTTCGCAATGCATTCTTGGATGTCTCTATTAGTTTTCACATTGTGTCTTATTTTAGTTTACTGAGAGGCATTTACTTTACTCCAGAATTGACTGCATCGCCGCATAAAAAATTAATTTGCGCCTTTTTTCAGAGTATTCTGTCGAAGATGTTTCGCAATTATATCTTTGATGTCTTTATACGTTTTCAGAGTGTCTGTTAAGATATTTTTCGGAGAGGCATTCACTTTCTCCCCAGAAATGAATGCACCGCCGCATACATAACTATGCTTTGTCTCTTTCTGGTGTATTCTGTTCAAGATATTTCGCAATGCCTTCTTGGATATCTCTATTAGTTTTCACAGTGTGTCTTATTATAGTTTACGGAGAGGCATTCCCTTTACTCCAGAAATGACTGTATCGCCGCATAAAAAGTTAATTTTCGTCTGTTTTCGGAGTATTCTGTTCAAGATGTTTCGCATTTCTTTCTTGGAAGTCTTTATTAGTTTTCAGAGTGTCTCTTATTATAGTTTACGGTGAGGCATGCACTTTTGCCAAGAAATGATTGCACCGCCGTATATAAAATTTTAGTTTTTTTCGGAATGTTCTGCCGAAGACTTTTCGCAATTCTTTCTTCGATGTCTTTATTAGTTTTCAGAGTGTCTGTTCTTATAGTTTACGGAGAAGCATTCATTTTCGCCCAGAAATGAATGCACCGCCGCATATATAATTTTTGTCTTTTTTGAGAGTATGCTGTCGAAGATGTTTCGCAATTCTTTCTTGGATGCATTTATGAGTTTTCAGAGATTTTCTTATTACGGCATATGGAGAGGAATTCACTTTTCTCCAGAAATGAATGCATCGCCACATAAATAATTTTCGTCTGTTTTCTGAGTATTCTGTTCAAGATGTGTCGCAATTCTTTCTTGGATGTCTTTATACGTTTTCAGAGTGTCTGTTATTATAGTTTACGGCGAGGCATTCACTTTTGCCAAGAAATGATTGCACCGCCGTATATAAAATTTTCGTTTTTTTCGGAATGTTCTGCCGAAGATTTTTCGCAATTCTTTCTTAGATGTCTTTATTAGTTTTCAGAGTGTCTGTTCTTATAGTTTACGGAGAAGCATTCATTTTCGCCCAGAAATGAATGCACCACCGCATATATAATTTTTGTCTTTTTTGAGAGTATGCTGTCGAAGATGTTTCGCAATTCTTTCTTTGATGCATTTATGAGTTTTCAGAGATTCTCTTATTACAGTTTACGGAGAGGCATTCACTTTTTCCCAGAAATGAATACACCGCCGCATATATAATTTATTTTCGTTTTTTTTCAGTGTATTCTGTACAAGATGTTTTTCAATACGTTTTTGAATGCTTTTATGACTCTTCAGGGATTTTCTTAATATAGTTAACAGAGAGGCATTCACTTTTCACCAGAAATGAATGCACCACCGCATACATAATTATTTTTTGTCTTTTTTCTGGTGTATTCTGTACAAGATATTTCGCAAACCTTTCTTGGATGCCTTTATGAGATTTCAGAGAAACTCTTATTATAGTTTACGGAGAGGCATTCACTTTTGCCCAGAAATGAATGCACCGCCGCATTTATAATTGTCGTCTTTTTTCAGAGTATTCTGTCGAAGATATTTCGCAATTCTTTCTTGGATGCATTTATGAGTTTTCAGAGATTTTCTTATTACGGCTTATGGAGAGGCATTCACTTTTCTCCAGAAATGAATGCATCGCCACATAAATAATTTTCGTCTGTTTTCTGAGTATTCTGTTCAAGATATGTCGCAATTCTTTCTTGGATGTCTTTATACGTTTTCAGAGTGTCTGTTAAGATAATTTACGGAGAGGCATTCACTTTTCTCCAGAAATGAATGCACCGCCGCATACATAACTATTTTTTGTCTTTTTCTGGTGTATTCTGTTCAAGATATTTCGCAATGCATTCTGGGATGTCTCTATTAGTTTTCACATTGTGTCTTATTTTAGTTTACGGAGAGGCATTCACTTTACTCCAGAATTGAATGTATCGGCGCATAAAAAGTTAATTTTCGTCTGTTTTCGGAGTATTCTGTTCAAGATGTTTCGCATTTCTTTCTTGGAAGTCTTTATTAGTTTTCAGAGTGTCTCTTATTATAGTTTACGGCGAGGCATTCACTTTTGCCAAGAAATGATTGCACCGCCGTATATAAAATTTTCGTTTTTTTCGGAATGTTCTGCCGAAGATTTTTCGTAATTCTTTCTTAGATGTCTTTATTAGTTTTCAGAGTGTCTGTTCTTATAGTTTACGGAGAAGCATTCATTTTCGCCCAGAAATGAATGCACCACCGCATATATAATTTTTGTCTTTTTTGAGAGTATGCTGTCGAAGATGTTTCGCAATTCTTTCTTTTATGCATTTATGAGTTTTCAGAGATTCTCTTATTACAGTTTACGGAGAGGCATTCACTTTTTCCCAGAAATGATTGCACCGCCGCATATATAATTTATTTTCGTTTTTTTCAGTGTATTCTGTTCAAGATGTTTTTCAATACGTTTTTGGATGCCTTTATGAATCTTCAGGGATTTTCTTAATATAGTTAACGGAGAGGCATTCACTTTTCCCCAGAAATGAATGCACCGCCGCATACATACTTATTTTTTGTCTTTTTTCTGGTGTATTCTGTACAAGATATTTCGCAAACCTTTCTTGGATGCCTTTATGAGATTTCAGAGAAACTCTTATTATAGTTTACGGAGAGGCATTCACTTTTGCCCAGAAATGAATGCACCGCCGCATTCATAATTGTCGTCTTTTTTCAGAGTATTCTGTCGAAGATTTTTCGCAATTCTTTCTTGGATGCATTTATGAGTTTTCAGAGATTTTCTTATTACGGCTTATGGAGAGGCATTCACTTTTCTCCAGAAATGAATGCATCGCCACATAAATAATTTTCGTCTGTTTTCTGAGTATTCTGTTCAAGATGTGTCGCAATTCTTTCTTGGATGTCTTTATACGTTTTCAGAGTGTCTGTTAAGATAATTTACGGAGAGGCATTCACTTTTCTCCAGAAATGAATGCACCGCCGCATACATAACTATTTTTTGTCTTTTTCTGGTGTATTCTGTTCAAGATATTTCGCAATGCATTCTGGGATGTCTCTATTAGTTTTCACATTGTGTCTTATTTTAGTTTACGGAGAGGCATTCACTTTACTCCAGAATTGAATGTATCGCCGCATAAAAAGTTAATTTTCGTCTGTTTTCGGAGTATTCTGTTCAAGATGTTTCGCATTTCTTTCTTGGAAGTCTTTATTAGTTTTCAGAGTGTCTCTTATTATAGTTTACGGCGAGGCATTCACTTTTGCCAAGAAATGATTGCACCGCCGTATATAAAATTTTCGTTTTTTTCGGAATGTTCTGCCGAAGATTTTTCGCAATTCTTTCTTAGATGTCTTTATTAGTTTTCAGAGTGTCTGTTCTTATAGTTTACGGAGAAGCATTCATTTTCGCCCAGAAATGAATGCACCACCGCATATATAATTTTTGTCTTTTTTGAGAGTATGCTGTCGAAGATGTTTCGCAATTCTTTCTTTGATGCATTTATGAGTTTTCAGAGATTCTCTTATTACAGTTTACGGAGAGGCATTCACTTTTTCCCAGAAATGATTGCACCGCCGCATATATAATTTATTTTCGTTTTTTTCAGTGTATTCTGTTCAAGATGTTTTTCAATACGTTTTTGGATGCCTTTATGAATCTTCAGGGATTTTCTTAATATAGTTAACGGAGAGGCATTCACTTTTCCCCAGAAATGAATGCACCGCCGCATACATACTTATTTTTTGTCTTTTTTCTGGTGTATTCTGTACAAGATATTTCGCAAACCTTTCTTGGATGCCTTTATGAGATTTCAGAGAAACTCTTATTATAGTTTACGGAGAGGCATTCACTTTTGCCCAGAAATGAATGCACCGCCGCATTCATAATTGTCGTCTTTTTTCAGAGTATTCTGTCGAAGATATTTCGCAATTCTTTCTTGGATGCATTTATGAGTTTTCAGAGATTTTCTTATTACGGCTTATGGAGAGGCATTCACTTTTCTCCAGAAATGAATGCATCGCCACATAAATAATTTTCGTCTGTTTTCTGAGTATTCTGTTCAAGATGTGTCGCAATTCTTTCTTGGATGTCTTTATACGTTTTCAGAGTGTCTGTTAAGATAATTTACGGAGAGGCCTTCACTTTTCTCCAGAAATGAATGCACCGCCGCATACATAACTATTTTTTGTCTTTTTCTGGTGTATTCTGTTCAATATATTTCGCAATGCATTCTGGGATGTCTCTATTAGTTTTCACATTGTGTCTTATTTTAGTTTACGGAGAGGTATTCACTTTACTCCAGAAATGAATTCATCGCCGCATGAAAAATTAATTTTCGTCTGTTTTCGGAGTATTCTGTTAGAGATGTTTCGCATTTCTTTCTTGGAAGTCTTTATTAGTTTTCAGAGTGTCTGTTATTATAGTTTACGGAGAAGCGTTCACTTTCGCCCAGAAATGAATGCACCGCAGCATATACAATTTTCGTCTTTTTTCGGAATATTCTGTCGAAGATGTTTCGCAATTCTTTCTTGGGAGTCTTTATACGTTTTCAGAAAGTCTTTTAAGGTAGTTTACGGAGAGGCATTCACTTTACTCCAGAAATGAATGCATCGCCGCATAAAAAATTAATTTTCGTCCGTTTTCGGAGTATTCTGTTCAAGATGTTTCGCATTTCTTTCTTGGAAGTCTTTATTAGTTTTCAGAGTGTCTCTTATTATAGTTCACGGAGAGGCATTCACTTTTGCTAAGAAATGAATGCATCGCAGTATATATAATTTTCCTTTTTTTCGGAATGTTCTGCCGAAGATTTTTCGCAATTCTTTCTTCGATGTCTTTAATAGTTTTTAGAGTGTCTGTTATTATATTTACGGAGAGGCATTCACTTTTTCCCTGAAATGAATGCGCCGCCGCATGTTAAATTTGTGTCTTTTTTCAGAGTATTCTGTTGAAGATGTTTCGCAATTCTTTCTTTGATGTCTTTATACGTTTTCAGAGTGTCTGTTAAGATAGTTTACGGAGAGGCATTCACTATTTCCCAGAAATGAATGCACCGCCGCATATATAATTTTTGATTTTTTGAGAGTATTCTGTTGAAGATGTTTCGCAATTCTTTCTTGGATGCATTTATGAGTTTTCAGAGATTCTCTTATTACAGTTTACGGAGAGGCATTCACTTTTTCCCAGAAATGAATACACCGCCGCATATATAATTTATTTTCGTTTTTTTTTCAGTGTATTCTGTACAAGATGTTTTTCAATACGTTTTTGAATGCTTTTATGACTCTTCAGGGATTTTCTTAATATAGTTAACAGAGAGGCATTCACTTTTCACCAGAAATGAATGCACCACCGCATACATAATTATTTTTTGTCTTTTTTCTGGTGTATTCTGTACAAGATATTTCGCAAACCTTTCTTGGATGCCTTTATGAGATTTCAGAGAAACTCTTATTATAGTTTACGGAGAGGCATTCACTTTTGCCCAGAAATGAATGCACCGCCGCATTTATAATTGTCGTCTTTTTTCAGAGTATTCTGTCGAAGATATTTCGCAATTCTTTCTTGGATGCATTTATGAGTTTTCAGAGATTTTCTTATTACGGCTTATGGAGAGGCATTCACTTTTCTCCAGAAATGAATGCATCGCCACATAAATAATTTTCGTCTGTTTTCTGAGTATTCTGTTCAAGATATGTCGCAATTCTTTCTTGGATGTCTTTATACGTTTTCAGAGTGTCTGTTAAGATAATTTACGGAGAGGCATTCACTTTTCTCCAGAAATGAATGCACCGCCGCATACATAACTATTTTTTGTCTTTTTCTGGTGTATTCTGTTCAAGATATTTCGCAATGCATTCTGGGATGTCTCTATTAGTTTTCACATTGTGTCTTATTTTAGTTTACGGAGAGGCATTCACTTTACTCCAGAATTGAATGTATCGCCGCATAAAAAGTTAATTTTCGTCTGTTTTCGGAGTATTCTGTTCAAGATGTTTCGCATTTCTTTCTTGGAAGTCTTTATTAGTTTTCAGAGTGTCTCTTATTATAGTTTACGGCGAGGCATTCACTTTTGCCAAGAAATGATTGCACCGCCGTATATAAAATTTTCGTTTTTTTCGGAATGTTCTGCCGAAGATTTTTCGTAATTCTTTCTTAGATGTCTTTATTAGTTTTCAGAGTGTCTGTTCTTATAGTTTACGGAGAAGCATTCATTTTAGCCCAGAAATGAATGCACCACCGCATATATAATTTTTGTCTTTTTTGAGAGTATGCTGTCGAAGATGTTTCGCAATTCTTTCTTTGATGCATTTATGAGTTTTCAGAGATTCTCTTATTACAGTTTACGGAGAGGCATTCACTTTTTCCCAGAAATGATTGCACCGCCGCATATATAATTTATTTTCGTTTTTTTCAGTGTATTCTGTTCAAGATGTTTTTCAATACGTTTTTGGATGCCTTTATGAATCTTCAGGGATTTTCTTAATATAGTTAACGGAGAGGCATTCACTTTTCCCCAGAAATGAATGCACCGCCGCATACATACTTATTTTTTGTCTTTTTTCTGGTGTATTCTGTACAAGATATTTCGCAAACCTTTCTTGGATGCCTTTATGAGATTTCAGAGAAACTCTTATTATAGTTTACGGAGAGGCATTCACTTTTGCCCAGAAATGAATGCACCGCCGCATTCATAATTGTCGTCTTTTTTCAGAGTGTTCTGTCGAAGATATTTCGCAATTCTTTCTTGGATGCATTTATGAGTTTTCAGAGATTTTCTTATTACGGCTTATGGAGAGGCATTCACTTTTCTCCAGAAATGAATGCATCGCCACATAAATAATTTTCGTCTGTTTTCTGAGTATTCTGTTCAAGATGTGTCGCAATTCTTTCTTGGATGTCTTTATACGTTTTCAGAGTGTCTGCTAAGATAATTTACGGAGAGGCATTCACTTTTCTCCAGAAATGAATGCACCGCCGCATACATAACTATTTTTTGTCTTTTTCTGGTGTATTCTGTTCAAGATATTTCGCAATGCATTCTGGGATGTCTCTATTAGTTTTCACATTGTGTCTTATTTTAGTTTACGGAGAGGCATTCACTTTACTCCAGAATTGAATGTATCGCCGCATAAAAAGTTAATTTTCGTCTGTTTTCGGAGTATTCTGTTCAAGATGTTTCGCATTTCTTTCTTGGAAGTCTTTATTAGTTTTCAGAGTGTCTCTTATTATAGTTTACGGCGAGGCATTCACTTTTGCCAAGAAATGATTGCACCGCCGTATATAAAATTTTCGTTTTTTTCGGAATGTTCTGCCGAAGATTTTTCGCAATTCTTTCTTAGATGTCTTTATTAGTTTTCAGAGTGTCTGTTCTTATAGTTTACGGAGAAGCATTCATTTTCGCCCAGAAATGAATGCACCACCGCATATATAATTTTTGTCTTTTTTGAGAGTATGCTGTCGAAGATGTTTCGCAATTCTTTCTTTGATGCATTTATGAGTTTTCAGAGATTCTCTTATTACAGTTTACGGAGAGGCATTCACTTTTTCCCAGAAATGAATACACCGCCGCATATATAATTTATTTTCGTTTTTTTTTAGTGTATTCTGTACAAGATGTTTTTCAATACGTTTTTGAATGCTTTTATGACTCTTCAGGGATTTTCTTAATATAGTTAACAGAGAGGCATTCACTTTTCACCAGAAATGAATGCACCACCGCATACATAATTATTTTTTGTCTTTTTTCTGGTGTATTCTGTACAAGATATTTCGCAAACCTTTCTTGGATGCCTTTATGAGATTTCAGAGAAACTCTTATTATAGTTTACGGAGAGGCATTCACTTTTGCCCAGAAATGAATGCACCGCCGCATTTATAATTGTCGTCTTTTTTCAGAGTATTCTGTCGAAGATATTTCGCAATTCTTTCTTGGATGCATTTATGAGTTTTCAGAGATTTTCTTATTACGGCTTATGGAGAGGCATTCACTTTTCTCCAGAAATGAATGCATCGCCACATAAATAATTTTCGTCTGTTTTCTGAGTATTCTGTTCAAGATATGTCGCAATTCTTTCTTGGATGTCTTTATACGTTTTCAGAGTGTCTGTTAAGATAATTTACGGAGAGGCATTCACTTTTCTCCAGAAATGAATGCACCGCCGCATACATAACTATTTTTTGTCTTTTTCTGGTGTATTCTGTTCAAGATATTTCGCAATGCATTCTGGGATGTCTCTATTAGTTTTCACATTGTGTCTTATTTTAGTTTACGGAGAGGCATTCACTTTACTCCAGAATTGAATGTATCGGCGCATAAAAAGTTAATTTTCGTCTGTTTTCGGAGTATTCTGTTCAAGATGTTTCGCATTTCTTTCTTGGAAGTCTTTATTAGTTTTCAGAGTGTCTCTTATTATAGTTTACGGCGAGGCATTCACTTTTGCCAAGAAATGATTGCACCGCCGTATATAAAATTTTCGTTTTTTTCGGAATGTTCTGCCGAAGATTTTTCGTAATTCTTTCTTAGATGTCTTTATTAGTTTTCAGAGTGTCTGTTCTTATAGTTTACGGAGAAGCATTCATTTTCGCCCAGAAATGAATGCACCACTGCATATATAATTTTTGTCTTTTTTGAGAGTATGCTGTCGAAGATGTTTCGCAATTCTTTCTTTTATGCATTTATGAGTTTTCAGAGATTCTCTTATTACAGTTTACGGAGAGGCATTCACTTTTTCCCAGAAATGATTGCACCGCCGCATATATAATTTATTTTCGTTTTTTTCAGTGTATTCTGTTCAAGATGTTTTTCAATACGTTTTTGGATGCCTTTATGAATCTTCAGGGATTTTCTTAATATAGTTAACGGAGAGGCATTCACTTTTCCCCAGAAATGAATGCACCGCCGCATACATACTTATTTTTTGTCTTTTTTCTGGTGTATTCTGTACAAGATATTTCGCAAACCTTTCTTGGATGCCTTTATGAGATTTCAGAGAAACTCTTATTATAGTTTACGGAGAGGCATTCACTTTTGCCCAGAAATGAATGCACCGCCGCATTCATAATTGTCGTCTTTTTTCAGAGTATTCTGTCGAAGATTTTTCGCAATTCTTTCTTGGATGCATTTATGAGTTTTCAGAGATTTTCTTATTACGGCTTATGGAGAGGCATTCACTTTTCTCCAGAAATGAATGCATCGCCACATAAATAATTTTCGTCTGTTTTCTGAGTATTCTGTTCAAGATGTGTCGCAATTCTTTCTTGGATGTCTTTATACGTTTTCAGAGTGTCTGTTAAGATAATTTACGGAGAGGCATTCACTTTTCTCCAGAAATGAATGCACCGCCGCATACATAACTATTTTTTGTCTTTTTCTGGTGTATTCTGTTCAAGATATTTCGCAATGCATTCTGGGATGTCTCTATTAGTTTTCACATTGTGTCTTATTTTAGTTTACGGAGAGGCATTCACTTTACTCCAGAATTGAATGTATCGCCGCATAAAAAGTTAATTTTCGTCTGTTTTCGGAGTATTCTGTTCAAGATGTTTCGCATTTCTTTCTTGGAAGTCTTTATTAGTTTTCAGAGTGTCTCTTATTATAGTTTACGGCGAGGCATTCACTTTTGCCAAGAAATGATTGCACCGCCGTATATAAAATTTTCGTTTTTTTCGGAATGTTCTGCCGAAGATTTTTCGCAATTCTTTCTTAGATGTCTTTATTAGTTTTCAGAGTGTCTGTTCTTATAGTTTACGGAGAAGCATTCATTTTCGCCCAGAAATGAATGCACCACCGCATTTATAATTGTCGTCTTTTTTCAGAGTATTCTGTCGAAGATATTTCGCAATTCTTTCTTGGATGCATTTATGAGTTTTCAGAGATTTTCTTATTACGGCTTATGGAGAGGCATTCACTTTTCTCCAGAAATGAATGCATCGCCACATAAATAATTTTCGTCTGTTTTCTGAGTATTCTGTTCAAGATATGTCGCAATTCTTTCTTGGATGTCTTTATACGTTTTCAGAGTGTCTGTTAAGATAATTTACGGAGAGGCATTCACTTTTCTCCAGAAATGAATGCACCGCCGCATACATAACTATTTTTTGTCTTTTTCTGGTGTATTCTGTTCAAGATATTTCGCAATGCATTCTGGGATGTCTCTATTAGTTTTCACATTGTGTCTTATTTTAGTTTACGGAGAGGCATTCACTTTACTCCAGAATTGAATGTATCGGCGCATAAAAAGTTAATTTTCGTCTGTTTTCGGAGTATTCTGTTCAAGATGTTTCGCATTTCTTTCTTGGAAGTCTTTATTAGTTTTCAGAGTGTCTCTTATTATAGTTTACGGCGAGGCATTCACTTTTGCCAAGAAATGATTGCACCGCCGTATATAAAATTTTCGTTTTTTTCGGAATGTTCTGCCGAAGATTTTTCGTAATTCTTTCTTAGATGTCTTTATTAGTTTTCAGAGTGTCTGTTCTTATAGTTTACGGAGAAGCATTCATTTTCGCCCAGAAATGAATGCACCACCGCATATATAATTTTTGTCTTTTTTGAGAGTATGCTGTCGAAGATGTTTCGCAATTCTTTCTTTTATGCATTTATGAGTTTTCAGAGATTCTCTTATTACAGTTTACGGAGAGGCATTCACTTTTTCCCAGAAATGATTGCACCGCCGCATATATAATTTATTTTCGTTTTTTTCAGTGTATTCTGTTCAAGATGTTTTTCAATACGTTTTTGGATGCCTTTATGAATCTTCAGGGATTTTCTTAATATAGTTAACGGAGAGGCATTCACTTTTCCCCAGAAATGAATGCACCGCCGCATACATACTTATTTTTTGTCTTTTTTCTGGTGTATTCTGTACAAGATATTTCGCAAACCTTTCTTGGATGCCTTTATGAGATTTCAGAGAAACTCTTATTATAGTTTACGGAGAGGCATTCACTTTTGCCCAGAAATGAATGCACCGCCGCATTCATAATTGTCGTCTTTTTTCAGAGTATTCTGTCGAAGATTTTTCGCAATTCTTTCTTGGATGCATTTATGAGTTTTCAGAGATTTTCTTATTACGGCTTATGGAGAGGCATTCACTTTTCTCCAGAAATGAATGCATCGCCACATAAATAATTTTCGTCTGTTTTCTGAGTATTCTGTTCAAGATGTGTCGCAATTCTTTCTTGGATGTCTTTATACGTTTTCAGAGTGTCTGTTAAGATAATTTACGGAGAGGCATTCACTTTTCTCCAGAAATGAATGCACCGCCGCATACATAACTATTTTTTGTCTTTTTCTGGTGTATTCTGTTCAAGATATTTCGCAATGCATTCTGGGATGTCTCTATTAGTTTTCACATTGTGTCTTATTTTAGTTTACGGAGAGGTATTCACTTTACTCCAGAAATGAATTCATCGCCGCATGAAAAATTAATTTTCGTCTGTTTTCGGAGTATTCTGTTAGAGATGTTTCGCATTTCTTTCTTGGAAGTCTTTATTAGTTTTCAGAGTGTCTGTTATTATAGTTTACGGAGAAGCGTTCACTTTCGCCCAGAAATGAATGCACCGCAGCATATACAATTTTCGTCTTTTTTCGGAATATTCTGTCGAAGATGTTTCGCAATTCTTTCTTGGGAGTCTTTATACGTTTTCAGAAAGTCTTTTAAGATAGTTTACGGAGAGGCATTCACTTTTCCCCAGATATGAATGCACCGCCGCATACATAACTATGTTTTTTTTTCTGGTGTATTCTGTTCAAGATATTTCGCAATGCCCTCTTGGATGTCTCTATTAGTTTTCACAGTGTGTCTTATTTTAGTTTACGGAGAGGCATTCACTTTACTCCAGAAATTAATGCATCGCCGCATAAAAAATTAATTTTCGTCTGTTTTCGGAGTATTCTGTTCAAGATGTTTCGCATTTCTTTCTTGGAAGTCTTTATTAGTTTTCAGAGATTTTCTTATTACAGCTTACGGAGAGGCATTCACTTTTTCCAAGAAATGAATGCATCGCCGTATATATAATTTTTGTTTTTTTCGGAATGTTCTGCCGAAGATTTTTCGCAATTCTTTCTTCGATGTCTTTATTAGTTTTCAGAGTGTCTGTTATTATAGTTTACGGAGAAGCGTTCACTTTCGCCCAGAAATGAATGCACCGCCGCATATACAATTTTCGTCTTTTTTCGGAATATTCTGTCGAAGATGTTTCGCAATTCTTTCTTTGATGCATTTATGAGTTTTCAGAGATTCTCTTATTACAGTTTACGGAGAGGCATTCACTTTTTCCCAGAAATGATTGCACCGCCGCATATATAATTTATCTTCGTTTTTTTTCAGTGTATTCTGTTCAAGATATTTTTCAATACGTTTTTGGATGCCTTTATGAATCTTCAGGGATTTTCTTAATATAGTTAACGGAGAGGCATTCACTTTTCCCCAGAAATGAATGCACCGTCGCATACATACTTATTTTTTGTCTTTTTTCTGGTGTATTCTGTACAAGATATTTCGCAAACCTTTCTTGGATGCCTTTATGAGATTTCAGAGAAACTCTTATTATAGTTTACGGAGAGGCATTCACTTTTGCCCAGAAATGAATGCACCACCGCATTCATAATTGTCGTCTTTTTTCAGAGTATTCTGTCGAAGATATTTCGCAATTCTTTCTTGGATGCATTTATGAGTTTTCAGAGATTTTCTTATTATGGCTTATGGAGAGGCATTCACTTTTCTCCAGAAATGAATGCATCGCCACATAAATAATTTTCGTCTGTTTTCTGAGTATTCTGTTCAAGATGTGTCGCAATTCTTTCTTGGATGTCTTTATACGTTTTCAGAGTGTCTGTTAAGATAATTTACGGAGAGGCCTTCACTTTTCTACAGAAATGAGTGCACCGCCGCATACATAACTATTTTTTGTCTTTTTCTGGTGTATTCTGTTCAAGATATTTCGCAATGCATTCTGGGATGTCTCTATTAGTTTTCACATTGTGTCTTATTTTAGTTTACGGAGAGGTATTCACTTAACTCCAGAAATGAATTCAACGCCGAATGAAAAATTAATTTTCGTCTGTTTTCGGAGTATTCTGTTAGAGATGTTTCGCATTTCTTTCTTGGAAATCTTTATTAGTTTTCAGATTGTCTGTTATTATAGTTTACGGAGAAGCGTTCACTTTCGCCCAGAAATGAATGCACCGCAGCATATACAATTTTCGTCTTTTTTCGGAATATTCTGTCGAAGATGTTTCGCAATTCTTTCTTGGATGCATTTATGAGTTTTCAGAGATTTTCTTATTACGGCTTATGGAGAGGCATTCACTTTCCTCCAGAAATGAATGCATCGCCACATAAATAATTTTCGTCTGTTTTCTGAGTATTCTGTTCAAGATGTGTCGCAATTCTTTCTTGGATGTCTTTATACGTTTTCAGAGTGTCTCTTAAGATAGTTTACGGAGAGGCATTCACTTTTTCCCAGAAATGAATGCACCGCCGCATACATAACTATGTTTTGTCTTTTTCTGGTGTATTCTGTTCAAGATATTTCGCAATGCCCTCTTGGATGTCTCTATTTGTTTTCAAAGTGTGTCTTATTATAGTTTACAGAGAGGCATTCACTTTACTCCAGAAATGAATGTATCGCCGCATAAAAAGTTAATTTTCGTCTGTTTTCGGAGTATTCTGTTCAAGATGTTTCGCATTTCTTTCTTGGAAGTCTTTATTAGTTTTCAGAGTGTCTCTTATTATAGTTTACGGAGAGGCATTCACTTTTGCCAAGAAATGATTGCACCGTCGTATATATAATTTTCGTTTTTTTTTTGGAGTATTGTGTCGAAGATGTTTCGCAATTCTTTCTTGGGTGTCTTTATACGTTTTCAGAGTGTCTGTTATTATATTTTACGGAGAAGCATTCATTTTCGCCCAGAAATGAATGCACCGCCGCATATATAATTTTTGTCTGTTTTCTGAGTATTCTGTTCAAGATGTGTCGCAATTCTTTCTTGGATGTCTTTATACGTTTTCAGAAAGTCTCGTAAGATAGTTTACGGAGAGGCATTCACTTTTCCCCAGAAATGAATGCACCGCCGCATACATAACTATGTTTTGTCTTTTTCTGGTGTATTCTGTTCAAGATATTTCGCAATGCCTTCTTGGATATCTCTGTTAATTTTCACAGTGTGTCTTATTATAGTTTACGGAGAGGCATTCACTTTATTCCAGAAATGAATGCATCGCCGCATAACAAATTAATTTTCGTCTGTTTTCGGAGTATTCTCTTCAAGATGTTTCGCATTTCTTTGTTGGAAGTCTTTATTAGTTTTCAGTGTCTCTTATTATAGTTTACGGAGAGGAATTCACTTTTGCCAAGAAATGAATGCATCGCCGTATATATAATTTTCGTTTTTTTCGGAATGTTCTGCCAAAGATTTTTCGCAATTCTTTATTCGATGTCTTTAATAGTTTTTAGAGTGTCTGTTATTATATTTACGGAGAGGCATTCACTTTTGCCCAGAAATGAATGCACCGCCGCATTTATAATTTTCGTCTTTTTTCAGAGTATTCTGTCGAAGATATTTCGCAATTCTTTCTTGGATGCATTTATGAGTTTTCAGTGATTTTATTATTACGGCTTATGGAGAGGCATTCACTTTTTTCCAGAAATGAATGCATCGCCACATAAATAATTTTCGTCTGTTTTCTGAGTATTCTGTTCAAGATGTGTCGCAATTCTTTCTTGGATGTCTTTATACGTTTTCAGAGTGTCTGTTAAGATAGTTTACGGAGAGGCATTCACTTTTCTCCAGAAATGAATGCACCGCCACGTACATAACTATTTTTTGTCTTTTTCTGGTGTATTCTGTTCAAGATATTTCGCAATGCATTCTTGGATGTATCTATTAGATTTCACATTGTGTGTTATTTTAGTTTACGGAGAGGCATTCACTTTACTCCAGAAAGGAATGTATCGCCGCATAAAAAGTTAATTTTCGTCTGTTTTCGGAGTATTCTGTTCAAGATGTTTCGCATTTCTTTCTTGGAAGTCTTTATTAGTTTTCAGAGTGTCTCTTATTATAGTTTACGGCGAGGCATTCACTTTTGCCAAGAAATGATTGCACCGCCGTATATAAAATTTTCGTTTTTTTCGGAATGTTCTGCCGAAGATTTTTCGCAATTCTTTCTTAGATGTCTTTATTAGTTTTCAGAGTGTCTGTTCTTATAGTTTACGGAGAAGCATTCATTTTCGCCCAGAAATGAATGCACCACCGCATATATAATTTTTGTCTTTTTTGAGAGTATGCTGTCGAAGATGTTTCGCAATTCTTTCTTTGATGCATTTATGAGTTTTCAGAGATTCTCTTATTACAGTTTACGGAGAGGCATTCACTTTTTCCCAGAAATGATTGCACCGCCGCATATATAATTTATTTTCGTTTTTTTCAGTGTATTCTGTTCAAGATGTTTTTCAATACGTTTTTGGATGCCTTTATGAATCTTCAGGGATTTTCTTAATATAGTTAACGGAGAGGCATTCACTTTTCCCCAGAAATGAATGCACCGCCGCATACATACTTATTTTTTGTCTTTTTTCTGGTGTATTCTGTACAAGATATTTCGCAAACCTTTCTTGGATGCCTTTATGAGATTTCAGAGAAACTCTTATTATAGTTTACGGAGAGGCATTCACTTTTGCCCAGAAATGAATGCACCGCCGCATTCATAATTGTCGTCTTTTTTCAGAGTATTCTGTCGAAGATATTTCGCAATTCTTTCTTGGATGCATTTATGAGTTTTCAGAGATTTTCTTATTACGGCTTATGGAGAGGCATTCACTTTTCTCCAGAAATGAATGCATCGCCACATAAATAATTTTCGTCTGTTTTCTGAGTATTCTGTTCAAGATGTGTCGCAATTCTTTCTTGGATGTCTTTATACGTTTTCAGAGTGTCTGTTAAGATAATTTACGGAGAGGCCTTCACTTTTCTCCAGAAATGAATGCACCGCCGCATACATAACTATTTTTTGTCTTTTTCTGGTGTATTCTGTTCAATATATTTCGCAATGCATTCTGGGATGTCTCTATTAGTTTTCACATTGTGTCTTATTTTAGTTTACGGAGAGGTATTCACTTTACTCCAGAAATGAATTCATCGCCGCATGAAAAATTAATTTTCGTCTGTTTTCGGAGTATTCTGTTAGAGATGTTTCGCATTTCTTTCTTGGAAGTCTTTATTAGTTTTCAGAGTGTCTGTTATTATAGTTTACGGAGAAGCTTTCACTTTCGCCCAGAAATGAATGCACCGCAGCATATACAATTTTCGTCTTTTTTCGGAATATTCTGTCGAAGATGTTTCGCAATTCTTTCTTGGGAGTCTTTATACGTTTTCAGAAAGTCTTTTAAGATAGTTTACGGAGAGGCATTCACTTTTCCCCAGATATGAATGCACCGCCGCATACATAACTATGTTTTTTTTTCTGGTGTATTCTGTTCAAGATATTTCGCAATGCCCTCTTGGATGTCTCTATTAGTTTTCACAGTGTGTCTTATTTTAGTTTACGGAGAGGCATTCACTTTACTCCAGAAATTAATGCATCGCCGCATAAAAAATTAATTTTCGTCTGTTTTCGGAGTATTCTGTTCAAGATGTTTCGCATTTCTTTCTTGGAAGTCTTTATTAGTTTTCAGAGATTTTCTTATTACAGCTTACGGAGAGGCATTCACTTTTTCCAAGAAATGAATGCATCGCCGTATATATAATTTTTGTTTTTTTCGGAATGTTCTGCCGAAGATTTTTCGCAATTCTTTCTTCGATGTCTTTATTAGTTTTCAGAGTGTCTGTTATTATAGTTTACGGAGAAGCGTTCACTTTCGCCCAGAAATGAATGCACCGCCGCATATACAATTTTCGTCTTTTTTCGGAATATTCTGTCGAAGATGTTTCGCAATTCTTTCTTTGATGCATTTATGAGTTTTCAGAGATTCTCTTATTACAGTTTACGGAGAGGCATTCACTTTTTCCCAGAAATGATTGCACCGCCGCATATATAATTTATTTTCGTTTTTTTTCAGTGTATTCTGTTCAAGATATTTTTCAATACGTTTTTGGATGCCTTTATGAATCTTCAGGGATTTTCTTAATATAGTTAACGGAGAGGCATTCACTTTTCCCCAGAAATGAATGCACCGTCGCATACATACTTATTTTTTGTCTTTTTTCTGGTGTATTCTGTACAAGATATTTCGCAAACCTTTCTTGGATGCCTTTATGAGATTTCAGAGAAACTCTTATTATAGTTTACGGAGAGGCATTCACTTTTGCCCAGAAATGAATGCACCACCGCATTCATAATTGTCGTCTTTTTTCAGAGTATTCTGTCGAAGATATTTCGCAATTCTTTCTTGGATGCATTTATGAGTTTTCAGAGATTTTCTTATTACGGCTTATGGAGAGGCATTCACTTTTCTCCAGAAATGAATGCATCGCCACATAAATAATTTTCGTCTGTTTTCTGAGTATTCTGTTCAAGATGTGTCGCAATTCTTTCTTGGATGTCTTTATACGTTTTCAGAGTGTCTGTTAAGATAATTTACGGAGAGGCCTTCACTTTTCTACAGAAATGAGTGCACCGCCGCATACATAACTATTTTTTGTCTTTTTCTGGTGTATTCTGTTCAAGATATTTCGCAATGCATTCTGGGATGTCTCTATTAGTTTTCACATTGTGTCTTATTTTAGTTTACGGAGAGGTATTCACTTAACTCCAGAAATGAATTCATCGCCGAATGAAAAATTAATTTTCGTCTGTTTTCGGAGTATTCTGTTAGAGATGTTTCGCATTTCTTTCTTGGAAATCTTTATTAGTTTTCAGAGTGTCTGTTATTATAGTTTACGGAGAAGCGTTCACTTTCGCCCAGAAATGAATGCACCGCAGCATATACAATTTTCGTCTTTTTTCGGAATATTCTGTCGAAGATGTTTCGCAATTCTTTCTTGGATGCATTTATGAGTTTTCAGAGATTTTCTTATTACGGCTTATGGAGAGGCATTCACTTTCCTCCAGAAATGAATGCATCGCCACATAAATAATTTTCGTCTGTTTTCTGAGTATTCTGTTCAAGATGTGTCGCAATTCTTTCTTGGATGTCTTTATACGTTTTCAGAGTGTCTCTTAAGATAGTTTACGGAGAGGCATTCACTTTTTCCCAGAAATGAATGCACCGCCGCATACATAACTATGTTTTGTCTTTTTCTGGTGTATTCTGTTCAAGATATTTCGCAATGCCCTCTTGGATGTCTCTATTTGTTTTCAAAGTGTGTCTTATTATAGTTTACAGAGAGGCATTCACTTTACTCCAGAAATGAATGTATCGCCGCATAAAAAGTTAATTTTCGTCTGTTTTCGGAGTATTCTGTTCAAGATGTTTCGCATTTCTTTCTTGGAAGTCTTTATTAGTTTTCAGAGTGTCTCTTATTATAGTTTACGGAGAGGCATTCACTTTTGCCAAGAAATGATTGCACCGTCGTATATATAATTTTCGTTTTTTTTTTGGAGTATTGTGTCGAAGATGTTTCGCAATTCTTTCTTGGGTGTCTTTATACGTTTTCAGAGTGTCTGTTATTATATTTTACGGAGAAGCATTCATTTTCGCCCAGAAATGAATGCACCGCCGCATATATAATTTTTGTCTGTTTTCTGAGTATTCTGTTCAAGATGTGTCGCAATTCTTTCTTGGATGTCTTTATACGTTTTCAGAAAGTCTCGTAAGATAGTTTACGGAGAGGCATTCACTTTTCCCCAGAACTGAATGCACCGCCGCATACATAACTATGTTTTGTCTTTTTCTGGTGTATTCTGTTCAAGATATTTCGCAATGCCTTCTTGGATATCTCTGTTAATTTTCACAGTGTGTCTTATTATAGTTTACGGAGAGGCATTCACTTTATTCCAGAAATGAATGCATCGCCGCATAACAAATTAATTTTCGTCTGTTTTCGGAGTATTCTCTTCAAGATGTTTCGCATTTCTTTGTTGGAAGTCTTTATTAGTTTTCAGTGTCTCTTATTATAGTTTACGGAGAGGAATTCACTTTTGCCAAGAAATGAATGCATCGCCGTATATATAATTTTCGTTTTTTTCGGAATGTTCTGCCAAAGATTTTTCGCAATTCTTTATTCGATGTCTTTAATAGTTTTTAGAGTGTCTGTTATTATATTTACGGAGAGGCATTCACTTTTGCCCAGAAATGAATGCACCGCCGCATTTATAATTTTCGTCTTTTTTCAGAGTATTCTGTCGAAGATATTTCGCAATTCTTTCTTGGATGCATTTATGAGTTTTCAGTGATTTTATTATTACGGCTTATGGAGAGGCATTCACTTTTTTCCAGAAATGAATGCATCGCCACATAAATAATTTTCGTCTGTTTTCTGAGTATTCTGTTCAAGATGTGTCGCAATTCTTTCTTGGATGTCTTTATACGTTTTCAGAGTGTCTGTTAAGATAGTTTACGGAGAGGCATTCACTTTTCTCCAGAAATGAATGCACCGCCACGTACATAACTATTTTTTGTCTTTTTCTGGTGTATTCTGTTCAAGATATTTCGCAATGCATTCTTGGATGTATCTATTAGATTTCACATTGTGTGTTATTTTAGTTTACGGAGAGGCATTCACTTTATTCCAGAAATGAATGCATCGCCGCATAACAAATTAATTTTCGTCTGTTTTCGGAGTATTCTCTTCAAGATGTTTCGCATTTCTTTCTTGGAAGTCTTTATTAGTTTTCAGAGTGTCTCTTATTATAGTTTACGGTGAGGCATTCACTTTTGCGAAGAAATGATTGCACCACCGTATATATAATTTTCGTTTTTTTTCGGAATGTTCTGCCGAAGATTTTTCGCAATTCTTTCTTCGATGTCTTTATTAGTTTTCAGAGTGTCTGTTATTATAGTTTACGGAGAAGCATTCACTTTCGCCCAGAAATGAATGCACCGCCGAATATATAATTTTTGTCTTTTTTGAGAGTATTCTGTCGAAGATGTTTCGCAATTCTTTCTTGGATGCATTTATGACTTTTCAGAGATTCTCTTATTACAGTTTAAGAAAAGGCATTCACTTTACTCCAGAAATGAATGCACCGCCGCATACATAATTATTTTTGTCTTTTTCTGGCGTATTCTGTCAAAGATGTTTCGCAATTCTTTCTTTGATGTCTTTATACGTTTTCAGAGTGTCTGTTAAGATAGTTTACGGAGAGGCATTCACTTTTTCCCAGAAATGAATGCACCGCCGCATATATAATTTTTGTCTTTTTTGAGAGTATTCTGTTGAAGATGTTTCGCAATTCTTTCTTGGATGCATTTATGAGTTTTCAGAGATTCTCTTATTACAGTTTACGGAGAGGCATTCACTTTTTCCCAGAAATGAATGCACCGCCGCATATATAATTTATTTTCGTTTTTTTTTCTGTGTATTCTGTTGAAGATGTTTTTCAATACGTTTTTGGATGCCTTTATGACTCTTCAGGGATTTTCTTAATATAGTTAACGGAGAGGCATTCACTTTTCACCAGAAATGAATGCACCGCCGCATACATAATTATTTTTTGTCTTTTTTCTGGTGTATTCTGTACAAGATATTTCGCAAACCTTTCTTGGATGCCTTTATGAGATTTCAGAGAATCTCTTATTATAGTTTACGGAGAGGCATTCACTTGCCTCCAGAAATGAATGCATCGCCACATAAATAATTTTCGTCTGTTTTCTGAGTATTCTGTTCAAGATGTGTCGCAATTCTTTCTTGGATGTCTTTATACGTTTTCAGAAAGTCTCTTAAGATAGTTTACGGAGAGGCATTCACTTTTTCCCAGAAATGAATGCACCGCCGCATATTAAATTTGCGTCTTTTTTCAGAGTATTCTGTCGAAGATGTTTCGCAATTCTTTCTTTGATGTCTTTATACGTTTTCAGAGTGTCTGTTAATATATTTTTCGGAGAGGCATTCACTTTCTCCCCAGAAATGAATGCACCGCCGCATACTTAACTATGTTTTGTCTTTTTCTGGTGTATTCTGTTCAAGATATTTCGCAATGCCTTCTTGGATATCTCTATTAGTTTTCACAGTGTGTCTTATTATAGTTTACGGAGAGGCATTCACTTTACTCCAGAAATGAATGTATCGCCGCATAAAAAGTTAATTTTCGTCTGTTTTCGGAGTATTCTGTTCAAGATGTTTCGCATTTCTTTCTTGGAAGTCTTTATTAGTTTTCAGAGTGCCTCTTATTATAGTTTACGGCGAGGCATTTACTTTTGCCAAGAAACGATTGCACCGCCGTATATATAATTTTCGTTTTTTTCGGAATGTTCTGTCGAAGATTTTTCGCAATTCTTTCTTCGATGTCTTTATTAGTTTTCAGAGTGTCTGATATTATAGTTTACGGAGAAGCATTCACTTTCGCCCAGAAATGAATGCACCGCCCAATATATAATTTTCGTCTTTTTTCGGAGTATTGTGTCGAAGATGTTTCGCAATTCTTTCTTGGGTGTCTTTATACGTTTTCAGAGTGTCTGTTATTATAGTTTACGGGGAAACATTCACTTTCGCCCAGAAATGAAAGCACCGCCGCATATTAAATTTGCGTCTTTTTTCAGAGTATTCTGTCGAATATGTTTCGCAATTCTTTCTTTGATGTCTTTATACGTTTTCAGAGTGTCTGTTAAGATATTTTTCGGCGAGGCATTCACTTTCTCCCCAGAAATGAATGCACCGCCGCATACATAACTATGTTTTGTCTTTTTCTGGTGTATTCTGTTCAAAATATTTCGCAATGCCTTCTTGGATATCTCTATTAGTTTTCACAGTGTGTCTTATTATAGTTTACGGAGAGGCATTCACTTTACTCCAGAAATGAATGCATCGCCGCATAAAAAATTAATTTTCGTCTGTTTTCGGAGAATTCTGTTCAAGATGTTTCGCATTTCTTTCTTGGAAGTCTTTATTAGTTTTCAGAGTGTCTCTAATTATAGTTTACGGAGAGGCATTCACTTTTGCCAAGAAATGAATGCATCGCCGTATATATAATTTTCGTTTTTTTCGGAATGTTCTGCCGAAGATTTTTGCAATTTTTTCTTCGATGTCTTTAATAGTTTTTAGAGTGTCTGATATTATAGTTTACGGAGAAGCATTCACTTTCGCCCAGAAATGAATGCACCGCCGAATATATAATTTTCGTCTTTATTCGGAGTATTGTGTCGAAGATGTTTCGCAATTCTTTCTTGGGTGTCTTTATACGTTTTCAGAGTGTCTGTTATTATAGTTTACGGGGAAGCATTCACTTTCGCCCAGAAATGAATGCACCGCCGCATATATAATTTTTGTCTTTTTTGAGAGTATTCTGTCGAGGATGTTTCGCAATTCTTTCTTGGATGCATTTATGAGTTTTCAGAGATTATCTTATTACAGTTTAAGGAGAGACATTCACTTTACTCCAGAAATGAATGCACCGCCGCATACATAATTATATTTATCTTTTTCCGGTGTATTCTGTTCAAAATATAACACAATACTTTCTTGGATGACTTTATGAGATTTCACAGACACGTATAGTTTACGGAGAGGCATTCACTTTTGCCGAAAAATGAATGCACCGCCGCATACATAATTATTTTTTGTCTTTTATCTGATATATTCTGTACAAGATATTTCGCAAATCGTTCTTGGATGCCTTTATGAGATTTCAGAGAAACTCTTATTATAGTTTACGGAGAGGCATTCACTTTTGCCCAGAAATGAATGCATCGCCACATAAAAAATGTTCGTCTGTTTTCTGAGTATTCCGTTCAAGATGTGTCGCAATTCTTTCTTGGATGTCTTTATACGTTTTCAGAAAGTCTCTTAAGATAGTTTACGGAGACGCATTCACTTTTCCCCAGAAATGAATGCACCGCCGTATATATAATTTTCGTTTTTTTTCGGAATGTTCTGCCGAAGATTTTTCGCATTTCTTTCTTGGAAGTTTTTATTAGTTTTCAGAGTGTCTCTTATTATAGTTTACGGAGAGGCATTCACTTTTGCCGAGAAATGAATGCACCGCCGCATATTAAATTTGCGTCTTTTTTCAGAGTATTCTGTCGAAGATGTTTCGCAATTCTTTCTTTGATGTCTTTATACGTTTTCAGAGTGTCTGTTAATATATTTTTCGGAGAGGCATTCACTTTCTCCCCAGAAATGAATGCACCGCCGCATACATAACTATGTTTTGTCTTTTTCTGGTGTATTCTGTTCAAGATATTTCGCAATGCCTTCTTGGATATCTCTATTAGTTTTCACAGTATGTCTTATTATAGTTTACGGAGAGGCATTCACTTTACTCCAGAAATGAATGTATCGCCGCATAAAAAGTTAATTTTCGTCTGTTTTCGGAGTATTCTGTTCAAGATGTTTCGCATTTCTTTCTTGGAAGTCTTTATTAGTTTTCAGAGTGCCTCTTATTATAGTTTACGGCGAGGCATTTACTTTTGCCAAGAAACGATTGCACCGCCGTATATATAATTTTCGTTTTTTTCGGAATGTTCTGCCGAAGATTTTTCGCAATTCTTTCTTCGATGTCTTTATTAGTTTTCAGAGTGTCTGTTATTATAGTTTACGGGGAAACATTCACTTTCGCCCAGAAATGAATGCACCGCCGCATATTAAATTTGCGTCTTTTTTCAGAGTATTCTGTCGAATATGTTTCGCAATTCTTTCTTTGATGTCTTTATACGTTTTCAGAGTGTCTGTTAAGATATTTTTCGGAGAGGCATTCACTTTCTCCCCAGAAATGAATGCACCGCCGCATACATAACTATGTTTTGTCTTTTTCTGGTGTATTCTGTTCAAAATATTTCGCAATGCCTTCTTGGATATCTCTATTAGTTTTCACAGTGTCTCTAATTATAGCTTACGGAGAGGCATTCACTTTTGCCAAGAAATGAATGCATCGCCGTATATATAATTTTCGTTTTTTTCGGAATGTTCTGCCGAAGATTTTCGCAATTTTTTCTTCGATGTCTTTAATAGTTTTTAGAGTGTCTGATATTATAGTTTACGGAGAAGCATTCACTTTCGCCCAGAAATGAATGCACCGCCGAATATATAATTTTCGTCTTTTTTCGGAGTATTGTGTCGAAGATGTTTCGCAATTCTTTCTTGGGTGTCTTTATACGTTTTCAGAGTGTCTGTTATTATAGTTTACGGGGAAGCATTCACTTTCGCCCAGAAATGAATGCACCGCCGCATATATAATTTTTGTCTTTTTTGAGAGTATTCTGTCGAGGATGTTTCGCAATTCTTTCTTGGATGCATTTATGAGTTTTCAGAGATTATCTTATTACAGTTTAAGGAGAGACATTCACTTTACTCCAGAAATGAATGCACCGCCGCATACATAATTATATTTGTCTTTTTCCGGTGTATTCTGTTCAAAATATAACACAATACTTTCTTGGATGACTTTATGAGATTTCACAGACACGTATAGTTTACGGAGAGGCATTCACTTTTGCCGAAAAATGAATGCACCGCCGCATACATAATTATTTTTTGTCTTTTATCTGATGTATTCTGTACAAGATATTTCGCAAATCGTTTTTGGATGCCTTTATGAGATTTCAGAGAAACTCTTATTATAGTTTACGGAGAGGCATTCACTTTTGCCCAGAAATGAAGGCACCACCGCATTTATAATTATCGTCTTTTTTCAGAGTATTCTGTCGAAGATATTTCGCAATTCTTTCTTGGATGCATTTATGAGTTTTCAGAGATTTTCTTATTACGGCTTATGGAGAGGCATTCACTTTTCTCCAGAAATGAATGCATCACCACATAAAAAATGTTCGTCTGTTTTCTGAGTATTCCGTTCAAGATGTGTCGCAATTCTTTCTTGGATGTCTTTATACGTTTTCAGAAAGTCTCTTAAGATAGTTTACGGAGACGCATTCACTTTTCCCCAGAAATGAATGCACCGCCGTATATATAATTTTCGTTTTTTTTTCGGAATGTTCTGCCGAAGATTTTTCGCATTTCTTTCTTGGAAGTTGTTATTAGTTTTCAGAGTGTCTCTTATTATAGTTTACGGAGAGGCATTCACTTTTGCCGAGAAATGAATGCACCGCCGCATATTAAATTTGCGTCTTTTTTCAGAGTATTCTGTCGAAGATGTTTCGCAATTCTTTCTTTGATGTCTTTATACGTTTTCAGAGTGTCTGTTAATATATTTTTCGGAGAGGCATTCACTTTCTCCCCAGAAATGAATGCACCGCCGCATACATAACTATGTTTTGTCTTTTTCTGGTGTATTCTGTTCAAGATATTTCGCAATGCCTTCTTGGATATCTCTATTAGTTTTCACAGTATGTCTTATTATAGTTTACGGAGAGGCATTCACTTTACTCCAGAAATGAATGTATCGCCGCATAAAAAGTTAATTTTCGTCTGTTTTCGGAGTATTCTGTTCAAGATGTTTCGCATTTCTTTCTTGGAAGTCTTTATTAGTTTTCAGAGTGCCTCTTATTATAGTTTACGGCGAGGCATTTACTTTTGCCAAGAAACGATTGCACCGCCGTATATATAATTTTCGTTTTTTTCGGAATGTTCTGCCGAAGATTTTTCGCAATTCTTTCTTCGATGTCTTTATTAGTTTTCAGAGTGTCTGATATTATAGTTTACGGAGAAGCATTCACTTTCGCCCAGAAATGAATGCACCGCCCAATATATAATTTTCGTCTTTTTTCGGAGTATTGTGTCGAAGATGTTTCGCAATTCTTTCTTGGGTGTCTTTATACGTTTTCAGAGTGTCTGTTATTATAGTTTACGGGGAAACATTCACTTTCGCCCAGAAATGAATGCACCGCCGCATATTAAATTTGCGTCTTTTTTCAGAGTATTCTGTCGAATATGTTTCGCAATTCTTTCTTTGATGTCTTTATACGTTTTCAGAGTGTCTGTTAAGATATTTTTCGGAGAGGCATTCACTTTCTCCCCAGAAATGAATGCACCGCCGCATACATAACTATGTTTTGTCTTTTTCTGGTGTATTCTGTTCAAAATATTTCGCAATGCCTTCTTGGATATCTCTATTAGTTTTCACAGTGTGTCTTATTATAGTTTACGGAGAGGCATTCACTTTACTCCAGAAATGAATGCATCGCCGCATAAAAAATTAATTTTCGTCTGTTTTCGGAGAATTCTGTTCAAGATGTTTCGCATTTCTTTCTTGGAAGTCTTTATTAGTTTTCAGAGTGTCTCTTATTATAGTTTACGGAGAGGCATTCACTTTTGCCAAGAAATGAATGCATCGCCGTATATATAATTTTCGTTTTTTTCGGAATGTTCTGCCGAAGATTTTCGCAATTCTTTCTTCGATGTCTTTAATAGTTTTTAGAGTGTCTGTTATTATATTTTTCGGAGAGGCATTCACTTTTTCCCTGAAATGAATGCACTGCCGCATATTAAATTTGTGTCTTTTTTCAGAGTATTCTGTTGAAGATGTTTCGCAATTCTTTCTTTGATGTCTTTATACGTTTTCAGAGTGTCTGTTAAGATAGTTTACGGAGGGGCATTCACTGTTTCCCAGAAATGAATGCATCGCTGCATATATAAATTATTTTCGTTATTTTCAGTGTATTCTATTCAAGATGTTTTTCAATACGTTTTTGGATGCCTTTATGACTCTTCAGGGATTTTCTTATTATAGTTAACGGAGAGGCATTCACTTTTTCCCAGAAATGAATGCACCGCCGCATATATAAATTATTTTCTTTATTTTCAGTGTATTCTGTTCAAGATATTTTTCAATACGTTTTTGGATGCCTTTATGACTCTTCAGGGATTTTCTTAATATAGTTAACGGAGACGCATTCACTTTTCTCCAGAAATGAATGCATCGCCACATAAATAATTTTCGTCTGTTTTCTGAGTATTCTGTTCAAGATGTGTCGCAATTCTTTCTTGGATGTCTTTATACGTTTTCAGAGTGTCTGTTAAGATAGTTTACGGAGAGGCATTCACTTTTCTCCAGAAATGAATGCTCCGCCGCATACATAACTATATTTTGTCTTTTTCTGGTGTATTCTGTTCAAGATATTTCGCAATGCATTCTTGGATGTCTCTATTAGTTTTCACATTGTTTCTTATTTTAGTTTACAGAGAGGTATTCACTTTACTCCAGAAATGAATGCATCGCCGCATAAAAAATTAATTTTCGTCTGTTTTCGGAGTATTCTGTCAGAAATGTTTCGCATTTCTTTCTTGGAAGTCTTTATTAGTTTTCAGAGTGTCTCTTATTATAGTTTACGGCGAGGCATTCACTTTTGCCAAGAAATGATTGCACCGCCGTATATATAATTTTCGTTTTTTTCAGAATGTTCTGCCGAAGATTTTTCGCTATTCTTTCTTCGATGTCTTTATTAGTTTTCAGAGTGTCTGATATTATAGTTAACGGAGAAGCATTCACTTTCGCCCAGAAATGAATGCACCGCCGAATATATAATTTTCGTCTTTTTTCGGAGTATTGTGTAGAAGATGTTCCGCAATTCTTTCTTGGGTGTCTTTATACGTGTTCAGAGTGCCTGTTATTATAGTTTACGGGGAAGCATTCACTTTCGCCCAGAAATGAATGACCGCCGCATATTAAATTTGCGTCTTTTTTCAGAGTATTCTGTCGAATATGTTTCGCAATTCTTTCTTTGATGTCTTTATACGTTTTCAGAGTGTCTGTTAAGATATTTTTCGGAGAGGCATTCACTTTTTCCCTGAAATGAATGCACCGCCGCATATATAATTTATTTTCGTTTTTTTCAGTGTTGAAGATGTTTTTCAATACGTTTTTGGGATGCCTTTATGACTCTTCAGGGATTTTCTTCATATAGTAAACGTAGAGGCATTCACTTTTAACCAGAAATGAATGCACCGCCGCATACATAGTTATTTTTTGTCTTTTATCTGATGTATTCTGTACAAGATATTTCGCAAATCGTTCTTGGATGCCTTTATGAGATTTCAGAGAAACTCTTATTATAGTTTACGGAGAGGCATTCACTTTTGCCCAGAAATGAATGCACCGCCGCATTTATAATTTTCGTCTTTTTTCAGAGTATTCTGTCCAAGATATTTCGCAATTCTTTCTTGGATGCATTTATGAGTTTTCAGAGATTTTCTTATTACGGCTTATGGAGAGGCATTCACTTTTCTCCAGAAATGAATGCATCGCCACATAAATAATTAATTTTCGTCTGTTTTCGCAGTATTTTGTTCAAGACTTGTCGCAATTCTTTCTTGGATGTCTTTATACGTTTTCAGAAAGTCTCTTAAGATAGTTTACGGAGAGGCATTCACTTTTCCCCAGAAATGAATGCACCGCCGCATACGTAACTATGTTTTGTCTTTTTCTGGTGTATTCTGTTCAAGATATTTCGCAATGCCTTCTTGGATATCTCTATTAGTTTTCACAGTGTGTCTTATTATAGTTTACGGAGAGGCATTCCCTTTACTCCAGAAATGACTGTATCGCCGCATAAAAAGTTAATTTTCGTCTGTTTTCGGAGTATTCTGTTCAAGATGTTTCGCATTTCTTTCTTGGAAGTCTTTATTAGTTTTCAGAGTGTCTCTTATTATAGTTTACGGTGAGGCATTCACTTTTGCCAAGAAATGATTGCACCGCCGTATATAAAATTTTAGTTTTTTTCGGAATGTTCTGCCGAAGACTTTTCGCAATTCTTTCTTCGATGTCTTTATTAGTTTTCAGAGTGTCTGTTCTTATAGTTTACGGAGAAGCATTCATTTTCGCCCAGAAATGAATGCACCGCCGCATATATAATTTTTGTCTTTTTTGAGAGTATGCTGTCGAAGATGTTTCGCAATTCTTTCTTGGATGCATTTATGAGTTTTCAGAGATTTTCTTATTACGGCATATGGAGAGGAATTCACTTTTCTCCAGAAATGAATGCATCGCCACATAAATAATTTTCGTCTGTTTTCTGAGTATTCTGTTCAAGATGTGTCGCAATTCTTTCTTGGATGTCTTTATACGTTTTCAGAGTGTCTGTTATTATAGTTTACGGAGAAGCATTCATTTTCGCCCAGAAATGAATGCACCGCCGCATATATAATTTATTTTTGTTTTTTTCATTGTATTCTGTTCAAGATGTTTTTCAATACGTTTTTGGATGCCTTTATGACTCTTCAGGGATTTTCTTAATATAGTTAACGGAGAGGCATTCACTTTTCCCCAGAAATGAATGCACCGCCGCATACATAATTATTTTTGTCTTTTTCTGGTGTATTCTGTTCAAAATATTACACAATAATTTCTTGGATGACTTTATGAGATTTCACAGACACTTATTATAGTTTACCGAGAGGCATTCACTTTTGCCGAGAAATGAATGCACCGCCGCATATTAAATTTGCGTCTTTTTTCAGAGTATTCTGTCGAATATGTTTCGCAATTCTTTCTTTGATGTCTTTATACGTTTTCAGAGTGTCTGTTAAGATATTTTTCGGAGAGGCATTCACTTTTCCCCAGAAATGAATGCACCGCCACATACATAACTATGGTTTGTCTTTTTCTGCTGTATTCTGTTCAAGATATTTCGCAATGCCTTCTTGGATATCTCTATTAGTTTTCACAGTGTGTCTTATTATAGTTTACGGAGAGGCATTCACTTTACTCCAGAAATGAATGCATCGCCGCATAAAAAATTAATTTTCGTCTGTTTTCGGAGTATTCTGTTCAAGATGTTTCGCATTTCTTTCTTGGAAGTCTTTATTAGTTTTCAGAGTGTCTCTTATTATAGTTCACGTAGAGGCATTCACTTTTGCCAAGAAATGAATGCATCGCCGTATATATAATTTTCCTTTTTTTCGGAATGTTCTGCCGAAAATTTTTCGAAATTCTTTCTTCGATGTCTTTAATAGTTTTTAGAGTGTCTGTTATTATATTTACGGAGAGGCATTCACTTTTTCCCTGAAATGAATGCACTGCCGCATATTAAATTTGTGTCTTTTTTCAGAGTATTCTGTTGAAGATGTTTCGCAATTCTTTCTTTGATGTATTTATACGTTTTCAGAGTGTCTGTTAAGATAGTTTACGGAGGGGCATTCACTGTTTCCCAGAAATGAATGCATCGCTGCATATATAAATTATTTTCGTTATTTTCAGTGTATTCTATTCAAGATGTTTTTCAATACGTTTTTGGATGCCTTTATGACTCTTCAGGGATTTTCTTATTATAGTTAACGGAGAGGCATTCACTTTTTCCCAGAAATGAATGCACCGCCGCATATATAAATTATTTTCTTTATTTTCAGTGTATTCTGTTCAAGATATTTTTCAATACGTTTTTGGATGCCTTTATGACTCTTCAGGGATTTTCTTAATATAGTTAACGGAGACGCATTCACTTTTCTCCAGAAATGAATGCATCGCCACATAAATAATTTTCGTCTGTTTTCTGAGTATTCTGTTCAAGATGTGTCGCAATTCTTTCTTGGATGTCTTTATACGTTTTCAGAGTGTCTGTTAAGATAGTTTACGGAGAGGCATTCACTTTTCTCCAGAAATGAATGCTCCGCCGCATACATAACTATATTTTGTCTTTTTCTGGTGTATTCTGTTCAAGATATTTCGCAATGCATTCTTGGATGTCTCTATTAGTTTTCACATTGTGTCTTATTTTAGTTTACAGAGAGGTATTCACTTTACTCCAGAAATGAATGCATCGCCGCATAAAAAATTAATTTTCGTCTGTTTTCGGAGTATTCTGTCAGAAATGTTTCGCATTTCTTTCTTGGAAGTCTTTATTAGTTTTCAGAGTGTCTCTTATTATAGTTTACGGCGAGGCATTCACTTTTGCCAAGAAATGATTGCACCGCCGTATATATAATTTTCGTTTTTTTCAGAATGTTCTGCCGAAGATTTTTCGCTATTCTTTCTTCGATGTCTTTATTAGTTTTCAGAGTGTCTGATATTATAGTTAACGGAGAAGCATTCACTTTCGCCCAGAAATGAATGCACCGCCGAATATATAATTTTCGTCTTTTTTCGGAGTATTGTGTAGAAGATGTTCCGCAATTCTTTCTTGGGTGTCTTTATACGTGTTCAGAGTGTCTGTTATTATAGTTTACGGGGAAGCATTCACTTTCGCCCAGAAATGAATGACCGCCGCATATTAAATTTGCGTCTTTTTTCAGAGTATTCTGTCGAATATGTTTCGCAATTCTTTCTTTGATGTCTTTATACGTTTTCAGAGTGTCTGTTAAGATATTTTTCGGAGAGGCATTCACTTTTTCCCTGAAATGAATGCACCGCCGCATATATAATTTATTTTCGTTTTTTTCAGTGTTGAAGATGTTTTTCAATACGTTTTTGGGATGCCTTTATGACTCTTCAGGGATTTTCTTCATATAGTAAACGTAGAGGCATTCACTTTTAACCAGAAATGAATGCACCGCCGCATACATAGTTATTTTTTGTCTTTTATCTGATGTATTCTGTACAAGATATTTCGCAAATCGTTCTTGGATGCCTTTATGAGATTTCAGAGAAACTCTTATTATAGTTTACGGAGAGGCATTCACTTTTGCCCAGAAATGAATGCACCGCCGCATTTATAATTTTCGTCTTTTTTCAGAGTATTCTGTCCAAGATATTTCGCAATTCTTTCTTGGATGCATTTATGAGTTTTCAGAGATTTTCTTATTACGGCTTATGGAGAGGCATTCACTTTTCTCCAGAAATGAATGCATCGCCACATAAATAATTAATTTTCGTCTGTTTTCGCAGTATTTTGTTCAAGACTTGTCGCAATTCTTTCTTGGATGTCTTTATACGTTTTCAGAAAGTCTCTTAAGATAGTTTACGGAGAGGCATTCACTTTTCCCCAGAAATGAATGCACCGCCGCATACGTAACTATGTTTTGTCTTTTTCTGGTGTATTCTGTTCAAGATATTTCGCAATGCCCTCTTGGATGTCTCTATTAGTTTTCGCAGTGTGTCTTATTTTAGTTTACGGAGAGGCATTCACATTACTCCAGAAATGAATGCATCGCCGCATAAAAAATTAATTTTCGTCTGTTTTCGGAGTATTCTGTTCAAGATTTTTCGCAATTCTTTCTTCGATGTCTTTATTAGTTTTCAGAGTGTCTGTTATTATAGTTTACGGAGAAGCATTCACTTTCGCCCCGAAATGAATGCACCGCCGAATATATAATTTTCGTCTTTTTTCGGAATATTGTGTCGAAGATGTTTCGCAATTCTTTCTTGGGTGTCTTTATACGTTTTCAGAGTGTCTGTTATTATAGTTTACGGAGAAGCATTCATTTTCGCCCAGAAATGAATGCACCGCCGCATACATAATTATTTTTGTCTTTTTCTGGTGTATTCTGTTCAAAATATTACACAATAATTTCTTGGATGACTTTATGAGATTTCACAGACACTTATTATAGTTTACCGAGAGGCATTCACTTTTGCCGAGAAATGAATGCACCGCCGCATATTAAATTTGCGTCTTTTTTCAGAGTATTCTGTCGAAGATGTTTCACAATTCTTTCTTTGATGTCTTTATACGTTTTCAGAGTGTCTGTTAAGATATTTTTCGGAGAGGCATTCACTTTTCCCCAGAAATGAATGCACCGCCACATACATAACTATGTTTTGTCTTTTTCTGCTGTATTCTGTTCAAGATATTTCGCAATGCCTTCTTGGATATCTCTATTAGTTTTCACAGTGTGTCTTATTATAGTTTACGGAGAGGCATTCACTTTACTCCAGAAAGGAATGTATCGCCGCATAAAAAGTTAATTTTCGTCTGTTTTCGGAGTATTCTGTTCAAGATGTTTCGCATTTCTTTCTTGGAAGTCTTTATTAGTTTTCAGAGTGTCTCTTATTATAGTTTACGGAGAGGCATTCACTTTTGCCAAGAAATGAATGCATCGCCGTATATATAATTTTCGTTTATTTCGGAATGTTCTGCCGAAGATTTTTCGCAATTCTTTATTCGATGTCTTTAACAGTTTTTAGAGTGTCTGTTATTATATTTACGGAGAGGCATTCACTTTTGCCCAGAAATGAATGCACCGCCGCATTTATAATTTTCGTCTTTTTTCAGAGTATTCTGTCGAAGATATTTCGCAATTCTTTCTTGGATGCATTTATGAGTTTTCAGTGATTTTATTATTACGGCTTATGGAGAGGCATTCACTTTTCTCCAGAAATGAATGCATCGCCACATAAATAATTTTCGTCTGTTTTCTGAGTATTCTGTTCAAGATGTGTCGCAATTCTTTCTTGGATGTCTTTATACGTTTTCAGAGTGTCTGTTAAGATAGTTTACGGAGAGGCATTCACTTTTCTCCAGAAATGAATGCACCGCCACGTACATAACTATTTTTTGTCTTTTTCTGGTGTATTCTGTTCAAGATATTTCGCAATGCATTCTTGGATGTATCTATTAGATTTCACATTGTGTGTTATTTTAGTTTACGGAGAGGCATTCACTTTACTCCAGAAATGAATGCATCGCCGCATAAAAAATTAATTTTCGTCTGTTTTCGGAGTATTCTGTTCAAGATGTTTCGCATTTCTTTCTTGGAAGTCTTTATTAGTTTTCAGAGTGTCTCTTATTATAGTTTACGGTGAGGCATTCACTTTTGCCAAGAAATGATTGCACCACCGTATATATAATTTTCGTTTTTTTCGGAATGTTCTGCCGAAGATTTTTCGCAATTCTTTCTTCGATGTCTTTATTAGTTTTCAGAGTGTCTGTTATTATAGTTTACGGAGAAGCATTCACTTTCGCCCAGAAATGAATGCACCGCCGAATATATAATTTTTGTCTTTTTTGAGAGTATTCTGTCGAAGATGTTTCGCAATTCTTTCTTGGATGCATTTATGACTTTTCAGAGATTCTCTTATTACAGTTTAAGAAAAGGTATTCACTTCACTCCAGAAATGAATGCACCGCCGCATACATAATTATTTTTGTCTTTTTCTGGCGTATTCTGTCAAAGATGTTTCGCAATTCTTTCTTTGATGTCTTTATACGTTTTCAGAGTGTCTGTTAAGATAGTTTACGGAGAGGCATTCACTTTTTCCCAGAAATGAATGCACCGCCGCATATATAATTTTTGTCTTTTTTGAGAGTATTCTGTTGAAGATGTTTCGCAATTCTTTCTTGGATGCATTTATGAGATTTCAGAGAATCTCTTATTATAGTTTACGGAGAGGCATTCACTTGCCTCCAGAAATGAATGCATCGCCACATAAATAATTTTCGTCTGTTTTCTGAGTATTCTGTTCAAGATGTGTCGCAATTCTTTCTTGGATGTCTTTATACGTTTTCAGAAAGTCTCTTAAGATAGTTTACGGAGAGGCATTCACTTTTTCCCAGAAATGAATGCACCGCCGCATATATAAATTATTTTCGTTATTTTCAGTGTATTGTGTTCAAGATGTTTTTCAATACGTTTTTGGATGCCTTTATGACTCTTCAGGGATTTTCTTAATATAGTTAACGGAGAGGCATTCACTTTTTCCCAGAAACGAATGCACCGCTGCATATATAAATTATTTTCTTTATTTTCAGTGTATTCTGTTCAAGATATTTTTCAATACGTTTTTGGATGCCTTTATGACTCTTCAGGGATTTTCTTAATATAGTTAACGGAGACGCATTCACTTTTCTCCAGAAATGAATGCATCGCCACATAAATAATTTTCGTCTGTTTTCTGAGTATTCTGTTCAAGATGTGTCGCAATTCTTTCTTGGATGTCTTTATACGTTTTCAGAGTGTCTGTTAAGATAGTTTACGGAGAGGCATTCACTTTTCTCCAGAAATGAATGCTCCGCCGCATACATAACTATTTTTT
Source organism: Maratus michaelseni (assembly GCA_963931845.1). Taxonomy (NCBI): domain Eukaryota; kingdom Metazoa; phylum Arthropoda; class Arachnida; order Araneae; family Salticidae; genus Maratus; species Maratus michaelseni. The sequence continues at coordinate 258,986,145 of OZ007600.1, read as the reverse complement.
GTCTTTTTCTGGTGTATTCTGTTCAAGATATTTCGCAATGCATTCTTGGATGTCTCTATTAGTTTTCACATTGTGTCTTATTTTAGTTTACAGAGAGGTATTCACTTTACTCCAGAAATGAATGCATCGCCGCATAAAAAATTAATTTTCGTCTGTTTTCGGAGTATTCTGTTAGAAATGTTTCACATTTCTTTCTTGGAAGTCTTTATTAGTTTTCAGAGTGTCTCTTATTATAGTTTACGGCAAGGCATTCACTTTTGCCAAGAAATGATTGCACCGCCGTATATATAATTTTCGTTTTTTTCAGAATGTTCTGCCGAAGATTTTTCGCTATTCTTTCTTCGATGTCTTTATTAGTTTTCAGAGTGTCTGATATTATAGTTAACGGAGAAGCATTCACTTTCGCCCAGAAATGAATGCACCGCCGAATATATAATTTTCGTCTTTTTTCGGAGTATTGTGTAGAAGATGTTCCGCAATTCTTTCTTGGGTGTCTTTATACGTGTTCAGAGTGTCTGTTATTATAGTTTACGGGGAAGCATTCACTTTCGCCCAGAAATGAATGACCGCCGCATATTAAATTTGCGTCTTTTTTCAGAGTATTCTGTCGAATATGTTTCGCAATTCTTTCTTTGATGTCTTTATACGTTTTCAGAGTGTCTGTTAAGATATTTTTCGGAGAGGCATTCACTTTTTCCCTGAAATGAATGCACCGCCGCATATATAATTTATTTTCGTTTTTTTCAATGTTGAAGATGTTTTTCAATACGTTTTTGGATGCCTTTATGACTCTTCAGGGATTTTCTTCATATAGTTAACGTAGAGGCATTCACTTTTAACCAGAAATGAATGCACCGCCGCATACATAGTTATTTTTTGTCTTTTATCTGATGTATTCTGTACAAGATATTTCGCAAATCGTTCTTGGATGCCTTTATGAGATTTCAGAGAAACTCTTATTATAGTTTACGGAGAGGCATTCACTTTTGCCCAGAAATGAATGCACCGCCGCATTTATAATTTTCGTCTTTTTTCAGAGTATTCTGTCCAAGATATTTCGCAATTCTTTCTTGGATGCATTTATGAGTTTTCAGAGATTTTCTTATTACGGCTTATGGAGAGGCATTCACTTTTCTCCAGAAATGAATGCATCGCCACATAAATAATTAATTTTCGTTTGTTTTCGCAGTATTTTGTTCAAGACTTGTCGCAATTCTTTCTTGGATGTCTTTATACGTTTTCAGAAAGTCTCTTAAGATAGTTTACGGAGAGGCATTCACTTTTCCCCAGAAATGAATGCACCGCCGCATACATAACTATGTTTTGTCTTTTTCTGGTGTATTCTGTTCAAGATATTTCGCAATGCCCTCTTGGATGTCTCTATTAGTTTTCGCAGTGTGTCTTATTTTAGTTTACGGAGAGGCATTCACATTACTCCAGAAATGAATGCATCGCCGCATAAAAAATTAATTTTCGTCTGTTTTCGGAGTATTCTGTTCAAGATTTTTCGCAATTCTTTCTTCGATGTCTTTATTAGTTTTCAGAGTGTCTCTTATTATAGTTTACGGAGAAGCATTCACTTTCGCCCCGAAATGAATGCACCGCCGAATACATAATTTTCGTCTTTTTTCGGAATATTGTGTCGAAGATGTTTCGCAATTCTTTCTTGGGTGTCTTTATACCTTTTCAGAGTGTCTGTTATTATAGTTTACGGAGAAGCATTCATTTTCGCCCAGAAATGAATGCACCGCCGCATACATAATTATTTTTGTCTTTTTCTGGTGTATTCTGTTCAAAATATTACACAATAATTTCTTGGATGACTTTATGAGATTTCACAGACACTTATTATAGTTTACCGAGAGGCATTCACTTTTGCCGAGAAATGAATGCACCGCCGCATATTAAATTTGCGTCTTTTTTCAGAGTATTCTGTCGAAGATGTTTCACAATTCTTTCTTTGATGTCTTTGATGTTCAAGATGTTTCGCATTTCATTCTTGGAAGTCTTTATTAGTTTTCAGAGTGTCTCTTATTATAGTTTACGGCGAGGCATTCACTTTTGCCAAGAAATGATTGCACCGCCGTATATATAATTTTCGTTTTTTTCGGAATGTTCTGCCGAAGATTTTTCGCAATTCTTTCTTCGATGTCTTTATTAGTTTTCAGAGTGTCTGATATTATAGTTTACGGGGAAGAATTCACTTTCGCCCAGAAATGAATGCACCGCCGCATATTAAATTTGCGTCTTTTTTCAGAGTATTCTGTCGAATATGTTTCGCAATTCTTTCTTTGATGTCTTTATACGTTTTCAGAGTGTCTGTTAAGATATTTTTCGGAGAGGCATTCATTTTTCCCCAGAAATGAATGCACCGCCACATACATAACTATGTTTTGTCTTTTTCTGCTGTATTCTGTTCAAGATATTTCGCAATGCCTTCTTCGATATCTCTATTAGTTTTAACAGTGTGTCTTGTTATAGTTTACGGAGAGGCATTCACTTTACTCCAGAAATGAATGCATCGCCGCATAAAAAATTAATTTTCGTCTGTTTTCGGAGTATTCTGTTCAAGATGTTTCGCATTTCTTTCTTGGAAGTCTTTATTAGTTTTCAGAGTGTCTCTTATTATAGTTCACGGAGAGGCATTCACTTTTGCGAAGAAATGAATGCATCGCAGTATATATAATTTTCCTTTTTTTCGGAATGTTCTGCGGAAGATTTTTCGCAATTCTTTCTTCGATGTCTTTAATAGTTTTTAGAGTGTCTGTTATTATATTTACGGAGAGGCATTCACTTTTTCCCTGAAATGAATGCGCCGCCGCATGTTAAATTTGTGTCTTTTTTCAGAGTATTCTGTTGAAGATGTTTCGCAATTCTTTCTTTGATGTCTTTATACGTTTTCAGAGTGTCTGTTAAGATAGTTTACGGAGAGGCATTCACTATTTCCCAGAAATGAATGCACCGCCGCATATATAATTTTTGATTTTTTGAGAGTATTCTGTTGAAGATGTTTCGCAATTCTTTCTTGGATGCATTTATGAGTTTTCAGAGATTCTCTTATTACAGTTTACGGAGAGGCATTCACTTTTTCCCAGAAATGAATACACCGCCGCATATATAATTTATTTTCGTTTTTTTTCAGTGTATTCTGTACAAGATGTTTTTCAATACGTTTTTGAATGCCTTTATGACTCTTCAGGGATTTTCTTAATATAGTTAACAGAGAGGCATTCACTTTTCACCAGAAATGAATGCACCGCCGCATACATAATTATTTTTTGTCTTTTTTCTGGTGTATTCTGTACAAGATATTTCGCAAACCTTTCTTGGATGCCTTTATGAGATTTCAGAGAAACTCTTATTATAGTTTACGGAGAGGCATTCACTTTTGCCCAGAAATGAATGCACCGCCGCATTTATAATTGTCGTCTTTTTTCAGAGTATTCTGTCGAAGATATTTCGCAATTCTTTCTTGGATGCATTTATGAGTTTTCAGAGATTTTCTTATTACGGCTTATGGAGAGGCATTCACTTTTCTCCAGAAATGAATGCATCGCCACATAAATAATTTTCGTCTGTTTTCTGAGTATTCTGTTCAAGATATGTCGCAATTCTTTCTTGGATGTCTTTATACGTTTTCAGAGTGTCTGTTAAGATAATTTACGGAGAGGCATTCACTTTTCTCCAGAAATGAATGCACCGCCGCATACATAACTATTTTTTGTCTTTTTCTGGTGTATTCTGTTCAAGATATTTCGCAATGCATTCTGGGATGTCTCTATTAGTTTTCACATTGTGTCTTATTTTAGTTTACGGAGAGGCATTCACTTTACTCCAGAATTGAATGTATCGCCGCATAAAAAGTTAATTTTCGTCTGTTTTCGGAGTATTCTGTTCAAGATGTTTCGCATTTCTTTCTTGGAAGTCTTTATTAGTTTTCAGAGTGTCTCTTATTATAGTTTACGGCGAGGCATTCACTTTTGCCAAGAAATGATTGCACCGCCGTATATAAAATTTTCGTTTTTTTCGGAAAGTTCTGCCGAAGATTTTTCGCAATTCTTTCTTAGATGTCTTTATTAGTTTTCAGAGTGTCTGTTCTTATTGTTTACGGAGAAGCATTCATTTTCGCCCAGAAATGAATGCACCACCGCATATATAATTTTTGTCTTTTTTGAGAGTATGCTGTCGAAGATGTTTCGCAATTCTTTCTTTGATGCATTTATGAGTTTTCAGAGATTCTCTTATTACAGTTTACGGAGAGGCATTCACTTTTTCCCAGAAATGATTGCACCGCCGCATATATAATTTATTTTCGTTTTTTTCAGTGTATTCTGTTCAAGATGTTTTTCAATACGTTTTTGGATGCCTTTATGAATCTTCAGGGATTTTCTTAATATAGTTAACGGAGAGGCATTCACTTTTCCCCAGAAATGAATGCACCGCCGCATACATACTTATTTTTTGTCTTTTTTCTGGTGTATTCTGTACAAGATATTTCGCAAACCTTTCTTGGATGCCTTTATGAGATTTCAGAGAAACTCTTATTATAGTTTACGGAGAGGCATTCACTTTTGCCCAGAAATGAATGCACCGCCGCATTCATAATTGTCGTCTTTTTTCAGAGTATTCTGTCGAAGATATTTCGCAATTCTTTCTTGGATGCATTTATGAGTTTTCAGAGATTTTCTTATTACGGCTTATGGAGAGGCATTCACTTTTCTCCAGAAATGAATGCATCGCCACATAAATAATTTTCGTCTGTTTTCTGAGTATTCTGTTCAAGATGTGTCGCAATTCTTTCTTGGATGTCTTTATACGTTTTCAGAGTGTCTGTTAAGATAATTTACGGAGAGGCCTTCACTTTTCTCCAGAAATGAATGCACCGCCGCATACATAACTATTTTTTGTCTTTTTCTGGTGTATTCTGTTCAAGATATTTCGCAATGCATTCTGGGATGTCTCTATTAGTTTTCACATTGTGTCTTATTTTAGTTTACGGAGAGGTATTCACTTTACTCCAGAAATGAATTCATCGCCGCATGGAAAATTAATTTTCGTCTGTTTTCGGAGTATTCTGTTAGAGATGTTTCGCATTTCTTTCTTGGAAGTCTTTATTAGTTTTCAGAGTGTCTGTTATTATAGTTTACGGAGAAGCGTTCACTTTCGCCCAGAAATGAATGCACCGCAACATATACAATTTTCGTCTTTTTTCGGAATATTCTGTCGAAGATGTTTCGCAATTCTATCTTGGAAGTCTTTATACGTTTTCAGAAAGTCTTTTAAGATAGTTTATGGAGAGGCATTCACTTATTCCCAGAAATGAATGCACCGCCGCATACATAACTATGTTTTGTCTTTTTCTGGTGTATTCTGTTCAAGATATTTCGCAATGCCCTCTTGGATGTCTCTATTTGTTTTCAAAGTGTGTCTTATTATAGTTTACAGAGAGGCATTCACTTTACTCCAGAAATGAATGTATCGCCGCATAAAAAGTTAATTTTCGTCTGTTTTCGGAGTATTCTGTTCAAGATGTTTCGCATTTCTTTCTTGGAAGTCTTTATTAGTTTTCAGAGTGTCTCTTATTATAGTTTACGGAGAGGCATTCACTTTTGCCAAGAAATGAATGCACCGCCGCATACATAATTATTTTTGTCTTTTTCAGGTGTATTCTGTTCAAAATATTACACAATACTTTTTTGGATGACTTTATGAGATTTCACAGACACTTATTATAGTTTACGGAGAGGCATTCACTTTTACCGAGAACTGAATGCACCGTCGCATATTAAATTTGCGTCTTTTTTCAGAGAATTCTGTCGAAGATGTTTCGAAATTCTTTCATAGATGTTTTTATACGTTTTCAGAGTGTCTGTTAAGATATTTTTCGGAGAGGCATTCACTTTTCCCCAGAAATGAATGCACCGCCGCATACATAACTATGTTTTGTCTTTTTCTGGTGTATTCTGTTCAAGATATTTCGCAGTGCCTTCTTGGATATCTCTGTTAATTTTCACAGTGTGTCTTATTATAGTTTACGGAGAGGCATTCACTTTACTCCAGAAATGAATGCATCGCCGCATAACAAATTAATTTTCGTCTGTTTTCGGAGTATTCTCTTCAAGATGTTTCGCATTTCTTTGTTGGAAGTCTTTATACGTTTTCAGAAAGTCTTTTAAGATAGTTTACGGAGAGGCATTCCGTATATATAATTTTCGTTTTTTTCGGAATGTTCTGCCGAAGATTTTTCGCAATTCTTTCTTCGATGTCTTTATTAGTTTTCAGAGTGTCTGATATTATAGTTTACGGAGAAGCATTCACTTTCGCCCAGAAATGAATGCACCGCCCAATATATAATTTTCGTCTTTTTTCGGAGTATTGTGTCGAAGATGTTTCGCAATTCTTTCTTGGGTGTCTTTATACGTTTTCAGAGTGTCTGTTATTATAGTTTACGGGGAAACATTCACTTTCGCCCAGAAATGAATGCACCGCCGCATATTAAATTTGCGTCTTTTTTCAGAGTATTCTGTCGAATATGTTTCGCAATTCTTTCTTTGATGTCTTTATACGTTTTCAGAGTGTCTGTTAAGATATTTTTCGGAGAGGCATTCACTTTCTCCCCAGAAATGAATGCACCGCCGCATACATAACTATGTTTTGTCTTTTTCTGGTGTATTCTGTTCAAAATATTTCGCAATGCCTTCTTGGATATCTCTATTAGTTTTCACAGTGTGTCTTATTATAGTTTACGGAGAGGCATTCACTTTACTCCAGAAATGAATGCATCGCCGCATAAAAAATTAATTTTCGTCTGTTTTCGGAGAATTCTGTTCAAGATGTTTCGCATTTCTTTCTTGGAAGTCTTTATTAGTTTTCAGAGTGTCTCTTATTATAGTTTACGGAGAGGCATTCACTTTTGCCAAGAAATGAATGCATCGCCGTATATATAATTTTCGTTTTTTTCGGAATGTTCTGCCGAAGATTTTCGCAATTCTTTCTTCGATGTCTTTAATAGTTTTTAGAGTGTCTGTTATTATATTTTTCGGAGAGGCATTCACTTTTTCCCTGAAATGAATGCACCGCCGAATATATAATTTTTGTCTTTTTTGAGAGTATTCTGTCGAAGATGTTTCGCAATTCTTTCTTGGATGCATTTATGACTTTTCAGAGATTCTCTTATTACAGTTTAAGAAAAGGTATTCACTTTACTCCAGAAATGAATGCACCGCCGCATACATAATTATTTTTGTCTTTTTCTGGCGTATTCTGTCAAAGATGTTTCGCAATTCTTTCTTTGATGTCTTTATACGTTTTCAGAGTGTCTGTTAAGACAGTTTACGGAGATGCATTCACTTTTTCCCAGAAATGAATGCACCGCCGCATATATAATTTTTGTCTTTTTTGAGAGTATTCTGTTGAAGATGTTTCGCAATTCTTTCTTGGATGCATTTATGAGTTTTCAGAGATTCTCTTATTACAGTTTACGGAGAGGCATTCACTTTTTCCCAGAAATGAATGCACCGCCGCATATGTAATTTATTTTCGTTTTTTTCAGTGTATTCTGTTCAAGATGTTTTTCAATACGTTTTTGGATGCCTTTATGACTCTTCAGGGATTTTCTTAATATAGTTAACGGAGAGGCATTCTCTTTTCACCAGAAATGAATGCACCGCCGCATACATAATTATTTTTTGTCTTTTTTCTGGTGTATTCTGTACAAGATATTTCGCAAACCTTTCTTGGATGCCTTTATGAGATTTCAGAGAATCTCTTATTATAGTTTACGGAGAGGCATTCACTTGCCTCCAGAAATGAATGCATCGCCACATAAATAATTTTCGTCTGTTTTCTGAGTATTCTGTTCAAGATGTGTCGCAATTCTTTCTTGGATGTCTTTATACGTTTTCAGAAAGTCTCTTAAGATAGTTTACGGAGAGGCATTCACTTTTTCCCAGAAATGAATGCACCGCCGCATACATAACTATGTTTTGTCTTTTTCTGGTGTATTCTGTTCAAGATATTTCGCAATGCCCTCTTGGATGTCTCTATTTGTTTTCCCAGTGTGTCTTATTATAGTTTACAGAGAGGCATTCACTTTACTCCAGAAATGAATGTATCGCCGCATAAAAAGTTAATTTTCGTCTGTTTTCGGATTATTCTGTTCAAGATGTTTCGCATTTCTTTCTTGGAAGTCTTTATTAGTTTTCAGAGTGTCTCTTATTATAGTTTACGGAGAGGCATTCACTTTTGTCAAGAAATGATTGCACCGTCGTATATATAATTTTCGTTTTTTTTTGGAGTATTGTGTCGAAGATGTTTCGCAATTCTTTCTTGGGTGTCTTTATACGTTTTCAGAGTGTCTGTTATTATATTTTACGGAGAAGTATTAATTTTCGCCCAGAAATGAATGCACCGCCGCATATATAATTTTTGTCTTTTTTGAGAGTATGCTGTCGAAGATATTTCGCAATTCTTTCTTGGATGCATTTATGAGTATTCAGAGATTCTCTTATTACAGTTTAAGGAGAGGCATTCCCTTTACTCCAGAAATGAATGCACCGCCGCATACATAATTATTTTTGTCTTTTTCTGGTGTATTCTGGTCAAAATATTACACAATACTTTTTTGGATGACTTTATGAGATTTCACAGACACTTATTATAGTTTACGGAGAGGCATTCACTTTTGCCGAGAAATGAATGCACCGTCGCATATTAAATTTGCGACTTTTTTCAGAGAATTCTGTCGAAGATGTTTCGAAATTCTTTCTTTGATGTTTTTATACGTTTTCAGAGTGTCTGTTAAGATATTTTTCGGAGAGGCATTCTCTTTTCCCCAGAAATGAATGCACCGCCGCATACATAACTATGTTTTGTCTTTTTCTGGTGTATTCTGTTCAAGATATTTCGCAATGCCTTCTTGGATATCTCTGTTAGTTTTCACAGTGTGTCTTATTATAGTTTACGGAGAGGCATTCACTTTACTCCAGAAATGAATGCATCGCCACATAAATAATTTTCGTCTTTTTTCAGAGAATTCTGTCGAAGATGTTTCGAAATTCTTTCTTTGATGTCTTTATACGTTTTCAGAAAGTCTCTTAAGATAGTTTACGGAGAGGCATTCACTTTTCTCCAGAAATGAATGCACCGCCACGTACATAACTATTTTTTGTCTTTTTCTGGTGTATTCTGTTCAAGATATTTCGCAATGCATTCTTGGATGTATCTATTAGATTTCACATTGTGTGTTATTTTAGTTTACGGAGAGGCATTCACTTTACTCCAGAAATGAATGCATCGCCGCATAAAAAATTAATTTTCGTCTGTTTTCGGAGTATTCTGTTCAAGATGTTTCGCATTTCTTTCTTGGAAGTCTTTATTAGTTTTCAGAGTGTCTGTTATTATAGTTTACGGAGAAGCGTTCACTTTCGCCCAGAAATGAATGCACCGCCGCATATACAATTTTAGTCTTTTTTCGGAATATTCTGTCGAAGATGTTTCGCAATTCTTTCTTGGAAGTCTTTATACGTTTTCAGAAAGTCTTTTAAGATAGTTTACGGAGAGGCATTCACTTTTCCCCAGAAATGAATGCACCGCCGCATACATAACTATGTTTTTTTTCTGGTGTATTCTGTTCAAGATATTTCGCAATGCCCTCTTGGATGTCTTTATTAGTTTTCACTGTGTGTCTTATTTTAGTTTACGGAGAGGCATTCACTTTACTCCAGAAATGAATGCATCGCCGCATAAAAAATTAAATTTTCGTCTGTTTTCGGAGTATTCTGTTCAAGATGTTTCGCATTTCTTTCTTGGAAGTCTTTATTAGTTTTCAGAGTGTCTCTTATTATAGTTTACGGCGAGGCATTCACTTTTGCCAAGAAATGATTGCACCGCCGTATATATAATTTTCATCTTTTTTCGGAATATTGTGTGGAAGATGTTTCGCAATTCTTTCTTGGGTGTCTTTATACGTTTTCAGAGTATCTGTTATTATAGTTTACGGAGAAGCATTCACTTTCGCCCAGAAATGAATGCACCGCCGAATATATAATTTTCGTCTTTTTCGGAATATTGTGTCGAAGATGTTTCGCAATTTATTCTTGGGTGTCTTTATACGTTTTCAGAGTGTCTGTTATTATAGTTTACGGAGAAGCATTCACTTTCGCCCAGAAATGAATGCACCGCCGCATATATAATTTTTGTCTTTTTTGAGAGTATTCTGTCGAAGATGTTTCGCAATTCTTTCTTGGATGCATTTATGAGTTTTCAGAGATTCTCTTATTACAGTTTAAGGAGAGGCATTCACTTTACTCCAGAAATGAATGCACCGCCACATACATAATTATTTTTATCTTTTTCTGGTGTATTCTGTTCAAAATATTACACAATGCCTTCTTGGATATCTCTATTAGTTTTCACAGTGTGTCTTATTAAAGTTTACGGAGAGGCATTCACTTTACTCCAGAAATGAATGCACCGCCGCATACATAACTATGTTTCGTCTTTTTCTGGTGTATTCTGTTCAAGATATTTCGCAATGCCTTCTTGGATATCTCTATTAGTTTTCACAGTGTGTCTTATTAAAGTTTACGGAGAGGCATTCACTTTACTCCAGAAATGAATGTATCGCCGCATAAAAAGTTAATTTTAGTCTGTTTTCGGAGTATTCTGTTCAAGATGTTTCGCATTTCTTTCTTGGAAGTCTTTATTAGTTTTCAGAGTGTCTCTTATTATAGTTTACGGAGAAGCATTCACTTTTGCCAAGAAATGAATGCATTGCCGTACATATAATTTTCGTTTTTTTCGGAATGTTCTGCCGAAGATTTTTCACAATTCTTTCTTCGACGTCTTTATTAGTTTTCAGAGTGTCTGTTATTATATTTTACGGAGAAGCATTCACTTTCACCCAGAAATGAATGCACGCCGTATATATAATTTTCGTTTTTTTGGGGAATATTCTGTCGAAGATGTTTCTCAATACTTTATTGGATGCCTTTATGACTTTTGAGGTATTTTCTTAATATAGTTAATGGAGCGGTATTCACTTTTTCCCAGAAATGAATGCACCGCTGCATACATAATTATTTTTTGTCTTTTTCTGGTGTATTCTGTGCAAGATATTTCGCAAATCTTTTTTGTATGCCTTTATGAGATTTCAGAGAATCTCTTATTATAGTTTACGGAGAGGCATTCACTTTTGTCAAGAAATGATTGCACCGTCGTATATATAATTTTCGTTTTCTTTTGGAGTATTGTGTCGAAGATGTTTCGCAATTCTTTCTTGGGTGTCTTTATACGTTTTCAGAGTGTCTGTTATTATATTTTACGGAGAAGCATTCATTTTCGCCCAGAAATGAATGCACCGCCCCATATATAATTTTTGTCTTTTTTGAGAGTATGCTGTCGAAGATGTTTCGCAATTCTTTCTTGGATGCATTTATGAGTATTCAGAGATTCTCTTATTACAGTTTAAGGAGAGGCATTCCCTTTACTCCAGAAATGAATGCACCGCCGCATACATAATTATTTTTGTCTTTTTCTGGTGTATTCTGTTCAAAATATTACACAATACTTTTTTGGATGACTTTATGAGATTTCACAGACACTTATTATATTTTACGGAGAGGCATTCACTTTTGCCGAGAAATGAATGCACCGTCGCATATTAAATTTGCGTCTTTTTTCAGAGAATTCTGTCGAAGATGTTTCGAAATTCTTTCTTTGATGTTTTTATACGTTTTCAGAGTGTCTGTTAAGATATTTTTCGGAGAGGCATTCACTTTTCCCCAGAAATGAATGCACCGCCGCATACATAACTATGTTTTGTCTTTTTCTGGTGTATTCTGTTCAAGATATCTCGCAATGCCTTCTTGGATATCTCTGTTAGTTTTCACAGTGTGTCTTATTATAGTTTACGGAGAGGCATTCACTTTACTCCAGAAATGAATGCATCGCCACATAAATAATTTTCGTCTTTTTTCAGAGAATTCTGTCGAAGATGTTTCGAAATTCTTTCTTTGATGTCTTTATACGTTTTCAGAAAGTCTCTTAAGATAGTTTACGGAGACGCATTCACTTTTCTCCAGAAATGAATGCACCGCCACGTACATAACTATTTTTTGTCTTTTTTTTGGTGTATTCTGTTCAAGATATTTCGCAATGCATTCTTGGATGTATCTATTAGATTTCACATTGTGTGTTATTTTAGTTTACGGAGAGGCATTCACTTTACTCCAGAAATGAATGCATCGCCGCATAAAAAATTAATTTTCGTCTGTTTTCGGAGTATTCTGTTCAAGATGTTTCGCATTTCTTTCTTGGAAGTCTTTATTAGTTTTCAGAGTGTCTCTTATTATAGTTTACGGCGAGGCATTCACTTTTGCCATGAAATGATTGCACCACCGTATATATAATTTTCGTTTTTTTTCGGAATGTTCTGCCGAAGATTTTTCGCAATTCTTTCTTCGATGTCTTTATTAGTTTTCAGAGTGTCTGTTATTATAATTTACGGAGAAGCATTCACTTTCGCCCAGAAATGAATGCACCGCCGCATACATAATTATTTTTGTCTTTTTTTGGCGTATTCTGTTCAAAATATTACACAATACTTTTTTGGATGACTTTATGAGATTTCACAGACACTTATTATAGTTTACGGAGAGGCATTCACTTTTGCCGAGAAATGAATGCACCGCCGCATATTAAATTTGCGTCTTTTTTCAGAGAATTCTGTCGAAGATGTTTCGCAATTCTTTCTTTGATGTCTTTATTAGTTTTCAGAGTGTCTGTTATTATAGTTTACGGAGAAGCGTTCACTTTCGCCCAGAAATGAATGCACCGCCGCATATACAATTTTCGTCTTTTTTCGGAATATTCTGTCGAAGATGTTTCGCAATTCTTTCTTGGAAGTCTTTATACGTTTTCAGAAAGTCTTTTAAGATAGTTTACGGAGAGGCATTCACTTTTCCCCAGAAATGAATGCACCGCCGCATACATAACTATGTTTTTTTTTCTGGTGTATTCTGTTCAAGATATTTCGCAATGCCCTCTTGGATGTCTCTATTAGTTTTCACAGTGTGTCTTATTTTAGTTTACGGAGAGGCATTCACTTTACTCCAGAAATGAATGCATCGCCGCATAAAAAATTAATTTTCGTCTGTTTTCGGAGTATTCTGTTCAAGATGTTTCGCATTTCTTTCTTGGAAGTCTTTATTAGTTTTCAGAGATTTTCTTATTACAGCTTACGGAGAGGCATTCACTTTTTCCAAGAAATGAATGCATCGCCGTATATATAATTTTTGTTTTTTTCGGAATGTTCTGCCGAAGATTTTTCGCAATTCTTTCTTCGATGTCTTTATTAGTTTTCAGAGTGTCTGTTATTATAGTTTACGGAGAAGCGTTCACTTTCGCCCAGAAATGAATGCACCGCCGCATATACAATTTTCGTCTTTTTTCGGAATATTCTGTCGAAGATGTTTCGCAATTCTTTCTTTGATGCATTTATGAGTTTTCAGAGATTCTCTTATTACAGTTTACGGAGAGGCATTCACTTTTTCCCAGAAATGATTGCACCGCCGCATATATAATTTATTTTCGTTTTTTTCAGTGTATTCTGTTCAAGATATTTTTCAATACGTTTTTGGATGCCTTTATGAATCTTCAGGGATTTTCTTAATATAGTTAACGGAGAGGCATTCACTTTTCCCCAGAAATGAATGCACCGTCGCATACATACTTATTTTTTGTCTTTTTTCTGGTGTATTCTGTACAAGATATTTCGCAAACCTTTCTTGGATGCCTTTATGAGATTTCAGAGAAACTCTTATTATAGTTTACGGAGAGGCATTCACTTTTGCCCAGAAATGAATGCACCACCGCATTCATAATTGTCGTCTTTTTTCAGAGTATTCTGTCGAAGATATTTCGCAATTCTTTCTTGGATGCATTTATGAGTTTTCAGAGATTTTCTTATTACGGCTTATGGAGAGGCATTCACTTTTCTCCAGAAATGAATGCATCGCCACACAAATAATTTTCGTCTGTTTTCTGAGTATTCTGTTCAAGATGTGTCGCAATTCTTTATTGGATGTCTTTATACGTTTTCAGAGTGTCTGTTAAGATAATTTACGGAGAGGCCTTCACTTTTCTCCAGAAATGAGTGCACGCCGCATACATAACTATTTTTTGTCTTTTTCTGGTGTATTCTGTTCAAGATATTTCGCAATGCATTCTGGGATGTCTCTATTAGTTTTCCATTGTGTCTTATTTTAGTTTACGGAGAGGTATTCACTTAACTCCAGAAATGAATTCATCGCCGCATGAAAAATTAATTTTCGTCTGTTTTCGGAGTATTCTGTTAGAGATGTTTCGCATTTCTTTCTTGGAAGTCTTTATTAGTTTTCAGAGTGTCTGTTATTATAGTTTACGGAGAAGCGTTCACTTTCGCCCAGAAATGAATGCACCGCAGCATATACAATTTTCGTCTTTTTTCGGAATATTCTGTCGAAGATGTTTCGCAATTCTTTCTTGGATGCATTTATGAGTTTTCAGAGATTTTCTTATTACGGCTTATGGAGAGGCATTCACTTTCCTCCAGAAATGAATGCATCGCCACATAAATAATTTTCGTCTGTTTTCTGAGTATTCTGTTCAAGATGTGTCGCAATTCTTTCTTGGATGTCTTTATACGTTTTCAGAAAGTCTCTTAAGATAGTTTACGGAGAGGCATTCACTTTTTCCCAGAAATGAATGCACCGCCGCATACATAACTATGTTTTGTCTTTTTCTGGTGTATTCTGTTCAAGATATTTCGCAATGCCCTCTTGGATGTCTCTATTTGTTTTCAAAGTGTGTCTTATTATAGTTTACAGAGAGGCATTCACTTTACTCCAGAAATGAATGTATCGCCGCATAAAAAGTTAATTTTCGTCTGTTTTCGGAGTATTCTGTTCAAGATGTTTCGCATTTCTTTCTTGGAAGTCTTTATTAGTTTTCAGAGTGTCTCTTATTATAGTTTACGGAGAGGCATTCACTTTTGCCAAGAAATGATTGCACCGTCGTATATATAATTTTCGTTTTTTTTTTTGGAGTATTGTGTCGAAGATGTTTCGCAATTCTTTCTTGGGTGTCTTTATACGTTTTCAGAGTGTCTGTTATTATATTTTACGGAGAAGCATTCATTTTCGCCCAGAAATGAATGCACCGCCGCATATATAATTTTTGTCTGTTTTCTGAGTATTCTGTTCAAGATCTGTCGCAATTCTTTCTTGGATGTCTTTATACGTTTTCAGAAAGTCTCTTAAGATAGTTTACGGAGAGGCATTCACATTTCCCCAGAAATGAATGCACCGCCGCATACATAACTATGTTTTGTCTTTTTCTGGTGTATTCTGTTCAAGATATTTCGCAATGCCTTCTTGGATATCTCTGTTAATTTTCACAGTGTGTCTTATTATAGTTTACGGAGAGGCATTCACTTTATTCCAGAAATGAATGCATCGCCGCATAACAAATTAATTTTCGTCTGTTTTCGGAGTATTCTCTTCAAGATGTTTCGCATTTCTTTGTTGGAAGTCTTTATTAGTTTTCAGTGTCTCTTATTATAGTTTACGGAGAGGCATTCACTTTTGCCAAGAAATGAATGCATCGCCGTATATATAATTTTCGTTTTTTTCGGAATGTTCTGCCGAAGATTTTTCGCAATTCTTTATTCGATGTCTTTAATAGTTTTTAGAGTGTCTGTTATTATATTTACGGAGAGGCATTCACTTTTGCCCAGAAATGAATGCACCGCCGCATTTATAATTTTCGTCTTTTTTCAGAGTATTCTGTCGAAGATATTTCGCAATTCTTTCTTGGATGCATTTATGAGTTTTCAGTGATTTTATTATTACGGCTTATGGAGAGGCATTCACTTTTTTCCAGAAATGAATGCATCGCCACATAAATAATTTTCGTCTGTTTTCTGAGTATTCTGTTCAAGATGTGTCGCAATTCTTTCTTGGATGTCTTTATACGTTTTCAGAGTGTCTGTTAAGATAGTTTACGGAGAGGCATTCACTTTTCTCCAGAAATGAATGCACCGCCACGTACATAACTATTTTTTGTCTTTTTCTGGTGTATTCTGTTCAAGATATTTCGCAATGCATTCTTGGATGTATCTATTAGATTTCACATTGTGTGTTATTTTAGTTTACGGAGAGGCATTCACTTTACTCCAGAAATGAATGCATCGCCGCATAAAAAATTAATTTTCGTCTGTTTTCGGAGTATTCTGTTCAAGATGTTTCGCATTTCTTTCTTGGAAGTCTTTATTAGTTTTCAGAGTGTCTCTTATTATAGTTTACGGTGAGGCATTCACTTTTGCCAAGAAATGATTGCACCACCGTATATATAATTTTCGTTTTTTTTTCGGAATGTTCTGCCGAAGATTTTTCGCAATTCTTTCTTCGATGTCTTTATTAGTTTTCAGAGTGTCTGTTATTATAGTTTACGGAGAAGCATTCACTTTCGCCCAGAAATGAATGCACCGCCGAATATATAATTTTTGTCTTTTTTGAGAGTATTCTGTCGAAGATGTTTCGCAATTCTTTCTTGGATGCATTTATGACTTTTCAGAGATTCTCTTATTACAGTTTAAGAAAAGGCATTCACTTTACTCCAGAAATGAATGCACCGCCGCATACATAATTATTTTTGTCTTTTTCTGGCGTATTCTGTCAAAGATGTTTCGCAATTCTTTCTTTGATGTCTTTATACGTTTTCAGAGTGTCTGTTAAGATAGTTTACGGAGAGGCATTCACTTTTTCCCAGAAATGAATGCACCGCCGCATATATAATTTTTGTCTTTTTTGAGAGTATTCTGTTGAAGATGTTTCGCAATTCTTTCTTGGATGCATTTATGAGTTTTCAGAGATTCTCTTATTACAGTTTACGGAGAGGCATTCACTTTTTCCCAGAAATGAATGCACCGCCGCATATATAATTTATTTTCGTTTTTTTTCAGTGTATTCTGTTTAAGATGTTTTTCAATACGTTTTTGGATGCCTTTATGAGATTTCAGAGAATCTCTTATTATAGTTTACGGAGAGGCATTCACTTGCCTCCAGAAATGAATGCATCGCCACATAAATAATTTTCGTCTGTTTTCTGAGTATTCTGTTCAAGATGTGTCGCAATTCTTTCTTGGATGTCTTTATACGTTTTCAGAAAGTCTCTTAAGATAGTTTACGGAGAGGCATTCACTTTTTTCCAGAAATGAATGCACCGCCGCATACATAACTATGTTTTGTCTTTTTCTGGTGTATTCTGTTCAAGATATTTCGCAATGCCCTCTTGGATGTCTCTATTTGTTTTCACAGTGTGTCTTATTATAGTTTACAGAGAGGCATTCACTTTACTCCAGAAATGAATGTATCGCCGCATAAAAAGTTAATTTTCGTCAGTTTTCGGATTATTCTGTTCAAGATGTTTCGCATTTCTTTCTTGGAAGTCTTTATTAGTTTTCAGAGTGTCTCTTATTATAGTTTACGGAGAGGCATTCACTTTTGTCAAGAAATGATTGCACCGTCGTATATATAATTTTCGTTTTTTTTTTGGAGTATTGTGTCGAAGATGTTTCGCAATTCTTTCTTGGGTGTCTTTATACGTTTTCAGAGTGTCTGTTATTATATTTTACGGAGAAGTATTCATTTTCGCCCAGAAATGAATGCACCGCCGCATATATAATTTTTGTCTTTTTTGAGAGTATGCTGTCGAAGATATTTCGCAATTCTTTCTTGGATGCATTTATGAGTATTCAGAGATTCTCTTATTACAGTTTAAGGAGAGGCATTCCCTTTACTCCAGAAATGAATGCACCGCCGCATACATAATTATTTTTGTCTTTTTCTGATGTATTCTGTTCAAAATATTACAGAATACTTTTTTGGATGACTTTATGAGATTTCACAGACACTTATTATAGTTTACGGAGAGGCATTCACTTTTGCCGAGAAATGAATGCACCGTCGCATATTAAATTTGCGTCTTTTTTCAGAGAATTCTGTCGAAGATGTTTCGAAATTCTTTCTTTGATGTTTTTATACGTTTTCAGAGTGTCTGTTAAGATATTTTTCGGAGAGGCATTCACTTTTCCCCAGAAATGAATGCACCGCCGCATACATAACTATGTTTTGTCTTTTTCTGGTGTATTCTGTTCAAGATATTTCGCAATGCCTTCTTGGATATCTCTGTTAGTTTTCACAGTGTGTCTTATTATAGTTTACGGAGAGGCATTCACTTTACTCCAGAAATGAATGCATCGCCACATAAATAATTTTCGTCTTTTTTCAGAGAATTCTGTCGAAGATGTTTCGAAATTCTTTCTTTGATGTCTTTATACGTTTTCAGAAAGTCTCTTAAGATAGTTTACGGAGAGGCATTCACTTTTCTCCAGAAATGAATGCACCGCCACGTACATAACTATTTTTTGTCTTTTTCTGGTGTATTCTGTTCAAGATATTTCGCAATGCATTCTTGGATGTATCTATTAGATTTCACATTGTGTGTTATTTTAGTTTACGGAGAGGCATTCACTTTACTCCAGAAATGAATGCATCGCCGCATAAAAAATTAATTTTCGTCTGTTTTCGGAGTATTCTGTTCAAGATGTTTCGCATTTCTTTCTTGGAAGTCTTTATTAGTTTTCAGAGTGTCTCTTATTATAGTTTACGGCGAGGCATTCACTTTCTCCAAGAAATGAATGCATCGCCGTATATATAATTTTTGTTTTTTTCGGAATGTTCTGCCGAAGATTTTTCGCAATTCTTTCCTCGATGTCTTTATTAGTTTTCAAAGTGTCTGTTATTATAGTTTACGGAGAAGCGTTCACTTTCGCCCAGAAATGAATGCACCGCCGCATATACAATTTTCGTCTTTTTTCGGAATATTCTGTCGAAGATGTTTCGCAATTCTTTCTTGGAAGTCTTTATACGTTTTCAGAAAGTCTTTTAAGATAGTTTACGGAGTGGCATTCACTTTTCCCCAGAAATGAATGCACCGCCGCATACATAACTATCTTTTTTTTCTGGTGTATTCTGTTCAAGATATTTCGCAATGCCCTCTTGGATGTCTTTATTAGTTTTCACTGTGTGTCTTATTTTAGTTTACGGAGAGGCATTCACTTTACTCCAGAAATGAATGCATCGCCGCATAAAAAATTAAATTTTCGTCTGTTTTCGGAGTATTCTGTTCAAGAAGTTTCGCATTTCTTTCTTGGAAGTCTTTATTAGTTTTCAGAGTGTCTCTTATTATAGTTTACGGAGAAGCATTCACTTTCGCCCAGAAATGAATGCACCACCGAATATATAATTTTCGTCTTTTTCCGAATATTGTGTGGAAGATGTTTCGCAATTCTTTCTTGGGTGTCTTTATACGTTTTCAGAGTATCTGTTATTATAGTTTACGGAGAAGCATTCACTTTCACCCAGAAATGAATGCACGCCGTATATATAATTTTCGTTTTTTTGGGGAATATTCTGTCGAAGATGTTTCTCAATACTTTATTGGATGCCTTTATGACTTTTGAGGTATTTTCTTAATATAGTTAATGGAGGGGTATTCACTTTTTCCCAGAAATGAATGCACCGCTGCATACATAATTATTTTTTGTCTTTTTCTGGTGTATTCTGTGCAAGATATTTCGCAAATCTTTTTTGTATGCCTTTATGAGATTTCAGAGAATCTCTTATTATAGTTTACGGAGAGGCATTCACTTTTCCCAGAAATGAATGCAGCACCGCATATATAATTTCCGTGTTTTTTCAGAGTATTCTGCCGAAGATGTTTCGCAATTCTTTCTTGGATGCCTTTATGAGATTTCAGAGAAACTCTTATTATAGTTTACGGAGCAGCATTCACTTTTGCCCAGAAATGAATGCACCGCCGCATTTATAATTTTCGTCTTTTTTTCAGAGTATTCTGTCGAAGATGTTTCGCATTTCTTTCTTCGGTGTATTTATTAGTTTTCAGAGTGTCTGTTATTATAGTTTACGGAGAAGCATTCATTTTCGCCCAGGAATCAATGCACCGCCGTATATATAATTTTCGTTTTTTTTGGGGAATATTGTGTCGAAGATGTTTCTCAATACTTTATTGGATGCCTTTATGACGTTTGAGGTATTTTCTTAATATAG
Organism: Maratus michaelseni; assembly: GCA_963931845.1. Taxonomy (NCBI): domain Eukaryota; kingdom Metazoa; phylum Arthropoda; class Arachnida; order Araneae; family Salticidae; genus Maratus; species Maratus michaelseni. Next base: position 258,965,974 of record OZ007600.1, on the reverse strand, counting down.
TTAATGGAGGGTCATTCACTTTTTCCCAGAAATGAATGCACCTCTGCATATATAATTATTTGTTGTCTTTTTCTGGTGTATTCTGTACAAGATATTTCGCAAATCTTTCTTGAATGCCTTTATGAGATTTCAGAGAATCTCTCATTATAGTTTACGGAGAGGCATTCACTTTTCCCAGAAATGAATGCAGCGCCGCATATATAATTTTCGTCTTTTTTCAGAGTATTCGGCCGAAGATGTTTCGCAATTCTTTCTTGGATGCTTTTATGCGTTTTCAGGGATTTTCTTATTACAGCTTATGGAGAGGCATTCACTTTACTCCAGAAATGAATGCATCGCCGCATAAATAATTAATTTTCGCTTGTTTTTGGAGTATTCTTGTCAAGATGTTTCGCATTTCTGTCTTCGATGTCTTTATTAGTTTTCAGGGATTTTCTTATTACAGTTTACGGAGAGGCATTCACTTTTCCCCAGAAATGAATGCACCGCCGCATACATAATTTATTTTCGACTTTTTTCGGCGTATTCTCTTCAAGATGTTTCGCAATTCTTTCTTGGATGCCTTTATGACTTTTCATGGATTTTCTTAATATAGTTAACGGAGAGGCATTCACTTTTTGCCAGAAATGAATGCACCGCCGCATACATAATTATTTATTGTCTTTTTCTGGTGTATTCTGTACAAGATATTTCGCAAAACTTTCTTTGATGCCTTTATGAGATTTCAGAGATTTACGGAGATTATAATTTACGGAGAGGCATTCACTTTTACCCAGAAATGAATGTACCGCCGCATATATAACTTTCGTCTTTTTTCTGAATATTCTGTCAAAGATGTTTCGCAATTCTTTCTTGGATGCTGTTATGAATTTTCTGGGATTTTCTTAATATAGTTAACGAACAGACATTCACTTTTTCCCAGAAATGAACGCACCGCCGCATATATAATTTATTTTCGTTTTTTTCATTGTATTCTGTTCAAGATGTTTTTCAATACGTTTTTGGATGCCTTTCTGAATTTTCAGGGATTTTCTTGATATAGTTAACGAAGAGACATTCACTTTTTCCCAGTAATGAACGCACCGACGCATGTATAATTTATTTTCGTTTTTCACTGTATTCTGTTCAAGATGTTTTTATATATGTTTTTGGATGCCTTTATGATTTTAAAGGGATTTTCTTAATATAGTTAACGGAGAGGCATTCACTTTTCCCCAGAAATGAATGCACCGCCGCATACATAATTATTTTTTGTCTTTTTTCTGGTGTATTCTGTACAAGATATTTCGCAAATCTTTCTTGGATGCCTTTATGAGATTTCAGAGAAACTCTTATTATAGTTTACGGAGAGGCATTCAGTTTTGCCCAGAAATGATTGCGCCGCCGCATTTATAATTTTCGTGTTTTTTCAGAGTATTCTGCCGAAGATGTTTCGCAATTCTTTCTTGGATGGCTTTATGAGATTTCAGAGAAACTCTTATTATAGTTTACGAAGCAGCATTCACTTTTGCCCAGAAATGAATGCACCGCCGCATTTATAATTATTGTCTTTTTTTCAGAGTATTCTGTCGAAGATGTTTCGCATTTCTTTCTTCGGTGTCTTTATTAGTTTTCAGAGTGTCTGTTATTATAGTTTACGGAGAAGCATTCACTTTCGCTCAAGAATGAATGCACCGCCGTGTATATAATTTTCGTTTTTTTGGGGAATATTCTGTCGAAGATGTTTCTCAATACTTTATTGAATGCCTTTATGACTTTTGAGGTATTTTCTTAATATAGTTAATGGAGTGGCATTCACTTTTTCCCAGAAATGAATGCACCACAGCATATATAATTATTTGTTGTCTTTTTCTGGTGTATCCTGTACAAGATATTTCGCAAATCTTTCTTGAATGCCTTTATGAGATTTCAGAGAATCTCTTATTATAGTTTACGGAGAGGCATTCACTTTTGCCCAGAAATGAATGCGCCGCCGCATTTTTAATTTTCGTCTTTTTTTCAGAGTATTCTGTCGAAGATGCTTCGCAATTCTTTCTTGGATGCATTTATGAGTTTTCAGAGATTTTCTTATTACAGCTTATGGAGAGGCATTCACTTTACTCCAGAAATGAATGCATGGCCTCATAAATAATTTTCGCCTGTTTTCTGAGTATTCTTTTCAAGATGTTTCGCAATTCTTTCTTGGATGTTTTTATTCGTTTTCAGAGTATCTGTTATGATAGTTTACGGAGAGACATTCACTTTTCACCAGAAATAAATGCACCGCCGCATACATAATTATGTTTTGTCTTTTGCTGGTGTATTCTTTTCAAGATATTTCGCAACGCCTTCTTGGATGTCACTATTAATTTTCACAATGTCTCTTATTATAGTTTACGGAGAGGCATTCACTTTACTACAGAAATGCATCGGCGCATAAAAAAATAATTTTCGTCTGTTTTCGGAGTATTTTGATTAAGATGTTTCGCAATTCTTTCCTGGATGTCTTTATTCGTTTTCAGAGTGTCTGTTATGATATTTTACGGAGAGGCATTCACTTTTCTACAGAAATGAATGCACCACAGCATAAATAATTAATTTTCGTTTTTTGATTAAATAATTAATTTTCGTTTTTTGATTAAATAATTAATTTTCGACACTTAATTTCATAAATGAATGCAACACCGCTTAAATAATTACTTTTTGTCTTTTGTTGGAGTATTCCTTCTTGGATGCCTTTATGTGTATTCAAAGAGACCCTATTTACGTTGTATTAACGTAAAAAGTGTCAAAAATCTTTTCAAAATTTTTGAGATACTTCTCCTTCTTGAAACAAAATATTTCTCTATTGAACTTTTATTCAATTTGAATGAATTAATTTTATTTCTACAATATACAATGTTACTGAAGTTTCTCAATTAAATGGTCATTCGATTATGATACGCATGCGTTTATATAGCGAGGGACAACTAAGTAATGGTTCCTTGGTAAAAAACAACAGTACGGCATAGCTTTAAAATGGAAATTGCACAAAATGAAAACAGTAAAGGGCATTAGAAAAATAGCACAATGTCAAATGCGGCACTTAGACTCATTGTTAGAAATGAGTTACAAAGTAATAGGTTATTGTAAATACTGCAGTACGATGGAACCCTTTTACATATATGTGTTTTTTCATTACCAATTGAAAACTTTGGAAAGGAACTAGTGCATGTGATTTGGCAAGGTTTCTGAGTAGAAGGAAATCGACTAATCTTAGAGATGATCTAAGCTTTGCGTTTGAAAAATCATTTTGAGATATTTTACCTAAAGTGTAAGAAAATGCTTGTTTTTTTGTTGTTGGTTAAAACAAGCTAAAATTGTTTTTTATTTTCAAGATAAATTGTGTTTTTGGGTAAATTTATCTAACAGGCTGCTGCAAAATAATCTTAATGAAAACTTAAGAGTAGTGGTCAATCGAAGATTACCTAAATCTACTTAAATATTCACCAGTGGGCTTTATAAAATTATAAGCACTTCTCTGTTATAAAAAACTTGGCTTTTAAAAAAGAAGCTTGTGCAATCGAGACTTAAGAAATTTAGATTTCTTTTCAAATGATATAAGCAGATTTTAAAGAATAAACGATGGCTATATGCTTTTTCATGTATGTATATAAAAAAGGGCTTCTGATTACAGATATTAGATAAATTTCTTTTGACTGTATGTAATAATATTTTGTATATAATAATAATTCTGACTGTAATGTAATAATAGAAAAAAAAATGCTTTGTATTAAATACATTTGATAAATAATGCAAAAATAGCTAGTGTATACGACAGAGTAAACAAGTTATCAGAAAATACTGGTAAAAAAATTCCCTTTTCTTTCCAAAGGTCAGTTTCCCTATCTCGCTAAAGCCCCAATAGCAAACAAGTACCTAATCATATAGCAGCATCTAAAGTCACCTAATCATATAGCAATTCGAGTAACACTTTAATTCATAGTCTGAAACTTGAAACATGATACAATATAAAACAAAGTAGATTGGACTTACCCCAGTACCCAGTAACTTTCTTCATCTAATGAGAAAAACTTATCAGCTAGTAGTCCAGTTAGCCAGGGGAGTTCAATTCAACGGCATGATGCGAATTTACAAAGATGTCCTAAACTCTTCAAAATTTGCAGAAAGAGGGTCTATATCCATCGGGAACTATGGAGTGTAATGAATATGAAAAGCAATTTCCGGTCCTAACATTCATTCCCTAAATTAAAATTGATTATCCTTCCAAGTTCTACCCATCTGATGTACATTTTATTACTGACACGAGAAGAAAATTCATTGTTAGAAATAACTTGTTCGATTATTGTACTATTGTTGTATAAAAAGCTATTGTTGTTTTACTGTGTTATAGAAAACTAAAATGCATTCATTCGAAAAGAACCTACATTAATACAATAAAATTCATTGTTAGAAAGTGATTAACGATGCTTGTTCGATTGTTGAACTAAGCGCGATTGTTATTGCAAGGTTCTGTTTAACTCGCTTTGTATGTATGTTCAAAGCTTTCAACATTAATTTTACCCACTTCTGATTAAGCTATTGATTATTCGGAACACCTTTAGATCTTACCTGATACTAAAAAAAATAGCTGGATCCTCGCTATAATCCACAAAATGCCGGTCCAAATCTTGAATTTTCCCCATGGAAAAAAAATGCGATTGTTTAATTTTAATTGAACAAATAGCTCCATTGTTGCAACTATCATACATTTAAACCACATTGTTGCCCGCGACATTATGACGACAGCATTGCGCGACTCTCACATTTGTGCTTTATAAAAATGTTTCACTTTTAAAAGTTCCACTTCTAACGTACGTTTGTAATAAACCTTCCTTCTAACTGTCTACGCATAAAAATATACATTCATATACACTGGTGTCAAATTCTCAACCAATATGGCGACACATGCCAAAATATCTCCAAATTAGGCCCCAAACCAATCACCATAAATGAAGCCTAACTTGGTTGCAGCTCGCTAATTTTGTGAAATTATCATTCAAATTGAGTATTGAGGAACAATGGAAATGCATCTTCTATAATCGGGATTCTCGCAGATTAGCTTTGTGTTTTCGAGTAAAAATAGCTAAAACCTTAAAACCAAGAAATATGAAAGCTTTTCTTTTCCTACCAGTACAGGTCCGAAACATTTTCTTTTCTCAGCTGATTTTGGAATATTTTCCCTTTGACCATCATTTTTTCTTTCATCGGATTTTTTAAGAAGCTTTTCAGAATTCTTGTTAAATAACCCGTGTAAAAGTTTATCACATTTTTTTTCCTGTAGCAGCAAGGAATTACTCTATATTATTAAATAAAAAATATATAAAAATTATTTAAAAAAACAACAACTAGGTTTTATTGAATGTAAATTACACTAAACAGTAAACAAAAAAGTTTGTTTCAGCCGGAAAATTAAAAGCATTTCTGAATTTGACCTATGACTAAAACTAAAAGCAGGGGGTGCTCAGACATCATTAAACGAGATGAATACAAATCAATGAACAGAAGTTACAACCAAACTGATCGTGTGGTTTAATGTTCGGTTCACATTAGCCAGGCCAATTCAGGAACAAATTCGGTACCAAGAAAACTCTTACAAAACTTTGCGTCACGCACATCAGCTAATCGTGCAGTTTAATGTTTTCTCAGGGGCCCCAAGCTTTCATTTTTAGTTATCTGTCATATATAGAAATAATTTTCTTATTCTGTCTAAAAAAATACCTTTACTCCACATTAAATTAAATAAAACCCTGTTTTTAAAAAATTGTTTATATATATATTTTTTTTAAATCACTAAGCGAAATAAACATTTAATGTTACATCATTATGTTTGTACTGATAATACTGTAAAACTCGGGAAAATGGGACTTGTATATAACGGCACTTATACATTTGCAGTGTGGTCAAATTTACAAGGAATTGCATAATGGTTCTACGATTTACTAATGGCGGCAATACTAAAATTTGCGCATTTTTCATATACTTAAAAAGCGAGATTTTTGCATCCGGTAATTTTTTTAGGGTTTCAGTAGTGCGAAATGCACACAAAGGAGTTACTGTTGTTGAGTAAAGGCGGCAATACCGAAATTTGCGCATTTTTCATATACTTACGAAACGAAATTTTTGCATACAGTAAATTGTTTTAGGGTTTCTGTAATGCGAGATGCACACAAATGAGTTACAGTTGTTGAGTAACGGCGGCAATATCGAAATTTGCGCATTTTTCATATACTTACGAAACGAAAATTTTGCATCCAGTAATTTTTTTTAGGGTTTCAGTAGTGCGAAATGCACACAAATGAGTTACATTTGTTGAGTAAAGGCGGCAATACCGAAATTTGCGCATTTTTCATATACTTACGAAACGAAATTTTTCCATCCAGTGATTTTTTTTAGGGTTTCAGTAGTGCGAAGTGCACACAAATGAGTTATAGTTGTTGAGGCTTTACCAAAAACAAAAGGATGCGCATTGTGGAGGGTATAAAGTGCATTTTTATTTGTAAGAAAAGCTAGTAATAGAAAACATTAGAAAGGGTAGCCAGATAAACATTCAAAGGACGCCACGGTACCCACGAGTGTCGCGTTGTACAGCCCTTCTATAGATAATTCCTAAGGACTGAGTTTTGCTGAGTCACAGCAGATCCACCGATCAACACCGGTGTTGTACCGAGTACATCAACCATCCTACAATTTCAGCAGTTCTTTACTATTAACAAAAAATTTTAAGAAGTTTATATTTTAAATGTTACAATTTTAAGAAGTAAGATGTATATCGCAAGAATAATAAGTTGGAAATTATACGTCCAACGTGACAAATGAGGTGCGTTCGTACTGTTATTATTTCAGTGACATGAATTATATCGTCTGTTATTATGACAGGATTCATTTCCGTCTTAAAATAGGTACATTTAAAGTTGGCAAGATTTTACGTTTTGTTGAAATTTATTGAAAATTCTAATTGGAAACTCAAACCTAGCTCTGAAAATTTCAGAACTTGAAATTCATATTTAAACTCTTTTTCCATTTAATATCTATTTTCCAAAAACAACTTATTCCAAAAATTGTCGGTAGATTATAGCATTGCTATAATTAAACAATTTTAGCATACAAATTCGGTTTTTAAATTCAGTGATACGGAAATAATAGGAATCGATCTTAAATAGGACATCACCACCATGGGAACCTAGAATCATTACCTATATCATGGGATATTATTGAATTAATTACTTACGATAGGCTTTAATAGAATTAAAAAAACTTTTATTAATATCTGTTCAAGTTTTTATTCGATTTTTATAAAATTTCAAATGACTCGACAAAATTCTGCAACGATTCTATATATTAAATTTCAAACCATTCGGTTGGATAGTTTTTGCGCTGTTATATGCAAACAGACGGACGGACGGATGGATCAGACGACGACCATAGGAGCTACGTATTGATATAATTACGAACGCACCTAATAAAGGAGTAGGACAACCTGCAGACAGGAGCTCAGGAACCGATATAAAACAGCATAAGCTTTCACCTTATATGTGGAGCTGCCCCTCAAGACTTTCCACAGACCAATCAGCGTAAGAAGCATAAAATACAAAGTGTGTATTAAATTGGTTTAAAGCAATAATCTGACCTACAATTCGAGCAATTAGGCCTCATAGTTGATATACTGGGTGGGACATAATTTTGTTAAATTTTTTTAAGAAAGAGCAAATGATGGTAAAATAATGTGGCAGGAATAGAATTAGAGGGAGATCGGATTTATTTTAATAATAAAAAGTTGTGGTTCAAAAACTTACCGATAGATGGCGCTGGCATGCATAATGTGTATCATATATCAAGGAGGGCGTTCCGTTGCGGGACGATCCCCCATACGATCCTTTTCTTCGAAGCGTCTGACAAGCCTCAGTATCGCAGCACAGGAAATGGCCCTTTTCTCGTCTTGAGTCCTTTTGCCGTACTGAATTTTCTCAATTGCTCATTCCCCGCTCTTGTAAAAGAGCTTAACCAACAACGCTTGATCTGGTAATGATATCTTACTGCTGGCATCCAAAGCGGAATCTATATGGACTGAGGTATATTTTTGACGATCTGATTTGCATAAATGTGCTTCATATTATACATGCCAGCGCCATCTACTGATAATTTTTGAACTACACATTTTTTGTTATTAAAAAAAAATCCGATTTCCCTCTAATCTCATTCGTGCAAACTGCAATCTTTTAGCATCATTTGTTTCTCTTTATGGAATTTCTTAAGTTTGAACGAGCTTATGGTGAATCCGGTATATTTGGAATGATAATTATATCATTTAATGACAACAAAAATGTCATAGAAAAGGAAAGGACAATCTTGAGTATTTGAAGCATAAAAACGAAAATTGGATTATCTCATCCTATCTCTCATTTTCATTTCCACTTATTTGTTGGAATATTTTATGCATTTGTGATTGTATTTAAACATTATTAAAAATAATTATGGATATTATCAAACTTTTACATTTCAAGGAGATAAATGGAAAGTAATCTATGTAAATCTTATGCATTTTATGATAAACAAACAATCAAATATCAGGGATACAAAAGTACAATCTAGAGTATTTGAAGCATAAAAACTAAAATTTTCCAGTTATACCATTTCTCATAATCTTACAACAATCTTAATTAAATATAACATTTTTCAACGCCACAAACGAATTCATTTTTAATAATTAAATTTAATTTTTTACATCTGAATATCATTAAGAAATGTCAAAGATATTTTAGAATTTTCATAATAGTTCACCCACATTTTTTTTAAATGTGGGGTCAATCGTGGCAAATATGAGACATCCTTTCCCCCCCCCCCCCAAAATAGGACCAACGTGAGATATGGAAAAAGGTACCAATTTTTTTATAATAAAATTGGCTTTGTGCATTTTAGGCAGATAAATGGCAACATAGTTAAACGTAGTTATAGTTCATAGTCAGTTTATAGTTGATTATTTTGTATGCAATACATCATTTTATGTATGTCCATTACAAATACACTCAAAATATCTCAAAAATATACATTACATAACATTAATAATTTGATGAGGGAAACATTTCTTCCAGGCTTCAAAACTTTTATTGTACAGCACTTAAGTAAAATCGTATGTAAATTATTCTAATTGGCATTTATTCAGTACAACATGGCGAGTTTCTTTAGTCTTTAAATTTTGGAACATATAAACCAATAAACAAATGGGCCTAATATGAGACAGTGTATGTGGCTGTAAGACAGTGTATGGAGCTAATGTAAGACAGTGTATGCGGCTAATGTAACACAGTGTATGGATCTAATATGACACAGTGTAATATAGAACTAATATGAGAGAATAATTGGGATTGTGATAATACTATCATATAACATGAAGCATCCATCAAAATTAAAAACAGATGTTAATCATTCTCTTTTAGTTTTAAACTGCCAGATCTGATTTTTCTTTTTCTCCAAGCTTGATGGTGAATTCTTCTATGTTTGTTACCAAATTTAATCGACTGATATGAAATGCTAGGTAGTTGATTTAACTGTTTAGTTTTACAACGGAAGTTCGGTCTTCAGGCGTTTTTATTATCATAAAAAAGACCTATGGCTAAAAAAATATATCATTGTCTCTGTCCATCAAAACTAAAAAAGTTTACTTTTTTAAATTTTTTTCTAACATAAATTAATTTCCAAGGAAACACTTTTGAAAACACTTTTAGAATCTAAATCAAAACTCGCGACTAATCTGGAATTTTTTTACTCATAAAATAATCCTACCAGACCAAAGCAGGCCTGGATGATACGATACCACATTCAAAATATTTCACAAGATCTCAGCGGCGAACTTTTTAAGCATGCCCAGTGTTAAGTTCAGATATTTTCTCCTGTCAGGGAATTCTGCAGCTTCGGGGAAATACTGCAAAGTTCCGGTGAAGAGAAATTTGCATATACACCATTAATATACATAAAATCCCAAATCTTCCGGGGGGACGATGTCCCCCGCCTGGCCAAACCCCTTACTTCAACACTGAACATACCTCAATGTACTTATTTCACAGAGAAGTCACGCTGGTCCGCGTTTCTACAAATTCATATAAAGATAAAGAATCCTTTATCTTAATTTTTTATAATAATACCTTTAATACATTTAATTTTAATCCTTTTTTGTAGTTATGTAATTCTCTCGTTTTCCAAGTTTTTTAAAAATAGAACATTTTATATATATTTTCGTTTAACAAAAAATATACTGTTTTTATACACTCTTTAAGTACAGAAAAAGTTAAAAGCACTCCTACTTTGAGCAGTCTTCACAACAACCTGTTACATCACTCACCCTCCGATATTGTCATTCAAATTGACTTATGGACGGAACATATAGTCTTGAATTCCTAAAAATCTCAGTTGAACTGCTTCTCCAGTTTCCTACCCGAGGGAGATATCCACAGGAGTTGATAATTAAATCTGAAAAAATAAAAGAATTGAGTACCAGTAAATTAAATCTGGAGCTGAAAATACTAAAACAAAATTGAAAATACTAAATAGAATTGAGTATCAATTAACTTTACAATTGAAAATACTAAATAGAGTGAATCCTCAGCTAACGTAAATAATTCAGTCCAAAATCACATTTATTATCCGAAATGACTTCGTTAAGAGGCTACTTCACTCACGCGAAAACACTCTCTCACTAATGTTAATGCTATTAATCAGTTCTTGTAAAATATCTCGTTTGCATTTCATTATTTTCAAACGTTTTATTTTGTCATTGGATAGCTGAAATCCATCACTACAATAACCATTTTGTACATTTTTGATTTTTTTGTGTTTTTTTGTTTTTTAATGAGGATATTTTTACTTTTGAAACCAGTTTCGAAAGTGACAGAATCCTCATAAAAAAGAAGGAAAACAAAATTGAAAAAGAAAAAAATAGGCGATTATTGAGAACGTTCTCAACTATCCAATGCACGAAAATTGTTTAAAAATATTGAAATGTAAACGAGATATTAAAAAAAATGTCTCATAGGATTAACATTACCGAGCGAATGTTTTCGCGTGAGTGAAGTATCCCTTAACTGAAACAGGGGATTTATTTTCGAATTTAAATGTTAGGTAGCTGCGCCTGACGAAGAAAGACTCAGATCTTTCGAAAGGCCTAGCGCATTTTAAAATTTTGATGGTGTTTTATGAAGATACTTTAGTTATTATCGTTTCACACCAGTTTCAACTTATTTTAGTCAGAAAATAGCCAATAGAATCTTCGTTAACTGAAAAATTCGTTAACATAATCAGTAGTTAGCCCAGGTAACCCCCTATATTCAGTTACAAAATTAATTAGATTTACAAGATTGTGAAAAAAAGGAATAGTAGAAAATAATTTCTTCTTGTTATTTTAGAAATTTCAGACGTCAACCTAACTTGTTTAGAAAACAACAAGACAAAAAATACAATAAACGGACTGATTGGGTGAAAATTGCTTTTTTTTTTAATAAAATAAAATCATTTTTCATCATGAGGATTATTTAAGTTGCACTTTTGTCTAATTTCATTTCACCCACGTTTTAGAAAATAAACTGTTATAGAAAATTAAAGAATTAGTACGTATTAATCGTAGTACGTCGCGAAAAGCTTTCAGTGATAAAAGTGACGTCGCATTTAAAATAAAATATTTAAATTTTATTGATTAATCTTAAAATTTTATCATGACTGCATCAAAATCACGTAAATTTCACTTGTCAAAATATTTCATCAACTATGAGATTAGAGCTCATGATCATATACAAAGATTAAAATTACTCAAAAGTAAAATTAACATATTTTTAGTTTATGTATTGCACAAAATTATTTATTTTTTGTTTGAAAACTAGAATTATTTTACAATATTATCGTAAACTTTACCTGAAATCATGGATTAACATACGAAATTCGAAGCGTGAGACAAATTGTGGCACTGGAGAATGCACTGGAATGCATTATTGAATTAAACAATTGTTTTTATTGTTGCATTTATTGCCGTGAAAGAAAAAAATTTTAGCAGCGGATGTAATTGTTGCAATTTTTGAAACAACAATGAAGATTTCTGATAAAATTAAGCAGTGTGATTGTTGGCAAAACAATAAGATGTCATTATTGAAATGCATTGTTGGGGATATTTTCTTTCAAGAAACAGAACATTTTAAATCGACAGTTTCAAAATAATGTATATGCAAACCAAATAAATTTAAGCGGCGTAAAATATCTCAAACACAGAAATTTTCACAGTATAATTAAGTCATATACATAAAAATAAAGGACTCTTCTCCATTATCCCTTTAACCACTTTTCATAACAAAAAGGTACCACCAAACTATAGGATTTAACGCCAAAAATACAGTCCCATTTCATTACACGTGTTTGTTATGGCATTAAGTGATTTTTAATTCACAATTTACTAGTATTTTTCATGATTTTTACCGATTTATTAGTTATTTCGTTAATTAAAATAACAATCGCTTCCTTAAATGGTAGTGCCAAGATATTAAAAGCGAAAAAGCAATGAAAAATGTTGCGATCCATAGTGACGTGCAATATATCAGTTTCAACTGACGTCCCAAACGTTTATTCACCAGCCGAGAGGGAAAGTTAAGAAAAATAATGTAAATAAATACATACCCAAGATTATTTTTTTTCATTAATATATAGTAATGTTTTTTTTTTTGTTTAAACTTACTGATAGTTGACACTTTGGTGAGAGGGGCTTTCCCGAAGTTCTTGCATTTTATTTATTTATTTATTTTGACAATGGCAACATTCTTCTATTTGTTTATTTGGCGTTACAGTTTGACGATAGTCTTTTTTACGAGAAGTGGTCGACGGGATAATAGAAAAGTACCAAATAAAGATATTTTAACAAACGTTTCATTAGTTTTTATCATATTTTCTAAATCGCAAGCAAATATATACAATAACGTCTTCCGACTTATCCACGATTTCGAAAAGCGTTCACCATCAGTAGAAAGCGGAGAAACTAATATATTTTTGCAATTTAAATGAGCAATTGTACAAACAAAGTTTCATTCTGTCATTCATTTTCGGAAACGTGTTTGAGTAGCATTTACAGTACATTAACCAGTTTTTGAACCCGGAATATAGATTTTTCGGATGCTAACTATTCTCAAAGAAACAATTCGTGTTCATCAAACTCAATAAATTAACAGCATTAACATTAATATTAAAATTAATATTATTTTATTACGCTTGCTTGTATCAATTCAGTTACGATCAGAAAATGTTTAATGGAGTATTGATGGTATCTTTAAAAAGTCGGTAAGTGTGATCAAAGATTGCACAAAGGGTTTCGTTTAATATTCCTTTCAAAATACTTCATACACTTTAATTATTAAATCCAAATAAATTTCATTTAAAAAAATCATGTTTTTTATAAAGTAAAAAATTACCAGTCTATTTTATTCGTTTTTTGAAAATCTGAACCGTTTAGATAGCGAAACCCGCTATTATACTCTGTCATAATAATATCTGTCATATGGACTAAATGCGGTATTAAAAAAAATCAATTTCAAAATTAAACATGTTGTAAAGAGACCTTCCAAATGTTAAAATGTGCCAATATTTCCATAATCAGGTTTTTATCATGATTCAATACATTCTTCAATTTCATATGGCGTTATAATCATTTGCTTACGTCCTATCTACTCGGTTTCTCTATTACTCATATTGATACTATCCGTGTATGATTCCCAAACATTTGAAAAAGTCCGTTAAACTTCCAATAGGACGTCAGATTAATTTTATTTTTAATTATCTAATGACATCCTATTAACCTGCTTTCTGTACTTACACATACTCTTAATCCTTGTATTATTGAGAAACGTTTGAAAATTTCCGTTTTATTACCAATAGGACGTCCTATTCATCTTTTTTTCAATGGGTGAAACTTTTTATTTCATTTTCATTTTTCACGTAGAAATCTTTCAATAGAAAATTAATTATTGTAGAAAGAATTTTATTGTGGATTTTTAATTGTTTGCAACTGCTATAGCGAAAAATGTTTAAATTTAATAGGAAAAGAATGTTAGATTTTTGTTTTTTTTAACTCTATATTAAAATAATACGATTTTTTTAAATTTTATGATTTTCAGCTTCATAGTAGGTATTCAGCTTGAAATATTGTACACAATATTTCAAGTCTGTAAGTTATATAGTTTCTGAGAACCGGCTCTGTGACGAACAGACAACGTAGAAGTACAAATAGAGTTTCTTGAGATGAACGAAAGCCTAAAAAAGAGTTAAATTTAAAAGCGCCTACCCCAATTGAAAACGTACTTGCAGCAATTATTGTTCATAGAAAGTAATGTAACCGAGTTCTTTTCTGTGCTGCTGTAAATAAAAAATAAATACCATGCACATCCTTTTCTATAGTAAAAATATTGTAATGACCTCAGTGATATACATAAATTTCAATATGTTTGAAAGAGTTCAACGTCATAAATACACAGCAAATGACCCCTTTAACCGTAATGTAACGAAATATTTTGAGTGTCACTGTAAACGAACTATATATGCTACACATTTAACGTTCATTACCGGCGCATTCTATAGAAAACCTCAATAACATATAAAAATTGCACGGAAATTCGAGTGTATTTAGGAGAATTAGAGTACATTTAGACAGACAGACAGACAAACCGAATTCGTAAACATTTTACAATTACATTAGAAAGTGTTAAAAAGAACCCCTTAACCTTCGAGTCATGTTTGGTAATTTCAGTTTGGCCTTCAACGTGTAAAAATAACTGAAATTGGACGTTTTTGAATTTAACATTTATAAAATTAACCAGCATGGCGGTGACTGGAAATGGTGAACAGACTCTATATACACTGAAAACTGTTTTATCAATGTCTGCCAAAAGAGTCATTTCGTCGCAATGGGTGGCAGTCAAATTAATGCGAGGGTTATTTTTAAAGTAAGTACCGTTTTGAAATTATGGCCTAGCAACGCTGCCCGTAAGGCATGGTGACGTCACGGCGACGTCACTGTAATGTCGCACTGTGACTTTGTGACCATCATCGTGACGTCAAGTGACGTCGATGTGAAGTCACTGTGAGTCACACAGAGTATAATAGCGGGCGAAGCCCGCTATTATACTCTGCCATAATAATATCTGTCATATGGACTAAATGCGGTATTAAAAAAAATCAATTTCAAAATTAAACATGTTGTATAGAGACCTTCAAAATGTTAGACATCAGATTAATTTTCATTTTAATTCTCTAATGACGTCATATTAAGCTGCTTTCTGTATTTACACATACTCATACTCCTTGTAGTATTGAGAAATATTTGAAATTTTCCGTTTTATTACCAATAGGACGTCCTATTAATCTTTTTTTTTCAATTAGTGAAACGTTTTATTTCATTTTCATTTTTCACGTGGAAGTCTTTCAATAAAAAATTAATTATTGTGGATTTTTAATGGTTGTCAACTGCTATAACGAAAAATGTTTAAATTTAATAGGAAAAGGCAGTTAGAATTTTGGTTTTTTATCTCTAAATATTAAAATAATACGATTTCTTCAAATTTATGATTTTGAGCTTCATAGTAGGTATTCAGCTATAAGTACACAAAATTTCATGACTGTAAGTTACATAGTTTCTGAGAACCGGCGCTGTAATGGACAGTCAACGAAGTGGGACTAATAGGGTTTTGTGGGATGGACGAAACCCTAAAAACGATATTCAGAATTGAGTAAACTGATTAACACCCTGCATAAAAACACCTCAGAAACGTTCCCGAAAATCAGTTGCAGCAAAAGAAACTCTGTATATTTTCATTTGTGATTATATTATATTTTCGTAGATTAAGAAACTTTTGACTGTTTTTTTAAGCGTACATTCTTAAACAGTGAAGCAATTAAAATTAAAAGGTTGCTGTAAAAACGTTAAACCACTAACGAAAATGCTGTTTTATATAGTTGATTGGAAAATAGATAAAACGTAAACTCGACTAGCCCCGCCCAATATGTAGACAATTTGATAAAATCATAACACATTTGAAAACAAAATTTCAAGAATTACCATCACTGGTGGGAAAAGTATCCGAATTCTTTAGTGTAGCTCTGTAAATTATAAATACTATAAATTATATATCTATAAATTACATATATACTATATATACTATATTCTATATTACCTATATACATCTATAAATTACCATATATACTACGTAGTGTGCTAAAATTGAATTCAGTTGGAAAACACATAGCACAGATGAAAATTCCCTATCTGTGCAGCCTTGAGTAACATCTATAGAATTTGTACACAAGAAGTAATATTAAAAAAGGGAGTTAAATTTTAAAACGCCTACCCCAATTGAAAACGCACTTGCAGCAATTATTGTTCTTAGAACGTATTGCAACCGAATTCTTTTCTGTGCTCCTGTAAATAAAAGATAAATACTATGCACACACTTTTCTATAGTCAGAATATTGTAGTGAACCTCAGTGATGTACATAAATTTCAGTATGTTTGAAGAGTGTAACATCGGTCACAAAAAGTACGGATATCTGAAGTTCGCCTAAGTTAAAAGTCAAACATCCCAAATCTTTCATTGAAAATGGCTTCCTGCGATTTGGCCTAGAGTGTTTTCCTTTTTTCATTTATCTGGCATTCTAGTACACTTGAGAAATTTAAATAAATTCTACAGAATTAATAAAAACGTAATACTGAAGAAAATAAAATAGAATACATAATACTCCCTGATTGATGTTAGACATATCGAACCTTTCATTTAAAATAAATGTTTACGTCCATAAATCATTTCGAAATTAATGATTGGAAATTATGTATTTAAGATTTAGTTGAATATTAAAAGTTATACTTATTCCTATTAAGAAATTTTCCGTAATTGGGTCCGCTGCTAATAGATGTATTTTAGATAATACGATTTGGTGCGAGTGAAGTGGTTCTTGTGAAATGCATTTAGCGATATCCATATTTGCATTAAACAATACTGATGCAACTAACTGTTTTGTTTCACGCTGACCTTGGCAGTACACTCGATTAAGGTAGATTAGGATATCTACGGATGCACTGCTAATCTCACATTAGAAGATCTATCATTGTTCTCATCCAATCGTCTTGGATAATGTGTCAATGTGTTTTGGTTTTAAAATTTTAGCTAAATTTACTCAAAAACATGAAGCTAAAATGCGAGATTAATTCTAACGTAAATATCAATAAACAGGATACACATTATAAAATTATAATAACCATAAAGAGAACTGGCACAGTTTCGGTGCTTTAACCCCCTAACTCACCGTCAACCTCAACTGGCGAGTTACTCTGTAACTCTCGGTTGACCCTGAAATCATATTATCCGCTAACTCAACTAGCCGAAAATGGAGAAGAAAACGAAACACAAGTTCAGTAACTGAACTGACCTATTCGTCTCCAGTTATTCGACACGCGCATGTGCAATTGAAGCAAAGATGGCGGTTGCGTTGACAAGTGTTTTGACGTTTATTTCATTTTCAATGCTATTTGTGATGCAAAAAGCAAACGAAATGTTAATTTAAAAAATAATAATAATGGGAAAGAATGTGTTACTTTTAATTATTAGCCCTTTTAGGATATTTTAACTCTGTAAAGTCAAGATTATAGTGATTATTGAGAAAGTTTTCAAGACATAAAATATCTACTGAGAATATTTGGTAGCGCCATCTAACGAATGTAAAATCAAATGTTCTTACACTCAAATATTGTATATAAGATTCAAATCTTTTTTTTTTTTTTTTTTTTTTTTTTAAGAATAAAAAACAGCAGTTTTTCTTAAATTTCAGATTTATTCCTACACTTCATGTTTGTTTAAAGAATAAAATTATAGAAGATGGAATTTTGCGTTAAAATATCGTTATAATATATAAAAATGTTTATCTGTTTGTAATAGATAAATAATTTGAACTAATATGTACTTGTTAGTTAAAAATAATTATTTTTGCTTGAAAGAAACATTTTTAAGAGGATTATTTGAAAATTTTCGCAGTTCACGAGAATTTTTTCAGACAGCTTTTTAAATTATTATATATGAAATTTAATATATATATATATATATTAATTATAATAATTTACACATAAAAAAACCCCACCTTTTTGAGTCTCGTATAAGGGATAAATGCTACCAAGCATGCAATTTCATCCAAGATAATTTAATTGAATCTGTAATCAATTATTTTAGTTAAATAAAACACATACATTAGAAATAAATATATGAAAATATCTTTTTATATAATATTCTTGAAAAATAAATAAATCTAGCTCGCTATTTGCTTTTATTCCACTTATTAGTGTTCGCATGGTCATAAAATTGTTTATTAAACGTAGATAATATATATATATATATATGTGTATTCTTTAATCAAAAAACTTTAAAAAAAAAATACTATAAAATTTTGTAAAAATGAGCATTTTATGACTGTGACAATATTTTTAATCCACCAAATCAAAATGTTAATTCAAAATTTATTAGTAAATTTATTTATCAAAAAGTAAACACTCCAATTATGCTCTTTCAATACTCTGTTTTGTTTCGTTATTGAAAACTGATTCAAGGGAGGACAGAACTCATAAAGACTATTGCTACGTCATGTGATCCCTTTGGCCAATGAGATATACACATTTCAACCTGCCGTCGACTAACCATGCCCCTGACGTTAACGAAGAATTCGGAAATATCAACCGGCAGTTAGATTCGCGAACCTGGGGTTACTCAACTGAGAGTTGAACGGGACGTTGAAGGTTGGTGGTGAATTGACCGGTTATTAACAGTTTCTGTAATTTATCTTTCTATAATACATAAGTTTTAACAGAATAAAGATTAATAATATAGTAACAGTAGGAATAACAGTACAATATAATAACAATAGCACAGGTCCTGTGCAGTGACGAAACTATTGACACTTTATTAACATTCGTACGGTATACCATTTAATTAACAAGAGGATATGTTGAAAAATATTAATAAATGGTTACTCGCACTAAAAATTAATTCAATGAAAAATAGCTGCTAGTGTCGAATTATCGCCAAATTTGGCGACATTTAGCGAAATATCGCCAAATTTGGTGTAAAAGATATGCTTTTAATTCTCGCCAAATGTAATATCACAAAATTGGTGACGAAAATATCCTGTTTATGCTGACATCATAATGATGCATATGTATTGTATATTATATGCATACGTATGATATGTATGATGCATATGCATATGTATGATGCATATGCATATGTATGATATGTATGATGCATATGCATATGTATGATATGTATGATGCATACGCATATGTATGTAAAAATTCTAACATATCCTTGTCGACTAATGTAAAAATACCGTGGCGATTCGAGTTTTATTACCATACTTTTTGTCGTGTCATACTAAAGGCAAGGGATTTCTCCGAGGAAATTTTCAGTCGTGCACCAAGATTTTCTTCGTTGTGTACGTAGATCTCAATAGAAGAGGCAGTTCGTTCCAGTTCACATTTTATTCGAAAATCACAAAGAGAATTGGTTATGCTTTACTTCAACGTAGCTAAATTTATCCATGCTGATTTTAAGACAGTGAAGAAGACTTGATGATTTAAGTTATTATATTAAAGAGACACGTTGGTTCTTATAGGCAGTTATTCTTTGAAATCAATCGGCGGCCAAGGAGAACATTCGAAGATTAGGAAGTACATGACGAGCTGCATCCACCACCGAATCCCGGAACCTTCTGCTCTAAACGCGGGAAAAAATCCGTATATCATTTCCCGAGCGCGCCAGAATACATTCTATCTAAAAGGCCTCTAGGCCAATCAACGCTCACGGCTTAATTTCTTCGGCGAATTAATATCGAAGTGAACTTACCAAAGCTGGCAAAAGCGTGCCAAAAAACTTCTAGAACAATCTCGAAATCTAATTCCTTCGAATAAATAAAAGCAGAGAGAAAAGGAGTACATATGTTTTATCAAGTATGGCAATATGCCAAAATAATTTTTACATTGAGATTAAAATCTTTCAGAATTTGAAAAGTGATATTTTGTCAGGAATCGTAGGGAAATAAAAAATAAAGAAAAGAAATTCATAGGTTGTTATTTCAAAAGAGTAAAATGTTTTTAGCTGGGAGATGGGTATTTTTTTAGAAGAATTAAATTCTAGGATGCTTTTTATTTAAAGAAAATACAAGTGCGTAAATTTAATAGAGCATTCTATCAGCGCCATTTTTTAAGAGAATGAATTTAGAATAAACTATATTTCGCTAGATGTAATTTTGACAATCGAAATACTGGAGCGAGAAAATAAATTAGAATAATGGGATTTACACAGAATTGTAGTTTTAATGAGGTCGACGGCGGAAAAATTATTTAAATTGTTACATGTATATATACAAAGTTTACTAACATCATTAAAATGCACTTAAAGGAATAATTAAGACATAAATAGTAGCAGATTTTTGTTAGATTGACTAGAGTGCTATTAAGATTAGAATCCCGACATCTACAATAAATAAAGTTTCGCTCTGTGTGTCTGTTTGTCTCTTATTGTTGGCGATGGCTAGCAACATCTAGCGTACCTAGAAGTCTAAAAATGTATATTTTGGTAGTACAAACCCTCTCCTGATGCACCTGAGACTCGGAATTTTAATATTGTAATTATTTACTGAAATATTAATTAATATCCACAAAGAACTTTGATCAAAAACACACTTTTTCTTGGGTTGTTTGGTTATATAGAGTCTTCACATAAGTAATTAAATAAACCAGAGTAAAGATACCTAGATAAGGCCGTCTGCGGAAATAGTGTCAATATGGGTTGCAGTTACCGGCGTACAACCAGGCTAATGTAGCGCCACATGCACACGACAAATTACACAGACTGTTTGAAACATTTTCCAGGCACGTTTTTCTTCATGATAATTAGCTGGGTTTAAGAGTTTTATTACATGACATATATAACTATGATAGAGATTATTAATACAGAAAAATTTATTTAACATATTATTTGTTATATTTGCTGGGATGGAGAGGGGTAAGGGTCTAATTACATTTAACAATTTTAACACTTTTAGCTTCACCCGTAACGTTTAATTTCTGTTTTATATAGAGAATACCGATATTTCAAATCTCAGCTAATAATGTTCTGAACTTCTCAAAACCAGTTCCATTTTTACTAAATTATTGTAAAAATCACCATCCATAGCTTCAAGGTGTATTTCTAGAAATCAGTTACCAGTATTTCAAAATAATAATCTAAATCAAATTTCAAATTAAGTTCCTAGCTTAACCAAATGAATCAATATTTAAAGATGTATAGTGATCCTCCTAATAAGTTATTTGCTGAAAGACACTTGAACATCCGCTCCCCGCTCCTTCAAGGTTTTTCTCTAACTATGCCCCGTTTCCATATCTTAGCAACTATCTTTACTATTGCATGTATGATTCAAAACATTATTATACAATTTAATAGTCACTCTCTATATTATTAAACTAAATTATGAGTACCGGTTACCACTATTTCTGAATAATAGTTTAAGCCAAATTTGTAATTAAGTTCCTAGCTCAACCAAACGAATGATTTTTTAAAGATGTATAGTGATCCTCCTAATTAGTCATTTTCTGAAGGAAACTTGAACACCCCCTTACCCCGGCACCTCACTCTAGGTTATTTGGTTTAACTGTGCCTTATTTCAATAGCTAGGCTAATAGTGCTTCCATCTTCTCGAAACCCGCTCAATTTTGTAGCACGCCTACTATACAGTACTGTAGGCAGCAGGGACTTGTCTCAGATGTTCTTTCGGAAAGAGGTATGTTTAGAACAGAATGCTCTCTTTGGCGGTGGAAGGGGGAAATAAAATATTTTCCGAAACGTACGAGAATGCCCGGTATACGGTGCTGAAGCCATCAGAAACCGTGGCCAGATTTTCGTTTTTTAAGAGATTTAAGTTTATTATACGGGATCGGACAACGCCGGGCGGATCAGCTTAAGAAAGTAAAAGATAGTAGGATGGACAGATAAACTGAAAGATTTGCCTTATCAACAATTTTTGGAAAAGCATAAAAAATTTCATTAAGCTTAAAATCATGTTATACCTTCAAACTCAGATAAATTTTCTGTAATCGGGCTTTGGCGACCAACATTGACGTCAAATAAGGGCGAGTAAATGATCGTCTACGGAACCATTATATTATTCAAATGTTTATCGGGCAATAAAAAAACATAAAAGGTTGCAACAATGCAATTATTTTAATTTGCCAATTGAATGTGTTACGAACTGTATATGGCCAAATCAGCATTCCCTGTTTGAAGGGTTTAAAGTCAGAGACTGTACGTTTTCAGATTTTTCTTGTTAATTGAGCTGCAAAACCCACTTACTTGTGAAATTTCATGATTCTACTACTGTTAGAAGTACCTTATTTATTTGATGATCACCAACTTTAGTTATTTGATAATCCCATGTGAGTCAGTGCCGAACAATCCCTTTTTCGGAATGGCGTATTTCGAAAAATATTAAATACAGAAACATGAAATCGCGGGAAACTAGTTCAGTTTGATTATATTAACGTGTGTTAAAAAGAAAAACTCTGTAGCTCTCACCAAAACAAAGTTGAAAAATATGCCGAAATGGTTTAAAAAAGGTAGCTACGGCCTGTGCGAACTTGGCGGACGCACTACCGTACTCTCAGATGACCGGTGGAATGGTATGGAGATGTGTTAGAGCTTCAGATGGCCGCACGAATGTTCATGATGAGGAATCCCTTAAGTGGGCAAGCTTCAGTCCTTACTGAAGGTTTGGTACAGAAAGTTGATGAACGAGTGAAAGAGGACAGACGCTTTACGATTTCGTCACTATCGAGGATGAGGTCAAAACGACCCTGTTGCAGTGCGTGTCAAATCAGGCGGGAGGGTTCCATGAAGAGGAGATTGAAAAACTGGTTTTTCGATAAGTGCCTTAATATTGGCGGAATATATGTAAAAAAATAAATTGAGGTACAGGTTTTCATATAAAAATAAAATTGATAAGAAAATTATACTTGTTTCTTTGTTATTTCAAAAACGATGCTTACTTTAAAAATACCCCTCGTATATCGCATAAAACTATATATATTTTATTTTTAAAGTAGGATTATTATTAATCTATGATTAGTTATTAAACTTACCTAAAGTACTGGTTTAATATCAGAATTTGGAGCAACTTATATACGAGAGAGAATGGAATGAATTGTTGACTATAACAGTTGTCTTTATTGTTGGAAAAAAATGTCATTGTAAAAAAAAAACTACGATTGTTGCGAATCGAGAAATAACAATGAAGATATTAATGAAGATGATAAGAATTAATATTTGTAATTGTTTAAAAATAACAAGGATGTTAATGAAATACATTGTTGCGGGAAAATGCCCTCGAAGGAATAAACAAATTTGGGTCATTTCAAAATAGCATATGGCAACCAAGTAAATTTATGGGGGGAAATCTTACAACCCTTTATACACACAAAAGTGACATTAACATACAAAATAAAGATATCTATACTATTATATAAAGAGGAAACGGTGACTGACTGACTGAGTGACTCATCAACGCCCAGCCGAAACTACTAAAGTCAGGGTCACGCAAATTGGACTGTAGATTGCTGTTATGGCCTAGGTAAGCAATAACAAGGGACTTTTGAAAATTCCCCCCGAAGGGGGTTTAAGGGGGGTTCGAATGTTTTAGGTCATTTTACTATATCTCAGCAGCAGTTATAGGTAGGAGCGTGAAATTCCATAAAAAAAACAAATCTACTAAAAAATTGATTAAACACCTATTTCAGCGATTTTAGAAATTCCCCCAGAAAGGGATTAAAGGGGGGTGGTCAAATGTTTCAGGTCATTTCGCCATATCTCAGCAGCAGTCATAGGTAGGAGCTTGAAATCCCAGAAAACAAATCTACTAAAAAAATGATTAAACACCTATTTCAGCGATTTTAGAAATTAACCCCAGAAGGGGGTTAAAGGGGGGTGGTCGAATGTTTTAGGTCATTTCGCCATATCTCAGCTGCAGTTATAGATAGGAGCGCGAAAATCAGGAAAATAAATCTACTAAAAAATGATTAAACATTTATTTCAACGATTTTAGAAATTCGCCACCCGAGGGGCTAAAGAGGGGAGTCGTCGAATGTTTTAGGTCATTTCGCCATTTCTCAGCAGCAGTTATAAGTAGAAGCGCGAAAATCATGAAAATAAATCTACTAAAAAAATGATTAAACATTTATTTCAACGATTTTAGAAATTCGCCACCTGAGGGGTTAAAGAGGGGAGGGGGGTCGAATGTTTTAGGTCATTCGCCATATCTCAGCAGCAGTTATAGGTAGGAGCGCGAAAATCAGGAAAACAGATCTACTAAAAAATGATTAAACATGTATTTCAGCAATTTTAGAAATTCCCTCCCGGAGGGGGTTAAATTTAGGGGGTGGTCGAATGTTTTAGGTCATTTTGCCATATCTCAGCAGCAGTTATAGGTAGGAGCGCGAAAATCAGGAAAACAGATCTACTAAAAATGATTAAACATATATTTCAGCAAATTTAGAAATTCCCCTCCCGGAGGTGGTTAAAGGGGGGGGTGGTCGAATGTTTTAGGTCATTTTGCCGTATCTCAGCAGCAATTTTAGTTAAGAGCGCGAAAATCAGGAAATTTACTAAAAATGATTAAACATGTATTTCAACGATTTTAGAAATTCCCCCCTGAAGGTGGTCAAATCTTTTAGGTCATTTCGCCATATCTCAGCAGCAGTTTTATGTAGGATCACGAAATTAAGGAAAACAAATCTACTAAAAAATTGGTTAAACACGTATTTCAGCGAATTTAGAAATTTCCTCCCAAAGGGGGTTAAAAGGGGGGTCGAATGTTTTAGATCATTTCGTCATATCTCTGCAGCAGTTTTAGATAGGAGCGCGAAAATCAGGAAAACAAATCTACTAAAAAATGATTAAATATGTATTTCAGCGATTTTAGAACCCCCCCCCCCCCGAAGGGGTTAAAGGGGGGTAGTCGAATGTTTTAGGTCATTTCGTCATATCTCAGCAGCAGTTATAGGTAGGAGCGCGAATATCAGGAAAACAGATCTACTAAAAAATTGGTTAAACACGTATTTCGGCGATTTTGGAACTCCCTCAGAAGGTGGCTAAAGGGGTATTCAAAAGTTTCGGGTCATTTCGCCATACCTCAGCAGCGGATTTAGGTAGGAGCGTGAAATTCAGGAAAACACATCTACTAAAAAATGGATAAACACGCATATCAGTGATTTTAGAAATTCCCCCCGCAGGGTTTTAAAGGGGGTGGTTTTGAAAATTTTAGGACATTTCGCCATATCTCAGCAGCTGTTTTATGTAGGTGCGCGAAATTCAGGAAAACAAATCTACTAAACAAATGATTAAACACGTATTTCAGTGAATTTAGAAATCCCCCCCCTCGAAGGTGTTTAAAGGGGGATTCGAAAGTTTTAGGTCATTTCGCCATATCTCAGCAACAGTTTTAGGTTGGAGCGCGAAATTCAGGAAAACGAATGTAATAAAACAATTACATTGTCTAACCGTGCAAAGCCGAGACGGGCCGCTAGTATATTATATTTTCAGAATTGTTTCGTTAGATTTTGTCACTTCTTTTGTCTTTTGACACGCCCAGCTCTTTCAATTGCGTTCTAACTCAAACAGTAAAATTAGCATTTCAGATTTTTATAGATCGCGTAAAACTATTAAAATTTATTTTAAAGCAAGATTGTCTTAATCTATGCTAATTTACTAAAGCTTTCCTGAGATGGAGGATTAAGATTCTAAATTTGTAGCAGTTTAGATGAGAGGTACGTGGCATTGAAACCGGCTAAATGAACCTGTGAGTTAAACAATGTGTTCCAAAAGTAAAAGTGTTCTAAAAGAGAAACAGGAAAGAAAAATCATGCGTGAATCATACATTAAGAAACACTTTCCAACAAATTCAAAATACTGTTTCAAAATTTAAGGTGAAAGATGATTTCCAAGTAAACACTTAAGAAAACTCATAACATATTTGAAAACCCAATGCCAGTAAATACCGTCAATATTCAGAAAAGTATCTGAATTATTTTGCGTATAGGAACTATAAATTTAGATATATGTATATATATATGTAGCATTTTGACGAGGTTGAGATATTACGATGAAAAAATGGCAGTCCTTCAACGATATAGCAAGTTGCAGTCGATATTAGCGAGTATGGCGAAGTAGAAGGCAATGAAATGAGTCCACCAAAGTTTTCCAATAAATCCAGCCAATCTCCAGACAAATAATTTTATTAGAAGACGAACAACACCGAAACAATTCCCAAAGGTCTAAAACTTATAGCCCTCGGGCTAACGTTGCTTCACTTCATTGAATTAAGATGTTACTGGGCCAGTTGAATATTCTACGGACATAAAAATACCAGACACATATTTGTTTAGCTTCCGAAAACGTCAAAAATTTCGTGCTCCGACCGATGCGACCTGGTTTTGTTCTCTCCGCGGACACATACACAGAATTACGTCACGAGCGTTCAAACCAATGAGTGAGAGGCTAGCTCCAGCTCAGCGAATGAGGCTAGAGGGCGAGGCTAAAACATTAAAGAATCCCGTACTTGGGTGCGGAGAAATTTTGAAGTTAAAATCCCAAGCGCGCGAAAAAAATCAGAGCAATAATAATAAAAAGAAAATGGCTTTTAAAAAACATTCGAAATGAAAACGCGTCTCAGAATTTTATAGATTGGGGAACTGATAAAAGTTACGAATAATCTTAAATTTTAGATTAAGATTTGGAATAAAATAATTATTAATATACGGATATTTACTTTTAAAAGGACTTTAAATAGGAATAGATATTATTAAGAATAAAGGAAATACTGACTATGACAGAAGTTAGATTAATTTTAAAATATTAATGCGAATAAAATGGAAGGATACGAAGGAAATAAATTTTTATATAACATATATATATATATATATACTGTGTAGTATTCTAAAATTTATTACAGTTTGGAAACACTTGGCTCATTTGAAAATTCCCCTGCAGCAAATTCTGCCAATAAACAGAAATGTACTCACGATCTTTTGTGCATCCCTGTATAGGATCTGTAGATTAATATGGAAAAAATGAATTAAATTTAAAATTGCGTACCACAAGTAAAAACGCACTTCCAGCTAATTATTAGCGAGAATTAACCTATCAATCTAGTAACCGATATGTTATCATAACACTGTTCCTTGTACACCTTATTCTATAGTAACAATCTTATAGGGCACTTCAGTGATAAATATCCATTTCAACGTGCTTGAAATAGTATAACGTTATTAAAGTACACCGCAAACGATTTTTCCGCATAGACCATCATGGAACGTATTTCTTCTGAATATCCCTTTAAATGAACTATAAATGCTATGCTATACACTTCAGTTTTAATACCGAACATGCCACAAGAAACTTAAATATCATATATAAATTGCATTGCAATCCGAGTCTATTTATTCGAGTTAAAGCACAAACAGACTGGTAACAGACAGACAGACAGTGACAAATGGAATTCATAAACACTTTTCAAGTATATTGGAAAGTGTTAAAAAAATGCCACCAATATTGAAGAGTAAAAAAAGTATTCTTTAAAACATCGACCTAAAATTTACTATAAGAAATCCTTTAAAAATATGCGAAAAAAAATTTAGAAAAGAAAGCTCTCATTGGTTTTTAACTTTTTCCGTACGTGGTTATATTATGGTTTTGTAGATTTTATTTTATTTATTTATTTTTTACAGTGCAGGATTAATTTTTACTGTTCGCAAAGTTTTGTTTATAAATTTGGCATCATGTAAAAGTGGAAAAAAAATAATAAAAATAGACGGATGAAATTAGAAAAAAAGAGCAAGTATTTCCAATAAAGTAAAGATAAATAATTCATCAATACTGACATAAAATTTGAGGCATGTCGAGGGAATGTAATATTGAACTGTAATATAACCTATATATCCAATATCGGTTCGCTGTTAAGTCAGTCTTGTCAGTCAATGAAAAAAACCCCAAAAGCATCATAATGAAATTACCGAGGCTAACGAAAAAGAAAGGCTACCGCAGTGCTTTACGCGTACCTTTTTTTACAGACCGCTAAAGTCACGTGATGCTCGAATGCACCAATGCCGGTGTACGAAAAGAGCATCACGTCACTCTAGCGGTCTGTAAAAAAAGATAAGTGGAATGGACCGCGGTAGCCTGTCTTTTTCGTTAGCCTCGGAAATTACTCATTTTTGAAGTAATTGCACTTACTCCATAATTTTTGTACTTTATAGTTTAAGTACAGTCGTGGAAAAACAAGTGAACACCCCTACTAACTCTGCAACAAATTATTGTAAAAGAAAGTGACTAGTACCAAACGATTGGAAATAAAGATGATTGGGAATAAATGATGTATTTAAAATATTCTTAGGGGGCATCAACATGTCAAAACAAACCCAAACTTTTTTTTTAATGTTAAGACGCAATTTTGGCAAAATATATTAAATCTTCTGTACAAACTACGCCTAGATACTAAATTTCATGAATGTCCTACGATTAGTTTCAGAGATATTAATATATTAAAATGTGCATATTTTAGGGGCGGTATCCAAATTGAAGTTCGGCACTCAGTTGTTGAAATGCTTCAGAATGACTAATCCGCTTCTATTAATGTATTATTTCTTGCTAATATGACCTTGATTTTACTCACTTAATATGTTTTGGCTATTATTATACAGTAGAACCTCGATCGATCGTTTCTCAAGGGACCATTCGTTTCAAACGATAGTTACGGGAAAACGATTAATGCGGGTCAACGTAAAATATTTTCGTGTAAAAAAGTATATAGCATAAATAAATTTATTACATTGAAAGATAGAAAATTTGTAGAAGAAAAATATACTTACTACAAAAAAATTTAAGAAACAGAATAAAGAGGAATAGATAGATCTATTTATTTACTGGAATTATTGGGAAATTTTTTCTTGTACTTACTGTTTTCTTCTTAACTCAAACAATAAATTTTCGATATTAGTGACATCTTTCTGCTCTCTTTCACTTAATGCATGTGAATAAAGAAAATTTTTATTGTTTCAAATCTTTTTAAGTGCTTCAACAAACGTTGGAACTGGTTCTGTTTTGACATTTTCGTCTTCATCGATATCATCATCCTTCCTGCGATCATTTTTTTGAACAGAAATCAAGCCACATGACACAATCTCTTCATCAATTGATGCATAATCATCAAAGGTGATGTTCGAGACATTTTCTCCAAACTGTGATAAATCATTTTCCTCTTCAGCGTTAGCATCCCCAGTTACATTTTCGAATTCTGTGACATCCCCCTTAGCCTTATTAAAAGAATTAATTATAGTTTCTTGGGTTACTCTCTACCAAGCAGAGACAACAAAATAAATGGCTTCTAAAGCATCAGTTTTTATGCTATTGCATTTTCCTTCACCCATCATAGCTAGAGCTTTTCTAGATAAATTATTTCTGTAATGACGCTTGAAACTGTGAATAATACCCAAATCCAGGGGTTGAACCCTACTAGTGCAATTAGGGGATAAAAATGAACTGTCACATTTTTTAATGAAGATATATCCGGAGGGTGCGCTGAACAGTTATCAATGAATAAAACTACATTTCTTTTTTCTTTCCTACTGACTTGTCAAAATCATTCAGAAATTCAGAGAAAATTTCATTTGTCATCCATGCTCTTGAATTAGCATGGTACGACGCAGGTAAATTTTTGATGTTTTTGAAACACCTTGGCTTTTCTGACTTTCCGATTACAATCGGCATTTTTTTATCGCTTCCATCACTATTTGTGCAAAATAAAACAGTCAGTCTTTCTTTAGAAGTTTTGCCTCCTTGACAAGCCCCTCCTTTTAGTGCCAGAGTATGGTCCGGCAAACATCTATAAAAAAGCCCCGTTTAATCCGCGTTGTAAATGTCACGAGAGTCATATCCTTCAATCCGGTAATTTGGAATCATTAACTGGTAATTTGGAAAACCAATCTTGAAGCACTCTGTCATCAACAGCTGCGCTTTGACCACACTATTTTTTAAATTTTAATCCATGTCGCTCTTTAAAGCGTAAAATCTATCCATTTGAGGCTGTGAAAATTTTAATACCTTTTAAAGCAGCGATTTCTAGGGCTTTTTCCCGCAGAATTATTCCATCTATTGGAATTTGTGATCCTCAAACGATACCAGTCTTACAATACAGTTTCTAAATCTTTGTATATTCATTCTCGACCAGTTTTTCGTTTTTTCGCCGAAAGACCGTACTTATCAAACTGCTTTCTAATTTCGGCTGTTTTTGACATTGTAGAATTCAATGTTGAAGGTGGTAAATTTAAACGTTTAAAAATTTGAACTCGTTTTTGTAACGGATATTTTTCTACTTCTTCAATGATGCGAATTCATTCCTCTAAAGTACGAATTTGTTTAGCCATGATAGTCACAAACACGTGAAAATTAATGAAAACAATAGACACACAACAATGGCCTATCACAGCCAAAATTGAAATGAGAGCCTAACGTAAAGTGCCAATGCTTTAACTTCTAGAAGCTATGACGTTTGCAGCTAATCCCCGCCCTCTCTGTCAATCATTCACTCTTTCAACACATTTCAAAAAACACACGAAGGATCTACTGTCCTCCTTAATTTCATTGGTTGATTTCATTGGTTGAATTTCATTGGTCATCTTCGTCCCCCCTCCCTCCCTCTTAAGGTGACTACTTTAAAAAATACAGATATTCGACGCCACGTTGCTAACTAAAACTAAATTCTTATTCTACTTTTTATAAAGACAATTCATTTCACATTTTACATTTCTTTCTATTGCAATTTTTTTTTCTTTCCACCTGTACTCTGGAGGGTTGCCACTTGCAGAATGGCACGTTTATCGACCGTTTGGGGATTGCATTTAAAGATCACCACTCTGTCATGGAATCGCTCTCGGTTTATAAATTCGTACGTGCATCCAAGGTCACGATTAGATCAACTTTTTTTTTTCTTAAACATGAATACAATGTGTTAAATTCACCATTTTTTTAAAGGTCGATAAAATTTTTGAACAATAGATGTGGGAATCTGCATGTTTCGAAAACGACCTAAGCGGGTATAATTAACATTATTTAAATAGTATTCGTGACGAGACCTTTAAAACTAGACGATACATACGGGATAACGAAAGATGCGGGAACGATGGATCGAGGTTCTACTGTATATGGTAAAATCCTTTTCAATATTCATGTTATAATGTTTACAAGATTTGAATTATCCGATTAAAATATATATACAGTTATCTTTGATAAAAAATATGCGATTTTTTTAATATTTGAATGTGGTTGAATTTCGTAGGTGTTTTTATAAAGCTTTTTTCAGATTTTGAATTTATTTTATTTGCTTTTTTCTAAATTTATATATGAAGAATATCGAATACAAATTTAGAAGAAAACAATAGTATGAAGTAGTATAAAAAAAACTATATAAAAATATCAACAAATTGCTTTTCAGTCTGAATATAAATCTTAACTCGATTGCTAATGGAATATTTTAATAGCCTTTTTCAGCAAATACACAACACATATGTACCTATAAGAAACTTTACTTCAAACATATATCCAACAGAAAAAAATAGGTTTATTATACTAGAGAAGAAGTTAGAAATTCAATTAAAGGTAACAATAAAAATGAGTAAGATTTTTTTTCTAAAGAAGGACTGTTCATTTTTTAAATATGAGCTTTGTTAATTTAAAAATAAGAGCGAAACTAATTTACATAACTGACGTAAAATTATATCTCATGGCAATACGATTAACGTAATTTTAATATGAAATAAAAAAGCAGATACAGAAAAGGTAAAAAAAATCCTATTCTAATCAGCAATAAAATGTTTCAAATTATGCTTTTATGTGCATCATAAACGGCACCTTAAACCAATATCTTGCCATTTTTAAAGAATAATTTAAAAACTATTTAGGAAAAAAAAAAATAATTTTGAATGTGCATAAAGCAGGACATAATAAATTTAAATCCATCAAACAAATTGTAGGTTGCAATTCATAATTTTTTTGAATATCAATTTCATAATTTATAATTCATGTTATAAAATTATAAAAACTGCAAATTCAACGTATTTATATTTTTCATTATTGTAACCAAACAAACAATTAGCACATTAGAATTAAAATTTCAGGAGATATTAATAAAAATATGAAAATGTGTAATTTAACATTAGAAGCTCGAAATTTTGAATGTATATCATTCAAAAATGTATTATCCAAATGACTTGAAATCTGGTATCTAGGCATAGTTTGAACAAAATATTTAAAATGTTGTATCAAATCGCGTGTTTCCATTGAAAAAAAAACAAATTCTTGGGCTGGTTTTTTCATGTAGATGGCCCCCTAAGTAAAGTTTATATACATAATTTAAAAGTAAACTTTTTTCAATCATTTGGTACCAGTAACTTTCGTCTATGATAATTTTCTGTAGAATGAGTGTGGATGTTCATAATTTTTCCAACGACTGTGCATATAACTTTAACCGTTTTTGTAGTTAGGCAACAGTTTTATTTTTGGTTGCTATGTTTCTGTTTGTTATGCATGTTTAGTTATCTCATATCCTTTTCTATTAAATGTTAAAACCAATTTTTAGGTAGCTTTCAATACAAAAAATTGCAGCCGTTCGGAGGAAAGCAATTCTGGAAAATTTTGGTATATTTTCACCGATGATGACCTCCAGACCCCAAACCACCCTCAATTCAAATGTTGATTTATATATATATATACAGGTGGTTATCAAAATAATGGAAACACTTGTGAATGAAAGAGACATTTAAGAATTCCCTTCGGACATTTAAGATTCTTCCCATTAAAATATAATCTTAGCTACCAGATTTTTTTTAATATAAAAAGTACATGTATTAGGTAGTATGAGAGAGCTCTAGAAGAGTTGTCTACGTTTTGATTTTTTTTGTCAGAAGCGTAAAATGTCAGACCTCACAGATTTTCAGAGGCCAAATTGTAGGAGCCCGACTAGCTGGAGCAACGGTGACCGAAACATCCCAGCTTATAGGCGTTTCTAGAGGTACGGTGTCTAAAGTCATGACAGCATACACACAGCGCGGAAAGACAAGCTCAGCAAAGATATAGTGGACGGAAGGAGAAGCTGAGTGAAAGAGACCGACGGGTATTGAAGCGGATTGTAATGTCTAAGAAGAAAACAACTGCAGCCAAAGTGACCGCAGAGCTCAATCAGCATCTGGATTCTCCAGTGTAAACAATTACAGTTCGGAGATACCTTCATAAAGAGAACATTTACGGCAGAACAGCAATTCCCAAGCCACTTGTCACAGATGCTAATGCCAAACGTCGTGTAGAGTGGTGCCACAACCACAAAACCTGGTCGATTGATAAGTGGAAGACTGTTATATGGTCAGACGAATCATCTTTCACACTTTTCCCCACAACAGGACGGGTACATGTCTGGAGAACACCTGCACAAGCGTATGATCCTGATTGCCTCCGTCCAACTGTCAAGCATGGAGGTGGATCGGTCATGGTATGGGCAGCCGTGTCATGGTTTTCTGCTGGTCCAATCGTAACCCTGAAAGGAAGGATCACTGGGGAGAAGTATAGAGAAGTTTTAGCTGACCAGGTCCATCCCATGATGCAAATTTTGTTTCCTGCAGGAGATGGAATTTTCCAGGATGATAATGCCCCTATTCATGCAGCCAAAGTTGTCCAATCATGGTTTGATGAACATGAGGATGAGGTGGAACATCAACCTTGGCCCGCACAGTCCCTAGACCTCAACATAATCGAACCGTTGTGGTCTATTTTAGAGCTTTCAATCCGGAATCGATATCCTCCACCGGCATCTCTCACGGAACTTTCACAATATCTCCATGAAGAATGGTACAATATTCCTCTAAACACTATTCAGAATTTGTATGATTCGATTCCCAGGCGAATCCAAGCTGTATTACATGCCAAAGGCGGTCCTATGCCATATTAATAAAGAATTCCTTCAAAATCTAGGGTGTTTCCATTATTTTGATAACCACCTGTATATATATATATATATATATATCTGATCTATGTCATAGAACAGAGTCGGCGAACCTATGGCACGCGTGCCGTAGCTGGCACGCGAGAGGATATTTTTGGCACGATTAAATCAAATGTGATTAAATCAAATTTAGTCAAACTCCCCAAAATTCTGCACCTCATTATTTTTCTTCCATTAATATACGAGCTTGACTGGCAATAGGTTTTGATTCTTATAATAAGTACTTGTGTACTTGTCATATCAATGAATTACCCATTTCGGAATCATTTAACACTTAAATGCATAAAGATGTAAAGTTGCATCACTTTTTATTTAACTAATAATAAATAAATCAACTTCTTTGCCACCACTATATTTATATAGAAATATTAATCCTCCAAAAATCACATAAAATCACTGCCTCTAAAATATGCTACTAAACAAACATAAAAATCTATCTTAAAATTTCTGGTGTCGAATTCTTAATGTAAGTATAAAAAAATTCAATTCAAAAATAAAAATTCATGCATTTATGGTTAAATTTATTATCTACCCAGATATAACTCCAATTGATAAACGGATTGTATTCGATTGGTTGGAAATTTCAGAAATTAAAATGTAGCTTATCGACTTCCAATCCAGCTCAATATGGACTCATCAATTTGTCAAATTGAGAGAGGATTTTGAGATGATCGCAAAAGAAAGACTGCCAGGCATCATAAACAAAAATGTTGATAGTAAAATTATGTACACTTTGAATTCAGTTTCAGAAGAAGTCATTTGCCCCATGTTGACAATCTCTCCCTCTACTTATGCTTGTGAATCATTATTATCAGAGATGAAAAATATTAAAAATTCGAATCGAATCAACTTGTCAGATGGCTCCAGTTCATCACGTATTTAATTAAAAATAACCAATTATGAGTCCATCATATGGCATCCAAGATGCAAAATAAGAAATCACATTAATCTGTTTAATTGCTTTACTTTCTTTTCTTTTTAATTACTTTAAAAAATGTAACTACAGTTAGACATTGTTAAACCATCACTCTGCATATTACGCCAGTTTATTAAGGTCCCAACCAAAAAAGGAAATAGCGGCAACAAATCCTAATAAATCTTGACTCGAAAATATGACATCTGTTAAACCTTCACTTACTTTATCTTCGACTTACGATTTATCTTTTTTGTACAAACGATAGCGGAAAATTGATAAAAGAAACAAACATTTATGACAATGAGTTAAATGAGAGTAATTACGAACTCGGTGAAGAGAAACTAACACCGAAATTCCAAGATGCTGCTGCTGCATTACGTACTTTAAAACATTTTTAATTTTCTTCTGAAAAAAAAGATTTTGCAATGCTTATGAAATTAGAAAATAAAAGGGAATCATCAACGAAAAACAAGGAGAAAACAGACTTCTTTCGCAGACTTTTTAGATAATGTTTTTTATATTTGCTAATTTCTTCTTATGCATTGTAATATATTTGTAAAATAATAATTTTTCATTTAATAGCAGGTGTAAAATAAATATTTCGCAGATATGATTCGTAAATGATTTTTTTTTTATATTTCTTTTCTCATTTTCTATTTTAAAATAAAATTGCCTTAATTATAAAACCACCACCCTGCTTAAAATGTCAAAATCAACAGATCCCAAGGGACAACACCATCTATTACCATAATTTTTACAGTCGTTTGGCAAGTTGTTTCGATTTGATTTTTTAATATTTTTTACGATTGCTACAATTATTTCTTATATTTATCTTCTTTCTATAATTATTACTATAATCAATTAATATTTTCATGTGACAAGTTATTTTGGTTTGAGTTTTCAATATTATACATAATTTAATTTAACATACATGTTGATATTACTATTATGTTAATATTATTACCTGCAGGTATGTTATCCATATATATCTTAATCTAACAATAATAAAATTAATTTTATTCATTATTTTTATAATTTTTTTTGTTGCGCAGATAGATGGGGTTATGGGGTTGGCACGCCATGGTCGCTTGAAAATTTTTTGGAAGATAATTGGCACGCGGATGTGAAAAGGTTTGCCGATCCTGTCATAGAATAACACTCGTATTTATAAATCAATTTCGACGAAACTAATTGTGCGTATTAAACTCACCAATGTCTCGACCGAGTTCGTTCGCCAGCTTTGTCCGCCATCTTGTTTCAAAATGGCGGCCACTTAAAGTTTTAAAACTAAAATAAACATACGAAAAAGGTAAAAATTCAAATTTATTTTTTGTTTACATGTTAGGCCTTGATACAAGGATTCCGGAGCATTTTTTGTTTTACCTCAATCTTAAAAAATGGCTGAGATAGAGCAGTTTAAAATTCTAGGGTAGCAGACATTTTGAAACAAGACAGCACATTATAAAAAAAAACAACGATTAATTTGTGAGTTTTAGTGAACGCGATTTTTCGCAAATTATTAACTTTAATTATTGAAATAATTTTCCCAATCATACTCATAAAACTATATATTTATATCCGTTAGCGCCAAATTCTCGCCAAACTTGGCTAAATATCGCCAAATTTGGCGACCAAAATAAGTTTTCATAAATGAAGCCAACTTGGCTATAGTTGACTAATTTGGTAAATTTCTTATTCAAATTCAGTATTAACGAATCTTATGTAATCGGGTTCTTTGCATTGTAACTTGCTGTTTCGAGTAACATTATCTAAAATTTTTAAACGAAGATATAGGAAAGCTACCTTTTCCTCCCGGTACAGGCCGGAAGGACTTATTGGCCTCTATCTCTCTCTTTAACACTTTCCAAGATAGTTGAAAAATGTTTTTGAACTCAGTTTTTCTTGCCGTCTGTCAGCCTGACTTTCTGAACTCTAACTCGCTTAAATGATGTTGGATTGCTATGTGATTGAGATTCACTATGGCATGTTTGGAATAGAAAAGGAAGTGTGTAGCTTTAATGGTTCATTTACAGGCACACACAAAAGTATTCTGTAACATTATGGTCTATGGAGAATAAATCTTTTGCGAAGCATTATAATAATGTTACATTATTTCAAACATGTTGAAATTGATATAGATCATCGAAGAGCACAACAATATGCTTACTGTTTAAAAAAGTGTGCATAGCATTTATCATTCATATACAGGGATACACAAAAGTGTTCGGTTACAGTATTGTCTATGCGTGATCATTGCTAGAAATGCGTTTTTAAATTTAACATTTTCTTTGTATATAACGCATGTGAATAAATTATATAGACCCTGTACAGGGCTACACAAAAGAATGGGAATACATTCCCATTTATGGACGGAAATTGCTGAAAAGAATAGTCAACTGTGTTAAGCGTTTCCTAACTAATATAAATTTTAGCATAATATGTAGTATCTATACAAATTGATAGATCCGATACAGAGAATCGCAAAAGAAATTGAATAATTTCCCCACTATAGATGGTATAGGCTGAAACTGAGGTTTCAAATGTGTCATGCATTTTCCAAATTGTTTACTGAGATATCATCTTTCACCTTATTAGACGATAAAGTTTCATTACAGTATTCTGGAAGTGTTAGAAAGTGTTACATAATCTGTACTTGACGCATGATTTTCCTTTCTTCTTTAACTTTTATTTTAAAACTCATAAAGTAACATCAACACTCATGTTTCTATTTAATACTGTGCTTTAAAATGTACTGCTATTAATATATATTTATTTTAGTATGCTGCTTTAATATTTAATTTTTAGTAGATGATTTTTTGTTAATCAATAATACTTTTATAAAGTTTACCTGAAATCAGAGATCGTAAGCTGGATGCCATTTCGGTGAGAGATGTGTGAAATCAAAAACATGAAATGAAATTCTTAAATTAAACAATCGCCTATATTGTTCAATTTTCCATCGTACAAAGAGATAAGTAAAGTGATTGTTGTGAATTGAGTGCTATAACAATTAAATTTTTGTAACAATGAAATTTATGTGATTGTTGATAAAACAATAAAAATGTTATTGAAATGCATTGTTGCACATTTTTTTTTCAAAAGAATCCACAAGTTACACAATAAGTGGTATGTCAACCAAGTAAATTTAGATTGGAAATCCCGCAACTGTATGTATTTTCTACACAAAGCAAATATACACAAAGAATATATATGTTTACAAACATTTTGTTATCGCTTTAGACGTCGTTTTTATAATTTTCGTTCTCTTTATATATATATATACACGCATAGTATATGATACATATATATAAAAATTTGCGAGTTTTGAGTTGTTGAGTTAGATTCACCTTTTGAAAAACGAGCATGAGTTGAGTTACTGAAAAAACCCCACCAATTTAAGTCAAAATTACTAGTCAAACTTTCCAACTTTTTTCCTTAGCTGAATTTTTTTTTCTCGGCATTAAATAATGTCGCCAAGTTGGCGACGGATTTGGCGACTTTTTGTGCAACCACACCCCCCTTATACCTATACATTGGGATCCTTTCTTGCTTGGGTTCTCTATCGAAAGTTAAAGCACTTTCTGGTAATTTCTAGCATCTGAAGACTCTGGAATAATCTGGAAAGATCTCTGAAACCTATATAAGGACCTCCATCAGTTCAGTTAGTTAGTTGTCTGTCAACTGCGATTGAATTCATACGAGAGGCTTTGCATTGAGAACTGTGTTACTCTGATCGATTTTGTCGTTGATACGTCGTATTGAACGCATTGTTTCTGTGTGAAATTTTGCTGCGCTTTTATTGGATTTGAAGATTACTGAATATCTTGTAATTTTCAGAAGATATTTGTCGTCGTATTGCACTGTTTATAGTGAATACAGCCTTTTTATTGTTCTTATATATTGGCATCAGTCCTTTCGAACCCCGAGCTCACAACATTTGGTGTCAGGAGTGGGGTTGAATGCCGATCACTAGAGCAATGGAGGGTCAACTGAAAGAATTATTGGAGAAATTAGCTGCAAACCTTGGCGAGTTGAAAGAAGAAATGAAGAAAGATATGTCAGCGATGGATGAGAAAATGACTGCGAATCAGGCTGAGATGTCAACCAACCTTGGCGAGTTGAAAGAAGAAATGAAGAAAGATATGACAGCGATGGATGAGAAAATGACTGCGAACCTTGGTGAGTTAAAAGATGATATGAAGAAGGATATGTCAACCAACCTTGGTGAGTTGAAAGAACTAATAGAGGATAAAATAACATCTTTAAATGACAGAATTGACGGCGTGGAAAACAAAGTTGAAGAAAGATTTCAAGAAATAGAAGAAAAAGTTCAAAATACAGCCAAAACCGTAGAAGAAAAGGTAGAAGAAATTCAAAGGACAGCCAAAACCGTAGAAGAAAGGATTGAGAGTGTAAAAAAGGAGTTGGAAAATGTGAAGAAACAAAAGATAACTGCCGAAAACTATGCCGAAGATGTCAAGTGTCAAGCTATGCTTCCTCGGGTCTCTATTAAACTCTCGACCTATGACGGAAAATCCTCATGGCCAGTTTTTAAGACACAATTTGAGATCGTAGCGGACGCCAATGGATGGGATTCCCAGACAAAGGCTTGCCAGTTAGCTGCTTCTCTACGAGCTGATGCTGCCGACGTCCTACAGACTTTGCCTGCAAATGAACCGCTGGATTTTGAAACGCTCGTCAGTGCCTTAGAATTGCGCTTTGGCGAGAAATGCATGAAGGAATATAGCAGACTCCAGCTCAAATCTCGACAGCAGAAATCCACTGAATCCCTACAAGATCTTGCTACGGATGTCGAGAGACTTTCACATCTTGCTTATCCTGACTGTCCGACTGAAATTAGAGAAAGCTTGGCTCTGCAGCATTTTATTGATGGTGTGCGTGACTCTGAGATCCAGAAAGCACTCCGGATTGCAGATCTCAGCGATTTAAAAGGGGCTTTGGTTTACGCTCTGAAATTCGAGGCAGCCCAGCAAGCTACTAGGAAAGATCGACACTTTGTGCGAGCAGCCAATCTGCCTGAGACGTCGGATAGAGCTGTGGAGCGCTTACAGCAGCAGATGAATGACATAATGAGAAAGATGAACTCCTTAATGGCCAACAAACCTTACAGGCAGATCAAGTGCTGGAAATGCGGTGGAGAAGGCCATATCCAAATCGACTGCCCAAGACGACCCAGCACCGAAGGTAATATCTCTCCCGCTAACGGAGGAGCAGGAAAACTGATTAATGGCCATCTTGCGGGGCGGAGGTTGCCAGATTTTGAGAAGCCCCATTTTCAAGTATGTGAAATTTCTGCAAGAAGTTGCGGCGAGAACGGAGTTTTTCTAGTCGGAAGTGTGAATGATTTGCCCTGTAATATGATCATCGATACAGGAGCCAATGTGACCATCATTCGGAAAGATCTAGCTCAGCGGCTGAAAGAAAAACTCTTCTGGACCCCGCCGCGTGTTATTCTTCAAACTGCGACCGGAGATAAGATCGATATACATGGAAGAATGACACTGAAAATAAAGTTTGGGAACGCCGCTTACCACCATACAGTCTATGTGGCCGATATTTCAGACCCTTTCATACTCGGACTGGACTTTTTAAAAGAGCATGGATTTACACTGGATTTTAAGAATAATGAGTTACGCTCTGCTCAAGAAGATGTCACTATTTTCAAACTTGGAAATGAGTCCGGGTCTATTCAACGGATCACAGCCAAGGCAGATGTTATCATCCCTCCTCGAACCGAAATGATGATACCTGGATTAACTGGAAACGAAAGAATTTTCCAGTATGGCTTGACTGGATATCCTGAGAAGAGCCCAAAGGGAGTGCTAATAGCATCAGCGCTGGTAGATCTGTCGAGAGATGTGATACCTGTGAGGATTGCGAACGTAAGTGAAAAGTCTAGAATTATCCAGAAAGGTGAAGTGCTTGCAACCTGTGCTCCAGTCACCTGTGTTTGCAAAGACCCGAGCTTGACGTTATCGGAGCCGCCTACAAGTTTAACACCTGTAATTGGACGAAATGAAAATTTATCTCCTGAACAGAGACATGCTGCAGAAAGACTGTTCCAGGAATTTAAGGATGTGTTTTCACAAAACGAGAGTGATATAGGGCGCACTTCACTGACACGTCATAGAATTGATACTGCCAACCATCCACCGATTAAACAACATCCAAGACGCTTGCCGTTCGCAAAACAAGAAGAGGTTTCTAAGCTCTTACGAGAGATGCAGGATAGTGACATCATCGAACCGTCATCAAGTCCGTGGGCCTCTCCCATCGTGTTGGTCCGAAAGAAAGATGGCTCCACAAGATTTTGTGTGGATTATCGTAAACTTAACGATATCACGAAGAAGGACAGCTATCCTCTACCAAGAATAGATGACACGCTAGATACTCTTTCAGGACATAAATGGTTTTCCACGCTGGATTTGAAGAGTGGATATTGGCAAGTAGAGATCCATCCTGATGACAAAGAGAAGACCGCATTTACTACTGGACAAGGACTTTGGCAATTTAAAGTTATGCCGTTCGGGCTCTGCAATGCTCCAGCAACGTTCGAGCGCCTCATGGAGACAGTGTTAAAAGGTCTGACTTTTGAAGCTTGTCTCATCTACCTAGATGACGTCATCATTGGTGGCCGTACGTTTGAAGAACATCTAGAGAATATTCGAAAAGTGTTAACGAAACTAAGAGCGGCGAATTTAAAGCTGAACCCTTTGAAATGCAAGTTCTTCCAACGAGAAGTAAACTATTTAGGACACATCATCTCAGCTGAAGGTGTTCGAACAGATCCTGAAAAAGTGTCTGCAGTAAAGCACTGGAAACGTCCGGAAAATGTCCATCAGTTGCGAAGCTTTCTGGGACTATGCACTTATTACAGAAAGTTTGTACAGGGGTTCTCCAACATCGCAAGACCCTTGCATAGGCTCACTGAAAGCAAACAGAAGTTTCTATGGACACAAGAATGCGACAATTCATTCCAGCGGCTGAAAGAAGCTCTCACATCCTCTCCAGTCCTTACCTATCCAGACCCCGACAAACAATTCATTGTGGATACGGATGCCAGTCAGGAAAGTGTCGGCGCTGTACTTTCCCAAGAAATAGATGGCCAAGAACGAGTCGTAGCATACTGGAGCAAATGTTTATCGAAACCAGAGCGGAATTATTGCGTCACTCGTAAGGAGTTATTAGCTATAGTGAAAGCCATAGAACACTTCCATCACTACCTCTATGGCAGGAAATTTCTCCTTCGTACTGACCACGCATCCCTAACATGGCTGATGAATTTTAAGAACCCAGAGGGCCAAGTAGCCAGATGGATACAACGACTCCAGGAATACGACTTTGACATCAGGCATCGCAAAGGCTCATCGCATGGAAATGCCGATGCCCTATCAAGAAGACCGTGTCCCGAGAGCTGTCGCTATTGTTCCAGAGCGGAGAGCAAGTATAATCCCGAATATGTCATACGCCAGGCGAAGACTTCACTATTGACGCCACCAGATCCCTGGAGTGATGAGAAGATTCGAGAAGATCAAATGGCAGACTCTGAGATCAAACCAATCTTGGAGTTATTAGAATCTTCTAGCACGAAGCCCGGTTGGAAAGACATCTCGACTTACAGTCCTACGACGAAGCAATATTGGGCTTTTTGGAACTCTCTCCACGTCAGGAATGGTGTCCTGTTCCGAAAATTCGAATCGGAAGATGGGAAGACATCTCGGTGGCAGTTGGTACTTCCTCGATCCCGAATCCCAGAGGTCCTCAAGGAATTACATGGCAGTCCCACTGGTGGCCATTTTGGAGTCATGAAAACATTACACAGAGTCCGAGAGCGCTTCTTCTGGGGAAAAGCGAGAGCTGACGTCGAACGATGG
Organism: Maratus michaelseni; assembly: GCA_963931845.1. Taxonomy (NCBI): domain Eukaryota; kingdom Metazoa; phylum Arthropoda; class Arachnida; order Araneae; family Salticidae; genus Maratus; species Maratus michaelseni. Next base: position 258,922,996 of record OZ007600.1, on the reverse strand, counting down.
TGCAAATCTTGCGATGCATGTGCAGCTCGGAAAGGACCAAAGAAACGTAGCCGAGGAAGACTACATCTCTACAATGTAGGAGCACCTTTCGAACGCATCGCCCTTGACATCCTAGGTCCTCTGCCAAGAAGTGCTGATGGCAACAAATACCTCCTTGTTGTCATGGACTATTTCACGAAATGGCCTGAAGTTTATGCCATCCCTGATCAAGAAGCTTCTACGGTTGCGGATGCCTTGGTACACCAGTGGATATCAAGGTATGGAGTCCCTCTTCAAATGCATTCGGACCAGGGGAGAAATTTCATCTCTGCTGTGATTGAGGGTCTCTGTCAACTTCTCGGAATGGACAAAACTAGGACGACGCCTTTACATCCACAGTCGGATGGCATGGTTGAGAGGTTTAATCGTACCATCCTCAACAACCTCTCACTGCTAGTTTCAAGAAACCAACAAGACTGGGACCAAAAACTTCCCTTGTTTCTCCTCGCCTATCGCAGCGCCGTCCATGAAACGACCGGCTATTCCCCGTCTCAGATGCTTTTCGGTCGTGATCTTCGTCTACCTTGTGATCTGCTTTTTGGTCGCCCTCCAGATGCGTCTTCATCACCAGAGGGATACGTGCAGAATCTCCAGGCACGATTTGAAGACGTCCACAACTTGGCTCGAGAGCGGATCAATATACAGACGGAGAAGATGAAGACCAGGTACGACACGAAAGCCACGGGACATCAATTCAAAGAAGGTGACAAGGTTTGGTTTTATAATCCGACTCGACGTAAAGGACTTTCTCCCAAACTGCAATCGCACTGGGACGGTCCTTATACAGTCCTAAACAGACTGAACGATGTCGTAATTCGGATCCGAAAGTCACCAAGTTCGAAGCCTAGAGTCGTTCATTACGACAGGCTGGCTCCATACTATGGCCATAGTACTTAGTTCATTGATTGTAAATAGTGTAATGTAAATAATGTAAATTAGTATGACCATGGTCTTGTATATAAGTTAATGTAAAAATTTCTTTTGCTTAGCATTATCATTATTAAGGTTATTATTATTTAAATACTTGTATGTAATGATGTCTATACTTTAATTTAATTTAATTTTTTTTTTTTTTAATAAGTGTATATTTTGTATAATTCAGCATTATGAATGTGTTTAATGGTTATTTTGCATGTTTGCTTTAATGTGTTTTGAATAGTATAGCATTTGTTGGTAACGGGTTTGCTTTCCGATCAAAGGTTGAACTGCCCGGGACGTGCAGTCCTTGAGAGGGGGGCAATGTTATGAATTTTGTATATATCTGTAAATATTCCATTTGTTTAAATTTATTTTATTTTATTATTGTGAAAATTGCAGTATTATTAATGTATTTCCTATTGAGCATCATGTAACTCAATGCTAAAGGCCTCAGATGGTTTGCAAGGAAAACAACCTTACACCCTCATCTTTATAATGGAAGTCTATTGAAATATCGCCAAGGAATGGGTTTATCGCCAAGTTGGCGATGGTTTTGGCGACTTATTTTTGTCGCCAAATTTGGCGATATATCGCCAAATGTCGCCAAGTTGGCCACGGATTTGGCGACTTTTTGTGCAACCACACCCCCCTTATACCTATACATTGGGATCCTTTCTTGCTTGGGTTCTCTATCGAAAGTTAAAGCACTTTCTGGTAATTTCTAGCATCTGAAGACTCTGGAATAATCTGGAAAGATCTCTGAAACCTATATAAGGACCTCCATCAGTTCAGTTAGTTAGTTGTCTGTCAACTGCGATTGAATTCATACGAGAGGCTTTGCATTGAGAACTGTGTTACTCTGATCGATTTTGTCGTTGATACGTCGTATTGAACGCATTGTTTCTGTGTGAAATTTTGCTGCGCTTTTATTGGATTTGAAGATTACTGAATATCTTGTAATTTTCAGAAGATATTTGTCATCGTATTGCACTGTTTATAGTGAATAAAGCCTTTTTATTGTTCTTATATATTGGCATCAGTCCTTTCGAACCCCGAGCTCACAACAATATGTTTACAAACATTTTGTTATCGCTTTAGACGTCGTTTTTATAATTTTCGTTCTCTTTATATATATATATACACGCATAGTATATGATACATATATATAAAAATTTGCGAGTTTTGAGTTGTTGAGTTAGATTCACCTTTTGAAAAACGAGCATGAGTTGAGTTACTGAAAAAACCCCACCAATTTAAGTCAAAATTACTAGTCAAACTTTCCAACTTTTTTCCTTAGCTGAAATTTTTTTTCTCGGCATTAAATAGGTATCAAATGCAGTGTAAATGTTCAATAAAACAACATAAAATTTAATATATTAATATTCTAAATTTTTACATTAATGTTTTTTTAATTTCAAAGAAAAAACATATGTATTAGTTAGAAAATGATACAGAAAACATACATATTTTCTTAAAATTATTTTACAAGCCATGTTTGTTGTAATTTCATTAGTCTCAAAATATTTTTAAAAAATGTTGTTAAGGGTTAGTTCCACTTTACAAAAAAAATGCCTTGAGAATTTAGCACTGAAAACTGCTCAAGTAATTTAAGAATTTAAGATTGACAGCAATTATTATACACAATATTCCAAAAACTGTGTTTTTTAAATACTATATTGATTAAAAAGATTTTTATATCGGTATAGAAAGTTCCTAAAACTAAGCAAAATATTTCTTCAAGTTAAAAACAACATAAATGTCCGAAACACATATACGTACCATTTCATAAAATATTTTACTGAAGGTGTTTGACTTCATATACAAAACTGTAATTTACATAGACAACCGAGCGCTTTTGAGCAAACTTTTGCTCATCTTCAGGGTTACCAAACAAAACGCAAGTACACAAATGACAAATAGTGAAAGAACCAGTAAAAACATCGTTCACTGCAGGATAATGGAAGAAACCATTAAATCAAACCAACAGGGGTGGGAGGCACTGGGAGGGTGTGATACACCTATTTCATCTTGAACAATTCCTAAGAGTCTATACCATAATTAGGGAATATTGTAGGATAATGAATCATTGCATGTTTTACCTTTTTTAGTTAAAATTTCTATGGATTCATTGATTATTGCTTCATAAAAGGTTGATGTTTAACATTATTGTTGTTCCAAAGATTTTCTATTGGATTTAGATCGGGTGTTAGGACTGACCATTTCAAAAGCGGAATTTCTTTGTACGAAAGCAAGGCTACACTAGATACCGGGCTTGCTCATTCATTATCATGACGTCACAAAAGGTGGCTGGCCGTGACCAGCGATTGGTGCAAAGCGATGAGCCTGTCGTTTTGTGCCAATCGCTGTATGTCTTTCATTTTGTCGTTTCGCTTTGTACCAATCGCTGGTAGCGGCTAAGGCTCCTATAAGGGGAGCTGACGCATATCCATTCTGTTGCCCAAAATAACCGCCATATTGTGACCTAGCTCAGCATTAGGAAACCGCCTGAGCAGGTGTTCGCCGTCCTCGTTACTGTCACTCGCCTTCCACTAGCACGGTAAGCTAACCGGTTTTAGCTTGGTTTTTGGTCCGCTGGGTCATTAAATGGCGGTATGATTCAGCCTGTATTATAGGAGCTCTAGTAGCGGCCAGCCACCATTTGTGACGTCATGATAATGAATGAGCAAGCCCGGTATCTAGTGTAGCCCTGACGAAAGCCATTGCTTGACTAGCTTGCATGTCTGCTTTGGGTCGTTATCATGCTGAAACAAATAGTTGCGACCACAATTTGTCCTCCAATAAGCAAGTACACTGCTCAAAACAATTAAAGGATATTTGAAGTTTTATATAAAATAAAGATATAAACGAAATTTTTTTTGCCGAAAATAGAAGAAGAGAATCACAAATGCAAATTTTTCTGGTTTTCAAACTGTGGAGTATGCAAATTTTGAGTTCGACGTCAAAAACGTCGCTTCAGCGGCAGCGAATGAAATTTGACTTTCAACTGGATAAAAGAGAATGAAGACAAGGATGATCGGCATTCAGTGATTGCTTTGTTTCGATGAGTACGATGTCTCAGCGAAGTCATTTGACAGATTCAGAAGCTTGGAGAATTGTTGGTAGGTTAGAAGGGGGCCAAACTCAAGCCGAAGTAGCGCAAGCCACTGGAGTGTCACAAAGTGTCATTTCCAGGATCTGGAACCGTTTTTTGGAGAGTGGATGTGCAGGCCGAAGACCAGGGCAAGGTCGTAGACGGGCAACAACGCCCAATGAAGATCGGTATTTAGCATTAACAGCTCGGAGACACCGAAACATGAACGCTACTCTTCTCCAACAACACCTTCGCTCGGCTACAGGCACCACGATTTCAACTCAGACTGTCCGAAACCGGCTCCATGCTGTAGGTCTGTATGCTCGCCGATCGATGGTATGTGTTAGATTAACATCAAGGCATCGTCGCGACCGCAGGGAGTGGGCAACCGAGCATGTCAACTGGAGGAGAAATGAATGGAGCAATATTCTGTTTTCTGACGAGTCCCGTTTTTCTGTGCATCCGGATAATAGGCGTATTTTCATCTGGAGGGACCGTGTCAGTAGGAATAATCCTGCGTTCGTGCACGAAAGTGTCAGATTTGGCGGTGGAGGAGTGTTGGTGTATGGTGGCATCTCCATTGACGGGCGCACTGACCTCTACATCATTCGAGATGGAGCTCTGACTGGTCGCCGATATAGGGATGAGATCCTCAGACCTATTGTAGTCCCTTACGCTGCAGCAATCGGAGATAACTTCATTTTAATGGACAATAACTGCAGGCCACATCGTGCAAACCTGGTGGAGGATTTCCTTTTCGAGGAAGGAATCGTTCGAATGGAATGGCCAGCGTGTTCTCCAGACATGAATCCAATCGAGCACGTTTGGGACGCTCTAGGAAGACGAGTTTCTGGCCGCCAACAACCCCCACAAACTCTCCAAGAACTGGAAAGAGCTCTTCTGGAAGAGTGGGGCAGAATACCCCAACTCGTCATTAATAGCCTCATTGAGTCCATGCCTCAAAGGTGTTCAACGTTGCTGGCCGCCCGTGCAAACCATACCCCCTACTGAAAATGATTTTCTTTGAAGAAAACACCTTTCCTTATTCTTTTTTTCTCATATACACAAATTGTGTTTTTTTCCTTTTGTACACAAATGCTCAATAAAATGTATTTTTTTCTGCCAAACATGTGTAATTTATTCTCATATAACCTACTATGTCTGTCGACCATGTATCAATCAGCTAAAAAGTTTCCCAGATACAAAATCCACCTAAAACTGCAATATCCTTTAATTGTTTTGAGCAGTGTATATATCCTTATACGTTGCACCGTTCATCTTGCCACGGATTTCAATTAATGGACCGACATCTTTTCCAGAAAATGCTCCCCACAGCATCAGCATAACGTGTCCTCTGTCATGCTTCATTGTAGAAATAACATATCTTTTGTTTTCAGGTTGTCGGACGTAGTGTCTGCCATCACTCCCAAAAAGGTTGAACTTCGATTCATCAGAAAATAATACTTTTTCCAGTTTTCACTTGACTAGTCTTTGTGTTCCTTGGCAATCGCTAGTCAGGCCTGCTGATATTTTTTACTTATGAAAGGTTTTTAACGCCGACCCTTCCATAAAGTCCTACATCACCTAAGTGACTTGACATTATACACCGACTTATTTGAGCAATATTTTTACTTCGTAAATCGAGGTATATTGCAGCAGCATTTTTATGCGAGTCATAAACTGCTTTTTGCCTGATAATTCTGTCCACAAGAATAATTGTTTTCTAGAGTCTCCCGGACAGTGGCAAGTTCTGAAAGCCATGACTATATTTATATATTTTTTAAATATTGTTTACAGTAGATGTTTCGATCGATAACTTTGCCGCAATCTCACAAAAGGATTGGAAATTTAGCGACAAACAAATCACTCGTTTACGAAAAATAATTGCTGAACTTTTCATTTTTTATTTCCAACTACGTTATTCACGCTGATTAATTAACAAACTCGGCCAAAAAACATTTTACCGATAGCAAAAACTAACGAATGACGAATGGCTGGAAACTTTTGCACACGTGAATTTCGAATTCCTCCCCTTTGCATCAAGTGTCGTCAGTATCCAATCAACATGATCACGTGGTCAGAGATCATTTACATATTCCAAACTTTTGAAGCAATTGCGATTCTTCTTTGCTGAAACGTTCTGGCAAACAAATCACAGAAGCTAACTGGCTGGAAACTTTTGACCGCCACTGTAAATGGGTACGGATTAATTATTTTTAAACCTTCATATTTTCTAATGATCCAACATAAAAATTATAGAATACCGAAGTATGATGTATATATATACAGCCCCGTGCGAAATGGTGGGTGCAAAGGGAACGGTCGCCCCGGGTATGGAAATTCAGGTGGCGCCAAATTTATACGACCGTCCTCGTTTTTTTTTGGACGTCGATCATTTGCTCGGGAATTTTTTTTTCTCCCTTTGTCATTCTTTTTTTCACAAGCTGATTGAGACACTGAGTGGGGAACACAAATCAGACAATAAGAGGTGAAATTTTTCAAATTTTTGGAGAAGAAAGCAAAGATTTGGCTATGTCCATAAATGTAGAGCCCTTGTTTGAAAAAGCAGAAATGTAAAATTCATGGACAATTTAACTACGAAGCTCCGGATGCAAGTGGCAATTTAAATAAAAGTGGAGGATTTTGTGTTACATACATAGAGGTTATTGACACCATATTCGAGCAACTGAACTGGGAGGTTCACGAAACTGTGAAAGGTATCGCAACATTTTGACTTTCTGACTGGCGCGAATCTAAAATCAGTAACCGAAAATATGATAAGTAAATTTGCATATAAATATATTGCATGGACATTGTAAATAAATATATTGCTGACTTAAACGGACATGAATTGTTACAGGAAATTTTAAATGCAAAAACATTATTTCATTATTTCCATCATTGGATGAGAAATTTTATATAATGTATTATTGAGAAATTCTTCAATTGCTCCATAATTTCGACTTAACAGGGAATTGTGATAACATGCAAAGATCCCGAATGGTCTGCTTTTTGAATATCAGTATTTTCTTAGAAATAAATATTATTTTTAGATTTTTCTTGCAAATTTCGCAAAAACTACCTTCGGAGGAAGATTTCTGTGGAATGTTGTAAAAACCTACCATGAAATTTTCTGTTAAAAAATATTGGTATTCAGTTGGCTGATCATTTGAGAGCCCTGAACATGTCAACAGCATACAATATTTTTCTAAGCATTCCAGTAAACTGAAAGTAGTAAAAAAATATTTCAATGTACTATTGACCAAGAGAGATTAAGCAATCGGGGTTGACTTTCTGACATTCAGTGTGATACAATCTTTAGATATTGGAAAATCTGTAATATATTAATTACATTGGCAACAGCTAACGAACTGTGTTTAACTGTAAGAGTAAACTGGACGCCACACTGTCAGATCAGATCGCAGATCGTAACATGCGTACAGGTTAAAAATAATACAACAACTTATATTTAATATTTATATTTAATCTAGAATCATGAAAACCAAGGCTAAACTAGACAGCGGGCTGGCTCATTCAATATCATGACGTCCAAAAAGGTGGCTGGCCGCGACCAGCAATTGGTGCAAAGCGACGAGCTCGTCGTTTTGTGCCAATCGCTGTATGTCTTTCATTTTGTCGTTTCGCTTTGTACCAATCGCTGGTAGCGGCCAGCCACCATTTGTGACGTCATGATAATGAATGAGCAAGCACGGTATCTAGTGTAGCCCTGTTAAAACTCATAACTACTTAAAGTTATGATAAAAATAATACACGTTTTTGCAATCTTAAAAGTGAGAAAAATAAAACTGATGTAAATGCATGTGCCTGGTATTTTTTAAAAATTTATATTACTAATTAAACATTGTATCCACTATCTTCCTTAATTAGTGTACTGAAATTTTAATTTATTTTCATCTTTTATATTATGTTCTGCAGGTTTTTTTGTTTTGCTTTTTCCGTACTCATTGACTAAAGTGAGCACTTGTTTCCAACCTGGTTGTTAGCGATTTTTGCTTTGCCAATTTTTCCATTTTCCCCAACTCACTTGCAAGTAATAACTGAAAATATTTAGAAAAAAGAAAAAAGATTGAGAAAACTTGCTCGCAAAACATCACGATCTAACAATTAAGTGCAATTTTCTTTTATGTTATTTAGTTGTTTGGAATTTCTAAATTAAAATTAAGCATTTTAAAGTTCCAAAATAAATGCGAAATATTTATACAACAGAATTAATTTCTGTTTCTGCACATTATCAATTTTATGACTTCTGTTACAAAGAAAAGCAGAGGGAGGGTGCCAATTTGAAGCTTTGCTCCGGGCACAATTTTCTCTTCACATGGCTCTGAATACATCATATAGTTATATAACTGCTGCCAACTTATATGTCAACTTATATAATAAATTTACAATATTTTAAAAAACCTAAAAAACAAAACAATGTTATTGAAACAAAAAAATTGTGTAATGCAAAAGCAAAGAAGAAATCAAAAAGTAAGGTAACTTTTCCTCAAGCCGAATAAGCCAACCCTGCCAATTCCTAATATTATAAATGTGAAAGCGCATTGCTTGTGAAAGCATGCAGTAGACATTTTTTTGTATATATGTAGAAAATAGCCGAGAATAAGCAGGTTAGGCTGTGTAATCCAGTCCACAGTCAATTTGTTTTTTTAGCACACAAAATTTGGCACAAAAGTAAATACATTTTTCTAACCATGTTTGTTTTTTTGCATAGTAAACACCTTTTCGTTTTTGAGATGATCATTTCCTTATTCACCTTTGACTCTTTTTTTTTTGTCATTGGTTGCAGTTTCATTTTTACAATTGTTTCCATATTATTTAGCACAAAAGTTTACTTTTTTATGACCGAATTATGTTATTCTTCATCTATTTATTTACATCTTTTATATTATGTTCTGCAGGTTTTTTGTTCTGCTTTTTCCGTACTCATTAACTAAAGTGAGCACTTGTTTCCAACCTGGTTGTTAGCGATTTTTGCTTTGCCAATTTTTCCATTTTCCCAACTCACTTGCAAACAATAAATGAAAATATTTAGAAAAAAGGAAAAAGATTGAGAAAACTTGCTCGTAAAACATCACGATCTAACAATTAAGTGCAATTTTCTTTTATGTTATTTAGTTGTTTGGAATTTCTAAATTAAAATTAAGCATTTTAAAGTTCCAAAATAAATGCGAAATATTTATACAACAGAATTCATTTCTGTTTCTGCACATTATCAATTTTGTGACACCTGTTACAAAGAGAAGGAGAGGGAGGGGTGCCAATTTAAAACTTTGTCCCAGGCACAATTTTCTCTTCACATGGCTCTGTATATATATACATCATATATTTATATAACTACTGCCAACTTATATAATAAATTTACATCATTTCCTCACTCACTTTTCACTCTTTTTTTGTCATTGGTTGTAGTTTCATTTTTACAATTGTTTTCATGTTATTTAGCAGAAAATTTTACTTTTTTAAGACCGAATTACGTTAAGGCCCCTATAACAAGTGAATACTGTATTGTCTCTTATAAATGTGATAAGGTGTTGGTTAATTACATATGTTTTAAATTTAATTTAATTTTTTATGTTTTCCTTAATTACTGCATTTATTTTTCTTTTAATGTTATGTTAATAATGTCACGGATAATAACCAGTATTGTTATATTACTTTTGATATTATATTAACTTCTTTTTAAACATTATTATACAATTATAATGTGTTGAAAACCACCTAACGAAGCAATTACATGTTTGCCAACAGTGTAAAAAATGTTTGAGTGTGACTGCGTCTAATGCATACAAATCTTCTTAGATATTCATAGTTTGTACCTTTTATAATTATGCAAATATGTCAGTTTTCGTGTACATTTGTGTCTGTAGCATGTTAAGATACAAATAATTATTCACTGTTATTGCAAGATTGCCAACCTTCGTGAATACTAATGTGTAGTTCGAGCTTAGCAAATGTTTAATTTTAAGATGACAAATCTAGCACTAAGATTATGAACACCCTCACAGTAGAAAAATTTAAAAATTGATTAAATTAAAATAAACTTTTATTTATAAAGCACATTAAAATTTTATTATTTATTAAACATTAAAATTTCACACAGCACAAAGAAAAGTTTCACTAATAGAAATACGAAAGTTTTATACAAATATTCATATTTTAATTATTAATTATTTTTCTAATTTAAAATCATCTTGTAAGTTGAATAAAGAATCTATTTTTACTTAATATTAAAAGAAACATTTTCGCCAAAATATCAATTGAATATTTTTACTTAAATTACTTCACACAGTACAAAAAGCACTGCATAACATACATTTTAAATCATGAAAAAATTTATAATGAGAAACTTCTACATGTTGAAAAATAAAAAAAGATATCAGGGATATGACAAGAGAAGAGTATAAAAAAATAGAAAAAGAGTAGTTTCCAGTAATCAATAAACAGTGTATATTAGAAGCAGGCCAATGTGTAGTTGCTACACATAATGTGTAGTAGTTCAGAGTCGTGTTATTACAAAATAATACACAGCACAGACATATTAAAAAATTAAAAGTAGTAAAGCTTTTTAATTTTATGTGCTGAAGGTTGGGAGAAAGCCAAAATTTCAGTGGAGGAAGAACAGATGAAATCTTTGAAAAAATGATTCTCTTGAAAAAAAAAACAAAGAAAGAAAAATTTATCTAGTTAAGTACATAATGTAATATTAGTTATAATAATATTAGTTAAGTACATAATATAAATTAAGATTTAATGACTTATTATTACTGTAATTTTTAATGGTTGTGAGCCAAAAGGTAAGAATTATAGAAGTGAATTATACAATCTCAGAGTAACAAGCAAGGGTAGTGAGAGTGGTGTGACTGCACAGGTACTTCATTGTTGCCATCTATTTTCACTGAGGGATATACGAATAACTGGTAGATTTTTTTAAGAATTCCAGGCAGCAAAATAAAACTTGTCTAGGCACTGTGCATATTAACATAGAGCAAGAGATAGTGTTAACAAAATTATTTAAGTATATCATAAAGGTTGAAACCTTTATAAAACAAGCTTTCATGCTTATCTGGAAATATATGGATAACTTGTCAGATGTTTGACAATAAGCTTAACAATGTCACACAGTCTGCTGCAAAGCAAAATGAATGCTATCCTGATTAGTGATGATTGTTGATATAGTTGGCGAATTAGTTTCCACTAATATCAAGAATCAGGATACCATTCATTTAAGTTTACAATGGGGTGTGCATTGTGCCTATTTTTAAAAGCATTGACTAGTCATCCATACCTATTCCAGATAAGCAAGAAAAATAATTTTAAAAAGGTTGTAATTTTTATCAAATACTTAAATAATTTTGACCATCAGCTCTCGGTCTTTAAGGAAGTTCAACTTGAAAGGGATGCTTATATAAACAACATTAGATGATAAAGTGGGCTAAAAGTATTTTATAAACAAGACTAGGCTTTCTTTTGCCAATTTTAAATTATATCAGTTAATAAACGCTCAACCAATCTGTCTACATCAAGGATAAATAGTTACACATTAAAATATATATACATACAGTTATACTTACAGTTATTTTCTACAAGAAAATTGTGCATTTAAGAGCTTCACAAAAGAAAAAATTTGTTTAACATTACTATACATGCTTAAATTTATATTGGCCTTACAAAAGCTGAAATACAGTATAATGATTTCTTTTGACATAAACATAATTGATAAAATGAACTGTATGTGAAATATCTTACAGAAATATCGCATTTTGGAATAGATACAATAATGCCAATTTAAAACAGATTTATGAAGAAACACTTTGTTACAGCACCTAAAAAGTTAACAATTTTTCTTTTGTGAACACACAGGTGTTTAGTTAAATGAAATTTCTGAAGAAAAAAACAACTTGTTATGGTTACACACCTCACAAGAGAGGTTTTTCTTCAGTATGAAAACGCAAATGTCTATTTACACTTGATTTGACAGAAAATTCTTTCTTGCATACCTCACAAGAGAAAGGTTTTTCTTCAGTATGAACGCATCGGTGATAATTTAAATGAGATTTCACAGAAAATGTTTTGTTACATACCTCACAAGAAAAAGGTTTCTCTTTAGTATGCACACGCAAATGGACATTCAAAGTAGATTTCTGAGAAAAAACTTTGTTACACACCTCACAAGAGAAGGGTTTCTCCTTAGTGTGCAAACGCAGGTGAACATTTAAATTAGATTTGATAGAAAATGCTTTATTACACACCTCACAAGAAAAAGCTTTAACTTTAGTATGAACAAGCCGGTGGTATTTTAAATAATATTTATGAAAAAAACCTTTCTTACACACCTCACAAGAGAAAGGTTTCGCATTAGTATGTACATGCAGGTGCTCATTTAAATGAGATTTCTGTGAAAATCCTTTGTTACAGACCTCACAAGAGAAAGGTTTCTTTTTAGCATGGACACGCCGGTGGACATTAAAAGCAGATTTGTAAGAAAAACCTTTGTTACACACCTCACAACAGAAAGGTTTCCCTTTAGTATGACAGAGCAGGTGTGTATTTAAAGTATTTTTCTGAGAAAACACTTTGTTACAGATCTCACAAGAGAAAGGTTTTACTTCAGTATGAACTTGTAGATGTCTATTTAGACCTGATTTGACAGAAAATTCTTTGTTACACATCTCACAAGAGAAAGGTTTCACTTTAGTATGAATACGCCGGTGTCTATTGAAATTAGACTTATCAGAAAATGCTTTGTTACACACCTCACAAGAGAAAGGTTTTTCTTCAGTATGAACACGAAGGTGGACATTTAAATGAGATTTCTGTGAAAATCCTTTGTTACAGACTTCACAAGAGAAAGGTTTCTTTTTAATATGGACACGCTGGTGGACATTAAAAGCAGATTTGTAACAAAAACCTTTGTTACACACCTCACAACAGAAAGGTTTCCCTTTAGTATGGATTAGCAAGTCATTACTTAAAATAATTTTTTGAGAAAATTCTTCACTACCCATCTCACAAGTGAAAGGTAGCTCATTAGTATGGATAAAATGATGCCTATATAAATTATGCTTTTGAGAGAATCCTTTATTGATGCATTAAACTTGTGGTGATTAGCATTTAATTTTTTTCGGTTTTGAATTCAGTTTTTAATTATTTCTGCTGCGGCAGGTAAAGTAAAGTGTTTAAAGCATAAGGGACATCCTGAGATGCCTGCTCGGCAAGTTTGTGGTGGTCTGACTCATCCACTCATAAGAAAAAGCTTCTCTTTAGTAAAACAGAAAAAGACATTTAAATAACTTTTTTCAGAAAACATTTATAACAAGTCTCACAAAAGAAAGAAGATATTTAATGAAAATTTGCCAGAAATCTCTTATTGAAGATCTTACATGTGAAATATTTTTCTTATCAACCGTTTGATGGTTATTAGATTAAAAGTAAATTTCTGTGCTTGATGCTTTACTGCAAAATTCTCTAAATACGTTCTTGCTTCAAAGATAAATTAGATTTTTATAAATATCCTTTATTTTATATCTCATATAGAGAAGAGCTTTTTCACCAATATAAATATTAGTTACCTTCTTTTTATTATGAAATGAGAAGTCTTTGTTAAATTGATATAAAAGGTTTTTTTTAAGTCTAAATACAGAAATGAACAGTAATTGTATTATGTAAATTATTTTAAAATATATACATATATATTTAAATTACTTTTCTTTAAAAAGAAATTCAGCAGCATTTTATGAAATGACCATATACTGTAAAAAATATGAATTACGTATAGCAATAAAAATTTGCCAGTAGAACGTTTTCTTTAGAAAACATCGAAGTTACCAAATGAAGTTTGAAATATCAACAATGATGTAGTATCATAAAATAATTTAAATTCTTTACTGATGATTTATGAAGGAATCTTTCACTTAAAACAAAACATACCAAAAACATATATCATAGATGAACTTTTCTTGAAATATTTTTTTATTTCAACACTTGATATATTTTAATAAATGGTTGTCTTAATTCAGTCCTGTAATTTGTATGAGAAAAGGAAGCAAATCGTGCTATTCTGCAATATCTCAAAAATTGAAAAGATCCTTACTAAATAATTTTTTTTAATGACAGAATAATTCATCGAATAGAAAATAAGTATAGTCCTATGGCATGATTTATTTTCGTAAGCTCTTTCACTGTGTATATATAGACTTCACATACATCTCCACCTGAAATATAAATTAAAATGTGTACATACCACATAATTGTTTATGAATTTTCAATAATTTATATCAGTAATTACATTGCAATGTCATTAATAAAATTGGAATATGTATTATACATGTAACAAACTTTATGTATATTTTACTTTAATTGCAACAATTAACACAACAACGATTCTGCCCCCAACATGAAAAGTAGTCTTACAAGGGTGTTAGAGGTACGCCAAACTATGTTTAGATCTTTATATTTTTACTAGCTGATCTGCCCGGCATTACCCGGTGCTATAAAAAAATAATACGAAATGTGAAATCACTCAAAAAATTGCTGCACGAAACTGTCTTTCTGGTTACTCTTTGTCTTTCAAAAATTAAATAGAGAGATGTATCCTGAGGCAGAAGTAAATTCAACACCGTCTCTACAAATGTCTGGATTATTTGATTTAAAGCAGATCAGTTTTGGGTCATATTTTTTAAAAAGTTACCGTCAGATTTTCACAGAATTTGCATGTTCAGAATCAGAAAAATAAACTATGTACAGACTGAGGTTTGAATTAATACCTCCAATTCGTCGACCTAACCGTTCGGAGTTTTCTGTGGTTTTCTTCGAACCTTGCTGTAAATACGGGTTAAATCCCTTAGAAAGACACCACAGAGGGCACTTCCCCAGGACCTATATTCCTTGTGTCGGCAGTCATAAAATCAACCAACCAACCAACCAATTCCTCCAATACTTTTTTAATAATCAAGAATGAGTAAAAAATGAGAATACTTCGTTATCTGCGATTATCAAATCGATAATTTTTTTGCGGTTTCAATAAAAATAGCCATTTTGGCACATGCATAGTAAAATCTTTTACTTGCACCCCAAGGGGGTGCATTTTTTTCTAAACAAATTTTCGTCACATGTCCCTGCTACCAACGGTACTGTGTATAGCAGAAGTGTTGCAGATGCATTGCATTCCATTTCCTACCGCTGGAGGGTGCACATTGTTTTAGATAAAACTCTTTCCAATCGAAACTCCAGAACGTATCCTTGGTGCCGACAGCATCACATAGCAACGTTCTGTGCATGTGCTCCAAAATCTTTTTAGTTCAAATTTCTACCAACAGGGGGTGCCAAATTTGTCTCTTCATTTGTTATCTATATTTTAATTAATTCGTGTTAAGTTGAATGAACTAATTCTCATTGAAATTGGGCCCACAGAACACGAAAACACACCTCTCCCTGGTGATTAAATGTTCAGAAATAGTGGTAACCAAAGGGAATGGAGACCCAAGTTTATCTAATACCTGGAGGACCTCAGAAAATTGTCACAAAAGGTTGTATTTGAATCAGACTAATAATAAAAAAGTTCTGACTTTGGAGGCAGGGTGAAGGCGGAAGTTTCTATCAAAGCATTAATGTGATATTTAAATTTTAACCAGACACTTCCCTCCCTCCTTCGAATTAGACCAATAACTTAAAAAAATTACGAATTATTATTAACATTTGAAACAGAAACAAAATGACACATTTTGTTTTGACATACAAATACAGCAAGTTATCGCTACTGAAATCAAATATATAAATGATGTCATATACATGAAAAAACTCTAAAAATTGCATAAAACGAATCATGATAAATTCACAAATTACTATTTGAATTGCTATCAGCTGATGACCTTTTCATCTGCCAATCACAATTGTCTGCTTGACTTCTAGATATGTTTACAATCCTCTAAGCTATCAACCACAACTGCCCTCCAGCAGTGTTTGACTTCAAATGGGCAATTTGTGACGTCATTTGAAACAAAAAAACAATGCAAAACATGAAAAAAATGTTAAAAACGCTTTAAAAATGTATAAAAATTGGCTTTTTAAGCAGAATAAAAATGGTAACTTCTTTAAATATGATATGTGATTGTAATAATCCAAAATAAATGTTAGTCTTTAAGAACTTAAATTATGACCCTTTCCTTCAACACTAAAATTTAGACTCGATGCGATCAAAATCCTCTTAAAGTTCAAACTTTGACATATCTATATATGTACACAAGCATGAAAGGTAGTTGCCATTAAAAATGCCAAATCACATTATCTCAATTATGCCAATTGATTCCAAGACCAATTGTGAAACTTCCTACCATACCATACCAGACATAGATATATGTTTAATAAATAAATGTATGCATGAATGCATAAACCAGGGTTGCTATTTTGTCCACTTTTTTGTAAAAAGTCCGGAACGCCAGAAGAAATTGTACAAAATGGAAGAAATGTACAAAATGAAAATCTGCTGATTTTCAATGTTTGACATATGTTATTGTTATGATGTAATAGAATTATATTTCTACATTATTTATTAATAATATATATTTTTTTTCAATTAATCATTTAATTAAAATAAAGTGACTGCACATTAATCATAATCTAATAAATTCACAAAGAAAATGTTAATTACATGTTGGTACAATTAATTTTAAGAACTTCTTAAAACACCATCAAAAACTTTAAAATGCGCTAGGCCTTTCGAAAGATCTGAGTCTTTCTTCGCCAGGCGCAAAAAGACGTGCTTCTACTATGAAAGCAGCAGCAAGACTGAAATGAGAGATAAAAGAAAGGAAACAAGCTGAGGCAACAGCCAATAGGAAAGTAGACATCAACAGCCAATAGGAAAGTAGAAATCAACAGCCAATAGGAAAACAGAAGACAACAACCAATTACAGAAGAGTAAAATCAAAACAATAGAATACAAAGTAGAAGGGGAATAAGAAAGGAAAAATAAATAAATAAATAAATAAATAATAAAATAAATAAATAACTAAAAAATATATATATATATATAAATATTAATGAAAATAAAATTAAATAAAATAAAAGATAAAACACACAAACATATTAAAATATGGGAACAGATGGAAATTACGAAGTAAATATATATAAAACATACTAATATTAATTAATACAAAAATAAATGACATGGTAGTACTGAAAAGGTTTTTCCAAGCAGCAGAGAGCATTGTAGAATCAGATTTATCATTAACAATAACTTCATGATTAACATAATAGCTAAATTTTCAAGAAAGTCCAATTCAGAGATACTATTGGCATTAAAGATAACTTTAGCATTTTTAAAATTAAAACTATGGCTGG
Source organism: Maratus michaelseni (assembly GCA_963931845.1). Taxonomy (NCBI): domain Eukaryota; kingdom Metazoa; phylum Arthropoda; class Arachnida; order Araneae; family Salticidae; genus Maratus; species Maratus michaelseni. Next base: position 258,905,589 of record OZ007600.1, on the reverse strand, counting down.
AATTCCAAGAGTGCTTGGCAATAGAAGATTTAGAAATTTCTTGATTAGTTACATAACGAGAGTGTTTTTTAAAGCAGATTTCGAGATTTCTTGTAGTTTGACCAATATAAGATAAATCACAGGAACCTGTCAATAAATTCAAATTCCCCTCCACCAAATCTCCTTTTTCCTGATTATCGTAAATGGGGAATTTATAATGTTCCTTGTAATGACTGTGATTTATCTTATGATCCGATTTAAGTTTTAAAAAATCTGATTTATTTTAATTCTTTTCTTAAATCATGATTTTTTTTCACCTTACTGGAAACTCTTTATCATCACTCAATTAAGGAGTGGTCGCTCCGTGGCCCCTCCCTTTATCCATCATTGTTTTTGTTGCCCTCTTTTCCAGTAACTTATATTTAGAAAAATGTTTCTGTGCATCTAAGTTATGTTAAAGTATTCATTTTATTTCAAAACAAAACTTACAGGGTTGTGATTCTTCAATGTTTATAAATCTTCAGTGTTTTCTGACACAAAAAAGATGTCATCCCATCCTTAGTGACAGAAAACACTGTAAATTCATAAAATTCAGAGAATCATAATTCAGAAACTTTTAGCCGTATAAGAATGGAATTTAATGTCCTTTTTAGATGCAAGGCAAAATTTTTGTAAATATAAATTATAGAAAAAAAATGAAAAAAATAAATTTTGATTTTTAATATATTTCCAGACTATTGCAAAACAAGTGTCATGTTTAAAAGGTATACTTGACTTTTATAGTTTTAATAACTAGAAGTATGTTTCTGTCATCAGTGGTTCAAGAGACAATCATCCGAATCTTTATTTTGAAACACCTTGCACATGTAGTATATACTAAAAAATTTAACAGCACAAAGTCTAGTTTATGTAATTTACAATATCATAAAAATTTTTTTTAATATGTTGACTATTTATTTGATTTATATATATTGTTATAATTGGGAAATATGTATAACATGCTTTGTAAAAAGCAATAAAATTCTTGTGTTTGTTGCCTAGAAAATGTGACTTTGCATAAACATAAAGTAACTTTTTTGTCATTTTAAAGTACAAGATGGATAAAATAAAAACAGAAAATAAAGTCATAAAACAACCAAGAATTTCTAGTTTAGACACAAATACCATATTCATTACCAAAATAACTTCCTACTAGTCATGTGTAGTGGTCCTATCATTCAGTCCACTTTTCACAGCAAAAGACATAATTTGTGAAAGCTCATTCAAGGAACTTTGATTGCTAATATAATGTGAGTCTCTATGTTGAAGTTTCTTTCACAGTGATTCTTCTTCAACATGGAATCTATAAACTATTCTCACAAAGACATTTTTCTTTGTGACCTTATTTTGTTACATAAATTGTTTTTGACACTGTTTTGCCTAAATCCATAGCACTATGACAGAAATTTCGGTGTTTACATATTAACTGCATGCCAGCCTCTAATTACCTAAGAAATTGCAAAAGATTTGATTTCATTATATGCAAGTAAGTATGAATATGCCAGGGTTGTCCGGTTTTTTCCACTCTGGAGAAAATCGTCCAAGACAAAATATCAATTTGTCCACTTTTAATAAATTGAAAATTCTATACTAAAAATGCAGAATTTAACAATAAATAAATATATTGATTCTTCCCATTCAAGAAACAACTTTTATATCAATGTATCACATATACATATTTATATACACAACAGTATGGGAAATATTTTGTATGAAAATAGAAAACTAAGTTCAGTTCATCTAGAAGCTTTTTTATGCAAACATATTCATAAATAAAAGTTATATCAATATTAAGTTATAACGTATTAAATATCAACTGTAAAACATATACATTTTTGCAGTAAATTTTAACTTGTTTATCTGTTATATTGCAGTTTCATTGAAATTAATAATCAGTTTACAAAAAAAAAATGTTTTAAATGTTTGACAGCCTCAAATCTTATTAAAAGATCAAATAACAAGTTAATGTTAATTAAGTAAAATGTTATAGTGAAATTAAATCTGTGCTTGTAATGACATTAATAATTTAATATTTGCATAAATAACCATGCAGTTGAAAAACACAAAGACATTGCATTTTCACAACTGGAAAGGTATTTATGAAAATAAGTGTTTAAAAATTTTCAAAGAAGTAAAGGATTTATTGTATACAGCATGTTTCATATTTATTAGCATAAACATTTAGAGGTGCTAATACATGCCCATACAAACAATGTATACATAGGAAAACAAGGTCACAATCCAATTAAAGAGAAAAAATTAAAGGATGTCTCACTCTATGTAAAACCCAGATATTCGTTCATTATTTTAACAACAATGGAGAAGTGAAATTTTCAACAGACTAACTTTGTTTTGTGTAAAATGGGATGAAATTATCAGAAGTGCACTGTAATTCAGTCATTGGCACTGTATAATATCAGCTACATACTGAATTATGGAGCGCCTATCTCAGTATTGTTTAGTATTGGTGGTCATTTCTAGTACTTCTTGTGATGTCATCACATTTGACAGAAAGCAAAGTTAAAAAATATCATTACAGTATCTATATTATTTGCAAAGTATTAAAAAAAGATAATTTTCATAGAAAAAATAGTTGGTGATCCTGGTTTCCTATAGAAATTTTGGTTTGGTTAGTGGGACACAAATGATAAATCAACAAATATTGTTTCAAACACCACCATTGGCATTACCATTAACCATGGTACTGCCATTGATTAAACATAGTAATCATTGGATCTGATTAAAAAAAACAATGTCATTTCTATTCATATGTTCCTATTTACATTTATATCAAGGTTATTTTACAGCTATTGTAATTGGTTAACAGATTTTAATTTTTCATTTTGGTAAATAAAATTTATAAAATTCATAAAACATTTTGTATGACAATTGAATCTATTTCCAGGAATAATCCAGGAACTACTATCTTTCCTCTCAAAAATAAACGAAATAAATGAAAATATTAAGTTTACGTTGGAAATAGAAGAAAATTCATCACTGCCGTTCCTGGATATTCAATTAATTAAAGATTACAACAACCTAAAACGTAAAGTCTATCGTAAACCGATGAGAAGTAACACAATAATCCCATTTAATGCCTCTACAACTTTCACTTATAAGATTGCTGCCTTCAATTCATTCATCAAGCGTGCTTTTCTGGTTTGTTCAAGTGAATTCATCCAAGATGAACTTAATTTTATCAGAGATATCGCCATTGACCATGGTTTTCCCGCTCATCACGTACAGAAAATTATAGAAAAATTCAATGGCCATTTAATTCAGCATCCTGTCCCTAGCAATAATAAACCAAACTATCGGAAATTCCAATATATACCTATTATATTTGAAAGGATTAAAAGGGCCCTCCGTAAATACAATATCCATCTTATTGCTGTCCCTCCCAGAAAATTGGTTGACTTAGTTTCATATAAATTAGATCCTATCCCCCCTGATCAATTCGCAGGTGTTTATGAAATCCCCATTAGTTTAAATAATAATAGTATAATTTTTTACATTGGCATGACTAAAAGAAAGTTTTTAGAAAGGTTAAAAGAGCATAAAAACGACATAAAATTTGGAAAGTTATCCACTGCACTCTCCCGGTTTTACGCTAAAAATAATGATATTGTAATTAATTTCGATAAAGCAAGAATTATCCATAGGTTCAATAACCCATTTAAAGCCGCCATTAGGGAATCATTGGAAATTAAAATTAGAAAAGATTGTATTTGTAATGATAACTTTTCTTTCAGCATACCTGGTTTATGGGATACATTTTTAACCCCTGGTTAATTCATTGTTTTGTTTTTCGCTCTTTGGCAACAGAGAGCGCCCGCTTATTTTATTTAAATTTTTCCATACTGTTGATTTCAATTTTCTCGTGTCGAAAATTAAAAGATCAGTAGTCGTTTGTGTTGTTCCTCTTCCCCGATGATGGCTTTAAGTTTAAAGCCGAAACATGTAGGATTTTAGCTCTTTTATGAGTTTAAAACAATTTTTACACTGATTTTAGCAACTAATAAGCACAATTTGTGCAATTTGTGTTTTTTAAAATACATTTTGTATGTTTTTATAACAGCTACTGAGGTTTTTATGACCAACTTATTGAAACTATTTGCTATAACTTTGGGAATGAACGTTATATTTAATTGTGGGCATTGTGCCAAATAAAAATTATTTTAGGATTAAGGGGCTCTGTCCAATGCACCCTTCATGAGCTAACCCTGAAAATTTCAACAAATTCGCACATTGTACCTATATAAAGTACCTTTACAAACAGTTTTAGTTAAACAGAGCACGTGTCAAAACGCAATCTGAAACCAATGTAATTAGAGTGAGCTCGCTTCCAACAAAAAAAAATCATCAATGACCCTACCCAATGTTCAAGTTCATGTACAATCTTCTTGCCCGACCTAATGCAGGTCTATAATTGGTACCCATAGTTTTGTACATGATTACTTTCATCAGAATTAGTAGGAATGATCACTTTTTTTTCAAGAATATGTTTAAAATCTAAAAACGAAATATTTGGAGATACCTTTTAATTTGCTCAACTGATCAGTCTCAACTCTACTGAATGCTTATGATAATGACTATAATACAGTAGATCTTTATAAGGCTAATTTATAATCAAAGCCTAAATTTTACAAAGATACAGTATGCCATTGTTACAGGGATTTTTCAATACCACAATTTTCCAGTATTCTAGAATTGAATAAAGTGAAGAATGCTATTTGAATGCTGTAGTAGACAAAAATCGATTTAATCAGCAACACTGGTTTACTGTATCTTGGTTAGACCCTATAATATGCTATATGTTTACATATTATCTATAAGTGACTATGTACTAGTTGTGAACAGTGAACTTCGTGGTTAAGAAGTGCCTGCAATAGTCTACATTGAAGAAATATTGCTACCCTTAGAGGACTAAGTTTGAATTATTATTTTATCTTTATCTATGTAATTCAAAGCATTTTAATGAAAAAAAAATTATTATTATGCGAACAATTTTAAAGAAATATGAAGTGAGTAATAAAATACACAACCATCTGATGATCATTACAAACAAAATAATTTGTTTCAGAAGCAAGGAAAAAAAATCCTGCATCAAAAAATGTTAAATTCACAGAGCAATGTTTGAAATTTCTCAAACCACAAAACTGTATTCAAAATCCAAAAATATTGACTGTTTACAAAATTCCAGAAAAACTGTTGAGTAAAATCAAAACTAATGAAACAAGATTATAATAGATTGACAATTATTTTTATAAGAAACAACTTTAAGTATAGTGCATATGTTTAATTTATTTACATTTTATTTCTGTGAATAATAAGTGGTATAAATTGAATATGTTTCAACTGTTGTAAGTACTAATATAATGATTTGGTTCAGACATTTTTGAGCAATGTTTAAAAAGTAAACTTAACTACCGTAAAATACCGTTGATCCGCCCCCCCAAACGTGAAGAAAAATCGTATAATAATTGGGGGGGCGCTTACACGGGATTTAATAGAATAGTTAGTAATATGTATGGGTGTGTGTGGGGGGGGGGAATACGCTAATTGCCGATCGTCGCAAAGTATGTATTTTTGTATAAATTCTGGAAAGAAGAAAGTATTAAATAAAAATAGAAAATAGAAAAACAGCAAAACTTCGCGATTAACGGCGATTTCAGATATAGAAAAATCTGAATTTCAAAAGTTTTGAAACTAGAATGCATTTACATAACAAAAATAATATCTATCATTAATATAGTAATAGAAAAATTAAAGGAACTTGATAATTAAAAGAAAAAAAAAACGCGGAGAAACTGCAAATGAAAATGTCCTGAAATGTTTTCTAAAAATAATAACATTTTACGTGGTGAAATGTTGTTATAACTTCGCGATTAACGGCGATTTCAGATTATAAAATTTTCTGAATTTCAAAGTTTTGAAACTAGAATGAATTTACATAAAAAAAAAATTATAATATCTGTCATTAATATGGTAATAGAAAAATGAAAGAAACTTGATAATTAAAAAAAAAAAATTAAAAAACACCGAGAAACTGCAACTGAAAATGTCCTAAAATATTTTCTAAAAATAATATTTTACATGTGTCGCCATCTGTTGTAAATTAGGTAAGTTAATAACCGCATATATTTTTAAATCATGATTTCTGATCTTTATAAAATAAATATTAAATAAGTAATACAAATCACAAAAATAAATGTTATAACAAGAAAAATGTTGCAGATGAAACCATTATTATCCAAAATAGAAGTATATGCTAATAACGAGAAGCTTGAATAAGACTTACAATTAATTTTTAAAAAATAACTTCGTAATTGCATTAACACATTTAAAATAGTGAAATATAAAGCAAATGCTATATACCACCTTCAAATATCGAATTAATTAACCAATTCAAATCATAATAAAATCAAATTTCACTTTTTTTTGGGGGGGGGGATTTATCATAACGTTGGAGATAAAAAAAAACATGATATAAAATTTCAAAATTATAATACTTAAAAAAAAAATCACTGTAAATATGTAAATATTTATTATTACTCTTACCTTAATATATTTAAAGGAGGCGTCCGTTGGCTTTGTGCTATGCCATCCAGAGTGCAGGGCGTGGACCTCCCTCCTTATGGCACTCCATGTTTTTTAGAGTGGTTTCTATCCACTTTGGCACGCTTTTTATAAGTGGGTCGCATCCACTACAAATTAGACTGCTCAGTCGTCATCGGTGGAAAATCCATCAAACGACTCCTGATCATCACTATCATCATCAAAGATGATATCTAGCATCTCATCATTTATTTCATCAGACGATGGTCAACAGCTTCTGCCAACTTTTCATTATATTCTCCATTTTCTGAACCATTCAAAGCATTTGATATGCCACAGCGCTTAAATGATTTTACTATAATTTCCTCAGAAATTTTGTCCCAAGCAAAGGATATCCAATTTACGACATCTTGTCTGGATGGCTTTTTTAAATTTCCCTTTGGAGTCTTCAGACCCAACTGCATATACTCCATCCATTTTTCTACCAAATATCCTTTAAAGGGCTTATTCCAGGATACGTCGGCAGGTTGCACAATGGATGTCAATCCACCCGGAATAATAATCAGATGCGTATTTACGTCGGTGAGTGCCGTGCGTACCTCCGGTTTCCCATGAATCGGTGCTTTATCCAAGATAAGCAAGCGGGAAACATCATCCTCATCTGGCCCCCATACTCTGCTTATCCAGGAATTCAATTTTTCCGAATTCATCCACCTGTTTTTAGTATCCGTCACTTTCACATTCTCTGGAACTTTTAAGATATTATACACTTTAGCGGGGATTTTTCCACTTGGCTCCTTGAAAATGATGAAAGCTGGCATTTTATGGCCAGAAGCACGAGCACATAAAGCGACAGTAAATCCACGCTTTGTACATCCCGTATTTACGATCCTTATGGAGGATTCACCCTTCACGTTGTTTGTCCTTGAAGGAGGGCAGTCAAAACAAACCATCGTCTGATCCATGTTGCCGATATTATACAGAGTTAAATCATTTTTAACTCTGCATACTTTCACCGAATGGAGAAATGATGAGATCTTTTCTTTTAGTTCTTTGGGAGTTTTCTGGCTTTCATTAGTGGCTACTCTGGTGGTAACATTCATCCTTTTCTTCCATCGAGAGATAAACATATCTGATGCTTTGAACTCGCGTAGCCCAATTTCTTCGGCTTTGCAAAGTACCTCTTTTTGCAATATCTTATTGCTCACGGCATGACCAGCTGCACGCTCCTTTTCCAAAAACTCGAACAAATAATCGTCCAGTTCTTCAGAAAGAGATGGCCGGCCTAATCCAAGCTTTCTCTTTTTTGATGATAGCCCATAATTGTTCTGCAAAAGCTCATTTTCTTTCGAAAGCCAATCTCTAATTCTTTTCCGATCAATGCTAAAATTCCTTGACGTAGCATGCAAATTAGCACCGTTTCCTTTGTGCCAAGCTAATACAGCTAATTTTTTTTCTACAGTATAACTACCAGGCATCTTTATGAAAAATAAACTTGAAACAATCACTATAGACAAAATATAAAATAAAGCACGTGCGGCTGCAACGAGAGAAGAGAATAGAACATTCACAGAATATCACAGAATGAATGGTCTTTCGGAGTTAGTGTTGCCAGATTTTTAAAACGAAAAATACTATATCTGCCACTGAAAAATATTACAAATTTGACTTTAGCGCCATCTGCTGATCAATCAATTGATAATTTTTTTGTGATTAGTTTTTATAATTAACATTACGCCTATAAATTATTTTAAAAATAAATAAGAATTTTTTTTAATCAACGCACTTAACTCATTTAATGAGAAACTTCCATTATCGATATTTTCATTAACTTCATATCTCCATGGAGGTAATTCTGCTATATCGGAAGTAATACAGTGAAACTAATGTTTGGTTATATGGCTTTTTCAGATTGGCATCAATTGCATTTTATTTACGTTACTTTTTGCATTTGTACACGTGAATGTGAAAAATATATCTGACAACACTGCTTGGAATGGAAAGATCGTTTCTCAATCTAGGTCAACTGGCAACCCCTCAAGTTGGCGATATCTGTTTAGAATCGGCATGCTTTTCTGACGTGACGAAAAAAATACTTGGAGATAAAATACTTCGTGTTGACTTTGACTTTTGACGTGTGGGCTGGAATTTTTTTCTGGGGAGTGGGCGCTTTCTCGGGATTTTTTGAAATTTTCTAATTGTTTACAAAGTAGGGGGGGGGCGTTTGATCGGGAGGGGCGGATCAACGGTATTTTACGGTATGTACAAATTTATAATTTCACAACTTTCACTCCCTGTGTATGCACTATAAAGACCTTCTACAGAATATTGATATATTCTAGACATATTTGGACCTTCACAAGATAAATTAAATTATGTGCAAAATGATCTATATAATGTAAAAATCAGTAATATAACAGCACTTCCCATCTCAAGGTATGCAGAATAAAGATCTTTCATATGTCCTTGTTATAGCAACCTAAGGACGAATGCTAAGTGACCAAAATGTATCACCATGTTATTCGATGAATATAGCCAAGATGTATGACAAATATGACCAAATTATAATTATTTTTATGTATAACATATATATATATAACATGCATGTGATTTATGTGGGTATGGCATATGATGGTGTATTTATGAGATTGGTGGTAATTGTAATTGCGACTCTGGCAGGGTGTGCTATAACAAAAAAGTACAAGTTCCATTGAGCTTCATATACGTATAACAGGATTTTTGAGTCAGCAGCCACAAGATTACAAGAAAAAGCCAAAAAATTGTGAATGTTAGATATTAGAGTTCTCATTTACTATTATCCAGTGGTGCAGTCATAAAAAAATCAGAGGGTATACACTGTAGGTTGAGTGTCTACAAATATGCTATAACTATGGAGGATATACAGATCCAGAAGGTATACAGCATATACTCCCTTACACCATCTACTATATCCCTGCTATTATTCTAATATATGCTTCTTTAATTCAGCTATGCTTATCGAATTAATAAATGATTCTCCAGTCATGTAAGGGATTGTGATGAACAACGTGTTTTGCCATGAATGCAAAATAAAATTATCATCTTTGATTTCTCCCATGCTGACTGCTGGAAATCATTTTGAGTAATAGGAAGAGCGATCTCCTGTCATACATGCAGCTCAGTGACAAGATCTTCTACTGTGTGTATTATTATTAAGAAAGAATATACAGTTAAATTTGTCATTTTTACACAAATAGTATTTTTTTGTAAGTATAACAATGAAAATAGTTTCTAAAAAACATTCTTTTTTAAGCACTCAATAATATCTTCACAATCATTGCTAATTTCATGACTGGAATTTATGTTTTTTCCTCAAAAACTACCATAATTTAAGGAAGAAACGCTGCACCTCTGAAAAATTGACATCAGTTTGAAAAAATCGGCATAATTCCTATCCATCGTATATTTTGCAGTCAAAAATCATTATTTTGCCCTAGTAGGTAGCAATAATTATCAAAAATATGGCATAAATACAACAAAAATAACTCAATTATATCAATTCCGTATTTCATTTTCAAAATATTGCATAAATAATAATAAAAAAAAAACATATGTGCCATCTTGTCTTCGTAAGAATAAAAAATTCAAAATTCTGCATTATAGACTAATAACAGAGACATTAAAATTCGATTAAAAAATAAACTTTGAAAATTATTACTTTTCTGTTATACGGACACCATGCCAAAATGTATGTATTAAATGAAATAAATGTATGCTTGGCAGAAATGGTGTCCATATAACGGAAAAGTACCGAAAATTATTATTAAATAAATAATCAAAAGATTTTAAAAATCTGCACTGTCGGGTCATCGTGAAACGGAAATATCAAAATCCCACACTAACGATGGATTGTTATAACAGACTTTAAAATTCATTTAAAAAATAAACTTTCAAAGTTATTATGAAAAAGAAAAGAAAAATCTGAGCTATCGACTAGTCATAATAACATGAATTTTACAATCAAGCACTAACAGTGAATCGTTTTACGAAACACTTTATAATTCATTTAAAAAATAAACTTCCAAAATTATATAATTCAATAAAAAATCAAAAAGATTTTTAAAAATCTGTGCTATCGGGTCATTGTAAGAACAAGAATTTTAAAATCATGCACTAACGGGAGATCGTTATTAAAGAGACTTTAAAATTCACTTAAGAAATAAACTTCTTAAATTGTATTATTCTATAGAAAATCAAAAATATTAAAAAAATCTGTACTACCAGGTCATCGTAAAAAAACTATTTTAAAATCTTACAGTAATAGGGATTGTTATAATAGAGATTTTAAAATTCATTATAAAAACAAACTCTCAGAATAATTATTCAATAAAAAATCAAAAATATTTAAAAAAAATCTGTGCTATTGGGTCGTCATACGAATGGGAATTTCAAAGTTCTCCTCTAACAGGAGATAGTTTTTACAAAATTTGAAACACGCACTGACAACATAATCCTTCCATGCCAGTGGATATACGAGCTAGTGTTAGTGATCTGATAAGGGTAGTAGCTGAAACTAAAATGTACTAACAGAGATAAATTTCAACTGCTAAATTTAGAAAAACAGCTTCCCAATGCTATGTTTCTACAGTGTAGTTCAATAAAAGGAAGTTGCCATTGGCATTATCTCCTTACTCCATTCACTATATTTACCCAAAAAGTATAACTCATGTATTATATTCCTTGACTTCACTTACTATCGGCAACATTGCGGTCACAGTGAAAATTATTCAAAGAAAAAAAGCTTGAATGAAACAAATTTTGAAAAACTGGATATTGTGCACAAAACTTTCATAAGCACTGCATTTCAGAAATTTTGACTTTTAAACTTGTCAACTCCATGGCATTTCTTTCTTAAATTACAATATTGTTAGAATACATTGTAGGTAAATTTAACGTAATTTCCCCCACTTCTGCCAAAAGTTGGCATTTTTTTCTTCATTTTAAAGTCCCCCCCCCTTTATAAACGTAAGTCTATTTAATATATTAAAGTAACATCAGTAATTTAATTTTCTTTCACTTACGTTTCCTTTTTCATAAGTTCTTAAAGTTCGCGCGTTGTTTACTCTTTTCACAGCTTCCGCCAACCGAATGGTTGGTTGGTTGTCGTATGGAACGTCGCCTAGACGAACGTCATTGCAATTGACGTTGATCGTAGCTCCATCTCCCTGCGCGGAGAAAATTTTCATTAGCTAAGTAACATGTAGGAGGACTTCACAAACTGTGAAGTCTTTCATCACTAATACAATGAACCAATCAGAGACCGGCTTTCGTGATCTTAAAGTTTCGCTATTTTTTCTTGGCAACATTTGTTCGCTCAGCTGGATAGTTTAACAGTCCGATTCCCGCAAGGTACGAAAGAAATTCGAACGTTCGTTATGACGTCACGTGAAAACACTCTTTCGTATCGTATGCTAATTCGCATCTGGCGAAAAGTGCTATTCTGGGATCAGATTTTCGTACATTCGAAAACAATTACGGATGCTATACAACGTACGAAAAGGCGGTAATAGCCGCGACCATCGCGGAATAGCTCCTCCCAAATCCACGTCAGATATTAAGTTATAACCAATGAGAATCCGTCATATTTTAATCAAAATACTCATTGTCGTATCGTAGCTTCAATAGTTGTCATAAAACTTTCAATGGCTCCGTTGTTTGTAATTAGCTTGGTGAGGATAATTTTCGTCTTATTGATAATTTAATGTTACAATTGTAATGGAATTACTGTTATAATGAAAAGGTAGCTGTTTCAGAATGTCTGTCTATTAAATAATTAAGTGAGCTGTGTATATTTTTCGAGAAATAAAACTTTTACTGAATAAGTATTGCAATATGTATGTGTGTTTTATTATAAGACACATACTTTGGCAATAATGATTCAGTTCTTACTACGACTGATTTATAGAAAGGATCCTCCATCATCAGAGGAAAGTTTATTAGAATAGAATGTTCTATATCATTATACAAGAAACACTTGGCAAATTTCCAGGACCTTACAGGCCTTAATAGGTAGGAAGCCTGCAACTTATATTTTAATTAGTATTTATTTAAGAACCGACTGCTTCAGGGAAAGTTTTGAGTTTTAGTATATAAAAGTATTTTTTATTATTTAGAAAAAAGAAATTGAATGTGTGAATGTTCAAACTTAACATATACAAATGATCTTATGATTATGTTCAAAGCAGCTTTATTTTAAGCTATCAGCTTTCTTGAATTTATAGATTACTTTATTATTTATTTCATGCTTTATATAATTAATATATATTTGATATACTGCAGATTCATATATGAAAATAATATACATTGAGATTTTCTAAATCTTAACATTTTTTTTTTCCCTTTGAAAGTTATAAAAACCAAATTAATGAAGCTCAGATTTTCAAATCATTTCTGTGAATAACAGAAGAATATTTAATTTCAGTGACATGTTCATTTTTTAATAATAAAGTAAGGAACTTTTTTTTTCTGAGATAGTATACAGAAAAATGCAGTTCTGATTAAGAGAAAACCAGAAGGAAATTTGTTTATTGTTTATTCAATATTTTACAATGTAGTAGAAAGTCATGTTTTCAGAAACCAATTAAAGATTTTCTCTTTTTGACACTATTTAAAGTTTGTACGCTTCTGCAAGGGAAAACAACGAACTAAGAAGTTTACGGTGAGGGGGTCAGGTAATTACATCAATTTACTCACTACTGATGAAATAATTTTCTGATGAGATAAGAAAAAATGTCTATATAATTTTTTATTATTATTCATTGATTATATGTCATGTTACTCCCAAATGTTAATATTTTATTGAATGTTTAGGTATATTTTACTTAGTGGGTAAAATGAATCATCTCTTTTTAAAAATTATGAATGTGTCAGGCTGTCTAATATATTTAAAGAATAAAACATTTACATTATAAGTAGAATGTGTTTCAACAGAATACAATTCTGAATCTTAATTATTTTATTTAAAGAAACTAAAATTTGAAGCATTTGCCACATTATTTTTACTGTTATCAAAGGTATCTCCTATAATGTGATTAAATTGGTAAATAAAATCCCCCCCCCCACACACACACACTTAAAAAAAATTCTTTGCAAAAATGAATCATCACATGAACTGCCTTTTTTTTTAATTTCATTTCTTAAATTTGCATTTTAAAAACAAATGATTAAGAAATTTATTTTATTTCTAATTACTTATTTTCATACGTCAAACAAAATGAGTAGAACTCTTGTTTTTTGTTGTTGTTGTTTTTGTCTAAGATTGTGATATAAATTTAAATTAATTTAAATTATTACGTTAATTTGAGATTTCTGTGAAAAATTCTGTAAGAAATAAAATGCTTGAAAGTTAAACTTGTAGAAAGCTTTTAATCACCATTTCAATATCCCCTTCCAACCCTAATATTATATTTATATGTAAACAATGCTTATTTATTTTCATCTTATTAAAATAGGGATTGAAAGTTCTAAAAGTCAAAAGACTCATTAATGCAATTTATTTTTAATTTATATATTCATAACTGTAATAGAAATGCATATTTTCAACTATAAACAGAATAGAAAGAATGGCTTTAATAAAACCTGCTAAAAATTTAACTTTATATCAAGTGCCAGAGCTGTTTATGCAGAGATAATCAGCAAAAGCTTTCAAAATATTATTTATTTTCATTGGTATATTAAAGTTTAATATCTTTCATATGCAAAATGCAATATTTAAAAAAAAAATTCAACAATTAAATCTTATTTTAACATTTGTTATTATCGCCCTCTCTCTCTCTCTCTCTTTTTTTTTTTTTTTTGTTATATTAATGATTATGATTACTAGAAATACACAAGTATTTCATAACAAAGCCAGTCTGATTTAGTAGAGTAGGAAATTACAAATCTGAAATACCGAATTTTTTATATTTCTTTGTTATAAAGGCACATACAACCAATTTTTTCAATATTTATACAATTTATTTACTTATACAGAAGTCTTATCTGTTATATACAAACAGAAGGGATTTATCTAATATGAATCAGAAGCAATTTTTTAATATATCATAAACAGGCATACTAGTTCATTGGTTTTGTTTATATCATTTGATGATAAATTACACGTTCTGGGGCCCAAATTACACCAAGCTTTTTAAGAAGAATCCCGAAGAAATATAACAGAGAAGTAACCAGTTTTTTGCTTTTATTAGTATATTTAAAAGGTATAATTTCTTTCTTTCTTTTTTTTTTAAATTAAACTTATAAAAACATGATGAGCAGATAGAAATACTGTATTTATATTGGATTGTAATCATATTACTAATATTTTTTTCATTAATGTTTAGGAATTTTTTTATTATAGCTTAACTCTGTATTTGCTTATTTTGTCTTCAGCCCCTCATGCTTTGACGATTTTTTTCTTTCTTTTTAACCTTATAAAAACACCAATAAAAGCATATTTTTATTTTATTTTCCAATTTTTTATCGTTAATATTACAAGATTCATTATTGATTAATGTTATAAAACACATGAATAAAAGTTTCACATTCCTATTACATAAACATTTTTTTCCTCCCTAAAGAGGGAAGAAAACAAATTTTTATTAAAAAAAAAACAATTCTTAGAGAATATAAACCCTAAAAATGAAATAACTTTAATCAATGATTAATAAATAACACACACACACACACACACACACACACACACACATATATATATATATATATATATATATATATATATATATATATATATATATATATATATATATATATATTAATCTGAAAATTTTATTCATGTTGGAATGAAATTGATTTTGTAATTGTAGTAAAACGATTGTAACTAAAATTATGTTTTTGATTATCTTTTCATTGGTATTTTAATGTTTAGATTATCATACCACATAACATACAATATTTAAAAAAAAAAGAAAAAATCTTCAATAATTAAATTTTACCATGTATTTTTTATTCTTTTGCATGTTATTTTAAAAATATTGTAAATGCAATAAAATATTTAATAACAAAGACTTTCAGATTTAGTAACAATAGAAAATTGGGTACTTTTCGGTTAGCCGGGCACCAGTGATATATGTACATATATAAATACGTATGTATATACATATATTTATTCATACATATATGTATGTATATATATGTGTATGTGTGCCAGTGATATATATACACATGTATATATATCACTGGCGCCCGGCTAACCGAAAATTGCTACTATATTTGAAAAGATGATTTCAAGAACTTTATTCCTTTTCAAATGTATTCAAATATAATTCTGACACATTGATTAATTATTCTCTTAATAAGATTCGAAGCAGATTATAAAAGAAAAATGTAAATTTTAACTGTCCTGGAACTGGGACTTTTTTTTTTTTTTTTTTTTTTTTACGTAACTGCTACATATTTAAAAAAAAAAAGAAAGTCCAATAAAAAGTAAAAGAAATTGATTATTGTTTCTAATTTTATTTAATGTATAATTATTGAAAAGATAAATTTTTTTTAAAGCACAAGTTATGTAAGATAAGAACAGCAAAAGATGGATAAGGATTTAAAAAGAAAGAAAACATCTCTAACTTATCATTTATAAATTGCTGCCACTGCCACTGGCAATTGTTATTATTATTTTATCCACCACTATTTCAAAACAATGACCTTCATCACAAATGTTTGGGATAGATTGATTTAGAAATAGTGGTAGGGAAAATAATAAAAACCACCAGTGGCAGCCCTTTTTATGTACCTTATGTATTAAATTCAAATTAATGCATTATATTAATCAGTACTTACATTTCAAATCTTCTTTTAGACTGAGTTTTTGGCTATTCAAGTTAAAAAGTGTGTGTATATATAAAAAGTATAAAATATATAAAAAGTGGGTATAAGCTAATTAATGAATAAACAATTTGAATATATAATAATACACAAATAAAAGGAAATTAAATAAAAATATTTTATTCTTCAACATTTTTCCTAAATACAAGAAAGTGGCTATATATATATTTTATTTTCTAGTAGATAATACACATGTAGTTTAAAAAATTATATTATAATTAATAATTACTGAAATGAAAAAAGATGCAGCATAGGAGAAAATTTTCAGCTAAGCACTCATCAAAACTTACGGTTATATGTAAAATAACTAAATAAAATCGCATTTTAATAGCATGTATTTCTTGAAACAAGTATTATGTTTAAAAAATATGCAGCACATAACAATTTAATTAGTAGCTCTTTGTGTAAAGACATAAGAAGAGAATCAATTCCAACCCCCCTGAATTTTGAAGCTTTAAATATTTTTTTTTTTTTTTTTTTTTTTTTGACAAATGATGTTTAAATTTACTTAACACATGTGACTTAAAATAGTTAAACACTTAGAGAGAGTAGTTATATTTGAATGTAAAAGTGCTTTTTATATATTATAATAGTAATCATCATCAATTTATTGCCCCCCTCCCCCACTTCCAAGGATTTTGCTCAATTGATACCAATGCTATGAGAATATCCTAGGTACTTCTAATTATTAAAAAAAAAAAAATTAAACGTTTAAAAGATATCTTCTAATGGTCGAAATAAATATTTCAAGTAAACTGCTTGTTATCTCAAAATTAAATTGAGGTTGCAAAAAACATTAAAAATCTGTACATTACTAACATAACATTATAAAATTGTAACTAAAATGTTCTCAAGTGATCATGACATTCATATAATCTTTTCACAACTAAAAATAATTCATTAATATATGTTACAATTCATATTTATCTACTCTAGATGGGTACCAAAACTTTTTATATTCAAACATGTGTCTTTATAAACATACACAATTTTTATTTGATAAATATATGCACCTTTAATTCCTGCAATCCATGGTTCATATTAATCTACCTTTAAAAAGAATACTACAACTTTACAATCATCTTCCACCTGCATTTAAATATACAAGCAATTTTTAGAATATACGTAATTTATTTAATAATTAAATAAAAGTTTTTTATTAGCAAAATTCAGACAATTGCAAGCAAAATATCGTAATAAATACTTAGTATATTTTGTTAATATTTTGCTTAAAAACTATGTGCGTCACAAATGGGATAAAAGAGTCTTAATATTGAAAAATATTAGAAACTTTCTTATTAAAATGCCTTATCAACTGTAAACAATCACAAAAGTTGTATACGAAAAGGGCTTTTCACCTACTTTGAGAGGGTGAAATCAACGCCCGAAATTTTGTAAACATTCGAAATAATATTTCGCACGTAACTTTTCGCCAAGTACGAAAAGAAGTGCCCCAGAATACCGTTTTTCGTAGAGGAGGCAACGATGACATCAAAGTGATGTCACGGAGGGGGGCGTTCCGCCGAATTTTCGCATTCCGCTGATGCCGGAATTCGAGTGTAATAGTCCGATTCCCGCAAGGTACGAAAGAAATTCGAACGTTCGTTATGACGTCACGTGAAAACACTCTTTCGTATCGTATGCTAATTCGCATCTGGCGAAAAGTGCTATTCTGGGATCAGATTTTCGTACATTCGAAAACAATTACGGGTGCTATACAACGTACGAAAAGGCGGTAATAGCCGCGACCATCGCGGAATAGCTCCTCCCAAATCCACGTCAGATATTAAGTTATTACCAATGAGAATCCGTCATATTTTAATCAAAATACTCATTGTCGTATCGTAGCTTCAATAGTTGTCATAAAACTTTCAATGGCTCCGTTGTTTGTAATTAGCTTGGTGAGGATAATTTTCGTCTTATTGATAATTTAATGTTACAATTGTAATGGAATTACTGTTATAATGAAAAGGTAGCTGTTTCAGAATGTCTGTCTATTAAATAATTAAGTGAGCTGTGTATATTTTTCGAGAAATGAAACTTTTACTGAATAAGTATTGCAATATGTATGTGTGTTTATTATAAGACACATACTTTGGCAATAATGATTCAGTTTTTACTACGACTGATTTATAGAAAGGATCCTCCATCATCAGAGGCAAGTTTATTAGAATAGAATGTTCTATGTCATTATACAAGAAACACTTGGCAAATTTCCAGGACCTTACAGGCCTTAATAGGTAGGAAGCCAGCAACTTATATTTTAATTAGTATTTATTTAAGAACCGACTGCTTCAGGGAAAGTTTTGAGTTTTAGTATATAAAAGTATTTTTTATTATTTAGAAAAAAGAAATTGAATGTGTGAATGTTCAAACTTAACATATACAAATGATCTTATGATTATGTTCAAAGCAGCTTTATTTTAAGCTATCAGCTTTCTTGAATTTATAGATTACTTTATTATTTATTTCATGCTTTATATAATTAATATATATTTGATATACTGCAGATTCATATATGAAAATAATATACATTGAGATTTTCTAAATCTTAACATATTTTTTTTTCCCTTTGAAAGTTATAAAAACCAAATTAATGAAGCTCAGATTTTCAAATCATTTCTGTGAATAACAGAAGAATATTTAATTTCAGTGACATGTTCATTTTTTAATAATAAAGTAAGGAACTTTTTTTTTCTGAGATAGTATACAGAAAAATGCAGTTCTGATTAAGAGAAAACCAGAAGGAAATTTGTTTATTGTTTATTCAATATTTTACAATGTAGTAGAAAGTTATGTTTTCAGAAACCAATTAAAGATTTTCTCTTTTTGACACTATTTAAAGTTTGTACGCTTCTGCAAGGGAAAACAATGAACTAAGAAGTTTACGGTGAGGGGGTCAGGTAATTACATCAATTTACTCACTACTGATGAAATAATTTTCTGATGAGATAAGAAAAAATGTCTATATAATTTTTTATTATTATTCATTGATTATATGTCATGTTACTCCCAAATGTTAATATTTTATTGAATGTTTAGGTATATTTTACTTAGTGGGTAAAATGAATCATCTCTTTTTAAAAATTATGAATGTGTCAGGCTGTCTAATATATTTAAAGAATAAAACATTTACATTATGAGTAGAATGTGTTTCAACAGAATACAATTCTGAATCTTAATTATTTTATTTAAAGAAACTAAAATTTGAAGCATTTGCCACATTATTTTTACTGTTATCAAAGGTATCTCCTCTAATGTGATTAAATTGGTAAATAAAATCCCCCCCCCCACACACACACTTAAAAAAAATTCTTTTCAAAAATGAATCATCACATGAACTGGCTTTTTTTTAATTTCATTTCTTAAATTTGCATTTTAAAAACAAATGATTAAGAAATTTATTTTATTTCTAATTACTTATTTTCATACGTCAAACAAAATGAGTAGAACTCTTGTTTTTTGTTGTTGTTGTTTTTGTCTAAGATTGTGATATAAATTTAAATTAATTTAAATTATTACGTTAATTTGAGATTTCTGTGAAAAATTCTGTAAGAAATAAAATGCTTGAAAGTTAAACTTGTAGAAAGCTTTTAATCACCATTTCAATATCCCCTTCCAACCCTAATATTATATTTATATGTAAACAATGCTTATTTATTTTCATCTTATTAAAATAGGGATTGAAAGTTCTAAAAGTCAAAAGACTCATTAATGCAATTTATTTTTAATTTATATATTCATAACTGTAATAGAAATGCATATTTTCAACTATAAACAGAATAGAAAGAATGGCTTTAATAAAACCTGCTAAAAATTTAACTTTATATCAAGTGCCAGAGCTGTTTATGCAGAGATAATCAGCAAAAGCTTTCAAAATATTATTTATTTTCATTGGTATATTAAAGTTTAATATCTTTCATATGCAAAATGCAATATTTAAAAAAAAAAATTCAACAATTAAATCTTATTTTAACATTTGTTATTATCGCTCTCTCTCTCTCTTTTTTTTTTTTTTGTTATATTAATGATTATGATTACTAGAAATACACAAGTATTTCATAACAAAGCCAGTCTGATTTAGTAGAGTAGGAAATTACAAATCTGAAATACCGAATTTTTTATATTTCTTTGTTATAAAGGCACATACAACCAATTTTTTCAATATTTATACAATTTATTTACTTATACAGAAGTCTTATCTGTTATATACAAACAGAAGGGATTTATCTAATATGAATCAGAAGCAATTTTTTAATATATCATAAACAGGCATACTAGTTCATTGGTTTTGTTTATATCATTTGATGATAAATTACACGTTCTGGGGCCCAAATTACACCAAGCTTTTTAAGAAGAATCCCGAAGAAATATAACAGAGAAGTAACCAGTTTTTTGCTTTTATTAGTATATTTAAAAGGTGTAATTTCTTTCTTTCTTTTTTTTTTTTTTTAATTAAACTTATAAAAACATGATGAGCAGATAGAAATACTGTATTTATTTTGGATTTTAATCATATTACTAATATTTTTTTAATTAATGTTTAGGAATTTTTTTATTATAGCTTAACTCTGTATTTGCTTATTTTGTCTTCAGCCCCTCATGCTTTGACGATTTTTTTCTTTCTTTTTAACCTTATAAAAACACCAATAAAAGCATATTTTTATTTTATTTTCCAATTTTTTATCGTTAATATTACAAGATTCATTATTGATTAATGTTATAAAACACATGAATAAAAGTTTCACATTCCTATTACATAAACATTTTTTTCCTCCCTAAAGAGGGAAGAAAACAAATTTTTATTAAAAAAAAAACAATTCTTAGAGAATATAAACCCTAAAAATGAAATAACTTTAATCAATGATTAATAAATAACACACACACACACACACACACACACATATATATATATATATATATATATATATATATATATATATATATATATATATATATATATATATTAATCTGAAAATTTTATTCATGTTGGAATGAAATTGATTTTGTAATTGTAGTAAAACGATTGTAACTAAAATTATGTTTTTGATTATCTTTTCATTGGTATTTTAATGTTTAGATTATCATACCACATAACATACAATATTTAAAAAAAAAAGAAAAAATCTTCAATAATTAAATTTTACCATGTATTTTTTATTCTTTTGCATGTTATTTTAAAAATATTGTAAATGCAATAAAATATTTAATAACAAAGACTTTCAGATTTAGTAACAATAGAAAATTGGGTACTTTTCGGTTAGCCGGGCACCAGTGATATATGTACATATATAAATACGTATGTATATACATATATTTATTCATACATATATGTATGTATATATATGTGTATGTGTGCCAGTGATATATATACACATGTATATATATCACTGACGCCCGGCTAACCGAAAATTGCTACTATATTTGAAAAGATGATTTCAAGAACTTTATTCCTTTTCAAATGTATTCAAATATAATTCTGACACATTGATTAATTATTCTCTTAATAAGATTCGAAGCAGATTATAAAAGAAAAATGTAAATTTTAACTGTCCTGGAACTGGGACTTTTTTTTTTTTTTTTTTTTTTTTTACGTAACTGCTACATATTTAAAAAAAAAAAGAAAGTCCAATAAAAAGTAAAAGAAATTGATTATTGTTTCTAATTTTATTTAATGTATAATTATTGAAAAGATAAATTTTTTTTAAAGCACAAGTTATGTAAGATAAGAACAGCAAAAGATGGATAAGGATTTAAAAAGAAAGAAAACATCTCTAACTTATCATTTATAAATTGCTGCCACTGCCACTGGCAATTGTTATTATTATTTTATCCACCACTATTTCAAAACAATGACCTTCATCACAAATGTTTGGGATAGATTGATTTAGAAATAGTGGTAGGGAAAATAATAAAAACCACCAGTGGCAGCCCTTTTTATGTACCTTATGTATTAAATTCAAATTAATGCATTATATTAATCAGTACTTACATTTCAAATCTTCTTTTAGACTGAGTTTTTGGCTATTCAAGTTAAAAAGTGTGTGTATATATAAAAAGTATAAAATATATAAAAAGTGGGTATAAGCTAATTAATGAATAAACAATTTGAATATATAATAATACACAAATAAAAGGAAATTAAATAAAAATATTTTATTCTTCAACATTTTTCCAAAATACAAGAAAGTGGCTATATATATATTTTATTTTCTAGTAGATAATACACATGTAGTTTAAAAAATTATATTATAATTAATAATTACTGAAATGAAAAAAGATGCAGCATAGGAGAAAATTTTCAGCTAAGCACTCATCAAAACTTACGGTTATATGTAAAATAACTAAATAAAATCGCATTTTAATAGCATGTATTTCTTGAAACAAGTATTATGTTTAAAAAATATGCAGCACATAACAATTTAATTAGTAGCTCTTTGTGTAAAGACATAAGAAGAGAATCAATTCCAACCCCCCTGAATTTTGAAGCTTTAAATATTTTTTTTTTTTTTTTTTTTTTTGACAAATGATGTTTAAATTTACTTAACACATGTGACTTAAAATAGTTAAACACTTAGAGAGAGTAGTTATATTTGAATGTAAAAGTGCTTTTTATATATTATAATAGTAATCATCATCAATTTATTGCCCCCCTCCCCCACTTCCAAGGATTTTGCTCAATTGATACCAATGCTATGAGAATATCCTAGGTACTTCTAATTATTAAAAAAAAAAAAAATTAAACGTTTAAAAGATATCTTCTAATGGTCGAAATAAATATTTCAAGTAAACTGCTTGTTATCTCAAAATTAAATTGAGGTTGCAAAAAACATTAAAAATCTGTACATTACTAACATAACATTATAAAATTGTAACTAAAATGTTCTCAAGTGATCATGACATTCATATAATCTTTTCACAACTAAAAATAATTCATTAATATATGTTACAATTCATATTTATCTACTCTAGATGGGTACCAAAACTTTTTATATTCAAACATGTGTCTTTATAAACATACACAATTTTTATTTGATAAATATATGCACCTTTAATTCCTGCAATCCATGGTTCATATTAATCTACCTTTAAAAAGAATACTACAACTTTACAATCATCTTCCACCTGCATTTAAATATACAAGCAATTTTTAGAATATACGTAATTTATTTAATAATTAAATAAAAGTTTTTTATTAGCAAAATTCAGACAATTGCAAGCAAAATATCGTAATAAATACTTAGTATATTTTGTTAATATTTTGCTTAAAAACTATGTGCGTCACAAATGGGATAAAAGAGTCTTAATATTGAAAAATATTAGAAACTTTCTTATTAAAATGCCTTATCAACTGTAAACAATCACAAAAGTTGTATACGAAAAGGGCTTTTCACCTACTTTGAGAGGGTGAAATCAACGCCCGAAATTTTGTAAACATTCGAAATAATATTTCGCACGTAACTTTTCGCCAAGTACGAAAAGAAGTGCCCCAGAATACCGTTTTTCGTAGAGGAGGCAACGATGACATCAAAGTGATGTCACGGAGGGGGGCGTTCCGCCGAATTTTCGCATTCCGCTGATGCCGGAATTCGAGTGTAATAGTCCGATTCCCGCAAGGTACGAAAGAAATTCGAACGTACGTTATGACGTCACGTGAAAACACTCTTTCGTATCGTATGCTAATTCGCATCTGGCGAAAAGTGCTATTCTGGGATCAGATTTTCGTACATTCGAAAACAATTACGGATGCTATACAACGTACGAAAAGGCGGTAATAGCCGCGACCATCGCGGAATAGCTCCTCCCAAATCCACGTCAGATATTAAGTTATAACCAATGAGAATCCGTCATATTTTAATCAAAATACTCATTGTCGTATCGTAGCTTCAATAGTTGTCATAAAACTTTCAATGGCTCCGTTGTTTGTAATTAGCTTGGTGAGGATAATTTTCGTCTTATTGATAATTTAATGTTACAATTGTAATGGAATTACTGTTATAATGAAAAGGTAGCTGTTTCAGAATGTCTGTCTATTAAATAATTAAGTGAGCTGTGTATATTTTTCGAGAAATGAAACTTTTACTGAATAAGTATTGCAATATGTATGTGTGTTTATTATAAGACACATACTTTGGCAATAATGATTCAGTTTTTACTACGACTGATTTATAGAAAGGATCCTCCATCATCAGAGGCAAGTTTATTAGAATAGAATGTTCTATGTCATTATACAAGAAACACTTGGCAAATTTCCAGGACCTTACAGGCCTTAATAGGTAGGAAGCCAGCAACTTATATTTTAATTAGTATTTATTTAAGAACCGACTGCTTCAGGGAAAGTTTTGAGTTTTAGTATATAAAAGTATTTTTTATTATTTAGAAAAAAGAAATTGAATGTGTGAATGTTCAAACTTAACATATACAAATGATCTTATGATTATGTTCAAAGCAGCTTTATTTTAAGCTATCAGCTTTCTTGAATTTATAGATTACTTTATTATTTATTTCATGCTTTATATAATTAATATATATTTGATATACTGCAGATTCATATATGAAAATAATATACATTGAGATTTTCTAAATCTTAACATATTTTTTTTTTCCCTTTGAAAGTTATAAAAACCAAATTAATGAAGCTCAGATTTTCAAATCATTTCTGTGAATAACAGAAGAATATTTAATTTCAGTGACATGTTCATTTTTTAATAATAAAGTAAGGAACTTTTTTTTTCTGAGATAGTATACAGAAAAATGCAGTTCTGATTAAGAGAAAACCAGAAGGAAATTTGTTTATTGTTTATTCAATATTTTACAATGTAGTAGAAAGTTATGTTTTCAGAAACCAATTAAAGATTTTCTCTTTTTGACACTATTTAAAGTTTGTACGCTTCTGCAAGGGAAAACAATGAACTAAGAAGTTTACGGTGAGGGGGTCAGGTAATTACATCAATTTACTCACTACTGATGAAATAATTTTCTGATGAGATAAGAAAAAATGTCTATATAATTTTTTATTATTATTCATTGATTATATGTCATGTTACTCCCAAATGTTAATATTTTATTGAATGTTTAGGTATATTTTACTTAGTGGGTAAAATGAATCATCTCTTTTTAAAAATTATGAATGTGTCAGGCTGTCTAATATATTTAAAGAATAAAACATTTACATTATGAGTAGAATGTGTTTCAACAGAATACAATTCTGAATCTTAATTATTTTATTTAAAGAAACTAAAATTTGAAGCATTTGCCACATTATTTTTACTGTTATCAAAGGTATCTCCTCTAATGTGATTAAATTGGTAAATAAAATCCCCCCCCCCCCCACACACACACTTAAAAAAAATTCTTTTCAAAAATGAATCATCACATGAACTGGCTTTTTTTAAATTTCATTTCTTAAATTTGCATTTTAAAAACAAATGATTAAGAAATTTATTTTATTTCTAATTACTTATTTTCATACGTCAAACAAAATGAGTAGAACTCTTGTTTTTTGTTGTTGTTGTTTTTGTCTAAGATTGTGATATAAATTTAAATTAATTTAAATTATTACGTTAATTTGAGATTTCTGTGAAAAATTCTGTAAGAAATAAAATGCTTGAAAGTTAAACTTGTAGAAAGCTTTTAATCACCATTTCAATATCCCCTTCCAACCCTAATATTATATTTATATGTAAACAATGCTTATTTATTTTCATCTTATTAAAATAGGGATTGAAAGTTCTAAAAGTCAAAAGACTCATTAATGCAATTTATTTTTAATTTATATATTCATAACTGTAATAGAAATGCATATTTTCAACTATAAACAGAATAGAAAGAATGGCTTTAATAAAACCTGCTAAAAATTTAACTTTATATCAAGTGCCAGAGCTGTTTATGCAGAGATAATCAGCAAAAGCTTTCAAAATATTATTTATTTTCATTGGTATATTAAAGTTTAATATCTTTCATATGCAAAATGCAATATTTAAAAAAAAAATTCAACAATTAAATCTTATTTTAACATTTGTTATTATCGCTCTCTCTCTCTCTTTTTTTTTTTTTTTTTGTTATATTAATGATTATGATTACTAGAAATACACAAGTATTTCATAACAAAGCCAGTCTGATTTAGTAGAGTAGGAAATTACAAATCTGAAATACCGAATTTTTTATATTTCTTTGTTATAAAGGCACATACAACCAATTTTTTCAATATTTATACAATTTATTTACTTATACAGAAGTCTTATCTGTTATATACAAACAGAAGGGATTTATCTAATATGAATCAGAAGCAATTTTTTAATATATCATAAACAGGCATACTAGTTCATTGGTTTTGTTTATATCATTTGATGATAAATTACACGTTCTGGGGCCCAAATTACACCAAGCTTTTTAAGAAGAATCCCGAAGAAATATAACAGAGAAGTAACCAGTTTTTTGCTTTTATTAGTATATTTAAAAGGTGTAATTTCTTTCTTTCTTTTTTTTTTTTTTAATTAAACTTATAAAAACATGATGAGCAGATAGAAATACTGTATTTATTTTGGATTTTAATCATATTACTAATATTTTTTTAATTAATGTTTAGGAATTTTTTTATTATAGCTTAACTCTGTATTTGCTTATTTTGTCTTCAGCCCCTCATGCTTTGACGATTTTTTTCTTTCTTTTTAACCTTATAAAAACACCAATAAAAGCATATTTTTATTTTATTTTCCAATTTTTTATCGTTAATATTACAAGATTCATTATTGATTAATGTTATAA
This sequence comes from Maratus michaelseni, assembly GCA_963931845.1. NCBI lineage: Eukaryota > Metazoa > Arthropoda > Arachnida > Araneae > Salticidae > Maratus > Maratus michaelseni. The sequence continues at coordinate 258,878,385 of OZ007600.1, read as the reverse complement.
AACACATGAATAAAAGTTTCACATTCCTATTACATAAACATTTTTTTCCTCCCTAAAGAGGGAAGAAAACAAATTTTTATAAAAAAAAACAATTCTTAGAGAATATAAACCCTAAAAATGAAATAACTTTAATCAATGATTAATAAATAACACACATATATATATATATATATATATATATATATATATATATATATATATATATATATATATATTTATTTTAATCTGAAAATTTTATTCATGTTGGAATGAAATTGATTTTGTAATTGTAGTAAAACGATTGTAACTAAAATTATGTTTTTGATTATCTTTTCATTGGTATTTTAATGTTTAGATTATCATACCACATAACATACAATATTTAAAAAAAAAAAGAAAAAATCTTCAATAATTAAATTTTACCATGTATTTTTTATTCTTTTGCATGTTATTTTAAAAATATTGTAAATGCAATAAAATATTTAATAACAAAGACTTTCAGATTTAGTAACAATAGAAAATTGGGTACTTTTCGGTTAGCCGGGCACCAGTGATATATGTACATATATAAATACGTATGTATATACATATATTTATTCATACATATATGTATGTATATATATGTGTATGTGTGCCAGTGATATATATACACATGTATATATATCACTGGCGCCCGGCTAACCGAAAATTGCTACTATATTTGAAAAGATGATTTCAAGAACTTTATTCCTTTTCAAATGTATTTAAATATAATTCTGACACATTGATTAATTATTCTCTTAATAAGATTCGAAGCAGATTATAAAAGAAAAATGTAAATTTTAACTGTCCTGGAACTGCGACTTTTTTTTTTTTTTTTTTTTTTTTTACGTAACTGCTACATATTTAAAAAAAAAAGAAAGTCCAATAAAAAGTAAAAGAAATTGATTATTGTTTCTAATTTTATTTAATGTATAATTATTGAAAAGATAAATTTTTTTTTAAAGCACAAGTTATGTAAGATAAGAACAGCAAAAGATGGATAAGGATTTAAAAAGAAAGAAAACATCTCTAACTTATCATTTATAAATTGCTGCCACTGCCACTGGCAATTGTTATTATTATTTTATCCACCACTATTTCAAAACAATGACCTTCATCACAAATGTTTGGGATAGATTGATTTAGAAATAGTGGTAGGGAAAATAATAAAAACCACCAGTGGCAGCCCTTTTTATGTACATTATGTATTAAATTCAAATTAATGCATTATATTAATCAGTACTTACATTTCAAATCTTCTTTTAGACTGAGTTTTTGGCTATTCAAGTTAAAAAGTGTGTGTATATATAAAAAGTATAAAATATATAAAAAGTGTGTATAAGCTAATTAATGAATAAACAATTTGAATATATAATAATACACAAATAAAATGAAATTAAATAAAAATATTTTATTCTTCAACATTTTTCCAAAATACAAGAAAGTGGCTATATATATATTTTATTTTCTAGTAGATAATACACATGTAGTTTAAAAAATTATATTATAATTAATAATTACTGAAATGAAAAAAGATGCAGCATAGGAGAAAATTTTCAGCTAAGCACTCATCAAAACTTACGGTTATATGTAAAATAACTAAATAAAATCGCATTTTAATAGCATGTATTTCTTGAAACAAGTATTATGTTTAAAAAATATGCAGCACATAACAATTTAATTAGTAGCTCTTTGTGTAAAGACATAAGAAGAGAATCAATTCCAACCCCCCTGAATTTTGAAGCTTTAAATATTTTTTTTTTTTTTTTTTTTTTTTTTTGACAAATGATGTTTAAATTTACTTAACACATGTGACTTAAAATAGTTAAACACTTAGAGAGAGTAGTTATATTTGAATGTAAAAGTGCTTTTTATATATTATAATAGTAATCATCATCAATTTATTGCCCCCCTCCCCCACTTCCAAAGATTTTGCTCAATTGATACCAATGCTATGAGAATATCCTAGGTACTTCTAATTATTAAAAAAAAAAAAAATTAAACGTTTAAAAGATATCTTCTAATGGTCGAAATAAATATTTCAAGTAAACTGCTTGTTATCTCAAAATTAAATTGAGGTTGCAAAAAACATTAAAAATCTGTACATTACTAACATAACATTATAAAATTGTAACTAAAATGTTCTCAAGTGATCATGACATTCATATAATCTTTTCACAACTAAAAATAATTCATTAATATATGTTACAATTCATATTTATCTACTCTAGATGGGTACCAAAACTTTTTATATTCAAACATGTGTCTTTATAAACATACACAATTTTTATTTGATAAATATATGCACCTTTAATTCCTGCAATCCATGGTTCATATTAATCTACCTTTAAAAAGAATACTACAACTTTACAATCATCTTCCACCTGCATTTAAATATACAAGCAATTTTTAGAATATACGTAATTTATTTAATAATTAAATAAAAGTTTTTTATTAGCAAAATTCAGACAATTGCAAGCAAAATATCGTAATAAATACTTAGTATATTTTGTTAATATTTTGCTTAAAAACTATGTGCGTCACAAATGGGATAAAAGAGTCTTAATATTGAAAAATATTAGAAACTTTCTTATTAAAATGCCTTATCAACTGTAAACAATCACAAAAGTTGTATACGAAAAGGGCTTTTCACCTACTTTGAGAGGGTGAAATCAACGCCCGAAATTTTGTAAACATTCGAAATAATATTTCGCACGTAACTTTTCGCCAAGTACGAAAAGAAGTGCCCCAGAATACCGTTTTTCGTAGAGGAGGCAACGATGACATCAAAGTGATGTCACGGAGGGGGGCGTTCCGCCGAATTTTCGCATTCCGCCGATGCTGGAATTCGAGTGTAAATCACGGAGAAAGAACCTGGAGGGGAAACTAGAATATGCGAGGATATTGAAAATGCAAGTCATATTTTTTAAACGAAAGAGGGCGCTGTAAAATTTGGCGGCTGCCTTTTAACAGAATGTCATTAGATTACATGTTAAATTCCGAAAGTATTTTACTCGGTTATTTTTAATTATAGCAATTATATGTCATAAATTTAAGATGGGGTATAAATGTTTTATTCGGGGATGTAGATCGGGCTGTGATGATGAGATAAACAAAAGAAAAATCGAAGGGAAAAAAAATTAAGTATGTTTAGAGCTCCAAAGGTGAATGCTTTTTATTATACTTTAAAGTTATATGGATGTAATAATTTTTAAACTAAGAAATTTTTTTCTAGTATATCGATCTTGGTGTACATGTTTTTAATTTATTTGAGTAAAAGTATTTTGGGGCTTCACTCAAAAGTGCAAATGTTAGAACTTATTTTTAAAAAAATGCCCCCTTTCCGTCCCATCATATCTAGAGTAATTAAGGATTTATTTTAACAGTTAAATTTACTGAAACTACTTGACATATTACTTGTAGTAAAAAGTAGGTGAAAAATGTAGTCTGCAGATTTACTAATTTCATTCGACTATAAATCTAATTAATATTTCAGTAGTTTTTATCTACAGAGTTGAATAAGAAATATTTAAATCAAATATTTAAACTATATTAAAAACAATAGATTTTTAACAATTTGTGTCGCTTAAAAAATGTCTTTATTTGAATGGGGAATGCTTGAGCCCCATAAGCCCCTCCTTTGTATATCTAGAGTAATTAGGGATTTATTTTAAAAGTTAATCTTACTGAAACTACTTGATATATTACTTGTAGTAATTAGTAAGTAAAAAATATTAGCTGCAGATTTTCTAATCTTGTTCTTATTAGAGTTTCATGTAAGTGCAATTTAAAAATTTAATTTGTTTAGTTAGTTGTTCAGTTCAATCAAAAGATTTAATTTTAAATAGATAAAAGGCAGTTACAACAGAAAAATTATAAAATTACATTTAAAACTGAATTCTATTAGTTAAAGGTATTTTTAAGGAGTTAAATATCTATAATATTATTTATTTATTTTTGTGCATGGAAAGAGGAGAGAGGGGGGGGGGATCCTAAAAATTTCATCTTAATCAAACAAAAAATGCTTAAAATGTGCTCCTTATTTTGATAAAACTGAGTTAAAATAAATAAATAATAAAATAAAGTGTCTGAACCAGTTTGGGTCCTGTGACATCAGAATCATTATTTTATCCATCAATGTAATTCATTTGTAAACTAAAAAATATTTTAGGGCTTCATTCAGAATTCAGAAGTGCAAGTGCAAGAACTCATTAAATATATATATATATATATATATATATATATATATATATATATATATATATATATATATATATATATATATATATATTTGTGCATTACTTTAATTTGATTACTTAGCTGCTCAATTAAATCAAAAGATTTTATTGATTGTAAATTAGGAAAAAGAACTCATTTAAATAACAAATTTAATATTCACAAAGAAAAAAATATTTAGGTACATATGGTTTTTAATAACTGTGTAATTTTCAAATTGTAAGGTAAACATGTTACCTTTTCTATCTGCAGCAGTGTTTATGAAAGAGGAAGCATTTATGTATGATAAAAAAATGAGAGTTTATGGACCATTCATAACTAACATTATATTAAAGTCACAATTTACGATTCTTGCAAAAATTAGTTAATAGACACTATAATTTATTCAAGTTTTATTTCCCAAATAATTAAGATAAAAATTTGTTTTTAAATGTATATAATATTAATTGCATAGATATAAAAAGTTATGAGTTATTAAATTATTCAAAGGTTATCGATATATGAGCAAGATTAAAACTTATTCCAGAAAATTTGAATAATACTTTTAATCTCTAAAAATTATACGTCCATTCCGTATTTCTTCGCAGTACAATATCCGTGATATTTATTTTTAAATGACTATTCAGATGTTTTTGTCAGGATGAACTCTTATTTAAAGAGTTATAAAAAGCAATCGAAACGCCAAATATCTATTAAAATATATGCATGGTGAGAAGAAAACTTTATTTAATGAAATTTCTACTTGTTTGACTTTTTTAAAGTTCAAATTTTCAATCAAAAACATTAAAAAAATGAATGCTTTTCGCATTGAAAAGCATTGCAGAAGCAGGCTACGATGGCCGTCAGTTTACCGTAGCGCCATCTATGAGGAGAAAAACTGTATTGTAAATTTTCAACATTACTTTCCCCTCCATCTATCTTACTCCGTGGTTTAAATACCCGCACGTTTTTCAAATGCGGTGTGCTTGTTTTGGTTTATACCGAAGTGTTAAAACATCATCTTACTACCTTGTAAGATGTAGTTCTGAAATGTAACTGTGTTTAAACCTTCATATCGGGATATGCTGACATCATTTAGTAGATGCACTCTTATTTCAAGCGACTGGAGATGAAAATATCTTTATAAATGGCTCTTTTGATGTTAAAAACCTACTTTGTCACTCGATATATATGGATAAAAAGGTATCGTTATTTCATGTCTCTGATTGGTTTTTCGAGTATGATTAAATATGCATGTTTTCATTTTGTTTTTACATATTACTGACAAATGGTCAGTCTACAGTTTGTTTGTGTGTGTAAAGTTTCATCATGTTTCGTGAAGTAATAAATGTTTTGTCCTTATAATAACTGTGTTATCACTGAAGCCCTCTTATACAGTAATGTTCTAGTCAACATATGCACCTTCAAGTTTCTAGTAAAGTTTCAGTAACTTTTCATGTGGGATGGGAAGCAACCTTTTTATGCAAGAATTTTCTGTATACTTATTTTCTCAAACATCTATCTAAAACAAGTTATATTTTTAATGAAAATTGGTAGTCATATTTATCTAATGTTACAACCCACCCAGGGGTGTCAATTTTTAAACCAGCGTACCGACGAAAGTCTACAACCCCGCATTGGCCCCTCTTCTTTTCTGAAATTTTTTTCAATGTTATTTAAAACCTGCTTCACCTACAAAAGGTGCAGGGTTCAGAGAAGCGGCGGTGCGTCCACATACATTAATTTGTCATGGATACTAAACTCAATTATTGAAAACTTCCTGCTATTTTTACTCTTAGTAAAAAGTGTGAGCCAGTGAATTAAAAAAATAATGTACAATATCTGCCCTTCTTTGTTGCGATACCAGAAAGAAAAATGAAACATTATTTAAATTGTTTGTAATTTTCTGTTACACCAACACCATGCCAAATTGTATGCAAATTGACCATTTATTTCAACCCTGGCCATGCAAAGAATTTTTACTGAAAATCATGCTAAACATTATGACTCACTATTTATTGAACGTGAAAAAAAAATTTAATTAATTAATTGTGACTACATGAAACATATGCTATATCCAATGTTTGGAGTATCATAGTTGAGATTTTTCCAACAAAGCAAAAATATGTCAGGATCAGGACTCGAACCTGGGTACTTTGGTTTGCCGTACCAACGCTCTCCCTACTGAGCTATCCAGACAATATCCTGGGCCTGCATATTTCACTATTATTGTTGGACAAGGCTGTGAAATGCTGTGCTAATTTCATTCATCTGAGCTATAACTATAGCATTTACATGATGAATCTTGAAATAGCACAAAACTCCTGTATACCATGTAATTAATCCTGATCCCGGCATATTTTTGCTCTGTTGGAAAAATTCTCAACTATGATACCCCAACCATTGGATATATTTTACCTAGTTAAATATACTTTCTTCTGTTCATTATGACATTATGTGCTATTTTTCAAATTCGAAATATTTTTTATTAACTTACATTTTTTTCCTGACGCTGAGATGGATTATTTGGATGTTACTTGATTAAGGTAGTTGCAATAAAATTGTTTCAAGGCTATGCAGTGACGGATCTAAGGGTGGGTTAGCCAGGATAGCTGCCCCGGGTGCAAGACTTGCTAGGGCCAAAAATGAGGTATCATAAAAGATTAAGAATAAAGGAAAATTAAAAATTCACATGAAAAGATATTCAATTTTATTTTGTTCAACGGCGGTTTACTTTCGTTGTATAAGGATCAAAAATAAAAAATAAATTAATTTGTAGTATATTATATAAAATATCACATTGCCACCAGTATTTAAAAAAAATTTTATTTATTTAAAATTCAAAGATTTTGTTATTTCTTTCCTAATGTCGTTTTATGTTGTTTTACAGCGTGCACAGTATTTTATCTCTGTTATGTCTAACAGACATTCTGGTGATTATTACAGAAAGAAGGCTAAAAAAAGAAAAGAGGAGACTTCACAGCTATCATCTAGTATGTCCTCATAGCTTAAGGCGAGCAATATTCATAAAAGTAAGCAACAAAATTACTCTTTTTTATGTGCTACACCATATAATAATTTATATGTATTATTTCTGTTCTAAAAATATCCTTTTCTATGCAATAACTGAGTTGATATGTAAGAAAAGAACACACAACAGTTCTACTATAATATTTAAAAAGTTATAGTTACTTAAAAAAATTGTTTGCTTCTTCTATTCTAATGTAGTTCAATAACAAATATTTTGAAACTTATTAATGGAGCAACCAAGTATAGCTGACAAAAAAATGAATATTATCACCCTTTTAAGAGGTAATTTCTGACTCACAGTCATCACTCTCATTTTCATTCATTATATAAACGTGAAAGTTGTAACAGAATATTTGGTGCGTGTTTTCCGATTTTTGTACATTAAATTCTTATATTTAAACTTTTATAGTATTAGTCAAATTTTAGAATTGTTTATGCAGTAAAAAATGAGAAAGACTGAAGTGTCCGTTTTAGCATTTAAAGATTATTATTAGATCCGCGGGAAATTTGACTTAAGTTTTATCAAAATATTTTATATCAGAATTTTTATTTAAAAATTTTTAACTACAAATTGAATTTATTTTTGTAAAGCATACATGGTTGGGGCTTATTAAACTTTAGCTCTAGGGTAGGCCCTCCTCAACTAGCTGAACCTGGGAGACATACATTTAACTTATACTTATTTTATTAGAGTTTCCTCATACAAATCGACGTGTATGTATTTCGTAATGATTCTCATCAATGGCCCATTACCACAGTTCTCTTTTAAGACTTTATAACAAGCCTGCACATATTGACTTGGAGACCTTTTATCAGCGCACAAGGGCTTGCCATATTGCTGCTTCTTTGATTCCACCATTGTTATACATAGATAAAGTTAATGTTTCTAACTCATGTATTTATATTTATAGTACATAGTTCATATAAATAAGAATATTGTGTATGTTTTTGAGAAATTTTGTAACATATAAAATGAAAAAAGAAACGCCTGTATACAGAGTTAAATAAATCCAAGTGACCTGAATTCAAAAGGCTCACTTTACATAGTCCTCTTTCATTAAAGGAATTACCGTAAAATCCTGTTAATCCGCCCCCTAAGCAGGACAGAAAATCGTAAAATAAGCAGGGGGAGGGCGCTTACACGGTATTAAAGCTGTAGTATATGATATTTATGGGTGGTTGGGGGGGGATGCTAATGGCTGATCATCGCAAAGCATGGATTATTTTAATAAAGTAACAAAAGAAAAACGTTTTGAAAAAAAAATGATAGACAAAATAGAAAAACAGTATAACTTCACGATTAATGGCTATAGATTTCAGATTATAGAAAATTCTGGATTTCAGAAGCTTTAAAACTGGAATGCATTTAGATAAATAATAACACTAATATCTGTCATTAATATGGCAACAGAAAAATAAAAGGATTTTAATAATTTAAAATAATTAAAAAACACTGAGACAATGCAGTTGAAAATGTCCTGAACTAATTTCGAGAACTAGTAACATTTTATGTGGTGTCACCATCTGTTGTAAGTTAGGAAGATTAAATAACCGTTTTTTTTTAAATCATGATTTCCTATCTATAAATGCTAAATAAATAATACAAATCACAAAAATTGAGAACATATAGAACGAATTTGTAGTGTTGCCAGATTATTAAAACAAAACACATTACTACCAAAAAGATAGCACAAATTACTCTACAAATTCGACTGTGTATCGACAAATCGATTGATCTGATCAATCAATCGATATTTTTTTTGTGAATGATTTTCATAATAATGTTAAATACGATGATAAATTCTTTAATAAAATAAATACTCTTTTAATCAAAGTATTTTCCACACAGCATCAAATACACATTTTTTTAACTTATTTCATGAGAAACTTTCACAATCGATATTTTTTTCAACTTCCTATCGCCATGGAGAGAAATTTACAGCAAAACTAATGTTTGGTTATATTGCTTTTTCAGATCAACAATGTGTTTGTATATGTTTGCGATATATCAAAAAATCGTCACGCCTTTCTGATCCGTCGGGGGAAAAAAAACACTCGGGAGATAAATTTTTTGGAGTTAATCTTGACGTGCACAATGAAATTTCTTTTGGGGAAGGGCGCTTTCTCAGGATTTTTTGAATTTTCCAATTTGTTTACAAAGTGGGAGGGGGGCGCTTAATCGGGAAGGGCGGATTAACGGTATTTTACGGTAAGAAAAAATATTTTAATTAAAGGCGATAAATGAGTTGAAATGTTTAAAAGTCCTTCCGGCCTGTACCGGGAGGAAAAGGTAGCTTGACTATATCTTCATTTTAAAATTTTAGGTAATATTACTCGAAAACAGCAAGCTAAAATACAAAGAAACCATTTACAAAAGATTCGTTAATACTGAATTTGAATCAGAAGTTCACCAAATTATTGAGCTATAGCCAAGTTGGCTTCATTTATAAAGACTTATTTTGGTTGCCAAATTTGGCAATATTTCACCAATTGTCGCCAAGTTTGGTGAGAATTTGGCACTAATGGATATGAATATATAGTTTTATGCGTATGATTGGGAAAATGATTACAACAATGAAAGAAAATAATTTGCGAGAAATCACGTTCACTAAAACTCATAAATTAATCATTGGTTTTTTGTAATGTGCTGTCTTGTTTCAAAATGTCAGCCAACCTAAAATTTCAAACTGCTCTATCTCAGCCATTTTCTTTGATCGAGGTAAAACAAAAAATGCTCTGGAATCCTTGTATCAAGGCCTAACACTTAAGCAAAAAATAAATTTGAATTTTTAAATTTTTTGTAAATTTATTTCAGTTTTAAAATTTTCAGTCGCCGCCATTTTGTTTCAAGATGACGGATCAAGCTGGCCAACGAACTCGGTCGAGGCATTGGTGAGCTTAACATGCACAATTAGTTTCATAAAAATTAATTTATAAATATGAGCATTCTCGTATGGTATATATATATATATATATATATATAAATCAACATTTGAATGGAGGGGGTTTTGGGGTCCTGATCGGTGAAAATATATCGAAATTTTCTGGAAATGCTTTCCTCCAAATGGCTGCAATAGGTAGCTTTATACTTTTATGTATTGAAAGCTACCTAAAAGCCAATAATGTAAGAAAAATATCTAATGTTAAAATAATAAATTGAAATTTTTTAAACAGTCAAGTTCAAATACATATTTTAAAATGGTACTCCTCTTTTATTTTATTTTTTGTCATTTTTTTATATGATTGTAAGTAATATAGTCAATGGGGGGGGGGGGCGGAAATCTACAAGCTTGCCCTGGCTAAAATTTAGTCTAGATCTGTCTCTGAGGCTATGGAATTATGCATGAAGGTTTTCTTTCTTTGTGAGATAATGGCAATGAACATTTCATAGTAAATCATAATTATAAATTTGTAGACCCTTAGACTGTATGGCATATCCATTCTGTTGAGTGATTATGAGACATCGCAAAATGGTGCAATAAAAATAAATATGTAATTAATAATAAACTATAAATTTATTGAAGCATATTTTTTTGTAAATATTACACACAAGGCGTATAGCCAACAGAGTAAAAAAGTATCCAAGCCAGGCCATCAGTATAGCTCACTGACATTCTACAAACTGAACCACTTGGAAAGATACCCAGCATGGCACTTTTCACTAATCACATATTGACAAGGTCACAATCGCAGCACAAGATGATATATTTTTCCGTGAGCCACCAACCCTGGGACAAACGCGAAACTAAAGAGAATCCAGCATCAATGATTATGTATATGAATGCAAGGCATGTAAAATTTTCTATGGAAAAATTTCCAAGAATTAAATAGATTTATTATACTCTTTATTTTTATTTTATTTTCTATTTCTTAGAATTTAAAATGTCTCAATGCTATGACTTCATTGCCATTTGGATCATTTTGGTCATGTGTGGTTTGGCTCATTATTAAATACATTGTTATTGTAACACACACACAAACCGCAAGTATATTTACGATTTATCACCAGTCTCTGGGTAAATGGGAAAATACTTTAAATCTAATGTATTAATTTAAACTTAAGTTCTAAAAATATTAAAATGCTGTATTGCTATCTCAAACACATCTCTATACATAATTTTTATTATTCTAGCATGTAAGGTATTGAGTTAAGCATAAAATATTAAAATTTCATTTTACCAGCAAAAACCAAGTTGAATTAAATATAATAATGTAAAAAAGATAAACACTTTCACAGATATCTGAATTTATTTTTATTTTTAAATTATGTGAATTTAATCAAAAGTATTATTAAAATCTGAATGTAATTTTCATGTAGAAGAATTATTGTAGTGAAGTATTTCTCAAAAATATAGGCGCTTTTCCAGAGTGGAGAGGGGCTCTTGGCAAAATAGAGAAAATGGGCTTGGAGAGTGAAGGAAATTTTTCATGCATGTCTTTTGGCAGTCTATTCACAAGCATATTCTCCAATATTTAAACAATTTATTTAATATACACATACCTTTCATCTATTCTTATATACAAATAAAAGTATATTCAATGACACTGCATCGTCACATACTTGATTTCCCTTACACAAAATATTTGTGGACTCTGTGGTATCAGATGGATAGGAATTGAATGTTGGATTGATGATTTTCGCGTCATCAAAATCTACTATAATTTTCTGTTTAATTTAATCATAACATTTAATTCATCTAAATATCGAACAAATACAAAAGCATTAATATAATATTTTGATTGATTAATAAAAAAAATTACTTACCACACCTTACTAAGCTACGTTCAACAAAATGGCGACGTGACGCTATGTGGAAGATTGGAAGTAATTCGATTAAAAACCCTGTTCGATTTATTTTTTCTTAATGCTGCCATCTGTTGTCAAGTCAGAATTTTATTCAGAAATTTTTTAACTGGGTTAGTTGAATAAGTAATAAAGTCGTTCGGATACAGTTATAAAACGAAGTGCTAAATTTATTGTTTAAAAGCTTATTTTAAGTTATTTTTTTATAATTTTCTTTTATAGATAGATGTTTTCATATATAAAGTTTACAGACTTTTGCAGGTCTAACCTTGAGCAAAAACACTTTCAAAACCTGATAAATGATGTTAGAGGCAGCAATTTTTCAGATTATTTGTTAATACGTTTATTCAATAAATTTTAATTACCTGCAATTTTTAATCAAACAACGTGTTTTAATAAAATGTGAGTGTACTAAGTCAAATGTTTTTCATAGGATATCTTATTCATTATTGTGTGTTTTGTATCAGTATAGAAAAAGGTGGTGTTGAGATCCGAAATAATATAAACCACATTTCTACTATTTCGAACATTTTAAAATAGCTTTTGTCTCGCACTTATCTTAAGGATAGATTATTAAAGGTTAATTTATAAAAAAGAAATAAATTCATATGACATATGTATAAAAAATACGGCTTAGATGCTTTACACTCACGCTAAAAAAAAAAAAAAAATTATCTGTTAAAAAAAAGAAAAAAGTCGCCAAATTTAGGGGATTTTTTTCTTTAATGGCAACCTAGCCATTGTATTAAGTTATTCGTTTGGCGCAGTCTTGGAAATCGCGCCAAACAAACAGTCGCCAATCTTTTGTTTACATTTTAGCGTGATAGTAACACATCTGTTCCAAAAATACAATAAAACTGACTGTTAACTTAACCCCCCTTTTTTTTTAACTAAACAATTTCTAGAAATCAAATCCCTAATTTTGTCTCAAATATTAAAGATTGCAATTCTGAAACATTCATGAAAGTATATTTCTTTCTTATTTCCATAAAAATTATTTTTAAGTTTTTGATATTAATAATGTTTAATATATATAATATAAAGAAAATGGGTGAAGCAAAAAAGCTCTTTTCAAACATTTATGTCATTTGTGATAAAATACTACAGATGTCTAAATTCATTTTAAGCAGAAAGTTGGAAAATCGATATTTTTGTCGTTTATCAAAAATTGAATTGCATCGATTTCGCTTAACAATTGTATTTAAGCTTTTAGCTGTGCATTTCTTTTTTAATATTCTCTTTCTGGAAATTATTTCACAACTCGATTTTCTTTGAAAGAAAGCTTTTAATGATTTTTCTATGTTTTGTTTTGATTTCCTGCAAAGAGTTAATTTTCATCCAATATATCTGAGGGATGTGTCATAGACAGAAATAGTGACACAGAGTACAAACTATGCTTACTGGACCCCATTATGAGCATATATTTTATATGTAACCGGCCTCCCTCTGATCATGTAAATATCTTGATCTGATATTAAGAGGGTTTGTTGTATATTATATATATTCAACTTACAACAAAAATATATATATAATATTCACATTCCCCCTCCACTTAAAAAAAAAAGAGAAATAAATACAGTAGTACTACAATGAAATGATTTTTTAAAAATTTGAAACAGGAATAGATGAAAAAGTCTCCAAAGTCTTCTTTTCTTCATTGTTTAACAAACACAGCTGAAAATTCATTCATTTTTCTCATTATCGTAATAAAAATGTTTAACAATTGGAATGAAAGGATATTTCTTTCTTACTTTCATAAAAAATATTTTAATTTTTTTTTATATTCTGTATAACGTTTGATATTTTATTCTTTTCTGCTTTTCTTTCAAAATAACATAATTTTTAAGAGGGAGGGGGACGAAGATTTTAATTAAAAGCCTTTTTACGATTTTAGAAACCATCGTGGTCAGGGCGATTGAAGATGATGTTGAGTGATGGTTGGATGATTGCCCTGATATTTTTCAATTAGTTGAAAATTCATAAGATCGCCAAAGTTGACGTGTTCATATTTGCTTCATTTTTAATTATGCTTGTCACATATTAAATGTGTCTAACAAAAACAATCAACATAAACCATTTAAAAGAAAGCGTTTCATATGTACCAGTATTATTTAAAAGGTACTTTTCAGTTAGCCAGGCGCCACTGATATATGTACATATATAAATACATATGTATATACATATACACATATCTACGCATACATATATATACATACAGATATATATACATATATGTATGTATATATATACATATATGTATGTATTGTATATACATATGTATTTATATATGTACATATATCACTGGCGCCCGGCTAACCGAAAAGTACCATTTAAAATTAAACAAACAATAAAATAATTAAACCCTTGTAAAAAAAAAAAAAAAAACTATTACTGTAACTACAAAAGAGAAGAAAAAATAATTTACTTGCAGCAGTTTGTGTATCTTGCAGAAAAAAAAAAAAGAGGAGGGAGTAGAAGAAAAAAGAAAAAGAGTTTAGCATATTTTAGTAATATACAATAAACTCTGCACAGGGATAAAAATATAAAATTATTTTTTTTTTATATTTGATTTACTATCATGTTTTTTAAAATCTATAATCTATTAGTTCCTATTTTTAAATAAACTGTACATAGTTATTACTATTTTTAAATGGAAGCAGTTGCTCTTATTTTCAATATTATATATAGAATTTACTGTAATTAACTGGATCAGAAGGATTAAACTGAAATAATCATATTAAATTAATATTTGACAAGAATAGAACTAAGTAATCCACATCAATTTAATAAATATTTATTGTATTCTCATCCTTATAACTGAAGTAATAAGTGAAGATAATATTGTCATGTTCTTCACATCATGTTCTTCAATGAATTGTATTTAAGCTTTTAGCAGTGCATTTCTTTTTTAACTTTCACTTTCTGGAAATTATTTCACAACTCGATTTTCTTTTAAAGAAAGCTTTTAATGATTTTTCTATGTTTTGTTTTGATTTCCTGCAAAGAGTTAATTGTCATCCAATATATCTGAGGGATGCGTCATAGACAGAAATAGTGACACAGAGTACAAATTATGCTTACTGGACCCCATTATGAGCATATATTTTATATGTAACCGGCCTCCCTCTGATCATGTAAATATCTTGAACTGATATTAAGAGGGTTTGTTGTACATTATATTTATTCAACTTACAACAGAAAAAATATATATAATATTCACATTCCCCCCTCCACTTAAAAAAAAAAAAAAGATGAATAAATTGAGTAGAGATACACTGAAATGATTTTGAAAGAATTTTAAACAGGAATAGATGAAAAAGTCTCTAAAGTCTTCTTTTCTTCATTTTTTAACAAACACAGCTTAAAATTAGTTAATTTTGTCCATTATCGTAAATTAAAAATGTTTAACAATTGGAATGAAAGAATATTTATTTCTTATTTTCATAAAAAATATTATTTTTTTTTAATATTACATGTAATATTTGATATATTATTCTTTTCTGCTTTTCTTTCAAAATAACACAATTTTTGACAGGGAGGAAGATGAAAATTTTAATTAAAAGCCTTTTACAATTTTAGAAACCATCGTGGTCAGGGCGATTGAGGATGATTTTGAATGATGGTTGGACGATTGCCCTGAAAATTTTCAAAACATTGAAAATTCAGAAGATCACCAGAACTGATATGTTCCTATTTGCTTCATTTTTAATTACTACTAAAAAAATTATATTATCTAATATTAATAGTACAGTAGATAGTAAAAATAATTGCACAACTTGGGAACAAAGTTTGTGCAGATTTTAGGAGTTTGGAGGTTTTCAGGTGTAAGAATGGCACTGCTAGATTGTAAAAATAGAAAAATGTTTGCTCTGCCCCCAATTCCCACATATACATATACAAATCTGTGGAATGGCAAACGAGGTAGCAGAATTTTTTTCTATTACAAAATCACAAATAATTTGGACAATTTTTTAAATAATTTTAATAAACTCAATAATTTTTAGTAATTTTATATTTAATATATATTTTTTAAAGTTTAAATGTAATATCTTTAATAATTTTAAAATTAATATATTTTACAAATTTAAATGTAATTGTATTTTCTAATAATTTAATAAATAATTTATCTAATAATTTAAATAATTTTAAATTTAATATATGTTAAAGAAATTTTAATTTAAATTCATTTTAACTATATGAGTTATTAAACTTTATGTGCTGAGCGAGAGGAGTGTCAGGGGGGGGGGGGAGGAAACAGAATGTCCTTTAATTGTGGGTGATTTAGATGACATTATTATTTATTTATTTATTAGAAGAATTTATATATCATATATATTATAAAAGACAAACATATGTCCATCAGTAACACTAATCTAAAAAGTAGCATTAAATGTCACAACATGCACTTTCCCTTTGATTGCATTACATCTTCACTACTAAATATTGGATAATCTTAATTTTTACTCAATCGCGTAAAACAAAAGAAAATTAATTTTAGATAAATTTTATTTGTAAACTGTAAATTAACTTACTGAGTTTTTATTTATTTATTTATTTATTTTTTTAAGTCTGACATGTAATTTTTTATTCTATCAACATGTGACATAGCGATAAACATTTACTTGCTACAGTAATGTTAAATTAATATTTTCAGTATCATAAAATAAATATGCAAAACTAATGTGAAATATGCTCGGGGGGGGGGAGGGGGAAGGGAGACAAAGACATGTTAAATGAATAACCATTTCCTTCAAAACCATAGCATGCTCTACTTATTCTAAATTATAATTAAATCCTGTTTAGTTCAATATCTCTGCAGTTTAAAACTTTAAAAATTATTAATCACTCTCCATTAGTCTGCTAATTTGTATTTTCATTGTTTTGTTATAAATGATAATATTATTCCTAGATTTAAAACCCTATTAACAAATTTTCGTTAGGTATTAAATACTTATGAGTTTAACTGAATTAGAAATTTGAATCACTACACTATTCTCTTAATATATGTTCATTTCACATCGGGGGGGGGGGGGGGAAGCAGATTTCTGAAACAAAAGCTTTTATTGGTAAGAGTGGGGGGGGAGGGGTATTTAAGCTTTTAGTGGATTCAAACTATATGAAATCCATCAAATACAATACTATTACTGCTTGTAATTAAAAAAAAAAATGTTTTAACATCATATTGCTTTTTAATGTCGTATTTTGTTGCTAGATGGCGCTATGTGTTCAAAGTCATGCAATAAATTATTTCAAAAACTGAATTTCCTTATATTTTAGACCTTGTATATATATTTTTTAAATGCAAGGCGATTTTCTAAAAAATTGTATAGCTAAATGATTATTTAATTACACAGTACATTTTATTTCTCTTTAATTTTACTATGAATACATGGAAAGTTTGCAAAGTTTTAAATGTTGTGAAAAGAAAAAATAATTAAAATAATAAATAAAATTTTGTTTTTAATCGAATCACTACACTATTTTAAAAATAAATAAAATTGGAAAGGTGAAACATATTTATGTGATATTTTTTATATTTTACACTTCCTTGATTTAAAGAGATGAAAAAAATAGCTTAAATAAACCTTTGAGTTAAATAATAATAAAAATTAAAGATGAAAGTCAAAAACTGCATTAATTATGTGAGTTTTATGCACCATATGAAAAAGCTATGGACAACCTGGCAATATTATCTTCAATTACTACTTCAATTATATGAGAATACAATAAATATTTTTTAATTTGACATGGCTTACTTAATACAATTCTTGTCAAATATTTATTTAACGTTATTTTCAGTTTAATCCTTTGTTCCAGCTAATGTCAGTAATTTTTATAAATAAAATTGAAAATTAGAAAAAATACTTCTATTGAAATAATAATAATAATGTACATTTATTTTATCTAAAAGTAGGAAATAATATAATATACATGTAAAAGAATATAATAATAAATAAAATAAGCAAAAAAATATGTACTTATCTTTTTTAACCTTATGTAGGGTTTGTTATGTATGACTTAAGTATGCTAAACATATAGATATTTTTCCTTTTCACCCCTCCCCCCCTTTTTTTTTGCAAGATACACAAACTGAGACAAGCTTAAATTATTTTTAATTCCTTTTTGCAGTTAGAATATATATACATATTTTCAAAACTTCAAGTATTTAATTTATTGGTTAATTTTAAATAATACTTGTACATATGGATTGTTTTCTTTTAAATGGTTTGTGCTAATTATTTGTGTTAGGCACATTTAGTATGTCCCAAGCATAATTAAAAATAAAGCAAATATAAACATGCAAGCTCTGGCGATCTTGAAAAATGTCAAGGCAATCATCCAATCATTATTCAACACCGTCTTCAATATCTCTATTCACGATGAAGAATAAAATAATAACAGACGTTTAATTAAAAATCCCCCCCCCCTCTCTTCTTAAAAATTAACTTTATGTTATCATAAAAAAAAAAGCAGAATAGAATAAAATATTAAGTGGAAAATAATATCATATATATATACCGTAATTTCGGGAGTAAGCGCCGCGGCGCATACGTGTTTAAAAGTTCAAAATATCGGCGATGCGGCGCATACGCAAGGGCGGCGGGTACAATGATTTTTTTTTTTTTTCAACATAGCAGTATCTGGATATTGTGAAAAGCCTTCATTTCATGTTTTTTTAGACTTACTGCCTCACATACACTTTTAAACACATGGATTCATTAACATTCATTCATATTTCACCTTTATTTACATTCATTTATTCTCAGTATAAAGTTCATAAACAGTACATAGTATCACAATATATCTTTATTATAAAAACGTAATTACTATAATCAAAATATATTTAACTTACTCATATTTCTCTATTTTCTGTTCAATATTAATAGCTCACTCTTTAAAAGTATTTATTGTATACTTTACAATAGTTGATAAATTGTATTTATTTCATAAGCACACCGCATACGGTGATATTCGATTAAAACGATAATCGAATAATCGATTGGCGTAGTAAGTATTTTTTTTCCCATTGTATTTTAAGATAACCTGTGTTTCAATATTAATAGCTCACTCTCTTTAAAAGTATTTATTGTATATTTTACAATAGTTGATAAATTATATTTATTTCATAAGCACACCGCAAACGGCGATATTCGATTAAAACGATAATCGATTTGCGTAGTACGCATATTGGCGTAGTACATATTTTTTTTCTATTGTATTTTAAGATTACCTGTGTTTTATTGTCAATTCATATAAAGATTTTATCGCTATTCTTGTTACTTTTAATCCAATTTTGTCGATCGTATCGTGACTATTTCATTTTTACCGATTTTTCAATGATGCGGCGCTTCTAATGGGTGCGGCGCTTACGTGTATATTTGTTTTTTTTACCGATTTTTCAATGATGCGGCGCTTACGATGGGTGCGGCGCATATTCCCGAAATTACGGTATATATATATATATATATATATATATATATGAAAATCAGAAAGAAATATCCTTTTATTCCAATTGTTAAACATTTTAAAATTATAAAAATATGAAAAATAGATGAATTTTAAGCTGTTTATGTTAAAACATAAATTATCATAAAAATTTCATTTTTCAATATTTTTATTTATTTTTAAATAGGATTTTGTAAGGTTGTAATTTATTTATTTATTTTTTTTTTGTTGGGGAGGGGGGAGGTGGGAAGAGAATATATATATATATATAGGTTGCAAGTTGAATAAATATAATATACATACAACCACTTAACATCAGCTCAAGATATTTATACAATCAGGGGGCAATTTCATGTACAATATATGCTTATAGGTAGGTCCAATAAACATAATCTGTACTTTGAGTCACTACTTGTGCCTATGACATTTCCCTCCTGAAGACATATTTGATGAAAAATTCACGTTATGCAGAAAAACCAATACAAAGAAAAAACTTCAAAAGCTTTCTTTGAAACAAAATGGAGGTTAGAAATAATTTAAAGAAATTGAATGTTAGAAAATAAATGCACAACTGAAAGTTTAAATACAATAATTATTATGCGAATACAATGTAAATCATCATTTTGCGAAAAATTATGAAAAAATCAATTTTCCAACTTTTAGCTTAAAATGAATATAGAAATGTGTAGTATTTTCTCACAAAGTGTTGTAAAGATCAGATAATTAAATAATGAAATGGGGCTTTTCACTCCAACTATTTCCCCTTGAATGATTCAGAATTGCAATATTTAAAATTTTAGGAAAAAATTAAGGATTTGATTTTTAGTAGTAGATTAGTTTGAAAAGTAAAAATGTTAAGTTAATACTCATTTTTACTGTATTTTTACGATATTTCATTTCTTTTTTAAAATTCAAATTAACTTTTTGGAAATCTGATCCTTAGAGTTATAAAACCCATTTCTAAGATAAGTACAAAAGAAAAGCTATTTCAAAATGTTTAAAATTTAGAAGCATAATTTTAGAATTTTGTAAAAAATTTTTAAAATTTTTTTTTTCAACATTTTCTACAAAAATTGTATTTTTTGTTAATTAAATCATTTTCCTTTATAAAAACAAACAATAATATGTCAATAAGGTATTGTAAAATACTCATGAAAAAAATCTATAATATTACTGATCTTTCTTAAATTAAACAAACAAACTGACGAAAGATTGGTTTTAATTTTATTTTTTAAAATGTATTGAATTACACAAAAATTATTTTGAATATATCTTGGTTACATTGAGTATTAACAATTGTGTCAAAATTTTGCTAATCAAGGTGATTCAAATTAAATCCAGTTTAGTGAAATTATTCAGCATTTTAATTTCAGCAAAAGTGCATCGATTATAGTTAGATCAAGAACTATTACTGTTTTTACAAAAAAGCTAGTAGGGAAATTTATAATGCATTGGCTCATTAAATTATTTACAGTTAAGATTTTTTTAATGTCATAATTTGAAAAGTAAGACAGTATTAATAAGTTATATATAATTTATATTACTTGAACATGTCTTTATTGTATTTTAATAATTTTAATTTTATAGCGAAATTTGGAAGGATTCAAATAATTTGTCAAAAGAATACTGTATGTTGAAGGGATACTTTTTGTAAAGTTTTTCTGTTTATTCTGTGTACTAATGTTGTATTAAACTCCAAAGTAATTTCTATATTTTCAAATCTTTTATAAAATGTAACTTCAAGTATTATCTAATTTTATTGATGCTTAAAATGAGTAATGTGTGATAAAATGTTTGAAGATGCTGCTCAGGCTTCTGTGAAAGAGAAAAAACAAGCCTCTTTTCTAAATAAACTAATATTTCTTATAATGTGCACACAACACAGCTTGCTGAAACTTTCTCACGACAGATGGCAGCATGAAAAATATTAATCGAACATAGATGGAAAAGTGATTGGCATCATAGCGTCTATCAGGAATTTTGTTCTAAAATGGCATTTCTTATCTCATTGCAGCATTTTCTATTTGAGTGTTATAGCTCAACTTTTACACGGTATTTTTACTATTTTCACTGCTGAAAAAATATTTCTGATTTACTTTAACTCTCTCTTGATTCCCAACATAGCCGATAAATAATTACAATTAAAAGAAAGTATGGAGTTGCTGTGTAATTGAGATAGGCCTAATGATCACAATTTAAGCAATATTTTGTTTGAAAGTAATTTATTTAAAGGGATGGTATTCATGTTTATCTATTTAATGTATTTTCTTATAACTGTTTTAATCCAATATTTGTCAGTTTATCTACCCTATATATATAAAATCTAAATGAAATGAATCTGTGAAACGATTTTATGAAACGACTGATTATGTTTCAGGGCTATTTTTAATAAAATATTAAACGCTTGATGGTAAAATTAATACCAATTGTAAATAAAAATCCGCGGATGTCAAAACTGATAATAGAATTGTGAAATTGGAATTAGTTTTCGAGATATTAATTTTTTTCTAATTTTAATGACATTTCTGTAATGATGGCAACTAATTACTCAGTTTATTTGTGACAAAAAAGGAAAAAAAATTGAAAAGGTCACGACAGATTTCTCAGGTATAATTGATTTCTTTTTATTCGTCATTTTCAAATTGAAATTGAATTTATCTTTTATTTCAATCGATAATGAAGATAAGATTGTGATTAAATTATGTTTTTCAGGGAAATTTGACAAAAAATCACAATTCTATCGTCAGGATTCAATCGTCTGTCAGCATTTAATCCTAATAATATTATAAATCTGATTGTGTGCAAATATTAGGCTGAAGCCAGCGTCAAAATGGAGCATTTAATGATCCTGTATCTTTGCATATAAGTTTATTATAACCTTCAAATGAACATAGGCTGGTTTTTGTTTATTTTATTCAAATATTTTTCTTAATAATTCAAAATTTCGTTATTTTCACAGAGAATAAATAGACATTTTTTTTCGTATAATATTTTAAAATGGTTAAATTTACTTTATCGTTGCCAAAACTAATTCAAAACCCGGAATAATAACTTTTACTCAACAATTTAGTTTCAATTGAAAAATTTTCACATGAAAAATGAAAATGAAAGAAAAAAATTAAAGAATTAAAAAGAAGATTAAATAATATTATTAGAAATAAAACATACTTATTTTAGTTTTTGATAATAATACAATGTTTCAATATGCGTAATCATAGGAAACAGGTGAATATGACGTCATTCATCGAAAATAAAGCAGATATGCTTTGATTGGTGAAATAAAATGATCTTCGGTTTTTCTTCACTTTTTTTCTTTTGTATTGTAACAATACTTAACGTTTTACCATCAGCGCATGGCTAATATAACTATACCGCATTTTTTATTTAAATTTTAAAAAAGTAAAAAGAAATTTCAAAAGAAAATGATTAGCAAATGTCAATAATATGCTCTGCAAAATTATCCATGTCGAAAATGATGTCATGGATAGCGAGAAATAGTTATTTCATTCTTAAAACTAAAAGAAATAACTCGATTAGCTAAAAAAATGACAAATGTTAATATTTTCATTTTTGTTGATAAAACCTAAAAATTTAATATTATTTCGTGAAAGTAACATAATTTCCTCTATGCCAGTATCGAAATTAATTGCCTGGAAAAGAAAATTAACAAGAATTATGTCATTAAAAAGGGATTTCTCTGGGGAAAAAGAGACGTCATATTTGAAATAAAACAGGAATTTTCCAATATGTTTTAAAATGAGTGTGAATCAATTCCTTACATTAATAATACAAGGATCAATAAGTATAGAAAGTAGACGAGTTCCACGCCATATTTCTAATGAAAAATTTAAATGTTTTGTTATCTGTACTGATTATTAAGCATGAGTATCTGTTGTATACAGATGAGAGTTTTCTGCTAAAAATCACATCATAATTTTAAGAAAAGGAAAATGAACGCGAATCTATTATATTAAAATCTGACCGTGTGTTTGTATTTCGCAACTACTCTTAGACTATCGAATGCAACGCGATTTACTTAATACCGGTTATCATTGATTCAACGATGTCGCACAAACTCAGAATTAAAAAAGTTAAATTAGATTCCCAGATTTTATTTTTATTTTTTTTGTAAATTAAGTTTATCTAAAAACGGAAATTAAATTACTCCATATTTGTGTATAAAAAAGGAGAAATAAAACAGATCAGTATATTTTTTACACCATTTTCTCATTAAAACTGAAAAACAGAATCTTTATTTCAGTAAATTATCCTAAAAATAAAAACATATTTTCACATATTCAAATTTCATGAATAAATTTATTCTGGAGAACAAAAATTGCCTGTTAACATACTGTCATTTAGAAAACAAGAATTGTTTCAGCTATACATTAAACCAAGGAGGCAGAATTGAATTTAAAGTAAAAGCATACACTATTTCCAATTAATGTTTTTTTGAAGGATGGCTGTTAAAACGTTTCACAAAGGCGTTAAAAGTAAAATTGTTTATCAAGTAAAATTGACATTCGTTTTTACCCAATTCGTCTATTTTAATGATTTTATTTGGCCCTCCTTTTTGCATTGGTTGCAATTTTATTTTTGCATCTATTTGGCACAAAATTTTACTTTTTTAAGACTGAGTTATGCCAAGGTCCCTATAACAAAAAATACCATACTGTCTCTTATGAAATGTGATAAATAGTTAGTTAATTATTAACATTTTTAATTATCTGGAGTGAAATATTTTGCTTAATTAATGTATTTATTCTTCTTTTAATATTGCGTGAACGAAGTCACGGGTAACAGCCAGTTTAATTTATAAACTGAAAATATTTTGAAAAAATTCGTCCAAATGACGTCATTTATGTAAACGCAAAAGAAAGGGGGGAAAAGGAATTAATAGTAATTATTATTTATTGATATCATTTTGTTATTTTTTTGTAAAATTTAATTAAACGAATTTATAAAATCACTAATTCAGATATTTGAAATGAATATTTAAAATAATAATTTCCCAACTGAACGAAAGGAGAATAAAATATCCTGTTTGTCTTTTTCCACCAAGCTTTTTAAAAAAGCTTCAAGACCCCTAGAATAGGAAAGCACCAAAAGTTCATTGGGTTTGTTTTCATAACTTTTGGCAACAAATCTATGTATATTAACGAATCTATCCTTTTTTGAAGCTCGAATTATGTCAAACCCAAAAGCAAAGGATCATATACTGGAAAAGTACCCGATTTTTTTTAAGGACAATATTCAAGTGACATAACATGTAAAATTATCGCGGATAGCAAATTTGTTTAAATATCTTATCAATTGATGCCGAATAAATGCAGGCATGCATGCACAAAATATTCAATTAATTTTGTATGATAAATAATTATTAGAAAATTCAGATATACATATTAATTAAAATAAATAATTTACATATTTAAAATAACAGGAAAATATGCATGATGGTGCACTAAAATAGAGAGAAAATTAAAACCTGTTTCTGAAAATGTCTATAACATAGTACTTTTCAATACTGTGGTTCTTAATGTTATTCACAAGCAGATGGAATTTTTCTCATCCTTAAACGCAAAGTAAGAATAGAATACAGATCGTTGTTATAAAAGTCTGAGAGGTAGCCACAATTTAAAACTAACCATTTTATACAAGCTGATTTTCAAGTTGTAATTGATTTTACTTATCAATCCCGAAAACAGTCGTCAGTTGTTGCAACAGCTGTGTATGAGGCCATGATAATCAGAAAATGTCCCATTAAAACATTAAAAGCATGGCAACCCAATTACAGATTTACCAATATTTTTAAAATAAAGCATGCTGTCATGTTTTTAGAGGCCTCGAAGTCTACCCGGGGGTTGGAGAGCGTTGCTCGCAGGAGGTAGGCCCCCTAGTACGTAATATTTTTTTTTTAATTTTCTAGCAATCCAATTGTGTTTTAGAAATATTAAGTGATGCTCAAGGTAATTAACGACACAGAATCATCCAAGGATAGTTTATAATGATTTTCTAAAAAATGTTTCAGTAGTTAGCCAAGATATTAATTAAGTTACTGGAAAAAAATTGTGCATCGTGAAGGGTATCGTTTGAAAGATCTCGTAATACTGAACTCAAAAATATATTTGTTTTAATTTTAGGCACTATATTTTCAGTGGTATCGTCGAATGTGTATCGCAGAAATATGTCGCCCCCCCCCCCCCCCTTCATATTTCCGAATCTACTGAAACGAAAATTATGAAAAATTTAGGGGTAGTAAGAGTTTGTTATTTAATAAATAGTAATTAATACATTTAATGTATGGGATCATTTGAGCATGAGTTATACTTGCACTTAACCAAAACAGACCTTGACAAGTGACTTGACACAGTATGAATAATAAGAAAATCAAAAAGATGAAATTAAAATTTTATAATAATGTATTCAACAACTTTTGTCAGCAAAAGTATCTACTGCTATTGAAATAACTTTCTCTTCGTATGGGTTTGTACAGTTTAAATTGAGAGAGCATTCAGGAGTAAAAAAAAGCAAAATATAAAAGTTGTAATACAAAGAATGTGAATTATCACTTTACTAAAGAGCGTAAAACCAATAGAGTGAAAAAAATGTCCAGACCGGGGATCGATCCCATATCCGTTGTTATAGCGCACCAAGTGCTTTACCAATTAAGCCATCCAGACAACATCCGGTCTAGCATTCTCTCAGTCTTATATGGCTAAGCTACAACTTTGCAGCACAAGATGGAACGTCAATCATGAGCACAACTACTAAATTGAGCAATTAATGAATTTCATTAATTTACAAAGTAATTTCAGCTCTGCTGAAAAATTAATTAGTATATAAATATTCATCGATACTGGGTTTGATTTGTCTCATGTATGCCACTAGGAGTTGTGCTCAGGATTGACGTTCCATCTTGTGGTGCAAGGTTGTAGCCTAGCCATATAAGAGTGAAAGAATGCTACACCGTATATCGTCTGGATGGTTTAATTGGTAAAGCACTTGGTGCGCTCTACCGAGGGATCAGGGATCGAAACCCGGTCTGGATATTTTTTCACTCTATTGGTTGTATGCTGTTAAGTAAAGTGATAATTCACATCCTTTGTATTTCATTAATTTGCAACGTAATTTCAGCTCTGATGAAAAATTAATTAGTACATAAAAGTTGTTTTGTTCAAGATATTTAATTAGGCAAAATCAAAGTAGGTGTTTTGAGTATCTAACTGAATTATTTTTATTTCTTAACAAAAATGAGGAAGACTCAACTGATGTTCAACTGATGTTTTAATGATACAAAGATTTTCCGTTTAAATTCAATTTATATAATCAATTTCTCTATTTTTCTCGACCCTAAATTGTTCAATAGATCAGTAATAAAAACGTGTATAATGAGAAACTCATAAAGAAAATTTTAACCATAAAGTTCCTTTTTGGAAAAAAAGTTTAATATTTAAAAATATAATGTTTTTAAAATTACATTATTTTCAAGTTTCTTTGCATTACATCTTTTTCACATTTTCACATGCTTCTTTGCCCATCACAGTTGCAGGGATGGTAGGTCTGGGCCTCTAGAAACGACACAGATGGACATTGAATAGAGCTAAATTTGAACCAACATAACTTTAGTCAGAATCCTATAAGAAGAGTTATTTATTAAAACTTGTGTAATAAATCCACATTTTTGATTTATGTATATAAAAAAGGGAAAAAGAAATGTAAACATAAAGATTTAAATGTAGTTTATTCTTCCCCTAACCTTAATATATTAGTTAAAATATTTTCAAATAAAAAATTAAAATTAAATTATAGCAAATGCAATAAAATATTACTAAATACTTAAAATTTATTTGACGATTGATTTAATTTAGTACCTATGTTTTTATTTTTATTGCAGGTGCAGATGTTTGTGTAATTTACTCTGAACGTACCAGGGAAACGCTTCTTAACACAAATTCTATTTAAACAGTGTATACTAAAGTATTAACTTATTACTGTTTATTTCTGGAATTATGAACAGAAAATCTTTACTATCTCACATTTTGTTCACTTAATGGTAAGAAGAAAGCAAACTGTTTGTAATAGTTAAATACCTTTTTTCATGTATGATGTAGAAAAAAGATATTTTAGATACATAATTTATTTTCTGGTACTTTGTCTATGTTTTAAGACCTTCATTAGTAGGTTTTCTAGTAAAAAAATTTCTACAGAAATCTCATTTCAAAATATACCATCGTACTGATAGTAAGAGAAAACTATTTTACTTGTGAGATCTGCATTAGCAGGCTTTATGCAAATCTAATTTGTAGAGGCACATTCGTATTCACACTTAGCAGACAGTTTTCTGTGATGTCTAATTTAGATAAGCATCATTCAAAGAAATTATTCACGTGTGAGTTGTGCAACAAAGGATTTTCTAATAAGTCGCATCTATTGTCACATTGTCGTGTTCACACTAAAGAGAAACCTTTCTTTTGTGAGGTATGCAACAAAGGCTTTTCTCGCAAATCTTATTTGAATGACCACTTGCGAATTCATACTAAACTGAAATCTTTCTCTTGTGAAGTGTGCAAGAAAGGATTTTCTTGGAAATCTAATTTAAAAAAACACCTGCGAGTTCATACTGCAGAGAAACCTTTCTCTTGTGATGTGTGCAATAAAGGCTTTTCTCAAAAATCCCATTTGGTTACCCACCTACAAACTCATACTAAAGAGAAACCATTCTCTTGTGAGGTGTGCAACAAAGGGTTTTGTCTCAAATCTCATTTGAATGACCACCTGCGAGTTCACACCAAAGAGAAACCGTTCTGTTGTGAGGTGTGCAACAAACGATTTTCTAAAACATGTAATTTGAGTGACCACATGCGAATCCATACTAAAGAAAAATCTTTTTCTTGTGAGGTGTGCAACAAAGGATTTTCACAGAAACGTAGTTTAAATAGACACCTGCAGATTCATACTAAAGAGAAACCTCTCTTTTGTGAGGTGTGTAATAAAGGATTTTCTCAAAAATCGACTTTGAATGTGCATTTACGAATTCATACTCAAGAAAAATCTTTCTTTTGTGAGGTGTGCAACAAAGGATTTTCACAAAAATCATATTTAAATAGACACCAGCGAATTCATACTAAGGAAAAGGCGCTCTCTTAATAGGTATGCTACAAAAGTTTTGTTTAGAATTTCATTTTAATTTTAACCTGCATGTACATACTAAAGCGATACTTTTATCTTGCGAAATGTGTATCAGAAAGATATTTGATAAATCTCATTTTTTAAATTGTCACTTGTGTTTTCATATGAAAGAAACTTTAATTTGTGAAGTCCAATTTAGTTCTCCAATTTAGTTAATTCTACTTAATTGAAAGTGTAAGACTTTATAAAAAATTGTCACAAAAATTTTATTTTATTCATGGTGACGTTGTTTCTAAGAATCATAAACGAAGTATGGAAAAAGATGAAAGTAGTGTTTCTAAGCAACTTTGTAGCCTACAATAACATAATGTAAAGAAATATTTAGTACGAGGGCTAAAAACACAAAAACGATACAATGCTGAACAAAGGTTGCTCAAAGGAACAGAGTTTTCAAACAACAATAACAGTGTAGTCCAGTCAAGTTAGCTAAATTTTGGAAAACAAGTAGGTTTGTAAAAGTTTTGTTTACTGTTGGATCAACCTTTTTTCTGTAACTTTTTTTCAAGTTATTTTCGTCTGAACATTGTCTTAGAATGGAAAAAAATTATGTACTTTTTAGAGATAGGTTAACCCTTTAAACACGGTTCTGGACATATGTAGTCCTAGCTACTATTTTTAAATTATATTCGTTCCACTTTTTGATGAATAATCTCTCCCATTCACCGATACTAGGACATTTTATAGAGGAATGTAACACAAAAAAAATTTCTTGTAAATTGTGGTACGATTGAATATAAAAATAGTCGCCAGTCCCAACTCGTAGTCAGAAGGGATAAGCACTCACTAAAGGGAGGAGCTGAAAAATATAGAAATTAAAAAGTGATAATGCTGATGTCATAAAAATTTGCATTGAGAAGATTTCCAGAAACCAATATATCTCTAATCAGTCAAATTACAGATGATGTTAATCTAAAAGATAAATATTCGTATACTGTATGGAACCATTTATCCAGAATCCAGTTAATCGGAAAACCAGTTATCCAAAATGAATTTCCAACTGAATGATTTCAGAATCTTTCCAGAAAAAAGTGCCATGCAGTGCCAGTTTGACCTGTGCATTGCTTGATAGATTAGCGAATGCAGTATACAACTTGATCAATATCTAGAAATTGAAATGAAACCATATTTAGTTTGATATTGAGCATTTTGAGTTTTATGTAGTAATATTGTTTCTAAGGCATTGCCAGAAATTGCCTTCTTTTAAACTCTGGTTAATATTCGATCTTGATATGATCTAAATTTTAATCAGAATAATCTAATAATTTGAAATCAGTAACAATGTTACAACCACGTATATTCTACAAATCTCATAAAATAGATGTTGCATTAATGTTCAACCAGTTATCAGGAATGCATCTGGTCCCGACCATTCTGGATAAATGGTTCTATACTGTAATTAAAAATAAAAAGTTTAAAGAAGGAACAAAGAAACTTATCTTTCATGTAATTAATGTTGATGAAATCATGTTTCATATAACTGTGTTGACTTATTTTATAAATTGATGCTAATTTCTCACAATCTGTTATTTACAAGAACACTTTTGGAAAATATGATACATTCCAATGTGGATTTTTTTGTAAAGATTTAAATGGCAAAATTGTGAAATGTTATGTGATTTATAGAAAATTTGTATTTTAATTCTTTTTTATCTGTTATTTTTGTTTATTCAAATTCTGTATTTACTGAGGTACAACTATTATTATTTTGTTGAACTTCAGCAGAAATTCTGAATTTGGTGAACTGCATTTGAACATCATCTTGTCATACCAATAAGTACATCATTTTTTATGCTTGTTTATTTGTTCACTACTGAAAGATCTCAAAAAATGCTTGAAAATGAACAAATATTTTTAGTCTCTCTTCATACTGCATCTATATTTAAAAATTAAACAAAAATATATCTGTCGAAAAAGGATTAATGCAAAAATATTTCTTAAATATTTAATCACTACAAAAGTGATTATAATTGCTCTCTCTTGAAAAGACAGTTTAAAATTAATATAATTGTATAACGAAAATTTCAATGAAAATTATCCAAAAGAATTGTTTTTAAGTCCATTTTATATTTTTACTATATTTAGTTTTACTTTTATATTACATTTTCCATACAAAAATGCTGAACTTGTGTTTATACATTCATACTTAAATATATATATATATATATATATATATTTATATGTAAAATTTACATTTAAATCAATCTTCAAAATACTTGTAAACTCAGAGAATTAATATTAAATTTTTAGGAAATCAAGTAAAATGGCTTTTATTTTACTTTGAATTGAAACCACTGCAACAGTTATGAATATGATTTAACATGTCGTCTTTTTTGTATTATTGTAGTATGTCACAGAAGCATCATTACATTAAATCCCTTTTGCATGTGTAAATCATCTAAGTAATAGTGGTTACACAATTCTTAGTAGCATGCGTATGAACACACAGTATTAATATTAATTTGGATGTAATGAATAACAATACAAAATAAAGAACTTATTTTAAAAAATTAAAAAGCATGAAGTGTTTTGAAAGAATATAGTCTGTATTCTTCAGGAGCAAAGATATGATACCATTCTGAGTGCTGGAGCAATACTCAAGTTTTCTTTAGAAGTTAGTTTCTTTCGATAGATGTGCTTTTTTAAATGTTTATGGTGTTGGAAAAAAAATCTTTACTTTGTTTTAAGTTTCACACAGTCTATATAAACTTTTGTTGCAAATATGGAATTGAGTGTATAAGTATAGAAATGCATGAGGGGATTCAAAATAGATGTTATGGATGGCCAGAGATTGTGCAGATTTTTTGTCATTGTTTTGTTTTATTTTTGAAACAGTAACTTGGATTTAATAATGCACTGCAGATTATAACGAATGCTTACAATAAGAAGTAATATTGAAGTAAAATATTAAAATAAGTAAGGAAAATAATAAAGTAAAATAAGAAAAATTAAGAAAATAAAAAAATGATTAAAATATTAAAAGCAAATGTCAAATAAATAATTAATAATACATGACCAAATATGCATATAATGATGAGATAAAATTTTATTGAATTATTTAATGAAACTCGCTTCATAAAGGAACACTAATAATTTATACATAAAAACCATAAAATAATAAAATTTTATCTCTTGTTTTGCCAGATTTAATAACCAAAAATTTTGATTAATGCATAAATATATTTGATAAAAAGGTCACGATTGCCACTTATATAACTATAAAAAAATCTTTAATTTACCCCTTACATCTTAACTGTAAATTTCACTGTTTACATCCGAAACAATAAACGGATTTTAGGGTTACAGATATGAGGGAGTCTATTGTATTTATGAGTTCTCCGGGTTGTATAAGTTATATTTAGAACAATTTTTCCCATGCTGTGACAAGTAGAACAGTAAAAACTCTATTCTTCTATGACCAAAATTTACTGAGTTATGATACTAGGAATTTTATTAAATTTTGAAATTTTCTGGAATTAAAAATTGACAGGCAACTTTTTGGTATCAGAAAGATCAGAACTTTCATTGTGTATTTTTTACTGAATAAGTGCATTGCAACCCCATGTACTAGTGTGAAAATGACTTGTTATGCAACTTAAAGTTTGCATGAAGACTTTTGAATCACCCTCTAGAGTATGCGTCTTTGCATATCAAGTTGAATTCTGTCTTGGCTTTCATTTAAAATTAGAGATTGTTAGATTACTCATAAAAAAAGTCTATCAAACAAGCTGAAGAGATTATTCTTAATTATACAAGAAAGGAGATTTATGAGAATTCAAAGCAGTAATTGTGACTCATTGTAATTCTTTGTTTAAATTGCCTAAATCTTTCTTTAAAATAAGAATTCAAAGAACTTACATGTAGCTGTTGAAGGAAAATTATTAAGAGAGAAATAAAAACAGATATTTAATAAATTTTCAGTTTAATTATAAACAGTGAAGTGTGTAAAAATAGTTTAAGTCCTAACAAATTAATTAATTGCTGTTTGGAGAATCTTTAAGAAATTGTGTTTTGTTTTACATTCCATTTTTGTAACTGTGTTATTTATCTCAAGAATGCGTTTAAAAATGAAATTTATATTCGTTAATAACAAACTCATTTCAACAACAAATTCATTTATTTAATAAAATGTTTGGTTTAAAACATGTTTATTTGACCTATAGCAAATATTTAGGTTTATAAAATGACGATATTTAGAAAAATTTCTCCATGTTCTAGTAAGTAAACCTGCAAAACTTCATTCTTCTATAACCAAAACTTACAAAGTTATGATACTTATGAAATTCAAAATACCATAACTAAGTACGTTTTTGTCGCGCAAAAATGTATTTTTTATTGTTTAAACGGATTTTAACAGTTGGGATGTTGACAACATACATAGCGATTGTTTATATGTTACAAAAATAACAGGTTATTAAAACCTAATACCAATGCTGTGTGGAATAATATAACTTATTAACTAAAGTAACTCTATTCCCCATCTCTACCATTTACTTATCATTGAATAAATACTTTTTTCAGGGAATTCTTGTGAAAACTGAAAACTTTGCACATTTCAATTTAATTTTGTTACAGACAAAGCAAACAATAATAGGTATATATATATATATATATATATATATTGCATTGGTCATATTACCATCAGATACCTTAATGCCTAAATTGTACGTTTTGGAAATATGTATTAGTAACAATTCAAATACATAGCATAAAATATGTTAGGAAAGTTATATAAAGCTCTTTTGAAAATGTGGATTATAATGTACATGTCAAAACGATCATTTAAAAATACAGGGTGTCCCAAAAATCTCCGTACAACTTCAAAAATTTATTACAAAAAATATAATAGGCCTACAGCAAAAATAATTACAACAGTACATTGAGTAACTTAAAAGTTTTTTCTATTACCTTAGTATGCTTGTACATGAGATCCTTTCATTGCACGAAGAACATCCAGTCGATATTCCAATTCCATCCACGTGCGTTGCAGCATGCTAACATCAACAGTAGTTACAACTGTTTGATGAAATCCGAACAAAATTTAATAGTCTCATGGAATTTAAACAAAAGATCCAAACAGCAGTAGCTACTAATGATGTTAGCATGCTAAAACTTTCGTGCATTGAATTGGAATATCGTCTTGATATTCTTCGTGCTACGAAAGGATCTCATGTTGAGGTTTACGAAGGCAGTAGAAAAAAGCTTTTTAAGTTACTCTATGTACTATTCTAATAATTTTTGCTGTAGGCCTATTATTTTTTTTGTAATAAATTTTTGAAGTTGTACGGACACTTTTGGGTTACCCTATATATCTTAAAGCAATCACAAACGGCCCCTTTCTAAAAATTAAAAAAAAGCTGATCTCTGTTCTTGTGAACAATAAATGCTTATACAGGGTGTCTCTTCTTATCGTCTACAATAAGTAATTTATAAACCTTTGATTTAAAAAAATAATACTTCCAATTGCAAAAATATTTCAAATGTTGTTCTTCATCATATGAAAATCAGTTTATGCAAAATAGTTATTATTTTTAATTGCGAAGTAAAAAAAATTATACAATATGTTGGTTCTATATTTAGAAAAACCTTCTGCGTGCTCTGAAGAGTAAAACAGTAAAAATTTCATTTTTGCATGACCAAATCATACCAAATTATAATATTTTAAATTTTATAAATTTTGAGCATTTTCTAATACTAAAAATGTGTTTTTCTATTTCTAGTGGCAAAAAATGCATAAAATGTATCATAACTCAGTAAGTTTTGGTCGTTGATGTATGAAATTTTTACTGTTTCATTAGTTACAACATGGATAAAATGTTTCTAAACACCGAATCTATGGATTGTTCAAAAATTTAAATATCGTAACATTTAAAAAAATAACTATTTTGACGTAAATAATTTTTATAAAATAAAAAATGCCATTGAAAACGTTTTTGAAATTGGTGACAAACAATAGTATAAATAATAAATGATTCAGCTTTAACGGTGGAGTAAAAAGGAGGCATGCATTTAATAACTATCTGCGATGCAACACATACATTTTTTTATTATTGTATTTTCATCCACGGAGTTACGTGATTCAAATAGCAGCAAAATTAACATGTTTTTAAAATATCTCTCTATGCAAAATATATCTAAAAAATCTCTCAAGAATTAATTCACCAGATGGGCTGTCTACCAACAATGTTACTGCACTTCTGTTTGAAAGCTTACTTTTAGTCTTATTTAAAGTTTTTATACCATAGTCTGCTCAAAATGTCTTACCTATATGTATCTTTCATTTATTTAACTGAAAAAATCTAAAGAAAAGACAAGAATTTTTTTTAAATCAACAAAATGTTTACAGCGAAATTATTTATTTAGTGACCTTTATGTAATAAAATATTTTTTATATTTTTTATAATAAATTATATGTGTGTTTTTAGATCACTGTTGAAAAGATACCATGATCTCCATTTCTTTGATGTATCAGAGAATTAAAAAAAAACTCATATAAAGTAATTATGTTTCTGTAGTCTGTAGAGCCCCTTCCCCTATCCTCATAGGCATACTTTTTTTTACATATATAATAATTTTTTCATAAACTATGAAGAATCAAAACCATCTTTTTCTCCAAAATATCAGTAATGACTTACCCCTTACTAACATTATTTATAATAAAAATATTTACTATGTTGTTTTTCTTATATTTTAAAGATCAATAAAGAATACTTAAAATACCTAGAAGGAAAATAACCTTTTAAATATCAAATAGTTCAAATAATCAAATAAAACACACGTTTTATACAGTAGTACATAAAAGTTTTAATCTCATCATAGTTATTTTTTTATCAAAGTAAATGTTTCAGCTTTTCTGCATCAATTATATTTTTAAATGCCTGTTCTCCAATAATGCCAGTTTATAATTAACTGATAGATTATTATAATTAGCTTAATAACTTAGGCAGTAAACCTTTTAAACATACTGTACATAAAAGGTATTCTTATTTATTGATTTCGAAACATAAATTACAATTTACATCTTAATTAAATTTTCAGCAGAGCTGAAACTACGCTAGACATTAATGACAATAACAAATGATGTGAATTTTCACATTGCTACACAGCGTACAACCAGAAGAGTTAAAATGTCCAGACCGGGGCTCGAATCCAGATACCTTGGTATGGCGCATCAAGTGCTTTACCATTTAAGTCACCACGACGACATCCAGTCTAGCATTTTCACTCTTATACATTGTCCAGGCCGCAAACCTGTAGCACAAGATGGAAAGTCATACATGAGCACGCACCTTAGTGGCATACATGAGACGGACAAGTTCTCAGCATAGGAGAATATATATTTACATCTTAATTAAATTTTCAGCATAGATGAAACTTTGCCGGAAATTAATGACAATAACAAAGAATGTGAATTTTCACATTGCTATACAGCATACAACCAGGGTTCTTGCTGCTGCTCGCCATTGCGCCAATTCGCGGCAAAATACTTCATTTGGCGAGTAAACGAGCGATTAGACTCGCAAAATTCCGAGTGCTCAATTTTTGTTCCTTTTTTGTGTATTACTACAGGTGACTCTCATATTCGCGTTTCTGAACTTATATTCCTATTTCCTAATGTTGTTTATCATGTTGAATCGCACCGTACTATTTACTTTACTTTATTTTTAGAGCTACTGACTCAACACGCATTCAATTTAACATCAGCCAATGCTACAGCAAGGGTTAAGTTGGCAGTGTCAAAGTACCAGGTGCCAAGCCAATAAGTGGCTCACTATTGTCAGTTAGTAACTATCTATGCGTCGCACAGTGGTCCCAAATCGCAATTGTGTAGCCAAAAGTCGAAGTTTCGTAGTGAAATACATTCCACAGCATTTAGAAATATCTGAAGATTTATAGTCTTAAATATTTTGGTTTTAAAAGCAAGCATAAATTCGCAATGTTTGTGTGAAGTTGGAAGTTTTGAACAATTCTTGTTGTGTAGCGAATTTCAGGCAAATTCGCTATATTGAAACGCTAATAAAGCCTTTTTCACATGGTTTGTTGTTTTTTCATTGTGAGTCTCTAGAACAACATTAAATTATATCTTTAATTTGATTTTTGAATCGTAAAATATCTCGAAAATTAAAAAAGAGGATTTTTTTAAAAAAATACAAAGTTTTTAGACATTTTTGTTCATAAAAAGTGATATATAAAAAATCCTTCCGAGTCCTTCGAACTTTCTTAGCACACAATGTAGAATGAATCTTCTAAAAATCTCTTAATTCTATTACCCACCGATAGAGGGCGATACAAAAAAAACTATTATTTCATTTTAAAAGGTTCCCATCTAAATTCTAATTAAACTCTAAGTCATTTCAAATTTTAACTCGTGACTTTTAAAACATTTGATTTATACAATAATGTGATCGTTTGCTTTTTGAATGCTAATTAAATTTATTGTTTTTAAGTGTAACATTAAGAAATAACTTGAATATTAAATCAATTTAGCCTTAAAAAAGAAACACAATATATTCAATCAGTACCTTTGTGGTGTAATTGCCAACGCATTCAGCTGTTAAGTGAAAGGATAATAATTCGATTCCATTCAAATACGACTTTTCAATTTATTTTCCTATGTCCTTTTTCTTATGTAGGGGGAAATTTCAAAAAGTAGTCAAAGTTGTAGTTTATATTTCTCAAATATCTTAAATCTAAACTTCGTGCTCAAAAACCTACTTTAAACTATAATTTTATGACTTGATCAGTAAATATGTTACCAGTGACGTCATGTGTGGGGGAAAACCCCATATATAAATCCTAACATCATGTCTTATCTTGTGAGTGATTAAAAGTAACACATTTTCAATCAATTCTCTTGTAGTTTAAGTAACATTTAATAAATACCTCGAGTTTATTTCACCATAAATAAAATTTCCTTTAAAAGTTATGAAATTTTTCGTGTTTTATAGAATTTTAACAAATTTATTCCTACTTTGTCTAAGACATTCAAAATGTTTAACAGTTGTTTATTTTTAAAAAGGTGAAAATTTTATAAAGTTTTATTTTTTAATTGAGTGAGATTAAAAATTTCACTATTAAATTCCACTAAGTTGAATTTTTTACAGGTATGCAACTTCCACTGCTTTGAAAATGTTGTGTTGTTTTCAAAAAAACTTTAACAATGTGATAAGTTATTAATTTTCCTTAGTTGAAAATATTGTATAAGTGTAAAGTTATTATTTTTCTTAGTTTGAAGTATTGTCTAAGTGTAAAATTTACTTAAATTTAATTATTTTCTTTTGTCAATCTAATGAAATATTTATTTGTTGCTAATTTTCTAAAATTTATAACTAACTAGATAGTTTAAAAAAACTCTAACAATGTGTTATGTCTAATTTTTCCTTAGTTTAAAATATTGTCTCAGTGTAAAGTTATTATTTTTTCCTAGTTTGAAGTATTGTCTAAGTGTAAAGTTTACCAAAATTTAATTTTTTTCATTTATCGAAATGTTTATTTTTTAAAATTTGTTACTTTATGTTAAATTTTCTAAAATTTTTAACCAACTATATATTTTTCCAAAACCTCTAACAATGTGTTAAGTCTGTTTTTGTTAGATTAAAATATTGTCTCAGTGTAAAGTTATTATTTTTTCTATCTTCCATGTTCCGATATAAAGGTGATAATCCCAAGTTTCCAATATACAAGTGAAAATACATTAAAATATTTAAATGTTGTAGAAAAATGGGTGATATCTGAAATTTAATAGTTCAAACAGCTTCTGGGTAAAAATCGTCTACACGTGTTAAAAATCGCAATCATTTTCCCAACAGACAGTTCGACACAGGTAAAAATGAGTCACTCAAACATGCATATAGCAAGCTGATAACAAGTTTAGATTGGAAACGTAGATAGACTATCTTGAAAAAATTTTAGGTGAGTCAATTTTTATTATAAAACTCTTATCTCATGTTAAAATCTTTTTTTAAATTAACATTTTGTCTAAGTCATTCAAAATACACAACATCAGTTTTAACAGTGTGGGTTAAAGAAAACACTTTTTTCGCAATCAAACTATTTTATTCATCATTTAAAATAACACACATCAAATAATTCTGTCATATTAAGATGTATACAATTCTAATTTCAAAATTTTTGTAATGTCCAATAAGTCACTCGTTCAGTGAAATCTTAAAATCAGTTAAACAACTTGAAAAAGGCATTCTATACATGCACGTTTTGATCTGTTAATTCCAACTTCACATATTTCGCATATCATTTTGTCTTTTAATTCACTATCAGTTCAAATAACAAATCTTTCAAACAGGGTGATTTCGCAATGTTAGGTAAAGCTTTATGAAATGTATCACAATGTTGTAAAAAATCAGATTCACAATTAAATATTTCACAACACTTTGTACATGAATGTTGTTTTGCTAAGTTGTGAGTTTTCTTATCTTTCAATAAGTCTGTCTTTCTTGAAAACAATTCGTTGCAATCACTACACTTGAATTGTTTGGGCGATTTGTGAATCTTTTGCGAAAAAACTTCACCACACACCTCACAGCGAAAACACTTTTCCTTTAGATGATTTTTCATTAAAAACACTAAGTGAACTTTTCGAGAAAATGTTTTGTTACACGACTTGCAGAAATAGGGTACCTTTTTAATTGCTTTAGGTGACATATGGCTTTATCCGCTATACAAGATTGCATCGCGCGTTCCATATCAACTTTAATACTTAGACGAAAATCACAACCTTTTACATCAATCACAAAGTATTGTATAGCATTAAACACTTTGTTCGTAAAATAACATTCTCATGTAGGGGGTGCTTGTTTCAAAATACTAGCATTTTATTGGTTAAAAAAAGTCACATGCAAAAAGTTTCTTTTCTTTTTTTCGATAAAGTTTATAAAACTTAGAAATGTATTAAAAAAAGTTTTAAAATCGTAACGTATTTTCCTTAAAGCACTCTCCTTTTCTAACATTCCTAATTAATTTTTTTTAAATATTGTATACAATTTCCCTTATTTAAATATTGTGCAAAAGTAAAATTTGAATGTTCTGTCAATACTATTTTCAAATTCGAAATAAAATTAATTAAATCAGCAAAGTTTATAATTGGACACTTTATATAAATAAAGTAATGTTATCTCTTAAACAAATTTCCTGTTTAAACATATGCATAACGTATCGCGTTTATCAATACCTTATGTGATATTATCTTATCTTGCATCCTATGAAAAGATTATTTCTGTAATACCATGTAAAATGGTCTTAAATAATTTCCTGATTAAACATATGCATAACGAATCATGTTTATCATTATCTTATTTTGCCTTCTATATGAAAAGATTTCCTCTGTGAACACATGACAACAGAAAAGTTGTAGAATTCCAATGGTCTTAATCGCATGTCTATTACTGTGAATGTTGTTATGTTAAAATGCAGCATAATAATAATGTGTGAGTAGTTTATATTTCTTTAATAATAATAAAAAATATGTATTTTATTTAAAGTGACCTATTAAAAATTAATTTAAAGTTAGTGTCATCTACCCAATGCTTAAAAAATTAAAATTCTGTTAGTTATTTTTCAAAAGCAAAAATCTTTCGACTGCTTTTAAAATGTTGTATTGATTTTTCAAATAAAATCACTTAAGTATCATACTTTTAACTAAAATAGGTTAATAATTCAAATATGTGATGTTAAAAAAACTAGATGTCGTTCTCTTTTTTTTAAATGTTGGTTGTATTAAGTAAAATAGGGTTAAAATTTATTATAATTGTATAACTCTAAACAAAATACCTGCTCTCAAGTTAAATTATTGCTAAATTCTTGTTAAAAATTGTTCATATGAACAGGAAAAAATCTTTAAATTTGTTTTGTGTGTTGTATATATCATATTGCATGTTTTTATATCTAATATTTTACATGTCAAATCACTTATTAACTGAATGTAACGATTATGTCTTGTATGTTGTAACTAGAGCTCCTATAATACAGGCTGAATCATACCGCCATTTAATGACCCAGCGGACCAAAAACCAAGCTAAAACCGGTTAGCTCACATATAGTGGACGGCGAGTGACAGTAACGGAGACGGCGAACATCTGCTCAGGCGGTTTCCTAATGCTGAGCTAGGTCACAATATGGCGGTTATTTTGGGCAACAGAATGGATATGCGTCAGCTCCCCTTATAGGAGCCTTAGTTGTAACTGGTTAGTTAAATATAGGGTTTATTATCTACGTTAGGGATAAGTGTCTCTATGTAGGTCTTTCTAAGGGATCCTAACTCGTATTGACACAAGGTTCGAATTTAAAAAAAATTGTATCTCTGTTTTTTCAAACTTAAAAAAAATATATTTCTTTTACAGGTATTATTTTTTATTTTATAGGTATTTCTTTTACAGGTATACTAGTGTGTTGTAACTGGTTAGTTAAATATAGGGTTTATTATCTATGTTAGGGATAAGTGTCTTCATGTAGGTCTTTCTAAGGGATCCTAACTCGTAAGTTTAAACAAAATTCCGAACGGTTAGGTCGACGAGTGCGAAAGGTAAACGTCTACCAGCTATTTTCGTGTTAGATTTTTATAAAACAAAGTAATCGCATTACTTTCATTTACATGGCTATCACAATTTTCATTTTAAATCTTTAAAAATTTAGCCATTACATCTATTTCAATCTCATTTCAGTTAAAACTTAAAGAATAATTTTTTACATGAAACTTTTATAAAGTCAAAAATAATGGGTTCGAAGAAAATTCCGAACAGTTAGGTCGACGAACACGAAACGTATGATTCCTTTTTCGATAAATAAACTTTTAGAAAAATGCTGTCAAAGTCGATCATCTCCTTTTATTTAACACAACCCTCAGTGGATTTTCATTTTAACTCTCTAAAAATTTAGCCTTCACATCTATTTTAATCTCATTCATATTTAAGTTAATGTTTAAAGAAGGAAAAAAAATTCTTTTACAGGTTTTACATAAGTAAATTTCATGTTAAACTCTAAACAGTTAGGTCGCCGAGTGCGAAAGGTAGCAGATATATATTTCTTTTACAGGCATTATTTTTTATAGCAGGGTTCCTACCCCTCAACTCCACTAGCACTGATGACATTATGTTACTAAAAATTTAGCCCTCACATCTAT
The DNA here is from genome assembly GCA_963931845.1 of Maratus michaelseni. Classification (NCBI taxonomy): domain Eukaryota; kingdom Metazoa; phylum Arthropoda; class Arachnida; order Araneae; family Salticidae; genus Maratus; species Maratus michaelseni. The sequence continues at coordinate 258,836,569 of OZ007600.1, read as the reverse complement.
TTTAATCTCATTCACATTTAAGTTAATGTTTAAAGGGGGAAAAAAGTTGTACATTCTGTTGCTTTAAAGAATTATAGCAGGCTTTCTACCACTCAACTCTACTCGACTAAAAGCACTGTTGACATTCTGTTACTTTAACATTTCCCACCAACCATAAGAAACTTTTATGAAAAAAAAAATTGTATATTCTATTGATATTATTATTTTTACAGCAGGGTTCCTACCCCTCAACTCTACTCGAAAAGGTTACACATATTATTTACAAAAAATGACGTGCATTTTGTTCAATCTCAGTTCACCTATAGGTCGGTCCAATCCTTTCATCTCCCTTTATTTTCCTGCAAAAAAAATAAAAAATAAGTCCCCTACCATTTCAGTGCACCTCTTCTAGAAGACCCCCTAAAAATAAGAAAATTTCAAAAAGTACTCCAAGTTGTAGTTTATATTTCTTAAATATCTTACATCTAAACTTCGTATTTAAAAAAAAAAATTCCCTGACAAGAAAGAATCTGATTAAAACCCTTTATTTTTCACAAAAAAATTAAGCCCCCCTAAAAATAAGCCCTCCCCTCTCTCCCTTATCGGTTAAAAAAAAATTAAGCCCTCCCCTACTTCACTTCCTCTCTTATCTTCCAACACTTCCGGTTCACTTCCTGTCTTATCTTCTTTATTTTCCTGTCTTATCTTCCATCACTTCCGCTTCCACTGCCAGGCTCACTTCCGGTACCCACCTCCACCACGCACACAGCGCCTGCTGAGGTGAAACATACATTCTTCTACTACTTATGCTTTATCCATGACGTCACGATATCCCGTAATTTTAAGAGATAAGCGAACATGTTATACCGTTTAGTTCTTTTAAGATATGCATGCAGTCGAGTTTGGATGAAGTCCACAGTACATTATGGTTTAAATATTTAGGTAAGATAACTTTATGTGTATTTTTTCAATATTAAAAACAAATTTTTTTTAAATAATACCCTAACTATTTAGTACAATATATATATTTTATAAAAACAAAGCTTAGTTATTATATTCATTCCTCAAAAGAAATTTTTAAGTTAAAATACTAAAAACACAATTTAGTATAATTTATCTATACAAAAAAAGCATAGACTAATGTACTTTTAAAATATTTAAAGTTTAATTCATATATCTTATAGGGGACCCTGTATTTTTTTTACCATAACATGCGTCAAATTCATTTAAACACAGGTACATTTAAACAGGTTCAAATTCATTTAAACATCTGTTTGCCTCAAAATTCTTAAGGGTATCGCTTAATGACTAGTTCTTATTTTTCATTGAAGCATTTTAAAACTTAACAGGTTAATAATTATATAGGACTACACGAAATAATTCGTATACATTGACGGTTTTAAATAGCTCATTTCCTTCATTTACCTACCCAAAATGTGACAGAAACTCGAGCATCAGATATTTCTTATCGCGAGTGATTCACCGTGTCAAAGCAAGATCTTCGCTTATCTGATAATATGACTCATTATGATTCAGCGATATGCATGTTGAGGGGGTAACACTCAAATCTTAGTTGCAGTTATAAATATGTATTTTAAAGCATAATCATTCGAAAATTCAATTATTTTTCATGAAACGCTCTACCCTATTTTACAGACTTGTATGATAAATTTGGTGAAATATGTTCTTTTTTTTTTCTAAAATCTATATTTTGAACGTTATACTAAAAATACATTCGTGTAAAACCTATTTTTTACATTGCATGAATTCGTATTCATTTGAAAATAGTAGTCTATTTCTTAAAATATTCTTACAGGGTACATTGTGAAGGGTGCTTTTCTTTCGAACAGTGATCTTGGATTTTTATGAAAGGTCTCTCGTATTTCTGTCGCCATAAAATAATATGAATCTATTGGATTTTTTTGTGAAGGGCTCTGGGATTCGAATAGGAATAGGGTTATATTATTTGTGAAGGGTGCTGGGTAGTCGCATTATTTTATGAGCAGGGCTTAAATCTTTAACTTTTTCTAGTTTCTTTTGAAGGATTTCTATATTTTGAACCTATCGATGTGTAAGCTTTACTTTTAGCCTAACTTGAATTGAAAAAAAAAAACAGGGTAAAGTGTAAATTATCTGATTTTATGAAGGGTCCTTATGCATAAATGGATTTTTGTGAAGGTTTCCTTTTAATTAAAAAGGGGATCTGTTCACTATTTTAATTAACTACGCACTAGCTGGTAAAATTATATTTTGTTCAGATAACATTTCAATGATGTTGGAAAGTGATTCATGAATTATGTCGCTACGCATGATTTTACATTCTTGTTGATTTTATATATACGTTAAAATTCTTCGTTTTGTAGCACTCTGTATTTTTTTAAGTGTGTATTGTTAGGATATCGAAGGGCTCCTCTGGGTAAAAAAAGGGAGGGGGTAGGGGTAGGGGGAGGAGGCGAGCTGTTAAATTTAGTACTGTATAATTCATACGGGACCCTGTATTTTTTACTATAACCCCCGTGGTGATTCCTGGGACCAGGAAGTTTTGACTCTAGGTCACTTCTAGCTAAAAGCTCACACCTTAAGGTAAAATTCATTTCAGTTGAGAGTTTATATCTTAGATTACTTTCAGTTGAAAATCCTACTTTTGGCGACTTTTAACTCTAAAACTTCTATTTTTAACTCTAAATTCTATTTTTGGTTTAAAAGAAAAAAAAATCTTAATACCTTTTTTAATTTATTTCATTCACTTCTACTACATACACTCATATTCAAACTGCATACTCTCGTTTAGAAAAAAAAATGCTTCGAAAAATGTCTAAGTTCCCCAATTAAAATTAGTGAATGACCCTTTTTAATTATTATTTTTAATTAAATCATTATTGACTTTTTAAATTCTCCTCAAATGTACTCTAACATGTATATCGAATGGTCTACTCTAGTTAAAAAAAAATCTTGCAAAAATGTCTAAGTTCCCCAATTAAAATTAATGATCCTTTTTAATTACAATTTTTAATTATTTCTTAATTACTATGTTTCGTTCACATTCAAACTACGTACTCTCGTTGAGAATCGAATAGCCTACTCTAGTTTAGAAAAAAAAATCTGAAAAATTTCTTAAGTTCTCCAATTAAAATAAATTAATATTTTAATGAACATTTTTAATTAATATTTCTAAATACTGGAACCAGGAAGTTTTGACTCTAGGTCACTTCTAGCCAAAAGCTCACACCTTAAGGCAAAATTCATTTCAGTTGAGAGTTTATATGTTAGATTACTTTCAGTTGAAAATCCTACTTTTGGCGACTTTTAAAACTAAAAATTATATTTTAACTCTAAATTCTATTTTTGGTTTAAAAGAAAAAAAATCTTAATACTTTTTTAATGTATGAATCATTATTTCTAACATATATATATATATATATATATATATATATATATATATATATATATATATATATATATATATATATATATATATATATATTGAATAGCCTATTCTAGTTTAAAAAAAATTTGCTTCGAAAAATTTCTAAGTCCCCCAAGTAAAATTAATGAATGACCATTTTTAATTAAACCATTATTGACTTTTAAAATTCACCTGTAATATACTCTAACATGTATATCGAATGGCCTACTCTCGTTTAAAAAAAATGCTTCAAAAATTTTCTAAGTCTCGCAATTAAAATTAATTAAATTTCTAATTTACTAAAATAAATCCGTTGAAACACACCTCGTACTCTAGTTGAAAAAAAAATTGCTTCGAAAAATTTCTAAGTTCTTCAATTAAAATTAATTAAATTTCCAATTCCCTAAAATAAATCCGTTGAAACACACCTCGTACTCTAGTAGAAAATTCTCCGCGAAAAAAAAAATGGCTCCGAAAAATTTCTAAGTCTTGCAATTAAAATTAATTAACACTAATCCCATTATCTTGGGTGGTGGAGGAGGACAGGTGCTGCACTTTGGGAGGAGGTGTGAGGTGCACTTTGGGAGGAGGAGGAGGAGGGCACTTCGTGAGGAGGAGCCCTCCCTCCTCCTTCCTCCGGCTCCAAGCTCCTCCTGGGGTCGGAACGTTGTTTCTTCTCTACTTATCTTGGTCTCGTGAACAAGAAATGGTACCTTTTATATATATATAAAATTCTAATGTAATATCAGAAGATTTTAGGATCTGTGATTGCTTCACTTTTCGTTGATCTTTATAAATGTTTTTATTTAATTTTTAATAAAGAAAAGTATGTATCTATTTTTTTTTATTTTTGACCTTAAGTATAAGTAAGTTTGACTTGATGAAAACCATTATTTTTACTGTATGTTCTTATGTTACTTTAAAAAAAGAAATAATATTATACCTCATGTTAGTTTGATTGTTTACAAAATATTTTTTATCATCATCTTGTTATCTTATTAATTTAAGTTAGTTGGTTTATTATGAATTTCATTGTCTAAATAGCTTTATATATTCTTATCATATTAAAATTTTCATACTCATGTATTTATTTTTTCTTTTGTACAATTTATTAAAAATCAATCTGTATGGGTTAAGTTGCTTAAAATACCCACATTAATTTATGTAATAATTTTTTTTGTATTTTGCGCAAAAATTGACTTATTTCATCCAAACTGAAAAGCTTTAGCATAGAAATTTAGAGCTTTTAATTCACTGCTAAGTAATGGACTGAATTAGAAAAGTACATTTTCAAAAAAGTTTGAAGAAGTGCATTTTTTTCTCCTTAATCGGGAAAACAATTTTTTTCAATAAAATTTTATCTTATGGTTACATTATCAACAAAACTAGGAAGCTCTACTCCTACGAGCTTTTCTCACCAACTCCCATCCAGACTCCACAGGCTCTGAAAACATACTAATTTTTCTCTGTTTTAAAAAGATTACCTGAGTATGGAAGATAAAATGATATTATCGTGACCAGGCGAGATTTTCTGTAATCGGTTGCCATTCATTTTTCTTTGACTGGGGAGATTTCTCAATTTCAAAGGCTGTATCCACCACTGTCGTGACAGCTAGCGGCTGTTGTCATGATTGATTAATCAAGATCTATCACACACTTAAAAATCAGTTTGCTTAAAATAGTTAAGTAAAAATGTCACTGCCTGTCAGACTTTTATAATAATTGCTAGAAGAAAAGTTTTCTTTTTTTATATACCCTATAAGAAAATAGTTTTCAATATTATGTTTTAAATATGATGCAATTTACCCCATTTAATGATTTTTGAACATAATAATTTAATTATTTTAAAGTTTTCTTTCTCTTTTAATATTCACATTGAAATATATTTTTCAATTGAAAAGTGTTTGGAAATATTATTTTTGGGGCTTTTTTAAAATTTGGCAACAGTCGGAAAAAAACGGCTTTTTAGAAATAGAAATAAATCTCCATTTAGATAATAAAATTTTAAATAAAGCATTTGAAAAAAATCTCAAAAACTAGATAAATAAAAAAAAATATTTGATATTGCACATCACAAACTAATCACTTATATTCCTGCAAAAGATGGTTTAATCACTATGCATAGTTTTTGATCCTATATAAAACTTATGTAAGTGCTATCTTCTGAATCTTGACTGATTTCAAGATTAAATAGCACTTTAAATAATTCTTTGGCTTAAAAACTGTCTGTTGCATAGTGTTTATCACACATTTCTCTATGAAACTGCTATTTTTCATGTTTTTATAATGTAAGCCGAGAAAGAGCACCTGTCGCAATAAATTCAATTATGGTGTCAGCATCGTTAGTTACTCTTTTATGTTTTGCTTTTTAGAATTGAGCGACACAAAATAAAACAAATAAAAAATTTATATACTATAGATTTTTTTTAAACTTTAAATAAATATATATTATTTAAATAAATTAATGATTTCCAGTAGTATTAATTTAACTTTTCACAGTATTTTTCGTTGATTAGCTTATCATTATTGTTAAAAACGTTTCATTAAATTGTTAAAACAATGATTTCAGTTACATTTCTTCATTTTAAACTGACATTAAAACTAATTCTAAAAATATAAATTAATAATAATAAACAAAAATTACATAACATTACTATAGTTGTGAGATAAATTGTATCCCATTTAAATAGCTTGGATTTTAAACTGAATAAATGCCAGTTGAATCGTTGAATGGAACAAAATATAATAATAAACAGCATTAAAAATTTTTGGTTTCTTAAGATGGTATTATTTAAAAATATTATAATATATCTTTCTATCTGTTATATATTACAGTAGACCCTGAATAATTCGACACTCATTGGACCAGGGGTTTGTCTGAAAATGAAAATCATCCAATAATCAGGAGGACACTATCAGATGCATTTTTTAAATATACAAAAATAAACTGAAAAAAAATTATATAAATGAAATAAACATCTATTATCAAAAAGTAAAATAAAGAACTGTAATAAAAAATATATATAAATAAAAATATGACAACTTTAAAAAACAAATTCTGTAATTATATACTCTTTTTTTTGCTGTAAGTAAAAATAAGGCAATTTCACTAAAATTTTGTGGCATTTAGAAAAGTCATCTGGTATGAAAAATGCATGTTTCTGTTTTCAGTTTCGAAAATTATTAAAATTCAAAGTATCATAACCCAGCAAGTTTTGTCCATATTAAAATGGAATAAGGCCATAAGGTTAAATATTTGTTTAAGGAAGTGAAAAGTTTCCTAGAGAGAAATGACATTCCTTTGATTCAATGCAGTGGAAATATGAAGAATTCCAAAACCAAACAAAGAAAAAGAAATCACAGTTTGTACTTTTAGCAGTCCATTCTTTAAATTTAGTTGGTATAAATTCTGTAAAGTCTTACCTTGAAGCAATACATTTATTTTCTTATTTAAAAGAAATTACATTTTTTTTTCTAGTTCATCTAGTAAATGGGCACTATTAATAATTGTATTTGATGATGTCCTGCAATCATCTGCTAATTAGGTAAGGGCACATTTAAAAAAAAATAGCTTGTTATATAATAACAAAAAATTAAAATTAAAGTTGTTAAAAATGGGCACAACGGTGGAAAACTTATATATCTTTAAAATATGTGTAGAAAAAGATGGTGCTGTCATTACGAATCTGTAAAATCATTGTATTTAAATTATGACAATATTTTGTGTGTTTTAGAAAGTATAAGTATGAACTCTGAAGAAAAACCTGAAGCTAGAAGGGAGGCGACTTATTAAAGAAGGTGTTTTCACATGTACACTTTGGCATGATATTTTTCAGTAGTTCGACAAAGTAATTTCTTCCCTTCAAAAACCAACACTTGATCTGCTTGCTGGTTGCAACCATTTGAAATCTTCTTAAAATATATTGAAAGCCAAAGAGATAATTTAAAAAAAAAATTAAAGTGAAAACTCTCACCAAGCCTGAAAGCTTCATGAAATTTTCAGGAAGATTGGCTTCCAAAAAAGAAATATACTGATGGTGGTAAACACAATGAAATTATATTGCAGTGTCAAAAAATTTTTCATGTAGAAACATTTAATGATACTTTTGTCAAGCTAAGCATTTCTTTAAAAAATTGCATGCTTTTATACATTTTTTTTAATTTTCAAATTAAAAAATAAATATCCCTAAACACCATAAGTGACATTTCTATAGAAAATGACACATTTCTCGGAATTTATTAGTAATGTAAACAAACAATGCTGTGAAATATATTAATGACAATTAATTAATTTCTACGAGTTGTAATTTTCCAACTGGACGAAAAATGTCCGGGGTTTACTGGATGAATTATGCCCTTCAGATTCGACCAGGATAGCTCAGTTGGTAGAGTGTGGCGGCTTCAGCCAAGAGATCCCAGGTTCGAATCCTGGCCTGGACAGTTTTCGTCTGGTTGGAAAATTACAACTCGTATGATTTATTTACCAATTTGAATAATTGTGTTGAAATTAATCTAGTGCAATTAATATCTATTTTCCTAAATGTGTACATTGCATTGAAATTATATTTAGTAATATAATACCACTTACAAATTGTGAAGCAGAATGATAGTTTTCCAAACTCAAATTAAGAAAAACAAACAACGATCATCTATGCAGGAACCTATACTCGGTGGTTTAACACTAATGACTCTAGAACTTGACATCACAGAATGAATTGCATTTGATGATGTTCAGCAATCATTTTCTATTTAGGCCAGAGCAATTTATTTAAAAATGAGTTTGTTTTATTATAACGAAAATCTAAAATAAAAATGTAATTAGATTTATTTGCATAAATAAAAAGATGTATTATAATTATTTTAAATGTAGTCAGTTTTTATATGACTGGAATATTTCTATTTTCTTTGAATGCTTATAAAGTATTTTTTAATTGTATGTGTTTAAACAAACTAATTAAGAGCACTAATGAAGATAACAACAAAAAAAGTATTTTGTTAACAATAAACATATTCAATTTTTAATATTTGTATTTCAATGTAAAAAAGTCAAAGGTGTGTGTGGGGCAAGGAAGTGCAAATATTTCCAGAAATAGGTTGGGGGCTCAAAATTTTCAGTAACCGCGGGCCTCACAAATGCTTCATGCAGATCTGCTTACTAAGAAAACAAAATAGTAATTTTCATATGAATTTAGCAATTAGAATATCAGCAATTAAATTTTTTATGAGAATAATTCATTAAACATTCTCAAAAAGAAGTACATGTCAGAAATGTACTCATTTGCTTACAGGGGCTAAAAATCCGTTAAAAGCTGCCCAGATTGTAAAAGCTTGCCAATTCTGTGGCTTCTGACCGGAGACTCCGGCCACTACATCTACAACATTATAATAATAACAGCAACTGTAATACTGATATATAGCATTTTTAATTATTACTGTGTTTAGAAATTAATAGAAAAATTCACTTTCATCGTTTTCAAGTCATCAATTTTCTAAAATAACTGAACATGTAATATATACAATAAAACCTGAAAAAACAGAATTTGAAGGGATGGATAAAATTCCATTTAGACAGATTTCTGTCTTAGCAGTTATATGAGGTATTCAGAGCTAAAATGGATCAAGTCCATAAATTATAGTTTTGAGATAATCAAGGTTAAAGTTACTTAACACTAGTTGAATCCTAAAGTGATTTAGAGGATAATTTTCTTTTTTTTGTTGTAGTATGAAGACTAACTTAAATATGTGTCATAATTTGAAAATTCAAAAACTTTAATTAAGATGACAATTCAAATTTAAACCAGAATTGACTGGTCTTGATCTACTTTGTCCCTAAAATGTCTTTTTACATAACGTCAATGGAATGAATACGACACAGTGAAAATGAGACTTGGTTCGCTATGTCTCTGAAAATATACACCACTAACAAGTATTAATCTGCAACAGACATATATTTTTTTATACTTTTGGACGTGATCAACTTTGGCTCTGAATATTTGTATGATTTTTTTCCCAACAAAATCATGACTCAAGATAGGATTTTGTTGTAGACATAGGTTTCATTTTCACAGATTTTATTGTATATTTTTCTCTTTAACCTTAAAAGCTGCACCAGTGGCTGAGAGGTTCTGCTCTCAAAGCTGACAGATGAGAAGTGCTGGGTACAAGCCCATTTCGCCCTCGCCAGCCTAATTGTTTAGAGTTTTCTATGGTTTTGTCCAAACTTTGCTTAGTTTGCATAAATATAGATTAGGATCCCTTAGAAAGACCTCTGGAAGCAGCCTTCTTCCCTTAAGCCTATATTCCACATGCAGATATTCAGCCATAACAAAACACACACCCTTTAATATTAAAAATATTTCATGTTAACGTTAAGTAATTTAAAAGTTTGGAAATGTTTTGGAATATGTTTATGCACAGTGAATTATACTGGATGACACATTCTAGAAAGATTTAAACTTGGTTTAATGTACAAAACATGTCTATAATGATATTTTCATATTTTGATGCAGGCTGGTGCAAATTTTCAAATACATGATAACTCAAAATGCTGAATTTATACCATTTTGGTGTATTGTGGCAGTGGTGCAGCTGCTACTTTTCTGAAGCATACTGTATTTATTCACATAGTTTACATCCTCCATGCATTTATTCTTTTGAAAAAAAATTATAGAAAATAAAGAAAATCTTTGCATGAAGATGATCCAATTTGGAATTTTATAATTATGTTCAAGCCTGATTATACGTGTCAAAAAAGATAATTAGATTTTTATTTTGTGCTTTTTTTTTCTTGCATCAAAAATATGTACAAGTATTGATGTAACAGATTATGTTATGTAATGTCTATTTTGTAGCTATTATGTAGTCATAATAGCTTTTTGTTTGTTCAAAACCAATTTGGGCTCCAACAATCTGAACAAAAGTTTTAAAATACATTGAAAGCTGTTAAAATTGAAATTGTCTCAGGCAGAAACCTGTCAAAAACGGAACTTTCTTCCCAGTCCTTTGTGATTCCATCTTAGTTGCCTTATTATATTAATTTTGCTTAGAATGGCAGAAATTTTCAAGTTGTATGATTGACTATAAATTTAAAATACAATAAAACCTGGATTGGGAAGAAAGATCTGTTTTATATAAGTTTTCGTAGCATATATTTAATCTTCTTTCCAACAGGGCCATGAAATTTTTCAATTATCAACAACGTTTGACTGTAAAAACAGAAAAGGGAACTCTGTGACAAAAATTTACAGCCTTGTACAATTCTTTTTGCTAAAGAAGCCAAAGTAAAAAGAAAAATATGTGTTTGTGTGGAATCATTGTGCTGAATAAGATGCCAATTCACAAATTTCCTTTATTTTTTATGCAGTTTAGGGTTTCTAGACTGAGTTATTTAAAACTTATTGGTAAATGTTATTGAGCTTAATCCTTTTCATGTAAATTTAAAGACTAATTTTGAGCTAAAATATAAATAAACAAATGCAGCGACAACTGTGAAAATGGAATAAATTCCATGGTGTCGAGAAAAAAAATAACCATAAAATGATACCTACTAAAAGAGAACTTTTTATTCATCGCGTAATTATATTTCCACAGCTTTTACTGTATACAAAAAGTCCAAGAGCTTTAAAACCTGTAAAAATTAAATCACTGGACTCAGAAAAAAATTCCATTTTAGACATGTTTATAATTGTATTGTATTTTTTTTTTCGATCACATGATAAATTTTTTTCTGTTTTAGACAGGATTTTATTAAAACCAAGTTCCATTTTAACAGGTTTTACACAGCGGTGCAGTCGTAAAAAACCAGAGGGTATATGCTAGAAATTATGCATTCTATTTGAGAAATAGAGGGTATACAGAATTCCTTCAACATATCCAGAAAGTATATGGAATATGCTCTCTACTGCATCCCTGATTTTACTTTATTGCTAAACTTTAGTTTAAATTAAATATAAAATGTTTGTCCCACTGCAATAAAATATTTTGCCACGATAAAATGCTTAGAGGGCAGGCGGGCGTTAAACCCTGCTAACCCCTCCCCATAGCATTTCATCCCTGCCCTTGAGATGAGACATTCTTGAGCTAAATTTTTATACCAATCTTCGGGCTCAAAATTCAAATTTCATTTATTGACAAGTAGAAAAGAAACTTTCTATTTGAGAAACAAGAATGTAGTCAAAGTTTCTTAAAGCATTTTATAATCCTTTGAAAATCAGCTTGAAGGAGAACTGAATTGTTATTGATGGGATATAAGAAAAAATATTCTATATGATTCTGAAATTGATGATCATTCCTGAAATTGGGTTTTCAAATGTGTTATGTATTTTCCAAATTGTGTATGGATGTCACATTTCACCTTATTGAACAGTGAAATTCCGTTACATTATTCTGAATGTGTTATAAAGTATTTGATAATCTATGCTTGACGCATGTTTTTTCTTTCTTATTTTACTTATAATTTAGCATTTACATAGATACTGATATTTAATTTTTTTCACATTTACCTTCATATCAATGCAGTATACCCATTTTCTTTTACCACGTGCCGTATAACCACTGAGCTTCACAATAGAACTCAGAGCTAACTTCCTATTCTGATACATTGTATCCAGCGGTCCGCCCATGAATACAATGCCAAACAGATTTTCGGAGGAAAATCTTTGGCAAAACACAGATTTTCTCACATAGAATAGTATGGGGTAGATATTTTCAAATTAGATTATCTTTCAAAAATATGACGAAGTTGCTTACCATTTTCACTGATATACATTTATTATTGTAGAAACTACAGGTTTTATTTAAATTCATCGCCAATATTTAATTTGATATTTGTTAAAAGGAAATTTTATATAAACTCAATAAAAAAAAAGAAAAGTATGTCAGGTATTGCTCATAAAAATATGAAAAAGCTGCAGAAGTAACTAAAAGTATGTGGAAAAGTTTAAAAACTGCCTGTAATATTAAGAAAAAGTGCAGGATTCATTACTTGCGCGCATTGAAAGTGTGATGCGGTTGCAGCAGGAAGTGGATTGGTGAGTTAGCTCTCCGTATTATAATAGTACTCAGTGCGTATAACTTGAAGCAATTCAAACTTTAATTATGGACGAACATAAACCAATTTTTCGGGACTGATTGTCGAGATTCACCATTTTTTTGCGACTGATTGATGAAATTTGCGATCTTTTATTTTCGTAAGCGATTAAAAGCATTCAAAATGCATTCTACAAATGTTGTATGTCTGTTTACGCAAAAAATTTATGTGGATGATGAAATTTTGATCCCTTTTGGTTTCTTTTTAGTCTCTTTTCTTTCTTTTTCAAGAGTGACTTACCACTCCTAGGCACTGCTGTATTTGGAAAAAATATTTGTGGGAACCCACCTTTTCATAGAGTAGATGTTGATACTACCGGATTTTTATTCAGCCAAAAACCAATTTAAAACATATAGCCAAAAGCCGACTTTTTTAAATTAGTAGTTATAATTATTATATTCTAGTTTTTATAATATTGTATTCGTATAGCATTCATCTAACTGCAATATTTAATCAATCTCATAATAAGATTTTCCCTTATGAATCAATATTTAATTGAAATAACAGAAATAAATGCATATATAACTTATTGGCACATCAATCCTAGACGTTTTCATAAAGAACGATAATGAGGAGGTGTTTTCTGTACTCTCTGATTTATGACAAGCTGTCTCTTCTACTAATCCTCTTCCTGATCAGAACCAAGATTTCATATAGGGTTCAGGAAGAGGTCTTACGCGGCTTATGAATGAATATAAGTAAACTGGCTCTTTGAATTTTTAGCATCGGTCATGGTGTTATTCATACAGTTGAATGCTCTTTCGCATTCAGACATTGAAATGGGTGGTATAGTTTTCACAGTCTGGAGGGGGAAAAAGGCTTGTGATCATACGCGATATTCTTTTGTTGCTGTTGTTGTTACAGTAACAAACCATATATTTCTAGGAATGGCGTTCCCACCCAACTACAGCACTGCTCCTAGGCCTTCATTATAAAATTACATAAAAGTAATTAAAAACTTGATTGGAATGGAATAGCCCTAGGACTGATCTAACAATTTGAAGAGTAGTTGCATAAGAATTCCACAACTTAATTTTTATTCCCAACTGTCGACATTGCACCAGTATATTTGAAAAACAATTTGGTTATATAATGTATGTGAACAAAAGCATTCAGTTATTTAAAAATTAATTTGTTTGTAAATTATGGTGGAAGTCAATCATTTCAACATTTTAGCTATGGAACTGCTTTGCCTCTGAAAGGGTTAAACTGAATCTAGATAATTTATCAAAGGAAAATTAAAATAAAACACTGATTGTTGTACATTTTTTTAAAATTGGATTTTTTTCGTTTTGTTTACTTTTAAAGTCTACCATCCCCTTAATAAATATTATTAATCCATTTAATCCGCTAAATTTTTTGAGATTTTCGTATCTTCAAGATACAACTCTTTGTGTTTTTGCCCTTAATATTGCTTATGATGACTATAACTTTGATAATTTATATTCATTTTATAACTAATGCCTACTTATTTATAAATAAGTATAAAAGTAAAAATATTTTTTATAATACACTCTTTTATAAGCATTCAGTGTTTATCAAGATAAACCATGTCTAATTTTATGATTTTCCCAAAAATATTCCAAACATTCTAAAACATTAATTTGGCATGGGCACCGAACCCGATATGGAAAATTCACCGTTTTTTACAAAACTATCAATTTTTCTGGGATTCTCTTTTAAGATATGACAACAGGAAAGAAAAGGGAAGCATTTAAAATATCTTTTGAAGATTTCTAAATTTATTCCTGAGCGTGTAATCATAATTTATTTAATATAAATCTATTGATTAAATCGTATTTAAAAAAATAAATTACTTTTTTTATTCATATTTTCTACTTCTTAATGTTTAAAAAATTTTGCTGTTGCAGCTTCACAGCCAGTCGGCATTTTTCTTGCAAGAGTGGTTGGCACATAATTAAATCCATTGTCATTGAACTCGCATACACATGTAACCATAAAAGATATTTTGTGATTTATCGCCTATTGCCGGCTATCGGAAACAGGCCTTAATATTATTTATTTTTAAACATTTTTTTAAATATTAAAATGTACCACCAGAAATACACATTTTTACATAATTTTTATAATTCAAGCATGTCAGGAAGTGATTTAAAAATCGATTGCAAGATTCCAACTTTACACACAACAATGAAGTTCAGTTAAATAAGAGTGTAAAATAAATAACAACCGTAACGTGCTTGAGTAACAGGAAGATGACCGGAGTGAAATGGGTTCGTAAGGGGACAGTTTAACCATCGGTTACAAGGGAGAATTTAAAACTGTATAAAGGTAATTGAAAACTTGATTAGATTGGAATCGGATTTGGGAGGATTTAAGGTAACAACTTTCTTTGTTACTTCTTTCAACTTTCCGTTTTTAATTATACTAACATTCATCTTTTCGTTTGACATCATTTGTAATTTGATTGATTTGAGGAATATTGCTTTCTGGACATATTTTCAATGTAAAATTCTATGAAGCTTCACTTTTTAATTTGTTTTCAGTCTTGTATTAGTCTTTTAGTCTTAACCTATACCTAACCAGTACATAAATTTTTCCTTTGTAAGACAAGATTCAGACAAAAATAACTTGAAACAAATGTTACAGAATAAAGCTTCATCCAATGGAAGAAACCTTGTGAAATAGTAAACAAAACTTTGCAGAAAAATCTATTGGTTTTCCCATGTTTATCTAACCTGACTGAACTACTGTTATTTTTATTTCGAAAATCTGTTCCGTTGAGCAATAAATAAGTTAGTTCAGCATTGTCTTTCTTTTATGATTTATTAGATTGTGTTATTGTAGGCTACGTAGTCGTTCAGAGGAACTTTTTTCATCTTCGTCCTTATTTCTCATTTTATCACTCTTAGAAACGTGTTTCTGAGAGAAGCAAAACAATTGATTCCATTTGTGTTTAATCCTCACAAGATTTTTTTTAAATAATGGCACATTATAAGCTTATCAAATTCCTCTTTAAATTTTAACATTTCATCTACGATGCATACTTGAATAAGGAATTCAGGCTCCTTTCATTGATAATTACTTCAAAAGGATTGGCATATGTTTCACACACTATCATAGTAAACAAGTTTCAGTATTTTTACGTTTGCCGGAAGCAGGTAACAAGTCATCAAATATTGTTCTTCTTGCTATCTTTTGCATTGCATTCATTTCGTTTTCAATATAAACCGTTCGCTCATTTCATTTAAAATATATAATTGGGATTAAAAATACATGCAATTAAAATATATTTAAAATACATGCTTTTCACTCATTTCAATTAAAATATAGAAAAATAAGAAATAATATCATAAAACAAAACATTTTATTTCATCATCAAAGTATTG
Source organism: Maratus michaelseni (assembly GCA_963931845.1). NCBI lineage: Eukaryota > Metazoa > Arthropoda > Arachnida > Araneae > Salticidae > Maratus > Maratus michaelseni. The sequence goes on along the minus strand of OZ007600.1, from coordinate 258,820,746 downwards.
TTTCTCATTTACACACTCGGAAGAAAAAAAGCTGTTATAGGTGAGATTTGCACACAGATAACATAAAAGCAGTGCTGTAGTTGGGTGGGAATGCCGTTCCCAGAAATATTTGGTTTGTTACTGATATATATATATATATATATATATATATATATATATATATATATATATATATATATATATATATATATATATCGCGTACGAGCAAAAGCCTTTTTTTTTCCTCCAGACTGTGAAAACTATACCCATTTCAATGTCTGAATGCGAAAGCGCGTTCAGCTGTATGAATAACATCATGACCTATGCGAAAATTTCCCTCCTTATTGAAAGAGCCAGTTTACTTATATTCATAAGCCGTGTAGGACCTCTCTTAATAGACTTTTGTCCTGAACCCTATGTGAAATCTTGGTGGCGATCAGGAAGAAGATTAGCAGACGAAACAGCTTGCCGTAAATCAGAGAGCGCAGAAAACACCTCTCATTATCGTTCGTTATGGAAATCTCTAGGATAGATGTGCCAATAAGTTATATATGGATTTATTTCTGTTATTTCAATTAAATTTTGATTCATAATGGAAAATGCTATTATGAGATTGATTAAATATTGCTTTTAGATGAATGCTATACAAATAAAATACTATAAAAACTAGAGTATAATAATTATAACTGCTAATTAAAAAAAGTCGGCTTTTGGCTAAATGTTTTAAATTAGCTTTTGGCTTAGCAAAAATACGAAAGCATCAACATCTACTCTATGAAAAGGTGAATTCCCACAGACATTTTTTGCCAACCAGGTTTAATTTATGAGTTTTAATAAAAGTGTTTTTTTGCAAATTTTCTTTTATTGTTGTAACCATTGTTTATCTATTATCTGCTTAAAACTATATATCCACCAGCATGAAATTCTCGCCAAGTTTGGAGACAACCGATGAAATACAGCCAAATTTCAACCAAAAATAAAACATCATAAATGAAGTCAACTTGGCTACAGCTGACTAATGAAACAAAATTCTCATTCAAATTCAGTATTGATGAAAGCTGGGAATGAATCTCTATAATCGGGATAAAGACATTTTTGTTTCGTTTGTTTGATAAAATTAGCTAAAATCTTAAAAACAAGGAATACAGAAGCTACCTTGTCCTCCATGTACAGGCCGGAAGGACTTTTTAATCTGCTGTATTGTTTCAAAATGTCAACAACCTTAGAAATTCAAACTGAAATATTAGGAATGCAATTATATTAACCCGGTGTTGAAGACATTTGAAAGTATGAAATCTTTGAAATTGTTATAGCAAAGACAAAAATATTTCTGAAAAAATAGAAATAATCATAAAATATTTTTACACATATATATTTATTATGTTATTAAAAAACTAATAATTTTGTGCGACTTGAAACAATAAATAAATAAAAAAGAGAAAACAAATATCTTAAGGCTAAAAGCCAGAAAAATGTGCAGTTGAGCTATTTTATTAAGAATATACTAATATACGAACAACACATCAATGACAATAAAATATTACAAAAATTGGTGTAAATATGTTATAAAGGGAAAACTTCTTACAACATCATAAAAAATAATAATTGCTATAAACAAAAGTAAATAACTCTCAAAATTATTTGACAAAGCATAAAAAACATATATACTATTGAGAAAAGCAATTTCATCAGGAATAAGAAAGAATTTTGAATTAAAACTAAAACATCAGATTGTGCATCTTAGATTAAATTGCGTACATGAAAATAAAAAGGATATATTTCTTTTCACTTTTTTCTAATGGTATAAAGTCACTATTTGAAACTCTCAAAAAAGATAATTGTATTTTGATTTAACTAATCAATTTAAAAAAACAAAAAAAAATGCAAGACTCTGGTTAATTGGATGAAAATTTTTAATGACAAAGCATAAAAATATACACAATTTATTGCAAAAGTAATTTTATCTGGAATAATACAGAATTCTGAATGCTGGAAAACAGTAAAATGTATTTTTTATGCATCAGAAAGGTACATCAATCAGCTTTTAATGAGAGAAATTGCAAATAATAACAATCAATTAAACTACATTAATATTGTTGGATTTCAATTGATCCTCAGCTCTAATAATAACTTTAAGATATAAGTATATTACAGTACAAACAACTTTTATAAACTAATTATTACCATAAATACTTTTTCAGAGGCATCGTGCAAGAAAATATACATTAAAAAATTAAAAAAGCAACTAGCTCAAATTCAGCCATACTCAACCTGAGTCACGTGGGCCGCATGAGATCCACTGACCTTTTAAATGTAGCCGAAATATAATCATTAATTTATAGTTATTAAATTTTGACATATTCAGGAAACGACTAATTTTTAAATAGATGCTTGTATACATTTATTAGGTTTAATTTTTACACTATGGGATTTGTCAAGTCTCTTGGATTTTACAGTCTAGTAAAACAGTCTTTTTAGTAAGTCTGCTGTCTGCTATTCATATTTTTAAACATTTGTTTGTTTCAAAATTATTTTTGATTTTTTCATTCCTTTTTTAATGTTTTTCAATTTTATTCTCAAGTGTTCTCCCGTTGAGGGATACATGTTGCAAACAGAAAAGTTTTCCTCTTCTGTGATTGAATTGTTTTTTGCTCTGATAAACTATGTTAAGATGGAAAATATGTAAAAAATGTTATGTGTATTAGTAAGGGTTATTCTAACTTTCATCCTTTAAATTTTACTAGCAAAATCTAGTATAAAATTCTATTGGAATATTCTAATATATTGACTAATTTAACTTAAAAACTTAGATATTTCATTCGAATATAATTATGGAGTATTTTAAGTAGCAGTAATTTGCATCTACTAATTAATTATTATACACACCATTGTTTCACATATTTATATGGGAAGACAAAATTTGTTTCATTACTTATAATTAATTTTAAAATTATATCAAAACATCCTATTGCTCAGTCAAAGGTTGTTTTCACACATAGTCCTATTTGTGTTACAGTACAGTCAAACCTCGTTAACACGAACATGCTTAACACGAATTACTTTTAGCACAAACTGTTTCCGACTGCCCCATCCAGTTGTATGTAATGTATAACGTGTCATCTAACACGAACTACTTTTAACGTGAACAAAAAAGTTTCCCATTGAGTGTTCACGTTAACGAGGTTCGACTATAGTATACATATTTTTAACCTTGAAGATTAATCGAACATCATTTAAAATAAATTAAATTTGCATTATATATTTTTATATTTTAAAAGATAAAAAGTTTTTTTTTTTTTTTTTTTTTTTTGCAAACAGTTAAGATTTCTGTAAGAAATTTAATGATTTTTTTATCTTTAAATTTTGGAAATTTTGAAATAATACACTGCAATTAATACTTATTACATAGCTAAGATTCGTTATATTAATATTGTTATATTACTCTTGTCTTCACTCTTGTTATCATATTATCTTTTGTTAAACATCATTATATAATTATAGTGTCTTGCAACCCATCTAACGTAGCAAACACATGTTTGAGGCTCACAGAGAAAAAAAAGTTGAGTATGGCTACATCTAATGCATACAATCGTTCTTGGAAATTCAGTTTCTACCTTTTATAATCATGCAAACATGTTAGTTTTCATGCACATTTGCTTTTGTAGCATGATAAGATGTGATTATTTATTCACTATTTTTGCAAAATAACAAATAGGGCAGACATGACGTATTAAAAAATAAAAGAGCATTGAAGATTTAAATTTTTTATTGCTGAAGGGTGGTGGAAGCAGAAATTTCTGGGGAGAGGGAGGAGGGAATGAAATTTTTTGAAAAGTAATTCTTTTGAAACAAAGAAAATTTTTATCTTCTATTTGCTGTGGCATAACACAAGATGTAAAATCCTGTAAAATAAATGTAGTTAAGTACATAATGTAAATTCAGATTCGATGGCTTGTTATTACTGTAACTTTTAATGATTGTGAGCCAAAAGGAAAGAATTACAGATGTAAATTATGCAAGGTCACAAGCAAGGGTGGTAACGGATGTGCTGAACAGGCACTAAACCAGATAGGCACTTCCTTGCTGTTATCCGTTTTCCTTTGAAAAAAGAAAATATTTTTACTCCAGAATCAAAACAAAATAGCTAAGGCACTGTGCGAAGGACAGAGAGATAGTAAAGAAATTTATTTAACTATTTTATATGGATTAAGACCTTTATACAAACGATTTCCCTTGCTTACCGGAAACAGTTATGGATGATCGGACATTGATTGTACACTCAACAATATCGCCTAGTCTGCTGAAAAATATATGAAGGCTATCCTGATCAGTGATAATTACCAACGTAGTTGGCAAACGGCAAGTTACTTTTTATTAACATCCATGATGGAGATACCATTAATTTCATTTTGCAGTCAGATGTGCCATTGGTAAGCATACTTTTAAAACATTGACAAGTGATTCGAAACTATTTTAGATAAACAAGTTAAGAAAGTTTTCAACTTTTATCGGATACTAAACTAATTTTCTCCGCCACCTAGCTCTCAGACTTTAGGGAAGATCAAATTGGAAAGAATGTTCATATTAACAATATTAGATGATAAAGAGTGCTAACAGTATTTTATAAACAAAAGATTTGGCTTTTTGATGTCCATTTTAAAGTAAATCAGGGCATAATTACTTTATCAAAATGGCTAGCTCATTAAATAAATAGATACACCTTAAAATAAACACCTAGTTATATTCTTAAAACAAATACTGGATTACAGATTTCATCAATGAATTTTTTTTAATATGACTATACATGTTTTAATTCAAATTCTACTTACAAAATTTGAAACACACTATAATGTTTACTTTAGATATAAACATGGTAGATTAAATGAACTGTATGTGAAATATATTAAAGAAGTCTCACATTTTGGAATGTATATGATGATGCCTATTTAAACCAGATTTATGAGAAAAAACTACGTCACACACTTCACACGAGAAAGGTTTCTATTTAGTATGAACTTGCAGGTGTCTAGTTAAATGAGATTTGTGAGAAAACTCTTTGTTACACACTTCACAGGAGAAAGGTTTTTCATTAGTGTGAACGCGCAAGTGAATATTTAAATTACCTTTGAGAGAAAAACCTTTCTTACACACGTCACAATAGAAAAGTTTTTCATTTGTGTGAACACGCAGGTGCACATTTAAATCATATTTTCGAGAAAAGCCTCTGTTACATATCTCACAAGAGAAAGGTTTGTCTCTAGTATGAACAAGCCAGTGGCTGTTTAAAACAGATTTTTGTGAAAACCCTTTGTTACACAGCTCACAGGAGAAAGGTTTTTCTTTGGTATGAATGGAGATGTGTCTATTTAAAGCAGATTTCTGAGAAAACTCTCTGTTACATTCCTCACAAGGAAAAGGTTTCGCTTTAGTATGTACAAGCCGGTGGCTGTTTAAAACAGATTTTTGTGAAAACCCTTTATTACACACCTCACAAGAGAATGGTTTCTCTTTGGTATGAATGAACATGTGTCTGTTTAAAGCAGATTTCTGAGAAAATCCTTTGTTACACTCCTCACAAGAGAAAGGTTTCTCATTAGTATGTAGAATCAAGTGGCTATTTAAATAGGATTTTTGATAAAACTCTTTGTTACACACCTCACATGAGAAAGGTTTTTCTTTAGTATGAAACCGCAGGTGGACAATCAAACTATATTTGTAAGAAAATCCTTTGTTACACACCTCACAAATAAAAGGTTTCGCCTTATTATGAACGCTCAGGTGTTTATTTAAATAAGATTTGGCAGAAAACCTTTTGTTGCACAACTCACAAGAGAAAGGTTTCTTTTGAGTATGAAAACTTTGGTGGACATTTAAATGCGATTTGCGAGAAAAACTTCTGCTGCACACATCACAAGCGAATGGTTTCTCTTTGATATGGATTCGCAGGTCATTACTTAAATTAGTTTTTTGAGAAATTAATTTACTACCCATCTCCTAAGTGAAAGGTGTCTCATTAGTATGGACACAATGATGCACATATAAATTATACTTTTGAGAGAATCCTCAGTTAAACACTTCACAAGTAAAATTACTTCCCTTTATTATAACGCAAATAAACATTTAAATACCATGCCTGAGAAGCCAACACCTCACAAGAGAAAGGTGATAAAAGAAGAAATTAATTGTCAGAATGTGGATTTGCCAAAAAGTCTGTTATTGTAGATCTTACAGGTGGAATGTTTCTCCTTTTCACCAGTATGATGGTGCATATTAAAACAAAATTTCTGTGCAGTAACTTTCTGTAGAATGCTTTATTACAAAATTCTCTAATTATGTTCTTGGCTCAAATTTAAATCAGAATTTTAAAAATATCCTTTATTTTATATCTCTTGTAAAGAGAAGCTCTTTTCACCAATATAAATATGGGTAACCTTCTTTTTACTATAAAATTAGAAGTTTCCATTAAAGTGATGTATAGAATTTTTCTAAATTCTAAATCCAGAAATGAACAGTAATTGTATTATGTAGATTTTTTAAACATATACACAGACATATAGATTTAAATTGCTTTACTTTCCAAAATAAATGTAGCCACATTTAATAGAACGATCTGTACTCAGTATAACATAATTAATAAATATAAAACATTTCAATAAGAATTTGCCAGCAGAACTTTTCCTTTATGTAATTCGAAAGGTATAAAATAGAGTTGGAAATGTCAACTGTGGTGTTGTATCATAAAATATTTAAATTTTTTATTGATGCTTTAAGAAGGTATCTTTCGCTAAGAGAAAACATGGTGAAAATATACATTAAACAAATTGATATTTTTAATAAATGGTTGTCTAAATTTTATCCTGTAACTTGCATGTGAAAATAAAGAAAATCATGCTTGCGCACTGGTGCAGAAATTAAAAAAGATCCTTACTGAACAAAATTTTTTAAAGGGAAAATTCATTGAATAAAAAAATATATAGTTTTTGGGCACGATTTACTGTCATAAGTCCTTTCATTGTATGTTCCGAACAGACTTTTCAAACTCTGCACCTGAAATACAAATTAAAAAATATACATATTACATAATTGTTCATAGATTCTTAAAAAGTTTACAAAAGAAAATCTATTACAATTTCATTAATAAAATAATAATATTTAATAAATATGCAATAAATATTTGGTACATTTTACTTTAATTTCTACTTATAGCACAAGTACAATCACATACAAAATATTTTTACAAAGCTATTAGGGTTAAGGCAAACTATGTTTAGATCTTTATTTCTTATATTACAAATTTTGGTAAAAATACATTAGAAATGTGTAAAGTGTATGAGTTAGGTTATGAGTAATAATAATAAAGCTTAATTATTGGGCTCTTCAAAAATAAAATATTTGAACCAGATGTATATTAGATTATATGTAATCATGCAATTATTTTTCTTTACCAAAATTTAAAACTATTCAAATGAAAATATTTCGAATGGTTTTTATAACATAAAACAATTAGCATATTAAAAATGAAAAGTACATTTTTTTCTGATTTATGTCATGTTAGATTGGTTGAGATATCAATCTCTTTTTAAGATCAACAATTTTGTAAATAGTGTTTCAAAAGTTTGAGAATTGGCATTTTAAAAAGACTTTACGAGTTTCCTTTTTTAATTATTAAACTGTTTTTAAAATGGTACAATATATCAGAAATTTTCTACGTTATTATTTTTAGAAACGATAAGAAATAAAGATTTAAATATATTTTGGCATTCCTGTAACAGCTTTGTAAAAATATTTTGCATGCGATTGTAGTTGTTATATTTGTAGAAATGATAGCAATCCTAAGAATTTAATAGACATAGTGTAAGAAAGTTTGAAATGTGGTAATTTTAAAAGACTTTACGAGTTCCTTTTTTTAATCTTTAAACTTTTTAGAAAAACACACAATGTGTAAGATTTTTTAACGTTAAGAAATTTTCATTTATATATTTTTGTAAAGAGGATAGTATATATTTATCATTTAAAGGTCAAGAAAAGTGCAAGTGGTGAAATTTTTTTGATATATTGACATTTTTTTAAAATCATTAAAACGTAAGTTGAAAATGTTTCAATTTTCATTGCTAAGAAATAAAAATAGTTTAGACAGATAATACAAACATCCGTATTCTTATTTGCTAAAACAAACATATTGAACAAAATAGCTATTTTTTTTCTGCTTTCTAATCCTACTCTGTTTCTCAATTTAGATTGTACATAAAAGTCCAAATGAGCAGAGCATGTTTTTACCATGCAGACGCTTTCACTCTCAAAAGTTGTCGAATACAAGATTTTTCAATTTGTTACTTTTGTCTCTTTGACTTTCTCACCAATAATACAATGTTAGTTCACTTAGAGTTGTACATTTTAGAAGAAAGTTCTTTGAAACTCAAACTCTTTGATTTATCTTCGCTATTAGAATCAATAAATTTTCAATACTCGGGATTACTTGAACCAAAATGTTTTGACCGGTTAGTCACTGTTCATGGTGGTTGCTCGTAAATTTAATGTCATCACTGATGAATCAATGGTGTTTTGTGTACGTTTTTTTTTGTTTCCAGAAAATGTAACATTTTCATCACTGGATCCCTGACATATTTTGAGTGATAATTATTTCTGACCCATGAAACATATTTATTATTATTTTTGGTTGTTCACTCAACAATATTAAATGATCTGATTTTTTCTGGCTCTGATGTCTTACACACACACACCTGTTTTTCAATAAATCGGTTACAAAAAGGAAAAAAGTTGCCAAAGTTTTGGGATTTTTTCCTTTAATGGTAACCTGACTATTATGATTGTAATTAAGTTATTGGTATGGCACGGGCTTGGAAAACGTGTCAATAATAAAGTCACCAAACATCGATGCATTAGTGTAGCACATCTGTTCCATTTTTTCTTGGAAAAAATTTCAAATGCTTCATATAAGACACACTGGTAAGTAAGCCACAAAAGGTAAAATTTAACTTTAAAACCTACGAAATTTATGGTACGTAAAAAATATGTATTTAAAATACACATATTACATAAATTTAAACTCTATATTACATAAACTTAAAATACATGCCTTTCACTCATTTTAATTAAAACAAATTTAAAAAAACTAACAAATAATTTCACAAGCGAAAATATTTAATTTTTATATAAAAGCATTGTTTGTAATTCACTGTAATTCCCAAACGCGAAAAAAAAAACTATTGGCGAGAAAGAAATTGCTGTTGGTGAGCTTTATATAAAAATTCCAAAAATCCTTCATATCACATGTACAATGAAAGCAGGTATTTTAATAAAAATGGTCATTTGTAATGTGAATTATTTTATCGTATTATTTTTAAAACAATAATATAAAATAAGGTACTTCTCTCTTACCTTTCGAGCATGTTTCACCAGAAAATTATTTATTGCTAAATTATAGGATTTAATGCTAAAAATACATGATCATGACATCATATTTACTTGCATCTGAATCGTTCTACATGTTTGTTATGTCATCAAAGAAGTTTTAATTTGACGTTTATTTGTGTTTCTAATGATGTTTTATTAATTTATTTTTTCTTTGATTAATGAAAATAGAATTATGCCACATGACATCATGAGTGTGACATCATGATATTAAATGTGAAGAAGCGATAAAAAATATTGCAATGTATAGTTGCATACAATACACCAATTTCAAATGATGTCATAAGCATTAATTTACTAGTCGAGAGGAATAATTAAGAAAAATAATGTAAATAGTCAAGATTATTTTGTTTTGTTTTCATTCATATATTGAAAATATTATTGTTGAAAGTATTCGATAGTTGACAATTTAGTGATCATGTCATTAAATAATTTCTTGTATTTTTAGATCCCAATACAACAAGGTTACTGCATCCAATGATGTATTCTTTTTTTGTTGTTTTTGCTATTTTTACATGTGTGCAAAGCAATTATATATGCAATATAGTGAACGCAGGATTAAAGAATTTATTGAGATTTTAATGCAGTGAGGTTGCTGTATCCAGTAATGTTTTTTCTTTGGTTTTGGTGGTTAAAGTACTCATACATATAATATAGTGATCGCAATCTTAACAAATTTCATGTATTTTCGTCTTTTGAACTTCGCAATGATCACTAACAATTTTCGTAATATTAATGAAATGTGCATTGAAACGTTGTTTCTTACTGCTCACATTAATTTTTTTATATGTACTTTATTAATTTTGTAAAATAAAATATTTATATTTTAATCATAAATGCAATATATCAAAAACAAATTACTTGTTTGCTTATGGCTTAATTTAATAAGTAGGCATTTAGATTCTTAAATTATTTCTTGTAATAAAATTAATTATTCCTGTAATTATTTCTAAAAAACAAAACATTATTTTGTCCAAAATTGCTTGAACAAATCAGTCGTGCCAGCGCACCCACCCCCGCCCGCTGCCAGAGACGAACATAGAGTTCGAAGCCGCAGGGGTTCGTCGATAGCTTCAGAGCCCTGACACCAACCCTTCCCGCTTTTAGAGGTGTTTAATTTGTTCATTTTTCCTTTTCAATTTGTCTTGTTTCAATTTTCAGATTTTTTTTTCCTTTCAACCTGGTTTCCGCAAGTGTCTCGGTATAAAAGGGACGTAGCAAAGGACCATCAGGGTAAAATACTGCCGTAAGTACCTTTCTACATGGCTTCCAAAAGTACCTCGATATAAAAAGGATGTAGCAAAGGACCAGAACACTAAACGCCGCGTTCTGCGAATTCTGCAGTGGTCGTCCCAGTGCACCCACCCCGATTGCACCCAGAGACAAACATAGAGCTCAAAGCCGCAGGGGTTCGTCGATAGCTTCAGAGCCCTTAATCCTGCTTTTCGAAGTGTTTAATTTGTTCATTTTTCCTTTTAAATTTGTTCGGTTTCAATTTTCAGATTTTTTTCCCTTTCTACCTGGTTTCCGCAAGTGTCTTGGCATAAAAGGGACGTAGCAAAGGACCATCACGGTAAAATACCGCTGTAAGTATCTTTCTACCTGGCTTCGCAAGTGTCTCGATATAAAAGGGACACAGCAAAGGACGCTGAACGCAGCGCTCTGCGAATACTGCGGCGGTCATGACTGTAATTCATGTTTTCCCCTCCAAAATTACTAGTAGAATACATTAATAGGACACGGACACCGAGCTCAAATACTAAAATTTCCCTGCTATTTTTTCACCTGGTAGAAAGAACAAACCCGTGAATTTATTAAAAAATATATAATTTTTGCCCCGGTTCTTTTTTTAAGATATGACAACAGGAAAGACAAAATGAAACATTATTTAAACTATCTTTTAGGATTTATAAAGTGATTTCTCAATGCATCATCCTTTGGTTTGAACTACTTTATTTTATGTTTCTGCATTTAATGTGTTTTAAAAATTCGATTCATAATAAGCTACAAGAAATAGTATTCTGAATCGAATGCACAACGTGAATCGAAAGGGCAAAGGTGCTGTTTGTGTTATTTGTATTAATTGTTAGTTATTTTAATTTCTATACTGTTTTTCATAGTAAAACAATGTGTGTCGCTTAAAACATCTTTTTTAGAACATCTTGTATCATTTAAAGCACCTTATTAGATTCATTTTACATTTGTTTACACTGTATATGTATACTTCTTTTTTATATAAATTTAATTTCTTTAATCTGTTTATGTTATTTGTATATTTAAATTTTCTATACTGTTTTTCATAGTAAAACAATGTTTGTCGATTAAAACGCCTCTTTTTTGTATCATTTAATAAACCCCTCATTAGATTCATTTAATATTTGTATATGTTGTGTATATAGTTTTCTTTTTTTAACTTTAATTCCTTTAATCTGTTTATTTTATTTTTATTAATTCTTAGTTAGTTAAATTTTCTATGCTGTTTTACATAATTGTGCTACATTTTGAAAGTAATGTATGTTGCTGAAAACACATTTTTTTAACATCTTGTATCACTTAACAACCCCTCTTTAAAATTTTGTTTTAATTCGTCTCAGCATTGGCTAAGATTTTTATGTTATGATGCCCCATTTTCCTATCAGAAATAAGGCTGTAGCAATTAAAAAATATATATTGGTTCTTTACATTTGTTATCACACTAACAATCTAAACTTTTGCTCAGCTCCACCCCTTGCTTAGTCTTTTCAAAGAGTACCCACCCTGATATCAATTTAACCCCACCCATATATCCTGTTTTGTCAGTGAAATTTTTCTACTATACTCCATTCGCTGAAAGAAGATAACAGAAGTAAACAAATGCACATGCAGATTGGTGATGCTTAAACCTGGCGCTGTGCCAGAAGTGCCAAACAGACTGTCTGAAGTGTTTGAGCTTCTGCTTTTTCAAATGGAAATAAAAAATAAAATTCGCCAAACTAGGGATTTGTGCCAAATGTGTGGCTCCTTGGCGATTTTTCTGCAACCTGTTTGTTTACTTTCGTTACCTCCTTTCCCTGAACAGACTATAGTTGCAGTTCTTTTAACATTTGTAGTTTTTAACCGTATATCTATTTTAAGGCAAAAACAATGGTGAAAGAAAGTTTCTTTCAAAACTATAATTAATAGCTGAATACTTTAAAAAAAAGTGAACGATGCTGCATTTAACAATACAGGCTACAGATTTTGCCCGCCCACTTAAACACTAAAACGAAGTTCCGCTTCTAAATGCATTTTTAAAAAATGGTTCAAAATGGAAATCCCAAAAGAATATTTTTTATTTTAAAAATAGATGTCATTAACTCTTTAACAGTATTGCTGGAACGTTGCTCGGGTAAGAAGAGTTTGTTTTCTTCGTTACTAAAAGCTTTCAGAAACCACAAATTTTTAACTATAATTTTTGCCGTATTTGGCAGACATATCTCGATTATACAAAGCAGATATTTTAATACAAAAAAAGTGGTTTTTAGTCCTTATTATAAAAATTAAGTTGTACAGTTTTCATTTAAAAAGAGAGACGTCTGTACAATCCCAATAGGCTACTCGCAAAAAGAAAGAACAGGAGTACGCCCAGTTGCCCATGAGTAATTATATAACATGTTTTCACTAGTTCTGCCCCCATAATAAAATCATGCGATCACAGATTCTTATTTCTTCTTCTTGACATTTCTATTACTTCTAAACATGCAATGAAAACGAATCGCCTCTGTGCTTCTTTTGAACCATTTTTTAAAAATACATTCAGAAGCAGAACTTCATTTTAGTGTTTAAGTGGGCGGGGCAAAATCTATAACCTGTATTGTTAGGTGCAGCATCGTTCACATTTTTGGATTTTTTTTTGGTACTTATGTATTATCCGTGCCAGGAGATTGATTGCCAAAAATGGTTGCCAAGTACCAATCTTGTTTATTGTTGCCAATCATGTTTTCAAATGCAGTAATTTAACATTATCAAATAACATTGTTAAAAATGGTAATATAAAATAAATAAAATGTAATATATGTTTATTAAATTTATAACATTGTTAAAAATATGAAATAACATTGTTTTAGTAAAATTAGCAAATGGTAAATATCACAGTAAATAAGAAAGAATAATATTATAGATTATTCCCAGGCATGTACCAGGTAGCAAGAAAAAAATATATAAGGGTTACTATAGTTAGTAATACTGGCTCCATGCTTGGTGCAGTTGGCTTAAAACTGGCACGGATAATATGTAAGTACCTTTTTTTTTAAGTATTCAGCTATTAATTATAGTTTTGAAAGAAACTTTCTTTCACCATTGTTTTCGCCTCAAAATAGATATACGGTAAAAAACTACACATGTTAAAATAACTGCAACTTGTAGAAAAACTTCACTGACAAAACAGGATATATGGCTGGGGTTAAATTTATATCAGAGTGTTACCATTTTGATCTTTAATTCCGAGTTCATACTGGAAATCCCAAAAGAATATTTTTTATTTTAGAAATAGATGTCATCAAACCCTTAACAGTATGGCCGAACTTCGCTCGGGTAAGAAGTGTTTGTTTTCATCATTACTAAAAGCTTTCAGAAACCATAAATTTTTAACTATAATTTTTGCCGTATTTGGCAGACATATCTCGATTATACAAGGCAGATATTTTAATACAAAAAAGTGGTTTTTAGTCCTTATTTGTAATTCAGTGTGTCCAATAATAGTAATAGCACAGCTGCCAAATTTTACACTTTTTGTCTACCACTAAAATTTTATAGTAAATTTTACCTTATTAAATCGCCGAAATCATGATTCAATACGGCAAAATTTTCTATTAATTTTTAGTGGTAACAAAAAAGCGAAAAAGTTGGTAGCTATGGTAATAGCAAATAAAACAGTTAAGGAGTTAAATAATAGAAAATTTAATTTTCAAAATTTCTAGTATGAATTCAGAATTTCTGTATCAAGAAAAGGGCCAAATTGAGAGCCTTGGCCCCATGTTGGAAACTACTGGTTCAGACTCTTATCCAGCAGATCTTTCTCTACTCCATAGACATAAAAAACATTAATTGTACACCATAGAGTATCGTGAGGTTAAGAGGCTCCGCCTTAGAAATTCTTCCCAAAAAGGGCTCTGCGACCCCGAAAGTTTGGGAACCACTGCTGTAGCATATAATCCTGTTGATTCGATAATAAACATCTAGTGTTGGTGTTGTTCATTACGGCTATCTATGAGAGGTCTGTGTGAGCTACATGATGGTCTTTCTAAGAGAATGTAACTCGTATTTAAACAAGGTTACCCATGGTTAAAAAAAGACCATGGTAAACTCTGAACGATTATGTCAATTGAGTTTTAACCCAGCACTGACCTCTAGCATAGAAGGAAGTGAATTAACGATCGATTACAAAATTCCATCTTTAAATATAAAAACGAAGTTGAGTAAAATAAAAAAGGAGTAAAAAAATGAGAGAGAAACACTTTCATAGGTTTCTGAATGTTATTTTTCTTTTTAATTATGTTGATTTAATCATAAGTATCATTAAAATCTGAATGCCATTTTAAAAATAATGATAGTAAAATATTGCTAAAAATATATATTATAATATCTGTAAATCATTTTCAGCAAAAAATTATGCATTTTGAGATTTATAGTGGCAAATTAACTTACGCTCGTATTCACGAATAACTTCGACCCCGAGTTAAGCAGAAAACCTGGGTCGAAAGCTAAAATGATATTCATCATCTACCTGACTGGACCGCTTTGAAGCCGAAATCTAACACTGGGTTCAGTTACTTGAACCTGGCTTTACAGAGGGTTGAAGTTCAAGTTTTTCAACCGAGCATGCGTAGTTAACGAAAAACAGGAGGAGAGAGCAAGTAACGTCACATTTTACAATAATGGTGGCTTACGTACTGAATCAAGTGTCTGTGTATAAGATATAATAGAAGTTTAATACTACTATAAAACAGAAGAACAATATACAAAGGTATGTGATTTCATATATGTATTAGCTTCAATTTTTTTTATCTGGTTTGTTTATATTTATATATACATCCTCTATATTTTATGTTCAATTGTTACATAAATACGCATGGTCGCGAAGAATTTTATTTGCCATAAAAAATAGTCAACATTACATTAATGGCAGATAAATTGCTATTAAAATAAAAACTGTTTCATTTAAGGTTATTTGTTTTTGCAATTTTGATCTTAAAAAGAATTTATGAATGTACTTTAATAGTAGCGAAATAAATGTCGTACTTACGTAAGTTCTAATTAAAATTTGAGACATCAGACTAATTTGCATTTTTCTTTAAGTAAAAAATACTTAGATTATGTTCAAGTATCCATCGACTCAATGCAAGTTTTCGATTTTGGTACTCGTAGACTATGGGTGAAAGTTAAATTTTGGGTGTTGTGTGAAAGATACACTATTATTATTTATGTACAATCTGTTATATAAATTTAAGATTAGCTCTATAAATTAGATATTGTGGTTTAAAATTAAACAATATATCATCTGAGTTGTATTTATCTATTGAAGATTTTTAGTAGGTTTATTCTTTTTTTAATTCACGAATATCTTTATATTAATTAAACAACTCTATAATTGATTAACACTATACTATTGTTATTTCTGTTTTTGAGCTTTACGTTATATTTCCCTATTTTTGAGAAATTTAAAATATTTATTTAATTACATTTAAGTTTCAACTGTGTTTTAATTTCAAAATTATATATAATTTAAAACATTACAATAGAAGTAAAGGCCTGAAATACATTGATAAAAAATGGTTCATTTTTAAAATAACACCAGGCAAAAAATTCAGAAACACCTTTGTTTTAAAATAATGCTTCTCTTCAAATAAACGTTTTGTCACTTCCAATTTTGCCTATTATGACAGAATTGATATGACCTAAACCATTGATTGTACGGTATATAAAAAGTTATAACAGCTGTACATAATAAACTTTCAGAATCAAACTTACCCCCTCCCCCTTTTCCCATCATGTTTTCGCGTATACACATACTAGGGGTCAATCCAGACAAAATTTGGGGTCTATTTAGGTTCCCTTCACAAAAATCCATGTAATAAAACAGACCCTTCATAAAATTGCTTTTAATAAAAACAGGCCCTTCACAAAACTCCTTTTAATAAAACAGGTCCCTTCACAAAATTCAATTCCACAAAAACATACTCTTCATTAATTATTTTTATTGTGTTAGCTTTTAAAATGTGTAATATACTAACAAAACAAATTCACCAAAAATTAAAACTTTAGCAGAAGGACTTAAAGAAGTTATTTTTAATAAATGCTTGGTTGAATTTGAATAACTGAATTTCCTCTTTTGTTACAAAATTTTTTTTTGCAAAAATATAATACATTTCACAAAAATAACTTCTTTTACTTTTCACAAAAAGCCCCCCCCCCTCCCCCCCAAAAAAACCCTTGGATTTTTTACTATAGTTGGTAAATCAAAAATACTAATTAGTTTGATATCTGAAATTTCATTTATGTAAACAGGAGTCATTTCACTACTGTTAAAATACATTCGTTATTCCTAATTTTTTTTAAATGAAAATTTGAAAAAAATAAATAACCTTAAATGCAAAATATGTTATTTTAGTAATGTTTTATTAGCCCTTTAGGTAATGTTGACAATTTTTTAAGGCAAATAAACTCTACTCTTCATGATCTTGAATATTTATGTAAGCAAATAATTAAACATATAATATATGAGTTGTATGTATAAATATAAACAAACCAGCTAAAAAGTTTGCAGATAATATATATATATGAGATTACATACATTCTATTTTTAATACATTAAACTTTCTTTTTATTTCTATATCTTACACAGAATCTTGAGTCACGTTTTAATTTACTTTAATTAACTTATGACACTGACAAAATTTTGCCAGCATGTCAAGATCGACACCAAAAACTTAATCTCCCGAGTGTTTTTTTTTTTTTTTTTTTTTTTTTTTTTTCCCGACGGAACAGAAAGGCGTGACGATTCTTTGATATATCTCAAACATGTGCAAACACATTGTCGATCTGAAATAGCAATATAACCAAACATTAGTTTTGCTGTAAATTTATCTCCATGTAATAAAAATATCGATAGTGAAAGTTTCTCATGAAATAAGTTAAAGAAATGTGTATTTGATACTGTGTGGAAAATATTTTGATTAAAAGAGAATCTATTTATTTTATTAAAGAATTTATAGTTGTATTTAACATTATTATGAAAACAACCAATCACAAAAAAAATATCGATTGATAGATCAGATCAATCGATTTGTCGATACACAATCGAATTTCTAGCTTAATTTATGCTATCTTTGTGGTAGTAATGTTTTTTGTTTTAATAATCTGGCAACACTACCAATTCCTTCTATATGTTCTCAATTTTTGTGATTTGAATTATTTATTTAGCATTTATAGATACGTAATCATGATTTAAAAAAAAAAACGGTTATTTAATCTCACTAACTTACAACAGATGGCGACACCACATAAAATGTTACTAGTTCTTGAAATTACTTCAGGATATTTTCAACTGCAATTTCCCAGTGTTTTTTAATTATTTTAAATTATTAAGTTCCTTTTATTTTTCTGTTACCATATTAATGACAGATATTAGTGTTATTATTTATCTAAATGCATTCCAGTTTCAAAGCTTCTGAAATCCAGAATTTTCTATAATCTGAAATTGCCATTAATCGTGAAGTTATACTGTTTTTCCATTTTGTATATAATTTTTTTAATTCAAAATGTTTTTCTTTTGTCACTTTATTAAAATAATGCATACTCTGCGACGATCGGCCATTAGCATCTCCGCCCCCCCCCACCACCACCACCACCACCACCGATAAATATCATATACTACAATTTTAATACCGTGTAAGCGCCCCCCCCTGATTATTTTACGATTTTTCGTCACGTTTAGGGGGGCGGATTAACGGTATTTTACGGTAGGCTAATTTATTAAAAAATATTCAAAGGCAGTCAAGTGAATGCCTTTGAACTTGTAAATCTGATAATGGAAAAATTCTTATACAAAATGGCTGAGGGGGCGCTTCTAACATCTACAAAAAAAAAAGTAATATTTCACAGTTTTATGTCCAGTTAGTATACAGAATTCTTTTACCATTATTTAGAAAAGACTTTACTCGATTGTGTGTTGAATGAAAATTTATATAGTAGCCTTAAAAGGTTTAAAATATTAGTGTTCATTAAAATAACATCTAATAAAATAGCAATGTATCCATGGTAGACAGTTTAAACTAAAAACAAGTTTGGAGTTTATTATTTAGCGACTAGTTAAAGTAAAATGTTTGTTAACCGTCGGTAGCGATAATTGAATGCGCTGTTGGAGCTTTTGAAAAACTTGGGTGCCTGGTGCCAGGGCACTGCCAGAACTACAAACACCACCTTTTAAGCACTCTTTGAAGCTCTGTTGATATTATTTCCACTCTTTTGTTGTTGTTGTTTTTGTCAATGTGCATATTAATTACTATCTAATTCAATTAGAATTAATCATTTTAATTAGATTGCTGAAAATAAAAACAACCAAATCAATACAGCTGGATATCATTTAATATATAAATTAATTCGACAAAATAAAAATAGTACTAGAGGCTACTTTCTGGATTTTTTTCTTTTTCTCCATTTTAATATTTTCTTAATTAGAAATTGTTTAATTAATTACTAATTATAGTTATTAATAATAGAAATCAACATAATTGATGTTCAAATAAAATTTTCGTTTTGATCAAATCAAATTTTCGTTTAGGTACTAAGCTAAATTTTATTTGAAAAACAAACATAAAATTTACTTTAGCAATTAACACATTTCATATCAATTTCCTAACTCACATATAATATGTTTAAAAGTAATAATAATAATACATAAAATTTGAATAAATTGTTTTAAAAAAATATTAAACTTTGTAAGAAATTACAATAAGTAGTTCTCCATATTTAGTAATTACAAGTTTTTATTTTGTGCATATATTTTGTAAAAAATAAAATAAGTACTACAATTAATTTCCTTTTTTTCCTTCTTCCATAATATAAACAAACAATGCTTCAGAGCGAAACCGAAAACGTTATCTGATTTTTTTAACCAATTAGCACGCTTTATTCAACCGGGGTCGAGTAACTCTGAGTTGGGTAACTTTTCGTCCGAAGTAGACGGTGAATACGAGTTTTCAACTCTCGGTTGAAAACCTCAACCTGGGGTTACTGGACCGTCGGTTCAACTCTCGGTCGAAGTTATTCGTGAATACGAGCGTTAGTGGTCTTAATAAGCTAGAAATATAAAAATGGACCCTTTATCCTTTTCACTCAGTTTAATGTCATCTAAAACTTCTTTATTAAAGGTATGGGTATGTTTACCTTAAACTTTTGTTGAAATGTTAAAAAAACTGTCATCGTCTCATGCAATGTACAGTACTGTGATGTATTCCCCTACTGTATTGTTAGTAAGAGGTCCTAAGGTATCTCCCTAAAAATACAGGGAGTATCTTGGTAAATATTTATTGATTAATCGTAATCTCATTATTTTTTATGGTAAAATATGATTCAGTTCAAACAATTATTTTGCTCAACAACAGAGGTATCACTGTACTCACTAGATAAAAAGTCAGTTTTAATGTATTTTCTAACGCATATAATTATTATGCAAGATAATTAACATAGTGCATTAATGATAGACTGATAGATAAATAATTACAAACAGATAATTAACATACAGATAGATAATTAACATAGATAGATAGTTACAGATACATAGTGCATTTAATTATTATGCACTGAGATCAATTTATCTTCTCTTACATAAACTTCATTCTAAAATACATAGAAACACAGTCAGTACTGTATAAATGTTTTAAAACTAGCTAAATTTAGTCTAAAAAGATATATTAAATATCAGCATTTAAATATTACTTTTAAAAAGTCTAAATAACTATGCAATTGAAACAAATAATTTAAACTCCAGGATGTAAATTTTAAAAAAATCACTAACAAAAACAAAATGTAATTAATGTATGGATAATATATCTAAAATGTGTACACATTGCAAAAAAAGGTTTGAAAAAATGCATTTGATGTGCGTAGTAATTGGACATTTTAAAATTACTAAAAAATGACACTAATACAGACAAATGTTGCATTTAAACAGTAATAAGGAAATACATTAAATAGATAGATATACTACCTTTAAAAAAGTTACCTTCAAACAAAATGTTGCTTAAAGGGTCTTCATTAGGCCTAACTGAACTACATATTAACTAGCAACTTTCTTTTAATTATTACTATTTCTCTGCTAAGTTGGGAATCAAAAGAAAAATGAAATAAACTAGGCAGAGAAATAATCTTTTAAAAGTCAAAACAGCAAAAATTCCATGTAAAAGTTGCGATATAACACACAGATAGAAAATCATACAAGTTAATTAAGGCCATTTTCCGATTAAATTCCTGATAGAAGTCATTGCACAAACCAATTTTCGATCCATATTCGATTAATTGTTACCCATGCTGCCATCTATCATCCGTTGTAAGATTATTTTAGCACATCTGTTATGTGTGGTGGACATTATATGAAATAGTATTAGGTTAATTACAAAAAAAGGGCTTCACTTTTTAATTTCACAAGAGCCGAACAGTCTCTTAATGAATTTTATTAAAAATAGGTTATTTTAAAGGTTAATATAATTAGATAATTGTTCGAGTTGCAATTTTTAAAAGATTTGGAAATACTGAAATTACCTCTTACACATAGAAGAAACAGCAAAATACTATGAAAAGTATCCCTTAAAGAAATAGTTTACTTTTGATAAAATTTTTAACATCATCTAAGTTACATTGCAAATTTAAAATTAATAAAACATAATACAGAAGAATGTCCAAGTAAATTAAATTATATATGATGTATTAATTCTGCTTTACTTTTCAAATTATAATTTAAAAGAATCGTAACTGTCAATGTTTCAAGGAGCCACTTATGACGCCATAAAACATTCCCAGATAGGTCGTTTATAGAAATAGTAATAAATCTTGATCTAACTATAATCGTTGCACTGTTACTGAAATTGAAATGCAGAATATTTTCATCAAACTGGAATTAATTTGAATCACTTTGGATTAGCAAATTTTTGGCACAGGATATATATAAAATATATTTTAGTCAATTTAATGGGTACTTAAATTAATATAAAATTACCAACCAACTTTTAAATCGTCGATTTGTTTAATTTATTTGAACTCGGTAACATATGAACTATTGGTTTGTTTGAGTATTTTACAATTTCTTATAGACATCTTATTTAGTGTTTTTATGAGGGAAAATAATTTAATCAATGAAAAAAGGCAATTTTTGTAGTAAAAGTTGAAAAATTCAATTCATGAATTAAAACCACACTTTTCTTGCAATTTGGAACATTTTGAAATAGCTTTTGTTGTGTATAAGTGTGCATTATAACTGTAAGGATGAGATTTCTAAAAATTTATTTTATGAAAAATAAATAAATTTTATGTAAAAAATACAGCAAAAATGACTATTGACATACATTTGAGTTTTAAAAAAATAAACAATTTATATTATACTGAAAATCCAAAACTTATTTTTGTCCAAAAATTTTAATGATTGCAATCTTGAATCATTCCAGCGATAATGAATGGAGTAAAAAACCTTTTTCAGTTATTTTTATTATCTGAATGACTCTTTATGAGAATTTACTATGGATGTCTAAATTCATTTATGCATAAAGTTGGAAAATTGATATTTCTCTCATTTTTTGCAAAATTAAATGTACCGAGTCTGATTAATAATTACTCATATTTAAAATTTCAGCTCTATATTTCTTTTTTAACACTTGGTTTCTAAAACTTTTTCTTCCTACCATTTTTTTTAAAGAAAGTTTTTTCTTTGTTTTGTTTTGGTAATATGCATTTAGTTCAGACATTGCAATGCAATGGAAACGATTCTCACCGCATTTTACTGGATAACAGCATCATCTACGATGTTTAGAAGAAAATGTTAAATATAAAAGTTATGCATTTTTTCCTATAGAATCCAAATCTGCAATAAAAAAGGAGGGTTATCATTTAAGATTTAAAAGTTGCCCCCCTTCCAGTTGGGGGAGCAAATTTATATCCTTAAGTTGATTTTTCAAAACTATTGAACATGCAGTTTTCTGTTTTTCAATCCAATGTATATTTCTAGATTTATTCGACCGTTTAGAGACTTTTCAATTTAAACGATTCTCACTGCATTGTACTCGATTACAGTGCCATCTACGATTTTCAGATGAAAATGTTCAATACGAAAGTTACGTATTTTTTTTTCCGTAGAATCCGAATCTGCAATTAAAAATGGGTCTTATTATTTAAGATTTCGAAGTTGCCCCCTTTCCCCCCCAGAGGGCAGGGTTGGGGGGGAGGGCAACTTTGATATTCCTAGATAGGTTTTTCCTAAATATTGAACATGCATTTTTCCGTTCTTCAATCCGATGTATATTTCTGGAGTTATTTGACCTGTTCCAGTCTTTTTGGACACCCTGTATATGTTCCAAAATACAATGAAATGATTTCGACAAATTTTAAAACAAGAGGAATTGAAAGATGCTGTAAAGTCTTTTTTTTTCCTTCCTTCATTTTTAAACCTGAGCAGCATAAAATCCATTTATTTTTTATATTGAATTTAATAAAAATGTTTAACAATTGGAATAAAAGGAATAATTGGAATGTTATTTTCATAAGAAAAATATATTATAAATTTAAAAATTATATTAAACACTTAATATTTTATTATTTTCTGCTTTTACTTTGTAATAACATAAATATTTATTTTTGAGGGTGTGTATGGGAGAAACTTTTAACTAAATTCTTTCTGTTGTTTTAGAAACCATCCTGCCCAGAGCGATTGTGGACATTCTCGAAGATTGATGATTAGACAATTGCCCAAGACATTGTAGGAGGGGCTTAATGAGCTTGAAGAGCAATATTTTTCATTCAGTTATTAAAGATTCATAAATGATAAGATCGCCAGAGATTGCATATTCATATTTGTTTCAATACACACTTTTATTTAAACTCAACCTGTTTTTTGTATGTAAAGATGGAATTTTGTAATTGATTTTTATCTCACTCTTCATGTGACAATACAACATTTTAATATTTTTAGAACTTACTTATAAATTAATACATTTATTTTAAGGCATTTTTTTGTTAGCCCACCACACGTGATAAATTGCCAAAAATTCTCTGTAACTCGTACAACTGTATACGAGATGACACAACTTTTTTTATTTAAAAGATTTGTTTAGATTATAAGATTTGCTTTATTATTATGCTTGTGACATACTAAACGTGTAAAATAATAATAATAATCTATAATACCTTAATCCATTTAAAAGAAAATTATTCATGTGTAGAAAGAAGTATTATTCAAAATGAAACAAATTAAAATTACAATCAAATATTTGAAACCTTTCAAAAAAAGAAGAAAACTATTATTGTAACTGTAAAGGGGAAGAAAGGTAGTTTAAACTTGAACAATTAGCGTGTCTTACAAAAAAAAGAGTGGGAGAGGAAAAATATTAGCAAATTTTAGAGATACATAACAAACCCTACATAAGGTTAAAAAATATATAATATATATATATTTTTTTTACTTATTTAATCATATATTCTAATACAAGCAAATCGTGTGTGTGTGTGGTTATATATATATGTGCAAATTTTATCTTGAAAATGGCTCGAACGATTTTGATGAAATTTTATATGCTACCATTTTGGGACACCAAAAAACCATTGGGCTAGGTCACATGTTCGAGAAAATTCGATTAGTGCGTCATTATAGGTCAAGCTGTTTTTATCTAAAAAACGACACAGAGTATTTAGAATAAATTTTGCATCCTATGGTTTTCAGGCACGAGAAGACTGTTGGGATTGGTCACATGTTAGAGAAAATTGAATTAGTATGTCCTTTTAATCATGGGTCAAGCTATTTTTATCTTTAAAATGGCTCATAGGATTTGAAATAAACATATTACCCTACAGTTTGAGGGAACAAGATGATCGGCTAGAAGACGGGCTCGACAAGAAGAAGAGCTAGTTCACATGTTCAAGAAATTTCGATTACTGGGTTATTTTGGTCATGGGTCAAGCTATTTTTATCTTAAAAACGGCTCAGACGATTTGAACTAAATTTTGTATCCTACGGTTTTTGGGCATGAGAAAATCATTGCGCTAGGTCACATGCTCAAGAAAATCCAATTAGTGGGTCATTTTTGGGTCACTGTGGGTCAAGCTAATTTTATCTAAAAAATGGCTCAGGGTATTTTGACTAAATTTTATATCCTACGGGTTTCGGACACGCAAAGACAGTTGGACTTGGCCACATATTCTAGAAAATTTGATTAGTGAGTCATTTTGGGCATGGGTCATGATATTCAAACTCAAAGTTAGTTTTGATGGAGAATAGCTTGGTCTTCCCTGCTCGTTTCTTATTATATGCTTTAATATTTATAATCTGTTTCTTCTAAGTTTTAGATAAATATTATATAATTATAATTAATATTTCAACAGATGCAGTTGCTCTTATTTTCAATTTTATTTATAGAATGTACTATAATTACTTGGATCAAAAGAATTAAACTTAAATCAACATTTTTAAATTAGTATTTCATAAGAATAAAATTAAGTAAGCCACAAAAAATTAATAAATGTTTATTGTATTCTCATCATTATAATTGAAATAATAAGTGAAGATAAAATTGACAGGTTGTTATTAGATTTCTGGAATGTTGCATAAAACTGATATATAGATAATACAGTGTTTGACATTTATCTTTAGAATTGTTTGTTTTATTTTCTAACTTGAAAGGTTTAATTAACTATTTCTTTTATCTTTTACAATCAAGGAAGCATAAAATGCAAAATTTGTCATAAATATATTTAACATGTTAAACGTATTGTTAATTATTTTTTTCTGTTTGTATAATTTAAAACTTTGCAAGCTTTCAGTGTATTCACAGAAAAGTTCAAGGGAAATAAAACTTATTCCATAATTAAATAATCAATTAGCTATACAAATTATTAAAAAAAATGCATTGCATTTTAAAAAATATATGCAAGGCATAATAATAATGTATGTAAGGTACAATTAAAATCAGTTTTTGAAATAATCTGACTACTTTATTACATGACTTTGAACTCTTGAATTAAATAGTTAACAATAAAACAGTAAAAATAAATGTGAATTATGAAATTATATGTTTTCAATTTTTGCTTTATTTGCAGTTGAATTGTTTGGGGTATAATTCTTACGAGTTTATTTATTTTACAATATTAAAATACATTTCATTAAAATATGCACACACATATGTATAAAAAAAACACTAGACAGAAATCTCACGAAATATAAAATTTTTCAAACTCAGAAATCACTATAGCAAAGCAATTAAAAGTATAAGCATTTTGTCAAATGAAAAAGAATAGCTGTTCTCATATCTGTATAGGCTTCTGAAACAGTATTAAGAGAAAAACTTACAGGGGCTGGAGAGCCCAACTAAAACAAAATATTAACTTTATAACAGAGTTAATAAAATAGTTTTATTCACACAACAAAAAATCCATCTTTTAGGAAGACAGTAACACAAGAATCAACATGTAAGTGTAAAAAAAAAAAAAATCAAATCAAATAAAAAATAAAGAACAATTGTTCTTTTTTTTGCACTTGAGCTATGGTATTGCTTCATTTATGTTTATAAGTGATTAGATAAAGTTTATGGTAATCTAGAGTAAATATTAATCTGTAAACTATTAGTTTAACTTTGATTTCCAATCATCTTTGTTTTGTTGACCAGTTTTTTTAATTTTTAAATAAGAGTCCAGCCTTGTAACTGCACTTGTTGGTTTTAAAACTAAAATTCTGATTTTCATCTTTCCACTTACTACCTTACCTTATTATTTACTTTCAGCATTCCTATTTGTGCCTTTTTTAGATTTCTGCTTTTAGATAGAGAGCTAAAAATTCAGCTACCCATTAAAACATCATTTGCTCAAGAACATTAGCAAAGCTTTATATTTGTATGCAAATACACAAAATACATTTATTTGAATTGGTTAAATTTAGTAAGAATGTATGAAATGTAATACATGTAAAAAAGAAAAATATGATATAATATTACTGAAGTTATAAAAATGCAGTTAAAGCTCCATAAAATAAACGGAGTGGTGATTGATAAAATTGCTTGTTTTAGTGGAAGGGGACATTCATACATTTGTTTATCACTGGCCAGGGCAGGGAATCACAAAACTGTGGTAAAATTACGGTTCACTCTTTAGTGGTGGTATCCATAAAGCAAGTTTCCATTTTATAAAGTATGTGTAAATAAATTTAGCTGAAAAGTGTTTAGAAAATTTTAAAGATATATATATATATATATTTTTTTTTAAGGAAAACAGATGAAAGAAGATTATAAATCAATGTTGTCTCACACACACACATGACTCAGATAATAAAGGATCAGGGTCCATAAGCTGTGTTTTTGGCCCATGAAATAAGACAAGATTTCGATTTTGTCTGACCTAATTATTTCAATTTTTAATATTATAAGGTTTATCCTGTACGATTTCAACAATATATTTTGCATTTTGTTCGGATGTATATAACTTACACAAGCTCAAAATTCCTATTATTGGTAGTTTTGAATGAAAAATATGCAATTTCTCCTAATTTTACCTCAATTTTTAATATATTTTTTAAATATTTTACTATGATCAATGCTTTGCAACACTTTTATTTTTACATATATTGTACATTTTGATGTGTTTTATAAAATATGTAAAGAAGAAAGTGTTGCATGATGGCGCTCCTATAAATAATTGAGGTAAAATTAGGAGAAATTGCGTATTTTTCATAAAAATCTATGAATAATACAAAATTTGAGCTTGTGTAAGTTATATAAATCCAAACAAAATACAAAAAATATAATAAAAATCGTACAAGATAAACCTTCTAATATTAAAAAGTGAAATAATTAGTCAGTATAACAAAAACGAGCTTAGGCTTATTTCATGGGCCAAAAGCAGGGCTTATGGACCCTGATCCTCACGGCCATGTGGATAGCATTTATTTTCTTAAATGCAACAGCCTCGTTTTTTTCTTTTTCTTTGAATGGAAACTCTATAAAGGATTACAAGTTTTAAAAAATAGTATGTTAAAAAAGAAATACTTGCCATAAAGATTAACAAACATGATTGTTTGAAAAGAAAAAAAGGCTTCTAAAAATTGATTAAAATATAATTTTAAAATAAAAATTCACACAAAAATTATTTTGTAAATTTCTCGTACATGAAGTTCTACATTTTAACAGAAATTCAATGAGCTGATGACAGCAAAAAAAAAATATATATATATATATATATATATATATATATATACTGTATATTATGCAATACGATGTGCTCCAGTGCATAATCCACACCTAAACTCTCTGACTTCACTTTTTCTATTTTTAGATTTTATCATTGTATAATGCATATATCATTCTTTGAAAAGAAATCTTCATGCAATACAGAGCAAAAAATAAAATAAAGATTATTGTAACAATTAATAACTATTACTTTTCATGTAATCTGATAGCAAAAAATACTTTTTGTGAGTAAATAGCATTTTCATTAAATTCGAAATGTTTAATATATTAGTTATAATTATATTATGTTTAATATATTAGCTTATAAGAGCTAATGTAACGATTTAAATATTTTGACATAATTAATAGATTGTACATAACTTGTTTTATTGAACATTACATTTTGTTTTAAGGATTTTTATTTTACAAAGAAATTTACAGGAAGTCAATAATTAAAGCTAAGTATAAAAGGGGAAAAAGGCCAAAAATACATTTGGGCATAAAGGTTTTTCTTAAAAATCTCTCACTAATTTCTGTTGGCTGATAGTATAATATTAGCCTTTGTGTGGCTTCATTTTCTCTCGGACTATTTAAAAATTCAAATTATACAATTACCAATTATTTTGAGCAGATGAGTTTCATGAAGAAACAGGCATAATTGAGTTTCGTTTGCAATTGCAACAGATAAAATGCTGTTTAAAACTGTCTATAAAACTCTGTTCAGACAATAGATGGCGGCATGGAAAAAAATAAATCGAAAAGTGATTTTTAATCGAAATATTTCCTATGCCAGATAGCGTCATGTCGCCATTTTGTTAAATGTATTATACTAGGGTGAGGTAAGTTGTCTTTTTTATGAATTAATCAAAATATTATATTAATTCTTTTGTATTTATTCGATCTGAAGATGGATCAAATGTGTGCACAGTAGGTGTGATTTTTTTAGTTGTTGATTATCATTATTCAGAAATTGATTTAATTAGCCTAGCCTGAATAATAATAATAACCCTAAGATTTGCTATTTACATTACATGCCTATTAGACTAGAATTTATTTAATGGTTTAAAAAAAAACTACTTTATTTTATCGAAAGCTAATACATATACTTTATTATGAAATGTATTTAACCAGAGTAATAATTACTGGTTCTAAAAAGTAGCGATTACAAACTACATTTTCAAAAGTAATTACTTACCGAACATTAATTTTGTCAAAGAATTCAATTTACACTCTATTTCAAGAAAACAAAAAGTACTTGTAAATGATTGTGAATAATCATACACAACTTTTATTGATTGACCTTAAAGTAAGTTGCCTATTTGTCTAATGGTTAGGGCCTTGGTTGTTGGACAAAAGGTACAGGTTCGAATTCCGAATAAGACGTGGTTGTTTGTAGTGGGTTAAATTCCACTTTAAATAGCACCCCACACTGTTTAGTCCTCATGTGCAAAACCTACGAAATTAACCAAATTTTTGTTTAACAAGTTATTATAAATTTATTCTTAATTTATTAAAATAATTATAATATACATGAAAATTAAAATTCTAGAGATAAACAGCAACCATTTATTTGTAGATTATTATCCTTCTTTAATATTTTATGTTATCAAGTGTTGTTTTTAAAATCATTCTGTGATTAGGGCTTTTTTTTTTTTTTTTTGCCGATTTCTATTGAAAACGGTAATTGTACCAAACATGGCAACCTTGTCATAAGTGCATCATATAGGTGATTTTGCTTTGATGGAAATTGGCTTTATTTTCTCACCTGCTGAGATAATATTTTTTTCTGGGTTTTTGACTGGACGGGAGAGATGATTCATGAAAAAGGACTGCAAATTTTGATTTGAAATTAACATTAGATCCATTGAGTAAAGCAAATTACATTGCTATTATGTTCTTCTAGTGTTATAACATTTGTTCTTTCTGTATTTCATTCAGTTGGTTGGTTGGTTGGTTGATTGGAGTTTTATGGCACAAAGTCCCTTTAGGGACATGCTGCGCCAAAAAAAGATTAAAATAAGAACATCTGATTGAAATATAAAATCGATTTAAAACTTTGTCATAAAAACAAGATGAATGAAAATAACACATTTAAATAAAAAGAGTGATATAATGATAAATGTATAATTAAAATCATTCAATGAAAATATAACAACGTCTAATAGAAATAAACACATGTTTTCACAATTAAAATATAAATAATCTTTAAAACTAACAATTGGTAAAATGTTCAATAAACTAACAGTTGGTAAAATTTTTAAAATTTCGAACATTACATTTACAATCACGTAGGCTTGAATTCCTCAAAAACAGTATTATCATCATTTGAATCAGAGCTGTAAGACTCTGAGTCCATATCTTCTACTGCATAGTGCAGAAGCTGTTTGGAATCCTTTGTAGTAGGAAGCAGTGGATCAAGAGAAAATTTCTTGTTTTTGCCCTTCACAGTTTTCCACCGTGAAGAGGCTTGGGTTGAGGTTTTCTCTCTCTGTGAACATGATTTAAGTTTTGCTTTTTTTGTAGTGGAAATAGGTTTTTTCAAATTGTTTGCAGATGAAACAGATTTCTGACCTGACTCACGTTTAATAAACTGGTTGTTTTCATGATTATAATATTCTATTTTCATGGGTTCTGATGATGGTGGCAAAAGTTTTAGAGCAGGCATAGGTCTTATTCTAGCGGAATCAGCCATGCTGCAGGTTTTTTGTTATAGTGCTGGTTCGTGTAGTACAAGAATCTGGTGTTAAAGAGATATCAGTTTGGGTGCTTATATTTCTTAAGGATTTTATTTGTTGCTTGAGTAAACTAGAATAAGAGACTCCTACAGATGGTGTTCTAGATTCAACCAGTTTTCAAGCTTCGGGATAAGAAAGTTTCTGAGTGGTTTTGATGGTAAGAATTTCTTTTTCACGGATCCAATTTGGACAAGAACAAGAATATGCTGCATGGTCACCTTTACAGTTTATACAGCGTTTGGATTTTTCACATGAGTTACTCTCATGGCCGGCTTCTGAACATCTTGCACAAGTAACAGATCCACGACAGGTAGTTTTGCCGTGGCCATGGCATTTAAAGCAACGAAGAGGGTCAGGTATGTAAGGCTGGACGGGGCAGCTCAGGTATGCAGCTTTAATTCTAGTTGGTAGAGTAGAGCTATTAAAAGTCAGGATAATGTGTTTTGTAGGAAGCACTTGCTCAATCCGACGGATAGTTATACGGCGTACATCTATAATATTTTGATCTTTTAAATTGTTCATCTTTTGTAGAGAGTAAAAGTTCTGGTTCCAAAATTACACCACGGCTTGTATTTAGAGTTTGATGGGCCTGAGCAGAAACAGAAAAATTGCCTATTTCTTTGCAATTTGAGAGAAATTGTGAATGTTTGGCTGAAGAAACCTCAACAAGTAAATCCCCTGACTGTAGCTTTTTAAGTGAATAACCGTCTCTGAAAACAGTTTGAAATGTTTTTCCGATAAGAAATGGTGAAGTTCTCTTAAAAGAGGTATCAGAAAGGCTGTCAGTGCGATGAATAACAAAAAAGCGAGTTAATGAAGTCATCTGTTTCGTTTGTTGCCCTCCACATGGGAGAGAAGGAGAATGAAGTGAATTTTTTCCATGCATATTAAAGAGAAAAGGAATTCACCCGGCCGCACCACCCACCACCGAGCCCAACAAGGGGATGCACATTCGTGCACCAGTGCTAACCAGGGCCCATACGTTCACAAGACACACCTATTTCAGTTTCCACCTTTCACGAAATGACTAGTATGTGCCCGCTCACTTGATCTCCAGCCAGTGACAAGTCAGCTGACCAGCCGATTGATGCATACGGGACCAATATGCACCTCCCGTCTACCTGAAGCAGAGGCCAAAGCAGTGTGTTGGTTTCCCTCAACTGCCAGGATCTCCCTTTCCAGGGACACGGGTCGCCACGCACGGCAAACACGTGGGTGGTTTACAATTCTCCATAAGTCGATATAAACTGGATGATATCGGCTTATGCAGAATTGCCCTCACCTCAGAAGAGGAAACCATAATGAGAGTTAAACATAGAAGAAAGATTAGACAAGAGAATATAGAAGAAAAAAAGAAAAGAGAAAGATCGCTCAGGTGCCCGGGGTTGCGAAGCCCGTGAATACCTAAAGAAGGTATCCCCCTGGGGGGGATATTTCATTCAGAGCAGATGTTACTTTTAAAGGTAGTTTCTTTTATAAATGGCAAATTTAGTTACTGAAAGTCCGAAAATCTACAATTTTTCTCTAGATTAATATGTTTTATAATTATATCTGTTTTAAACCATAAATAGCTGCAGAGAAAAACATTTCCTCAAAAAATAACATCTTGAAATTTATCTAATATTTTTAATTTTTTATTGTTTTTATGACTTTACAACTCATTACAAAAAGTAATTTTTTGAATATCTATATTCATTTAATAGTTATTTGTCTTTAAAAACCGTTATTTGTGCATTGAGATTTTTGCTGCTGCCATCTTGATTTGGCACACCTTTGCTTTTAATCCTTTATTGCAAACCTGAGAGACATGACATGAAACCACGCCAAGTTGGTGACTTTTAAAATCACACCACTCAGTGAGGAATTCTAAAATTTCACCTCCAGCTGTTATAGTATCAAACTATAGATATATTGTACATTTTTCTTGCCAAGTGTAATAAGGGCTACTTTGCATAATAGTGCACAAGGGGTTACTGCTTTTATTCATTTCCTTTATATTAAACGTGATTGACATGGGATTTTACTATAATACATTATTGTAAGTTTCTATAATACTTCAAATATGCTGTAACCCTAAAAAACATGCAAAAAAGTAGGATATATATATAGAATAGCAAGTTACATACAGAATTAACTTTCGAAATTTTTTTAATCTACTGTTTTTCCAATACTCAGAAAGTTTAATTTTGATTACCATGACAATTACAGCATATAATATTTTTGCCTTATACTATAATAGTGTATAGCAAATATTCAACCTAAACCATAATCAAAGATATATTTTTTCATTTAAACAATTATTGTAGTATAAATAATGACATATGTGTAACAAATTGTAGGTTTTCCTAGTTTTGTTATACAGCCCATATGTCTATTTACATTTCAGAAATTCATAAAAAAATACCATAATTGTCATATGACTGTGGTATTAAATATAAGACTTGTCAAACTGTTGGAATTTTTTGGGCAAAATAAAAAGATGGTTAAAATTTTCTTTTATTTATTTTTCGCTAAAACAATTCTGATCATTTGCCAAATGTTATGGTAAAAACCAAACTCTGATATAACAATTTATTAAATTATTATTGTCTTTTGAAATCAAAACTTACTTTTCAATCTCTTTGAACTTTTTTTTCTTCTTTAGCTACAGAAAAGAAAAAAGGACATTTTTACAAGTTTTATGGTGCAAACTGCAATTTGGTAAGATTATTAATATCATTATTAATTTTAGTACTTTTTTAAAAATGTGAATACACTTATGAGACACCTTGAATATTTTGCTGGTATGGATTGTTTATTTTTTTACATAAGCAATAATAACTATAACTTATATTTTCCAATTAGAATTTAGAGGCCGCATAGTACCTGCATGGCATTGTACCTTATCAGAACTTGATATAAATCTACTTTCAATAATGATGACATTGTGGCATGATAAAAACATAGTCAACAGTGTTTTATCAAGAAGCAGTTTAAGTTCCATTGAAAACAAACCATGTTAAAACTTATAAAAGGAATGGTAAAACAAACTGCTAAA
The DNA here is from genome assembly GCA_963931845.1 of Maratus michaelseni. Lineage (NCBI taxonomy): Eukaryota > Metazoa > Arthropoda > Arachnida > Araneae > Salticidae > Maratus > Maratus michaelseni. The sequence goes on along the minus strand of OZ007600.1, from coordinate 258,787,132 downwards.
ATAGAATTAAACTTATTTAAAAGTTCTGCAATACCCATGAGGTTGCTGTCTACACCCACGTCTCTCGAACCAAAAGAACAATCGAGACAAATGAAAGTATACCAAAGTTTTTATCCACCGCCAATTTTTCCAAAGGCACTACTATGCATGTCTGTACACAAATTCTTCTCTAAGGGAAGGTAGGGTAGGGAATGACGACCAGATGGACCACAGAAAGGTGAGCAAAACTTATTTTCATATGATTGTAACTCCATCTAGTAGTGTTCACAATACCTACTTATAAAAAAAGAACAGAAATGACTGACTGCAGACTTGAGATGACATAGATTGATTTTTCCCATTCAGCAGAGCCTTAAACAATGAGACAGACATGTGTCACGTGTGTTAGAGTTTAGTGATTCCAAAACTGGTGATTTTTCATTACGCTTGGGATTACTCTTAATTCACAGTAAAAGTAATTTTCATTAAATATTTTTTCTTAGTTTTTTTAATCTCTATTTTCATTTGATTATATATGTTTCCATTGTTAGGTTACTCAGGAGCTATTATAAAAAATATAATTTAGTATTTTAGAATATTTGGATTTTCATCAATATCCAGTTGGATGTATGACAAATATATACTTTGTTATGTTCAAACTGAGAAGAAAATTTCAACTAAAGACAAAAATCAAACTTAGAAAACTCAAAGAATATTAAAAATGAATAAATTGAATATTTTACTGCTGCTTAAGATTGTTAGATCGTAACAAAATTAAGATAATTCTCTAATCCAATCTAGCCACTTTCTGACACATTTTTTAATTCATTTTTGTTCACAAATATGCAAACTGGCAGGTGCTCTTATTTAGAAACAATGTAATTAAACTGTTTCTTCCATTTTTCAATAAAGGCATTTTTTCAGAAAATCTGTTAACCCATCAACACACGCGCTGGGATAAAATCTACCCCAGCTTACAACTGTTACTTAAAAATGTGCGAAAATGTTCGTGATCATTCTGAGCTTTATAGTACCTTTCAAGCTAAATGATATCAAGATGTGTCCAAAAAGAATTTACCTCTGGTTGTGTGTTTTACATTCTTTTGTTACAAAAATGTCAAGTGGGAGGAAATTTACCCCACATGTGTTATAATGTAACCCATAATGATAGGAAAATGTTAATGCAAATGTTTATGTAAAAAATATAGTATGCAAATAATAATGTAATTTTTCTTTTAAATGTTAACAACTTTTGCACACACAGTTTCTATGTATCAGTTTTATACTTTTTTGTATTTTCATGGCTGAATTTGGATTGTAAAAGCTTTGTATGTAACAATATGCAAAAAAAAAAATCTTAGTGTGAGATTTTATGGGCTTTTTTTTTTGCTTTAAATATAAAAGAACTTTTTATTTTAAGTTAAATTATGTCCTTTATTGATTAACAGTTTATTTAAAAATATGAATTTTTGTCACAAAAAAACCCATTGGGGTAAAATTTATCCCGCACATGTAGTAACGTAATGGAAAGGGGCTCGTGTGCTGATGGGTTAAAGTTGGCATTTTGAACCGAATTTCCAGAATGAGAGTGCAAGACAGTCAAAAAACCTATCGTCCTGAGAAAACACTCCTTTTAGTTCCAGTTCTAATTTATTTATCAAAAAAGACAAAAAAAATGTTTGATTACAAATTACTTTAATAATCATGTCTGCAAGTATCATGCTTTTATGTTTAAAAAGGAAAAATGAATCAGAATATATGTCAAAAAGTTTCGCATTGTTGTGCAAAGGAAAATATTTTTTAGCTTATTTTATTTTATTAATCCTTTTTTATTCTTTGCCTCCCCCCCCTCGGTGCCTCATTGAGTACAGTATTTTCGATTAAAACCACAAGAAAAAGCACTAAAATAAAATGAAAAAATTTTGTTATTTGAAATATTTTGTTTTGAAGAATATCTATAAATATACAACAATCATATGCGTATGTTTAAAACAATTAAAAATAAATAAATAAACATATTCTTATTTTTATTCTCATTCTTATTTTAAGCATTATTTAATGTTGAAATGGTTAAAGATAGTTCTTTTAAAAAGTTTTAAAAGATCAAAAGCTTTGCATTGCAAATTAACTGTTTTATAGGCACATATTGAGCTAGATTGCGGTGTGCAGTGTCCAATATTTTTTTCATTTATCTAATTTTTAAGTTTTTGTTTTTAACTTTCTTATTCAGAATTTTATTATCTGGGTATAGATTTATTTCATATTTCGAAAAGTACTTTTTTTTTTACTTACTGTTGCCAGATTGTGATAAAGTACAAATAATATTTCTAAAAATTTTTCAATTCAAAAATATATTTACACGCGATTATTAAAAGAGAAAGAGAACTTTAAAATAATTCAAATATTACGTGCAAAAAGCATTTAACGTTAAACATTGTGTTATATCTAAAACAATATATTTAAAATAATTTTCTTATAGCATCTAAAATAAAACTGTTGTTCTAGATATTATTATATAAGTCCAAAAGGAAGCAACATTTTTTTCCTGAACCATTTTATTCAAGCTGGTGTTCAAATGAGTGATAAATTTTACTTAATCACAAAAATAACTATTGCAACAGCAGTGGATGAAAATAAATGCACCCTTGTGAACCAAAAAATCCCCCATTTGCAAGATAATGAGCAACCTCATTACTGAAGATCACAACTAGTCTAGATAATATAATTCAATCTTCTATAATCTTTTTTTAAAACACAGTCAGTTAACATGTTTTTAGAGTCTGCAAGGTGTGGGTTTGCGAGCATACTCATAGGGTCGCAGACCACCCTAGTCATATAAATAAAACAAGAAAAAGTTCTATAATAAATATGCAAAATACTATTTTTCTTCATTTATTTAAAACTTTTTCAAAATAGTAAGAAGTAGGTACTGTCATCTTTATATAATCTTAATATTACAAATGAAAATTTTAAATTTACATTAATATTTTTACAATTTTTTTTCATTATTAGCATTAATTGTTGTTATATTTTTTGTGTATAGCTTATTTTCTTTTAGAATAATAAAATTAATTGTGGTTTTGTGCAAAAAAATTGTGCCAATTTATAACATTGATTATATATTTAAACTTTTCCTCAGTTTCATAAATTCTTAAAAATGTTTTTTTATAATGATAATTTCTTGAAAATCTTATCATAGATTTTTTTTAAATACTCATTTTTTAAAATAAATATACATTTAAAAATTATACCTGAACATTACAAATAATTTAAAAAACATTTGGAATAGTCAGAAATATAAATATATTGCATGAGGAAAGAAAATTACAATTTCAAGTAAAACAATGTCACCAGGATAAAAAATAGGAGTTTTTCAATTCTTTATATAAAAAATAATAATATTAAAAATTTAAAACTTACATAATATACATTCAATTGTGTACATATATTATTGTAAAATATTTTGTATAAAACCCATCAGACGCTGTTGCTCCCATTTCAGGAATGCTCACATGTATTTTAAAATCAGTTTTCTTGTATCAAAACTGCACATTGTAAGTCACAGTATATAATATATATCAACCTATTATGCACCATTGCTCCCATCCATATTGCTCCCATTTTTGGAACATTGCTTTAGTTTTTTTTAATGTGAATATTTTATAGTGTTGTCGGATTATAGCCGGGCCGATGAAAATCAGCCTTTTTTTTCTGGTTCAAACTACTTTAAAAAGGCCTGTTTATAGTTTAAAAAAGCCGGCCTTTACTAAAACAATTTTTTCTTTTACAAAAACTGTACTTAAAATGAAATTTTAATAAAATTTTTGTAATACTCTATTAAGCCACATAAAATGAATTCCCCATGATTTTAATAAAATAAAAAGTATTAGATGCTGATGAAAATATATTACATTCTACGTCAATCTATTTGATTGTAAAAATGTAATGTTGGACATTTTGCAACTTTCTCTTATGTAAAATCTCTAATAGACAGTTGTTACTTTTATTATCTAAGATTTTCAAGCGATTAATATTTCTAAATAAATTTTTAAAAAAGTGTGAAAATTCATTTGAAATTACTTTACTACTAATAATTAAAATGAGGATTCATCATGAGTGCTTTGGATTACTTATATATTATTTTATTTTTAATAATCGATAGACTGAGTTTGATCAATCTCACACTGGCTGCCAAATTGGTGAGAGCAGAAATGTCATGAGAGTGCCTATCTAGTTACTACCTTCGATCCTTGTATACAGAGTTCATGTTACCCTGTCTAGTCTTTTACTATGTCTGATAGTTGCATCCATATAGTTGATTACTAAATTATGCACAAAAAGTTTTTTATCACTTGCACATGTGCAGTTTAAAATTATTTCATATTATTACCCATATTCATCAAATATTTAATATATTTATAGTCTATTTGTATTGTATTGTTTGTACTGTATTTTGTCAAATATCTTGAATGTGGTGTTAAATTTGGTTGAAAACCTTGCATGCTATAAACAAAAAAAGTCCTTCCGGCCTGTACCGGGAGGAAAAGGTAGCTTTCCTATATCTTTGTTTTAAAATTTTAGCTAATGTAACTTGGAAACAGCAAGCTAAAATGCAAAAAAAATGTTTACAAAAGATTCGTTAATACTGAATTTGAATAATAAATTTGCCTAATTTGGCGAATTTCTTATTCAAATTCAGTATTAACGAATCTTTTGTAAACGGTTTCTTGGATTGAGCTGTAGCCAAGTTGGCTTCATTTATGAAGACTTATTTTGGTCGCCAAATTTGGCAATATTTCACCAATTGTTGCCAAGTTTGATGAGAATTTGGCACTAATGGATATGAATATATAGTTTTATGCGTATGATTGGGAAAATGATTACAACAATGAAAGAAAATAATTTGCGAAAAATCCCATTCACTAAAACTCATAAATTAATCGTTGTTTTTTTGTAATGTGCTGTCTTGTTTAAAAATGTCAGCTACCCTAGAATTTCAAACTGCTCTATCTCAGCCATTTTTTAAGATAGAGGTAAAACAAAAAATGCTCTAGAATCCTTGTATCAAGGCCTAACACTTATGCAAAAAATAAATTTGAATTTTTAACTTTTTTGTATATTTATTTTAGTTTTAAAATTTTCAGTGGCCGGCATCTTGAAACAAGATGGCGGATCAAGCTAGCCAACGAACTCGGTCGAGGCATTTTTGAGCTTAATACACGCAATTAGTTTCATCAAAATTAATTTATAAATACGAGTGTTATCGTATGACATAGATCAGATATATATATATATATATATATATATATATATATATACAGTAAACCCTTAACATTCGCGGATTTAACATTCGCGAGTTTTGATTATTCGCGAAATATAAAATGAAGAACATTTCATCATTCGTGAATACTTAACTTGGTTATTCGCGGATTTCGTTTTATAAGGAATTTTTTTTTAAGTGAACTTCCTTTGTTTTACCGGAAACATGATTTTATGCTAAAAATAGATTATCCCCCTTTTTTTGTTCGAGCTTGGCATTTCTCCAATTTATATTGAAAGACCAAAATGCAAATTTTTTCTTCGAAGTATGTAATGCGCATGCTCCTAAGTTTTGTTTATCGTTTGAATTATGTAAAGCCCCAGTAGAATAGATTTGTTCTTTCTATTCGCCTGTCAATTTTTTCTTCTCAGTGTTTAGCAAAAGTAAAAAAGAGATTCATCATGTCGCCTACAGCTAAAAGAGTGAAAAAAGTTTTGAACCTTTGCGAAAAAGTTAAAATTTTAGATAAATTGCGAATGGGAGAAAGAGCGTACACGGTCGGTCATTATTTTAATATTAATGAATCTACGGTCCGATCAATTAAAAAAAAACGAAAAGGCTATAAGAGATAGCGCCTCAGCAAGTGCACCGACTAGTGCAAAAACTGTATCGCAAGTATGGAACAAGTCATTGGAAGAAGCTGAAAATGCCTTAAGTATTTGGATAGAAGATATGAACCAGAAGCAAGTGCCGCTAAGTTCAGCTTTAATACGAACCAAGGCTAAAAAAATATTTGACACGATAAAAGTAAAGAATGATACTTTATTTGACTTCCAGGCAAGTAACGGATGGTTTGAAAATTTCAAACATAGGCATAGTTTACACAACATAAAGTTAGTTGGCGAATCGGCTTCTGCGCATCATGTCAGCGCTCAAAAATTTCCTGAAGAACTTACAAAAATTATTGAAAGAGGCAGATATGTTCCAGAACAAGTGTTTAATGCCGACGAGACAGGCTTGTTTTGGAAGAAAATGCCGAAGAGAACTTTTCTTGCCAAAACAGAAAGCACAGCTACAGGTTTTAAGGTAGCAAAAGATAGGGTATCTCTTCTGTTGTGTACCAATGCTAGAGGCGATTTTAAAGTAAAGCCTATGTTAATTTATAGATCGCAAAACCCTCGTGCTCTCAGAGGTAAAGATAAAAGCAAGATGCCTGTTTTCTGGCGAGCAAATACCAAAGCATGGGTAACAAGCGTTTTGTTTCTGGATTGGTTTAATGATTGTTTTATTCATGAGGTGAAGAAATACCTTTCATCTGAAAATCTGTCATTTAAAGTTCTACTCCTCATTGACAATGCTTCTGGACATCCACTGAGTTTAAAAGATGCCCATCCCGACGTCGAAGTGTTTTTTTTACCCCCTAATACAACTTCACTGATCCAACCGTTGGACCAAGGAATCATAGCTGCGTTCAAAGCTTACTACACAAGAAGATCTTTCAAAAGAATTTTAGAATCGATTGAAGTAAATTCAGAAGCCACGGTCACATCGAGTTGGAAAATTTTCAACATAGCAGATTGCATTGCCGAAATTGATGCAGCATGGATGGAACTTAATGAAAGTTCAATTAATTCTTGTTGGCGAAATATTTGGCCCCAAGTGGTACAGAAAGAAAATCAAATGCCTTCAATTTCCAAACCTATTGAAGAAATTGTGGAACTGGCTCATCAGGTCGGAGGTGATGGTTTCGACGACATAAGGAGAGAAGATGTAGAAGATCTAATAATATCCCATGATGATGGACTTACCGAAGAAGAACTTCTAGAAATCCTTGAAGAAAAAATTACACAACCAGACAATGGCACAGACTATGAGAGCAGGAATTGTGAAACTAGAGGTAAGCGTCTTTTTTTATGTTTTTATGTTTTTTTTACTAAAATTTCTAAAATTAAAATTTTTTATTGCAGGTGAAATATTTTCTGCAAAAAATGTCACGGAAATTTTAAAATTATAACAACAACTTGTTGATAAAGCGATAGAATGTGATCCCTCGCTAGTGAGGAGTCTGAAATTTAAAAGAGAAATTGAGGCTGCAACTTTTCCTTACATGGAAATCCATAAACAAAAGATCTCTTCTGCCAAGCAATCACATATTACTAGTTTTTATCAGCCATCAACCAGCAAATAATCTTTTTATGTTATGTTTATAATTGTTCAAACTTATTTAGAGTATGTATTTTTAATATTTAATAAATACACTTTTTAAATTTCAAATACTTTTTCCAATTAAAAAAAATCGTAAAACCTAACCCCCTTTTATGCATGGGAGGATACTCTCAACATTCGCGATTTTGACATTCGCGGAGATTTCCGTGAACCTAACCCTCGCGAATGTTAAAGGATTACTGTACATATATATATATATAAGTCAACATTTGAACGGAGGGTGGTTTTGGGGTCTGAGGCTCATGATCGGTGAAAATATACCAAAATTTTCCGGAATTGCTTTCCTCCGAACGGCTGAAATAAGTAGCTTTATACTTTTTTGTATTGAAAGCTACCTAAAACATGCCAAAATTGAATTTTGTAAGGCAATCTTTATATTTCCATGAATATATGTTCTATTTTTACACAAGTGAACACAATTGTTGTACAAGATCTACATACAAATGTATACAGCTACAAACCTTTTAAGACTTTTATTTTATAGGGTAATCACAAACATTATTATTTTTCAATTTGTGTTTGTCTTTTAATTGTCCTTGGGCTCAAACTTTTGCCTTAAAATGTGGGGTTGATTATGTTCTTTACATTCATGAAACTTCAGAAGAATTCATCGTTTTTAGATATTATTTTGTATTGTTTCGTGGCTGTTATTTTGCTTTATATTACATATTATAATCAGTATAAAGCATGTTTTGTGGCTCAGGTTTGATTTCTTGGTTTTCCTGATAAATAAGGTATGAAGGGAAAGAAAAATAATTTAGAATTATTTTAATGAAAAGATTGAAGTAGGATTTTGATTTTCTATAATTATTTGTATCTTTAGATGGTGCTACCTATCGTTCTATTCTCTCCTTTTCATTTGATGTGTTATCTGTTTCCTAGTAGAATATACTAAGAAACATGGCTTTGAAGTATATATTTAAATAAAAACTTTGTTAATGTTAAAGAAGATTAATTTAACAAACAAAAGTACACAATGAGGTAAATTTGTTTTTTGAATCACAAAATTTGATAATTCCAATTAAGAGTTGAATGGTGAATCCAATTAAAGATATAAAAGAAAGAATAACATTAATGAAAGGTAATAAAGGAAGAAAAGTAAAAGGGAAACTTGTGGAGAAAAAATGCAGTGTTTAGATTTAAGAAAAAGATTTTCATGAAATTTTCTGAACTGAAGCTGAAAGAGAGGGAAATAACAACAAAAATTATAACCAGTTAGATAATTTTTGTTGTTTATTTGTCACTACAGTTATATGTATAAAATTTATATTTACATTATTTAAAGAGTTAATTGCAATATTATTAATTAATCTAATTCTTGTTCAGATATTTGTTATAAACTTATACTAGCTGACCCCCACCCGGTGCTGCCCGGTCCCGTGATAATAAATTTAAAAAGAAGCATCAAGTTTTTATTATTTTATATCTTTAACAGGATTTTGTATGAAATTATATTTTACAATGAAAAATTTGCAAAAAAATATTGATATTTAGTGATAAAAGTGCTCATTTTCTTGTTTATGAGGTGTCGTTTCATAGTTTTAAAATAAAAAGTTCTTTTTTGTCTGAACAATTTGAAATCTATATTGGTGAAAAATAAAAGTTTTACAGCCCGTGTAAAAATTTCGTGAAAACATATTGTTATCTAGTTGTAAAAAAAACTTTTTTCTTCTTGCTGTTTTGTTTGTTTGTTTGTTTTTGCATCAGCTCCTTTTACCTAGAAATAAAAAACTGTCCCCATCTTCTGAACTCTCTGACATTTCAATCTGTTATAAATACATAACTACAATAGCTCTCTTTAAACTTTTGCGAAAAAATATGTATATTTAGTAGTGGAAACATGAATTCTTAAAAAAAAGCTTTAGTTTTCAATCTCAGTTCAAAAATATATTAGAAGGTCTATGCTTCCAATGCAATGGTGACTCCATCTGTTTTCAATCAACCATTTTCAATCTCCCTAAGCTAAACAGGTGAGGGTTAATCCATCAGGTTTTTCTTTTCTGAGAGGAGAAGCTTTCAAATAATGTTGGCGTACATGTGCAAAGAGACGATATTCATGTTAAAAATTTGACAGAATGCGCTTTTCGTTTTAAATATATAGATTCTATTCTTTTTTGTAACCTTTAAAACATAGATTGTTTGATAATCAGTCTATAACTTAGCATAGAAAAGATTATACATGAATTTTTAATTTAATCATTTATTTTTTGTCTTGTAATTGATTCTTATAAAAAAATCTCTATGTTTTATTAAATAATTAATCCTTTAGTTTTTCAGACAATTATTGATGATTTTTCTGCACTATGTCTGTAAATCTGGAATGGATCTAGTAGCAAAAATCTACATTCTAAATATATAATAATTTTGGTATTCTGAATTTGTATGAATCTCCATATTCTTGTAATTTTTTATTAAAATTAATGTAACTTTAACATAATAGAATGAAGTAAATAAATAAATGAAAAATAAATCACAACATCATAGTTAGCTTATATTTCATCTGTTACATAAAAAAACTGCATTTATTTCTATTATTATGTAAGTAGAATTTTATTTTGAAGGAAAAATCAGAATTTACAGTTTTATACAGAAATACAATCAATTTTATCTCTTTAGTATAGATTAGTAATAAAGTGTGTTAATAATTTTAAAAATATGATAAATTGTACAGTATGGAACAGACTAGTTTATAATACATTATTATATAATTATTTTAAGCTAATGTTCTAATTTACATTAAAATACATAACAATAAATACATAACATGATACAATTCTGATATAGTGTCTTTATTAATATATGTTTAATCATTAAAAAAGAAAGCTTATAAAGTCTTAAATTATCACATTTTTAAGCTTTCTTACTCTATGTATCTCATTTTCTTGTGCTTACCCATAGTCATGGGATTGTGGGATCTCTATAATTTCTATAATTAGCACAACTACAGTCAAATGCAAAGTATTTTTGCAAAGCTTTTAGAGGAGTACTAAAGTATGTTTGGATCTATATTTCTTATAGTTCTCAAAAATACTTACATAGAAAATTTCTGAAATATTGTACCTGTTTAAAAAAAGTTTTATAATTAAAAAAGGAAACTTGTGATGTGTTTTATAATTACACATTTTCAAACATTCAAACGCTATTTATGAAGCTGGCGAATCATGTAACGGGTACTAAATCTCAACCAACGTAACTTCATATAAATTTTCAAAAAATTGTACTTTGTATTTTTAATATGTTGATCCCTGTATGTAAAAAAAAACATTCAAACTATTTTTATTTGAATACTTCCAATGTTTTCTAAGTAAACATGATTTTGGTTCCAGATAATATGTCATATTATTTTATCTTTGAAGTACCTAAAATTAACCTTGATTATTAAGACTGACACAAAAACGCTTACACTTTACACATTTCAAATTTCTTTTTTTCAAAAATAGTAAATGAACTATAAGAAATAAAGATCTAAACAAAGTTTGGTGGGCCTCTAACAGTTCTGTAAGATTATTTTGCAAGTGGGGAGGAGATTTGTAACTCTGCTAATTGTAGAAATTAAAGTAAAATATAAATATTGTTTGTTACATGTTTAATAAATATTCTAATTTTATTAATGATATTGCAATAGAATTTCTGATATAAACTTTTGAAAAGTCATAAAATATTATGTGGTATGTCTACGTTTTAATTTATATTTCAGGTGCAGATGTCTGTGAAGTCTATTCTGAATATACATTTAAAGGACTTATGAAAATAGATCATTCCTAAGGACTATGTTTTTTTTCCATTTCATGAATTCTGCCATAAAAAATTATTCAGTAAGGATTTTTTAAGCTTCTGAGATGCTGTAAAATAGCATGATTTGCTTCATTTTCAGATGCAGATTATGTGATAGAATTTAGACAACCATGTATTAAAATATACCAAGTGGTTGAAATAAAAAGTACTACAAGAAAAATTCATGTATATGTTTTCAGCATTGTTTCTTTTAAGTGAGAGATCCTTTCTTAGAGCAGCAAAAAATAATTTTGTGACACTACATAATAGTTCATATTTCAAACTCCTTTTGATAACTTCAATGTTTTCTAAAGAAGAAGTTCTGCTTGAAAATTCTTATTACAATATCTAATATATATTCTTTACTGTTTATAATTAAAAAAGTACTTACAAATTATATACTAAAAAAGTACTTACAATACATGCTCATTTCATGAAATGCAGCTGTATTTCTTTTAAAAAGAGAAATAATTGAAATACATATGTATATATATATGTATATTTTTAAATAATCTACATAAAGCAATTAATGTTCATTTCTGGATTTAAACTTTAGAAAACCTATACATTAATTTAACACAGCACTTCTCATTTCATAATAAAAATAAGGTAACTAATATGAAAAAGCTTCGAAGATAGTAAATAAAGGATATCTTTTAAAATCTAATTTAACTTGGAACCAAGAACGTATGTGGAGAATTTTGCAGTATGTCATCTTGCACAGAAATTTAATTTTAATATGCATCTTCATACTGGTGATAAGGGAAAGCATTTCACCTGTAAGATCTGCAATAAAAGACTTTCTGTCAATTTTGCATTAAATAATATCTTCTTTCCTCTTCTCTCTTTTGTGAGATTTGTAACAAATTTCTTCTGAAAAATGATTTTTAAAGTTCTATTTCTGTTTTACTATAGAGAAACATTTTCGTGAGTTTTAGGTTGGTTCAGACTGCTGCGAATTCGCAGTGCACGTGTTGTGCTTGCATCCCAGAAGTTCCCTTACGCATTCAACACTTCACCGTAGCAGTGCAAGCAGGAAATTTTAAAAACTGGAAAAAATTAAATGTTAAATATCACAAATTTAATGCATCGACAAAGGATTATCTCAAAAGCGTAATTTATATAGGCATCATTGTGTCCATGCTAATCAGATGCCTTTCTCTGGATTTTCTCAAAAAACTATTTTAAGTAATGACCTGCGAATCCATACTAAAAAGAAACCATTCTCCTGTGAGGTATGTAGCAAAGGATTTTCTATGAAATCTAATTTAAATGTCCACCTACGTATTCATACTGAAGAGAAACCTTTCTCTTGTAAAGTGTGTAAGAAAGATTTTTCTCACAAACATAATTTGAATGTCCACCTGCGTGTCCATACTAAAGAGAAACCTTTCTCTTGTGAGGTATGTAACAAAGGATTTTCTCAGAAATCTAATTTAAATAGACACCTGTATGTCCATACTAAAGAGATACCTTTTTCTTATGAGGTGTGTAGCAAAGGATTTTCTAAGAAATGTAATTTAAATGTCCACCTGCGTATTAATACTGAAGCGAAACCTTTCTCTTGTAAAATATGTAACAAAGGTTTTTCTCACAAACATAATTTGAATCTTCACCTGCGTGTCCATACTAAAGAAAAACCTTTTTCTTGTGAGGTATGTAACAAATGTTTTTCTTACAAACATAATTTGAATTTTCACCTGCGTGTCCATACTAAAGGGAAACCTTTCTCTTGTAAAGTATGTAACAAAGGTTTTTCTCACAAACATAATTTGAATTCCCACCTGCGTGTACATACTAAAGAAAAACCTTTCTCTTGTGAGATGTGTAACAAAGGATTTTCTCAGAAATCTAATTTAAATAGACACCTGTTTGTTCATACTAAAGGGGAACCTTTCTCCTGTGAGGTGTGCAACAAAGGTTTTTCTGTTAAAACGGATTTAAATAGACACTTGCTCGTTCATGCAAAAGAGAAACGTTTCTCTTGTAAGGTATGTAACAAAGGATTTTCTCAAAAGTTTGCTTTAAATAGACACCTGCTTATTCATACTAAAGAGAAACCTTTCTCTTGTGAGGTCTGTAACAAAGGATTTTCTCAAAAGGTTGCTTTAAATAGACACCTGCGCATTCATACTAAAGAGAAACCTTTCTCTTGTGAGGTGTGTAACAAAGGATTTTCTCAAAAGGTTGCTTTAAATAGACACCAGCGCATTCATACTAAAGTGAAACCTTTCTCTTGTGAGGTGTGTAACAAAGCTTTTTCTGTCAAATTTAATTTAAATAGGCACCTGCGTATTCATACTAAAGGTAAACCTTTTTCTTGTGAGGTCTGAAACAAAGGATTTCTTCAGAAATCTCATTTAAATGGGCACGTGCTCGTTCATACTGAAGAGAAACGTTTCTCTTGTAAGATATGTAACTAGGGAAATTTAATTTATATGCCCACCTGCGTGTCTATACTAAACAGAAACTTTTCTATTGTGATGTGTGCAACAAAGGATTTTCTTGCAAATCTTCCTTAAATGTCCACCTGCGTGTACCTACTAAGGAGAAACCTTTCTCTTGTGAGCTTTTCTGAAAAATCAAATTTAAATAGACACCTTTGTATTTATCCTAAAGCGAAACCTTTTTCTTGTGAGGTGTGTAACAAGGCATTTTCTGTCAAATCTACTTTAAATGTTCACCTGCGTGTTCATACTAAAGCGAAACCTTTCTCTTATGAGGTTTGTAACAAAGGTTTTTCTCAGAAATCTGGATTAAATACCCACCTATGTGTAAGAAAAGGTAAAAACCGTTTACTTGTTAGGTGTTGTAACAAATTGTTTCCACATAAATCTGCAAAAAATAGGTATTATATCTATTCCAAAATGTGTCACTTCTTTAAGATATTTTACATACAGTTTATTTTATCAATCACATTTATGGCTAAAAAATAGCTTATTTCTTTATAGTTATTTCAGTTTTTGTTAGACATATTTAAATTTTAGCATGTATAACAATGTTAAACAATTTTTTTCTTTTTGAAGTTCTGAAATGCCATATTCTCTTTAAGAATATAATTATTTTAATGTGCAACTATTTTGTTCTTGGTGTAAGTCGATTGACCGATCATTTATGCCCTGATCTACGTTTAAATTGGCAAAAGAGAGCCAAGTCTGTTGTTTATAAAATAGTTTTATCATCTTATGCGTATATAATTATTCTTTCCAAGTTGAACTTCCTTAAAAAAACGACAGTTGGCAGTCAAAATTACTCAAATATTTGATAAAATTTGAAACCTTTTTCAAATTATGTTTCTTGCTTATCTGGAGTAGGTCCAGATGACCAGTCAGTGGTTTTAAATATATGCTTAACAGAACAGACCCCATTTCAAAATGAAATGAATCGTTTCCTGATTCTTGATATTAGTAAAAAGTAGTTTGCCAGCTACATTGGCAATCATCACTAAGCAGGATAGCATTCATTTTGCTTTGCAGCAGACTGTGTGACATTCCTAAGCATATTTTTAAATGGCTTATAGGTTATCCATATCTATTCCAGAATAACAAGAAAGCTCGTTTTATAAAGGTTTCAATCTTTATACTTAAATAAATTATTTCACTATCTCTCGGTCTATAATATTAGGCACAGTGCCTGGACAAGTTTTCTTCTGCCCTCTTGAATTAAAAAAATCTATCAGTTATTGGCATATCCCTTAGAGTATACCAAACAAATATATAAAATCCTGTAAAATAAACGTAGCTAAGAACATAATGTAAATTAAGATTATATAGCTGGTTATTACTGTAATTTTAATGCTTGTGAGCCAGCAGGTAAGAATTACAGAAGTAAATTATGCAAACTCAGAGTGACAAGCAAGGGTGGTGTGCCTGCACAAGTACTACATTGCTGAATTAGTTATTTCTAACTGGTGAAATAACTAATTCAGCAATGTAGTACTTGTGCAGGCACACCACTCGCACCACCCTTGCTTGTCACTCTGAGTTTGCATAATTTACTTCTATAATTCTTACCTGCTGGCTCACAACCATTAAAAATTACAGTAATAACCAGCCATCTAATCTGAATTTACATTTATGTTACCAGATTTTGCATCTTATGTTATGTCAGAAGAAATTGGATGTATTTTTCTTTTTTTCAAAAGAATCACTTTTTCAAAGATTTCATCCATTCCTCCTAAGCAATTTTTTCTTATTTTCAAAAGAATCACATTTTCAAAGATTTCATCCATTCCTCCTCTCCTGAATTTTTGATTTTCTCTCAATGTTCAGCGCAAAAAGTTAGAAAGTTTAACAATTTTAATTTTTCTATGTGTTATTTTGCAATAATTGGACTGCCAACTATTACACATTAGGTGGAGAAACTACAGATTAGCCTGTATCTACTACACACTATACATTAATGACTGGAAATTACACTTTCTTTCAAAATTTTTAACCTCTTGTTTCTTTTTTTTTCTTGTTTTGAAATTTCCCATTATAAATTTTATCACGATTTAAAATGTATGGTATATATATGTAAATGTATGGTATAAATATGGGAAATATTTTAAGTAAAAATATTCAATTGATATTTTGAACAATGTTGTGATATTAAATAAAAATAGGTACTTTATTCAGCTTACAAGATGATTTTAAACTAGAAAAAAATTAGTAATTAAAATATGAATATTAGTATAAGGCTTTTGTATTTCTATTTGTGAAAGTTTTCTTTGTGCTGTGTAAAATTTTAATGCTTAATACGTTAATGTGCTTTATAAATAAAAGTTAATCTTAATTTTATCATTTTTTTATATTTTTCTACCTTGAGTGTGTTCATAATTTTAGTGCCACACTTGATACCTTAAATTTACACATTTCCTAAGCACGAACTACACCTTTGTATTCACAAAGGTTGGCAGTCTTGCAATAATTGCAGATTTAATTGGTGTGATATAAATCACCATTATTGATGCATGGAGGATCAGTAGAAAAGATAACCATCAGAATATGGTAGTAAGGTTTATTGCACCTGGAGCCAAATAGAAATATTGCAGTGCTGCTGCACACTAAGAAATGCAAAGGTTTCACACTTTACACCTAGGAATTTTCAACCCGTGAACCTCCATCTCTTTTGAATATAAAGAGAAAATAAAGTTTTCGGCTACATCAAAAAAATTTTGAAGCCCCTTATTAAGACAAATCCATAACTATCAACTTTTATACTTTTTATCACATCAAATATACTTATTTTGAATCAGAAAATTTATTTAGTAAGCTATTTCATGTGTCTATGTGTAATTTGTTCAGTTTCATTCATTAAGTAAATTTCTGGTTCAAAAAGGTTTTTTTAACAATGATAAAAGCTTAAAATTTGGTAGCTACGACAATTTAAACTCTCCTTTAGATAAAAAAAAATGATCAAGAGACAGGGGAAAATACCCCCATGTACATTTTATTTTTCTCCACATCAGCTCAAATGCCAGTGAAGAAAATTGTCTCCTTTTGTGCCATAAAATCTGAAAGTTTGTAGGACAGACACAGCGGCATTCTATGCAAACAGCTTCTGATGGCATTAATGTATGCTTTCTAATGTACTATTATGGTACTTTAATTAATATGATCGTGCTAGCATCTTTTGCTTTTTCAATAGTAACCTACAAATTATCCCTATGTACCACTACAATGACTAATAAATCAAGTAACTGTATAACAGCCGTGTTTGTTTGTTCAGCGATTTCCTCGAACACATTATCCGGCACAAATAGCAGGTTTCTATTGCTATATCAGACCTGATAGGGAAATTGCCACTTACAAACCCAGAAGAATATGTAAAAAGAACAATTTTTCGCCGATTACCCCGTGGATTATACCATTTTTCAAAATTATCCTCCTCTTCCTTAGATGACAAAATACATCCACTCTAGACCGTTATTTAGGAAACGTAAATCACTACTATCGCTTTCACATTCTTCGGCTGACATTTTTACGTTCAAGGCTAAAGAAAGTTTTTTTTTCTGCACTGGACTAAGAACTGCAAAGAATTGAATGAATATAAACGTAAAACATTTCTAAAATGTTTGTATTACTTTCTCATAACCTAAACCGAACGCCGGCCAATAGCCGATTTCGAAGAAATCTTATCTAGCAGGCCAAACGATAAACAAGACAAAACAGACTTGGCGCATAACGTGTTGAACGAATGCAAATTAGCATTTCATTCTAAACGTAAACATCTACTACGATAAGAAACATTTTTTTAAATAGCAGTGCGAGTAGAATATAAAAACAGTGGCCCGTGGCACCCCTGGCTTCTAAGCAGCGGCTGTGCCTGATTACCGGCGGGGAAAATTTACAGCGGTAAAAAAAAATAGAAATTGTTGCCTTATCCTTTACAGAAATTTTGCATTAGCATAGAGTTTAAATAAGCTAAAAACTTCTATTTAAATTTACTGGTGAAAGTTTGGCCCGACGGTAATCAGCCCCTGAGCTACATGCTTGGCCTGGCGGGGATTTTCTTAAAAATACACATGGCGCTCAGCGTGTTAACTACTATAGAATGATTACCGAAATATTTTTTCAAACGAAAATTACAAAAACATTGAAAGTGTAATTTGGATTCAAGTCTAGTAGTATGAGTTTACGTTTGTATATGTATATTTCTTACTTGAGATATTATTCATTTTCTGGAGCAGATGTGGATGTTTCGTCGTCGAAAAGTTAATATAATTAAAAAAAAATAGGATCAAATCACCAATACAACGAGATGGTTAATCTAAAGAAATCAGAGTTGTAAAACGATCCTGAAATATTACAATAACTGCAAATTGAGAACATAAAAAGCTATCCCAAAAAATACTTTGTAACACCAAATCACGTTTGCTTTTTAGTGAATTGGCAGTGGGCACGATTATGAATGATTATCCAATAGGTTTAAAAGTTTTCCAATATGCCTATTTTGGGGAGATTTTAGTATGCTATTGCCATCGAGTTAGATCAGAATGTACTTAGATAAAATGAATATTACAGAATGACCATCAAAACTGTTTTTTCGAAACAAAAATTGTAATAACACTAGATTTCTAAAATAGATATAAGTGAAATACTATAGTAAATTCAGTTTACATTTCCATAAGTTGCTTTTGTACATGAGATATTATTCAACTTATCCATCAGATGCAAGTGTTTCGTGGTTGGTAGGTAAGTAAATATTGCTATTTGGGTATTTGGATAACATGAAATTCTTTTCGAAATTGTTACTTATCCTAATAAAACCACTGTGTAGAACGAAATCCAAGCTGTACTACAATCATTCACACAATCAATAGGAAATCACGAATATAAATTTAATAAGAATACAGTTTGGTAGAGCTCCCTGAAGAAATGTATTTTTTTATCTAAAATATTACAAGAATAAGAAGTTCATAAGAATATCAGACTATTATTGCATAAACTATGTTTAATTTAACGTCTCTAATTTTTGAAACCTTCGAATTATTTTATATGCCTTGTAAATACATATGTAATTTTAAAAAAATAATTTGCAGATTGTAAAATGTTAAATATTATGAAATGTGAGATAAAAAAATAACTTTCAGAGTTGACATTGAGGCTCCTGATCTCAAGATTTACTAGTATGAGTTTTAATGTATATATTTAGAGTAAATTCTACATACCCGACATTTCTATTTAGCGAACACCTCTTTTAATCCACGTTACGTAGGAGAAAATAGGTTAAAACCGGGTACCTAACCTCCTTTGTTGACAAAAGTCTAGAAGAGCGGTAAAATACGAACACCCCACAAAAGTGTTTGGGGATACCTGGGCTATTGAAAAACCACACCGGTTGACATAGGATAATTCTTCTCTACTTGGGAAAAGTCGTTTTGTAGCCCCATCTGAAACATCTTCGAATTTACGTAGTAGGGTAAAACCGGGTACTAAACAGAAATTCAGTTTTTACACTTCCAATAACAAAAAGATTTATTGTAATACATTTTGAATCTAGCTTTAAAACATATATACATTTTTTAAAATAAGTAATTTTTTTTTTCAGGTTTTCAAGTAATTTTTAATGTTGTCATGTAATGGCTTTATCAGCTTTTACTTCTCATATTTGTAGCACTCCTTATGTTTCCACTCTTTGCAGACGGAAAATTGTATCCACCCTTCACTACCTGTTGAGTAAAGAAACAATTCATTGCAGAATTCAATTCAATGCCATGGGTACCCGGTATTGTCCCGAAACGCGAACAAAAGGGTCGTTCTACTGGATAGCTGGAAGTACGCACTTCTACTTGGCATTAAAATATCGTGTGAAAGTCATAGAAAACAATAGTTTACTCACCTAAATCGATCCGTCAGGCTGGATTTTTTAAAGAGGAATAAAAGACGGTGGCAAATTAAAACATTGCTTTCCAATAGCATTGCATGGACACAGAGATTAACTCACTTCAAAAGCCTATGGCACACTGCTACAAGACGCTAAGGGATGATGTCCACATGACAGCATCCATCATCGAGAAAACAGGGCACCCGGTTTAACTCGCCTACCCGGTTTTATCCTACTCCCTCCTATGTATTTGTATACTTTATGCCTGAAAAGGGGGAATACAGTAGAACCTCTATGAAGATGTTCTACTCTATTTAGAGAAATATTTAGTAAAATCTTCATAACGGACACCTGTATATAGCAAACACATTTTTACAATCTGCAGCACATAATATTTGTTTACTTTTACGTCTGAAAAGCGGGCAGCTCTGATTAGTGGGAAAATTCGGCAATCTATATGTGTCCACCATTAAGAGATTTCGCTGTATTTTTTGTTTTAATCTTATCTTACTAAACATGTTTATTATAAATAGTTCAAAATATTTTTTATAACCAGTGAAATGTGGATAGCGACTAAAATATCAGTTTTACGAAAATCTAATATCAAATTTGGGTGCGTCTGAAATCTAGTTGCAAAATTTCGATTTATTGCCAGGTTTATTTCTAATAGACCCGGTTTATTCCCAAAGACTTGGTTTGTTCCCAAAAAACCAAGTTTATTCCCAAAATATCCAGTTTATTCCCAGGTTTAAACCGGGTTTTTTCTAGCCTTTGCAACTCCACTAAAATCAGAGGCCAAGGCCGTGGACCAACTTGACCATACTTTAATCAGATCTTGATTCTGGAAGAAATCCAATCCTGTCTATGATTCACTAATAAAGTTGTTCATTGTGGCGGTTAAAATGTATATATTTACATTAGAACCTCTATAACGGGCACTCTTGAATAGCGGACGTCTCTATTTAGCGAACGCATTTTTCAATCTATAACACAAACATATCTGTATACGAAAAGCAGACATTTGCAAAAAACAGAAATATTCCACAGTCTCAAGATGTCCACTATTGAGAGGTTTTACTGTTTTTTTTTTAATGTTAATTTACTCTCAAAGTTTAAAATATTGATTATTACCAGTAAAATGTCTAAAAAAACTTAAATATCAGCTATACGAAAATTCAATACCATATTTGCGGGCCATAGATCATGGGATAAGGGCCATGACCCAATTTGCCCATGCTTTTATCAGGTTCTATTCAGAAAGAAACCCAGCCCTGCTATATGGTTGCTAAATAGAGATGTCTGCTATTCGGAATAGTCCTTTATGGAGGTATTAATATATTTACAGTAAAACCTTCTTAACGGCCAATTCTGAATAGCGAACGCCCTTTTTAATCCAGAACAAATATATTTTGTATAATTTTACTTCTGAAAAGCAGATACTTCCGAATAGCAGACAAGTTCTGTGATCGCGAAGTGTCCTCTATTGAGAGATTTTGCTGTATTTAAATAAATATATATTAAAAACTCCAAAACGGAAACGCTTCTTCGCATCTCCGAATAGCAGATAAATTCCACGGTTCTGAGGTGTCTACTATTCGGAAGAGTCCTTTATGGAGCTATTAATATATTTACAGTAAAACCTTCATAACGGACAATTCTGAATAGCGAACGCCCTTTTCAATCCAGAACACATACATTTTGTGTAATTTTACTTCTGAAAAGCAGATACTTCCGAATAACAGACAAGTTCTGTGATCGCGAAGTGTCCTCTATTGAGAGATTTTGCTGTATTTAAATAAATATATAGTAAAAACTCCAAAACGGAAACGTTTCTTCGCATCTCCGAATAGCAGATAAATTCCACGGTTCTGAGGTGTCTACTATTCGGAAGAGTCCTTTATGGAGCTATTAATATATTTACAGTAAAACCTTCATAACGGACAATTCTGAATAGCGAACGCCCTTTTCAATCCAGAACACATACATTTTGTGTAATTTTACTTCTGAAAAGCAGATACTTCCGAATAACAGACAAGTTCTGTGATCGCGAAGTGTCCTCTATTGAGAGATTTTGCTGTATTTAAATAAATATATAGTAAAAACTCCAAAACGGAAACGTTTCTTCGCATCTCCGAATAGCAGATAAATTCCACGGTTCTGAGGTGTCTACTATTCGGAAGAGTCCTTTATGGAGCTATTAATATATTTACAGTAAAACCTTCATAACGGACAATTCTGAATAGCGAACGCCCTTTTCAATCCAGAACACATACATTTTGTGTAATTTTACTTCTGAAAAGCAGATACTTCCGAATAACAGACAAGTTCTGTGATCGCGAAGTGTCCTCTATTGAGAGGTTTTGCTGTATTTAAATAAATATATAGTAAAAACTCCAAAACGGACACGTTTTTTCGCATCTCCGAATAGCAGATAAAATCCACGATTCTGAGGTGTCTGCTATTCGGAAGAGTCCTTTATGGAGCTATTAATATATTTACAGTGAAACCTTCATAACGGACAATTCTGAATAGCGAACGCCCTTTTCAATCCAGAACACATACATTTTGTATAATTTTACTTCTGAAAAGCAGATACTTCTGAATAGCAGACAAGTTCTGTGATCGCAAAGTGTCCTCTTTTGAGAGGTTTTGCTGTATTTAAATAAATATATAGTAAAACCTCCATTACGGACAGTCTCGAAACACCTTTTTTCGAATTTCGGAGTAGTAGATAAATTCCACTGTTCGGAGGTCTTCCGCTATTGAGAGTTTTTACTGTATTTGTATCTAAAGCATAGAAAGGTTTCAATTGTTTGTGAGAGTATAGAAAATGTGCATCCAGGGCCGGCCCAAGAGCATTTCGGCGCCCGTGCGAGCACTCACATGTTCGCCCCCCCCCCAAAAAAAAGGAAAATTGCTTGATTTATGTTCTTGATTTTTTGAAACTTTCGTACCTTTTATACTTTCTATTACTAATTATTTAAGATATTAAGTTAAATTGGTTCAATAAAGATAAAAGTTTCCAAATTTAATCCCATCTTGGAGTTTGTATTTGTTAAATTGTAAAATTAAATCTCACAATGGAAATTTGAGTTTTACAGTAATTATCAGTGTAACATTGCGATCCAAAAGTGAAGCACAAGACGTAACACATAGTATTGGACGAAAATAATAATAAGTTAATTAATTAAAGAAAAAACTTTGTTAGAAGAATACTGTTTGTCATACTTCAACAATTAAAGAAGCAAAGAAGCAGAAATATTAGTAAGTGGCAACTATGTAAGATGAAAACTGTAATCTTGTCTCGTTATTTAATACATAAGGAGTACGAATAAATTTCAATTTAAATATCTATTTTCGAAAAGAGTTCACTTTACATGGTGAAAAGTGTCGAGAAATTGGAAAACCCAGTTTTCTCTTCAGCTAATCACGGAAAGTGTTCTTATTCATTCTTTTCAATTTTGGAATGACTCCCTTTCTCTTCCTTTAAAACAAAATTTTCTTTATTTGTGATGATTTTTAACAAATAATAATAATAATACAACTAATAAGGGTTTTTTTCTAGTAACCTAAAATAATTAAACGTTAAGAAAAAACTATGGTTGAGAATAAGAGTTTTATTTATAATTATATGAATAAGGAATACGCTTAACACAAAATGTCACCCAAAAAGCTCCCCCCTTCCTAGATTTCGTTCTACTAGCACCCACGCTAGGAAGGAATAAACAAGCCACCACAAAGAAAGCTATATGTTTAATTTTGTCTGAATTTATGCCTTACCGCCGCATCGAAATTCGATGAACAAAGTGTCATTATAATTATATGAATCCAGTTAAATCATAGGGTATGGTTAATCGGGCCCTGGTTCCAACATCCTTCGTAATTTCAAAACCTGACGACATTCAAAGACTTAGAGCGTGCATTGCAACTCTAAATTGTACTATATCTAAATCTGCTAAGTAAAGGACACCGTGAAAAAAGTCAACATAAAAGAAATCAACACTAAAGGCCCCCCCACCCCTCCCCAAAAAAGGTGTAATGTAACGATAAATGTATTAGATGAATGATTTTTCTCAAAATAAAATTTATAGACGAATAAATGAATTACTCCAATTTCACAATTCCGCAGTGTCTAGCTTAATGTTCATTGATTCATTACGTGAGAGCTCCTGTTAATGATAAATCAAGGTAAAGTAATTCTACTGAACTTCTATTTATTTAAATTTTCAAATAATAAAGTGCATGTCACGGTCGCCGACAAGGGGAAGGACATGGAAGGCCCTTTGCCCCTTTCTGGTTTTTGAAAAAAGGGCAAAATTTACTTGTTTTGCTTAATTTTAAATAATAAATCACTAAGAGAAAAATTGCGTTTTGGCATAAATCTGTATATATTATAAGAGGATTTTCTGAAAATTATCCCCAAAAAAATCTTACACCTACATAGATTTCGTTCTTCCAGCGCTCATGGTGCAAGTTATTTAACAAAAGAATGAAGAATCTTAGTATACCGAATACAAATCCCTGATAGGTTCTGCTCTCGAAGCTGGTAGACGGTAGGTGCTGGGTTAGATCCCAATCGCGCCCGTCGGCCTAATCGTTCGGAGTTTTCGCGGTTTTCTTCGAGCCGTGGATTTATCCATGCGTAAATACGGGTTAGGTTCCCTTAGAAAGACCCCCACGAAGGGCACTCCCCCCGGGCCTATATCCCAAGTGTAGATAATTGGCCGTCAATAATCAACCCAACCCAACCCGGATTAGTTTGACTCAGTATTATATACATAATTATGCAATGGTCCAAAGACTGCATTTTATTAATAAATTATGCTTAATGACAGATTGTCATAAACAGATCGTCATTATGACGCAGTTATATTTTTTATGTCCTTTTTGTTTTACTGGTAAAAGCTTCCCACTAAGTGTTTCTTTCAGTCTGTATACTTCGTGGGAGGGGGGGGGGGAGTGCATAAATTTTAAGAATATTGCATGGGTGCTGGATGAACAAAATTCCTGAAGGGGGTAGATTTTGGAAAATATATGTGCCCGTAGTAATAATAGGAATAGTTTAATCTTTTTTTTTGTGTGCCAAGGGAGATTTGAATCCCCCCGTTAAAGATGATATTTAAAAATATGAACATGAAAACAGTATTAAGAATCTAGGGGAGAGTCAAAAGTTGGAGGGGTGCGTGCACTACTAACTTAATTATTCTGAGTCGCTTGGAATAATTAAATACTAAAAGAAAAATAAACTAAATATTTGGAATGCAGTTCATTAATTGTACTGTTACTCGATAATTTCACAGGGCCCTGCCTTCCATGAGATATGCCAGAAACAAACACTAATTCCGCTCAGAGCCTGATTATCGCACGGGCAAACAAGGGAACTGTCCAGGGCCTCCAACTCTAAAATGAGCCTCCCTAAACCCAAAATTCATTATTTTTTATGAGTAGAAATTGTGACTAAAAGCATGTTATAGGGGTCTCCCAACTGAATCCCCACTTTGCCCCACGCACTAGGGCACCATGTAAGGTCAGTCGGGCCCTGGTTCCGCTATTCTGAGTTTAGGGTCCAACATCCTTCGTAATTTCAAATCCTGACGACTTTCAAAGACTTTGAGCATGCAATGCAACTCTAAATTGTACTATGTCTAAAGCTACTATGTTGCACTTGCGTCTTTGCAGGAAAAGTTCTCATTTAAATGAAATAAATAATAAATGAATCAATCTACTTGAACATTGTATAGTTTGCTTTATATTTATCTATTAAATATTCCACTTACAGTAGCTTAATAAAATAATTTTTGAATGACCGATCGTATTGTCTCCATGCTGCGATCATTTTAATAAGATTAATTTACGTACATATTTTTAGTTACTAGATAAACATACCTTTTCTGGTTTTTCATTTTCGGAAAATTTTTTACTCTAACAATTTTGACTATTAGCAGAAAAAGATAAGCTCATATCCAGAAGACTAGGCTAGAAAAAAAAACTTTTTTAAAGAAGCCTGCTTTTTATTTTTTAAAGTTTCCTAATGGATTCTATTTTCTGATTATTTTTGTAAACTGACCTGTAAACAGGGTCATCTGAGAGCCAGTCGTAGTTTTCCTGGGATGGGATGCGCCTGAATAGCCGGAAGTGGTAGAATGCACCTGCCAAAGTCGAAATTAATTAGCATTCCACAAGGGACGGAGATTGGGGTGGTTCCTGGTTATGTTTCTCTTCCTAGAATGACGAAGCAATTTAAGCACATTTCCCCTTCTCTTCTATCAAGGCAAATCTTTTAAAGGCACATTTCTATTATCCTCAGATAAAGAACAGAAGCCACTGCTTGTATGCAAAAATTCAGCACATTTGTATTCTTTTTAAACACAAAGGATAATCTCTCCTTGAGTGAGAACCAACCTAGTTAAAGTGTAATAAAAAAAAACTCAGAATCTAAGATAATTTTTATCAGTGCTCTTGTGGGCGCCCTTTCCGGAGATTGGCGCCCCGTGCAGTGGCACACTTCGCACGCCCCTCGGGCCGACCCTGTGTGCATCATATGAAATCCACACCTAGGGGTTGACACTCATCCACCCGCTCTCCATATACCGTCACATACAATAAAAATCATTTAATGACTTAAAAAATATATACAGACAAACGTATGAAATCAAGAACTTTCTTAAAAGCTGATAATTTTTATGTCAGATTTAGTATAGTGGTTAAAGCACCAGGCTTGTAGTTTTGAAGTTGCATGTTCTGTCCTTACTGGTTTTTTTTTTTTTTTTTTTTTTTTGCATTTTGCTTTGATCTTTATTGAATTAGTTAATAAAGAATACTTATTAACAGTGCTTCTTAAGCATTGATATAAAGAAAGTTGATTTTTATCACCTTTCTGCAATATTTTATTGTCAATTAGATAATTAAATTTTAATTAGAATTAAGTTAAACAAAATTATAATTAGGTTAAATAAAATAAAAAAATTTATTACATAAAATAAAATTTAATATTAGATAAATTTCAAGAATTAAATTAAATTTTAATTCATATAGGCTATATTTTAGTAACTATACGAACATTTATTAAAATGCAATAATTCCTAAACTTTCATTAAAAATACTTTTATATTAGAACTTTAGTAACAGATTATTATCAAATTAGCAGAATTAATTAATAAAAGTTTTCATCGTTTAAAATTTTAATTATATTAATATATTAATTATAATATCAAAATTAAATTATAATTAGGTTAAATAAAAATTTAAATTTTTGTTACATAAAATAAAATTTAATATTATTAGATAA
Source organism: Maratus michaelseni (assembly GCA_963931845.1). Taxonomy (NCBI): domain Eukaryota; kingdom Metazoa; phylum Arthropoda; class Arachnida; order Araneae; family Salticidae; genus Maratus; species Maratus michaelseni. The sequence continues at coordinate 258,760,295 of OZ007600.1, read as the reverse complement.
ATTATTTTGGTACATTTAGGCTAAAGGCAATTACAACCAAACTAAATAAATATAAATGGATTAAATAAAGTATACAATGGTATCATTTCATAACTATATTACAGATAATAATGGTGAAAATAAAGGATATAAATGTATCTAACACTAGAAATAATAAATATAGTTATCCTTGTTTTAATTTTTTTTTTTTTTGGGGGGGGGATGTTAAATCATAAAATGCATATTTTAAAATCACAACATGTCTTTTTTATGTTATAATTAATTTTAATGATAGATAATATTATTAGATAAATTTCAAGAATTAAATTAAATTTTAATTCATATAGGCTATTTTTTAATAATTATACGAACATTTATTAAAATGCAATAACTCCTAAACTTTCATTAAAAATATTTTTATATTAGAACTTTAGTAACAGATTATTATCAAATTAGTAGAATCAATTAATAGAAGTTTCCATCTTTTAAAATTAAGAATTATTCTTAAAAATCTCTATTAATTTACTAAAATTCTTTGTACCAATTACTGGTTGATTTGTAGTTATAAAGTTGTGGAAGGTCACCATATTTAAAGATTTTTTAAGCTATTATTTTTTTATTTAAATTTTTAATTAATATTTATATTTAAATAAATATAATTAATATTTTTATTTAAATATATACAATTAATATTAATAAGTATTATTATTTAAGCATATAATTAATATTAATAAATATTATTATTTAAATATATAATTAATATTATTATTAAAATATATAATCAATATTTTTGCTTAGCAGTTTGTTATGCATTCTCTTGTGATTAATTAACAAGATTAAAACTATGAGAAAAATAAACCAATCTATGTTGAAGAAAAACTAGGTTTTTTTTAGACATAGCTTGAAATATAATCTTTTGTTTCGAAAGATACACTTTGTATGAGCCCAACCATTACATGTATATGTAAATGTTTTGGAATTAATAATGCGTAATGGAAAAAAAACTACTTTGATCACTATTAAAATCCGGAATCTATGACTTTTTGTTTTCATTATGACATTTTTTTTCTTTGTATGTATGTAGTATATGTTGTCTGCATTAGTAATATACTTTAATGTCATTGAGATCTCAAGAATTTTATGAAAATTGGAGTAGCAGATAACATAAAATCATATACAGGGATTGCGTTGATTTCAAGATTTTACATGTTAATTTTGGTACATTTAGGCTAAAAACAATAACAACCAAACTATATAAATTAATATAAATGGATTAAATAAATCATAATTTATATTTTTGTTTTAATGCTTCATTTTATTGACAGATGGCGCCACTACACATTTTGTGAGTATTTTTATTAAATATTCCAGAGTTAACCATTTAAATTATTTAAATAAAAAAATTAATATACATGTGTGTGTGTGTATTTGTAATGGCTTAGAAGTTTTACGAGTTTTAGGCGTTCGAGTGCAATTTGTATAGCTTTTTTAATTATTTAATTACTGAATGAGTTTTTTTTTCAGTTAAATTTTGCCGTGGATACATGCAATCTTTGCAAGTTTTGTAAAAAGAAAAAGTAATTAAATATATTTCAAAAAATTAAATGAATTTGTATGACAAATTTTGTATTTTACGCTGTCTTGTACAGATACTTGTCTATATACAGAAAATAGTTTGTTTAATAAGCATTTAAGTTAAATAAAAAAGCCTTTTTCAAATTATATCTGTACATATGGATTGTTTTTTTAATTAGATTTAGTTAATAATTTTTTGGTAGACACGTTTAATATGTCCTAAGCATCATTAAAAATAAACAAAACATGAATATGGAAGCTCAGACGATCTTATGAATCTTCAGCGAAATAAAAAATATCCCCTTCAAGCGCATTAAGCCCCTCCTACAACGTTTCTGGCAATCGACCAATCACCATTCGACAAAGCCTTTAATCGCTCTACGCGTGACTGTTTGTAAAATCGCGTTTCAGACACGTAAGACGTTTCACAAACGATTTTTTTCCATATGACCTGGATGTAACTGAATACTTTTGACTGTACCTGCAAATAAACTATAAATGCTACACACTTCATTTTCAGTAGGGATCATGCTATAGTAAGTGTCAACGACACACAAATGTTTCAGGGCAATCCGAGTACATTTACGAGAGTTGGAGCACAGACGGACGGCCAGACAAACAAAAGTCATAAACTCTTTTTAACTATGTTGGAAAGTGTTAAAAAGCATAATGTGTTTAAATGTGATAAATATTTTGAATTTCATAATTGAGCACGAGTAACTTATTCTTAAGGATTCTACATTATAGAACGTGAAAAATAATGTATACTTATGGAGACATTTCAACTTACAATGATTCATTTCTTAATTCATTTTCTAAAATTTGGTTTCTACCACCAGAAAACTGAAAGTTTATAGAATTGTTCTATAGATTCAAAACATATTTTGTAAGCCCAAGACAAAATTTAAAATCTTTACTCAACTAAAAATTTTATATTTTACTGTCTTTTTTAAAAAAATACCGAAAAGTATCAAGAGAAATGAAATTTTGTAAGCACTTTGATATTATGTGTCAATTTTTGGATAGTAAAAATCAAATTTTGGAAAATCAGTCATGTCTTTCTAATTTTAAATTTCCAATACAGTACCAGTTTGATATGTGTACGGTATGATACTTTGCCATATGCATGGCATAATTTAATGCCAACATTTAGGATTTAAAAATGGAAGCATTAAAATATAAGTTGTTGTGATTTATTTATTTTGCAGAATTACTGTTTCCATGAGTTTCTCATGTACTGCCTGTGCTCTTAAACTGCTTATTTTTTTATTTTTAAACAACTGAGGACATTGCAATACATAAAAGCATTATATACATATTAGAAAAATTTAAAAGCAAAAATAGTGCATACATATCAGAACAATTTTAGGTAAATAAATTTGATAAGGGTAAAAAGTAGGCAAATGAAAATTAAAATCCAGATTTTGATATAAACAAGTATAAGATATTCCACATACATATTAGTAATGAGTTATATTAGGAAATCAGTATTAACATGGTTCATACATTTGAGAACAAATGAAATTAAAGCATTTCTCAAAGATTTTTAACAAGTTTTAAATATTTTTTTAAGGACTGCTTAGATATACACAACATTATATGCATGTAAAATGGCTGTAGAATAAGAATTTCATAAGGGAAATACTCACAGTATTGTCCGTCTATTTCCAAATATTCTTATCAGATTTTTAAAAATTTTATAATAGACATTTTCAAAACAACAAACATATTACAGAATTTTTAAATAATAATGTTAAATTAATAAGGGATATGAAATACCATACAAAGAAATTTCATACAGCATAAAAAGTTGAAAAAAGCTTGATGTTTTTTTCATAGAAAAAAATGTGCAAACTACAAGAACAGACGCAATATTTCAGAGGATGTTTATTTTTATGATTTTGAATTTTTACCAGTATTCAATGATTCCTTTGTAAAGAATATTACTTCAAAACTAAAAATATGCTTTCTTACTAAACAATACTGTTACTTAACATTTATCATAATAAAATCTTGAACTTACAAACAGTTACAGGTAATATTAAAAATATTAAAAAGAAAATAAAACTCGAATAATTTCTTTCAGCACATTTTTCCTTCACTTAGAAGCAAAAAAAAATTTTTGATAAAGCCATCAAATGAAATTTTATGACCAAATTTTATTTGAAAATTTAAGGACCATTTTAAAACTTTCAAAGACTTTCTAAAATTTGATAATGAAATTTTATTTTCAAGCACTTTTAGAAATTTTCTAAAGCATATGAACCATGGAAATGTATGAACCTTTAATCATCAAGCCTCAAGGCACACTTAACATTTAATAGGAATTTATGGTATTACATATAAGAAAAATATGTGATTATATTGGATAGAAAATAAGGAAAATTCAGATTTTGAGTTAAACAATTTTTAAAAAATTAACTGAACTTAGCTTCTTTAGAAACCACTGAAAATGTGTGCATAATCATTCAAATGACAAGAATGTCTAAGAAGTCATCTACTCATCTCTTCATCTAAGAAGTGATTTCATAAAGGAGCCTTTGTTATTAAACTTCTAAAGGGGAGGACATCTTCTGCAGAATTTACCACTGCAATCAAATACATATTGCTCTGGTAGAAAATAATATTACACCATAGGAATTTCACCAAGTGTGCAATAAACCTCAGAAATTTTATACTGTTATATTATAACAGATCAGATAACATTACAGTAGGGATATAATTACAAACTCTTGTTAACAATTTACTTAAGAACAAAATAATAAAACAGATTAAGATGATATTTTTTTGTAATACAATAGCTATTTTTCCATAAATAAAGCATTGATAAAAAATAAGTTGGTACATAAAAATTTATCTGTACATTATTTTGTCTTATTAATTTCTAAATATTTAGGTTGAGATTAAAGTTGAATGAAATTGGAAAAAATATGCAACACAGGATTCAAACCTGCACCTTAGCTTCACATGCCAAAGCTCTGCCACCTGAGCTACCCACAGAAACTGCCCCAACACAATTCACTTACATGTAAAAGTGTAAGACATCAGTGCTGCAAATGGCATGCATTGTACTTCATGAAACACAAATTCACTCATTCATAATACCAACATGTGAGTGAATATTATCAGGTGTCAGATCATTGTCGCGTGTAGCCCAGGTTCCAGGTTTGAGTCTTAACTTTTCATGCTGTTGGGGAATTTTCATTCAATTTGATACCCATCATATTCAGTCATTTGTTGTCAAACTTTAATAGATTTGTATCTTGTAACTGAAAAATCCTTCTATTATGATAAAAGACTAAGAAGAGGAGTGTCTGTTGCATTTCCATTCTGAGGTGAAGATGTTATGTCACATTTCATGTAAATAAGACATATGAAAAATTTTCGAAAAATGTTAGGTACATGACATATTGGATTATTTCACCACCATTTTCGACATTAATGTAAAATATAATTTATAATGTATAAGATGAAATTAATGTGTTGAACTTGAGGTCAAGTGGCTTTTTAAAAATGTCTCTTTTAGACAAACATAAATGAGAATGGCCAAAACTCTCTAAGGTGGTATTCCCATATTTGCTTGCACTTCCAAGCTCATACAGGGTTGAATTTGATTTAAGTCATGTTAATTTCATACTAACAAAAGACAAAGAAGAAATATTTTTAAATATTGAATATAGCAAGGATTTAAATTTCAAATTTACAAATTTTGAAACCATTATCAAGAATCACATGCATACCATTGACAATGTCAATGGATTTTTATTATAATGATAATAATTACATGCAAATAAAAAAACACATGTAATAATAATTAAATAAATGCACAAGCACCTCTTTTTATTATTTTTTTGTAATAATTAGGAAATGGTAAAGTAGTGGGGATAGATAAACAGCTGAAGAAGACTTGACAGTGGCAATGATAAAAAAAAATTAGCAATCCCTGCTCTAATATCACATTTCAGAGCCGAGGCACTTACAATGAAATTTATAGATATTACAGAAAATGAAAGAAATTTTATGAACATCCAGTTTACCAATGACTTATAAAACCCATTTGAAACTGAATACATGTGATCTTTTATAAATGTTGCACAACATCCACATAATTAAGTGCTGCAGAGACAGATCATTTTGTGCATTTTATTTTACAGGATGATCTCAAATAATTTTTTTTTTCTTCAATTTGTTGTTGATCTCCTAATTGCTTTGTGATCAAATCTTCGTGGAAAAATGTGTCGTGAAACATGTTCTTTATATTTCTAAAGTTCTTGTTAGCCCTATACATAGTTTTGGACCTTGAAACATATAATGTCACTTTTTGGTACTTGCCTAATTTACATTCAATCCTGTATTCGTTTTCTTCAGTATTCAGTCGCTACCGTTTCCATTTCTGGTATCGTTCATATCTTTCTTCGTTTTTCAAATCGCTTATAATGTTTATTTTCCAAACTTCATTCTCGATATCGTTTCTCACATCGACAATCGTTTTCTCAGCCCTTTTTCCGGATTCAGTTGCGATTGCTAATTACGACGTCATTTTATTCATAACGCAATAGAGGAGCAATGGCTGGTGCCGTGCCGCGGTTTGCAAAGGCACTCTAAATTACTTTGCCAATAGGCAGTTTAAGAACTCCTTAACTTAGCACATTAGGAAGGGGACGTTTTTCCGAAAGCGGTATGTTGGTGCTATTTGAAAAGGGAGGTGAAGGCTTTTTTTGCATGCGGAGAGAGAAGCAGCAATAATTAAACGATATGTGTAGCTGCCAAATAAAACGATGTTAGCGGCGTTAAAAAGTTTTTGAGTGCAATAATGGATTTAAACGTTTTTAAAGTGTTTTTTTTTTCGTCTGCTGAAATTCTAGTTTTCTTCCGTTCGTGGTGATGTGTGTTCACTTCAAAGATTAATAATGTGTGGACTTCTTTTCATCTTGTTTTCTTCACATCAACTCAATAGTGACTGATAAAAAGGCCTGCTTCAATTTGGTGTTTCGTTATACTCAGTTGATTATCATGTGAGTTTAAAGTGAACTTTTTTACAAGTGTGTAATATCTTCAAAGCTTCATTTATCTTATGCGCATACTCATATTTTTGCCACTTGTGTTTTTTGTTGCCATGCCATATGCCATTAATTATATTTTTATTTAATTAAATTGTCTGTTATATTTATTCATCTTTAATTTATTTTGTGATATGTAAATAAACGTTAGTTTCATTTAAACCTAAAACTGCTTTATCAATGTGTTATATCTACATCCAACACTTTTGTCACTACCTTGCCAATATCAGCCATTGGGCTTCCACATACTCTGCTACTTAATTTAATTCTATTTTAAACCGGTCCCTGTATACGGAACGAACAGTTCTGAAAAAAAATCGTCAAGTACTACTTTATTAATTCAATAAAAGATGGAAACGGAAATTTTCCAGTGATTTTTGGTGATATAGTGTATGTAATAAGAAAAACATGAAGACATTTTTTATTGTTTTATAATAGTTAGGGAATGTTAAAGCAGTGGGGATTGATAAATAGTGGAAAAACACTTGAAGGGGAACGAAATGAAAAAAGGTTTAGTGATCCGTAATCTCGTATCTCATTTCAGAGTCCCACCACCTGTTTATACAAATTAAGGAAAGTGGAAAGTTAAAAAATTTAATGAAGATCAACAGTTTTTCTGCGACTCATAAACATATTTAAGACTGATTAAGACAAAGCTAGTTTTTAGAAAGTTTTGCGTTCTGGAAGCAGTTACAAATCTGGATACAGGATAAAATCAATGTGGGATGAACATTTAATTTCCTTTTACTTGTGTTGTTGTACAAGGTTTATCGCACTTATTTACATGAATGAGATAATGCTTATTCAAGTAACTTTTCATAGAAAATCTTTTATTGCACATTTGACAACTGAAAGGTTTCTCATTAGTATGCGTGCGAAGGTGTACATTCAAATTACTACTGACAGAAAATTTTTTGTTGCATACCTCACAACTGAAAGGTTTCTCATTTGTATGCGTGCGTAGGTGTACACTTAAATTAGCTTTGTCAGAAAATTTTTTGTTGCATATCTCACAACTGAAAGGTTTCTCATTCGTATGCAGGAGAAGATGTTTATTCAAGTTACCCTTGTGAAAAAATTCTTTGTAGCATATCCCACAACTGAAATGTTTCTTATTTGTATGCAGGAGAAGATGCCTGTTCAAGTTACCCTTGTCAGAAAATTCTTTGTTACATATCTCACAACCGAAAGGTTTCTCATGTGTATGGCATAGAAGGTGTCTATTCAAGCTACTTTTCGCAGAAAATCCTTTTCTGCACACGTCACAAACAAAAGGTCTCTCATGTGTATGGCATAGAAGGTGTCTATTCAAGCTACTTTTCGCAGAAAATTCTTTTCTGCACACGTCACAAACAAAAGGTCTCTCATTTGAATGCACGCGAAGATGTTTATTCAAGTGACCTTTTTGAGTAAATATTTTGCTGCATATCTTACAACTGAAAGTTTTCTCATTCGTATGCACAGAAAGGTGTTTATTCAAGTTACCTTTCTCAGAAAATCTTTTGTCACATTTATCACAAACAAATGGTCTCTCATTTGTATGTAAGGAAAGGTGTGTCGCATAGTGACTCTTATGAGAAAAGTTACTGTTGCAAAACTCGCATGTGAAAGGTTTCTTACTCATTTGCATAAGAATGTGTGAATTGAAGTGATCAATTTTCAGAAATTTTTTGTTGTGTATGCCTAAAATGAATCTTTTCTTTAAGCATCCATGGAAAGTTGATTAATTAAGCCACTCTTGCAAACCTTTACAGCTTTCTATACAGATAAAATAATACTTGTTATGAAGATGTTGATTCAAATGAAGTCTTTCAAATTGTTTTTTGTTACATTTATCACAATAAGAATTCTCTTTCATGTAAATGAAAAATGTTGTCACCTATCAACTCTTATGTGAAAATCTTTAATTATGTTACTCCTAATCAGTTGTATATGGATTTGAAAAGAATAACTTCATATTGCCGTAAATAGAAAGTTTTGTTTTGTTTGAGAAGAAATAAATACACCAATTGTTGTGTCACACAGCAGATGAAGGAGAAACCGGAAATGTAAATAAATTCTTCAACTGAATAAAAAAATGATAGGTACTAAACCAAGTGTTGCTGCTAGTACACAATTCGATCCATTTTAATGATTGTTTTTCACTTTTGTCCCTTTCAGATTTTTTCTTCTGATGCCATTATTCTGTGTTTTTATTATCATCTGTCTCTATTTTGATCAGAAACTGATTTACCTAAAATAAAAGAAAATGTATTAATGCAAATGTTCAAGGGAAAAAAAATTCGATTTTCTACAACTGGTCTCAGAATGATAACGGTTTATTACATTATTCTGATAATCAATCTGATTAATTTATGAATAATTGAAATAAAATAAAAAAATTGCTTTAGCAAAAATTCATTTTTGAAATATTATTCAATTTCAGGGAAAATTATACATATTATTTAATTCCACAAGACAGGATAAATCGAATGTTTAAAATATTATTATAAAATACAATACAATGATAACAACTTCATAAATAATACCATGATTTTGAAACATTATATGTTTGGAGAATGTTAATGCAGTTTTCAGACAGAGGAATATGCTACCATAACGAAAACATAAACGAGGTTGATCACAGGGTTAGAAATAGTGTGTGGGAACTGAAAAATACTACATGCGATTTACATCTATTCAGGTAATTCCCAGTGATTCTTTCAGAGATATTTATTTTTGGTGAAGTTCTTTAAAATCAATCCATCAATCCGTCACGAAAAAAAAGAACGTAAATTTCGTCAATTGGATGTATGAATAATCGCGAATTTCATCAAATGATCGTGCAAAAAATCAGAAATTTCATTAAACAATTTTTTTTAAATTGTATTCCGCAAAATTATCCTTATTGTTTTGAAAGAGGACTGGAGAGAACAATTTTTAGGGACTCAAAATTAAACTAAATAATAAAAAAAGAAGAAAGTTCCTGTCCTAGTAAGAGAGCAAAACCATATCACAGGTTTTAGAAAGTCCTTAAAATCTCTTTTGTATGTTGGTGATTCCCAAGACTTAGGAGTGAATATGGGGGAATATGTTTTAGATATCTTACCATGTCCCCTATAGGGGAAAAATGATCACTATCAATGTCTTACATATGAAATTTTGTACTATGATGAATCGCAGTGAATAGATGCGGTACACCAGGACATACACACTACAGTTATTTAAAATGTACCCCATGATTCTTATGGGAAACTGCGAGGGCCCAAGAAATTGTAGGGCATCCAACATTTTCAAAGAAAGTCCACAAGACAGATAAGTTAAGTATGTTTTCAGCCATTTGTTTAAATTAGAAACACAAATTTGTGTTTTGAACGAAATTAGTACCTTGTATAGTCTCCCTGACAAGCGAGGAGGGGGGGGGGCAAATTGTTAGCTTATATTAATGGTCTACACAAGACCTTGTCTGTTCTGAAGCCTGAAATCGATGAAATTTTCTATCTTTAAACTCGGACCGGGTTTAATTTTTATCTGAAGACTCAAGCTACACAGTATAATAATTTGTAATACAGATATTTAAGATAAATCAATATAAATAATTATCTTACACAATAATTCATATTTTTATATGAGAAAAACCAAATATGTTAGGCAAAGGAGGTCATGATAAAGATACTCAAATAATCATTTTTATGAAATTTATACAATCATGATGCATAATGAATAAACATGAAAGCTTAATTTTTCTCATTTATTGGCCTTATTTTTAAAATTATTTAAGCGACTTAATAACTCACATGAAGCACAACACAAAATGGATAAGTTATTTGGTGCTGACAAAATTTGATATATGTTTTCATAATGTAACATGCAACTGAAGCTTTGTTTTTATAAAATGCGTTAAATAGTATAAAATTTGTTGAAAACATAAAATTAAAACATTTGAATTCGTGATTTAAAATTTGGGCTTAGAAAATATATGTAAAGAAACATATAATTATAAGAAAATGTGTATAATTAAAATCATGTAGTATAATTAAATACACTTTTACAATTTAAATTAATACTTAAAAATATAAGGATTAGAAAACAGTAGTAGAGATTCTATAAAAACATGTCTAAATAGTGTGAAAAACAATTGAATGAAATTAATTTCCAATAATACTGACAAAAATATATAAACATTCTTGTATAACAGATGTCAGACGAGATGAAAATACAACAAAATATGCTGATGTGTAAATTATAGAGTATATAAATATATAACTGATTAGGCCACATTTTCTTTCCATTTGGACCAATTTAGAATTTTACTGATTCAGAAATATTTTGATACTAGAGTATATAGGAAATTAATTCTTATAAAAAAAATAAAGTTACAGCAAAGCAAGAGAAACATGTATACTAAATGAATAGAGCAAAATCTGTTAAAACGGAACAAGGAATCTGAAGAAATTCTTTTGTTTTTAAAAAGTCTTAGAAGTTTCACTCCTTTCGCCAAACAGGGCGCATGAAAATTTTCCATTTTCATGAGCTTTTTAATTGTTATGCTGTTCAAAAATAAAACAGAATTTAATATCTATATTATACAAATACTTTAAAAAAGCCACTAAATTGGAAAATAAAAATTCCATAAAAATATTTTATAAATAAAAAATAATATAAAGGTATTAAAGTGTTTCAAGACCAGACTGTGCTTGGTTAAAATTTATTACATTTTGGATTTTCAATCATCATAGGAAAGTCTAAATGCTTATTTATTAAGCACTATTGTTTAAAATTATATTTTCACAATCAAGGTAATTATATTTGCTTAATTTAATTTATAAACAATATTTTTATTTCATATAAAAATATACTTATTTTTAATTGCTAAAAGGTGTAAAATAAAAAGATTATAAACAGTAAAATAGGTTTTATTGGACTGCTGACATATGTTTCAGCTCAATCTGTTCATGTGGACACAGTTTTCCTATTTTAAAAATAAAAATACGATTGGCTTTTAAACTAACTTAGACCAACCACAGATATTCTCAAATAATATTTCAAGACGGCTGTAGACTGGGGCTGGATTATTTATCAATATATCGATCAAATATTGATATTTCTTAACTATCGCAATAACAATATCTAAGATCTGACACTGACGATATATCCCAATAATGATAGCTAAGCTCTGACTCTGGCAATGTATAACAATATCTAAGTTAAGCTCTGACTCTACCGATATATCCGAAAAACATTTTTTTTCTCGACTTCAAACCACAAGAAAAGTGCCGAATATTCCGTATAATATCCTCTTCAACCCATTCCTTTCGTCCGATCCATGCATTTATATTCACTTCTCTACTTTATTCCAATCATAATATCCCCTCCAACGATTATCCTTTAATTATCTCGCTTTCGTTAATATCCCCAAATAAAGAATATCACAATATATCCCAATACGAATACATTCTCTTATTATGTCTAAGTTCGTTACTATCCTCTCAAACCGCAAATTAAACTCTTTGTTCTTAAGAGCAACGAGTAGTCAATTTTGATAGCGAAAATGTCCGATAGATGGCTCTGATTGCAACAGGTCGTCAGAAGATTTGGCGAAATAGAATTTTTAAACGTAAAAAAAAATCGAAAAAAAGTGCTTTCGCGCCAAAATATTACAATCCTAATACTCTTTGAGGATGGAGTTTACGAGCAAGAACTCTCCAATCATGTCATCGACAGCAGGTAGATGTAGTAAATATCTGTTGTGCTAGATCAGAGCAGTGGTTTTCGTCAAAACAACGTGTTGCATTTGAGTCGGATAAAATGGATTGAGCGATTGACACAACAGTACATGCATGAACCTCTCTAGAGGTTAATGAGTCAAATATACAAATGAGAGGATGTAAAGTAAACTTATAAATGTTAAATTGTTTTTATTAATATTTTTATTAGTGACAGAGAGCTATTTCTTTTAGACGACTGTCAAAGGATTGTTACAAAAAAAAGAAAGAAATATAACCTCATTATTTTAAATTTGCAATTACAGGCAGGCAGGATGAAAGGAGTTGAATCTTTTTTTTATTATTACTTATTTTTATATTTTAATAGTTATATCTCTTTAATTTTGTTTTTTAATTATAAATATGTCTCATCCCCAAACTTTGTTTATTCACATGGGAACAAATTATATCGTTTTTAATATATATTTTTTAATGTGCGCGATTTTATTTGAAACGTGTTTTTCTAAAGTAAAATATTTGACATTTCGTAAACCTTTATTATGTCAAAATTAAAATGAATATGAAAGAATGATGAAAAGTCATGCATAGGGATAGATTATGAAACACTTTCCAACGCTAATGCAGTATTTTTAAGGAGATTCTCAATAAAATTCTCCCTCCCCCCCCTTTTAATAACGCGAAAATTTCTGATTCATTTTTAAAAATGAAAGCATGATATTCACAGGCATGATTTTTGAAGTAATTTGCAGTTGAATAGTTCTTTTCTCCCGATAAATGATTTACATCTTAAGTTATTAGCTATTATTGTCTCAGGACGACAATTTTTTTTTGTTTTTCTGCACTGTTGTGTTCGAAAAAAATTCGGTTCTTTGAATACATTCTTTAAAAAACTCTTCGGCTTTTACTGAAAAACGAAAAAGCAGTTCAATTACATAGTTTCTGAATAAGAGTGATTCTGATAAAAATCCCCCCCCCCCCAATCTTAATAACGCGAAACTTTCTGATTCATTTTTAAATGTGAAAGCATGATACTTACAGGCATGATTGTTGAAGTGATTTGCAATTAAATAGTTCTTTCCATTTCCCGATAAATGATTTACATCTTAAGTTATTAGCAATTATTGTCCCAGGACGACAGCTTTTTTTTCATTTTCTGCGCTGTTGCGTTCGAAAATTCGGTTCAAAACACCAACTTTTACTACATTCTTTGAAAACTCTTCGGCCTTTACTGAAAAACGAAAAAACAGTTCAATTACATAGTTTCTGAATAAGAGCACCTGCCAGTCTGGTACATTTGAGAACAAATATTAATTTTAAAATGTGTCAAAAATTAGCCAGTAGTACTCTAAACTTTATTTATTCACATGGGAACAAATTATCTTGGTTTGAATATATATTTTTAATGTGTGCGATGTTACTTGAAACATGTTTTTTTAAAGTAAAATATTTGACATTTCATAAGCCAAATATTTTACTTTCATTTTAATTTTATGTCAAAAATTAAAATAAATATGAAACAATGATGAAAAATCATGTATAGACATAGATTATAGATTATCTCAAATAAATTCCCCCCCCCCTCCCCTCCATAACGCGAAACTTTCTGATTCAATTTTAAAAATGAAAGCATGTGAAAACTCACAGGTATGATTGTTGAAGTGATTTGCAAGTGAATATAGTTCTATTCATTTCTCGATAAATGAACGAATTCCAGTTACAATGTTTTGGCTCACTACAGCAAATTTTGTTCTCCGCGATTTTCGAATTTTTATGGAATTTCTACAATATTAATTTGCCTAAGGGATTTTCAAAAATATTTATGTCTAAAAAATTACTAATTTTTTGAAAGAACAAATGTCTTTTTTCTGAGTAGTTTTTAATACGACGATCATATTTTAAAAATTTTCTCTAGAAATAAAAAATCCCGAAAGCAATTTAAAGACGACACAACTGAAAAACAGTGTAAAGTTTTATGGCTTTATCCTTCATATAAATTTAAATACCTCAATTTAAATATGAAAAATCTTGAAAAACCAAAAATGATTGGATATGTAGTACTCGGTCCAAAATGTAAACTGAAATGTATTTTATATCTGCTGTGCTGCTTCGTATAGCATTTATACGCACCAAGTAATATGTAAGAAAAATAGTTAATTTTAAAACGCATTACATAAATGAAAAACACACTTCCAGCAATTATTGCTTGTAGACAGTACTGTAACAGAATTACTTTGTGTGTCCCTGTAAATGAACGATGAATGCTATGCACACCATATTCTATAGTAAGCCTCTTGTAGTGCACCTTAATTTCAATATCTTTGAAATGGTGTAACATCATTAAAATACACCGCAAATGATTTTTTCCCATACACCGTAATGTAACAGAATTTTTTTAGTGTCCCTGTAAATGTACTTTAAATGTTGCACAATTCAGCCTCACTACCAAATATACCATAGTAAATAAACATATGTCAATTGCATGGCAATCAGAGTACATTTACGCGAGTTAGAGCATGAACAGATGGAAAGACAAACCAAATTTATAAACACTTTTCAACTATGTTGGAAAGTGTTAAAAATGGAAAATGTAACAGAAAATTTTAAAGAGTGTTAGCAAAATGTGTAATACTAACATACTTTATTAAGAAAACTAGTGCATTTGATTTTTTTTAATGAGAAAATAATTAATGAAATATTATATTCTTAATAGTTTCAACATTGTTAAAAAGTATTTATAAGTTCGTTTCATCATTCTGTCAAAACAGCGCTAATACTTTTTTTTCCACAATGAAAGTTAACTTGAAATAATAATTTTTTCAGAATTTAGGTTTTTTGACTACGGGAGTTCAAACTTCCATAAAAAAGGGTGGTGGGGGGGGGGGGCGAAATTTGAGAAAAAGAATCGTCTACCAAAAAATAAAATGCATTAGAAATTTGAAAAAGTAAAAAATTTGCTTTTTTTTCGTTTTATTTTCTAAGGGAAGTAACACCACAGAAAAGGAAAAAAGGCTTTTTCCGGCAAAATGGATGTTTGAAGTCTAGTAGTAGTTATCAAAATGTTGGTAATTGTTCAACTAAAAGCTTAGCTTGGTCACAAACAGGTTTGTTTGTGAATGACTAAAAGCAAAGGACTTCCTCCCCGACCCCCAGGTTAAATGCGGTTGGGGACAAGTAGAAGTACTAGAGTGGGGATGAGTGGTGTCCTCGTAGCCAGAAAAGTGATATCTTATCTTTATCTTTAGGAATCTGGCGGGTCCCTTTCCGTGGTCCCGACCCGACTCCTTCGGTGGAGGAGGTGACCGGGAGCGGAACAGTGTGCGGGCGCTCCATGGTTTGCGTTCGTTGCGAGACGGGGACAGGAGAAGACTGGTCTGGGTTCCTCATCGTGGTCCGCCAGTGGAAGGGATTTCCGGAAGCCGGGAGACGCCTAAGATACTAGCCTGGCAAGCTAGTCGAGCCCTGGGTCTCCTCCCTCGTAAGCGCAGGTTCTCTGCGGCGCGAGGATAGGCCACTGATCGGAGTTCCTCCGTAGGCGGCGGAAAGAAATCCCGCACGACCAATCCCAGTGGGTTCTAGATACTGGGGAAAGGTCGGAGCAAATGCCAGCCGGATCTCTCCAAAACTTGACTAAGGAATTGACGGAGGTGGATCGAGCTCTGAAGAGCACGATCGGTGGTGGCTCTGTAGTGCGCTGGGCGTCGGGAGATACGGCATGCAGCAACTATCTGCGACGTTCCAGCGGCAGAGATGAAATAGTCGTCCCAGACGACCCCACCGAATCCTCTGCAGCTAGAGCAGTTGTGAGTCGACCTCAACTCTGCGGGAAGCGCCCGACCCAGGGGGACGTTCACTATCCAAAGGTAACCCGTCAGGTTACCAGGGACGAGACTGTACTTTCTGAGTGGGATTCCCCAACGTGACCCGCAGACTACGAGGAAGCGGGCCGGAGGCTGCCGACTAACGCGGCATCGATCAGCCGAAACTCGAGACCTTGGTCCGAAACCCAGTCCGAGCACGTCTCTCGTGCAGCCAGGAATTTCCACACCTGGCGGGCGGACTAGTGGCACGCCTACTAATTTTCTCGTTACTAATCTCGATCGGGCCCGTCTCTTTGGCGCGCTCAGAGGGGGTTTCCACGTCCTCTGGAGTCCGATAGTGGTTCTTTAGGATTCTTCCGTTTTTTGAGTGTAATTATATGTGGATGATCTCGTAGTTCTGGAGTTGTCGCTGGGTTACCGGCTAGTCTCGCCTAGTCGGGTTTAACCTCGCGCCAGACTGCGTAGGGACGACCTATCCGAATCCCGTCTATGGGAAAGAACCGAATTTCCTCGTGGTTCTGGGTCGGAGAGAGGCATCTCCTATTCTTTTTATTGCATAACATGTGAACCTCACGGCCGATGAGCCCAGTAGCTCGCTCTTCCATGCATGTGTATGATCGGAAGCCGTGAGAAAGCAAGAGCCGTCGGAGTAACTCGACATATGACCGAGGGACTGTTTCCCCCTATGGGGTTTCGTGAACGAGGCCGTCGGGGGTTCTCTGGCGGTTCATCAGGTGTGTGTTCCACGCGGAAGTTTCCCCAGAGCAGGGTTACTGCCGCAACGACCTATGGGGTCGATACCTGGTAAAATGGTCTAGGGTTCGCAGAGGGGCGGCCCATGACCGATCGCAGCGCCGGACGAGATAAAGTCCTGGTGCGTTATAAGCCCTTTAGAGGCTTGGGCGCGATGGTCGGAAGCGTGCCGCGGGCTACCCCCGAGGGCGCCTGGCGGCGCAGGATAGTTTTATCTTTAGGACTGCACTCCAGAAAGAAGCGTGTGTTTCACACATCTTCGTGAATTTGAGGAGAATAATTTTTTAGAAAATAATTTCATATTTTAAAACTTTTTGGTGAGAAAAAGTGGGTTTGATCTTTACCTTTTATATTCTCGAAATGCGTAACAAAAAACACAATCCTACTGCTAGCAGATTAAAATAAAACTACATTTGACATATGCACTCAAAGTCGTTCATTACAAATTTCCGTATTTTTTCTGTTTTCCTGCTAACTCATTTTTGGTCCGAATATGACACAGCTGGGGCCCCTGAAACTAAGTTGGAAATTTTGAAAAATTTTTGCAGATCTGCGCCGATCATGACTCCCAGAACCCAAAACCACCCCCAGTTCAAAACTTTATATATCTATCTATCTATGTCACTTTTTTTTGACCACGATAACTGGAAAAATTCTGCATAAATCTCTTCCAAACTGATACATAAAATCAAGGGGAATAAAATCTAGGTCAAGTTTGTTAATGGACAAAATCGAACCAAGGAGGGGGGAAATGGGGGGGGCTTTTTGTGAAAACAGAAAACCCCCAATAATTTCTTAATTATTATACGTATCGAATCCGTTTAAAGTTATTATTACTTCTAGAAAAAGGGCCAAAAATTTATGTATGACAGATTTTTGATATAATTAAAAATGGCTCCAAGGGGGGGGAAAGGGGGTTTTAGAAGAAAAAAAAATCATAGCATCGTCAATTCACAAGATATCAAATCCGCGTAAATTTATTATTAATCCTCTTAATATTATCTAAAACTTTTATATTGACAAGTTTTTTATAGGACCAACCGTTATAGCAAAAAAAAAAATTAAACAAAAAAAAAATCCCTGCCGGCTCCGACTGCAAACAAGTTATTTTTCGAAGTAGGCGGTTCCAACTCCCGCATCCTTTCGAACCTGATACATAAAATCAAGGGGCATAAAATCTTGGTCAAGTTTGTTAATGGGCAAAATCAAACCAGGGGGGGGGGATGGGGGGGCTTTTTGTGAAAACAGAAAAAAACCCATAATTTCTTAATTATGATACGTATCAAATCCGTTTGACGTTATTATTACTTCTAGGAGAAGGGCCGAAAATTTATGTATGACAGATTTTTGATATAATTAAAAATTGCCTTAAGAGGGGGGAGGGGGGGGTTAGAAGAAAAAAATGCATAACTTCGTCAATTCCCAAGATTTCAAATCCGCTTAAATTTATTATAAATCCTCTTAATATTATCTAAAACTTTTATATTGACAAGTTTTTATAGGATCAACCGTTATACCAAAAAAAATTAAAAACAAAAAAATCCCTGCCGGCTCCGCCTGCAAACAAGTTAGGTTTCGAAGTAGGCGGTTCCAACTGCCGCATCATCGTAAAAAAGGTCATTTCTTCCGCAATTCCCGACAAACAGGCGCCCCGCGGTATGCGTCTTCGAAATCTACCTGTGCCTGTAGGCCGAGCCGTCAGAGATTTTTAATTATAAAATCGAAAAATTCCTTCCCGAAATCAAAAAATCCAAAACCGGAGCTTTTCTAATATTGAAAACGTTACTGCATTATTTGAGCCGTGGGAAACTCGAAATGTTTATAAGGTCTAAAATTTTGTTTTAATGAAATTTATTACTGTATTATACGAGTAATTTGAATACTCATGAGAGTATTCAAATTACTCGTATAATACAGTAATAAATTTCAACAAGTACTCCAAATTCAAACAAGTACTCCAATATCATGCGTTTTCGAATAAAAATCAATTCAGAAATGTGTCAGAAAGTAGCTCTTTTGGATTTCAGAACAGGCATGGAAAGGCATGAAAATGGCAGGTGTTCTTACTCAGAAAATATGCAATCGCAAGACGATTTCCATTTTTACTTTACCCATCATACGTAGTATAGTGTAAATCTTGTAATTGTTTTGAAAATCGAAAAAAAAAATTAACGGATTTACACGTTTCAGACACTGGAGATTTCGATAAACATATTTTTAGAAAAAAAAATTGCCTTCCCCCTGTCTGTTTGTCTATAAACGCTCTATCTCCCGAACAAATTGAAATAGAGACTTGAAATTTGGTATGTACTTAGTATGTAATAATGGGAAGAAGCTTATTGAATTTCAGTAACCTCGATTATCTGGAACTCTTTTTTTTCGGACTCTCGAAATATTCGTTTCGATAAAATGTATATAAAATGTTTCGAAATTGTTTATATTATGGAGTGAATATAAAAGACAATATAAAAAATATAAATTTTGCATAAAGAATGAAGTCAATTGGATAATGAGTTGCCGAGATATTTGTAATCCTATTTTCAACACTCTTCGATTTGTTTTGACCCTGTATTTCATCCAAATTTCAATTCAAAGATATATTTTAATTGGAAATGAGACGCTTAATCCGACGCAATAAACTGTTAGTTAATATGATTAACACTTTTGGAGTTATAAGAAGGTTTCTTTTATGCAAATCAGTGATAGAAGCTTTAAAGTTTATGAAGTCATCAAGCCACGATTTTATTCGAATTGCAATGACACAAGTTTTATTTTCATATTTTATATTATACATATCCATGAAAAAAGTAAGTATTACACTGGCCCAAAACAATTAGCTTGGTAAAGTCAGGAGATCTTTCAAAATATTGTTAAAATCTGCGTTCTGAATTGAATTCCCGATACTGCAGCACGAGAAAAGGGAAAAAGTGTTATCGCGTGACACGAATCGCTTATAACTTGATAAGTAATTTATCTATCAAAAAATGGAAAACTTAATTTGATTTCAAATCGCTTGAATAGCCTGCTAATTTTATACCTTTGCGTTTAAAAATGTATCAAAAACTTTCGTGTTGTTGAGCAGGTCATTTGAGAATCTCCTGGTTGTTCTTAAATCCAAAAGAGCTACTTACTGCACATTTCTGAATTCATTTTTGTTCGGAAACACATGAAACTGACAGATGTTCTTATTCAGAAACTATGTAATCAAAAGTAGTTTTCTATTTTTTGGTAAAGGCAGAAGAACTTTCAGAAAATATTGTCAAAGTCAGCATTTTGAACCAAATCGCCAACGCGGCAGTGCTTTTAATCTTTTAAGTGTACTGTGTTGCTCTTTTTTTCCACAATAAACAGTAAATGTTTCTGGTTGGCGGAGGAAAAGGTCTGCCGGACCAAAATTTCTAAGGCAGAACTCGACTCGGTCCAGTCCGTTATAAAAGCTAAACAATTAGCCCGGAGCCTTACGAAAGCTTTATTGGCCGTACCCGGCCCGTACCAAAAACCTGTACCCAACTGCTAAACATCCCTTTTGTAAAGAGATTACCACCAGAGGGGAAAGAAGATGAACAAGAAAACGCTTATACAACAGGACAGTTATTTCCGTACAAGACAACATTGGCTCGGCTAAGGCTGCTACATATATTTAGTAGCTCTAGGCTCGGCTGTTCACAATAGAGAAGAGAGAATTGAGACAGAGAAACCACGAAAATCCCACTGAGTATGTGTAAAAGGGCCACAAAGCTATCCCTTCCCAACCACTTGCCTTCACTTTCCCAACCGCTGAGAAATTCATCAATCAGTTAGATCTTTGATGTCAACAGCAAAGTAAAGATAGAAAAAAATGTACGAAAGTATCCTTTCTGTCGCTATTGGTTTGACCTGATTTGGTGAAAGATGCTGAAACTAAATTGATTTCCGAAAATACCATGTTGCAATGTGTGGTGTACATTGAAGTGTGAGGAAGCGGGTCACCACAGAAACTGAAAATGTAACATTTTATTTGAAAAAAATTGATTTTCTTTCCTTTTTTTTGGTGGGGGGGGGATTGTAGAATAGAACTTCAATCAAAATGGATTTGGACTTGTTTAGATAAGCACGTTTAAAATACCCTATAATAACCAACAAAACAGGTTTTTCCTAACAACAATTATAAAACATGAATTTCTAAATTAGAGGGACTCTAAATTATACTCCAGCTGGCTTACATAATAAAATCTAAAGTGTTATAAAATACAGCAGGATATGGAGAATAATTCTTAAATGTCTCAAAGATTAGTGCGTAACACGCATCAATAAATAAACACTTTTTCAAGCACGGTACAATGTAATCAGAATTTGCAGCATCAGAGAAAAAGAAAATTATAGTTTATAATTGATTATTTTTGTTTCGATGCCTTGTAACAGAAATTCATTGTGGCAGATGTGTTACGTTTTCGCAATTTTTTTTCCAACTTGAAGAGCAGCAAAGTGGTGTCAGTCACGCATCGTCAGCAAACCCGATAAAAGTGTCGAAGCACAGTCAGGGTTCATACATAGTTGAGAAGAAAAAATCCAAGGAGTACAGAAAAAAATCCAAGGAGTTCAAGAATTTTTAAGGACTTGACCCCCCCACCCTTTTTCATGTGCTGCATCGTTATGTAAGCATGCACACCCCAATTTTTAATGCCTCATTTGAAGAGAAAACATTTCAAACAGATTTTACTCTATTAGAATCTAATTGTTAGCGCTGAAATTGCATGCATAGTATTCACATTGTATTGCTTTCTGATTTCATAAGTTTAATATAAAATAGACAATCAACTTTTTCAAGCAGTGATCAATGAATGGTCACATACACAGAGACCAGTCAAACCCCAAACACTCATTATGTATCAAATGCATATCAATTCTTATAGAAAATTTTAAAAGGTAAAAATGTCACAATTAAATTTTTTTACATTTAATTTTTTATGCAATCTTTAAAGTTTTTCCGAATTTTTTTCATGTCCATGAAAATCAGTTGGAAATACCAACTTTGTTATACCCAACCACTGGCAGAAATCCTTATTGTAAAACCAATGGCAAAAAGACGCCAGTGCGAATTCTGTTTCCCGGTAATTATGGAAAATGACTTCAAACAGAAAGGGAGGATAGACAAGGGATATCCCACGGTTTCTTTATGTTAATAACACTGATTGTGCTAAGGCTTAAGAATAAGGTAGAATATTTCTATCTGTATGACATCAATAGCAATTCAATTCCCTTTCAAACTGACTTTTAAAGAATTATAAAACACTTTACTGAAAATTAACTTTTATATTTCAGAATTTAAAAGTATTAAAAGTTAAATTATAAAGCAATTTTACATAATATTTAACACAGATATTATCATTTTATGAATTAAACCTTTTTACAAGACCTTTACACACAAAAAAATCTGTCCTTTGAGTTATAACTAAAAAAGAGGAAGTCTTGAAGCTTTTTTTAAAATTAATAAAGCTTTAAACTTCGTGGCTTCTTCTGTGAATTAAAATAAATTTATAATTTTTTCATATATTCTAAAACAAATACTTTAAAATCAAAGAAAAATTTTAAATGATTTAGAAGAAACATTTTACAGTGATATAGTGTTTATTTGTCAGGAAGGGACTAAAGCAAAACAATACAATACATTAAAATGGTGGCAAATCCCAAGAATGACTTTCCTGCTCCTTTTGATTTAGCAAGAAAGTTTTTAAATAAATCAAAGAGCATGTGTCTGGAATAGACGATCATATTCAGAGGTTATAACATACAGGGTATTCATACATCTTGGAACAAACTTTCTACATAGATAATGTGGTCAAGGCAAACATTTTTTGAGCAAGAAACATTATCTCAATCCACTTATTTCATCAAAAATACAATACATTCATTCAGAAACACATTGTGTGTCACTGCAAGCTGAAACTGGATTTTAGCTCACAACATTAACAACAATGAAGATATTTTAGCGAGATTTGCATCATATTAATTTTGCTTGTAGCAAGCATGGTGATATTATTGGAAGTGGCTGAATTTTGTACAGTGACACAGTATAAGTAATACTGTCAGCTGCACTCTGATACTCTGAATTACGTAATATCTAGTTAAGTGTTATTTAGATAAGTATGGTTACGATTTCCAGTATTTCTCGTAATTCACAGAAATCAAAGTATGTTGAAAATACAGTTACAATATCTTCAATTTATACAGTTACAATATCTTCAAAGTAACAAATGAAAATTCAAATTTGATCTGGAGTGATATTCACTGTATTTTTGATTAAATAAGAGTGTTGCGATCCTGGTTTCCTAGACACAAAATGGTCTGTCTTGATGTCTATTATCACCTGTGAAAAAAAAAATTCCATTTTGTTTAGAAACATGATGTTTGCAAAAAAGCAAGAAATGGGTTTAGATAATATTCAGGAAATTGCATTTATTTGTACATCATCAATTCCTATGAAGGTTATCAATAATGGTTAATTCTTAAGTGACACTTTTCAAACAGCAAATAAAAAGCGTAAAAGCATTTTCTTTCATTTAAATATGATTCTATTTCTAATTCTTTTTAATATCTTTTTAATTGACAGTTAAACAGTAGAAATTGGGGAATTTTAAAAATATTATTTTAAAAAAGTTTAAGTATTCGGTTTGGCCAAATATTTTGATATTCGGCCTAACCGAATATTCGGTAATATGGCCGAATACTGAGTAGATAACGAATATTTGGTGCATCCCTAGGTTGTATATATATTTAACTTCACAACATATGATAAATCCAATGTTAAAAAACCATTGTAAAACACAATATAACTTCATATATATATATATAAACTATAATGTTAAACGTTATACGCACATCTGGAGTCCACGCAACTCCTCCGAGTTGTCTTGAATCAAACTTGCCTTGCTGCAGAAAGATGACCTTTGCAATTAATTTTGTCAGTTATATTTATTGATATTTATATGTTATTTCATAAATAAGTTCCTAACTATTATGTCAATAAAATGTATAAGTATCACTTTGAGATTCCTCTTCTTACTAATACTTACAAATTAACCAAAAATTTTATGTTGGCCAGAAACTTTTGACTGCCACTGTATATAATGTACACTATAATGTTGAAACGTTACATGTCTGGAATCCACAGAACTCCTCTGAGTATTCTTCAATCAAACTAGCCTTGGCACAGGAGGATGACTGGGAGCTCATGGATAGTATGTTCTGGTCCAACCACTTTTGTAGGGTTTCTGGAGTAGAGTCTCAGATGGGGGAAGGTGTCGATGAGTCTTCATACCCGATCTCACGAATATATGTGTCCACAGATTCTGTCTCATGGTAGCATCATGTGGAACTCTATTGCACCCTCAGAGACAGAGTGTCCGATATCACGGTTTGTACAGAGTAAAGCCTGTGGCTGCTTAAGGTGCAGATGGCACCACGGTGCCACAGAACCAATTTTTGCTTTCATAGTCTACCTCATATCCTATTGCTTTCAGCCTAGTCAATTGAAAGTGGACAGGTGCAGGGGAAAACTTTCTTTTTGTTTTTTGTGGTATATCTTTTCACTTATTTTTCTAGTTTTTTATGGTTTTAGTTTTTGTCTGCCTGCAAAGAGCATGTGTCAGCCTTTGTTACAATTTCATATTCTGAACTGGCAGTAGAGTAAATTTTGGGTCAGTCACAGATGGTAGTCTTCAAGGCATGTTAGATCTTATAGATTCACATGTCCTGAGGGTCGATGATGTGACAAACCTTCGCACGAGAACAGGACCTGTTCCAGCCCTTTTCAAGTATTGGTAGTTCTATCACATCATCTACATTTCAGGAAATAATTTGCGATGCCCTGTATAGGATAATAGCAGTATCTAAGGCTTTTATAAGTTTGGAGAATATTAACTCATTTCTTTAGACTGATATGCTACCATTATGAAAGATGAAACAATATTGATCACAAGGCTTCAAATAGCATGCAGGATTGCACAAAGATAAGAGTGTTGCAATTCTGGTTTCGTGGACACAAAATGGTCTGTCTTGATGTCTATTATCACCTGTGAAGCATTGTTTCCATTTTGTTTAGAAACATTATGTTTGCAAACAGGCAAGAAATTGGTTATTTATCATACACAAAATTGGAAAATATCCCATAATAAAAAATGCTGTGCAGGATCTTAAATTATTTTCCTGGTATGTGATTCTTTCAAGATTTCTTTTTTGCAGAATTCTGCCATATCAATTCATGAATCGGTCATAAAAAGATCGCAAATTTTGCCAGTCAGTTGATGAAGATAACTAAATTTTTAACAATAGTTCGAAAAAAGATAGCTAATTTTGTCAATCAGTCGAGGAAAAAATTGCAAACTTTCTCAAACGATCAGGCGAACTATCACAAATTTTTGCACAACTGCAAAAAATATTCCAATTTTTGTCAAAGATTTTTGCTAAAAAATTCTGAATTACATCAAATGATAGCATAAAAATGTGAATTTTATCAAGTGGTCATGAAAAAAATTCATGAAACTCAAATCAGCCACAAATATCTTCAAATGGTCATGAAATTTGTAAATTTCCTGTTTTCTTCTTCAGTGTAACTAAATCCAAGATGTCAGACACAGACATGTTTTAATAACAAACAGCATATATATTTTTTATATATCTCACAAGCCTAAAGTTCAGTTTTAAAATTAGTCCTCTAAAAGTGCCATTGTGTTGATATTGCCAGTTAATTGGATACCAGTTACAAGTTATTTTATAGTATTTAGATGAGGTTTTAATTTGTAAACAAAGGAATGATCTAACATCTCTATAACTCTGAAATGCCTTTGATCCCAGGCCAGGGGCATTAGTTAGGGGGGCCTGGGGGTGTAGTTGCTCCCCCAAGGAATTTGAGTTCAGAAAATTCATCTGTCATAACAAGTCAGACCAAAATATTTCAAAAATGACTCAAAAGATAAAATAACTTGTGATATTTGATTGCAATAAAAAGATAAGCATTAAATATTAAATAAGCATTTTAAGACCGGAAGCTAATAAATATCAAAGATGTTTTCTAATGTCTTGCTATTCCAACATTCTCAAAATAAGATATTTATCATTGATGAGTATTTTGACTAAGTTTTAAATTATTTGTGAGAAAAAACTGTATCAATTGCTTCTCAGATGTGTACAACCTGGTCAAAAGAAAGCTCGTACACTCAGGGCAAGAATTTTAGAAGTAAATTTTCCCTTTTAGCCCAAAATTTAAGGGATTTTTCTTTTTTGGGAGGTGGAGGTAGTACTGGGTTAATTAACATTATCAAATATTTAATTTTTCAATTTTGCATTATTAGTGTCACATATTTACTGAAAAACACTACAAAACTATCAAATCAATTGCTTTACTAAATCATATTATATACAGTACACTCTTAATAATCTCTGCAGCCTGACACTTGAGTGCTGTGCGAATCGGCTGTACCCAACCTGAACCTGACAGGCTTCAACCCAAATCCAAAATAGTCCTTCCTGAACATAAAGTGAAAGAAACTGAATTTATATTTTAATACATTTATGAAAAAGGAGTCTATAATTTTATCTCTTATATACAAAAATGAACACATATATGTGTGCTCATTCCTGTTCAAATATATAGTTTTTTTTCACCTGAAAAATACTCAGAATTTCTTTGAAGAGTCGGGTCAAGACAAACCTGACACAAAATAGTGGAAACCCAACCTGAACCTGAAACAATCAACCATTTGATTATGGGCCAGAATTGGAGACTATTTTTATATGCAATCAGACCCCAATTTCCAAAAAAATTGTTTGTGACAGATTTCTCTTGAAAATATCTTTTATAAATATACAGAAGTGATTAGTTTTCAAAAAGTGATACTAACAGAATAGAAATAGTCCACTGGGACGTATACACTGCAATGCAAAAATATACAAATCCCTTACAATTTGACAATTCTGAAAAGTATGGTAACTTTTGTGAAAAGGAAAGACATTAGATGAATGTAAGTGACAATTAAAACAATACAAAAAGAAAAAACATTTAATTAATAGGATAGGAAAAAATACAGAAAATGTGGTATACATGCCCAGCATAAAAAAATACATTAATGTTTGTTTTTGTGGTTACAAAACAAACTAACAATTACATGGATGTCTGTGACATCAGATGATGTCATAAATCTGGGATGGCATGCTTTCAATAAGATTTATCAATGTAGGTTTGTCAATTTCATCCCAGGCTTTTAATATAGATTCACACAGCGCATCTTTTCTTTCATATTGTTTATTGTGAGCACAGATTTTGTGAACTAAAATTCTCCACAGGTTCTCCATAGGATTACAATCGGGAAAAAAGGTGGCCAATTCAAAACATTAACCTTTTGTTGCTTCAACCAATTACATGTACTGAGACTGCTATGTACTGGGGCACTGTCATGCTGAAAAGTAAACTTTATTTTTTTTAATCGCCAGAGATATGGGTACGGGATAAGGTAGTCTTGCAATATCTGTTGGTACTCAATACAATGCATTTTTGATGTTGTGAAGGTCAGCTGAAGCTTACTTCGAGCAGTGAATGCTACCCATACTATTAAGCTAACTTATTATCTTACGGATTATTTTTAGTGCAGAAAATAAATTTAATCTTGACAGACCTGATGATTTTGCATATTACTAATGAGATTTAAGAAAGGAACAGAAAGTACTTTTCTAAAAGAAACTTTGCAGGAGGTAGGTTAATGGTATGGGGAGCATTCACTGCTTGTGCTAAGCTTCAGTTGTCCTTCAGAACATCAAAAATGGATAGTATTGAGTACCAACAGATATTGTAAGACATCCTTATTCCATATCTCCAGCGATAATGCCTCAGTACATAGCAGTCGCAGTACATGTGATTGGTTGAAGCAAAAAAAGTTAATGTTTTAAATTGGCCACCTTGTCCACAAGATTGCAATCCTATAGAGAACCGATGGGGAATTTTAGTTCGTAAAATTTACGCCAACAACAAACAATATTACAGCAAAGATGAGCTCCATGAATCAATATTAAAAGCTTGGGATAAAATTAACAAACCTACATTGATAAATCTTATTGAAAGCATATCAATCCAAATTTATGGCATCATCTGACATCACAGACGTCCTTGTAATTATTAATTTCATTCTGTAACCACAACACAAACATTAATGTCTATTTTTTACTGGGTATGTATACTTTTGCTTTGGCAAGAAACCACATTTTCTGTATTTTTCCCTATGCTATTAATTAAATAGGCATTTTTTCTTTTGTATTGTTTCAATTACCACTTACATTCATCTAATGTCTTTTTCTTTTCACAAAAGTCAAAATTTTTTTCAGAATTGTAAAATTCTATTGGATATGTATATTTTTGCATTGCAGTGTATGTCTCGACCGTAGTCAAATGGTCAAAGTCAACCTAGTCTGCAGTAAAAGAAAGCAGCATGAACCCGGCTCAATTTGCATCAGGGAACAAATTGTTTCAGTTTCAGGTAAAGTCTGTTTGCCTGATCCAATGCAGAACTTTATCTGAGACCTAGGATTTTGCAGATTTCTGAATTGTATGGAATTTAGATCATAGTCTAAAGAAGAAGGCACAAAATGATTAAGGAATATTTTTATTGATAGAAAGTTATTAATAAAAATTTTCTTATTCCCATGGATCACAAAATTTGTAAATTTCGTGACATATTGGTGCTGATTATATCATGGCCAGTTTAATTTCACGATTCTTTTACCACGAACATTTGATGAAATATTAGATTTTTTTCTGTGAACATTTGTTTTTCTTGATCATTTTACGAAATTCGTGATTTTTTGTGACCAATTGACGAAATTAATTTTTTCACGTGACCATTTGTCAAAACTCAAGATATTTTTTGCAACTGATTTACGCTATTTGCTGATTGATCGCTATTTGCTTTCTGCTACCTTTTGATGAAATTTGGGATTTGTTTCTATGATCACTTTTTGAAATGCAGGATTTGTTTTTTCCAAACTGACTGACAAAATTTGTGATTATTTTGAGAGACCGTTTGATGAAATTCTCATTTTTTTTTGTGTGATGGAATTTGTGATTTGTTGCGGAACCTTTAGACGAAATTCAGGATTTTTTTCTGTGATAGTTGTACAACATTCACGACTTTTTAAAACATCTTTTGACAAACTTTTTTTTGTTTACTGATGGACATATTTGACTTTTTTCTGTGAATGAATATGGTAATTTGAGATTTTCTTTCCCACGACCATTTGACAGAAATCACTATTTGTTTTTGTGATTTTTGGCAAAATTTGCAATATTTTTTCACAGCAGTTTGAGAAAATTAGAGGTTGATTACTTAGTTTCTTAATAAGAACACCTGCCAGTTTGATACACTTGCAAAAAACAATGAATTAAAAATGTGTCAGAAAGTACCTAATTTGAATTTGATAATTTTTTAATTCTTAATATTTCAAGTAGCCATAAAATATTTTATTTTATTCAATTTTAATGTTATTTAAGTTTTCTAAAT
The DNA here is from genome assembly GCA_963931845.1 of Maratus michaelseni. NCBI lineage: Eukaryota > Metazoa > Arthropoda > Arachnida > Araneae > Salticidae > Maratus > Maratus michaelseni. The sequence goes on along the minus strand of OZ007600.1, from coordinate 258,730,881 downwards.
TTGATTTTTGTCTTTAGTAGAAATTTTCTTCCCAGTTTGAACATAACAAAATATATGTTTGTCACACAGCCAACTGGACTGCGAAATCTAAGAAAAAGAAAATTATTGAGAATTACTTTTACAATGAATTGTGGGTAATGACAGAAGTAAAGAAAAGTCGTCATTTTGAAAACCCTATTTTCCTAACACACGTGACACATGTCTGCCTCACTTTTCAAGCCTCTTCTGGATAGGAAAAAGCAGTCTATATTATCTCAAGTCTATGGTAGCAATACCATGGCAGATGTATAGAGCAGAATGTTAACTCCAGAATTTGAAAGATTTTAAAGTTTTAACTTAGTGAATAATAAAGGTAACAGCTTACCCTTTCTGTTGCGTTGAATTAAAATCTTTTTCCACTAGGATGACCGTTGATTATACTAAACTGCAATCATTTTACACATCTTAAACATAACTTTATTCGAAAAAAATCACAAAAAAGGAACACATCACGTAACAGATACACAGAATTCTAAAAACAATAAATAAACATAAGATCATTTTCTGACACACACATGTCATTTCAGTTCAGTTCATAGGAGATATGACATCCTCTCACCTTGCATTCTTGGAAAGAATGCAACTAGTCACATATAACATCAAAGGCCTAGTCTTTTAACAGGTCTCATTACTTGGCCACATCTGTTTCTATAAACTGGCTGTTCTGGACAATCATTCTCAGTTTTTGGACAGTCGGATAATTTGGTAAAATCAGTACAATCTTTTTTGTAGTCAATGTCATGATCATTCGGGAGTAGAGATGAACTGTCAGGTTCATCAAGAATGAATTTCTCAGGTAGAAAAATTCGCTGTTCATCTTGAACTTCAAGGGGTTAAAGTCTGGTATGGTCTTAGTAGTTTGCCATTCATAGTCTTTACATGAGCTACTCGGGTGTTGTTATCTTTCCCAGGATAAAGTTCAAGTATTTTGGCCATGGCCCATTCTATGCATTTTGTATTATCACTACCAGCAAGAACAATTTTACCTATAGTAAGAGTGGTGGGCAGTTTATATTTTAGAGGTTTTGAGTTGTCCGAGGTATTCAATAAGAAATCTTTCTATGAGGTTTTGCTTAAGTTTTTGTCGATAACGAAATCTTTTGTTTAATTGAGTTGAATCGAATACATCTAATTTGGGTATAGATCCTGTTCATATCTTTTGCAGAAATAAAGATGGTGTTAATGGTTATAGGTCTTCGATATCCTCTGAAAGATAAGTCAAAGGACGGCTATTGATGATATTTTCAGCTTCGCATAAAATGGTAATCAATTCTTCATAATTAAGGGTCCTCTTCACGCACTTGAAAACACCTGCTCGCTAATGTTAATCCTATGGAGCATTATTTTTCTAATATCTTGTTCGCATTTCAATATTTTTAAATGATTTTTTTTGCTTGGATAGCAGATATCAATCTCTATTTCCGCCGTTGATTACGTTTTCAATTTTCTTTCCAGATTTTTTTACGAAGATACTTTCACTTTCAGAACCGGTTTCGAAAGTGAAAGTATCTTTGTAAAAAAAATCTGCAAAGAAAATTGAAAAAGTACTCTACGGCAGAAATAGAAATTGATCTCTGCTATCCAATGCAAAAAAAAAATAGTTTAAAAATATTGAAATGAGAACAAGATATTAGAAAAATACTGCTCCATAGGATTAACTCTCCTAACTCTTCCTAATACTCTTCTTAGAATTCTCTTCATCATTCCAATCAGCCGCTCCCACCATCCACCCTACTGGGCAGCTGTAGGAGTGTTTAAAATCCATTGGATTCATTTAACTGAAGCCATTTCTTCCATCTTTTGACAGTCTATATTGTGTAGGATGTTACTGGTTCTGACTAGATTTGTTCCATTGTCAGAATATACATATAGAGGCCTTCTTCTTCGTGACACAAATCTTCTGAATGCTAAACAAAAGTTTTCGGTTGTCAGTGACTGAACTAACTCAAGATGGACTGCTCTAATCTTAGCACAACTAAAAAGAACAAACCAAGTCTTCTCTCCATTTCTTAAGTATAATGGCCCTTCTAAATCTACAACAGTTATCTCAAATGCTGCAGCATTCCTAATTCCCTTTTCTGACAAACGTGTAGGTAAAACTTTGTCTTTACTCACTTCAAATCTTCTGCAATTTATAGTTTCCCAAAAGTTGTCTAATGGTTCTTCTACATTGCAATATCCAGAAGTTTTCCCTCAGTTGAGATATTAATGTATGAACTCCTGCATGGCTTGAATGTTTATGATGTTCCAAGATAAGTGAATGAACAACAGGATGTTTACTAGGCAGCACTATTGGACATTTGAAGCTATCAGTATCTTCTCTTTGTATTAGACGTGTCGTCACACAAATTAAACTTCTTCAGCAAGTTGAGGACGTAAAGTTTTCAAGATAGGATTATTGATTGAAATAAAGGCTTCGTGTTGTATACTTTTAAGCAATATCAATTCAGCGTTTTTAATTTCTTCAACAGTTAAGTTAGAATAACAGCATTCTAATTTAGTTTTCTTAGCATTTGTTATGAAACGTCTCATCCAAGCAATAACTCATATTAATTTCAAATAAAAAGAAAATTTATTGCAGTACCGTGGTGTTTCCTTTTCTGTATCGATCATTGCCGTTTTTCTTCTTTCTTTATTTAAAACTTCTTCATCAGCTGTATACATGGATTTTGGCCATTCAAATCTAGGCGACTTCAACCATTCAGGACCTTGTAACCATTTTGTTTCAAGTAGATGTCAAATAGAATTTCCTCTGGAGGGAGTGTCAGCTGGATTGAAGCTTCCTAGGACGTGGTGCAAAGAATCCGGATTAGACAGCAATCGGATTTCTTTGACTCTATTGAAAATGAACGTTGACCACTGTCCATCTTTTTTTATCCAACTTAGAGCATTACTGGAATCAGTCCAATGTGTTTCAATATCTGGTATCTTCATGTCTTTTTTGACATTAGCAGCTAGTTAAGCAGCAATCAAACACGCTAGGACTTCCAGTCTGGGAATCGGGATTCTCTTCAATGAGGTTATTTTATTTTTAGCTCTAACAAATGTGCAAGACACAGATCATTCAAGCTTAATTCTGATAAAAATATAAACTGTGTAGGCGTACTTACTGGTATCACCAAACATGTGTAAACTGTAATGTTTCAAGGGAGAAGTACTCGCCATCATCCATCTAGGTATGTAAACGTCTTTTAGAATATTTAATTAATTTCTCCAGTTCAGAAATCTTTTTGTTGTATCTTCAGGTAATTCTTTATTCTATGGTATTTTTTTGTTTCCAGCATTCTTGAAGCAATGTCTTTGGTAGTAATGTAAATGCACAAATAATTCCCAATGGATCATAAATTTGCTGTGCAACAGCTAGTATTTTTTTTTTGTAATCAGAAAAATATCTGATGATTCGTGGTAGGTGAAATTGCAGGACAATGTATATATTTTCAGGTTCCAGATATCACTTCATCTTGTTTTTCTCCTTCAAGACTGGTTATATTTTATTCTTGAGAAGTACCTAAATTTGCATAATTTCTAATAAATTAGTATAAATTCTAATTAATTAAGTTAGTAAAATTCTAATTAATAAAAAATAGGTAACAGCCTACCCTTTCTGTTGCATTGAGTTAAAACCTTTTTATCGTCGGGATGAAAGTTGATTATACCAAACTGCAATCATTTTACACATCTTAAACATAACTTTATTCGAAAACAATCACCAAAAATGAACACATCACATAGCAAATACACAGAATTCTTCAGAAAATTAATAAACATAAATTCATTTTCTGACACGCGCATGTCATTTCAGTTCACTTAGTAGGAGATGTGACACAAAGCTGTGTATAGTGATTGAAGTAAAAACATAAGTATAACATAACAGTAAGTAAAAACTGTGTATAGTGATTGTTGGAAAGCTTATGATAATTTGGAAAAAATTGAGTATAATTGGCTAAAAGTTAACCATAGTCTTCCTTTTGTTGATCCTTCTATATACTAATAAACAAAGAAAGCATGTAGCAGAATGTTAAAATCACATTGCCAACATACACCTGTCAAAGTGATTTTATGTTTTATCTGGAAATGTTTCTTTTTAATAGAGCATGTTCTTACCAAAAAACACATGTTTTAATAAACTTTTGCATATTATAAGTGGAATAAAGTGGGAGGACTATAAAGTAAAAATTTCTTGATTATTTCATGCTTTCTATGATATTAAATGTTTTTCATTATAAAAGAAAAGAAAAATTTAAAAAAATGTGTTAAGGATATTTATGAAACGTTTTTGATGTATTTGATGCTTCAACAAGCTTCTTTGTTTTATTTTACCAATTACTTTGCGGCGTTTTTTACCAATTATTTTGTGATTTTTTATGAATATTTAATTTTTGTATCAGCATGCGGCGGTCTATTTTATCAAAGGTATGCTTTTAAAAACTTTATTTTTTAAAATAATCTCACAATTTAACTTTTTTTAATTGCAGTATTTTTATGTATTTAAAGTTTTTTTTCATTGTGAACACCCCCCCCGACTCATCCCAGGTGATACTCCTCTCTTTTTACGAACAATATTCAAAGTTTGCTGCCCAATGCATTTCTGCTTCTTTAATGAAATACAGTCTTAAATTTGGAGGTTTTATGAATTATTTTGTGCTTTACATGAATTTTAAATATCTATAAAAATAATTTTATGGAGTTCGATACTGATTTGTTTATTTGAAGTCTCAAGTATTTTTTATGGCTAAATTCTTAATTTATGGCAATAATTTCGTATTTTATGTTTAAAAACAATTTTTTTTTGTCTTATTTTGATATTTTTTAATTTTTTAATCACAGTATTTTTATATAATTACCTTTTTTTAAATGACAAATTCTCCCCCTACCTTCTTCTTCTTTTTTTTTTTTACTAATAACGTTTAGAATGCATATTTCTGTTGTAAATTGCTTCATTTGTTTTATTTTTAAATGTTTAATCGCGATATTTTCAAAAAATTTCAATTATTTTTTGTGAAGACTAATCTGGTGACGAATCACCAATAGGTGCAAAAGGGTTTTTCTGAGAAAGAAAGAAAAAAAAATGTGTCGGCGGCCGTCGAGCATATACGCAAGCGGTTTGCAGATTTAATCCATCTATATATCGAAGAAATACAAAATCATTATTAATATAATATTTTGATTGATTAATAGAAAAGATAACTTACCATATCCTACGATGCGAAGTTCAACAAAATGGCGACATGATGCTATGATGTAGATTAGAAATAATTCGATTAAAATACCTTTTCGATTTATTATTTCTTCGTGCTGCCATCTGTTGTCTGAGCAGATCGTTTTTTAAAAAGTGTTGCATAAGTGTGCTGCAACTGTACACAAAATTATGTTATACCTATTTCACTATAGAACTATGCTCAAAATAATTGGTAATTATTTAAATAAATATTTTTAAATAGGAAAAAAAAAATAATCTTACAGAAACTCATATTATACCACCTACCAATAGAAATAAGTAGAAAATTTTAAAGAAAAACATTCTTTATGCCTAAATTTTCTTTTGGCTTCTTGTGTCTTCTATCCTCAATTTTTGACTTCCTGTAAAATTCGTGATAAAACTAAAATTATTAAGACAATATGTAATATCTATGTAAGAATTTATGTACAATTTGTAATTTATGTACAAAATTTCCAATCGCTATATTTTGCCCTATAAGCTAATATATTAAAAGTCGCCATACTATTTATTTATCTTATTTTCCCTTAATATATACCGTATATTTGGACGTTCAACGTGCAGTTTTGATACAAGAAAACTGATCGAAAATTAATGTAAGGGTTTTATGACAGTTACAAAAACTAAAAATTAACAATAAAAACGATGATCATAAGAACTCAGATTTCTAATTTAATGGACATGCTATTTATTAAGAATGAACTTCCATTTTTTTTCATTTTGCTGTTTATTTAGCTGGCCTTGGAATAGATGTGGTTCTCTAAAGAGTTATCTATAAGTAATTTTAAAAATTTCAGGAAAAATTTTGTTATTATAACTATTCAACCTGCATTTACATTTGTGATGTATACAGCAATTTGGAAGAATGGCAACGACAGATGGCGCTGACCATTGAATGTTCTAATAATAAATAGAATATTTTCTTCATACATGCATGTATTTACAGGATAACATTTGTTAAATATTGACAAACTTTGTGTCAAAACTGTGTTTGAAATTTCTTTTGACAATTTACATGTCTTTTTTTATGTTTACACATGCATTTTTTACTCAAAGAGCACCTAAAACATTTATATTAGCTAATATTAATAGTATACAGTAGAGAGTAGTAAAACATTTGCATGCTTGGGAATAGAGATTGCCCAGATTTCAGGATTTTGCAGGTTTCGAGGGGGTAAGAGCTGCACAGTTACATTGTAAAAAAGAGGAAATTGCTTGCTTTGTCTCCAACTCCCACATTTAGAAATCTAACCCCTTTGCTGTGGAATGAAAATCAAGGAAGTGGTAATTTTGAGAAAGAGAAGAATGTGAATGGCTGACTATTTTCTGTTATTACAAAGTAATAAATGGGAAAAACTACTCTTTAAATAAATTTAATAATAGTTAGTAGTTTTATTTTTAATATTTTTAGTACCGTAATTTCCGGCGTATAATCCGCAGATTTAAACGATCATGTTTGGACCCAGAAATTTCATTTTATAAAGTGTTATTTCCCAAATCGCTGTAAATATTTGGCTTCAATTATTGAATAAAATTTCTGGGTTGAAACCGAATTGTTTAATCCGCGTATTATACGCCGGAAATTACGTTAGTTTTATTTTAAATATTTTTAGTAATCTTATATTCATTATTTTTGTTAATTTTTCATTTAATAATAACATGTTCCCCTAATTTAATAAATAAATTCTTTAATAATTTTAATATTTTTTTTTTTGTAATTTCAATATATTTTAAAGAAATTTTAAAATAATTTTATTTCCACTATTTGAGATTTTAAACATTATGTGCTGGGAGAGAGTGGGTCAAGGGCTTGAGGAAACAGAATTTATCTGAGAGGAAAGGGGGAGTTAGAAGACAGATTATTTATTATTATATATATATATGTATTGTGAAACAAAACTTGTCCCTCATTAATATTAAACTAAAAAATATTATTAGATGTCCATCATGAGCTTTCACTTTGATTGCATTCACTTCTAAATATTGGATAATCCTAATTTTTGCTCAATCGAAGAAAACAAAAAAGGATCTTTCAGATAAATTTTATTTAAAAATTGTAAATAAACTTACTGATTTGTGATTAAAAAAATAACTCCTCCTTGTATTTTTATTATTTTTTAATCTAACAACGTGTGTGATGTAGCAATAAACATTTATTTGCTACAGTACTGTAAAATAATATTTTCAGTATCATAAAATAAAGATGTGAAACTTGCAAGTGAAAGGGGGATTTAAACAAAAGTTTCAAGAAAGAGGAAATCCAGCAAATTTAGAAGATTTTCACTTGTGCATTTTGAATCATTAAAAAGAGATCATTGCAGTAAGAATAAGTAAAAACAGAATAATTACAAAGGCAATACAGAAGGTTTGTAATAGCAACATTTCACTGCCGTATTACAAGTGAGAATTGTAAAAAATAAAGGATATGTTTGTAATATTTGTAAAAATTATTCAAAATCTGAAAAGAACAGTTAAATAATTAATTGTTTCTTACAAAACTATTATAGTATGTTCTATTTCTCTTTCATTCTGCGTAAACAATAAGTCCTGTTCAGTTCAAAAACTTTGCAATTTAACAAATTTAAGATTTTTACTCTCATTGAATTAGTTTCCTAATTTGGGTTTTCATTCAAAATTCATATTTATAGGATTGTTATAAATTATAATATTATGCCTGGGTTTAAAACCATATTAACAATTTTGTGGTCAAACATTAAACACTTGCGCATTTATGTGAATTTGAAAACCAATTTACGATACTATTTTATCTTATATATGTTAATTTTTTTTTATTGGTGGAGAAGAACTATTCGCTTTTGCTGGATTTAAACTATATGTAATCCACAAATTACATTATGATTGCTGTCATTTTTTATTTTTAAAATGCTCAAATGTAATACAATTTTCATCATATTAATTTTCATATTCCTATTTATTACTAATCTTCTATGTTCTAACAGGGCCGTAACCAGTCAGAGGGGGCTTTGAAATTTTTTGATGGGGATAATTCACAGCTTGTCTTCCCCCCTCTATTTTAGAGATATATAAATATAGACAGAAGTAGAAAGCAAGTCATAAACTTTTGATTATACAGTTTTAAAATTCCTAAATGTAATAAATAATGTTATTTGTGTTGAAAGATTATGAAGTCTAGAGGGGGCTCAAGAAGTTTCTAGGAGGGGCTCAGCCCCCCCCCCCCCCTGCCTCCGTCTGGTTACGGCCCTGTGTTAGCTCCATTGTAGATATTTTTAAAACTATTAAAAATTGTAATTTGAATAATTATATAATTATATTGTCTTTTAAAATTATTAATTTTTATTTGAGTTTATAGAGAGGATGCTCAGGCCTTAGTGAGAGGTAAAAGGCTGTCCTCTTCTGTAACTAACCTGATACAACATTTGTAAAAGACAATAACTAAAATTTTTCTTCAACGATAGAGGGCAGCATGCATATACATTAATCGAACATGGATCGAAAAGTGTAATCGTATCATCGCGTCTATGGTAAATTTAATCGTAAAATGGCTAATTAGCTTGTTTCTCTCTGCTTGTTATGTAGCAAGTTTGACATGATATTTTTACTATTTCCTCGGTTAAAATAATATATCTGAGTTGGATTTACTTTATTTCTCTTTTAATTTCTTCCACAGGAGGAAAATATTAATAGTTGAATAAAAGTTACGAGTTGTGTAGTAGTAGTAATTGCATTGAGGCCTAATGATCATCATTTAAGCAACATATCCTTTGAAAGTAACTTATTTGAAGGTATATTATTTATCTATTTAATGTATTTTCTTATTACTGTTTTAATGCAACATATTAATGTCATTTTTACTGTAATTTCAAAATGTCATATCTATGTGCATAAAATGCATTTTTTCAATTTTTTTGCAGACATTTTAGGGATATTTCCGATGCATCAATTACATTTTGGTTAATGATTTTTTTAATCACTTAATTTAGATGAAAATGATTTGTGTTCGTTGCGCAATTTTTTAGACTTCTTAAAATAAAATTTAAATACTGATATTTAATATCTATTTTTCGATTAAATTCACCTTGTTCTAAAACATTTATGCATCGTTTTCTTATCTAAGATTGAAGTTTATGTAAAGAAACCGATTTCTTTATCTCAATTCTTGAACACAATAATAGTTCGAACTAAATCAAATTTTACCATTAAAAATAATGAAATTACGATTACAATTGGTACTCGTTTACCAAGTTACTCTCTGTAGCTACCTATTATAAACAATACATTGTATTGTAGGTACAGATGCTGCTGTGGTCTGCAAAATATACGTGCGAAAATTTCTTGCCGAATTTGGCAATATGTTTTTATTTCTGGTAACCCTGCCATAAACTCTTCCAAATGCCTCTTTACTGGCAACCATAGCCACTCTTCTGGCTTGTAGGGGAGGGAGGAGAGAGAGAATCATCTTTTTCTCTTCTGAACTCATTTTATAAAGAACCTGCACAGTTTCTGCTTTTTAATGTGACATAAAATGTTTTGGTTTGTGGAATTAGTTGTTACTTTTTTAAAATTTATTTTAAATGAAATGAATAATGGTGATGATAAAAACATTTGGGGATTGTTCATCTACATCATATTCCATAATCATAATGTGTCTAACATAAAAGTAGCTTTTTTTTTGTTTATAAAGTTCATTTTTCAACTTTTTGTGAAAACAATTTATTTTATCATTATTGATCTTGAGAATGTAAGCAATTGTGTTTATGAAACTGGTAGGTCTGTTTATTAAAAGGTATTTATAAGCCTATATGTGTACTGTAAAATCACTTCTATATTTATATTTTTACTTTTATCCTTATTTACAAAAAAAAATACAATTTACATAAAAATAATACATTTAATATTATATATATTTTTTCTAATAATGATGCATCAGGGATTGGCCAGAATTTGCCCGAATTGTGTGTGTAGGTGGGAGGCATTGTATCCCCAACAGCGTTGCCATATTGGTAATATATATTAGTGGTCCACACGAGCCCAGGCCTGTCCCAAATCCCGAACTTGGTGAAATGTTCTTTCGTTAAACTTGGGCTGTGTTTACTTTTTATCTTAAGGTACTTGCTGGGCTCTAACTATCATTTTTTGACATTTTGATTAACTTGGAACAAATCAGACTGCGAAACTATATATGTTTATGCATTTATATTAAATCTTTCATAGAGTTAGAAAGTGTCAAAGTTTGTCAATGCTAATTTTATTGCATGATAATGGAATGCATCCGCACAAAATTTAATTTCTATTTACCCAGAATATTATCAGATTAAAAAGGGTTTTTTTTTAATAATATATTGAATAGAAAGAAACATGATTTGGACATTTTATAAATTAAACAATATTTCTTAAATTATGGAAGTTATTATTAAATTCATATTTTAAAAAAAATGTGAATTATATTTATTATTTTGACATAAAAAATCCAGCATTGCCGAAAAACTTGGCTATGTTCTTTTATAGCTCATTTCTATCATTAGTTTTTGAGATATAAGGATAATTTACTTATTGATAGTCTAAAGGTGATCATCTTCCATAATCATTTTCACCGACTGAAAATAAAATCTTAGAAAATAATCAGAAAAATTCTGTAAAATTTTCTTTTATATTATGTTTGTTTATCTTTTACTTAGAGTTTTCATGCCTTTTATTTCTGTTGACTAATTGAACATACTAAATAACTACTAACATACTAACCTTGTAAAATCTTAATTTTATTATCCTAAATTTATAAAGAAAGTGGTCATCAATTAAATTATGCCATACTTCAAAGTGGGAAGGGTGATACAGGATAAGACATTGTGACTCTCATCTTGAATATGGAAACAATTAGGTAATTTTTTTTACAAGTGCCATTATATAGTTTAATGAAGAAAAAATATTTTTACAGAAATAGTATTAGGTATGTATTTTTCTTTTTCTTTGCATTGCAATGACATAAAATAAAATCAAACAAGATCTTAATGGATATATATCAATGAGTGATAGATTGTATATATCTCTTTTTGTATAAAATTAGCTTTAAATTAGTAGTTACAAAAATGTGACAACATGAGGAGTTGGTGTATCACACTTGTGTGACAACCTGTGACAAAGGGAGGGAAAAGTTGAAAAAAAAATAAACATTAAATTTATGGATGATCTATAGACTCCTAACATATTTTCTATAATAATGTTGTGACGGTATAAGATAAAATTTGAAAATTATATAATTTACACTCTAATCCAAGGAACGCAAATTGTCAAGAGTGCTTCCATTTGTAAAATGAAAGTTGATATAACTTTTAATATTCTGACAACCCCATCTATACATAACATTCATTAATAGACTTTATTTCCAATAGATTGGTACCTATATGTTTTTTATATGAGTATTTGCAGAAGAGTTAGTAGAGATTATCACTTATTGTACATTCATCTACTGGGGAAATAGATCAAAATTAAATTATTAAGAAAGGTTTCATATATTTTTTCATTTCCATATGATTTCTGTACTATCATGTTTTGAAATAATCACTGCTTCATATTTAGTTCTGTCTAGTAACTCTTTAGCACTAGACGTGATCATGAACATGGTAAAAAAGTGCAAAAAATCCTCTAATAAATGTTGCTTCAACATCATTTCAGTGTGGTTACAGATCTGGAAAATAGGGAAATAGCAAAATATTTTGTTGAGGTTGAAATATCATGGTTATTAATTCGTGACTTATTCTATACAGTAAAACATTTTGGTCTTATAAATTTAGTTTTTCATGCTTCATAATTTAATTTTTTAATTATTCTTTTTAAAAATACAATAGGGTAAAAGAACCAGTAGTCTACCTTTTATGTCAGAAAAAAATGGATGATTATTAATGAAAAAAAAATTACAGTTTTCTTCTACCCACAATTCTTTTCTGTTAGTGTATGATTTATTAACAAATAATGAGCGCTATATTTATTTCCTATCACAAATAAATTGAACATTTGGCAAGTTCTTTTTTTCTTTCCCATCTCCACCCCCCCCCCCCTTGCTTCATTAAGCATTTTCAAAAATAAATACAAAAATTTTCAAATTATGCTAGCATTAGTCCAAAGATACAATAATCATATGAATAATAGTAAATAAATAATACTTTCACTGAACCATTCAAACAAAATCTATATCAGCAAATTGCTTTGTTTTAATTTTAACACTTGTTTATCATGACAGTGATATTAAAAGAAAAATAGCCACAAAATTTGATAACAAGCAATTTGATGACTTAATAATGAGTTAGTATACTTAAAATTTAATCTAAACACTTATGATAATCATATGTATTTTATTACAAAAAATTCTTTGATGAATTTTACCTAGTTTTTGATTTATGAATAGGAACACACGTATTATTGTTTACAATAAGAAATTTAAACAATACAACAGATTTTTTTTTTCACTCAGAATGAGAACAAAATGAAAATTCAAAGCAAAAAATAAAACAAATCACATTATATTATTGTATTCTCACAACGAAAAAATTTAAAAACCATGAACAATTTCTTGTATAAAATTATACACTACATTATATAACTATAAATATTCTTAGGATAAATTATAAATTTATTTCTTAATAACAAAATACTATTCAAACACCTAGCTTTATGATTAAAGCTCATACATACTTTTGAAAGATGATGTCATCTGCAAATTTTAGTGTTGAGAATTTCTAAATCGAAACACAATGAATTCGACACTGTTCCATTTAAAAGTAAGATAGAAATACAAATATGTATTTCTAGATAAGAAATTTTAACCTTTAATCCCAACTCAAATGAATACTTTAGGGTGCACAACCTTTTTAAGAGAAGGGCCACTTACAAAAATGACTGGGTTGTCGAGGGCCACCAACAGTAGAATTTTTTTTTCGAGGAGGTGTGACGGGAGGGGGGGGGGATCTAAGTCTACAATCAAATAAAAAAAAACACAAATTTCGGAAAAGTAGTTTTAGCCCCCTAGGTTCCTTGCTTCCCAGTCAGTCAACGTATTCAGTTCTGTTGAAGAATTAGATTCAAGCAGTGAAAATACTCCTTGACTTTATTTGAAGGAGTAAATTTAGCTTTAAAGATTGCCAGTGCGGAAAAAAAATTCTTTCATGAATGAAGATGGAGAGGAGGAGAAACATATTATTCTAAATTGTACTTCTGAACATATTCAGTCATAAAATGTGGATATCAAGTAGGGTTGCACAACCTTCATAAGAGGAGGGCCAATCACAAAAATGACTGGATTGTCGAGAGACAACATCCGTATGGTGGACAAAATTTTGTTTCGGCGAAGGAGGGGGAGGATCGGCCTAAAAGTTCATAAAAATGTTAATTTTAAAAGGAGAGTTATCTCCCTAAACTCAACCATCTCCTTAGAAAGCATAACCCAATTCAGCTGGCAAGGATGGAAAAAACTTGCATTTTTTTTCCATGCGTGATTGACAATATTCGTAGTTTCTTCCTAGTGATTGACGAAATTCACAATTTTTACGCTCCTGATCGGCAAAATTTGCGATTTATACGCACCCGATCGGCAAAATTTGCGATTTATACGCACCCGATCGGCAAAATTTGCGGTTTATACGCACCCGATCGGCAAAATTTGCAATTTATACGCACCCGATTGGTAAAAATTGTGATTTTTTCGCACCCGATCAGCAAAATTTGCAATTTTTCGCACCCGATTGGCGAAATTCGCAATTTTTTCGCAACCGATCGGCAAAATTCGCGATTTTTACGTGCCCGAACGGCAAAATTCATGCTTTTTACGCGCCCAATCGGCGAAATTCATAATTTTTACGCGCTTAATCGGCGAAATTTGCAATTTTTACGCGCCCGATCGGCAAAATTCTCGATTTTTACGCAGACAATCGGCAAAATTTACAATTTACACGCGCCTGATCGGCAAAATTTGCGTTTTTACGTAGACAATTGGCAAATTTTACAATTTACACGCACCCGATTGGCAAAATTCGCGATTTTTACGTGCCCGAATGGCAAAATTCATGCTTTTTACGCGCCCAATCGGCAAAATTCATGATTTTTAGGCACCTAATCCGCGAAATTCTCGATTTTTACGTATACAATCGGCAAAATTTACAATTTACACGCACCCGATCGGCAAAATTTGCGATTTTTACGCATATGATTGGCGAAATTTACGATTTATACGAACCTGATCGGCAAAATTCGCGATATATACACAACCCATTGGCAAAATTCGCGATTTTTACAGGCTTGATCGGCAAAATTCATGATTTTTACGCAGGCGATTGGCGAAATTTACGATTTATACGCACCCGATCGGCAAAATTCGCGATTATTACACGTCCGATCGGCGAAATTCAGCAAAATTCGCGATTATTTCACGTCCGATCGGCGAATTTTGGCAAAAATCGCGATTTCCACGCACCCGATCGACGAAATTCGCGATTTTTCCGCGTCCGATCAGCGAAATTGATCAGCGGGCCACCAGTAATCAGATCGCGGGCCACAGGTTGTGCACCCCTATAGCAACAAAACTGACTATATATATATATATATATATATATATATATATATATATATATATGTAAGAGTGATTTTTATATAGGCTACTTTCATACAAATAAAATAAAATATTCAGATAAATTGTTCTGGATTATTTTTATTTGAAACAATAATAATAATTATAATACACACTATTTGTTATTATTTTAAATGTTGTCGTAATTATTACTTCATTATTTTCAATGAAAATATAAATATTTTTGTTATTGATATATTATATTTTATATATTTATATTTTCTAAATTATTTTACTGATCTCTGTTCAAGTTATATTGATAAAAATAAATATTACAGTAAGCATCATCCCTTACTTTTGCTGAAAGTATATTAATAATAAAACTAAGATATTTTTAATAACAAAAAATTAATTTAGTTCTATAACTGATGGAACTTAAATATGGAGATATACATATGAATATCACTATAATTAAAAACAAATATTAATAACGTTCGATTGTCCTTTGTATTACAATAAATAAAAACTACATAAATATCTAAAACATTAAAGTTTATACGAAAGACTGAAAAAAACTTACACTTAAATAAAAATACTGATGGCTTGTCTCTTTTGTTTACATGTTTTATTGCTAGATTTCAAATATATACATTTTATTTTTTTAAAAAATAAGTCAGTTAACAAACTGTTTTTTTTTGCACTTAATGCCAGTAAACATTTTTCAAACGAGAGACTTCGAAAAAAAATCTATATTTGTTAAAGATTTTTTTTACTACTAATGCTAATGCCACATACAATCATTTGACTTTGAAAACAATTGCCGATGCAGTGAAATGGATTTCATTAATTCACATTTTGGCAGTGTTGAAAAACACATTTGATTTCAGTATGCATAAAGCCCAGTCATTCTCAGCCTGCAAAGTTTGCTTTTCTACCAAGCACATGAAGCCCTTAATTACTTAGCCTTCAGATGAAGCTAGACTTCTTTATCCTTTGTATTCTTTTCAGTGTGTCCCCCAACATTAGATTCATTTAGAAAAAATTTGTTTAAAAATATAAAGTCATTCAAGACAAGCTTTAGGTATGATTAAGGCTGTTCATCAGTGAATACGATTTCCCTTGCTGGCGTTAAACCTATGGGTATAGCATACATTCATATATACAAAAGCAGTGTGAGTCTGTGACTTTGAAATGAAAAAGCCAATATACATACCGAAATTCATTTTATTTTTTGACATAATCTCCTTTCATAATGATACACTTTTTCCAATGATGTTCTAACTTTTTTTATCCTTCCAAACAATAAGATTTCTCAAACTCCTCAAAATAGGCATTTGTTGCATTAATGATCTCCGAATTTGAATAAAATCTCTTTCCACCAAGCCATTTTTTTTTAATTTGAAAAAAGAAAAAAGTCACTGGGGGGGGGGGCAAGTCAGGAGAGTAGGGTGTCAATTCATATCCTAATTCAACCAATTTAGTGGTGCGATTGTAGACGAGTGTACTGGCGCATTGTCGTGATGAAAAAGCACATTTTCTTAGACAAATGGGACTGCTTTTCTTTCAATTTTGCATTAAAACGGTCTAATAAATCAGCATAACACTGTCCGGTGATCGTTTTTCTTTTTTCCAGATAGTCAATGAGGATTACGCCCTTTTAGTCCCAGAAAACTGTGGCCATAATCTTTCCGGCCGATGGAACTGTTTTTGCTTTTTTCGGAGCATGTTCATTAGAAGAAGTCCACTGTTTAGACTTTTCTTTCATTTCTAGTGTGTAGTAATGTTACCATGTTCCATCAACTGTAACATAACGCCACAAACATTCGCTTGAATTGTGCTCGAACTTGTCCAAACATTGCTTTGAAATGATTACACAAGTCCGCTTTTGATCCACTGTCAGCAATCGCGGCACCCATCTTGCTGATAACTTTTTCATGCCCAAATGTTCATGGAAGATATTGAATACACATTCATTTGAAATGTTTATTTTCTTAGCTATCTCGTGCACTTTCACACGGTGGTCTTTTAACACGATATCATGGATTTTGTTGGCCATTTCTGTAGTCGTAATCTCAATTGGACGTCCAGAACATTCTGCACCTGTTGTACTCGTACGGCCACAACGAAATTCTGTAAACCACCATTTGTGAACCATACCATGTGATGAAGCAGAGTCCCCATAATATTTTTTCACAGTTTCTTCAGTTTTGGTAATTGTTTTTCTGCGCAAAAAAATAGTATTTTATCAAAACATGAAATTCTTTATTCTTCATAATCAAAACAAGCATGCGATCGGTTGCTTTTGAATCCAATAGAACACAATGTATTTAAAATATCGTCTGCAAATTGCACGAATGTTGCCGCTGATAATAAGAGCGTGATCAGACCGCTACCTTTTTTAAAGTCACGGAGATATAAAACTGCCCTCATATAAAATATCTCCTCAAGAAATTAGTATTATTAATGTCTTTTTTCTGTGTGCTATTCTTAAAGGATGTCTCTTTATCAAAATATTTTGAAATATGTGCTTAATTTATAATTTTATGTGTTAAAATCTTAGCGACACTGAATAAGATTTTAACAGTTCACATAAAATTAAGTATATATTTTAAGAAAATTTTGACAACTAAGAAAAAAAGAAACATCCCTTAGGAAGTGTACACAGAAATCAGAATATAAAAATATTAATTTCTTGAGGAGATACTTTAAGTATACGATCGCATCCTATGTCCATAGGTTTAACATTAGTGAGGGGAATTTGGGAAGTTCGCTGACGAAGAGCCTTAAGTCTATCACGGGCCTAGCTGGTAAGGTAGTTTGAATATAACGAAGGTAAAATTTATATGCTGTCTTGTCTAGTTAAAAAATATCAATAATTTTACTTAAAATTAAAAAAATAAAATCTGGTAAAAGCTTTCTGCAATAAAGCGCTTTTTGTTCTGCTAAAGGTATCAGTTTTAGATTATAATTATGAGAAATATTGCGATAAATTTTTATTTTAATTATTATATAAAATGTTGTGATATTAATGTGTTTTCATTTCTTGTAGGTTTTCAAGGTGTATTTAAAAAGAACTATCTTAAACGTAAATTCATTTAGTCGTATCTAAGAGAATGATATAAAATGCAGAGATATTTATATAGATATAAATTAAACTCAGACTTCAATAGAAGACCTTAATAAAACATTCTCAAAATCATATTGAAGTGTGTAGTAGTAAATTTTCTTAGTCTAATAGATTACATTAAATCTTCATACCAAAGTGTGCTTTTATTTGTGTATTATGATTATGAAGAAAAGACTTTCCATGTGAAGAAACTAGCAATTTTGTTTCTTAAGAAATCTTTAATGCACAACTTTCATGCATAAAATAGAGTGTTCAATCTAAAATAAAATGTTTTCTTCTAAGGTTAGCGTAAATACACAACTTTTATTGCATATGAAAGAAAAACGTTTTGATTGTGAGTTATGCACAAAGACATTTTCTCAGAAAAGCCTCTTAATTAAACACCTTATTGTGCATTCAAAAGAGAAACCTTTTGATTGTGAGGTATGCGGCAAGAAATTTTCTCGGAAGGGCAACTTGAATACACACCTCCGGTTGCATACAAATGAAAAACCTTTCATTTGTGAAGTGTGCAGCAAGACATTTTCTCTGAAGTGGAACTTGAATACACACGTTATGCTGCATACAAATGAAAAACCTTTCATTTGTGAGGTATGCAGCAAGACATTTTCTAAGAAGTACAACTTGAATACACACCGCCGCTTGCATACAAATGCAAAACCTTTTATTTGTGAGGTATGCAGCAAGACATTTTCTCTGAAGTGCCACTTAAATAGACACCTCCGCTTGCATACCAATGAAAAACCTTTCATTTGCGAGGTATGTAGCAAGACATTTTCTCAGAAGTGCAATCTGAATAAACACCTTCGCTCACATACAAATGAAAAACCTTTTATTTGTGACGTATGCAGCAAGAAATTTTCTCGGAAGTGCAACTTGAATAAACACCTTCTGTTGCATGCAAATTAAAAACCTTCCATTTCTGAGGTATGCAGCAAAACATTTTCTCAGATATGCAACTTGAATACACACCTCCACTTTCATACTAATGAAAATCCTTTTATTTGTGAAGTGTGCAGCAAGACATTTTCTCTGAAGTGCAACTTGAATAAACACTTTCTGTGTCATACAAATAAAAAACCTTTCATTTGTGAGATGTGCAGCAAGAGATTTTCTCACAAAGAACGCTTGAATACACACCTTATGCTCATACAAATGAAAAACTTTTCATTTGTGAGGTATGCAGCAAGAAATTTTCTCGGAAGTGCAACTTGAATACACACCTCCGGCTGCATACAAATGAAAAACCTTTCACTTGGTAGGTGTGCAGATAAAGATTTTCTCATAAGAGTGCATTAAATATACATCTTCGGGTTGAGAAACCTTCTGATTGTGAGGTATGCAGTAAAAAAATTTTCTCAAAGAAGCCATTTGAATAAACACCTCCTGTTGCATGCAAATTAAAACATTTCATATGTAAGGTTTCCAACAAAATAAGTTACTTAAAGAGCAGTGTTCTTTTGCATATAAATTACCTTAAGTTTTAAAGTGTGCAGGAAGAAATTTTTTGAGTTTGGTAACTTCAAAAGACCCATTCTCATACATACAAAATGGGAAACCTATTGATAGTGCAAGTATAAAGCAAAACATTTTCTCTGAAAGGAAGTTGATGGCACATTACTTCACACATATAAAAGAGAAAAAAGTGGAGTAATGTATTTCTGCAATATGAGGAATAAAATGTAATTGTGCACTAAAACTGGTTTGACCATTTAGCAAGGTGCTCCCATCTGTAATAAAAATATTTTTTCTCTAAATGTGTTTTAGTACCAAAACTACTTGCGTTACTCATGAAACTTCTATGAACAAATCAAATTTTGTCCATTTATCTCTGGTGTTCATTTTTCCTTCACTATACACAAGTAACGTTCAGGTCAGTATGACCCAACATTGAATACTAACTGCAGTGACCTGTGTTAAACAAACTGTGGGAATAATATTATTTTTAAGATAAGAATTCCTTTAACAGAATAAGCTTTGTACATTAGAAAAATAATAGAATAAGAAAAAAAATATGAACATATGTATCCAAAATATTATATAAATTATATTTTTTTAATGCTCCCTCCTTTTTATTTGGAATTTGAACAATAATATTATAAATAGATAAGTGCAAAAAAGCATTTTTAGTGCAAGAAAACACTTAAAATTCATAAAATTAAAATTATCATAACCCGGTAGATTTTGATTGTAAGAGAATGACATTTTAAGTGTTTCACTTATTAGGACATAGGAAACGTTTTTCTAAATATTAGGGCAGATCAAATGAAAACGGAATAGTGGTTATAATTAGGTTTCATTTTATATGAGTAGGATGTCTAGAGATAGAGCCATAAGTAAGGAAGACAACACCTACTGCGGAAATTGATGTGCAGTGAGTAGTTTCACTGGGAGTCGCCCAACAGTATCGTCCTGTAGGCAGTCATTGTTATTTATTAGCGTCTGTAGAGTAAAGAGCACATAGTGTTTGTTATTCGTTTATTAGTGGCAGAAGGAGTGAGGGTTTGCAAAGTGCATAGGCGAAGGAAGGCAGCATATGGAGAACATGCAATGTGTTTGAAGGACTAGCTCAAAGATTTCTGCAAGGGATGCAAATCTATGAATGATGATACATGACCTGGTCAAGATCACGTCGTCATCTTGTTGTCACATCTTTGTTCCGTTGAAAAGGGAATTGATGGGTCACCGTTTTACTCGGACATCGAAGTCATGGATAATGTTTGATTACAATTTCAGCAAAAAGACTTCAAGGATCAGGGTTTTTACCATTTAGTGAAAACACAAATCAAGTGATTCTCTAACTTTGGAGATTACATTTGAAATAAAAAGTGTCGTTTCATTCTGTGGCTTGTTCCATTTTCATTTAATCCCACCTAATATATAGGAATAGTATAGAAGATTAAATTTCAAACCTGTAAGAAATTTACTATTATTATGCAAGTGACTTTTGATTGGAGGAAAAACAGCATTTGAATAATTTTTTTAATTATAACTAAAGCTAACTGTTTGGGAATGTCCAGTGCATTACAACAATAAGGAAGTACATCCTGTATATATATTTATTATAATTATTTTTCCCCTGGAATTGACAGTGTATGTAAAATGTTATGTATCTTATTCTTTTCTACAATTTTACTGTCATATAAATGTTCCCTTTAGTAATTTTAAAACTTATATTAATGACAAATTTTCAGGCAGAGAGGGAGAGGTGGTGAATTACTATCATTCTGTCAGGAAGACGGCGACCATGCGCTATAACAGCTCGAGCCTCCGAATGGGTAAAAAAGGCTGTAATTTAAGAAAAACATGTTCGAAAGCACAATATTTTCTTTTGTCTTCCTCTTGAATTAGTAATATGCTGTACAAGTTTTTAAATAGAATAAATGAAATACACAATTGAAGAATTGAATTTCTATTGACCCAAACGATACACTAATTCTATTTCAAAATCTATGTGGAGAATATATAAATAAAGAGAATCATTTTCAGATGAATCACGTGTCACTATCACTAACAAAACCACAAAATGTCCAGCTTCTTTTCATTCTGCAGTTTTTTTGTTAACAGATGAAAAGCATCCCAGGTCAGACAGATCCTAACTGAACATCAGAGTTATTATAAGTGCAGAAGTTTTAAATTTTAACTTTACAATGTGAGATATTTGTAATTTAAATGGAAGGTTTTGAACTATTTTCAAACAAATTCCTTAAAATTCCAGAAAATGCAATTTCACAATTGATAATTAAGTTCCTAAAATCAATGTGAAAATATAATGCCATCGGACTGATAGATAGTTAGAAGATATATGGATACCATGTGCAGTGATTTTCTTCTCCCCTACCCCCAATATTTCAGCTGGAAATTGTAAAATTATTTACTTCGATTTTTATGAAAATTTTTAGAGCCGTTTTCAAGAACTGCCATAAAATTTAATCATTATACAAAAATTGTTCGTTTAACAGTATAACATAAAATATATATTATGCTATGTACTCATAAAATTTAATTTAGGGGCAATTCAAAGCCCCATTTGCAATCTATTAATAGCTCAAATCTTCAAATGAAGGCTTTTAGCATAACGAGAAATCAGAATTTTTAGCTACAGTCTTTGGAAATTGAATAGCATTTTCCAAATTTGGCTTTTCATCTGAATTTCTTAACATGGTACCTGTATAAAAATGCTAATGAATTGGTTAAAAAAAATTAAAATATTCTTCTGTAATTAATTTTAAGCATCAGGTATATAACTTTTAACAGATATTCAGAAAAAAATTGAGCAGATCAAAAAATAACATTAATAGTTATTTCCTACGATCATTATCATCCGATGAAACATTATGAATTATATTCAAATTCATTATTATTCATTAGAATTAAATTCAAATATATACTTACTTATTTTAGCCTATAAATGAAAATTGTATTACTACAGAGAGTAAAAAAAAAAGATCTCATCAAATCATGTGTTAAAAATCATTAGTTGTAACTTTTGAAAAAATACTTATTATAAGTTGCGTACATTCTTTAATAGAGGCCTTGTCGTGATAGCAAAAGTCGTGTGATTAAATTTGGTGAAATGTGCAAGATTTTCAAAAGCAATTTCTGGCAACTTTATTATGAATTTCTTTATTATTTCTGTTACGTTTTAACATCTCGACTGATTATTATATCTTTATAATTGTTATATCTATGTATATGAACATTTTCCTAAATTGTTTCACACTTCTCTCCTGGTAAGAGAAAAAAATGCATCTTTTTATTGGTAAATTAAAAGTAGTAAGCGTACTGATAAATTCAAAAACAGAAAAAAAGTTAATTTAGTCAAATTCTGAAATCTGAAGAAAAGTGCAGATTTAATATATTTTTCAATTGTCTTCATTTTATTTTAGTGACCGTATAATATTTGGCAAGAAATTATACTTTCTTAAGATTCAGTTATGCCTTATAAGAAAGAAACAAAATCAAACAAAAAATGATTATGTAACCAAAAGTAACATTAAATTTTTTTTTATTTCGTGTATTATATTTTTAACGCTTGATATATTGAGTAGGAATTTTCTTGTAACAAGATTTATCTTGCATAAATGTGAACAGTATTTTAAATCTACATTAAAAAAAAATTATACTTACATTTAAAATTCTGTCTACAGAAAATTTCCATAAAACTGAATTCAAGAAAAAAGTAACAACACATAGATTAAAATCAAATGAATATATACACTATATGTTGTTCCTGTATAAATAATAAGTGAAATAATTTTCTTATTAAAAGTATTTCTTCTCACAGAAAATTATATAAATACCCTTTTTAAAATTAAATAAGTACAGGGTCGCTGTGGTATAAATTGCATTAGTCGTACATAACAGAGAAGAAAAAAATTGATACATGAAATATAATTTAGAAAATGTATAGGGGAACTGGGGCACATTGATGCAGTTTTTTTCTAAGAATTTTTTTTGGTACCCAGAAAACAAAAATTTCAAGTTATTTTTCCATGTGATGTCAGCAAAACTAGTGTAGTGTGTTATTAACAGGCACAATCTTTGTTTTATATAGTATTTCTGTGTGTAATTTAAAAAAAAACTAAAAAAAGTCATTTGTATCAATGTGCCTCGTCCCCGGGGTAGATTGATATACTTCATGAGGCACTTTGATACGTTTGGGAAAAGTGGTGAAAAAATAACAGCTACTGCATATTTTCCATAGAAAATAAGTTAGAAAACCATTTTATATTTATTCAAAGAAATTCAGATTACTCACAATTTATTTGTAAGGACTGTTAAAGCGATCAAAGTCAAAATTAAATGTATAACAAACTGATGTTCTTGCTGTCCCTTGTCTTGTTGTTGACTGGGGCAACTTTGTTATATCTGGCACTTCAACCCCACAATTATCTTCTTTCTCTGGAAAAATGAAAAAGTTACCAAGTTTTCTGTTCATAAACCTGACAAGATGGTCACCATCATCAGTTTTTCGTTTAACTTGGCCTACAAAGTGAATAACCGATCTCTTTTTTGCAAACCGCACTATAACAAAGTCATAATAAACAATATTTTGGTCAGAAGTATCTGCATCTTACATTGTATCATCTTCCAAAGTATCTGCTTCTTCACCTAGCAGGGCACTTAGATTGAAATCATCTGATGTAGAGTCACACCACTGTCCTAAGGGTGTTTCAGATTTATCTGATAAATATAATTCTTCCACCTTCTTTTTCTTCGTCTGTCGCTTCAAAGGTTTGGCGTCTTCTATCCCCAGCAGCATTTTTGCGTTTTTCAGTTCTTTGTCTCTATTCTTTTACTGTGCTGTATGTTGTTTCTTTTCTTGAACTTTTCTCATGTCGAAAAGCCTTTTTTTTCTCTGGAGAATCAGTTTAAATTCGAGATTTACCAGGCTGCCGTCCTTTTCTTTTGTTAGTTCTACTACCAATAGCTGTTGGGTAAAGTCGTGCGTCTTCAGGAGTTTCAGATTTGTTTGAACAAGTAGTTAGCCATGGAGTCTGGGTAGCATCAGCACTTTGTGGAACAATGCTATCTTGTGACTGAGAGACAGTTGAGGGAGTTGCTGAGTCTATTTGAGGGGGTGTGACAACAACTGTATCAGAGTGAGAATGATGTATGAAAACTGCGCTGGGAGATATATCAGTCAGGAAATACCAATCTGTTGAAGGGCACTATGCCTGTCCTCTCAAAACCAGACACAATATTTTCCGGAGTGAATAATTCTAAGTTTACAAGTTTAGCCAACTTTGGAATGTCATAAATTGATAGGTGTTTCCCCGGATTCTTCAGGTGCCAATCGTTGAAAGAAATTTTCAGCTTTGCTTTAAAGGGACCAATCACTGCTACGTCCAATGGTTGCACTTTATAAAAGATGTGTGAGGGGGAATGACAAATAAATTATTCCATTTGCACGACAGTTATCAATGGCATCAATAGAAACGTTGTGACTTATGATTATCACATAGCAACAGCATATTCAGCAACAGAAGGTTTCAGTAGGTTCATAGCAACAGTAGGTTTTCTATTGACGAATTTGTATGTTGTTTGACGTGTCTCAGAACTATTAAGAACAAATCTGAAGACATCCCCTGCCATTTCATTACCATTCCAACTTTCAGGATACTTACAGCGTAATTTTTTAGCAAATTCATATGCCAAGGGCCTTATCTGCTTCAGCGTTAGACCGTGATGCAACTCATTGCATTTAACAAGGTATTCATTTAATTGTTTTTCTTGTTTGTCGGTAAGTGCCCGTTGAGAGGAATACTTAGAAATTAACCCCTGACTCATTCTTCACCATTTCTTGCTTTCATTTTCTCCAGACGATGCTGCAGAGTAGCGGGTTTGGTGTTGAACATGAGTGCAGCTTTCCGGATTGACAAATTTCCCTCTAACGCAGCTTTCATAGCTTTAGATACGCCATCCTCGTTGATTTCAGCTATCTCGGTCTTTTTTTTTTGAGCTAATCATAGTGGTAACCATGGAATAGAGAAAAATTAAAAATCATTGTTTGCAAAAGTGCTATTAAATTTTCTAGTATACAATAATAGAACTTTTTCACTTCAATAAAAACTAATATTAGAAATTGTTGGTTGGAAATGAATGGATTAAGGAGTATACGAGAAAAATAATAATAAAAGATAATGAAAAAATGAACTAAAATGAATATAGGTTGTTAGCAGCTATCATGGGGCACATTGATATGCATCAATGTGCCCCAACATAGGCTGTATCAATGTGCCCCAAGTAGCCATTTTGAATAATATGAATCTCAAATCCAAAACTTCATAATTTACCTAACAAAAAAGGATGAGGAACTGATAAAGAGTACTTTTACTTACCAGGGAGGGTATTCTTTCCTGTTGAAAATACTGGAACAGCTGTATAATATCACCGCAATTGTACAACTCAAATTTACTTTTTACCTACAAAAACACTAAATCACCCGTCTCATTTCATTAAACTACTGAATCACGCCAAGACGTTCAGTAGGTAGTTGTGTACACTAGGGCCATTTTTGGAGCTGTTGGGAAACTTCCTGTAATGACCTTGTAAGCAGTACAGGGGGTGTATCAAGGTGCCCCATGCATCAATGTGCCCCAGTTCCCCCTACATAGCTTAGATTCTCTATCTACACTCACAGGAATTACTTGGTATAACATGAAGATTCAAATATATTTAATTAGAGTTAAATAACAATATCTTTTTAATTAAAGAAAAAATGTTTCTTTTTGTAACTTCAAGCGTGTTTTTGCTTGTGCATTTTCAGTTTGAGCAAAATTTTATGTTCTTATGATTATTGATATAATGACTTCTTTTCGTTCATTTTTTCAGAAATTCTCAAAATTATCCGTCATAATTTCATCTAAAAAATATTTAATGTTCTCCGTGTTATCCCTTTATGTTCAGTTTCCTAAAATTTCGTATATTTTAATAATACTTCTAAAACAATTGAAATGAATTTTATTTCTGTAAAAATATTTGAGAAACAGTTAATATTGTAAAAAACAACTCAACTGAGATAATATATTACTTTTGTAACTAAACTACTCAAATTTGTGTCTGCATGGTGACAATTTTTTTTTATTATTCTTAAATAAATATAAAGTATTTTATTTCAAATTTTGTTTTGTTGTATACTATAGTGGAACATATTCTTATTAAACAACATAGCCTGGAGGAATTTTTAAATTTCTTTTATGAAATACTGTGTACGCTATAAATTTGTTAAAACTTAAAAAAATCATTAAAAATGAGCAAGTCATATTTTTTAATAACAAAAAAGTTGTGGTTCAAAAAATTACCAATAGATGGCGCTGACACGCATAATATGAAACGTACGTAAATTAGGCTTATAATATAAACCCCATTTCTTCGAAGTGCCTACAAACTTCAGTGTGTCTGCTCAGGAAATGGAACCTTTTCTCGTCTTGAGTCTTTACCGTAGGGAATTTTTGCAATGCGTCGGTTGCTGATTCCCTATTATTTAAAAAAAAACTTAACCAACAATGCTTCCTCTGGTAATGATAGCAAACTGTTTGAGTGAAAAATAAGGAAGAATCTATGTGCATCGAGTTTTATTGCCAGCCTGATTTGCATAAATCTGCTTTGTATTATAACGTCCACCGCCATCTGTTAGTAAATTTTTGAACTACAATTTATTAAATAATGTCCGATATACCTCTAATCCCATTCATACAAACCGCAATTTCTTTAGCATAATTTGTAACTTTTTAATGAATTTTTAATGTTTTAACGAATTTATGGCGCAACAAATCAAAGCTGGAACTAGTTGATCATTCATGTATTACTTAAAGAAGCTCTTTTTTCTTTTTCTTTCTGTTGACAAATGGAGAGAAATGTTAAAAGACATCTCATATGAAATATATTTATCTATAAAGTAATAAAATCTATTAAGATGTAATATAAAGATTAAAAATAAAAGCTTTATGTCTTATTCTTTGAGATAAAGGAGAGAAGTCTGTAATTTTATTATTTGATTTCGCAAAAAAGGAATAAATTACTTTAGATTATCAAAATTGATTTCAATTATCAAAATTACTTTAATCGATCAAAATTACTTAAATGCTACGTACGATAGAAAATTGTCCAAAATAAAAAGTTAATAGAATCTTGGACTACAGCAAAACTAAGCTGAATTCTATGTCTTCTAGTTGGATGATAAAAAGAGCATTAACTGTTCAATAAAAAATGCAATTACATTGTTCTTTTTAAAATAGTTGTTTTTAAAATAATTATTGTTTTAAAAATAATTCTTGTTTTACTTATTTAATTACATTGGTTGTTTCAACCGTTGGAAATTAGGGAAGAAGTCGCATTCTCCAACTACTCAGAACATACCGATATCTTCTATAGCAAGTATCATGTTTCAATGTAATTTTTAATGAAACTATCCATTTTCAGATAGGTTTATTTGATCTAGGTCAAATTGACACTCTGCTCCGAAGAATATCGGTATGTTGGAAACTAGGCCTTCAACATAGCACATATTTTTAAGTTTTAAATGTGCATTACCATACAGTAAACAATGTTGTCAATATCTTTCTTGATTTCTACTACATCTAATTTGTATAAGATATCTGCACTTCATCTAAGTTCAGAAAGTGACTTAATTTTTCTTACCAGAAAGATTAAATAAATAATTGGCAAAAAACTAAATTATAGTGTCGCTTTTGTTTAATTGTAATGATGACAGAAACGCACACAAAACAACATTTTTCTATTCCATATTCTCTGTAGTATTTGTTTAAAGGTTTTCTTGGATAGATGAATATCGATTATTAATTTCAATTTATTAAAGTATAGTAACTTCAGTTTATAATCTACTTCATCACTGTCAGGGATCTAGGGAGAAAAGAAAAAGTATTAGGAACTGCAGTACACAAAGAGAAGTTTTGACACCTTACATAACCCTACTGCAAGAAGTTTTTTAAATTCTTGCAGGATGTAAGCTGTCAGGAGCTTTTTTTACTGTGATTCCTGATTTTGGTTCAAATTACCAGCAATAGAGGGCGCTGTAAACAAACTATGTCCAAAACGGAAATCAACCAGTATTCATGTGAAGAAAGAATGTTAAATATAGGGAGTGCGTCTCATTCGCCAAAATAATCTTGTTCTTAGGGTCCGATTCTGAACTCAGTCGGTATGACTGTATTGGTGAATGATACCCAATTCATATAATTTAACCTCCTTCCTTCCCATTGTTGCTAGGTGATTTCTGCTTCTGCCTTGATAGGACGTCTATTGCTCTCAGCATCATCTATTGCTGGTAATTCGAACTAATATCAGGAATTGCAGTACAAAGAGAACTCTTGACACCTTACATATCCCTCCAGCAAGCAAATAATTTAAATATTTTTATAATAATTTTTTAAATATTTGTCACCGTTTGCAAGTTATTGAATTTTTTAATCAGTTAGTAACATTTTAGGATACCCAGCAGATACAGGGACAAAACAAGAGAAATTAAAAGACAATAGTGGTAAATTTATTCTCGTATTTTATGCTATTGTTTTTCTGACCCGTGCAAAAACAATTATTATTATCAGTTGTTAAAGTTTTTGTTGAATAATTCAGTATTAAATACAGATTTCTGTATTTTGCATGGTGGCTCAAAATTTCATTTTCTTCATAATTCATTTGTGTATCTTTTTATCAGTATCATAACCTGTATATTAGAAAATGTTATCCATATCAAAAAGAATCAATCATCAGGTATTAAAATGAACTAAAAAAATAATGCATTTCAAAATTATATAAAGAGAATTTTGCTTAGATTTTCTTTTGCAAAAGAAACTATTATTTTAAAATAAATAAGTAAAGCTGAGTAAGATAAAAGCAAATATGTGGCTTTTAGCTTTTGCTTCTTGTATTTTACCCTCCATGAAAACCAATTGTATCTTTTTTAAAGTAAATTTTGAAAAAAAAAACTAATTCCAGAAGATATATTTTGTTTTTTTCTCAATTCAACTGACCTCAGCACTTTGCTTAAGGAAAATTAATGAAAAATTATAAACTAATAATGCATTATATTTAGAGATGTTAAAATAATCTTTTGACTTTAAAGAATTTTTCACGAGTTTTTTTAAAATGTTTACAGTGGGTTGAAAGCAAGGAAAAACAGCTTGTTCACATGGTGCAGAATCTGCAGTTCATGTGTAGTGACATAATCAATCCCATCGTATTTTCAGATCATATGGTTTTGTTTTGCTTTTTACAGAAATTAAAACGGATATAATAATTTTAAATTAATTTGTTATTAGTAGTTAATTTTTAAGGAATGTAAGAACGTCTTCACCAATTAAGGATAAAAGAAAGTGTAAACTAAAATGCATGCATCTTCCCTATTATGCTATTAAATAAGGCACAGTTTTCTTTGCTGAAAATGGGGTACCTCTGCAATCCATACAGTGGGTACCTCTGATTTAGGTTTCTTGAGTAGCTTTTTAATTAAAATTATTTTGTGTTTTTATTTGTTTTAATGGTTCAAAATAGGAGAATTTGAACTTTCACACTCAATGGCTACGTTTGTAAATTCGTTCAACTTCAGCTGGCCAGCCACAATTCAGTTAAATAGCACAGGCAAGAAATGTATACATGCTAAGTTTTCAAGGCCACAGGGAAGAGTTGTATATGAGCACTGCGCAACTGCAGAAGTCACATTTCCTTCTTGATTCATAAAAGAGCAGTTTATTTTTATTTGAACCCAAAATTTAATTTTAACAGAATAAATACTACAAGTTAGTTACTTCATTAAATAGTAATTGTAGTGGCACATAGGCACTCTTCGTTACTGATAGTGGTACTGTCACTTAGTACTCAAAAGTAAAAGATGCTAGAATAACCACACCCTATTCTTGTGACGTTTTTATTTCAAAATTCATTAATTTTACTACCTGTAACTATTTAAAAATTTATAATGGCAGCATTCTTCTATTTGTTTATTGGGCGTTTCAAAATTCATGCTTAAAAATTATTTTATTAATATATCAGGCAATTAAGATATAGTTTTCAAACAAATTGCATTTGAAAGTAAATTTTTTTCCCTCTATAACGGTGTAAAAATTGAAAATGTGCTATGTTTAGAAATTAAAAAAATTGCAATAGCAAAAATCACAAAACCGAAATTACATCGTCAGCTGTTGCCATTCGCAAAATGACGTATGCGTTACACACGGACACGTTTGGCCTTTATAATATAGATAGAAAACTGTAATTACCATTTTAATTACAAACTAGTTGAATGTGCCAATCCTAAAACTTTCTTCTATCTCATACAGGTTTCACATACACCAAAAACGAATCAGCACCAATTTATATCAATGTCTAACTGAATCCAAAGTTTTATTAAATTCCGTACATTAGTTCTTGAGATATCACATCCCTAAAATCGTGTAAATCATGCAAAATGCAGCATAGCAGTGCCACCTCTTGGGAGATTTATATCAAAAACAAATCAGCACCGTTTGTATCAATGTCAAACTGAATCAAAAGTTTTAGTATATTCCGTAAATTAACTCTTGGGATGTGACAATGGGGGGACTTGGGATCGTGTAAATCATGCAAAATGCAGCACAGCAGTGTAACTTTTTGGGAGATTTACACAAAAAACTAATGAACAACTTATATCAAAGCCTAATTGAATTTGAAGTTTGATAAAATTCTGTGCATTAGTTCATATGATATAGCTATTGTGAATACCATGAACAAAAAAACAAAGCAGCACCACCTGTTAAGCTAGTTACACAAAAAGGTAATCAGCATCTAATTTTGTCAAGGTCTAACAGAATTTTAAGTTTGATCAAATTCTGTGCACTAGTTCTTGAGATATAGCTACCGTAAAAATCATGATAAAGTAGCATAGCAGCGCCACCTGTTGGGCTATTTACACCGAAAACTAATCAACGTCTATTTATGTCATGCTTTAACAGAATCTGAAGTTTGATGAAATTCTGTGCGTTATTTCTATAAATATAGCTTATCGTGAAAAATGTAGAATAGCAGCAACACATGTTGGATGATTTACACCAAAAAGTAATCAGCACCAATTTGTATCAAGGTCTAACTGAATCTAAAGTTTTATTAAATTCCATATAATTCTTGAGATAGAGCACCCACAAAAATTTTTGTCACATACAGACAGACATTTTCTAAAAACAGTCAAATCGTGTTCAGGACTTTCTAAAATGTAAAAATCCTATGAATACCGGAAGTCGAAAATTTTCATGAATCCAATACTTTCTTCGTGTCAAGATAGAAGAAATTAAAAATAGAAAAAAAGGGAAAAAGAAAAACACAATTAACTGAAGGGTAAAAGTCAGTAAAATGTGTAGTTAAGATAAATCATTAAAAACATGCTAATACACAAACTGCATGTCGATGACAATAAAATATAACAAAAACTGGTGTAAAACAAATTATAAAAAGAAAACTTCTTAAAACATCAAAAAAACTAGTCAGATATACCAATCACAAAACTTTCTTCTATCTGACACATGTTAATACTTCAAAATCTGCACACACCATATCACACTGCCATGAAATAGATAGATTAATATCATTAGATAGATTAATATCATTTATTAATTTCCATTTATTAAAACATTGTAACTTTAGTCTGTCCCATGTTCCCAGCCGATTTAAAGCATGTACACAATTTTCAATACTATATAAATAACAAGGCCCTAGGGCTATAAGGGTGGGGTTTATAGAATTCAAACTCCCTCCAAAATTTTACAAACCTATGCTTATTTATAAAAAATGATTTTTTTTTATTTCTAAGAACTTATTTTCTCAAAGATGAAGGATAGATTAATATACAGGGTTATTACAAAAGAATCATCGGGTTTCTGAAGCGTTTATTTTGGAACATAATTGGGTTACAACAATGAGTTATACATAAAAATAAACCGAAAGTATACAAGATTGACGTCCATACTACAGATGTTCAATATGTGCTCCTTGAGTGATACGGCAGATGTTAAGGCGATAATCGTAATCTTTTTCTCAAAATTTTCCACACAGTTGGCTGTGGAATACGCCGCTGAAGTCGTGACGTCATCAATATGGCGCTGGGCATAAACAGACTGAAGTGCCCATTGAAATAACATGGACGTAAAAAATAAAATCTTCTAGGAATATTAATTTTCATATTTAAGCACTTTCAGGCACTGTTCTGCAAAGTTTAAGGTACGATTTTCATTATGAATTCCCCAAATTTCTGACTTTGTGATTTAAATTTGATCAATTTATTAAAAACTCATTAGCTTAACTCCGGTTAGACAAACATCGCGGTTGTTTACAACCGCTGAATTGGTGATATTTACATTCAGGTCTGTCAAGATATCTCTGTCTCTTTCTACTTATAAGTAAACGTTTTATTAATTTTAATTAATAATTTTACTAATTTAATTTTTTTAAATTATCAAAGATATTTTATAATTAATAAATTATTATAATACATAAATTATAAATAATATTTAAATTAAATATATAAATAATATATTAAATATATAAAATATGATATATTATGATAATAGAAATAAATATATTAAATTATAATACTAAAATGATGAAATTAAATATTAAATCAATTTAAACATATAATTAATATTATGAATACTTAATACTAATAATAAATAATTATTTATCATTTGAAATTATTAATAAATATAATTGATATTAATAAATAATATAAAATTAATTATTAATAATTTTAATTAATACTTATTTAATTATATATATATATTATAATATATTATAGATTATATTATAATTGTATATTATATTATTATCAATATTTATAATTATATTAATATATTTATATTAATATATTTATATTTAATATAAATTAATAACATAAATAATAATATTTTTACAAATGATAAATTCAAATTATCATAGTAAAATAATTTAATTATTAGTAATTAAAAATAATTATAATATAATAATATGAACTAAAATATTAATTATTGAATAATTATATTTAATATTTTAAAATAATTATACTTTCAATTGACTTTAATATTATATATATAATAATGAAATAATTAATATTATATATATAAATAATATTATAATGAATTATATTAAATTAATACTACATTAAATTAATAATATAATATATTAAATTAAAATACTAAATTTTAATACCTTAAATATATAAATTATTACAATATATAAATTATTAAAAATAAACTAATAATTTATTAATTTTAATATGATTTTCTTTTTACTTATAATTAAAACATTAAATTACTTATAAGTAAAGATAGATAAATACATCTTAACAGAATGTAAACATCACCGATTTAGCCAGTGTAAACAACCAGCCATGCTTGTATAACTGGAGTTAAGTTAATAAATTTTTAATAAATTGATCAAATTTAAATCACAAAATCAGAAATTTGGTGAATTCATAATGAAAAGCGTACGTTAAACTTTGCCGAACAGTGCCTGAAAGTTCTTAAATATGAAAATTATTAATCCTAGATGATTTTATTTTTTACGTCCATGTTATTTCAATGGGCACTTCGATCTGTTTATGCCCAGCGCCATGTTGAAACGTTACACTTCAGCGGCGTATGGAAAGTTCGCGGCTAGCGCGATTTGTTGATTTCATGGCACTACGGATGAAACTCTCTCTAACTCGGTTCACTGTTTCTTCAGTAACGCTTGATCGGCCGGAACTTTTGTCTTTACATAAACAACCGGTTTCTTTGAACTGTCGATACCAGCGCAGAATGCTTTGTTGGGTTGGTGGTTTGCATTTGTATGCTTTCCGGAATGCTCTCTGAACGATTATAAGCGATTCACACTTTGAAAATTCTAGTACACAAAACGCTTTCGGCTGTCCATGCGCCATTTTGAATATGACGTTTGCGCAGCAACCATACGCGCATGACACATATTCAGCGCGAAACTATAGTTAATTCCCTCTCATTTGAGTTGTCATTTAAACATATACGTTACCTAGTTCATACGTAGTAACGTATCAAAATCCGATGATTCATTTGTATCCTGTACTGTTGTTTAACCCTGTACTGTTGTATAAATTATGTAATTAAAAGAAACAGTACATTCCATGATGTATCTTTAAGGTGCTGTAATAACATTTAAAATTGAAAGCTTTCGCGAAAATTTTTTTGTACTACGGCATTGCTGCTTAAAACTTACTACGGTCTAGCAATTTTCTGCGTGTTTAAGGGAGCAACGACAGTTGTGGAATCCTATGGAAAACAGCTCATATTGTTGTAGTATCTTTTTCTTGGGAACAACTGAGATAATTATTATTTTTTATTTGTATTTTACTTAGCTATAGTTTGGTCCTTTAGTTTTATGGAAAATCAAATTTTCTTTAGTAACGTTAATAATAATAGTGATACACTACAAGCATTATATATGCGTAACTACTGCATTTTGTAGTTCTATTTCTTGACGAATATCCATTTATAATTTTCTTATGGTCAAACCTTTTTTTTTAAATATTGAAATCGCTCCAGTAGTTTCTGAGAAAGGAAGATATTTTAATATCAGATGTTTTCCATTTCACATGTGTTGTTGCTCCTTAAGTTAAGAAAAGAACTTTAAATATTTTGACTTTAGCTTTCATAATATTGTATTATTCTAATATTTTCCTGTAAAAGTTCTTATATTTCTATACTTCAATAAGTTACTTATAAAACTATTCATTTTTCAAAATTTGATTTTCATTATTGTAAGGATGAGACAAATTTTCACTTTTTCAAAAATTGACAGTGTAAATTTAAAATATTTTTTGAAAAGGGTAATTATTTTTTTTAATTAGACTCGAGTAAAATTTATGGGTTTGAAAAAAAAAATTTAAATTTACCAAATTAATTTTTGAAAACTTATCCAGTTCATATCAGACTTCGGCTTTCTGATAGTGGTGAAAACCAAATTTTGAGAGATGTAATGAGTAATCCAGTATTGAAATTTCACTATAATATAAGACGTGTTTTTTCTGTGAGTGCAGATAGCTAAATCTGCTCTTTAAGAGTACATTTATTTTGTAAATAAACATTGAACTACTTTTAAAGCTTAAAATCTGAAATTTTCTATTATCTAAATGTTACTGTTATTTTTTTCTTCAGGTAAATAGAATACTTTATCCACCTTGAAGTTTTTATTTAAATGAATACAAAATGTTTTGTTTTACTCAAACATATCTATAACAAATTCTCGAACTTGTATTTAATATTGGAAATAACATTCAAATTTATCTTCAATTTTGTTAGTCTTAATAATAATAAAGTTAAAAAAAAACCTGTCAAATTTTTAAATAAAATTCATTGAACTTTTTAAATCTTTCGGTACCTTTCCGTTAAACGAACACCATTCGTAATTTCATGCCAAATGTACTAAACTGTTTATGTCACACTGACAAGTGTAGTAATCTGACTTATAAACCCATTTTTAAATCATTTTTTTTTCTTCAAGGTTTGTTTTTTCTATTTTTTTAAAATATTTAATAGTTTTCTTTCATTCGGCAATTGCCAAATAATTAATAGTCTGTGAATGACTTCTTCCAAGTTAAATATATAATTAAATTTGTGATAATTTTTCATAAAATCAATCATGCGATAAAATTATGCATTGTTGATACTGCTGCACCAAAATGGTGCTGTAAACAATGAAAAAAGGCGTCTATAAAGGAAATTGTGTTTAAAGACTCTACATTCCATTACCAAATACTCTTTTGATTTATAAGATCTGCAAAAACTCTGTGGAAAGTACTTATATTGATTTATATGGCGTCAGTTACATGGAGAAATAGATAACGTTTAGAAATGCCAAATAAAAATGTCGCATTATGCTGGTTTGTTTAATAAAATATTGATTATTTTTCTTGCTCAGGAATTTTCTATTAAATTTTCTATTTAATAAAGTAATTATTCTTTCCAGTAAGATATACATACATAATTGGTTTTCCATTTCTATTTAGTTTCTTAATATTTGCACCTAGGATTGCATTTAACTTTGTCGCCAACATTTAGTCTGGACATGCAGTTACTAAAGAAAAGTACCAATCTTTCTTTTAAATATTGGGTGTTCAGATATAAGATTTTACATTTTTAAAAACTGTTTTTTTTTATTTAACAAATATGATCAATTTTATCCAACTACATGGCTTTTCTAGGTTATGCAGATAACACAGAAATCTTTCTGATTTTGGACTCTTTTAATAAATTAAATTACAATTTTAAAAAATCACAAGATCATCTTTTAAAGTAAATAAAATTTGTTATTCCAAAATCGTAATTACAGTAATTTAAAAGATTAACATTAAATTTCAACATGAAAACAAATTAAAATAATACTGCTATTAAAAAAATTTAGATGGTTGATGTAGTGTTTAGGTATCTGATTTCCTTCCTGGTACTCTAAATATTTTTGTGGTCTGCAAAGCTGCACTAATTAATGAAATATAATTAATTACTGTAGTGGCAAAAATATTATGCAAATAAAAGAATTATCAGGAAACAGATTACACATATTTCTTTTTTGTTGTTGTTGTTAGAAAAATGTAAACAATTTTGTTTCATTTCAAACAATGACATCATAAAGGTTGAACTATTAAAAGGTAAATGAAAAAGAAAAATACATAAATGGAGACAAAATTAGTAAAACTTGAACTCAAGCTATTAATTTAAAAATGTACTTATATGCAAACTACATGACAATTCATATTAAAAAAAATTGTTTTTAACATTAATAACTTTCTAGAATATCACATAGCATAACTCAGAATTATGAGTTTTATTTCATTTGTGGGATAATTTTATATATTTATACAATTTTTACAGGACGTAAAATAAACCAAACTGAAAAAAAAGATAAAATCCCTTTTCGCCCTAAATGAAAGACTTTTTGCTTTTGTAACAATATCAGTTTTCAAAACAGGAAAGAAAAAACAAATGACAAATTGTGAGATTAAAATTTACTTCAATTCTTTATATAAATCATTCTATATGAATTGTAATTTCCCAACTAGGTGAAACATTTTCAGGCCAGAATTTGAACAAGGGATATCTTGGCTGACGCTGCTAATGCTCTACCAACTGAGACATCCCAGACGAATCTGGAGGACCTAATTCACTCAGTTAACCTTATTGATCACAGCATCTGGTCTGATATCTGAATGAGCTCAACAGAATAAATCACAAGTAATGGAACGCCAGTAAACACTGGATACGTGATTACACTAGATTAATTTTAACTAGGGCCAACTGGCCCAGACATTTTTAATCCAGTAGGGAAATTACAACTCACATGATTCGTTTATCAAGTTGAATAATTGTGTAAAAATTAATCTAGGATAAATCATTCTAATAAATATATTATCTACAAATTTTGCAATGCTAAGTTACAATTATATCTTGAAAATTATCATCTTTTAACATATGAGTGTCTATTTTTTGCTTCTATGAAATGTTATAAAACAAACATACTCCAAGAGCATAGTTGTATTTTGAGTAACTAAACGAACAAATTGTAAAAATATTAATTTTTAATGATAATGCAGAAAATAAATACTGTATTGCAAAACCAATTTTGATCAGGAAAAACAAGATATATTCAATGTTTGAAATTAGTAAAAAAATATTTGATATATTTCATTGATGCATTTTAAAACTATGTTATCAGTTTTCCATTAAAAGGAGGAAAAGAAAAGTATTGTCACCAATCCAATAGATCTACTACTGTTGACCTTTAATTGATTCTTAGATATGATAATGATTCCAAAATCTACATTTGCAAAATACAAGTGATTATATAACACTAGAAATACTTTCCATAGGCCATATACTTTTAACTAAAAAAGCTGCTACGATGCTTACAATCCTAACTGGAAATTCATAGATTAAAATTTTTCTTTTACCTTTTATAATTATGCAAATAGAGCATTTTTTATGTACATTCCCCCTTTGATTTTGCCGCATCTCAAGATTTGATTATTTATTTATTTTTATACTACAAAATAACAAATAAAGCAGACAATAAAAACTTATGGAGCAATAAAGATTTTTAATAGTGAATGATAAAGGGGGAGGGAACAAATGAAAGAAGAAGATGCTTCATTGGAGGGAGATTTGAATGAATATTTTTAAATATGAAGTCTTCTGAAGTAGAGACATTTATCCTCAATTTATTCCAGCATAACAAAAGCTGTGCACAAAACAAATAAAGTTCATGTGCTAAAATAAATTTCAGTGTGAATGCGTTATTCTAACTTTCAATGATTATAAAAACAGCAAGAAAGATTTATGAGAATAAATTATGCAGTCTATGCTTATAATGCTTCTAAGACATACTTACAAGAACAGCAATATATAATAAATAATGCTGTACCAGTCTCACAAGCGCCATAGCTAGAGTGAAGAATCTGTGACCGTATTGATGATATAGATAGTATAAGATTTGTTAATAAATTTATGCTAAGTGTGATTAGTAACAAAACTTTATCCATTCTAAAAGTTAAAAATGAGCTAATTATTGAATACTTAATTGGATTTTTTCCCAATTCATTTCTTCCTGAAGTCATACAATGAACTTATTATTTCATTATATAAAGCCTTTCATGATGAGTTAAACTAACAATTAACCAATTATTATATAAAAGTGTAATTCCTCAATTATTTTTTAAAATACTCAAATAACATGATATTAGAAAGGAAATCTTCTAACCCTTTATGTTTCAATTTTAAATCAATAAAAATTTCATCTTCCAAATTATTTTTCTGAATTTTCTGAAAAAAAAGTTTACACAATAAATAAATAAATGTTAGAAAGATTTTTCCATTTGAATTTAGTGAACTAAATCTTTATTTATAGGGATTTTGTGGAATATTTACCACTTCACTCAAATATATATATATTTTTTTTAGAATTTTTTAGAAAATAGTTAGAAAATGTGCAGATATAATGCCCTTACAATATATTTTATATACCTTACAATAACCCATACAATAGAAAAATTTCTGGAACTTTCCACTCCTACATCGAGAGAACTCGACATATTCCATTAAAACAGTTTTAAAAAAAGTTTTAATCCATTTAAAAATATTGTTGTTTTGTACAACAAATAATACTTTTGAAATAAGATAAATTATCTATAAAAGAGTATCTATAACTCATTCTTGATTTATTACTGTAAATGAATTTTATAACGTTTTTCCTAATCGTAACTTGAAGTACCCTCAAGGCACAGAGGGTTAAAGTATTCTGAAAATGTTTTTGTAATGGTGACAGTTTTATGGAAACGTTTTTACATTTTTAGTGACGATGGACGGTTTTTAACTCTTACCATGTTTTTAAGTAATGTCTGAATGTAAAATTGGTAATGTGAAGAATAAAAATTTTGTCTTCCTTTAGTGGCGAACACATGCTTCAGATTTAAGCGGTTTAATCTACATTTAAGATGTAAAAATACATACAACATATTTTTAGTACAAATTTATAATATGTTGGATGTCCATATCAATAGTTAAGCATTTAACAATTTGCATATTACAATATTTTATAAAAAAACTAGGTTGCACCGCCTGGCGCGTCTACGACCACCGAACACAAGTCCTCGAGGAACTTTTAACTCGCACACCGGAATTGTCTCTCCAGGTGCGCTTCGGCCGGACCGGAGGACCGCCACCTGAGGACCCTCCAACACATTACCCGAGTCTGCGACGACATAGGTCGTTGCAGTGCGCAGAGGATCCCACATCTCAGAGAAGACCTCCACACAGACACTCGATGAACCGCGCGAGACAACCCAGCGACTTCGTTGCCGAAACCCCATAAGGAGAATCGGTCCCTAGGTCATGTGCCAGGCTTCCCGACGGCCCTTGCTTTCCCACGGCGTCTGATAATAGAGCACATGGAAGGGCGAACAACTGGTTCATCTCCCGTGGGTACAATATTTTATAAACAAAAGATTTTGTTTTGCTTAATTTAAAGATAATAACAGCATAAATGTTTTATGTCCAATCCCTATATCATGAATGAATGTTAATGAATGTAATAATACATTTAAAAGGGTAAGAAAATGCCTAATTACATTCTTAAAGAAAATCTTTCATTTCACAAACAAAAAATGTCTTTTGACATGACTATACGCAAATAAATTCAAATTTGATTTACAAAAATCTACATTGCAAACACAATAAAAAGGGCTTTCTTTGGACATTAACATAATGAATAAAATAAAATGCAATATTCTTAACGTTAAAAAAAATCTTACACCTTGGATTGGATCGAATAATGGTTATTTAAATAAGACCACAAATGAAAGGGTTATCTTTAATATGCATACAGAGGAAACAATTTAAATGCTTATAAAAATACTTTGATACACATATGTTTTAAAGAATTTGGGTGGTTAACCCACCAGGCTCAAATGGTAAAGTAAAAGTAAACTGACTCTTAAGAGGATGGCTTAAATTAACAAAAAAACATTTATTAAATAAACTTTAACATTATAAGAATTAACAACAAACAGTCTGGCAAACTTGCACAGACATAAAAAATAACTAAACTAAAACATCCTACGATATGCAGCAACCACATAAGCAAAAAGAGAAGACAGCAGACAAGTCATGCGGTGGTATTTAAGCCAGTTGTTCAACACATGCACAGTCATTGTATCCAATCAGGAAACGGCACATGGCAATGACGCAATGCATACGTAGGAGCAAGAAAAACATGTGTATTTGTTTACACTAAGAGATCGCGTATCGGCGAAAGTACGATAGCGATAGATACACTTAAACTAGAATATCTCAGTGGCGCGAGACCTAAAAGAACAATAACAAATATGGGGAAGTTAAGCTTCCACATTAAAGTTTTTCACAACATAAGGCCCCCCCTCTCGCGATCACTGAGATCCCAAGAAAAAAAAACACAAACGTCTAACAAGACATGCCCCCCTTAATATTTAATACAGTAGGACCCGTATTTAACGAGGAGCTCGGGACACAGAAAAATGCTCGTTAAATCCGGTCGCTCGCTAAATCCAAATCCTAGTTAAAAACAAATAGTATATACATAAAAAACCAATTACGTGAATTACTGCTTGGTAATTTTTATTGAGAATTGGAAAAATATTCATCCAAAGTTGATTGTTTGAGTTTACAAAATTTCGTTTCTTTCAATTTTCGTCTTAAAACACTTAATGCATTAAATGTTGCATCATCAGTATTTTTCATTGCTTCAAAAAACTGTTCTAGATTTTGTAATGACTCTTCAGCACAATCACGTGTCGGCGTTTTAAGTACAATTTCTTATTCCGAGTTACTATCACTTGCATCTTCCTGCTCTTGGGCTTTTACCACTTTCACGACGATATACTCAGTGGAGAGTAAGCCCGACGTTAAGACACCGTCATCAACGTTATTGTACTCATCGATGTTTAAAACATCGTTAAACTTCTCAATGTTATTTTGGTGCAACCAGACTGAGAGTGGCAAGCCATCTTCATCTTCGAAGTCACCTTCATTTCTGTCAATCCATCCAGCTGTCCTATAATAATTTTGGATACAGGATTGCGTCACACTTCCCCAAGCATCTGTCATCAGGTGTATAGCGTCAAGAACAGAAATTTTAAGATCCTGATCTTTTTCATTTCTCTCTAACATCATGAGAATCTATTGCTTTCTATAATAGCATATGAAGCTCCGAATAACTCCTTGATCGAGAGTCTGTAACACTGAGGTTGAGTTAGGAGGTAAAAAAAACAAGTTTTATGTTTTTTAAATTGCTGACTTGCGGGTGAGCAGACCAATTATCAATGATGAGTGCAATCTTTCTTTTCTGTTTTTGAAGCACCTTATCTCACTCGTGCAAATAAGATAAAAATAATTCAGAAGTCATCCATGCCTTTTTGTTCGACTTGTAAGTCACTGGGAGACTTTTTACCCCTTTAAAGCATCTTAGATTTGCAGATTTACCGACGATAAAAAGTTTTTTCTTGTCTTTGCCTGACATGTTGCAACACATTAACACAGTTAAGCGAATTTTCAGCAACTTACCGCCCACACATTTTTTACCTTTAAACTTCATCGTTTGATAAGGAGTTAAATTGTAAAAGACGCCGGCCTCATCAGCATTGTAGATGTTATCGTCAGCATAATTTTCACGTACATCTTTCCATGTGCAATCTAATCAGTCTTTCACATCCTTGTCGTTCACACTAGAGGCTTCGCCGATGATTTTTCCAGCGCAGATGTTATGACGTCACTTGAAACGATGTAGCCATCAATTAGAGCAAGAAAAATTTGTGTAATCTAGCTGAGCTGCAAATTTTTCCGCTTGGATTTTAATGATAGGCCCAGTTATCGGCAAACAAGAATTCCGTTGCTGAATAAACCATTTTAACAGCGCTTCACTCAAGTCCTCTTTTTCACATTTCTTCAACCGTTTGGAATCGGTCACATTCGCTTCATATGCTTTCATTAAGGACTCCTTGTGTTTTAAAAGAGTTGACACAGTTGAAGAAGAAAGTCCATACTGTTTACATATTGAAACATTTTTTACACTTTTATCCAAAGAGTTTTGTAATTTCCACTTTTTCTCTTACGGATAAAACTTTTCTTTTCGACATTTTAAACAGCAGAATAAGAAACACGTTCTCAAGAAAAGGCACAAGCCGAAAATAATTTTTTCTTACACGTAGTTCTGAAACCGGTAATTACACCTGATTTCGATTGGGTCAAGCCATTGATGGCAGAAATCATCATGGACGACGTCACTTGACAACGTCTCTAACCCCCCCTCCCCTGCATCCGTCATCTTTAACCTCTGTAAAACACCAAGTGATTTTCCATTCTTTGTGAGCTAGGATTCTTTCATTCTCTCCCGTACCT
The DNA here is from genome assembly GCA_963931845.1 of Maratus michaelseni. Classification (NCBI taxonomy): domain Eukaryota; kingdom Metazoa; phylum Arthropoda; class Arachnida; order Araneae; family Salticidae; genus Maratus; species Maratus michaelseni. Next base: position 258,687,562 of record OZ007600.1, on the reverse strand, counting down.
TTCTTGGAAAAGAACAATAGGACTGACGTCCAGTTAACACCACCTCCCTTCCAAGAATCTATGCCTGTCTCTGATGATTGCACCTGTTGTTGGATAACTTTAAAGAATGCTTATTTTTCCTTTACAACAGGAGTGGGGAAATTCTAGGGAAACTGTAGGTTTTTCTTTTTTAAAATTATTATTTCTGTAATTATTTCATGTTTCCATAATTATTTCCCTCGTTAAATCCGAATAAAGTAGAAAAATTTGCTCGCTAAAAGAGTCTATTTCAATACATTTATTAACATTATATCAAGCAAAATACTCCATTTTCCTCGCTAAATGCGGAATCTCGTTAAATGCAGGCTCGCTATAAACGGGCTCGACTGTATAACAAATTTTCCCCAATTAACAAACAATGTAAAATTGCAAAAGGACTCTTAAATTTAAAAAAAACTTACAACTAATACCGCCAAATCCGCTCCTGATCCAAAAGCCAAGACTGCTTACATCAATCCCATTTAAGGATACATAAAACATTTCATTTACAAAAAAATCTTTTAACAAGCGGCACAAAAGCATCAAGATAATACATGTAAAAAAAAATTACATAAGACAAATTATCTTACATAAGACAAATTAAATAGCTTTTCAGACACCAAATCTCTTAGAAAATGCAATTTGACATCAATATGCTTTGACCTAGCATTTTTGATTGGTGATTTGCAAAAGTCAATAGCAGATTTATTATCACAACAAAGTTCATATTGTGTTATTTCATTCCCAAATAACCCCATTTCAAAACACTCTTGAGGTATATGTCTAACCCAAGTGATTTCTTTTGCAGCCTCAGTAAGTGCAGTAAACTCAGCTTCCATTGTGGAAAGGGCAACAGACTTTTGTTTGAAAGTCTTCCAAGAAACAGGCGACTGACCAATAAACAATACAAAACCCCCCATACTCTTTCTGTCATCACGATTAGTGGCATAATCTGCATCACTATAACATGTGACACTAAGGTTATCAATCTTAGATAAATCAAGCTTTCTTTCCCTGGTTGTATACAAATAACCAAGTAGCTTAACCAACCCGTTCCAGTGAGTAGGCCCAGGATTTTCCTGAAACTGTGAGAAAAGGTTTATTGCAAAACAAATATCAGGTCTAGTCCTGTTAGCTATAAAGGCGAGACATCCAACAAGACTGTAATATGGAATACCTTGCATTTCATTTAGTTCTTTATCGTCTTTTGGACAATCCGACTTTGAGTACACAACTCCTTTAGAAATTGGGAGAGATGTAATTGGAGGTTTATACTCTTTAAACATATTGTAAACCTTTTCAATGTAACTCTTTTGGTGAATAAGAAGTTTACAATCCCTCTCTTCAAACTCTACACCTAGGAGTTTCTTAGTGCGTCTTAACAATTTAAGATCAAAGTTTGATTTTAAAAGATCTATGACTTCAGAAACCAATGCTTCTGTTTGTCCAAAAATTATAATATCGTCCACATACAGCAATAATAGAACCTTTCTTTTAAATATAAAAATGCAATTTTCCCATTTTAATTTCTTGAAATTTAATCCCTCAAGTGCATTCCGAAGCTCGAAATACCATTCACGACCACTTTGTTTAAGGCCGTAAATTGTCTTTTTCAGGCGGCAAACATATTCAGACTTCTCACAGACATACCCCAAAGGCTGACTCATAAAGACTCTTTCAGATAAATTTGCATATAAATATGCACAGTTTATGTCAATTTGACGATGAATCTAACCACGGCCAAACTCGATTCTTCCTCCCCTCATACGGCCTTCACAATCACCCCTTAGTTTCGGAATCGTTAAAAGGCTGCTTCGCCGGTAGATGGCGCGATATACTTACCATAAATAATGCTTAGTAAATGTTACTTCTATACATAAAAATACAAGAATCTTTGCAATATATTCATTATAAAAGGTATATATAACATATGTATCTTTTGTTTCGGCATTTTCTTTACTACAAACAGGAAAAACTAAAAGATTTAGAGATAAAATAAATAAATACAATGCTTTCAGCAATTAAAAATAGTTTAAATAACACGCTACTATAAAATGCAAAACAAACATTATAAGTAAATTTCTATATTTATATACATTTAAATTCTTGATTACTTGAAACATTGATAATTCTGAGCGTAAAATGCACAATAAAAAATTAAAAAAATAATTACTAGTTTCATAATAGTAGTAAGAAAATTAAGCAAGTTTGCCAATATCCGGCAATGAACTCATATCGATTTTTTTTTCTCAAAACATGGATTATTTTTACACGATTCTTAATTATTTAAAATATGTATATATATATATATATATATGTATATTCAAAACAATTTTCAATAAATTTAATCATTATAGGTACTGATCTGAAATATATAAGCATTATAGGTAACATATCTATCTTTTACTTCGGCTTTTTCTTTACTACAAACAGGAAAAACTAAAAGGAAAAAACTAAAGAAAACAAACAGGACAAACAGGAAAAACTAAAAGATTTAGAGATAAAATAACTAAATACAATGCTTTAGGCAATTAAAAATAGTTTAAATAACATCCTACTACAAAATATAAAACAAACATTATAAGTAAATTTCAATTCATTAAAATTCTGGATTACTTGAAACATTGATAATTCTGAGCGTAAAATGCACAATAAAAAATTTAAAAAATAATTACTAGTTTCATAATAGTAGTAAGAAAATTAAGCAAGTTTGCCAATATCCGGCAATGAACTCATATCGATTTTTTTTTCTCAAAACATGGATTATTTTTACACGATTCTTAATTATTTAAAATATGTATATATATATATATGTATATTCAAAACAATTTTCAATAAATTTAATCATTATAGGTACTGATCTGAAATATATAAGCATTATATGTAACATATCTATCTTTTACTTCGGCGTTTTCTTTGCTACAAACAGGAAAAACTAAAAGGAAAAAACTAAATAAAACAAACAGGACAAACAGGAAAAACTAAAAGATTTAGAGATAAAATAACTAAATACAATGCTTTAGGCAATTAAAAATAGTTTAAATAACATCCTACTACAAAATATAAAACAAACATTATAAGTAAATTTCAATTCATTAAAATTCTGGATTACTTGAAACATTGATAATTCTGAGCGTAAAATACACAGCAAAAAATTAAAAAAATATTTACTAGTTTCACAATAGTAAGAAAATTAAGCAACATCGCCAATATCCGGCAATGAACTCATATCGAAATTTTTTTTTCTCAAAACATGGATTATTTTTACACGATTCTGAATTATTTAAAATATATGTATATATGTGTACATTCAAAACAATTTTTAATAAATTTAACCATTATAGGTACTGATCTGAAATATATAAGCATATAGAAATATAATAGAATTACATATAAAATTAAATATTATATTCTAGTTCTGGAAAGTCATGGTATAAAAGTATGTATATAAAAATAAAAATATACTTTCATGTTTCATAATATCAACAGAATAAGAAAACATATTTCGCCAATATCCGGCAATCAACTCACATCGCTTTTTTTTTCTCAAAACATGGATTATTTAACAAATTCATAATAATTTTTACAGGTTTTATTATTTTAGAGAATGAACAAGTTTTTTTTTTTGCTGTAGCATTATGTACTCCATTTATGAGAGAATAGTTTTTGTGGAAATTTTAGAATAGTGTGTGGTTACAGAAATTACAGAATATTTTTTCAGATTTTTAAAATATTAATTCATAAATCCACCCTACTTGTATATATATATATGTATCTATAGGTATATGCAGATTCTATTTCTTGATTAGACTTTAAACATTGATAATTTTTACAGTGAAATATACATTAAATATTATAAAATTAAAATTAAGTAAACTTAAAAATTTTTCTTGATAAAGAGTTCTTACATGCAGATAAATTGGTTTCATTTGTAAAATACCTTGCCATATTTTTTTAAATGATGGGCAAGAATTTTGCACATATTAATGAGCATATATTTATTTTATGCTCGTTTAAGTCACATTCCACTAAAGGATTTTTTATTAGTCTTGGATATATCAATTCATAAATAGTTTTGACGAACGAAACGCAAAGATAAGGAAATTCTCCATTAGTAATGGTAAGTAATAGCGCCCCCTACGTTCTTCCGGGGAGAAACTCTTATTCCTCTTGAACAAAGGGAAAATGACTTTTTGTTACGGCCGTATAAAGGGAAGGAGAAAATCGAGTTAGGCCGTGATCTAACCGAAAAAACAGACTAGTATACTGAAAAATAATCTAATAAGAGAAAAATCAACTACTGGGCTATATACTTCCTCGTAAGATATGCCCCTTTCCTGCTTAACCGTTTAAACGCCAATGTTCCAAAATTGGAACAGAAGTTTTAACTAAATGTAACAAATGCAAATAATTTTCGAATTATTATGGTTTTTTGTATAATGATAACAATGATTATGAAATATTTTTTTCATTAAATATTAAATTTTATTTTTGTTATTTTTTATGATTTTTAGAAATTTTCTATTTTTGAGGTATTTTTCACTATTTCAAATAACATTCTCCAACACATTTATTATGCAAAAAATTTAAAATTATTTTTTATAGTCATAAGAAGGGAACAACTACTTGTAAAAAAATGCTACTAAAAACTATCTAAAATAAAATATAAATGTTTGACGCAGTTTGAAAAACTCATGTTCCGATTTTGGAACATTGGCGCTTTAGTGATAAAGTTTTCAAAAGGAGTAATCGTATAAATAAGTAATTCAAAACTCATTACTTAATCCGTTGACTCATTCAACGCTTCAACATTCGTACCGTCAAGGTCAAAGACCAGACCGTGTCAAAGCATTTACCCGGAAGAGTTTATTTTATTAGGTAAGTACATTGTAAATTGAAGGGAGGGGCGCAAACAGAAAGAGGAAAAACCTTTTTTCTTTTCCTTTATTTGGATGGAACTTTCGTGTTTTGTTGACTCGCAGTTGGAATAATTTGTAACATTATTAGAAGCTAAAGTAGAATAGATTTCTTTAGTAGAATACATATAATATTCAGTAGAATATATTTTTTTAGTAGAATATATGTTTTATTTTGGTTGTGATTACAAAGCATGTCGAAAAAATTTTTAACTGTAGAAGAAGCAGTAGCATATTTAGAAACTCTTTCGGATTCAGATTTATCCGATGTTATTTACGCCAGTTACCTCCAGATGAACCGGGCGATATAACAGACGAAGAGGATATTGTGGAAAATGACTTTGAACCCATTATACCAGCTGACGTGACTGGAATGATAGACGTAATTTGCAAAAACGATGATACTAGTTGCCAAGAAAACGCGATACACAATACAGAAGCCGGTCCTTCGAATATAAAAAATGAACTTCCGGGAAGAAAACGTAAGTTGGAATCTACAGATATTATTCCGACTTCTGAAAAAGCACAGTAAGTAAAAAAACCTAAAAAGAAAATTGCATGGAAGAGAAAATGTGATTTAAAAAAACCTATTATATCAAACAGAATCGAAACAATTTTGCAGACGTTTCCTAACTTAGTAAATTTGTCGCCTATCGACCTATTTTTTTAAATTTTGCCTCATGACTATATTGAACTCCTCGCTAACATGACAAAATTGTACGCTTTACAAAAAGGAGAAGATATTGAAGTAGTATCTGAAGATATTTTGCAGTTTTTTGGTCTACTTCTTCTAAGTGGTTATAATTCTGTTCCTACTGAAGATATGTATTGGAGCACAGCGGAAGATACGTCCGTTCCTATTGTTCCAACTGTTATGACCCGCAATCGCTTTAGAAAGATGAAGAAGTATTTTCACTTGATGGACAATAATCAATTGAAAAAAAAAATGATAAGTAAAATAGCACCGATATATGAAGAGTTATCTAAAAATCTGCAATAGTTAGGAATCTGGCAAGAGAATTTGAGCATTGACGAATCAATGGTTCCGTACTATGGCCGGCATACATGCAAAATGTTTATCAGAGGAAAACCTATTAGGTTTAGATTTAAAATATGGATGATGTGTTCATCAAATGGATATCCATACGCTATGGAGATATACAGTGGAAGAAAAGGGTCCTCGTCCGTTGTACAGTTAGGTTCGAGAGTTGTGAACGAATTATTATCTAACTTGCAAGAAAATTCAAAGCATGAAATATACTTTGATAACTTTTTTACTTCCTACGATTTAATTTCGGAGCTTGCAAAACGTGGAATACGAGCGGCAGGCACAATTCGTGAAAATCGCACTGCCCTTTGTCCATTGAAATCTAAAAAAGAACTCGCTAAAGAAGACAAGGGAAATTATGATTTTCGCTCCGATGGAGCGGTATATATCTGCAGTTACAACGATAATGCGGTGGGCACAGTAGCATCTAACTGCTACACACATGAACCCGTTGGAACAGCAAAAAGATATTCAAATGCAAATAAATGCAAAATTGATGTTACGCAACCTCATATTATCAAGAAATACAATGAAGGCATGGAGGCGTTGACGTTTTGGATAAACTTTTAGGCAGTTATAGGCCAAAAATGAGAAGTAAGAAATGGTGGTGGAATCTTTTCATAAATGCTTTAAATATGGCAGTTGTTTCAAGTTGGATTATACACTCTGAGATGAATGACCTCAAAATATCGCATTTAGAATTTCGTATGCAAATTACAACTTTTCTTCTACTTAGAAAAGGGCATCTGGTCATCCATCATGGACCCCGTAGTCATGTGAAAAAAGAATAACAATATCTGATGGACATTACATTGTACCTACATCTCAAGGACGTCGCGTAGTTTGTAAAAAAAAAACACAACAAAGAAATGTTTTCAGTGCGATAAACGCATTCATCAAAGTTGTTTCCTAACATATCATGGACACTAGAAATGAATATAATTGAAGAATTTTGTTTAGATTTTCCAAAATCAGGTATTTTATTATATTTTAATATTAATTAATTATGATATAATACATGTTAATTGTGTAATAATACATATATATATTCAGTAAATACCACAAAATATTCTCTGTATTGAATATTTCTTTCTGTTGAAAATTTTGTATAAAAATATAACCCACGAAACGCCAATGTTCCAATAATGGAACATAGCAAAAAAATAGGAAAATTTTTTTTCCCGAAATTTTATTATTGTAATAGATAAAGGTGCTTTAAAGAAGCATGATTCTAAAATTTTATATTAATAGGAAGATCCGTTTAAACGGTTTAAAGCCTTGTGCTACAAGCCTAGCTCTATAACGAGCTATTTCACCTTTCTCATTACGTTTAATGGAATATACCCAGCGGTTACCTAAAACTTTCTCTTCTTTAGGCTTGGGGACAAGTTCCCATACTTGCCTTTCCTTCATGGTTTTATTTCATCATCCATCGCCTTAGACCATTTTTTTCTAAAAGCAGAACGCATAGCTTCAAAATAAGAAGATGGTATTTTTACTTCAGTTATGTTAGCTTCATAGTGTTCAGTTTTGGGACGTGGTTCTAAACCAGAGTAATCATCTTTGTTTCTAAAACTAAAAAATTCCTTTCGATTATCAATATTTCTGGCTTTACAGTAATTCTCAACATCTCTATAAGATCGAAGTTTAGTATTGGATCCCTCCACACCATAATATATATCATTACGAGACTTATCTTTTTTCATAATGGCTTCTCGGACCCATTTAATAGCTTCACAAGGTGTTTTTTCAGTTTCATTCACATCCTGGTCTAGGTGTTCATCTCCTGACTCTTCCGTTTCGGAATTGATTTCAACTTCCTTTTTGGGAGTGCTTTGTAACTTTATAGAGTTTTGTGGTATAATCTGATCAAATTTAGATTCAGAATCAGATTCTTCATTATCAATATAGCGATTTCCAAATCCTGACAAAACTTCTCTATTCTCAGAATTACAGTCCATGGTGCCCAGGACGCGACCACTGTACATTTCTTTCTCATCGAAATTTACATTTAAAGTTTCCTCGACAACACCCCTTTCAGAATTATAAATTCTGTATCCCTTCGTCTGTCCTGCATAGCCAACCATGATACCTTTAGTTGCACGCATATCAAATTTTTTTCGTAGTTGCTTGCGGATCCCTATAAATGCAGTGCATCCGAACGGTTTTAAATGACTCACAGAAGGACGTCTCCCACCGTATAATTCAAATGGTGTCTTTAATTGGCCTTGGTGGACAACTCTATTCCAAACATATGTGAAACAGACAGGTGCCTCAGCCCAAAATTTCTCCTCTAAACCACTATCCTTCAACATTGTTCGAATCCCGTTATTTATAGTGCTATCAAATCTCTCAGCAACCCCGTTTTGTTCCGGCGTGTACCGGTTCGTCTTCTGATGATCTATTCCCTCCTTTTCAGTAAGTTGTTTAAATTTGTAATTTCAGTGTTCTTTTCCATTATCCGATTTTATGGCCTTAATTTTCTTTCCAATGAACCTTTCTGCTCTGTTTTTGAATCTAACAAAAGTATCATAGACCTCATCTTTAAGTTTAATTGGGAAAACGGCAACCCTTTTAGAAAAATCGTCTATAAAAGAGATAAAGTACCGTGACCCCCCAATTGCAGGCACTGGGCCACACACATCGGTAAAAACAAGTTCAAGAGGACTACGTGTTCTGTTTCCCGGCAATGGCTTAAAACTCACTCTTCGTGTCTTTGCCAAACGACAAGGTTCACAATTTAATTCTTGATTTTTCAGCTTAGGTAACCCACGAACTACATTATTTTTACTGGTATCAACTATATAATTTGTGTTGATATGCCCATATTTCTTATGCCAAATCTCAAGATTTGATTCTTTAGACTGAGTTAGATTTACATGCTCTCTGATAATACTGGGGTATTTTGGTCTGAGAAAATATAAACCATTTTCTCTTTTTGCAAAGAAGTCCAATTTTCCTTTACTATTATACACGAAAATTTTTCCGTTCTTACCAACAAATTTTCCCCCTTTTTTATTTATGGCACATCCTGCAAATAAATTTCTCCTCAATCTAGGTGAATAAAGAACATTGTTCAATGTTATTTTCTTCTGGGTACCCTTTACATTTACCAGAAATTCCACTTTGCGAATTCCCTCAACTGAGCAAGACTCTTCACCGATAGCGACTGATACTGTTGTATCTACTACTGGCCTAAGCTCAACAAACAAATTTTTATTGCGGCAAAAATGAGAAGAAGCAGCAGAATCCACAACCCAAGACGAATCATCAGGACCATTACTACCTTGACTGTAGTTAGCCTCTACAATATAACTTGAATTGTCTCGGTTAAAATTTCCCTTTGGTTTAAACTTCTTAACTTGAAATTTAAAAGAATTTGGCTTCTTTTCTGGGCAATTAGAAGCAAAGTGGCCTAATTTCGAATAATGAAAACACTTAATGTCTTTCTGTTTATTTGATTTAAAATTGCTATTATTCCTATTTCCTTGTTTATTAATCTTGACTTTATAAGCAGATGCATCTACACGTTCAAGGTCACTGTTACACTGTCTTAACCTATCCTCTTCAACCAACAACTCTTTTGGTACATTGTCAAAAGTAAATGTTTTGTCATCCCATCTATAAATTGACTGAACGATTCCTGAAAATTTGGATGGCAAAACTCGGATAAGTTGAAAAGACTGGTACATTTCTTGCATTACATGTTTTGCGTCTGCCAATTCTTTAACTACCTTTTTAAGGTTAGCTGCATATACTAATGTCATACTCCGTGCCAAACTTTAATGAAAAAAATTTGTCCAATAAACTCAGAATCCTACTGCAAGACGTTGGCTAGTAACGCTCCTTTAATTTCTTCCATGCATCCCCAGCACTTTTAGTATCACTTATTATACTACGATATGGTTTCTCAATATTTAAATAAATTGAGGTATATGCCCTACCCCTACACAATTCAAAATCACGAAGTTCCTTTCCAGTAAAATCTTTAGGTGGTTCAAGGTCTGGTTTTTCTTCAAATCGCCAGACTCCACGATCCATCATATACACCTGTATCTCCTCTGCCCAAGTAGAATAATTGCTACTGTTCAGTTTTTGGATAGCAAACTCAATCTTATAAGCTTATGGAGATAATTAAATATGCATATCTCAATACAATATTAATAAACCATTTAACAATATTAAAAACTACTAATCCTTCAAAAAGAACCATTTAACAACAATACATACATTAAATATACAAAATAAATGAAGTTAAAAAAAAATTCATTAATTATTCAAATTTAATTAACCATTAATAATTCAAATTTAATCAACCCTTTTTTATTTAAATTTAATCAACCATTAACTATTCAAATTTAATCAACCATTAATTACTCAAATTTAATCAACCATTAATTATTCAAATTTAATTAACTATTCACTCTGTTTTATTAAAAATACAATTCTATATTCAAACTATTTCAATATAAAAAGTTTCTTTAATTAAAAACTTTCAATTAACAACTTTAACAAATCTTTTTTTTTTCTCTCCCTCTTTAAAATTCTAAAAACAACAAATTAAATTCCAACAATTAATTCAGAACAAATAACATATCACACTATACAATTAATGCTAATAAATTTTAAATCAATAAATTATTTATATGATAGCAACGTTACTCAAAAAATAACTTTCTTAAATGAGATGAAAAACATTCATTTAACACTGAAGACTAACAAGCAAAAACACTTCACCAATAAAACAAACAGCAAATGTTTTATCAATCCATAATAGCTTCACTAAAAAAAAAACCACAAACTTTACTCCATTCATAGTTAACAACAGCTGTTCAATTGTAAACAACTTTCGCGTAACTCCTTATCAGTCATGGGGGAAAGAAAACACTTCAGTTCCACAGTCTACGCAAGTTTGTTTTTCTTAGTCAGACACCAGGAAAGAGCAGCCTTTAAGTTCATTAATGAAGAAAGGGTGGAGATAAAAACAATTAGCTGTCTGCCGTTGCTTATCACATCTGCCACAATTATCCAAATAATTCCAGTCTTGAATCAACACTGGAGCTGGAAGAGGCCCCCATCTTTGCTATTAATGATGACCTCATTATGATAAATTCACGCCAACACCTCAGAGTCAAAAATTACATTTAAACATTACCTAAAATGGACAAACTCTTTAAATTTAGACTACATTTGGCCCATAACCGGTCTTAAAGAATTTGGGTGGTTAATCCACCAGGCTCAAATGGTAAAGTAAAAGTAAACTGACTCTTAATAAGAGGATGGCTTAAATTAACAAAAACCATTTATTAAATAAACTTTAACATTATAAGAATTAACAACAAACAGTCTGGCAAACTTGCACAGACATAAAAAATAACTAAACTAAAACATCCTACGATATGCAGCAACCACATAAGCAAAAAGAGAAGAGAGCAGAGAAGTCATGCAGTGGTATTTAACCCTTTCCGGCACAGACAAATTCTGTTCGTAAAATGAGAAATTACTGACTGACACCGGAATTTACAAACGACTTTTTTAGAAAATAGCAACCCCTTACTTTAAGCTTTCATTGTAGAAACAAAATTTTATTAAAATATTCTTGGTGCCGAATGCAAGTTCGGAATTAAAATTAGGTGTGCCCGGAGTGGGACCACTGTGCCGGAAAGGGTTAAGCCAGTTGTTCAACACATGCACAGTCATGGTATCCAATCAGGAAACGGCACATGGCAATGACGCAATGCATACGTAGGAGCAAGAAAAACATGTGTATTTGTTTACACTAAGAGATCGCGTATCGACGAGAGTACGATCGCGATAGATACACTTAAACTAGAATATCTGAGTGGCACGAGACCTAAAAGAAAAACAACAAATATGGGGAAGTTAAGCTTCCACATTAAAGTTTTTCACAACAATTTGACAAGATAAATTTTTTCTTCAGTATGCACACGCACTGGAACATTAAAATGAGATTTTTGAGAAAATTCTTTGTTACACACCTATCAACCGAAGGATTTCTCTTAAGTATGAAATCGCCGGTGGTCATTCAAAGAGGATTTGCGAGAAAATGCTTTGTTGCACAACTCACAAGTGAAAAGTTTCTCCTTAGTGTGAATTCGCAGGTGAGCATTCAAATGGGCTTTTTGAGAAAATCTTTTGTTGCACACCTCACAAGAGAATGGTTTCTCTTCTGTATGAATTCGTAGGTGTTTATTCAAAGAAGAGTGCTGAGAAAATCTTTTGCTGCACACTTCACAAAAGAAAGGTTTCTCTTTTGTATGAACTCGCAGGTGACAATTCAAAGAAGATTTGTGAGAAAATCTTTTGTTGCACACCTCACAAGAGAATGGTTTCTCCTCAGTGTGAATTCGCAGGTGTCTCTTTCATTCAGATTTTATAAAAAATGCTTTGTAGCACAACCCACAAGGGAAAGGTTTTTTGTTAGTATGAATTCGCAGATGGTTAGTCATAGAAGATTTCCGAGAAAATCGTTTGTTGCACACCTCACAAGGGAAAGGCTTTTCTTTAGTATGAATACGCAGGTGGACATTTAAATTAGATTTGAGAGAAAATCTTTTGTTACACACCTCACAAGCGAAAGGTTTCACGTTTGAATGACTACGTAGGTGGACATTCAAGTTTGATTTTTTTGAAAATTCTTTGTTGCAAACCTCACAAGAGAAAGGTTTAGCTTTAGTGTGAACACGACAATGCTCATATAAATTAATATTTTTAGAAAATCCTTTGTTGCACACCTTACATGTGAATAATTTGTCTTTCATATGAATGTAAAGATGCACATCTAAATTAGACATCACAGAAAATTTTTATGGGGTATGAATATAAATACACCTCTTTAAAATAGATTTTTCATAAAGTCTTCTATTGCAGATCTCATACGTGATATATATATTTTTTACTATGAGTACGATGGTGCATTTTAAACTACGTTTCTGAGAATCTTTTACTTGAAAACCTACTAATGAAATTCTTATAACGAAAAATAAATTATATTTGTAAAATATCTTCTTTTACTTCACACATGCAAGAGAATTATTTAACTATATTATAAACGCTTTGTTTTCTTCTTACGATCAATTGAATAAAATGTGATGCAGGAAATTTTCTATGCAAAATTCCAGAAATGAACAGTGACATGAGTTAATACTTCACAATATAGTCTTGAAGCAGAATTTTTGTTAAGACGTGTTTTCACAGTACGTTCAAAATAAATTTCACAAACATCTCCACCTGCAAAATAAAAAAAATTAACACAAAATTAAAAATAACTGTCAAATAAATAACAAATATTTAGTACATTTTATTGCATTTGCTACAACTGAATTTAAATATTTTATGTGAAAATATTTTTACATATGTGTTAGGATTACAGGAAGAATAAACTACATTTAAATCTTTATTGTTTCCATTTTTTATATACAGAAATAAAAAATATGGATTCACTACTCAAGTTTCAATAAATAACTCTACTTGTTGTATTTTGTGAAGATTGTGTGTGGAAAGCTATGTTGGTTCAGATTTAGCTGTATTCAATGTCCACCAGTATTATATCTAGAGGCCCAATCCTGCAACTGTGAAAGAAGAAGTATATAAAAATGTGAAAAAGCTCCAAAAGAAGTTAATTTTAAAAGAAGTACGTTTTTAAAAATTATACCTTGTTTCCAAAAAAGGTACTTTATTTCTAAAATTTTCTGTATAAGTATCTCATTATACAAGTTCCTAAACAGAATCTATTTGACATTTAAGCTAAAAAAAGAGAAACTGATTATATAAATTTCAAAATGGAAACAACTTTGTATTATTAAAACTTAAGCCAAATTTGCTTCCTTTTTTTGTTATGAAATAAAAATAATTCAGAAAAATTCAGATTCTACTACGGGTCCCTTTCCGTGGTCCCGACCCGACTCCTTCGGTGGAGGAGATGACCGGGAGCGGAACAGTGCGCGGGCGCTCCATGGTTTGCGTTCGTTGCGAGACGGGGACAGGAGAAGACCGGTCTGGGTTCCTCATCGTGGTCCGCCAGTGGAAGGGATTTCCGGAAGCCGGGAGACGCCTAAGATACTAGCCTGGCAAGCTAGTCTAGCCCTGGGTCTCCTCCCTCGCAAGCGCAGGTTTTCTGCGGCGCGAGGATAGGCCACTGATCGGAGTTCCTCCGTAGGTGGTGGAAAGAAATCCCGCACGACCAATCCCAGTGGGTTTTAGATACTGGGGAAAGGTCGGAGCAAATGCCAGCCGGATCTCTCCAAAACTTGACTAAGGAATTGACGGAGGCGGATCGAGCTCTGAAGAGCACGATCGGTGGTGGCTCTGTAGTGCGCTGGGCGTCGGGAGATACGGCATGCAGCAACTATCTGCGACGTTCCAGCGGCAGAGATGAAACAGTCGTCCCAGACGACCCCACCGAATCCTCTGCAGCTAGAGCAGTTGTGAGTCGACCTCAACTCTGCGGGAAGCGCCCGACCCAGAGGGACGTTCACTATCCAAAGGTAACCCGTCAGGTTACCGGGGACGAGACCGTACTTTCTGAGTGGAGATTCCCCAACGTGACCCGCAGACTACGAGGAAGCGGGCCGGAGGCTGCCGACTAGCGCGGCATCGATCAGCGGAAACTCGAGACCTCGGTCCGAAACCCAGTCCGAGCACGTCTTTTGTGCACCCAGGAATTTCCACTCCTGGCGGGCGGACTAGTGGCACGCCTACTAATTTTCTCGCTACTAATCTCGATCGGGCCCGTCTCTTTGGCGCGCTTAGAGGAAGTTTCCACAACCTCTAGAGTCCGATAGCGGTGTCTTAGGATTCTTCCGTTTTTTTTGAGTGATATTATATGTGGATGATCTCGTAGTTCTGGAGTTGTCGCTGGGTTACCGGCTAGTTCTGCCTAGTCGGGTTCAACCTCGCGCCAGACTGCGTAGGGACGACCTATCCGAATCCCGTCTATGGGAAAGAACCGAATTTCCTCGTGGTTCTGGGTCGGAGAGAGGCTTCTTCTGCTCTTTTTATTAGTGCATAACATGTGAACCTCACGGCCGATGAGTCCAGTAGCTTGCCCATCCATGCATGTCTATGATCGGAAGCCATGAGAAAGCAAGAGCCGTCGGAGTAACTCGACATATGACCGAGGGACCGTTTCCCCCTGTGGGGTTTCGCGAACGAGGCCGTCGGGGGTTCTTTGGCGGTTCATCAGGTGTATGTTCCACGCGGAAGTTTCCCCAGAGCAGGGTTACTGCCGCAACGACCTAAGGGGTCGATACCTGGTAAAATGGTCTAGGGTTCGCAGAGGGGCGGCCCATGACCGATCGCAGCGCCGGACGAGACAAAGTCCTGGCGCGTTAAAAGCCCTTCAGAGGCTTGGGCGCGATGGTCGGAAGCGTGCCGCGGGCTACCCCCGAGGGCTCCTGGCGGCGCAGGATAGTTTTATCAATTTAAATTGTACAAGCCCAAATGAAAAGAACGTTTTTTCATTAGCAGCAGATGCTGTCAAAAATTTCTGAATGTATAATTATTAAATTTGTTAAATTCATCTCTCTGATTTTCTTACTATTCATATGGTGTCATTTTACTTGTATTGGTTTGTTTAAAAAAATTTTACAAAGACAAATATCTTCCTTTATTTTTTATTATTAAAAGCATCAGGAAAAACGTAAAAGAGAAACAAATGTAATCAGTATTGGTTTAATATGTGTTTTAGGACATTATTAATGATATTTTAAAGCAGTTATTAATATAGTTTACCTTGGTGTTATTTTCTATGGCATTTAAAAGTCACTCATATTCACAAAAAAAAGATGTATTTTCCAAGTTATATACAGTATGCTCACTAAAGTCCCTTGCCACCCTCCTAACTTCGGAATGGCTGCTGCTATATTCCTGAAAGTGGAGTTGAAGTATTGTAAAGTAGCCATGCACTACTGAATGAAATCGCCTATGGCGCCACCTGGTAGAAAACTGCGGAGTTAGAATTCCTATCTCGAAAACGAAAAGAAATAGGGAAAAAGAGATTTACAAAGCTGTAGAGCATCATCTATTTAGTACGAAAATACAGTTTGTGGACATTAATGCGAAAAATATAACTGTTAAAATGCGCATTTGATTTTTCGAGATTTCCTGCACTGTGATGTCATGAAACTTGAACGGAAGGAGAAATGATTATATTTCGGACAAAACACGACACTGCAATGTGGCACAGTGGTATCGCTTGTGATTAACAAGCAAAACGACGCATTACGGATGCTTGCACAAACGTGTCACCCTCTATGCTCCTACGTGTGCAACGTGAAATTCAAATAAGGATCCAAATGTTCATTGCAGCTGATGGTGAGAAGTTTGAACATCTCAAATAAAGGTATATTGTTTCAAATAGTTGCTTTTTTCTTTCTAAGATCATTTTGTCACGTCACAGTGTAGGGAATCATGAAAAAACAAATGCGTGTTTTAACCGTTCTATTCTTCGCATTAATATCCACAAACTGTATTTTCGTACTAAATAGATGATGCTCTACAGCTTTGTAAATCACTTTTTTTCCCTCTCTCTTTTCGTTTTCGAGATAGGAATGCTAACTCCGCAGCTTCCCACCAGGTGCCGCCGTAGGCGATTTCATTCCGTAGCGCATGGCTACTTTACTATACCTAGACACCACTTTCATGAATATAGCAGCAGCAATTCCGAAGTTAGGAGAGTGGCAAGGGACTTTAGTGGGCATACTCTATATATGATATAATGTTGCATAATTAAAAAAAGAAACATACATTCCTATTTTGTAGACATTGTTTTAAAATACGAGTATTTCATTGTAAAATATTAGTTATTTAATGATTTATTTTTGGTCCTATGTTCATATTTTCTTAGTGATCAATCCACTGTGTGGTTGTCGGGGATGGGTGGGTGGGCCGACCACCACAGAATTTGCAGAGCATGGCATTTTGTGTAGTCCTTACTGCATTCCTTATGCTGAGGCACTTGCGTAAGCCAGGAAGAGAGATGAAAAAATTCTGAAAACTGAACCCGGACAAATTTAAAAGAGAAATTCATTAAATTAAAGATACCAAAAAGCAGGAAGGATTGGGCTCGGTGATCTGAGGCTATCGGATGACCCCAGTGGCTTCGAGCTTAATATTTATCATCATCAACCAGAACCGCAAGAGTTAAAAACTTAACTAAAATTGACTTGAAAACAAAAAAAATAAAAGTCAACTCGACCCAAAAAGAGAAATTGTAATGGAAACACCACGAGTCGGATCGATTTTGGATAAAGTCAGTTTACCTGATTCAATGAAGTACTAATCCATGCTTATTGAAATACATCCAAGGTATTGAATGATTGAGCCTAATTTTAATTAATAAAAAAGGAGCAGGAATTTAAAATGCCTAAAAAATGTATAAGAAAACTGTCTTATTCTCTTATTGACATATTTCATTTATGTGACTCAGAGTCTAAGGTTAGTGAATATTACATTTTTGATATAAGGGTACATTATTTGCAAATACAGTTGCTAAATGAATTAATTAAAAAACATGCAACTCATCTGCAGATTTCATTGATACAGCAATTTTTCTTATTAGATGTTTTATAATTAATTTAATTATCAATCCATCCTCTCTACATGATGTTTGGAGAATATTAAAAAACTGCCTCAGCTGCAGATTTCATTATTGCAAATATTTTCGTATATATGTATATATAATTTTCATTCAGTGACACATCTGCTTTACATAATTATTGTACTATTGAACTATTGTATTACTGTAATTAAAAATCTTTTAATTTGCAAATTTCATTGACATAGATAGCACTTTACTTATATATTTATTTTTATTCCACATCTCTTTTTTTCTATGCAATACTGGGAAAAAGTAAAAATCTGCCTTATTTTCAGATTTTATTGGTAGTACTTCTGTATGGGGAGTTTGCAAAAAATATGCCTTTAATATAAAAACCAAGTACTCACTAACCTTAGACTCTCAGACGCATAAATAAAATATGTCATAGTACAGTTTCTGATGCATTTTTTATAAGAATTTTTAATTTTTGCTTCAATTTTTTTTATATTAAAATTATGGATAAACATTCACTAACACGGACACATTGCAATAAGTTTGGATTAGATTCCTGCATCATGTTGGGTAACCTGAATTTTCCAGAACCCCACTCATTCTTTTCTAGTTAGGTTAGCAATAGATCTTTTTTGCTTCAGGTCGGGTTGACTTCTACTTTTTTGCTGCAGGTTGATTGACTTTTATTGTTTTGAGTTCAGGTCAGATGCGGGTAAGGTTTTTATACTTGTGGTTCAAGTGTGGGTTGACCCAATTTTTCAAAAAAAAGCTCGAGTATTTTTCCAGATGAAAAAATTATATAGACTAAAACCACCATAACGGACGATCCACAATAGTGGTCATCTGTATTGAGCGAACTCCATTTTCCATTCCTAACAGTTATATATTTACAAGCTTTCACCTCTGAATAATAGAAACCTCCATAGCAAATGGAATAGCAAACTGGTTCCAATAGTGTCCTGCATTGGTGGGGTTGTATCCAACCTGAAACCAAAACAATCCATTTTGAAGTCAACTTACATCCAAACATGAAAACAGCAAAATAATTTTTGTTGACTCGCAATACTGCCCAAATCCAACGCTCTTATATCCAAACTTGAAGTGAAATGAAACTAACAGTCCGTTTAAATGTTATTAAAGAAAAGCTTTTTTTTAATTAAATAAATTAGTAGTATTAGATTAATGCTTTGAGAGGTCCACTTAACCAGTCATTTAACATGGGGAAATATATTTCTGTACTTTTCTATTATCCCATCGACCACTTTTAATAACAAAAACTATCGCCAAACTGTAACATTAAACACCAAAAATGCAATCCCATTTATTTAATGTCATAAGCATTATACGTGTTTGTTATGTCATCCAGTGGTTTTTAATTCGACATTTGCTTGTATTTTTCATTATGTTTTACTGATTTATTAGTTATTTCATTCATTAAAATAACAATTGTGTCGTTAAATTCTTATATTTTATTTATTTATTTACTTTGATATTTCAATGGCAACGCTCTCCTGTTTATTGGGCGTTACAGTTTGGCGATAGTTTTTTGTTATGAAAAGTGGCGAACAGGATAATAGAGAAGTACCTATATTTTTAATAATTAAAAAGTATCTACTAATATGTACTAATAAAATTAAAACGTTAATTATAGCAAACATTTTAAAACTTAATATAATGAACTCTATTCCTCTGACAGAGTTCTGGTTATTTTCATTAATTTGATTGTGAAAATCCCAGTTTTGTAAATACAAAATCTGACCTGCAAGAAACATTCTAGAGTGATCCAATGGACAGAAAGAAATTAGTCACACCAAAAGTTTATTATTACACTGTAAAAAATTACCAATGTTTCATATTTTATGAAAATATACTATAACCACAAACAAAAATATAATATAATCTTCTGAGTTATCAGAAATTATGAATAGCGTGTTCCATTGTCTTTTAAATCCCTCAAACCAATACATTTCTAAAATTTAAAGAATTATTTATAAAAACAAAGTATTTTTCGCAGCCAGTATTTTTCAGAAACGTTTCTGAAGGGTTTTTATAGTGTATTAATTAGTGTCCTGAGCCTGGAATACCTGTTTTTGGAATGCTATCAATTCTCAAGTAAACTTTTTCAGCCACATAAGTTAATTTATACATGAAAGAATAAAGAACTAATCCTAATTTTAATGTTATCGTTAACGCTGTTAATTTTGCATGTTTGTCTGTTAAACATATTTTTTGAGCATGAAAATGTTTACTTGAGAATTGATAGCATTCAAAAAATAGGTATTTCAGGCTGAGGGCACTAATTAATACACTATAAAAACCCTTTGGAAACGTTTCCGAAAAATACTTTGTTTTTATAAATATTTTTTTTAATTTTGGAAATGTATTGGTTTCTGGGGATTCAAAAGACAATGGAATACACTATTCAGAATTTCTGATAACTCAGAAGATTATATTATATTTTCGTTCGTGGTTATAGTATATTTTCATAAAATAAAAAACATTGGTTATTTTTTACTGTGCAGACTTATTATTTATTAGTCCCATAAGTTTTCCAAAAAAAAGAAAAATAGGGACAACCTAATCTGATGCAGGACACTATTCAACAATCTCGCGGAGTCTGCTATTTAGAAATTATGCTACATTTGTTAAACAATTTAGATATACCAATTTTTCACTATAAAAGATTATATTTTTATTAAAGGTACAATTTTAGACTATTGTTCATGATGGACAATATTCTTGTGATGTCTTGTGAATGTAAAATGGCTGTGTGATCGTTTATTTATGCTTTGCATTCACAAAGGATTTTTTTCGCTATTTCTCTTAGTCATGTTATTTTATTTTCCCACTTATGAGCTCAGAAAGCAAATTAATGAAAGAAATGCATATTCTTTCATTAATTAATTATTAATTAATAAAAAAATTTATAAAAGCATGATTTGCAAAATTTTAATGAAAAATTTTCTGAATACTAAAAATTAACATAAAAATCATGAAATAAAAGCATATTTAAGTAAAATAAGTTTAATTTACATAATTTATAAACAAATCTCAATTGAAACACTTGAAATTTGAATCATTTTTATATACATAGGCTATAACCTAATTTGTTTTAACGTTATATTTCTAATAAAATCGATAATTAAGACAAAATTAATCTGAAATTGAATGAATATTTCTTATATTGTTCAGATCTATTGCTATATTAAGTAGAAAATGCCGTACCTTTAAATAAATTAACTTCAAAGGAAATGTTGCTTAAATGGTGATCATTAGGCCTAATTCAACTACATAGTAAATCTATATTCCTTTAATTATTTCTCTGCTATGTTGTTAATTAAAAGAGAACTAAAATAAATCAGACCCCGAAATATTCTTTTAACAGTGAAAATAGTAAAAGTTGCGATATAACGTGCAAATAGAAAAATTCGTATCTATAATATCTGAGAAATACCATTTTATGATTAAATTTCTGAGAGACAGTATGATATTAAATCACTTTTCGATTAATATCTTTCCATGCTGCCATCTGTTGTTAGGAATCTTCAGTAACCTATGTTTTGTGAGTTGCACATTTTATTTACTTTGAAGTAAGTTAGAGAAGACGCCTTTCTTTTCCTCCTCACAAAAGTCTGAACAGAAACTCCAAGAATTTTATCAAAAATTTGTCCATAAAATTAAATAATTATTGAAGTTAGAATTTTTAAAAGATATGAAAATATAGAAATTACACTGGAACGTAGCACAAGTGCATAGAAGAAACTTAAATTTAAAAAAATTATCCCTTAAACATATGGTATCCTTTTGATAAACTTTTTGAATTCTTCTAACTTTCGTTATAAAATTTATATGATTCAAACATAATACAGACAAGTATGCAAGTAAACTAAATTACATATAATGCATTAAATCTGATTTACTTTTCAAATTTTGATTAAAAAATATTAATTGTCCATATTTTAAGGATGCAATAAAATTTGTCTTAATAGCTCATTTGTAATGATAATAATAATACTTAATCTAACTATAATCACTGCAGTGTCACTGAATTTAAAATGTAGAATAATATCACTAAACTGGTATTAATTTGAATCATTTTGGATTAGCAAAATTTTGACATAGTGCTCGATACTTAGTGTGAGCAAGAAATACTCTAAATAAATGTAATGCCTACTTAAAAATTACATTAAAACCAATTTTTAAACCAGTTTATTTGTTTACTTTAAGAAGACTGTAATATTTGACTTTTTTTTTTTTTGAGTGTTTTAGATTATTTTATTAACATGTTATTGTGTGTTTTTAAGAAGGAAAATCATTTAATCAATGAAAAATGCAATTTTTGTAGTGAAAGTGGAAAATTTTAAATTAAAAAAAATGAGAAAATTCTAAAACCACACTTCTACAATTTTGAACATTTTGAAATAGCTTTTGTTCAGTACTTACCTTATATGACCTCTATAACTTTAAAGAACAGATTTCTAAAAAGTTAATTAAAAAATATATATATATAATGTTATGACATCTGTAAAAAATACAGTAAAACTAAATATTAACTTATTCTGAATATTTTTAGTTTTGAAAACTCTAGTATTACTAGAAATCAAATCTCTAATTTTGCACATAAAATTAGAGATTGCAACTCTGAAACATTCACGAGGAAATGGATAGAGTGAAAAGTTTTTTTCGGATATTTATGGCAGTTTGGGATAAAATACTATGGATGTCTAAATCCATTTTAAGCAAAATGTTGGAAAATTGATATTTCTGTCATTTATTAAAAATTGAACTGCAGTGTGTTCACTTAACAATGAATTGTATTTAAACATTCAGCTGTGCATTTATTTTTTAACACATGGTTTCTGGAAATTATTTCAAACCTCCATTTTCTCAACAAGAAAGCTTTTCAAGTTTTTTCTTTGTTTTGTTTTGATAACTTGCAAAGAGTTAATTTTTCATAAAATATTTCTGAGGGATGTGTCATAGTCAGAAATAGTGACTCAAAATAAAAATTACATTTATTGAACCCCATTATAAGCATGTATTTATTTTTTTAATATTATTTATTATTATTATTATTTATTATTATTATTATTAATTTTATTATTATTATTATTATTATTTATTATTATTAAAATTATTTTTTTATTAAAAATTATTTTTATTGAACTCCACTACAAGCATATATTTTATATTCAGCCAGGCTACCTCTGATCATGTAAATATCTTGAGCTGACACTAAGAAGTTTTTTTGTGCATTATATTTATTCAACTTACAATAGAAAAAAAAAAATCTAATACTCACATCTCTCCTCACCCCTAAAGAAAATAAATAAATAAATAAATAAAGTATAATGAAATAAGTTTGACAAAATTTAAAGCAAGATTAGATTAAAAAGTCTGTAATGTCTCTTTTCTTATCATACACAGCTTAAAATTTGTTTATTTTTCACATTATTGTAATTTAAAAATGCCTATCAATTGGAATGAAAGGATATTTCTTTCTTATTTTCATAAAAAAACTATATATATTTATATTATATATAAAAACAAATATTTTAATCTTTTCTGTTTTTCTTTCATGGAGGAGGGAGGGGTGAAATTTCCAATTAAATACCTTTTAAAATTTTAGAAACCATCACAGCTAGAGTGATTGAAGACAGTGTTGAATGATGATTGGACGATTACCCTGATATTTTTCAATTAGTTGAAGATTCATATAATTGTCAGAACTTGTATATTCATATTTGCTTTATTTTTAATTATGCTTGTGAGATACTAAATGTACCTAACACAAATAATTAACATAAACCATTTAAAAGAAAACAATGATATGTACAAGTATTATTTCAAATTAAACTAGCAATCGAATAATTGAATGCATTAAAAAAGAAAAATACTGATATTGTAACTGGAAAAGTAATTGATTCAAAAATAATTTAAATTTGAAGCAATTTGTATATTTTACAAAAATAGGGGAAAAAGTATGTATGATTAACATATTTTAGTTATGCATAACAAACCTTACATAAGATTTAAAAAATAAGTACATATTTTTTTGCATATTTTATTTATATATATTTTTCCATTTCTATGATATATTATTTCATAATAATAATAATAATTACATAATAATAATTATTTTTCTCTATAGAAGTTGTTGTTATAATTTTCAATTTTATTTATAAAATTTACTGCAATTAGTTGGAACAAATGGATTAAACTGAAATAAACATATTAAATTAATATTCGACAAGAGTGGTATTAAGTAAGCCCCATCAAATTACTAAATATTGTATTATCATCATTGTAATTGAAGTAATATTGCCAGGTTGTTCATAGCTTTTTGAAATGTTGCATAAAACTGGCATATGGTTAATGCAGTTTTTGACATTTATCTTTAGATTTTATTATTATTATTATTTAAGTCAAAGGTTAATTAAACTATTTCTTTCATCTCTTTAAATCAAGGATGCATAAAACACAAAAATTATTACATAAATATATTTCACTTTCCAAATATATTTTAATTATTTTTTGTTTTTACACCATTTAAAACTCCACAAACTTTCCATGTATTTACAGAAAAATGAAAGAGAAATAAATTTATTCTGTAATTAAATAATCATTTAGCTATACAAATTATTAGAAAATCATCTTAATTTTAACAAAATATATACAAGGAATAAAATATAACCAAATTCAGTTTTTGAATTAATTTAATACATGACTTTGAAGACTTGAATTCAATAGTCCATAGTAAAAAAACGGAACTTTTCGGTTAGCCGGGCGCCAATGATATATATGCATGCATATGTACACACACACATATATGTAACGAATTATCCGGGGACGACTTGGGAGACTACAGAGAAATAAGTCGGACTCGGGACCTCTTGACAGATCGAACTCGTTTATTGAAGCATTTCTTCATACAGACATCTTCGCGCGTTCAGTCGGAGGTACCGCGAGCCATTTACGTTAAGTTTTGAGATCTACATGGCCGAGGGTTTGGCTGACCGCTCAAATATGCCAAAAATCTGTCTTCTTCGCCCTTGCAGGCTGTTTTTAATTTGAATTTAGGATATTTTCCAGCAGAGGGAGAAAGAGTCAAATTGGGAGGATCATTTATTTTAATTGGTCGATTAGCTTTTGACTGATGTCTGGGGTCTTATGCCGACACCAAGACTTGGCCAGGCCTGGGAGCCGCACCCCGCAGACTGCTGCAAGGAATGCAAACTCATCACTTTTAAAACTTAAAGAGATGTCGAAATTGATAGATGAAAGTAATATTTGTGAGGCTGAGAAACAAAGATCACAGGGGCAGACTAGATTTAAGCATTAGATTTATAAGTTAGAAATTATGTTTTGGGATTTTAAATTTAAATTTTGCATTTTAAAAAAGGTTTATTTATATCCTTTCACATCCCCCCCCCCTCCAAGATGAGATCCACCAGATTTGCCTGCAAAACTGGGAGAGCTCACCTGGAAGACCGAGAATGCCAAAGTGAATTAAAAAGAAGTGTTTAATTGAGTAAGGCAGTGGCGTATCCAGGGGGTGGGCTGATGGGGCTACAGCCCCCCCCCCCCGAAATTGTCAAGAGCAAAATGAAAAAAGTGCTTTTTTCTTTCTTTTTTAGATAATTTTTTTTTTTTTTTCTGTTACACAGCGGATTAGCCATTCTCGTTAGTCCATATTAGTCTGCATTGACATCACATGGTAAGGGGGCTGATAGGGTTATAGCCCCCCCCCCCCCCCCCGCCCGAAATAGTAAAAAATCTCATGAAAAAAGTGGTTTTCTTCTTTTTTTCAGATAAATTTGTAATTTTTTTTTGTTATACAACAGACTACCCACTCTCTTCTTTTTAACCCCATATTAGTTCACATTGACATCAGAGAATATCTAAAAAGAGGAAGGGGACTGATGAGTTTATAGCCCCCCCTTCCCGAAATATTCGAAAATCTCATGAAAAAATTGGTTTTCTTCTTTTTTTTCAGATAAATTTGTAATTTTTTTGGTTATACAACAGATTACCCACTCTCTTCTTTTTAACCCCATATTAGTTCACATTGATATCAGAGAATATCTAAAAAGAGGAAGGGGACTGATGAATTTACAGCCCCCCCCCTTCCCGAAATAGTCGAATATATCATGAAAAAAAGTGCTGATTTTTTCTTCTTTGAGATAAATTTGTATTTTTTTTTTGTTATACAACAGACTATCCACTCTCTTCTTTTTAATCCCATATTAGTCCACAATGACACCAGAGCATACCATAAAAGAAGAAGGGGGCTGATGGGTAACAGCCCCCCCCCCTCCCAAAATAGTAGAAAATCTCATGAAAAAAGTGCTGTTTTCTTCTTTGAGATGAATTTGTAATTTTTTGGGGTGTTATACAACAGACTACCCACTTTCTTCTCTTTACTCCCATATTAGTACAGACACAGGTAGCACAGCAATATCGGCCAATATCGGAAACAGCGATTTTGCAATATCGGCAAATATCGGTAAACACCGGACCGGCCGATATTGCATGGCTAGCTTTTTTCCCAATATCGGCCTATATCGGGACCCAATATTGACCGATATCGGTGAACGCCGGATCGGCCGATATCAGTGAACCGCGGATCGACCTATATCGGTGAACACCGGAACGAACGATATCGGTGAACGCTGGACGGGCCGATATCGGTGAACGATGGACGGGCCGATATCGGTGAACGTCGGACCGACCGATATTGGCCAAAACTGGATTCAGCACTATAAAATGGCAAATCTTTTTTTTTCTCATCTGGGGAGATATTGATTACCTGTCTTAGCAAAATATTAGAAATCAATAACGGCCGTATTCTCCCCTCACGCGGAATCGGAATATCGTACTGAATTCGATGATTCCAGGTGTTATTTCGAAGATCGCGATTCTCCCCTCAAAATTCGGAATTCAGGCATTTCGGAAATGTGGAATATCCTTTACTTTCTTTCGGCTGCTCAGAGGCAGCCGGAATATCGTTTCGGAAGGTGGAATCTCTCTATTTGCTAATAATGGTGGACGTAAGTAGTTATTGTTGATGTTTTTTGTATAACATTTTTAGAGTTTATTTCTTATTTTATATGTTTTTTTTATTAATTCCTGTTGGATAATTAGAATGTGAATATTTTTATTTTCCGTTCTTTTCAAATTGGTAAGTAATAAATATTATTATCTCCTGAAATGAAATAAAATATTATTATATATTGTAATAAGTTCAAAATTTTTCTATGACAGATTCTGTCTCCTTTCCACTCCGTATATTTGTTTGTTTAGAGACATGTATTAAAAGTATCTCTATTTTTTAGAATCTAAATATTGATATGTCCCCCGAATTGTTTAAAAGACTTGGTAATATTTGATTGTATCTGTTTAAAATATGCATCTTTAGATATTTTGAAGATTTTTTAAAAACTAAATTTCATATTTCTGAATAACCTATGTACATAACTGAAAAACACATAACTAAAAAACCTGTGCTGTACATATCTATACATATTTGTGTGATATTTTATATGCTTGTGTGTATTAGAACTTTTTAAAACATATTATTGTAATGTAGTCTAATAAAGTTAAATAATTGCCTTATGTTTTCACATTTCACTGCTTAATAAGTCTTGTATCCTACATTATCACATGCAAACTTTCGTGTGATATTTTAAAAATGAATTTAAATGCTACAGTAGTAGTAGCGTTGCACCATTTAAAGTGTATTTGTTTTAAAAAATATGATCCAATCTCTGGAATTATTTATAAAATTAATAGCAAGTGTCAATTAAAGAGGGTTGAAAATTTGATTTTTTACATTGAATTAAAATATCCACATGATATGGCAGCTTTGTAAATTTTAATCTAAAAATATTATACAGCCTTGCAAAAAGAATTCTGCATTTATCAGTATACTATCAAAATAACTTTTGGCTAGTATACATGTTGCTATGATTTAAAAAATATATTTGGCTATTTTTTTATGTGATAACTAAAATTTGAAATTTTTTGTCAGTACTATTTTCATGTTTTTAAGAACTATATTTCTCTTTCAAAGTAAAATGAGTTTAACTTTATGAACTGATGTCTTAATGTCAATGTTTATTCTTGCAATTTTATTTTTCAAATATTTATTTGTTAAATACTAATACCCAGGGGTCGATCCAGGAAAAATTTGGGGCCTATTTAGGGCCCCTTCACAAAAATCTATTTAATAGAATGGGCCCCTTCACAAAAATCTATTTAATAAAATGGCTCCCTTCACAAAAATCAATTTTATAAAATTGGTTCCTTCACAAAATTCTATTCCATAAAAACTTACTATTTATTAATTTATTATTTTGTGATGTTTTAAAATGTGTAATTTGTAAACAAACAAGTTCACCAGAGAGGAAATCTTCAGCAAAAGGATTTTAAAAAGTTTTTGTTTATAAATGTTTGGTTCGAATTTGATTAACTGGATTTCAACTTTCCTTACAAAATGTTATTTTTCACAAAAATATAATAAATTTCACAAAAATAACCTTTACTTTTCACAAAATGGGCCCCAAGAAAAAAAACCTGCATCGACCCCTGAATACCTAATAAATCAGAAATTAGTTCAAATTTGTCATAAAATATTTAATTGACCACTGGTGCCACTCTCATAATTTTTTGGAGATTTGTTATTTTCTTGAGATGTAACCAGTACAGTTACCTGTTCAACATAGAAAATAATTAACCCTAATCAAATATGTTGCCCCCCCCCCCCCTTATTTGGGCAAAAGTACTTTTATATGCACTACATAATATAAAAATAACGCCATTTTATTGAAGGCTTTTAATTGCAGAAGGACATTCTACTATATTTTTTCAATTTAAATTAATCTACATACTCGTGCTAGCTAAACATACTTATTTTATTTTATATTTAACTTTGTCTTTATTTCTTATATTATGCAGCAAAAAAAAAAAAAAAAAAAAATCGCTAAATAAACAGTTGCAATGTTATAAATAATTAATGCTATTTTGATTCTAAATTCAAAATCTTGAGTTTCTTTATTTCTAACTATTTACTTGAAAACAGCCTGTGTATGGGCTGAAAAATACTTGTTGCTTTTTCTGAAAACAACTTTCACAGTTCTCAACTTGCATCCAATATAATATGCAGACATGTAATATAATATCCAAATGGAATAAGCTCAGTCGCTTATTTGTTTATATTTTTATGTTCATGTTGCACGTTAACGAATACAGGTAGAAAATAACATAATTATTAAAAAATCACATGTTATTGTTGTATGATAATTTCTTCAAATAAGACTTTTTTTTTTTAAAGCAAATCTTTGGTAGTGCAGTTAATATCATTTTACAATAGCAATTTAGCATTTATTGGAATCTTGTGTTTTTTAAAAAGCAGAAAAAGATTTTTTAGATGTTGAAACCCTAGTATAACAGTTGTGTGTAATATTTGTTATATATTCTTTGTTAGCTCAAATATGATCTGTAAATTGCATTTTCAATTTTTTGTCCACTGTGAAGTATATGTGCATGAGTATCAGATCCAACAGCAAGGCTTACGAGTTAAATATCACACCCCCAAGCCCAAACTTTACCTAATGTGAATACTACACAAATATAAAATTTTTCTTTTGAATGATTTGTAAAAACTTATTGGAGTCAGCAGTCTTTGGTTTGACAAAAACAAAGTTCATAATTATTAATAAAAACTTCCAATTGGTGAATTTAATTTGAATAAAAATTGCTGGCAAATGAGACCCAATGAAAATAAGGATAAGTTTAAAGTCCCTATAATAATAAATAATTTTTGAACATTGAAAGGAAACTTATTTATCTTAAAAGTTTATTTTATTTTACTTCATTTTATCTATTCAATGTATTTCAGAGTTTAAAAAGTTTTATTTAAATTGTGATTTAGATGTGTTTATCTTCCAAGATATAGATTTATCTTACAGCATAAGTCATCTGTTTAAATGTATTTATCTAATAAAATAAAAATTTTGATTTTTTTTTTTTTCAAAAGCATTTATTTATTATTACTGTTTTTGAAAAACCATTATCAAAAATTATAGAATGCTCTCTGAGGAAGATTCTTCGATTTAAGTGTATATTTATAAATTTTTAGGCAAATATTGATATATATTGATAAAGTGATCAAAAGTCGTATGATAGAAGTAATGAAACTGCCGTAGACCCTAGTTTTCTCATAGTTTGTTGTGTAACATGCTGTTTTGAGAGAATATTTAGCGAATAATGTTCTTAAAAAAAAAACTAGTTTCTAGGGTGCATCGATTTTATTTTTGATATTACTTCTAGCAACAAATACAGTATCATTCCATAAAAAGTTCAGAAGGAGGTTAGTGTCTGGTGGATCCTGTGGTGCCTGAATAGATGTTTGATTGCTCTCAGAAGATCACAAGTGTGTAGTTTTATTGTATAATAAGTGACTATCATTAGTGATCTTTTGCAAGCAAGTGGAATTTGATGCCTTTGGACTAAATGCTACTTTTGGAAGGATTGTGGATGCATCTTTGCCTCAAAGAAGTACAACATTTAAATCTGCAATACGATAAGAGTCCCACTGCTATGCCAAAAGAGAGGACAGTGAAATAAGAGAATCAAAAATAATATTGTTGCTCCCTACAAACTAGTTTTTTTTTATTACATTATACTTGCTAAATTAGATTTTCTAAAAAATTGCACGTTACACTACAAACTCTGAGAACACAACAAAAAAAGTAATTACAAAAATTATTTAACATATTTTTAAATGACTATCATGCAATAATGGACAACATTCTTTCTTTTCATTCGAGGCTATAAAAAGCCAACTGTTTGGGAAAACATTGAAAAATTGTTCCATTTGAAAACATGCTCTTGAATAATACACTTATTTTTTATTCTGCTACTGAAATGATAGCAATGTATGCAATAGATCTGAATAATATAAGAAAAAGAAATATTAATTTAATTTCTGATTAATTTACTGTTAATTATTGAATGTATTAGAAATATAACGTTAAAATAAATTATTTTATAACCATTGTCTATAAAAATGAGCAAAATTTCAAATGTTCAAATTGAGGTTTGTTTATAAATTATGTAAATTAAAACTTATTTACTAAAATATATTCTTATAATCACAATTTCTATATTAGTTTTTAATATTTAGAAAATTTTTCATATAATTTTTGCAAAACATTCTTTTATCAAATTTTTCATTATTTAATAACTAAATAATAAAAGAATATGCATTTGTTTTCATTAATTTGGGTTTTTAGCTGATAAGCATGGCAGAAAATTATATGATTAAGAGAAATAGTAAAAAATCCTTCGTTAATTCAGACTGTTCATTCTTATAATTATATTTACTCTACAGGTATGTAAGAATAATTAATAGGTATAATTAATTTGTTATTTGTTTGTTTAACTAATGAAATGACTTATTGTAACTTTTATTATTCTATAATTAATAACTATAATGTTAATTAATTATAAAAATATAAATTATGCTTCTTAATCAGTGATAAAAATTTGAAAATGAAAGGTAGGTGTCAAATATTCATATTTAGCATTATATACTCCTTCACAGAAGAGCACAACTATTTTGCTTTTGTTTAAAATTGATGTTCTTAATCTACCAGATTAAAATATTTGAAGCAATTGTAAAGCTGATATAAAGCATTTTTAAGTATTACTGTATTTATAAATTAATTGAAAAATGTACTTAATCATGTAAATCAAAATTAAAACTGGATAACTTCCTATCAAGTCAGTAACAAAATTTTATCCTTTAACTGATAATGACACTTGAGAATTTAGTAAAAAGAAAATCAAACTTATAATTTCATTACAGTCGAATCTTGTTAATATGAAATCAAAGGGATTTTTTGTGTATGTGTGTGTTAATCATTAAAATAATAGTATCATCTTATCCGTTGGTATTTATTAGTGCTAAGTGATTTAATGTCAACAACAATGTTCGACTTTGTACATAGATTGTATGCATATGTGTGCAAAGCTGGGCATCCATTCACAAAGTTGGTGTATCTGCTTTTGCAAATTCTTTACACATGGTGCACATAATCAAATTTTGTCTTGTGTAAACAAGGGATTTTCTTTTTTTCCTTTCATAAATGTGTTGGAATATAATGGAAAAGTACCCAAAATACTATATTTGAATCACTGAACCAAGACAGATCATTTAATTGACATGTTACAGTTATTCTGAAATATTAAAATATAATAGTTTGTCACTTTGTACATTAAAGAAAAGTCAAAGGTATATATACCTACAATAAAATAAGAGTTGATTAGCATAAAAAAAAACTATTTGTCTTTATATAAATTAGATTGAATTATGTTTTTGGTTTCTCATATATGATAATTATAAGTATGTGCAGAACTTATTTTAATGAAATATCTTTATCACAAAAATATTATTTACTATGAAATTTTAGCAATCATTGCCATCGTCAATGAATTTCTTATTTAATAATTCAACAAGTAAAAAAAAAAAAATACTTTGTGTGCGATTTTATTGGTTTAAAGAAAAGAAGAATTATAAATTAATTGAAAACAATTACTACAATTAAGAAAAAAAAATCAAAATTACATAAAATTCAACATTTCATTTTCTAACAGCATTTGTATTATAGAAATAGATTTAAATCTTAGCTTGTAAAAAATGGATTTATTCATTTTATAATGAATAATGATTCAATAACCCTTCTCATGTGAAGATCCTGCCTGCGCCACTATATTAAAGATAATTAAAATTGCATTAACAAGAATAAAATGTGGAATGACTATTTGAAAAACTATATTTTTAAATAAATAAAGAATACATGTGAACTAGAATAGGAACAATTTTAATACAATACAAAATGTACTTTCAGGGGTCTGTCCAGGCTTTTTTCCCAGAGTCCTGTTTTTGTGAAATTGTGAACAGCTTTTCATATTTGTGGAAAATCTAGTCATAATTTTGTGAATTTGAAAGGATCGTATATTTTCTTTATATGTGTAAAA
Source organism: Maratus michaelseni (assembly GCA_963931845.1). Taxonomy (NCBI): domain Eukaryota; kingdom Metazoa; phylum Arthropoda; class Arachnida; order Araneae; family Salticidae; genus Maratus; species Maratus michaelseni. Next base: position 258,654,966 of record OZ007600.1, on the reverse strand, counting down.
GTGACAGGTCAGATTTTACTTTTAAATGATTAATTTGTGAAATGCTCAGTTTAAAGATGGAAAAATTTTGTGAAAAACCTATTTTTAAGATAAAGAATTTTGTGAAGGGTCCTGTTTTAGGAAAAATAGTTTTGTGAAGGGTCGGAAAATAGTTTTATGAAGAGTCCTGTTTTGAAATTTAAAAAATTGTGAAGGGTTTTTTAAAGGACCCAATTTTTCCTGAACAGATCTCTGACTTTTAATACTAGAATGCTAGCATTATCTGCATCTGCATGTTATTTCAATAAGAAGTGTATATCAAAATGACATACACTAATATTCTAAGGCTAAGTACAGAAGTTTGTCAATAGTACAGTAGAGTACGCAGGGTTCTGTTTTTTTATAGGGTGAGAGGAGGGGGGGGGGGGGGTTGCTGAGCTTGGGTAATATGTGGGGTTGTGGAAATAGTTTAAATTGTGAGTCCCCCTGCAGTAGCATAATTTGCAAGAAGTGTTTTAAAGTGCAAGATAAAATAATGATTCAGCTAAATAGTATTAACATAAATCCACAAACTTGTATAATAAATATATAAGTAGCTATTTTTAACTGATGTATTTGTAAAATAAAAAATATAGCTAGTGAGTAAATTTACACTAATAGTATATATATATACATATATATACTATTAGTATAAATTTATTCTCTAGATAAATTATAAAATAGAAAAATAAATTAAACTTATGTAAAGATTCAAAAACTGCATTGAGAAATTCACTTTATTTAATATAATTTATTATTTATTTGTAATATTTTCTCCATAAATCATGAAATATACTGGTTCAAATTTAAGTTTAAATTTTGGATCCAATGTCATGAATTATTTGTCGATCGAAATACAAAATTAATAAAAATTATAACAAATGAATATATAATAATTATGTCTTTAAAACGCAGACATAAACAGTTCAATAATAAGAAATTAGATTAGGTGTTTGATTAATCATCCGATTTAAATATTTCATATTTAACGTAAAAATACACCAGGGAAAAAAAAAAACGGACATCCCCCCCTCTCCCTTCGATTTTTTTCAGAAATATCCCCTGCAGTATTGAAAAACATTTTATTTTCCTTTAGGTATTCATTCCTTTACTCAAATTTATTAAAAAAATATTATTTTGATTAAATCATAGTAACTATGAACATCTTCACTAGACAACGAAAAAATAAATAAACATGTGTAGTTGCATATGTTTACGTTCATTCTGATTGGTTTTTCACACTTCTTAAGAATTTGAAACGTCACTTCCTTTCGAATGCCACGGAAAATATATCGATTATTACAAATCCGGAATCGGACTAGGGGAGAATCGCTCTTTCCCACCGAACCGGAATCCAGGCCTGATTTCGGATGAACTGAATTCCGGTTTCGTTCCACTTCGGTGGAATGGGAGAATACGGCCGTAACTCTTTTCATTAGGAAAAAAAAGATTTACCATTTTATATTGGTGAGTCCAGCTTTGAATTAGCTAATCCATGTATATATAAGCATCTGAAATGCCACATGGATTAACTGTTTTGTTAAAGGCCTCAGTTTTTATTATTATATCCATTAGATATCATTGTAACATTAAAGATTATGAATGAAATAATACTAAAAAAGCATTTTATTAAATTTAATATTAATAAAATAATTTATTCAAAATTTTATAATAGCTACATTTTGATGTTTTTCTTCTTTTTTTCAGTTTCAGTGTTCTATGTGAAAACATTAAAATGTAAAAAAGATAATTAAATGTTATTTTCTCATTAAAAATAAAAAAATCATATATCCATAGTAATAATTTGAATTTGTGGAAGTGGTAAGATTGAAAATTGTAACATACCGTATTTTTTTTTTTCCATATTACCATTTTTTCACATAATCAATAGAAATATTTAACCGTTATTAAAAATTTAAGAAAAATAACATGTAGCTGTAGGGATTTATTCTTTTCTGCTCTTACCATAAATATAGATCTTCAGATTTATTTAATTGTATTTATATAAACTTTGAAAAAAAAATTAATCTTCTGGCAAAATTAAGTTGAAAACAATTCGTTAAATTACTTATGCAAAAATCCACCTGTTGTATAACTTTTAAAATTGAATTACTTTAAATTATCAAAAATCAATACAAAAATTTATTAGTTTCAAATTTTTTCTTTGAAAAAAAAAAATTATATCTTATATTTAGGACTCTCTTCATTCTGAATCAGAGACTCATGTATACAACTAAGAGATAAACACTCGGCTGGAATTCTATATTATTCAGTGAATATCATTATATTTTTCATTAAATTTTAATAAGTTTTAATTAAAATTACTTTTTAAAGGCAATTTTAAATAGAAAGTGCAACTGAAATGACCATTTAAACAGTCAATAATATTTTACAAAGGCATTAAACAAAGTCAGGAAAGCTATTCTTTTCTTGAAATTATGTACAATTAATGTATTTGAAATAGAAATTTTAAAAGCGCTTAGCTTTCAAATATCACAATAATTTATGTATGTTTTACTAAAATTCTAGTTTTAATTGGATTTATTGTTTCACAAAGCCTTTAAAATTAATGTTTAATGATTTTAAAGATCTGTAAATTTATTTTATAAATAGTATTTTATTAAAATATCTCAAACATGGAACACTAGTTTTAAAAGTGCTAAAACAAAACTCAATTATTATAAATAAATAAAACTTCCTAAAAATTGAGTCATTTGAGCCAGGTGGCAAAGCAAGGCACTTTGCCCTTACCTTATATGGCAACTTTCACTCTGCAATTATTTTCTGGAGAATGATTGGCATTAGGCTTAAGGGGACTCTTCACTGACACGAAAACACCTGCTTGCTAATGTTAAACCTATGGGCAGGTTCTTTTCTAATTTCTCGTTTAAATTTGAATATTTTTAAACATTTTTTTTTGCATAAGATAGCTGAAGTCAATCTCAACTATCCAATGCAAAAAAAAAAAAAAAAAAATCACTTAAAAATATTCAAAATTAAACAGGAAATTAGAAAAGAACCTGCCCATAGCTTTAACAAGCTGCAGGTATTTTCGAATCATTGAACAATCCCCCTTAATGTCTTCTGATCACTAAATGACCTGCTGTGGTGAATAAGATAAATAAAACATGGCAAAAAATTACAGACCATTGCTGGGTACAGCCGCTGCATTTATTTGAAATCACAACATATCAAATTAAACTTTTTTTTATTCACAAACTATTACTATTTATATTATCATATTACAAGCAAATTTTCTCCAAGTCATCTATTTCTTGTTCCTATGTTCTCCTTTTTTTCCTTTGAAAACAGTTTCCATCCCAATAGGCAGATCTCACAGGACTTTTTCAATGTGGTTGGAGTTAACAGTTGTTTTTGCTTTATCAAACTTCATTTTCACACTCACTAGAAAAGTAGAATGAGCAAAAATCAAAATTTGTCCAAGTGAATTTTCATCATGAAAATTAATAACTTATTACTACTTATACTATGCTTACTTATTCTCCTTTTTATTTACAAAATATGTAATGTAAATGCTAGATTTGAATTTAATAGTAAAAAATTATAGCTTGAAAATTATTTTTTTCACCCGAAATATTTAGCCAAACTTGTATTAATATATTTTATCTTTTTGACTGTCTTCACTCTGAATAAGAGTCTGAACTTACTGATTCTAGATTTTTCTGCATAATATGAAGCCAATCTTCTGAACATACAATAATTATTTATAGAGATATAAAGAAATTATAGTGAATATGAACAAAAAGTACCTAAAATTACTTAATTTGCAGCAAAACTTTTATAAAAATGAAATGGTTACCAATGAAACACAGGATAGTTCAGAATGCAATTATCAAAATATGGTTTTCACCATGAAAACCAGAGTTAGAAACATAATTTTTTTAATTTTAATGTATGAATGATAATCAAAATAGTTTTGTTTAGCTTAGTGTGTTTATAGTATAAATGACACTTATTAAGTGTGTGTAATAGGGGCACTACAACAGCAAAGTACCTAAAATTAATTAATTTGCAGAAGTATTTTTAAAAAAGGAAATGTTTACCAATGAGTATAGGTGCAGATTCCCAAAATCTGGAAGGAGCCAGTGGCTCCTAAACCTAAAAAATCCAGTGGCCACATTGTGAAACAAACATATAAAAACAATATTTTTTTCTGAATTAAATTTGCACAATGGAATATTGAATCTTTCCACCATAACTGCATACAGTTTGTAGTAATAAATTTTGTAATGGTAAGGCCTGAATATTTTGTGAATAAACGATTCTCTGAAGTTTTTTTATCTATAGATAAACTTTCCCCTCCCCTTAAAAAAAGGATTTTTCACAGCTGAAAAGAAATGCTCAACGTAAGAAACTTGCATAACAAAATATGTCTATAAAAATCAAAATTAAAAGTAAATATGTATGAAAAAATTTGGAGAAGATTTATTTTCATTTAGGTTTTAGGTTTTAATAAAATAAATTTTACAATTTCTGACATTTTCAAGGATGATGGAGAAAGATCGAATACTATAAGCCTCATTGCAACTTTTGTTGCAAGGGGATTTTTTAAGGATTATTAAAGAATTTTTTAAATCCCTATGGAGACAAAAAAAATTTAAATTTTTGTGACCGATCGCCGATTTTCATGTTTTCTTATCACAACTCCTTAACGAAATTCACAATTTTTTTTTCTGCAATCGATTGATGAACTTCGCGGTTTTTTCATGACCAATTGATGAAATTTGCATTTTTTTTTCTTCTCGAAATGTTTTATTTTTTTTTCTCGCGACCAATTGGGAAATTCTCGGTTTTATTTTGCGACCAATTGGCAAAATTCGCGATTTTATTTCATCAGAAATTGATGAAATTCGTGGTTTTATTTGGCGAGCGATTGACGAAATTTGCAAAATTTTTCAGTGACCGACTGACGAAATTTTAGATTTCTTTTCATGACTGATTGGCGAATTGATTAGCGGAAATTTAAAAATAAATAAATAATGATAGTTCGAGGAGTTTTGCTAATTCGTGGAAGAATCGCATGTCAATATATATATGTGTATATCTGTAAGAATCCCAGAGCTACAAAGTTATTCTCTTCTCGGCACAAATTTTACTGTGTCGCGGGCTTATTGAGGCATGCCATCGGAACAGAGTTCATTCGCGACGCATATCAACAGGATTTTTTTTTCTGATTCTGCAGACATTGCAGATTTAAAAAAATAAATAAATAAATAAATAAAACGTGAAATTTGCGAATTAAAGAAAATGTGGTATTTATGTTCAATCATATTTTTTAATGATGGACAATAGAAAAAAGAAGAAAAAGAGCTAAATATTGCTGAATTAGGGAAGAGAATGCCCGGATTTCATATTAAAAAATAAAGTGGAAATGTGCCTTTCGACGAAAAAGGTACATCCATGTAAAACACATGGCGACTTAGACATAGAAAGTTAGTCGCTAAAGCAAAAACTTTAGTCGCCACGTGGCGACTGGCGACCATGAATCTGCACCTATACCAATGAGCCACAGGATAATTCAGAATGCAACTATCAAAATTTGATTTTCACTATCTTAAAACCATAGACTAATCAAAACTAACATGCTATTTTTAGGAAAACGTAATTTAGCTAAGTAATGATTAGCTAAATATTCCACATCGATATTATTTTTGACGTTACTTCAATAAACTTACTTCATTTTCTTCTTTTTCGGCACAGAAGCGATACTCCTATTCTATCAATAGATTGTAGATCTTCAAGGAATAATTTCAATCCAAAATATTTTTAAAAAGTAGCAGATAGCACAGAACATAAAATTTTATGTGCTTGCAGAAGATCACTCATGGTAGTCGTTTGTTACACAATAAAACTACACACTCGTGATCTTCAGAGAGCAATCAAACCCGGGGATATCCACCAGACATTGATTTCTTCATCTGTTTCACTTTTCATAGATTGATATATTAGTTGTTGCCAGAAGTGACGTCAAAAATAATATAAATGTTCCCTATAAAGTAGTTTTTACCAAAAGCAGAATATGGTTAAAAGTGTGATGTATGTCGCAGAACAATGGGCTTCTTTACAGAACATTTCAAATTCTCAATTCTCAATTTCAATGAAATTTATCATTCAGTCTTAGTAAAACAGTACAAAATTCATCAGTTGATCACCACAAAAGTGCAAAGTTTGTCAGCCTAACATCATAAAAAAAAAACTGCAAAATTCTTCAATCATTCATATAAAAAATAGCAAAATTCATCAATCAGCAGACTTATATAAAACCGAAAACATTCTGTGCACATAAATATTGGGTCAAAAACTTTCTGCAAATCAATTTAATGTTTAATAAAATTAACAATTTATTAATTTTATCTTTTTGACTGTCTTCATTCTGAATCTAAGTCTGAACTTACTGATTCAAGACTAATAAGTGATGAACAGTCTGTTGGGAAAAATATTATGTTCTAAAAAAAATAAATAAGTAAAATCAATAATTTTGAAATATCTTAAGTGATAAAAACTAAAAGTGTCTTCAAAGAAAAAAAAATCAACCAAAATCAGAAAAGTACAAAGAAACTCTGATAGACATCAACCTCAGATATTTTATGTAAAAAAATCATTTCAAAATATTAAAATGCAAACGAAAAATTTCTAAACAAAACTCCCCTGGTTTAACATTAGATTGCGAGCATCATTCCATTATTAAATAATGCAAAGTTTAAATTTTAGGTGGGATTAAGACGTCTTTTTATGCTATAAGTGTGGCATATTTATTTCATACAGAAATTAAATAGGATTTGAAAAGTTTAAATTTCTAAGTTATGCAGATTCATGATCACCATAAGTTCTCAAACTTACCATATATATTATTACACAGGCATGAAAGTATTATTATTGCAATATAATATGCAGAAATAAATATCTATGAAAATTACACAATGTAATTAATTGATTTAGGATATGTAAAATAAATATGCAATTAAAGTTGAAATACATTAAAATTAAAACCACTACTGTTTTTATTCACAACTATTTTCTGTTATTCATGTTATATTATGAGTTCAAAGTTCAAACACATCCTCATGCTAAAATTTCTGCAGTATATTAGCATAGCTACTCAAACAGAAGCAAACTTTGCGGGAAGAAAACACTCTAAAACAAAAGCGGAGATAATATCACAAAATTTGCATGATGTGCATGCATTATGAGCACAAAATAGTTAAAAAATTATATATATTAGTTTAGCACTTTTTAAAGAAATGCTTTTTTTGAAACTGTTTCTATTTCTTATTTTAATACCCCCCAACTGGGAACACTAGAAAAAAAACTGAGCACACATATTAATTATTTTGTTACACATTTTAAAATCAGTTTTTAAACTTATATTATTAGTTTTATATTTTAAATGTTGCATATGTTACAAGGAAAATTTAAAAGCACAGAATTTGTACACCATTACAATTTTATCTAAACTCCCCCCCCCCCTCCCTCTTCTCTAAATTTTCAGGGCATTTTTATTTTATCCTTTTAATATTGCATCAGTCTCCGAAACAGCCAAAGTGACATTTAAAAAAAATGATTTCAGTAAAAAAACTAAGAACTTTCATACTTGTATATTACATAGGACAACATTATGATCAACAAAAATCTTTAAAAAGGGATCTCTAAAGAAACTGTCCCATAAAAAATCTAATATTTACAATTGATGTGTTACAATGTTTCAATTTGACCATTCTAAAAAGTGAAGATTTTTCGAATCTCTCACTACAAATATAATTTTCTTCTTTTAACACTTTTACAGTATCAAAAGGATAATTATCGTAATATATACTATTCACTACAATTCTACAATAATATACCTGCCAAATTTCTGTTTTTTTTTTTTTTTTTTTTTTTTTTTAAGTCAAATAAACATACTTTGGACCAGTCATTTTCATTGTTAAGACAATCAGAATAAAAAAAAAATCACAAGACATGCATACTTACGATAGAGCATCTTAAGTAGATGGAGTCAAAATTTAATTAGATCACCTGAAGACCATAGTACGATTAAATTCTGAAGATTCAATGACACTTTTTGTCCACAAGAGGTTGGCAGATGACAAAGACCATGGTACAATTAAGATTCTGGAAATAAAAAAAGAAAAAAAAAAAAGATAAATGGTTAAAAATCAACAGAAAAATTTTAAACGTAGGGGAGACCGGTACACAGTGGACCACTTTTTCAATTAACATTTTTTTTCTCTTTAACAGACTGACCGATCTGTATGAAAATATTTTTGTGAATATTCCTTAAACCTTCTTACATCCATCATAATTTTCTCACAACATAGTTTTCAATACATTTTTCAAAAAAAAAAAAAAATTATATGCACTCGTAAAGCGGATCAGTGTACCCCGGAAGCGGGGTACGCTGGTCCACCCACCGGGGTACAGTGGACCACTATTAGGTATTACCTAAAATACAATATAAATCTATTTTTTATTAATCTAATTCTTTTTTGTTGCCCCTTCACCTGCAAAATAACATAATAATATAAATTTTGAAACAAAAAAAAAATTAATTGTATTTTGAAAATAATAACAGATTAATACAGGAACAATTGCAATTTAGTTGAAGTTATTACTTAAGTACAAGAAAATCAGCACACATTAAAATTTAAAAATGAAATTCCAAAGACTTATGAGTAAGATTGAGCCTGGAATTTTCAAGAAATAATTTTGGGTCTGAGAACAACATTATGAAATCATTGACATCAACAGCAGATTCATCTACAGTTTCGGGGGAAATAATCTGATTTCCATTCAATTTGTGTCTCATGAATCTTACTTGAATAGAATCATCAACAATTAGACTACAGTTATATTTATCAAAGGCAGTAAATACAAAACAAAATATTTCTTACTATGTTAAATAAATTGTTATTTTTATTTGTTTACTTTATTTTACAGTTAAATCTACTTTAAAACAATCTTTCTTTATAGAAAATAAGCAATTATTAAATATTTTGAACATTCTGCATTACAGGAGCAGAGTGGATTGTGGACCACTGTGCCCCAGGAGTGGGTGGTCCACTTAACCCATGTTGAAGTTCAATAAATAATCATATTAATATTGTTTATAGCTTTCTTTTAAACATATTAACTTTAAAGTAAAATAAAAACAAGTATCTTAGCTTTGCAAAAAAGCTGTTTTATCTTATTTATCTACAACCTTTAATTACTAAAAAAATAAAAATATGATGATGAAAAATTTTACTTTTAGAAGCTCAAAACAACAAAGCAGGATAAAATAGTTCAATCTGAGCTAAACATATTTTCTGAAGGCTATAAATAATCATTGTAGTGTTGTTGTCTATTAGAATAGAAGAGAAGCTTAAAAAAAATTTAAATAAATAAAATATTAGGGGGCGGTCCACTGTGTACCGGTCTCCCCTATGTTTAGGATGAAATATTATGAATACATGTTAAAGAATTATTTATAATGCAAAGACTAGATTTTATTTTCCCCAGTCCCCCCCCCTCCCCCCAAGTCAAATAAGCACAAAACATTTATGAAGTATTTTATAATGTAAGACAAAATTATAAAATGGGTTCTTTTGTTTTTATTTGTTAGGATTTGATTTAATTTATTAAGTAATGATTATTACTACTTGATAATAAATTTATTAAGTTATAATCCTTATTAAAAATGTTTGACTTGTAAGTAATGGGAAGGTGTTGGCAGCTGTGTTTGTATATTAATGTTTTAGTATACTGTAGCAACAAAAAATGCTTTATCGCTTTTGTAACAAAACCTCATATGAAGTAAAGAATTTTGATATCATATATATTACTTTAACATGTATGCGATGAAGGAATGTTACATTTTACAAGAATAAAAGAGAAAGTTGGAAGATTGAATGTTGATTTTTAAAATAAAAAGAAACTTAATCTGCATGTATATTTCAGAAATATTTTTTTAAATGTAGAAAGTATGTTTTATGATTAAAAGAGGCATCTGAAGCACAGTAATTTATTTATCTTAAACTTTAAAATGCAATTTTAAAACATAAATGATAATATGAAAGACCAGACACAGAAAATCGTGAATCAAACAAAATCTGTAAATCTTATTAAACCGAGAAATTTAAAATATTTTTGAAAATACATTTCACTGTGATTGCCTTGAAAAATGGTTTTAGGAAGAAATTTAAAAGTAAATAATATAAGCTGCATCCTACAGAAAGGCACAAAATATTTGCGATAGAAAATACCAATTTCAATAGCATACCTATACGCATTCTATTTCTATGGTAAAATTTTAAAAATCGTTCATTAGAATCAAGACAATCAATAAAAAAATAATAATAACAAAAACATTAAACGTATACCAATTAAAGTTACCCTTAAACAGATTTAAAAAAAAAAAAAAAAGTTTAAATCAAATGCATAAAATTATATCTTCAAATGTTCAAAAAACAGTACAGATTATAAGTAATAGGAATACATACCTATTAGAGAGTAAAAACAGTTGATGTTTATAATCTTTTCACGCACAACTAGCGTGCATCCGCGGCCATGTTTTAATCACAAACAAGACTGAAGGATGCTTGTCTCTGATTGGTTGAATTTCAGTTGTCATCATGCACTTCCCAGGCTGCCCGATCTCGATCAATGTCGGCCGATGTTCGCCAATATGAGTTTTTCCCCCATAGGTTTACAGAACTTAAAGTGTTGTTAAAATTGTTTTCTGTCTTCTACCTTGCTAAAAAAGAACTATATATAAGTTAAAAATTTAAATGTCGAACGTTAGAGAAATGGTAATATTACAGATTCAACATCGGCCAACATTGATCAATATCGGCCAATATCGGTAAAACTTGACCGGTCTTCCCCGATCCACGCCAAGATTGCCCGATATTGGTATAGGGCATTCCAGTAGATGGCAACGAGTCACGTGAGTCCATGTTTTTGACGTCATCTCCGGTAATGGAGCTGGCGATTTGGTGTTTTTCTTGGCGATCTTTTGGTAACCCCATATAACGGAAGTTAGCAATGTTTATTTTTGTTGAGATAGACGTTATATATATATATATATAAATGATTTTTCACTCAAGAATACTTATAAAGAAAATGAAAAATTGTAGTTATAAAAAGTTTCACGATTGCTTTTCATTTTGCGAACGAAAATTTGTATATATTCACAAAATCGTAGTTAATATACAGTGTCTCACATAAGTGATGGGACACTTGTGCTTTACAAAAGGAAACTAATCAAATAAATTAAAAAAACATGTACACATTTTTTTTGTGGGTGTGTTTCATACTTAAATTTAGTAAAGATTATTACATAACATACATTTTGTCAAAATATTAAAATATTAATTTAATAAAAATACAAATGTTTAGAACGGAGCAAAAAATAGCTCACATAAGTGATGGGACACCATTATATATGCAACAAAAATCGCCTGAAATAAGCAATAAAAATATTTTTTGGGGTTTTATTTTTACTTAAAAGCAATTGGCAATAATTTATAAAATCGTCTGCAGTATTTCTCTCCAGTTTGTTTTGGAATTTTTGTGTTTTTTAGCTCTGTGTAGTCATGAATGCTAAACGAAAAGAAACTTCGCCTGAAATTCGAAAATTAGTTATTAATTTGCATATTGAACGTGGAAAATCTATTAGAAAAACTGCTGAAACAGTTAACTTGAGTCGTTCAACAGTTTTCAATATCATTAAACGATATAAAAAGAATCATATGATTCAGGATAAAAGAAGACCTGGCTGACCATCAAAGCTATCCAATGGAATAAAGCGAATTATCGTTCGAAATATTAAAAAAAATCCAAGAATTAGTGCTTCAAAAGTTGCTGCTGATTTACAAGCATTATATGGAATAATTGTTAATCCTGAAACTATTAGAAGGGTAATTCGATCTGCTGGATATCACGGTAGAGTAGCCAGGAAAAAATTCTTCGTAAGTGAAAAGAATAGAAAACTCAGACTAGCTTTCGCAAAATCCAACATAAATAAGAATTCTGATTACTGGAATAAAGTTATATTTGCTGATGAGGGTAAATTTAATATATTTGGTTCTGACGGTAGAATCTTGGTGTGGAGAAAACCCAGGGAAGAACTTCGCAAACAGAACTTGGTACCAACAGTAAAACATGGTGGAGGAGGAGTTATGGTATGGGGGTGTATGTCGTCCGCTGGAGTTGGTAATTTTGTTTTTATTGACAGTATAATGGATCAGTACAAGTATATTGATATTTTAAAGCAAAATTTGAAATCTTCAGCACGAAAATTGAACCTTCATAACGATTTTAAATTCTACCAGGACAATGACCCCAAGCACACTGCTCTGAACGTTAGACTCTGGCTGCTATATAACTGTCCTGAAATAATAAAAACACCACCACAATCTCCAGACTTAAATCCCATAGAGAATATTTGGCAAGAATTGGAATCAAGAATTCGCAAACACACCATTTCTTCAAAACAACAACTAAAATCGGTGCTTCAAGAAGAATGGGGTAAAATCACTCCAGAAATCACAAAAAAAATAGTCGAATCCATCCCAAAAAGATTAAATCATGTTTTAAAAGTAAAAGGAAATCCAACAAAATATTAAAACCTTTTAAAAAGTAAAATTTGTGGATAAATATTTGATGGAAAAGTAAGTGTCCCATCACTTATGTGAGCCATTTTTTGCTCCGTTCTGAACAATTGTATTTTTACTAAATTAATATTTTAATATTTTGACAAAATGTATGTTATGTAATAATTGTTACTAACTTTAAATATGAAACACACCCAAAAAATTTTTGCACATGTTTGTTTATTTATTTTATTGCAGTTTCTTTTTATAAAGCACAAGTGTCCCATCACTTTTGTGAGACACTGTAAATGCATTTTAAGATTCAAACACATTTGAGTAGTAGTTAATAAAAGCGTGAAGAGATCTTTATAAAGATTATTATTTATTTGTAAATTTTGCTTTATTTGTAATTTCTTCTTTTGTACAGAAATTGTTTTAATCACTGTTAATATTTAATTTTCATATTATTTCTTTATTTTTTCGAATTATAATTTATCAAATTATTAAATCTGTGCTTAAAATGTATGATATAGTTTAACAATTTCGGGATACTTTAACTTCACTAGCAATATTCATAAATCAAGGTATCCTAACATTTTAGCCATAAACAACATATCAACAAACTAGAGCTGTACACTGAGTAATTTCCTTTTTTAAGCATTGTTTTCATTATTGAATCCCCCCTCCCTCTAAAAAATAAGCTTTTCAAAGCTATTCTTTGTAAAACTAAATTACATAATACTGGCCTTTTTTTTTTTTTTTTTTCATTTCATTTCTTAAATTTGCAATTTAAAAACAGATTATATTTTAATGTAAAAGTGTTTTTTATTTATTATAATAATCATCATTCGTTTATTGCCCCCTCCCTGCCCCCGGATTTTGCACAAATGATACCAATGCTATCAGAATATCCTAGATACTTCTAACTATTTAAAAAAAATCTTAACAAATATCAAACATTAAAAAAATATTATCTAATGGTCGAAATAAATATTTCAACTAAACTGCTTGTTATCTCAAAAGATTAAATTGAAAGTTGCAAGAAACATTAAAAATCTGTACATTACTAACATAACATATTATTAAACTGTTAAGTAAATTGTAATACTCAAGTAATCATGACAGATTCATGACATTCTTATAATCTTTTCACAACTAAAAATAATTCATTAAGATATGTTATTGAATTCCTTCAATTAATATTTATCTACTCTAAATGGATACCAAAACTTTTATCTTCAAACATGTGTCTTTATAAACATACAAAATTTTTATTTGATAAATATATACACTTTTAATTCCTGCAATCCATGGTTCATATTAATCTACCCTTAATCCTAGCGCTGCGAACAACAAAAAGTTCATGCTGTCACAAAAAAAAGTGTATCGAATTTACCTCCATATTATGTTAGTCTATAAATTGTTGAGATTTAAATGCATTCTGGATGTAATTTACTCTATGATCCAGTTTACATTGTAGATAGACGTTATCTTTATATAAATATTATGTTAGTCTAAATTATGTTGGGATATGAACGTTCTATGCATAACATTATTGAACAATCAAATTTACGTATTAATAATGGACATCGGTTTGACGTATATGGATGTATTTTGGATGTAAAAAGCTCAAAATGGCCAAAATATCTACACATGTGTTGTGTGGGATGTTTATTAGTCTGATCAGTATTTGGCAGCAACAAGCATTCTCCACTAGGATTCCATCGTGCAGTATTAATTAGTTGAGGCATTCTAGAGATTCACAACTCCATGTTAATAATAAATCATAAGCAATATTATTAAAGGATAATAAAAATCGATTCCGTATTATTAAATGATCCATCGCTTCCTGCTGTCATTCGGAAATTTTTAGCAGTTCAAAACACACAAAAGATTCTCGTCTGAGGCTTGTGCAACGAGTTAAATACCGACTGCGCAAGTACACAATACTGCAATGCAGAACAGTGGCGCAGCCAAGGGGGGGGTTTGGGGGTTAAAACCCCCCCCAGAGCTAAAAAAAATTACTATAATTGCCGTTTATATGAATCAAAACTAAAGTTAAAATTAAATTTTTTGGCCTTTCCGCCGTGGCGGAATCCGCCGCTTTGTTAAATCAAATTCTATTCAAAAATGTGATTCAATTAAACGGCGAAAATTCTACTTAAAACTGTGAAAGAGCATATTACAAGCATCGGTTAAGTCAAAGTCAAAACTGGTTATTTGGACTGCGTCAATTTGTCAAGAAGAGCTGGGCAGTATCAAAAATACATGTATTTGAAATACATTTTCAAAATACATTTGTATTTTGTATTTTAAACAGATAAAACTAAAGTATTTTGATAATGTATTTTGAAATGATTTTTCCATGTGTTTTGTATTTTGAAAATACTCAAAATACATTTCTCGATTATTCAAACTTCGTACTAAACTTGAAGCTGGTATAAAGTTTAAACCACAACTTGTGTTTTAACCGCAAATTACTGATTCACAACAGGAAATACATGCTTGTCTGTTTTGTATAGTCTTTGAATTCGTTTCTAGAAGTTAATATGAACTTTTTTTTTTTTTGGCATAATAAGGATTTTTATCTTTGGCTGAAACATTTTTGCTGAATGGTTTTGCTAATGCTTTTTAATTCTTAATGTTGCTATGCGAAAAAATAAATTGTTCAGATTTTTCCTGAGTATTGCATTTTTAAACTATGTTAGCAGTGTAATGCAGTTAGTTGTTGCATAGACGCGTGAAAAGATTGATAATACATACCCAAGAACTCCTAATGAAAGGAAATTAATTATTTGTGATACATCAGTGATCATGCTGCAGAAATATGTTAGTTTTATTAAATTTCTTTTGTAGATTTACTATTGTTGAGTTTACTGTCTATACTGATCACTGTATTTTTTTGGTAAACAACTTTCAAATTGTACACTTTGCACAATGTCACACCCGTCACTTCTTTGTCACGCCCGTCACAGCAGGAAAAAAATTCTTATACATTAAAATAATTAAAATTTATTATGA
The DNA here is from genome assembly GCA_963931845.1 of Maratus michaelseni. Lineage (NCBI taxonomy): Eukaryota > Metazoa > Arthropoda > Arachnida > Araneae > Salticidae > Maratus > Maratus michaelseni. The sequence continues at coordinate 258,639,337 of OZ007600.1, read as the reverse complement.
AAATTACAAAGTTTTATTTGAATCTCTTTCATTAGAAAAAAATTGTTTTAATAATGACACAGTTAAATATTCACAGGAATTTTAACAAATGTGTATGCAAGTAAAAACTCTTGTCCTGAGAGAGTCACACCCGTCACAAGTTTAAAATTTTTGTTTTTTAAATATTGAAAGCTATTGAAGTTATATATTTGCTCAATTATCCAAGCATATGCATGGAAAAACATAATTAAAATACTTTTCAGGGATTTATTAACTAATTTATTTCCCAAAATATAGTTATAAACTCTTAAAATTTTGTCTGGATGTCACACCCGTCACAATGGAATGGCCCAATTTTAGAACTTTTTTTTTTTTTTTCTTTTCTGCTACTGCAAACTGTTCTTGGTCTATATAAGTCTCTAAAGTAACAACAATGCCAAATTTCATGTTTCTAGCCCTAATTGTACAAATAAATTGTAATTTAGAACGTTTCCTGCTCCTTTTCCCTTTTTAAATTTCGAACTTTATAGAAACCATTTTTAGTGAGCATTTACATGTTTTTAAAGTAACCGCTAGTCCAAATTTCAAATTTCTAGAATCAACAATATCATAGAAAGTGCAATTTTAGAATTTTTTTTTTTGTTCTTGCATCCATTTGGAACGTGATGTACCGAAAAAAAGTGTTTGGAAATTGTTGTATAAAATATAGCCTATGTTAGAGAGGAGATGGTTAACAGAATTTTGACACCATTATTAAGGTTCCATACTTAAAAAGTAAAAACGGAACTATTAAAAGATCACTCATGTGTCTTATTCTTCTGGCGCTCAGCGGGGAGTTAAGGGTTATCGACGCAGAATCATCTAAGGATTGTTGGTAATGATTTTCGAAAATATATGTTTGTAAATAGCTGAGATATTAATTAAAACCCATCTAGAAAACAACGGCACGGATCAAAACTGTGTTGCTACTTTGCGACCTACTTTTGAAGTGCGGTTGACACAATGCTAAGCTTAAACTTTGTAACAAGATCTTTGCTTTAGGTAAGACGAATCATGATAGTCAACATTTTTCATACCAAATGAATTCAATTATTGAGGGAAAATATTGAAAAATAATTCATAGAATAATTCTAAGACATTAAGAGTAAGTAATTTTGAGACAGCAATCGCTTATAATTCAATATATAATTCATTTATAATGAAAAATCTTCTCGTTAACAAATCACTTGAATTATCATACCTCGATAGGTTTTCATTTTTGAAAATGAATCGGAAAGTTTCGCGTTGTTCAGCATACTTTTTTTAAATGCTTTAAAATTGTCTACTATTACGACAAATATGATTGATAAGTAACTTTTCATGTGAAACTCAGCGACTTCTTCCAAAGCGTGATTTGTTCTCTGCCAAATTTAAACTTTGTACAAGGTCTTTGTTTTAGAGGGAGATATATTCATTGTTTTTCATTCCAATACCAATAAAATTAAATTCTGGCATGTAATATTGTTTTAGGTATGTGACTATGTCATGTGAGAATATTGCCTTTGAACAGTTCTGATATTTTGTGTGGAACCCTTTGCACGCGAGTAAAACTCACATATGACCAATTGACCAATTTCTTTTAAAATCTGTTCTGTAGTTCCAGAATTAACCCCTGCAAAAAGAACAAATGTTGCTGTTTTATAATATTAGTATAGATACAACTACAATTCAAACTCGGATATTTTTAGAGAACTTTAACAATAATAAATATATTTTAACAAAATTTTCATCAGATTTACATTAGATAATGCGAAATTCGATGTCATGTAAAGTACTGTAAGGGCACAGTAATTTAGTCTACAATACCGTGTTTAATATCAACTACATTTCAAAGCATCGATTACCTTAATTGAGTTGTCACATTTGGCAAAAAGCAAGGTAAGTAAGTCTATTGAAAATTTTGTTAAAATTGCTTCTTTATTATTAAATTTAGGAATAAGAATTCGTGATTCTCATGAAACCTTGTGGATTTTTGATTGAACAAATGGATTGCAAATCTGTTATTTTCTATGTAAAAATTATTTGCTGTACTGTGCTCTTCCATCTTAAAGTTTTCTCCTCATAATTTTTAAACACTTTATAAATCTAATCAATTTTTGTGTTATTTCATTGGTGCATTTTATAGTTTGTCACTCTAATATTGTAAACGCTGTTTAAATGAACCGTAACCAACGTAATTGCAGAGATAAGCATTATGATTTCATTCATTTAAAAGACTGATTCCATTAACCGATGATTCATTTAAAAGACCGATTCCATTAACCGGTGATTCATTTAAAAGACTGATTCCATTAACCGGTGATTCATATAACCGACGACCACCTTTATCAGAAACTCAAAACCCCCCCTAGAACCGAATTCTGGCTGCGCCACTGATGCAGAATACTCTCTCAGAAAAAGAGAAAACGGAAAAGATGGAAATATAGTTTCCTGATACGGAGGAAAAACAAGTGTGAAAATGTCTTTCCAATAAAGAGCGGGAATAACCTTTTAGAATAAATAAAAAAGGCAAAGTAAAGCTGAGAGGCTTCTGAGATTTACAGAACAAATAATTTAGTATGGAAAAGAAACCACAGACGTTTAAGACTGAAATAGAAATGGAAAGACCTTGAAGATGAGATCTGAAAGAAAAATAAAGATACATGAATTAATTTAATAGGCTTTTGAAAAGGAAAAATGAATGATATAGTATGCATTTAGATGAATTGTAAATAGAGTAAAATGAATTATTGGAAGATTTTTAAAAGACAGGTAAAAACAGAAATGTTATCATACGATATTTAAATAAACTAGGGTTAGAAAAATATATTAGATGAGAAAATGTTTCAGAATACTTTTAAGATATGATGGAATTTTAAATTTCATAATATATATATATATATATATATATATATATTCCTTTTTCTACGAAAAAGAGAAAATTAAAATTAGAGATAATATTCTATACTATTTACCTATAATATCTTTAAATTATGGACAGATTTATTTTCGTTTCATGTTTAGGGTCAGCTTATGTGTCGACAAAATATATTTTATCGAATTCGGGTAGGGCGTAATTCGACACTAGCTACAGTAAAAAATCAGGAGTTTCATAAGATATGTGGTAAAAAATTCGTATAAATAGGAATGCCGATTTCCTTGAAAATTTAATTTTGATTGTATTATTAGACTGAACACTTTTAATTAATACATTAGTGATAGCTTGGTTTTTCCAAATAAGTATGAATATAGATATAAAATGTTTTCTTAAAATCATCAAGATTTTACGTTTTATGATTGAACCAATATTAAAATGGTGCATTTTCAGAATCTAGGCTGTTTTACAAGTTTTTATTTCACCAATATTTTTCTTGGAAATTTTGTATTTAGATTTCAGATTTTATATGTTATGAGAAATTTGAGAATCACTCTATCTGCGTTTGATCTATATACGTAATAAAAATTATATTTTCTTACAAATGACTGAAATACACGGTAATGAAAAACTAAAGTGATGGATGTTTATAAACTGAGCATTATTTGTCATAAAAATACTGTTAATTATTTCAAAAACGCTAGTTCGACTAGCTAATTTCACATCCCGTCCCCTTTCGAATAACGTACAATTCACGTACGACGAAAGGAAACTGCCTAATACAGTAACCTGTTAAGGCGGTAGACAAAGAGCCGTAACTTTTTCGTTTTAGACAGGTTCAATCAAAGAAGTTATACTATTCCTCATAATTGAATTGTATTGTTTTAGCTAAGATTACAAAACTTTTCAGATTAAACAGTTATACAGGTTCCGTTTTAATAGGTTTTATCAAGTGCTTAGCCTGTACCGATCTTGAAGCGCTTGTCCCGCTTTTTTGCAATACTGGCAACAATAAAGCCGATAAACTTTTATTCTTCATTGGCTCACTTGTGTTTGTTGCACCACAACGTGTATTCAGCTTCCAACCCTATCCATAAAAAATATGAATCGTGAAAAATGTCGAAGTTTTTAAAAGCATCCGATTTAATTCAACAAGCTCTAGAAGTTCCATAGTTAAATGGATTGGAATAATAATGACGAATATAATGGCTACACCTAAGACTGAAGAATCAAGGATTTTTAATTAGCTTTAAATAATGATGGTAAATTTTAGTTTTAAAGAGTTTGGTTTGAAAACTTTTACTTACAAAGGGTGTCTCAGGACCAGGATTAAGACTTTAAAAAGTAGTAACGTATGTTACGACAAAGTTTATATAGAAAGACAAGGTTGCAATACATTTATTCAATCAGAAATACAGGGTATCTCACATCAATTTCGAACTCAAATGTTTATTTATAACTTGCGCAATAATCAAAATATTTTGCTGATAATTTCAACACTTACCTTGTTTTGGGTGGAATACAACGACATCACGAAAAGTGTTGGAAGTACCAACTTTTGCATTCAGACAATGTTGAAGTGGATGTTCCATATTTCGAGAGATAGTTGACATCAAATACAATGTAACTTGCTGAATAAATGTGTACTTCCATCACCTTTTTATGTTAACACAGGTACCACAAAGAAAGTCTATCGAAAATTTCGTCAAATTATTTCTAAAATTGAGATACAAATACAGTTTGTTTTAGAACGAGACCGCTTCTATTTTTGAATAGGTAAATGGGTTGAGACAATGGTTTCTAATACAAAAACTTTTTGTTGTAGTTTTCTCTACCTTTTTTTAAGGTACAAAACAAGTACTCCCTAACTTTCATCGGCTCTACCATGAAGAACATTTGATTATTTAAAAAGTAGAATAATTCTTTTTTAATTTTATTACCCGGATCCCATTAACCTCCTCTTTGATTAGGCGAATAATTGTCCTTACCATTTACCCTAACTGCCCCAAGATTACTTCTCAAGATTTAACAGAAAAAAAGGTGTATTACTATGAGCCCAAAAGATGTTGTGTAATAATGTATCATTGTCATAATGTGAAAATTTCTTGTTTTTCTTTTTTTTTTTGGTAACTCTATGGGGGATTTGGTGATACAGAGTTTAAACAACTCTATATCACCAAATCCCTGTATCGTTTAAATAATCTTTTGACATTCAAAGATTTTCTTTATGATTAAAAAAAATTACAGTAAATAGAAAGCAAGGAAAACAGCCTGTTGACACAATCCAGTATCTGCAGTTTATGTGTAGTGACATCAAATTACAGTTGTTTAGCTTTTTAGAAGAATTAAAACTGATTTAACTAGTTTAAAATTATATTTGCGTTTATGAGTGAATTTTTGAGAAATCTAAGAAGACCACCAATTAAAGTTAAAAGAAAGCATAATATAAAATGGTACTACAAAAAATAAATCTATCTTCTCTATTCTGCAAAAAAATAAGGAAAAGCTTTCTATACTGAAAATAGGGTCCCTCTGCAACCTACACAGCGAGTACCCCTGATATAAATATAATAACATGCATTAAAAATTATAGTAGCAGGATGCGTGCACGTTTCTTGAGTCCACCTCTCATGAAAACTGATTTTACTTATACATATTTTTAAAGGGTTCAAAAAACTTTTACACTCAAGACCCACATTTGTAAATTCTTCAAGTTTCGCAGACCAATCATAATTAAGTTAAATAGCACAGGTAAGAAATGTGTACACGACAAGGTTTCAAGGCCAGGTCTACTTGAGTGCTGCTGAAATACAGAAGTCTCATTATCTTCTTGAATCATAAAGAAGCAATTTATTTATTTTTATTTGCAAGCAATATTTAATTTTAACACCAGAAATGGTATACAGTTACTTGATTTATTAATTGCTGTGGTACATAAGGCTAACCTATCCGTTATTGCTCAAGAAAAGCAAAAGATGCTAGCATGATCATGTTAACTTATAGTACCATAATACTCTATGAGAAAACATACATTAATGCCATTGGGAACTTTTAGCATAAAGTGGCATTGTGTCTGTCTGGTACAGTTTCAGTTTTTTTACAACACGAAAGGCGCAAATTCTCTTCACTAGCATTTGAGATTATGTGGAGAAAAAATAATGCATGGAGTGGCCTTTTCCCCTGTTTTTTGATCATTTTTTATCCAAAGAAGAGAATAGATTGCTTTAGATATCAAATTTTAAGATTTTTTGAAAGTTAAAAAGACATTTTGAACCAAAAATTTACTTAGTAAACGAAATCAAATAAATGACACATAGAAATAAGAAATACTATATGTCATGCAACCAATATCCTTCCAACCCTTTTTTGTTTTTAAAAGTAAACGGAAGTGAAGAGAAGAGAGAAGGAATGGTGGTTCGTTCGGAGTAAGTAGGATGTGGGAAGGCATCCGAGTATATTTTGGTTGTTTAAGAAGTAATGTGGTTTAGGTGGAATTTTTATGAATATTAGTGAAAGTGTACATAATGTAAATAATCATCTTGTAAATATCAGCTCTCATTTAATAAACTGTGCATTTAAATTTTAAAAAGAAGAATCGTTGTGTCATTCGGCTGTCATGATATTACAGCACGCTCTCATAACGAGAACAAGAGTTATTTCTACGATTTAAAATAATAAAAGTTGTGATTTGAATCGCAGTGTTTGGATTACAAAATAGAGGTGAGCTATTTTTTTTTTTATCATTTGATTGTGTAGTAAGATACTGTTAACTTTATTCGAAAATGTTTAAAAACGTAACTAAAGCGGATTTACTTATTGTTCTGGAAGAAATAGGTGAAGAAGCTGATGCTAGTAAGAGAGTACCCGAATTAAAAGATTTGTTATTGAAATCTAAAGAATACTTAAAAGAAAGATTTCGTAACTGAATTTTTATCGACTACAGTGTCAGAAAGAAAAAATGGCGAGGAAGTAAATAGATTGCGTTTACAACAACAAATGAGAAGCGAGAATTTAACCCATAACGAAGGGGAAAATAATACGTCATTATCATTAGATAAATTAATTAAAGCAGTTCAAGTTTTGGTAATCCCAGTGCCCAAGAAAAATGAAACATGGAATCTTTTTTTTGATTCTTTAGAAAGAGCGTTTAAGCACAAAAATGTTCCTAAGGAATATAAATCGGAAATTTTGCTAAAATTAGTAGGTGAAAAAGCAGGAAATGTTCTTGTTTATATTGATGATGAAGAATTAGCTGATTATGATAAAATTAAATCTTTAATTTTGAAAGAATATGAACCGTCCCCATTTACTTGTTTACAAAATTTTAGAAACGCTAAAAGATTACCTGGTGAAACCCATCAACAGTTCGGTTCGCGATTAAGATCCTGTTGGTTAAATTATTGTAGAATTCGAAACGTTAAAGATTTCGATTCACTTATTAATTTAATAATATCAGATAAAATTTTTGAAACTTTGGATAATGAGCTAGCTACTCACATTGCAGTCAAGCAAGGAGAAAGTTGGCTTTTGCCCGATCAGTTATCGAAAGACTGACATTTATTTTACTGCAAAAGGCAGGTCTTTCGAGGAAACAAAATTTGAGAAACGACCTATTTATCGTGAAGTGAATAATGATAATAATACTAAATATGTTCCCCCACAACTAAGGAAAAATCAAGCTACGTATGAAAACAGACACTTCTCAAAATCACGTGATTGTTATATTTGTAATTCCCCATTACACCTAGCAAAATTGTGCCCAAACAGAAGAAATAAGTATGATAAATCTTATACTCAAAATGATGATCAGGGTCAGAGAAAACCGAAAACGCAACAAGATAGAAATAAATTGAATCCAAATAAAAATAGTAATGCAGTAGTCACTAATGTTAGTTCCAGGCATTTACACATGAATGATCAATTAAACGAAGTTGCTCTTTTTCCTTTAAAAAAAATCATTATTTATGTAGAAGGTAAAGAAATAGAAGCTATTAATGATTCCGGTACCCAAATTAGTATTTTAAATACGTCATTAATTCCCGATCTGAAAATCGAAGCTAAAGGTAGTATTTTGTTACAATCCGCTTTCAAAGAAAAAGTACAAGCAAATTTGGCTACTATACCCATCCATTATAAATTACCTAACAGCGGAATTTATGTTACCTTAAATACGCTTTTTGCTTTCACTGAAAACTTAAATGTGCCTTGTTTATTAACTCCAGATGTGTATAATGCTTTGATTGAACTTCAAAATGAAGAGTTGTGTAATAATAGTCAACTGCAGAAGTTCGAAGGTCACGAAGCTAAAAATAGCTCAGAAACCCCGCTCGCGGAAGAGAAATTAAATGTTTGTTTTATTTCTTCAGAGAATAAACAAAATGATCGAAATGATGAATTTTCAGAGTTTAACAAGTTTTGTAAAGAACAAAAAGATTGCGCAACTTTAAAGAATTCATTCAAGGACGCTAGATTAGGAAAAAATAATTTTTTGATACGGGATAATTTATTGTATCATAAAGAAACTATTTGCGGTGATAAAATATTTCAGCTCGTTTTACCGGAAAGTTACAGGAGTAAAGTGTTAGAATTAGCTCATGATTCAATTTTTGGAAACCACTTAGGGATGAGAAAAACTAAAGAAAGAATTAAATTATCTTTTTATTGGCCGAATATTTCAAGAGATGTAGAAAATTATTGTAGAACATGTAAGAACTGTCAGTTAAAAAGCCCTGAGAAACAAACAGATAAAATTCCGATTACACCTGTTGTCCGCGCACCATATCCATTTCATACTGTAAATATTGATTGTATAGGTGAAATTATTCCGCCGTCAGGAAGGAAGCATAAATATTGTCTTACCTTAATTGATCAAAATTCTAAATGGCCGGAAGTTGTACCATTACGGAGTCTCTCTGCGAAAACAGCATGTGATGCTTTATTAGATATTTTTATGCGCACCGGAATTCCTGAAGTTATCTGTTCAGACCAGGCCACTAATTTTAAATCTGAACTGACTAAAGAATTTGAGAACTGGTTAGGGGCATTTCCTCGCTTTTCAACTCCATCATACCCCGCTTCGAATGGATTAATTGAAAAATTTAATCGTGTGTTTAAACAAATGCTACATCATGTAATTTGTACGGATCCTGTTAATTGGGATAAACATATCCCTTTTCTACTTTTTGCCTACCGTGAAGTGCCAAATTGCACAACTGGAGTATCACCGTTTAAGCTCATGTATGGTCGGGAAGCTAGAGGTCCCTTGGCAGTACTAAAGTCATCATGGTCAGGTGAAATCCCCTTACCATTGAATCTTAGTAATTCAGCAGTAGACTATTTACAAGAATTAAAAATAAATTTGGAAAGAGCCGCTGACATTGCTTCTTTAACTGCTGCAGAAAAACAAGAAAATTACACTCGCTATTTCAATCGTCGAAGTAAAATGAAAGAATTTGAAAAAGGTGATTTAGTATATTTACTTATCCCTTATTCTACCAATAAATTATATGCTAGATGGACAGGACCCGGAGAAATACTTGAAATAATAAAACCACATTCGTATAAAGTGAAATTACCTGATGGGGGTGTCAGACATGTTCATGCGAATAAAATAAGGAAATTTAACGTAAGAGTACAGACTGTTGGGGTCATTTTTGAAGACGATGTAGAATTTGGTGAAATTCACCCAACACCAATTAAAGCTAATACTTCGAATGAAAATAATATAGAAGTAGACCTTAGTCATCTGGAGGTTGATAAACAATTAGAGTTAAGTAAACTTCTACAAAAACATTCACCGTTATTCTCAGGCAAAATTCAAGTTGCCAACGTTGGAGCACACAAAATTCGTTTATTACCAGGCGCGGAAAGAAAGAAACCATATATTTATAAAATTCCGGAATCACTAAAAAATGAAGTGGACAAACAAATAGAAGAGTTAGAGCATCTAGGACTTATAGAAAAAAGTGAAGCTGAAATAGCTTATCCGGTCGTATGTGTCGCAAAGAAGGACGGTAGCATGCGCTTATGTATAGATTTTCGTCAATTGAACACAGTGACAAAACCTTTTGATTACCCTATGGAAAATGCAACTGAATTAATTAATCAAATAGGAAGTGCTAACATAATTACATGTTTAGATGTATTAAAAGGGTATTGGGAAATTCCTCTAGAAGAACAGAGTCGAGATCTTACTTCTTTTAAAACCCATCGTGCTCAATACCGATGGAAAGTCATGCCTTTTGGATTGCGCAACGCGGCTGCCACATTCCAGAAATCGATCAACAATGCTCTGGATGAACATCGTAAGTACAGTCGAGCATATCTGGATGATATTGCTATTTTTTCAAATGACTGGGAAAATCATCTGAAACATCTTGACGCTGTTTTATCCAAATTAACTGAACTGAAATTCACGGTGAATGTTAAAAAATGTGTTTTTGCAAAGGCACAGATCAAGTATCTAGGTCATGTCATAGGAGGAGGTAGACATGAGCCCGATCCGGAGAAGTTACGTGCCATTGAGACAATAGAATCGCCTAAAACCAAAACAGCCCTCAGAAGTGCATTGGGTTTATTTAATTATTATCGTGACTACATAAGAAATTATGCTGAAATCGCCAAGCCTTTAACCGACTTGACAAAAAAGAAAATCCCAGAAATCATTCCGTGGTCTGAGGTTGAAAAAGAGGCTTTAAAAAATTTAAAACGTTCATTGTGTGAAGCTCCTAAGCTGTATACACCAGATCCTAAAAAGCCCTACACTATTCAGTGTGATGCCAGTTCTTATGGAGTTGGTGCTTGTCTATCGCAAAAAGATGAGAAAGAAAAGTTGTGTCCTATTAGTTTTGCTAGCCAAAAGCTCACTAAGGTGCAACAAAACTGGTCGACTATTGAGCGTGAAGCTTATGCGGTAGTGTGGGCATTAAAAAAATTTGAAGTTTATGTGTTTGGTGCTGAAATTGAACTAATAACTGATCACAATCCCTTAATATATCTTCAGAAATCTGCACCTCAGTCTGCAAAATTACAAAGATGGGCCTTATCTCTACAAAGATATAACATAAATATTTCTCATTGCCCAGGTGCAAAATTAAAAAATGCAGATAGTCTGTCACGACTAGTTACTGTATAAGGATTATTTAAGTGATACTTTATTTTGTGTTTAATTTTGGTATGCAGTATTATATCAAGTCGTCTTTCCATCTGTTTTGAATTGTTAGTGTTTTTTATATATTCATTATAATTATTATAACAAGGCTTCTATACATCTGTTTTGAATTGTTAGTGTTTTTTTTTATATGTTTATTATATATTCATTATAACTATTATGACAAGGCTTCTATACATCTGTTTTGAATTGTGTTTTTATATATATTTTATGCTGTATAGTTGTATGGTTGCTATTTGTCAGATTTTGCTTCGCTTTGCGTAGCACAATCTTATCGGGGGGGGGGGGGGTGTCATGCAACCAATATCCTTCCAACCCTTTTTTGTTTTTAAAAGTAAACGGAAGTGAAGAGAAGAGAGAAGGAATGGTGGTTCGTTCGGAGTAAGTAGGATGTGGGAAGGCATCCGAGTATATTTTGGTTGTTTAAGAAGTAATGTGGTTTAGGTGGAATTTTTATGAATATTAGTGAAAGTGTACATAATGTAAATAATCATCTTGTAAATATCAGCTCTCATTTAATAAACTGTGCATTTAAATTTTAAAAAGAAGAATCGTTGTGTCATTCGGCTGTCATGATATTACACTATATTTAATAAATTTTCTGGTTCAAAACAAGTGTATTTCATACAATTTTTTAAAAAAATTGACAGCTATGGATTTGCCCTAATAATGTGCTTCCAAAATTTTTTGATGTTACCGGAATCTTTTTGCTGTTTATATTTGAAAAAAAATCATGGCTTGCCGTATTGAAGATTCCTAATTTAAAATCTTTGCATTTGTTAGTGTTTAAACAAAACTGTTTCTGAAACAAAGAATTATAAATAAAATAAACAACCATAAAAATGTTTTAAACATATATATTTATTATGCTATTATAAAACTGCAATACATTTTGTTTGATTACAAATAGGAAAAAGGCAAAAGAATAACACAAATAACTGAAGGGTAAAAGTCAGTAAAATGTGGAGTTAAGCTTTTCATTAAGAACATACTAATATACAAACTACATGTTGATGACAATAAAATGTTACAAAAACTGGTGTAAAATGAATTATAAGGGAAAAAGCTTCTTACAACAACATAAAAATAATAATTGAAATAAAGAAGAGTATATAAAACACAGGGTTGTTTCATATACTCTTGTAAAGTTTTGTTTCACTTTAGAAAAAAACTGTCCCAGACAAAATATAATTTTGTCCACTTTTAATATATTGAAAATTCTAAATTAAAAATGCAGAATTTAACAATAATAAATAAATGTATTGATTCTTCCCATTCAAGAAACAACTTTTATATCAAAATATTACACATACATATTTACATACACAACAGTATGGGAAATAATTTGCATGAAAATGGAAAACTAAGTTCAGTTCATCCAGAAGTTTTTTATGCAAACATGTTTATAAATAAAATTTATATCAATATTAAGTTATAATACAATAAATAGCAATTGCAAAACATACACATTTGTAGTAAATTTTAACTTGTTTATCTGTCATATGGCAGTTTTATTGTAATTAATAATCAGTTTACAAAATTGTAAATAGAAATAAAAAAATTTGAAATGTTTGACAGCCTCATATCTTATTAAAAAAAGAAGTCATATGATAAAATAACAAGTTAATGTTAATTAAGAAAATGTTACATTGAAATGAAACCTGTGCTTGTTATGATATTAATAATTTAATGTATGCAAGAAAACATTCAGCATATATTACACATTTTACTCTCGGGGGGGGGGGGGGATGAATAAGAAGTAGAAAAATATAAAGAAAAAAATTTTCTTTTAGTTAAAATATCAAATGCAAAATAACCAGAAAATAATAAAGAAATTAGCAAAAAGGTATACTATGAAATCTTGTTATTCAAGATACATAAAGGTTGTAAAATATGTAATAGTCGACAGATGCTTCAGGATGAAGAGCAAGTTGTTTGTCTTTAGCATTTAACATTTTATAACCCATTAAAATTTTTGTAGTACTCTGTAATCCAAGCCTATTTCTAAGTTTGTTTTGAATCATGCTAAATTGGAAAAAAATCGTTGAATGCTTGCTCATGAGGTTATGCAATGAAAAGATGACGTGCAAAATTTGAAATATTTTTTAAGTCGCTGTATCTTTTCAGTGATTCCCACCATTCTGCTGGTGATAGATTATTTATGATTGCATCAGAAAAATATGCATCAGGAAATCTAGATGCCTTAATGGAAAATTTAACATTCAATGGCAAAAATTTTTTATCAATGTCATTCACCTATTTCCTTGCTATTTCTTCTTGGTCATTAGTAAGTCCCTCACCCATGTATTTCAGATGCAGCATATATGATAAAATGTAAGTTGCGTGATACAGTCATCAAATTTTTTCTGTAAACATTTATTATAAATTCCAAGTTTTTCAGATTTCAAAAGTGTCAAGAATTCATTGGCTACATCTGCAATAGTAGAGGCACATCGAGTGAAATACTGATGGGTTTCAACAGACTGATTAGATGTTTCACTTTTTTATATAAAGCAATATTGTTAATTATATTCCTTATGTTTGTATCTCCTTCCTCATATTCATCAATAATTTTCAAGAAAACATCTTTGTTTTACACACACATCTCCAAGCATTTAATGTGACTTTCCACCGAGTTTCGTTAGGAAATTGAGGCATTACACCACCATAAGAATTTAGAAACACTTTAGCTATGTGATGACATGAATTCTTAGACAGAACTATAGGCTAAAATAAAAGACAATCAACTCCACCACTGATAAAATTCATTATGAATAAAAGAGTCTAAGTTTAAGTTCAGCTTCTTTAGTTTTGGTTTAGATTTTTAATTTCTGTTCAAGTTTTCAGTTTCGGTTTAGGTTCTGATTCAACTTAATCAAAATTGTTTGACGTATGTAGCATAAGATTATTTTTACAGTAAAATATTGTCTAAAATTAACTGTACCAACATGTAATTAACATTTTCTTTGTGGATTTATTAGATTATGATTAATGTGCAGTCATTCTATTTTAATTACATGATTAATTGAAAAAAATATATTTTATTATTAAGAAATAATGTAGGAATATAATTCTATTTCACCATAACAATAATTTTATATGTCAAACATATGGAAAATCAGCAGATGTTCATTTTGTTCAATTTCTTCCGGCGTCCTGGACTTTTTACAAAAAAGTGAATAAAATAACAACCCTGATAAAACACCAATAAATTAGTAAGTAAAGCAACTTTTTTTATATGTTTTAAGAAATTTTTCCTTTAAATTAAATGAAAATCATATTTAAAGCTACATTTATTATTATGTTTATAGAAGATTATGTAACTAAAGCTGTGATTTTTTTTTTCTCAATATATTTATATATTTATGGAATAATTTAAGGGATGAGAACAGTCAAACTGCAAAAAAGATAAACATTTTTTGTCTCACTTTCCCCAAATAATGAATAATTTTTGCTTTTCCAGAAATATCGCTTTCATGTGTTTAAGAAAAAATGAATAAAATAAATCCATAATCTACAGGTTTCAATAAGCATTCAAACCTCTTATCAAGGTGATAACTACAACACTACAATAATAAAATATACTTCATGTATACCTTGCAGTTTTGTACCTAAACATTATTTAAAATATTGAAGTGTACATTATAAATGAGTATTTAGGATTTTCATGACCTCTGTACATATGATCATTGATCATTAGGCAAAATTCTTTGGCAGCAAATTTTGCACAATTTGGAAAACTTTAAAACAGTACATTGTGAATAATTTTAGCGATTTTAGTATTAACCATTATATTTTACTAGAATAAATCCTATTTGAAATGCTTTCTAATATATTTTTCTCTGTAATGGGACAGTTAAATATCAGGGATCACAACTTATACTAGAGTGCGGCATATATGAAAAAATGTGATATAATTTTTTTTTTACTTTTTTGTAGTGTTATAAAATCACCATTTAAAACTGTAAAAAAATATGGTTGCATTTTGCATTAAATAAACAGCTGTAGAATTAAATAACCAAATAAAAGTAAACTGTTTAATTAAAATAAAAATTTTAATGAAAAAACGTAAAAAGTATATATTATCGTAAAACCAATGATATCAGTTTTTACAATAAACCATGTCATTGCTAATATCTTTTTTTCCACGCTAACCTTGGTAATAGACTCGATGATGGATATTTAGAAAATCTATCACTATTCACATTTAATCGTCTTGGATAATGTGTTGTAATGGGGCTGCATACTATAGTTTTCATAAATGTGCAACTTACTGATTTAAACATTTATGTTTAATGTCTACTGATTTTTAAAATCTGCACTATGAAAATACACCATGCCAACAATCGCGCCTATAATACCAATTGCAATAAACTTTTTTTTCTAGTTGTAGAAATATTAAAAAACAATTACAGAAGCATTTTTATACAATTCAATATAATGTGTATTATATTCCTATAGTAGTATGTGATTAGAATATATATCTCATATTTCTTTTGGGGGTATAACAGCCAAAAGTAAAATTAGCATCATTAATATTTTCAATCATAGTACCATCGTACATATCATCAGATTAATAGCTGCAGTCAATCGGATATTATGTATGTAATAAATGTATAGTTAATTACTGTTTTTAATATGATTGACCACTGAAAATTGTAAATATGATTGGAGATTAACAATAATGTTTGGTGATCTATCTTCCTGGCACAGATAATACATCAGTACCAAATTAACTGATGATTCATTTTGAGATTTATTCATTACATATTATTACAGGAGTTGGATTTATTTACATCTAACTTATGCCAAGGAAAGATCATAAAGGAAGTTGAGTTGTATAGCACTTCACCCAACAGAATTATGCTCGAATTTGATTGGCCTATAAGTGCAAATTGTTTTTTGGACACCAGGCAGTGCTGAAAATTCATCACTGGAGTACTTGCTTTGCGAATAGTCAATATTTTTATCACTCTTCATGAATGAATCTCTTCTATTTATTTACTTTGGTGGGATGAGATGTTAGGCTGTCAATCTAACTGAAGTTATCTCAGAATATATACATAATGTAACACATCTCTCAAATATGAATTTTTTTTTAGTGATCTTTGTAAATATGTAACTTTTATGCAGTTTTATGTGGAAAAAAAATTGCGTAAAAATGGCCACTTGGCACATGAAAAATGAAGTGGTCAGCCCATATCTGTTTATGACAGTCACATGAGTTGTGCTATTATTATACAGATTATAGTGTATTGCTTATGCCTATCTACAAACATCCATAATCGGTATACAACTCATTTCATTTTGCAGTGGGGTGTATCATTGCTAACCATAATTTTATGCAGCTGACATGTCATTCAAAACTATTTCAGATAAGCAAGAAATAGACATTTAAAAAGATTTCAACTTTCGTCAAATACATAAATTGTTCACTATCTCTCGATCTTTGGGGATGTTCAACACAGAAGAAATGCTTATAAAAATAACATTAGATGATAATGAGTGCAAAAAGTATTTTATAAACAAAAGACTTGGCTTTATTTTGAGAACTTTAATGTAGATCAGGGCAAAAATGTTTTATCAATCTTCTTACATCAGGCATAAATAGTTACGCCTTAAAATAAATACCTAGTTATATTCTTAAAGAAAATACTACATTATACACTTTCCAAATGCAAAACTTATTTTTAATGTGACTATACATGTTTAGAGTTTATTTACAGAAGCTGCTTTCCACACATATAAGGATTTCTTTGGGCAGGAACAAGATAGATAAAAAGAAATAGTATGAAAAATATGTTAAAGGAGTTTCATACTTTGGAATGGATAAAATGATGTTTATTTAAACTAGATTTTTGAGAAAATCCTTTGCTACACACTTCACAAGCGAAAGGTTTCTCTTTAGTATGAATTCTCAGGTGTCTGTTAACACCAGGCCTGTCAGAAAATTTTTTGTTGCACAACTCACAAGAGAAAGGT
This sequence comes from Maratus michaelseni, assembly GCA_963931845.1. Lineage (NCBI taxonomy): Eukaryota > Metazoa > Arthropoda > Arachnida > Araneae > Salticidae > Maratus > Maratus michaelseni. Next base: position 258,622,313 of record OZ007600.1, on the reverse strand, counting down.
TTCTCTTTTGTATGTATTCGCAGGTGGACATTTAAATTAGATTTTGTAGAAAATCCTTTCTTACACACACCACAAGAGAAAGGTTTTTCATTAGTATGAACATATAGGTGAACATTTAAATCAGATTTTTGAGAAAACCCTTTGTTGCACACCTGACAAAAGAAAAGTCTCTCTTTAGTATGAAAACGCAAATGGACATTAAAAGAAGATTTTTGAGAAAATCGTTTGTTACACACCTCACAAAAGAAAGGTTTCTCTCTAGTATGAACACGCATGTGCACATTTAAATTAGATTTTTTAGAAAATCCTTTTTTACACACCTCACAAGAGAAAGGTTTCTCTTTAGTATGAACACGTTGGTGCACATTCAAATTTGATTTTTGAGAAAACCTTCTGTTGCACACATCGCAAGCGATTGCTTTTTCTTTAGTATGGATTCGTAGGTCATTATTTAAATTAGTTTCTTGAGAAGATCTTTTACTACCCATCTCACAAGTGAAACGATTCCTAATAGTATGGACGTCACAAACATCTGCACCTGAAATATAAATTAAAATCTATATCTACCACATAATTCATATGAATTTTCAAAAGTTTATATAAAAAATTTTGCCACAATTTCCTTAATAAAAAAGGAATATTTATGAAATACATAATAAATATTTGGTACATGTTACTTTAATTTTTACAATTAGCACAACTATAATCACATGCAAAATATTTTTACATTGCAGTTAGAAGAACGCCAAACTATGTTTAGATCTGTAATTCTTACAGTCCTTTTGCTATTTTGGATAGAAATAAACTAGAAATGTGTAAGTGCAGGAGTTATTCTGTGAGTATTACTAATCAAGCCTAATTACTGGATTTTTCAAAGATAAAATAAAACTAGATGGGTATTAGGTTATCTGGAATCACACAGTCATTTTTATTCACTAAAAATTAAAACTGTTCAAACGTAAAAAAAAAAATTAATGGTTTTTATTAGATAATGGGATCAGCATATTAAAAATACAAAGTAGAATTGTTTGCTTATTTATGTGAAATTAGGTTGGTTGAGATTTAGATCTCTATTCAAGATTCACCAGTTTCGTAAAAGCATTTCGAAAGTTTAAAAATTTGGGAATTTTAAAGTACTTTATCAGTATTTGTTTTTAATTATTAAACACTTTTTTTAAAGAATAGGTAATATATATGTGCGGAGGTTTCGTATTAGTTGTACAAACTTAGAAGAAAATGGACTGTATCAAAAAGTTTATAGTATTTATTTAGTTAATAAATACGATGAAGGGAGAGACAGCAACGGCGGCTTATCGCCACCGAGTTCCGAGCACACCTGCTTCACACACAAGGTTACATTAAAGGGTTACCAGACACAAAAAAGAGGAGGGGGGAGTGTTCCATCGCCAATAGATACGGAACATCCCGCCCGGCGTTGAAATATTACAAGTATTTCAATATATAACAAATGTAACACAGATAATAAAGAAAACAACATGATACAATTATAAGCAATTAAAACCATCACAATAAATATACAATTAAGAATAATAATAAAAAAAATATTAAATAGTTACTGAGCATTAATTTCATTATCTATCATGGGCAAAATACTAATTTTAGATACAGATCTTTTAAAAATGCCCTTCGCGGTTCGTACCTCTACTACTCTGACATGTCCGTCAGCACCTGCGATTACTTTAGTAATACGACCTAGGGACCAAGTGCAAATAGGAAGTTGTGATTCCTTTACTAATACCAACATACCTGGCAAAATATTTGGCTTTTTGAATAGCCATTTGTTTCGTTGTTGTAAGTAACTAAGATAATTATTCTGCCAACGCTTCCATATGATTTGCACCATTTTTTGTGTTCTTTGCCATTTGTTTAATAAGTTATCCTTTACCTCAATTAAATTTGGTTCTGGAAGCGCATTAAGCGGTCTTCCTATGAGGAAGTGACCAGGAGTCAATACTTCAAAACTGTCGACAAAGGAGAAAGTGGCCGCGAATTTAATATGCCCTCGATTTGTGCAATTACCGTTAGAAATTCCTCTAACGTTAAATGAGCTGAACCCACTACTCTCTTAAATTGATATTTAAATGCTTTAACTCCCGCTTCCCAAAGGCCACCGAAGTTGGGTGCTCTAGGAGGAGAAAATTTCCAGCAGATGCCCTCTGGTGTCAAAAGGTTAGAGATTTCTTCGCTATTCATAAGTTTTCGTAGACGCTTAAGTTCTGCTGAAGCGCCAACAAAATTTGTAGCGTTGTCACTAAAAATTGTTGAACTTTTCCCACGACGAGAGAAAAATCGCTTTAAAGTAGCAATTATTGCTTCAGATGTTAAGTCTGAAACGAAATCCAAGTGTACAGCCTTAGTGACCATACATACAAATATAGTTACATAGGTTTTTTGGAGGGTACCCTTTCTCTGGCCCTTGTATTTTCTTTCAAAGGGTCCACATAGATCTAATCCGACATTAGAAAAGGGAGCGCTAGGTATTACTCTATCAGGAGGGAGATCCCCCATCAGCTGGTTAGCCATTATGGGCTTAACTTTGAAGCATTGTACACATTCATGCACAACCTTACGTGCAATGTTTCTGCCGCTAAGTGGCCAATATTTTAGACGTACAGTATTCAAAAGAGCATGGGATCATACATGAAAATCACGAAGATGATAGTATTGGAAAATAAGTTTAGTTAACCTATCTTTTGCTGGCAAAACTATGGGATATTTGCTTTTATAATTTATGTTCGCATGTGAGAGTCTCCCACCTACTCTGATTAGTTCATTACAATCTAAAAAAGGATTCAGAAATTTTAACTTACTTGCAGGAGGGACTGAAGAACCTTTTTTCAAGGCACCAATTTCATGTGTAAAATACTTTACCTGAATGTATTTCAATAAGTAAATTTCCGATTTCTGGATCTCGTTGGCAGAAAGAGGACCCTTTAATTTATCGCGCTCCTTACAATTTCTAATAAATCTATAAATAAAGGCTAGGATTCTAATTAATTTCAAAAAATTATTAGTTAAATTAAATAAATCATTCATAAAATTAGAGTCATTAATGTTAAAAAGAGTCATTTTTGCAGGAGGTTTCAGTTCATTCACATATGAGTTGTCACACAGAATATCTGGATTACGAATAGTCTCTGAAGATTGTTCTCTAACAGTTGAAAGTTGTGGACCTTGCCACCACAGTTCACTAGCAGCAAGAGCTTTTACGTCAAGTCCCCTAGAAACCATGTCAGCTGGATTGCTCTCGGATGGAATGTAAGACCACTTATAGTTTTTTGATAACTGCTGAATTTGCGACACTCTGTTGCACACAAATGTCTTTAACAAATTTGGAGAAGTTTCAATCCAAGATAGTGCTATAGTTGAATCAGAGAACAACTGGACGGAGTCGAGAGGTTGTTTTAAGTCCTCTAAGACCTTGTTAGTCAATTTTGTCAGAAGAAGACATGCAGACAATTCCAATCTAGGAATTGTCATTACTTTCGTCGGAGCAACACGGGACTTGCTGCAAAGAAGTTGACTAGATAGTTCATTAGTGTTGGAGATAGTTTGAATATATATGACTGCACCGTACGCCTTAGAAGAAGCATCTGCGTAACCGTTCAGCACCACAGATTTAACGTTCACTTTTAAGAAACACCTTGGCACTTTAATTGTCTCTAATTCTGGTAATGTTGCGATGAAGTTTTCCCATTGCTGAGAAACGTGTGGAGGTAGTTTTTCGTTCCAATCCACATTGAGCAACCACAGTTGTTGCATGAAGATTTTTGCCTTTGCTATCACTGGTCCAAGTAGACCAAGGGGGTCATAGATACGAGCTATTTGTGAAAGGACATCTCTTTTAGTAAAGTTTTGTTTTTCACTTATGTTTACCTTGTAGGTAAATGTATCACTGAAGCTATTCCATAGCATTCCTAAAGTTTTTGTCACAATTTCCTCAGAATTTCTGTCAAGGGGAAATATTTCCTGATCCTTAGACTGTACTCCATTGGAGCACCATTTGTGCAAGCTCATGCCTCCTCTTAGAAGTTGCGTTAATTCTCGCTGAATTAATTGCATCTGGGTTAAATCTGAAGCACCAGACAAGCAATCATCCATATAGAAATCATTTAATAAAATATTTGAAGCCAATGGGAAGTCCCTTTTTTCATCCAAAGCAAGTTGTTGCAAAGTTTTGGTTGCTAGATATGGGGCGCAGGCGGTCCCGTAGGTAACGGTTGAGAGTTGGAAGACTTTGACAGATGACAACTTACTGTCCTTCCAGAGAATTTTTAGGAATTTATGCTGTGACGGGTTAATTTCTATCATTCTAAACATTTGTTTAATATCTGCCGTGAATGCGTAAATGTGCTTTCTAAATCTTACTAATATTGAAAAGAGATCTTCCTGAAGCACCCCTCCCTTATATAACATATCATTTAAAGATTTTCCAGTTGTTGATTTTGCACTTGCGTCAAAAACGACGCGCAGTTCGGTAGTTTTGTTTGATGGTCGCAGGATTCCGTGATGAGGTAAATAAAAACCGTCTTCAATATCACTATTTTCCTCTATTTCATGCATATGCTTCAAATACTTATATTCATTTAGAAAATCTATGTACAAATTTTTCATTGTTGGATCACGCTCTAAACGCTGCCACAAATAATCTAATCTTTTAGATGCGATTTTTTTTTAATTTCCTAAATTAGTTTCAGAAATTTCTGGTTTGAACGGCATTTCAACTACGTATCTCCCATCCTCCTTTCTAAAATGCGTTTTATCAAAATGTTGATTACAATATGTTAATTCATCACTGCTGCATGGCTTTAAATCATCAACATTCTCTATTTCCCGAAATGAGGTCAAGGTCTTATTGAGTGCTTCTAGATTTTTTGTTAGAAAACAATGGGTTTCATTATGCTTTATATTATTATCATAAACACTACCAGATACCAGATATCCAAAACAAGTTGATTGCAGAATTAAATTATCTTTCAGTTTTATTTGATCAGCATTTAGAAATTCGAAAAACAATTCCGCACCCAGAAGTATATCTATTTTTTGTGGAATGAAGAATTCAGGGTCTGCCAATTTTATGTTTTGTGGAATGCTCAAATTAGAAATGCTTATCTTTCTAGACGGACTGAAATTTGTTATTTTCGGAGTGATCAGACAATCAATATTCCATTGAGAATCCCCGTTTTTATTAGATAAGCAAACTGCAGTTTTCGCCTTTATATTTATTGTTGAATCATTCAAACCCGCAATCGGTATATGAATTTTTTCTTTCTTTAATCCCAACAAAGTTGCTGCGTGAAATGAGATAAAATTACTTTCTGACGCAGAGTCCAAAATGCTACGTAACGGTCTTTTAACCCCATTAGAATCTGTAATACAAATTATCGCCGTGTTTATCAAAACGGATTTATTGTTTCCATGAGAAAAAAACGAATGTTTGGGAGTATCGTTTTCAGTCGCCGCTGTGTCTGCGACGCTTGATCTGACTTCGTAATGATCAGTTTGTGGCGCTGAATATTTATGTAGGGAAGTATGATGAAATTTTGATTTGCAAACAAAGCAAGTATTTTTTGAATCACAGGATAATAAATGTGAGGAATTAAGACAGTTAAAACAAAGTTTGTTTTTCTTGACAATATTTATTCTATCTGCTGATTTCATATAATCTGATATTTTTCGCAATGGTACAATGGGTGGATTTCAGAGCATAGACTGCACTTTTTATTCTGTGTTTTATCAGATTTCATGAATAAAGACTTAGAACGTCAGAGTTCGAATTGAATTTTGAAGAAGAACTAGCACTGATGCTATTTAAGATTTGACATCTTCGTTCTAAGAATTCGAGAAATTCGTCAAAGTTAGGAACTTCGTTATCTTTTAACGTGAGCTCATATTGTTTACGAGTGTTTTGATCAAGTTTGTCTAAAAGTATATTAAATAATATGGCGTTAGAGAATGTATCTCTTTCAAAGTCTAAAACTTTAAGGGCTCTTAAGTTCTTTCTAACACTATCTAATAAATTTCGAAGATCTTTTGCAGATTCATGTTTGATTGGGTACAAGTTGAGAATAATTTTTATATGACAATCTACTATTCTTCTTTTGTTTTCATACCGTTGTTCTAATGCACTAAAGAGAGACGTATAACTATCGTCTGGGGTTTGTATGCTTTTGGGTTCCCCCAATAAAGCACCCCAAAGATAGAAAAGCTTTTCATTGTCGTTCAAATCAGAATTTTCAGTAATGAGCGTATTAAAGGCAGTTTTAAAAATGCTCCACTCCTCAATTTTTCCAGTAAAAACCGGTAATGGAATTTTGGGCAGTTTTATAATTGCTTTATGATTACTAACACTTATATCATTACTTGAAGAAGTGCTAACATTAGATTCACAATAAAATTTCTTAATAGAGGTTTTAAGACTTACCTCTATTGTTCTAATGTCCTCATCCAGTAGAGGCAGTTGCTCCTCTGTTTGTTCAAAATCGTCCTCTTTCACGATTTTATAATAATCCTCCTTGATAACTTCGAACTTTTCTTGTATTCTAGTTAAACACTCCAAATGAGACTGCCATTCAGCTATTTCGAAAGTATTTTCGTTAATCGCTTTGGATATTTTGGTGAGCTGAGACTTGATGTTACCGCACTTTCGATTTAGAGTCGTAACTGCTGCTTCTGACATACTGCTGATCTTCTTGTTGAAGATAAAGAAATCACAAGTTTTTCGTTAAACACTGAAGATGCGCTGATTACCTCCGGGTTGCTTAGGACCAAAAATGTGCGGAGGTTTCGTAATAGTTGTACGAACTTAGAAGAAAATGGACTGTATCAAAAAGTTTATAGTATTTATTTAGTTAATAAATACGATGAAGAGAGAGACAGAAACGGCGGCTTGTCGCCACCGAGTTCCGAGCACACCTGCTTCACACACAAGGTTACATTAAAGGGTTACCAGAAACAAAAAAGAGGAGGGGGAAATGTTCCATCGCCAATAGATACGGAACAATATATAAGAAATTTTGTTAGTATTTTTAGAAATAAAGATTTAAACATAGTTTGGTGTTCCTCTAACAGACTTTAAAAAATACTTTGCATGTGATAATAACTGTGCTATTTGTAGAAATTATAACAATTCCACAATCTCACGACTGTGAATTGTAAATAAAATAATTGGGTAATGTATGTTATGGAGGTTTTACTGTGTATAAAATTTTCATATGAAAAAATATTTTAGACTTTCTTTTGAAAAATCTAATCAACCTCAACCCGACCCACAAGAGTCAAAACCTATACTAAAACCAACACAAACCCCCCCAAAAAAGAAAGTCAACCGATCTGAAAGGAGAAAATGTAATAACAACTCCACTTGATTGGAACCGTGGTGTATGTCTGTTTCGTATAAAATTGGTTTATGCGACTTGATGAAGGACTCTAATCCAGGCTTATTGCAGTACATCCATGGATTATGAATGATTATGCCTAATTTTAGTATAAAAATAGGAGTAGAAACTTCAAATGTTTACAAAAAATGTAGAAGAAAACTGTCTTATTAACAGATTTCACTTACGTGACTGAGAGTCTTAGGTTAATGAATACTTCATTTTTATATTAAGGGTATATCTTTCGCAACAGCCCCAAGCAGAAGTATCAGTAAAATCTACAGATAAGTTAGATTTTTAATAGAGCATTACATATAAAAGATCTGTTGTCAATGGAAATAATTATAAAAAACCTTTGTGAAATATTTTATATTAATGAAATCTACACAAGAGAAGATTTTTAATGTTTTCCCAGTGTTACTTAGAGAAGATGGTTTTCCGAATAAAAATAATTATAAAGGATATATAACTCATCTGCAGATTTCATCAGTACAACAATTTTTTTTATATATGTTTCATAAGTATTTTCTTTAGAAATCCATCTTCTCTGATGATGGGAATAATGCTGGGAATTAATTATTTTTTTTTAAATTTTACTAAATTAGTATTTATTAATATCTCATGATGCTGGGAAAACGTTAAAATATTGCCTCATCTGCAAACTTTTTTATTGGTGAAATTTATATATATAATTTATAATAATTTTCATTTAGTGACCCATCTTCTTTATGTAATGCTGGGAAAATATAAAAAATATTTTTATTTGCATATATAATTGACATAGCACTTTTCTTATATAGTTTTATATTTATTTTCACTCAGCATTTCTTCTTTTGTATGCGTTTCTACTTTGAAAACGTTTTCCACATGCTCATAAATCAGCAGACATAATAGCAATCGAAAATCTTTAGTTTGGATAACACAGAAGTGTTTCAAATGTGCTTTGAGAAAGATGTAGGAAAAAAGTAGAGAATAGAACAGCTGATGATCATTTACAAAAGTCATTCTAAAATATATATGCCAAAAACATTTTTTTAATTATATGACATTCGTATAATTATAAAATCATTCTGTTATTGATAAATTACTAAAATTTTATTTTATATGAAAATTCCTAGTTTTAGTCAGAAGTTCAAAGAGCCAACTGGAGATAAAGTTTCCAAACAGGGACACCATATCAGAAGTAAACTTAAGTGCATTAAGTAAATTTAAAATAGGTAATATTAATTACCGTATATACTCGCGTATAAGTCGAGGAATTTCTGACAATTTTCGGCAAGCAAATGGGAGGGGTAGTCAATTTATACACGGGTCAATTAAAACAACAAAAAAAACTTCAAATACTGCCAAAATTCTAGCTTTCTATGTGTAAGAATAATAAAATAATATTTAAAATATACAAATAATAATAATTTATCATAAAAAAAAATTTCATTGATATGTTTTTGTTTACTTACTGCTTTTTCGTATTGGCCAATTTCTCTTACCATATGGAGCGAGCGTTTTTCTCTCATCTTTTCTTCGGACGCAAAACATATCTTAAGCTTAAAGTAGGATAAAGGTTGATGGCTACAATTCAGCAAGCAAGACACAACACGGTTACATTTACACTGCAGCACTCTGCAACGTTTATTTTAAAAAGTTTAAAGCACTTCCTCTAATTTAGAAAAACAAGTGCAACCAACTCTCCTTACATTCTTTTTTTGCAGTATTTTTAGAAGCATATCTTTGTTTTTCTGCTACTCTCAAACTTGCCGCTCATTCACACCAAACTCTCGTGCAGCTGCACTGTTATTTGACTTCTCAGCTTCTTTAATCACTTTTAACTTAAAAGAAGCTGTATAATTTGACCTTTTACTTTTATCCATGGTCTCAAATATTGCAAATAGTCGTGCTGTATAAACCACAAAAATTGAAAACAATTCCAAAATAATATGCACGTGCCTGTCAACCTCTTCAACTGAACACAAGCAGTTTTCCTCCTCATAAAATTCCTCTGCGCATTTTCTCGCACAGAGCAAGCGTTTGGAGAAACCAGTCTTTGGTAAACCCTCAGTGATGAAATCACTTTACCTACCTCAAAACTTTGGGGTGTTCCAGAACAGCAGTCATTGGCGCACGGTACGAAACAGGATTTAGAAATAGTTCGCTGTTTTGGTGAGAATTTGTAATGCATCTAGAAAGTGAAATCTTTGGCTTGATTTTATGCAAAATTGAAGTAAAAACTTTGGGGGTCAATTTATATGTGGGTTTTTGATTTTTTGCAGAATTTGCATTTAAAAGTTAAGGGGTCGACTTTTATATGGGAGTAAATACGGTACATGAATATTTTTGCATTATAAGCACCAACTATTAGCAAAAATAGTGGATTGAGAAATAATCACTTGCAGAAAGTTTTTTTTTGTTGTTGTTTAGTTATTATGTGCTGTTTTTCTGCCTTTCAACAGCTGATAACAAACATTTAAATGTTGTGAACTAGATTAATTCATACAACAGAATACAATGATAGGTGATCGATTTGTGTTACTAAATGTAAAAACTATTAAACTGAAATAAGAGAGTAAAATTTTTATTTTGCTCTTTCCTTTCCCATATCTAGAAATCGACTTCTTTGCTCTAAAGAAAATAATTAGAAGAATTTAGATGATTCATTATAGGACCAAAAGAAATAGTCCGTTGAGAGAATAACTAATGTTTGCTGAAAATCAAGGTCAAATAATGAAACCATTTTTCTTTGAAGAAGAAATATAATAAGCACTTTGAATGCAATTCTTCTATATTTCAAAGTCAAACTATATCATTTTATCAGAGGAAAAAATATCAACAAATTAAAAAAATTGAATAGCATTAGTTTACATTTAAAAAACTGTAACAGTACTTTTCTTTTGACTAGGCAAAAATCTTGCCAATAGCAGATTTCTTTTGCTTTGGTGATGACTAATGATGCCATCAACAGGAAAAAAAATAATAAAATTTTGACAGCAGAATGGCCAAAAGAATAGGCTATAATAATTAATATTAAATTTAACTAGAGTTACTTCAATAGAAACTGAAAGAAAGTTTTCTACTTTTGAATTCATACTACAGAAAATAAAGAAACCAGTTAATGAAGCAAAGCCTTCGTTTTTTTTCAAAGTTTAGAGCACTAAATGCCAATAATGCCCACTCTGTGAATAATAATGCTAATATTTATTAATTTGATAAATATATGTGAATTGCAGATAGGATTGGTCATTCATATATTTACTATATATCTATGTATGAATTAATAGGTTAATTAATTGTCATAATTTTTAAGTTAACATATACATATATATGTGTGAATTTAGAACTATGCAATTGCAGGTTATTTTATAAGATACAAGTGCAAGAAGAGCTGCCATGGTATTTGTTTCATTTGCTATTTGTGCTATAACCAGACTTGTATAAAACCAAAAACTTTCTGCGCACATAAATATTGAGTCAAAAAACTTTCTGCAAATTAATTTAATGTTTAATAAAATTACGTATTATATTATTTTGACGATATAAATTAAAAACAGTAGTTTAAAATAATTACAATTTAAAATTAATTAATATTAATTAAAGAATAATTATTTTGGTTAAAAATAATAAAGCTAAGAATCCATGATAGGAAGAGCTGAATTCTTATCAGTTATTTTGTCAATGCGTTTAGAAACAACCCAATCCTTAATATTTTGACCTCTTTGCAAGCGTCTGTAATGCCACAACAATGTTTTGCATCTTTAAATTTTGAATTGTGTGCACACAGTAAATATTTTTGAACAAAAAGGGATTATTTGTGTAAAAAAGGAATATTTAAAAATTTTTAATATGAAACAAATTTTTTTTTTTTTTAATTTTTTTCTGTAATTTTCTGCAATTTTGCAGAAAATTTTCTGTGCACGGCGTGCGCGCGTGCGTCTATATTATACAAGTCTGGCTATAACTAACGAAAATACTCATTTGCAGTTTTTATTATTTCTATGCTTACTAATTATAGCATTATTAATTAAAGTAAGAAATATACATCATGCTTCTTAAAACCATCTAATTAGAGACTTAATTGTGTTGGAAAACTATAATTATAGGTAGCCATTCAATGCCTTAACATATAAATAAACAATGTAAAATCCCACTTAATAAAAATCATAAAAATTTGACTTAAATAAATAAAAATTTAATTTTGTATACATTATTTTTATCATGATTTTTGTACACCAAGCACTTAATCAATAAAAATACGAGCAAAAAATAACATAGATCTATATGTAGTCGAGATTGTTTATGTCAATAGAATTAGTAATTCTATCCCTTGAATAAAATATATTTATTTTTTAAAGACAAAGATTGCAAAGACAGTGAAAAAGAAATATATATATATATATATATATATATATATATATATATTCAGAAAAAAATAAGCAAATCTAAATTTTGACACATTTATTTTGGTAATTAGAAAAATAACTTAAATCCTTTTATTATGTTTCAAGTGAATAAGTGATGAATTCAAGAGATATCTTGGGAGACTTTTTTCCCTGGAGTATATCCCCCCTCCCTTGGAGATTTGAGATTAAAGTATATTCATTGTGAAAAGTGCAAATTCCTCCCAGGAAAAGTATCTGAATTCAACACTGTGAATGAAATGTAACATATTTTTGAATTTAATTACATGTTTTAATAATATAATATGTAAGTTCATGGTCTTAAAATATTTCTAATAAAATAAGGTTTTATATAAAAGAAATAAAAAACAAATTTTGAGCAACTGAAATCAGATTAAAATTAAATTAGATATGATTCTTATTTTGAATAGTTAGGCATAAGTACAGCTTATCTCAAAGGCTATCTATCAATATTTGAAATGATTACAGTAAGTTAGATACAGAAATATTTATATACAGTACCTTTAATAACAAAAATAATGAGTACTTTTAATGAAAGCTTTAAAACGATATTGTATTTAGAGAGAATTCTTCATATCCGAGACAACATTATAGCACCATTTCACAAAGTAGACGCCAGACTATTCGATTAACTATAACGATTAAATAGACATTTCGATTAAATACTCATCGATTCAATTCCGATAAACTAACTAGATAATAAATTCCCTTACTTCCTGCTTTCATCTACGATCCTTTTCTGAGTTTTAAAATGCTTTTCTGTTCTCTTATTGCACAGAACTCATCACACAGAGCCAGTGCTTTAAATAAACTTGAAATAAGCTTACACAGTAAATTAAGAAAATCTCTTGCTATTATTGGTGTATTTTAATGAAGATCAATCTATTTTTAAATTCTCTAGATGTATTTTTCAAAGGATGCTGAACTTCTGGCTTTCTATAATACACACAGCACATTTTTTGTTTATTTTATCTTGATGAATCCGTCCCAGCAAGGTTAAAAACTAGGCAGTGCTGATGTCTGTTTCTTTAAGCTTGCAAACTTTATTTACTGAAAGCTTTATAAAAATCTTAAAATATCTCAATTATTATTATTATTATTTTCTTTTTTAAATGTATTAAAAATCGAATAATGTTAATAATAAAAAAAGGGGTAAGTTTTATTAGAAATAATATATATATACAGAATATTAACGGCTCGAAATGTACCAGAACAAACCGTAACAATATTTCAGTTTGTGAAATTATGTCAAATATTGTACCTGTTCATGAAATTGTGGTAAATATCATTCTGGTTTGTACAAGAGATACCATATGGATGAAGTTCTTGCTACGGGCTTCGCAAAATGTGCTAAAGGTATGTGCAGTGGGAAACAATTAACTGTTGATATTTTGTTTACTTCAGCACTCATATTAAATACTGTGATCACGAAATTACATCCAAACATTTAAAATTTTAGTGGCTAAATAAATATGACATACAAGATTTTTATTTTTGATATAACAAAGCAGGTCAAATTTGGGTTGTAAAGGAGACACTCCAGAATTTGTTTACACTCCGCTTGTTGCTATTAGCAAAAGAGAAATTATCCACCATTTCCCGCCATGTAAACATATATATATATATATAAACATAGCTTATTGCGTTCTCTGTAACTTTTATTATTATTTAGGATCTTGAATTCATTTTTTTAATTGTTCTTGTATGGTTTGAAATAAATTTGTCTATACTTTTTATTCAACAGTAATTTTGAAATTGCATTCCAGCTCATAGATTTTTCTAATTCAAACCCTGAAGATAATAATTTGCTTATTACCTGCATATTTTGTATATATGGGTAAAATGTGAACATCATCATATATCATTTCATTTATAAACTAGAATACACTGGATAATTTTAAGCGTTTTTAAAAGTGTCACACTCATGTATTGCTGTTTTATAAGAAAGGCCCTCAAAAATTTAGTGTAAGTTTGCAGTTAAGCACAATTCTGCAATTTTTTTCTTTATCTCATCCATCTAGTACAATTTCCCATGATAATAATTTAGATGATACAGAGCGATATAGATAATTGTTTATCAATCAATATGGATAGTTACCTTAAATATTTTAAATTTATATTGTTACGAAGAAACAAAACTAGTTACAAACAAAATATTTATATTAATGAGGTATAAAAGGCCAAAAAAAAGACAGGGAATTTTTGTTATGCTATACATTAATACCACATTCTTATAATTTAGTATTATCTTAACATATAATTCTTTTTCGAATTTTGCATTAATTGAGTGAATTTAAAAAAATTATTTCAAAAACATGAATTTCAATCTCTTGATGAAAACCTCATAGGTATATTTAAATTTTTACATAAATAAAATTCTAACTACATCCATGGCAAGGTCAGTACAGATATAATAGAGTAAAAAAAAAAAATACAATATAGTTACAAGTATATGTAATTTAGTGACATGGAAAATATTTACCAAGGGGACAAGCTTTTAGAAATGATGAAAGAAGTGTGTTTGACTTAGAACTGTAAAATGCTTTTATTTGATTCAGACTTACAGCCTCTGGAGGTTTTGGAACATTAAACAAAGTTGGTACACCTGTCTGTTTGACTTACTTTTCATCTGTCTTAGTTCTACAAAAAAAAAAAAAAAAAAAAAAAAAAAAACTTTAATTCACCAAAATGGAAATTAATAAATAAAAAAATAGAAGTCTAATAACAGCATTTTTTTATTTTCTTGGATTCTTATTTTGATTTAATGAATATTTAATCATGAAATGTTTTATTTATAAAGACTACAATAAAGTAAAGAATTGTAATGTCTATATCATGTATATCTAAAATGTCTAGAGATTTTGATGTGGTGGAAAAAAATCAGCTTTTTCTGCAAAAAACAATTTTGCATAATATATTTTTTTTCTAATAGTTACATTTTATTATAAAATAGACAATAATAAGTAACTTTAACATTTACATAAACTAGATTTTTATTACCCTAAAAGAATATATTATAAAGAAAAAATTACAGTTTAACATATCATTCATTTTTTTAAATCATCATGTTTAACTGCCATCAACATTAATTTGAAAAATATATCAAATCTTTCAAATTCAATCCAATCTAACTCTATGGTTCAAAAGCAAATTTTAGTTGCACTGTATGTTCCATTTATACACTTTAAACAATATAAATGCTAAACAAAGTAAAAAACTTTGTTGAGATGATCGCCTTTAAAAATATAATAAAATCTATTATAGTGATCTCAACAGTTTTCTGCTTTATCTATATTCAGTTTTTGGTGCATTTACCTCCCCCCCCCCCCCTCCATCTACAATTTACTACAGTCTCACTTTTAATAGTGATTTACTGTAGACTTCATGTAAAATCAAATAAAATGGTCTGCTTGCACTGCATAAAGTTTTGAACAAAACATATCTGTATGATAAACTAACATTAACAGTAGCATTTCAATCACAATCATGTTTTGGTGAAACATATTTAGCTCAAATCAAGGTTTTGTTAGCATGTTGTAACAGCTATGATAATAATTATTCAAAAGGTACAAGAAGCCATATTTTTGGAAACATCATAGAAAAATGGGAATTTTTTCAACTTGTATTTTATCTCTTTTTTCCTATGATCAATAAACAAATAAATAAGGAATATATTAAATGAAAACAATTTCAAAAATCAAAATAAAATGATGTCACATTTTATTTTAAATTAGTAAAATCTGTTTTTAAATTCATGAATAGATTATTATTATTAATAATCTATGGGTAGAATATTATGTATATTAATAGTGTTTTATTAAGAAAACCATAAATCATAAAAGTTACAAAGTGCATGAATATGACAAACTTAACTGAACTAAACTATAATGTTATATAGTCAATTTTACAAAATAAATATGTATGTGTCCATATTGTATTAAATTGAAAATATCATTTTTATTGTATGCAAATAAAATAAGTTTTTAAGTTTTGAAATGCAAACAAATTTTTTATTAAACATTTTTTTTTTTTTAGATTAGCACATTGTACAAATTGTAATCACACTTTTCTAAAAAATAGTCATCAAACAAAAAACTGCCATCAACATTAATTTGAAAAATATATCAAATCTTTCAAATTCAATCCAATCTAACTCTATGGTTCAAAAGCAAATTTTAGTTGCACTGTATGTTCCATTTATACACTTTAAACAATATAAATGCTAAACAAAGTAAAAAACTTTGTTGAGATGATCGCCTTTAAAAATATAATAAAATCTATTATAGTGATCTCAACAGTTTTCTACAGTGGGTAGAATATTATGTATATTAATAGTGTTTTATTAAGAAAACCATAAATCATAAAAGTTACAAAGTACATGAATATGACAAACTTAACTGAACTAAACTATAATGTTATATAGTCAATTTTACAAAATAGATATGTATGTGTCCATATTGTATTAAATTGAAAATATCATTTTTATTGTATGTAAATAAAATAAGTTTTTAAGTTTTGAAATGCAGACAAATTTTTTATTAAACTTTTTTTTTTTTTTTTTTTTTTTTTAGATTAGCACATTGTACAAATTGTAATCACACTTTTCTAAAAAATAGTTTTTTTATGCTTAGCAGTAATATTAAACTTGATTACATTTTATGCCAAAACAAAAAAAACCTGCAAAACACATTATTCAGCAAAGTTTTGTTGGAGAAATGTAACAGGAAGTTTCAGCAAAAATAAACTGAGTGTTATTGATGCCTAATAAACATAAATAGGTAAGTGCAAATACATTTTCTGATCAATAATTTCTATTTTGTCTACAACAAAAAATAAATATATTACAAAATTAAATATTTTATTACACTTGTTATTTTTCATATAAGAGGAAAAAATAAAATGAAAAATAATTAACAGTAATTTTTAAGTGAATTCTAAAAGGGAATTAAAAGAAATATGATAAAATTATTAATCTAAGAGATAATATATTTAAATATTGTTAATAAAGTGTTGGAAGGACAGTCTTACTTATAGATAAATTGATATTCAGAATTTTTGAGAAAATCAAATGTTTCTTTAGAAATGAAAATAAACAAGAATGACATTCCATTTGCTTAAATACATAAGCTGAAAAAATGCCGAAATAGCTCTATAGTGTTTTCATAAATATAGTTTAAAATCTAATAAATATTAATTAATAACTTTAAAGTATGCACAAAAACAAATAATTATCCATATCTATTATGTATTATATTTACACACTTATGTAAATTTTATAAACAGCAATAAATATTTACATTTAGAAAATAGAATTGTAATCAACAATCACTTTTATACATTTTGAAATACTTTTAAATTTGATGATCTCTCGCCAACTTCAAAACATAAATCATAAAGTGCAGAAGAAAACACTATTTTTAACTTAATCATATTCATAAATGCATCAGTCTTAGCAAGAAAAAAATTATAATTTAGAATTTCAATATTCGTGTAAATATAATTTTTATAACAAAACATTCAAATAGTATAGAAAGAACTTATACTGCAAATTTGTGCATAATTTCCTGTAATTCCAGTTGATCAACCACTTTGTTCTTGTATTTTCTTCAAGAAATTTGAGCTTTCTGTCTTCATTTCTAGAATGGTTGGAAAAATTCACCATGGAGCAACCTCCCATCATCAATTTCATAGCTAATTATTAACCCATTAGGCGCCGCTATATATATTAATCTATTTTTTAATGAAACAGTTGTTTTTTCTTTATGAATAGAAAGTCTTTAAAGTATTTTTGAAGAAAAAAATTTTAAAAATTTGAATATTTAGGAAAAATAGCATGTTCCCAAAATGGGAGCAATGGTGCCTAATGGGGGTAAATTTTTTCAAAAATTTTACTTATGCCTCCGTGAATTTATGTTTGTTATTTATCAGTTCTTTAGCTATAAAAGGGATAATATCATTCTGAAACTGATATTTTACGAAGAATTCATATAAATTAGTTCAAACATTTACATTAAAAATAAAAATAAAAAATAAAATTACCGATTCCATAAGCATTTTCATTATCCACCTTTTTATTTTTCTTCATTACATCATTTTTATCCTACTATTTTACATGAAAATGATTGAACATTTTTTTATGCAGCATTATATTACATTTTTTTCGTTTTCTGAAATTGGTTTTTTCAACTTTTTTTTTTGTTTTTGCATTTTGTTTAGTTTTTTCATATTCCAATTTGCAGATTTGTCTGAAATTTCATCTAAAATATCAAGCCTGTGTTTAGTACTTTGTCTTTTTTAAACACTAAATCAGATATTTCTTGATTGTCTGTTGATTTAGAATTTACAGAAAGTTCTACTCCACCAATAATAACATGGGATATATCGTCGCATAAATTATTTTCTGTTACATATGTATTGGAAAATAATTTATGCGACCTACATATGAGGAAGATATCTTCCTCAAATATTACAGTACTGCAATCAGGTGGCAAACAAGCGATTTCCAGAACATCCGAAAAATCATCTATATCTAAAAAGAAATTGTTCAATCATCTTCGATGTAAATTAGTCAGAAAAAATG
Source organism: Maratus michaelseni (assembly GCA_963931845.1). Taxonomy (NCBI): domain Eukaryota; kingdom Metazoa; phylum Arthropoda; class Arachnida; order Araneae; family Salticidae; genus Maratus; species Maratus michaelseni. Next base: position 258,603,927 of record OZ007600.1, on the reverse strand, counting down.
ATGTAATGATGAAAAATAAAGAGATGGATAATGAAAATGCTTATGGAACTGGTATTTTCCTTTTGTTTTTTATTATAAATGTAAAAGTTGGACTAATTTATATGAAATCTTCTAAAAATATTAGTTTCAGAATGATATTATACCTTCTATAGCTAATAAATTGAAAAATAAATACCACAAATGCACGGAGGCATATGTACAAGTTTTCAAAAACATTACCCCCATTAGGCGCCATTGCTCTCATTTTGGGCACAACTTACGCTTTCGGTAATTGTGATTAATCTACTATACATGTTATTCCGGATTGAAGTTGTTTAATATAATACACTGTTATAAACATATTTTAACTAAAAGAAATAATTTTTATTAAAAAGTTTTTTTTTTTCTATCAAATACTGCCAAAAAGCTATTTTTCGCCTTTTTTAACATGTTTTAAAAAATAGAAAATTGTAATGAAACTTTAAAAAAAAATTTCAGATGTCATCTAATATATTCAAAATGCAAATACCATGAACCTTTTAACAATTTATAAAATACGCACTTTAGAAAAAAATCATAAAGCAATGTTCCCAAAATGGGAGCAATGGCGCTTAATGGGTTAAGAAAACTTATAAAAAACAATTCTCTAAAAGTAGAACTGTTGCTCTGTTTTTGCATACAATCTAATGACCACTGGCATATATTTGGCAAATTTAAAGGCATATCAACTGTGGATGCTTCAGCTCCATTTTTTTATTGTCAATTCAAAATGTTAAAATTCTGCAGATTTTATTTTACTACAGAATAAATTTTTAATATAAAAAGTACTTATGTTTTCACCACTCACGCACATATGGGAATAAGACCATTTATTATTACAATTATTTATTCATTGTTTCTAAGCAACCACATATTTTTGTTGTACATAGTTTTCTGCATCTGGATCACCCATGTGATTTAAATTAGCTAGTATTTTCGAGTACAACAAACAAATGGATAAACAATATCTTGTAAGAAAGTACTCAATAATAGACTAATTTAAAGCTAGAAAATAAAAATCTTGCTTTTATGATTTACTGGAAAACTTTTTCCCTTTCTCTAGGCAAATGACTTTAATTTTTGTCTACAAAAGATGAAATTTCTATTTACTTATGTACAACAGAATTGATTATATATAATAATGATATTAAAACAACGATATAAGTAAACAAGAGATAACAAGTGCCCCAAGTCTTTAAAATATGTCTCTGTATCAAATAAGAAAAAAAATTAAACAGTTATGGGGTGGGGAGGGAGCGATGAAAAATATGTATTAATAATAAATGCAAAAATTTTTACAGTTATGTTTCTAGGAAAAGAAAGTCATAGATACCCTTGAAAAACAATTATACATAAAAATGCTATGATTAAATAATTTTTGGTATTTGAAAAAAATATTTTTTTTCCTGTCACAATATATCATTTTAGTACAGTGGTTTCTGTATTTTTATTTCTAGGTCATCAAATTTCAGCCATATTAAAAATTTAGCTCCATGGTTTTAATGCTATTTTAAATAATAATTTAAATTGAAAATGTTCACGTATTTTATAAAAAAAAATTGAAATACAGTAAACTCTGTCAAGGCGGAATACGCCAGCGAAGTGATGACGTCACTGCAATGGCTGCTGGAGACAAGAAGTTTCGGTTTCTCGTTGAACGTTAATGTTAGCAAAAAATAAAGTCGTGTTAACAATATTAAGAAATTTTTTAAAGAAATTTCTGTTACAGGTTTACTAAATCTGAGGTAAGACATTCATATACATTCAACAAACTTCTGATTAAGTGCGTCATTTTTTTTTAATTCATCAAAAAAAGATAAGCCTTCAGGGAGAGCATCAATGGCAGATGTTTTGAATATTTGAATGTAATTTTAAAATGTTTTTAAGGTTTTAATTTCTTTTAGTTGATATTTCTATTATTCAGGCGTACTCTATGCTAAGTTTCATCCGAGTTAAATGGTGTTTCTGCTGTTTTTTTCGTTGTTTTTTTTTTTTTTCTTCATTTGGTGTATTGTTTACATAAATTTATCTGCTGAATCGTAGATCAAGGGTGATATTTTAATATATTTTGCTTGATATTCCTGCAGTTTAAATGTATTTTTCAGTCGTTTTAATGCTATTTGTGTTGGGTTTTTTTTTTTAAATTATTTTACTTGATTACCGAAAATGTCTATATTCAGTTGTTTACTTTCCTAGTATTTAATAAAATTTTATAAAGACAGTCAGTCTTTCTTCCTGCATATAATTATGCGATGACCGCCCAAAAAAATATAATCCAGTAACTATGAAGAATCATTAGATAAAATTATCCCTAGTGCTGTAGCTGTTATTTTCTGTTTATTCACCAGTTAACTATATTTTTCTTTACAGAAACAAAAATAAACGATCATATCTGGTGTTTTCAACCTTTTTTATAATATGTCAAGCCATGCCTAATAAAATAGTAACATTTCTAAAATTTCGTTTAATAGTGTTTTGTTTTATTTAAAATCCCCCCCCCCCCCCTCCTTAAACCTATTTTCTCTCACAAGGAGATGTCTATCAATTTAATATGCATTCTTATAAATACATTAGTAAGTTTATAAAATATCAAAAAGATGATATGCCTTCTAATTCCTGCGATTTGTATTTCAGAAATTGTTAAGGAGGGGGGGGGGGGATTTTAAATAAAACAAAACACTATTTTAGAAATGTTATTATTTCATTAGGCATGGCAGCACATATTTTAAAAGGTTGAAAACACCAGATATGATCGTTTATTTTTGTTTCCGTAAAGAAAAAAAATAGTTAACTGGTGAATAAACAGAAAATAACTAACAATAATTTTATCTAATGATTCTTCATAGTTACTGGGTTATATTTTTTTGCACGGTCATTGCATAATTACATGCAGGAAGACTGACTATCTTTATAAAATTTTATTAAATACTAGGAAAGTAAACAACTGAATATAGACATTTTCGGTAATCAAGTAAAATAATTAAGAAAAAACAACACAAATAACATGAAAACGACTGAAGAATACATTTAAACTGCAGGAATATCAAGCAAAATATATTAAAATATCACCCTTGATCTACGATTTAGCCGAGAAATTTATGTAAACAATACACCAAATGAAGAAAAATATAAAAAAAATAAAGAAAAATAGCAGCAGAAACACAATTCAACTCAGATGAAATTTAACATAGAGTACGCCTGAAATATCAACTAAAAGAAATTAAAACCTTAACAAGTAATGTAAAAAAAATTTTAAAGTCAATTCCTACTTTTTAATCCTAAATATATAAAATAAACCCGTGCAGCATTAATGTCCCACGTTATCTTTATTGAACATTATTTTATAATCATCATTGTGGTATTTTATTTTTTGTTGGCATCACTAATTTGAGATAAATCTTTCATTTCATTTATGAAAACAATTGGAGAACTTTTTTTCTCTCATATAAAAATTAAAATTAATTAATTTAATTTAATTAATGAATTAATATTTGAAAAAACTGTATTAACATCAATTGTCATCCAGTACAAGTTTAAAAAATTTATTTGAACTTGAATGGATGAATAGAAAATATTTTATTAACGATTGAAAATTCCAACAAGATATATATATAGAGAGAGTGTGAGCTAATAGTAGGAATTTAAAAACATTTTAAAATTACATTCAAATATTCAAAACATCAGCCATTGATGCTCCTCCATGAAGACTTATCTTTTTTGATGAATTAAAAAAAATGACGCACTTAATCAGAAGTTTGTTGAATGCATATGAATGCCTTACCTCAGATTTAGCAAAACTGTAACAGAAATTTCTTAAAAAAATTTATTAATACTGTTAACACGACTTTATTTTTTGCTAACATTAACATTCAACGGGAAACCGAAACTTCTTGTCTCCAGCAGCCATTACAGTGACGTCACACTTCGCTGGCGTATTAATCAGGATCGAGAAAAATTTCGGCTGTAGACAATATGCAAACAGCCAAAATAAATAAAAAAAAATACATATGCGCAAGTCATATTTTTACGTTTAGTCTTTCTTTACCAAGCATTTTTCAGTAGCACATTGCAAGTCCGTTATTATGGGTATCAATTCTTCATTGTTTTGAGCAAGAAAAATTTTTCGAGATACCTAATGCTTCTTAAGGCGTCTTGATACGTTTGAATTTCTCCATTGTCTTAATGGTTTTCATAATCGTGCTCATCTTCATTTTCACTAGCACTTTCCAAATCTTGATATCGCTGAATCAAAATGTCCACAGAACTGTTAGCTTCAGTAGTACACACTATACTGTCAGCTGATACGTATTCTTCATTATTTTTTCATTGCTGTTAACACATTTTAAGTCATCTATTAGATTTTGTAACTCATTTTCCTCCAACTGGTCAACTTATTCATGGCCATTTTCTGAAACAAAACCAGCTTTTCTAAAACAATGAACATTTTCTTTCAGGCAACATTTCTGAGCAGGATTTGGCAATCCATTTGACAGCATCTAAAACACTTATATTTTTTGCCATTTCGGTGGCAGAAGAGCAATTATCTAAAGACGCAATAATGGACCGCAAGAGAAATTTTTTGTAATGGGTTTTCATCATTTTTCTAACTCTTTGATCCATAGGTTGTATTACTGCAGTAGTATTTGCTGGAAGAAATTGTAATTTTATATTCGATAGTTCGAAATTGGCATGACAAGGTACATTGTCGAGAAATAAGAAAATTTTTCGATTTTCTTTGATCATACGGTTATTGAATTCAGTCAGCCATCCTAACATTATGGCAGTCGACATCCACGATTTTTTTAGAGCTCCAAATCACGGACAGTTTATCAATGTTCACATTCTTAAAACATCGCAGTATTTGCGATTTTCCTATCACTAAGGGCTTTTCTAAACTATCCTCCATATTCGCGCAAAGCAAAACAGTGACACGATCTTTGGAGTTTTTACCACCGTAGCATTCACTTCCTCTTTTTGCAAAGAACTTAGTGGGCAACGCAACTTAAAACAGTTCTGTTTCGTCGTAGTTGTATATGTCCTTAGCTTGATATCCTTCAATCAGTAGAGGAAAATTTATTTTCCATTCCTGAATTTCTTGGTATGGGATGTCTTTCGACTCTCCGCAAACTTGCTTCATGGCAATATTGTGTCAATTAAGGAAACTCTTTAACCATCCAGTAGAAGCCTTGAAATACGTTTTACCTAATTTTTAGGCTATCTCTTTCGCCTTTTCACGCAACAGTGTTCCAGGTATGGGCAAATTTTTAGCTCTAGCGTTAGAAAACCATTCAAGTGTTAATGCATCAATTTCTTCATTTTTCACAGCACCTTTCCGCTTTCTGTTGAATGATTTGCTTTCCAATTCCCTTTCCAACTCTGTTCTTTTTATAGCATCAGAAATTTACGTTTTACCACATTTCAATTTAATACAAAGATCTTTTACCGAATAATTTTTTTTCTTTTAATTTAACAACTTCTATTTTATCCGGCAGAGATAGCGTATTGAGTTTCGATTTTGAAGCCATTTTTTACTATCACTTAGTAATATCCGTAGACAATATAAAATGAGGAAGAACAAATAACACGTGCAACGACCTCGTTTTCTGACCATGTGATTTATTGAAATAAAACATAGGTCACTTCGAATTCATCTTCCATCCCCTTCCCCATCTGAAACTACAACCAGCGCCTCATGCAGAATGTAAATGAGTGTAGCTTTCCCCCCTCTCCCTCTGGCATTAGACAAAGAGTTATGGCGACCAAATGACTGATTGCCATAAACAATGATCAGAACTCAAAATCCGAAGCAAGCAAAAAAAGTGATATTCTTTCGCTAATACAATGAAAAAGAGAGAAATGTTAATGTAATGAATAGTTTTTATCAATTTCTTTTTTTTTGAATAATTAATTGAGATAAATGTAAAAAAGGTACTTGGTATGATGTTTTTTCTTTCTTTTTTTTAAGAGGAAAAACATTTTGCTTGTATATAAGAAATAAAGGAATAAAAAAAATTTTCTTAAATATTTAAACATTTTCCGTTCTGATGAATCAACTTTATTAATCTATTACGAAATTTAATTAAAATGTTGAGCATTTGATGTATGTATATCAGTTTTGAAGTTTCATAAACCAAATGCCTTTCATTTTTTAATTTTTTTCCGTCTTATGCAAAATTTTGATTTTGATGGGACTTTAAAAACCTTTCCGTTTCCGCGTTAGACAAATTCCGGCTTATGGAGCATGAATTAATGTTATTTCCTATGTGTTTGCTGGGACTTGAAAATTTTTCCGCGTTAGACAAAATTCCGACTTACACAGAGTTCACCTTAGACAGAATTTACTGTATTGTTATAATTATGAGATTCAGATTGTTTCAAAAAATATTTTCGCATATAAATTTATTTAATTCTTTAATGTGGATTATTATTATTTTCTCTTTTTAAACAGTGTGGTACCAATAAGGTTCTGCATTTCTAAATTAAATCATATTTATTGCCTTTTATAAACTTGCATTTTAAATCCTTTTCAGTATATTTTTTAACCAATAAGTACTCGCATGGCACTTTTTTGTTTTGTCAAAAGATTTTTTAAACCAGGAAGTGGCACTCAGTGACGGATCTAAGGGGGGGTTAGCCGGGGCAGCTGCCCCGGGTGCAAGACTTGGAAGGGCGCAAAAATGAGGAATCATAAAAGATTAAGAATAAAGGAAAATTAAAAATTTTCATGAAAATATATTCAATTTTATTTTGTTCAACGGCGGTTTACTTTCGTTTCAGAAGGATCAGAAATAAAAAATAAATTAATTTGTACTATATTATATAAAATATCCCTTTCCACCAGTATTTTTAAGAAATTTATTTTTATTTAAAATTCAAAGATTTTTGCGTCATTTCTTTTCCGACATTCTTCTATGTTGTTTTACAGCGTGTGCAGTATTTTATTTCGGTTATGTCTAAAAGACATTGGGTGATTATTACAGAAAGAAGGTTAAAACAAGAACGGAAAATCATGCGTCAAGCATAGATTATGTAACACTTTCCGACACTTCCAAAATAATTTTACAAATCATTACCGTTTAATAAGCTGAAAGATAACATCGAAGTAAACAATTTGGAAAACGCACAACATATTTAAAAACGTAATTTCAGGAATTTCCAACATATACAATATTCGGAAAAATATCCGAATACTTTTATTCAGCCCTGTATATGATCTATAGATTTGTATATATACTACATAGGATGCTAAATTTTAGTTTAGTTAGAAAACGCGTAGCACAGTTTAAAATTCTCCTTCTGGAGTTTCTGTCAATAAACGGAAATGTGTTCGCGAACTTTTGTGCTGCCCTGTATATGATCTGCAGAATTTATACATCACGCCAAGTAATAGACAAAAAGTGAGTTCAATTTAAAATCGCGTTCAGCAACTTAAAACGCACTTCCAGGAATTATTGTTAACAGACAGTAGAGAATTCTTTTGTGTGTCCCTGTAAATGAACGATGACTGCTATACACACAATATTCTGTAGTAAGCCTCTTGTAATGCACCTTAGTGATATATATACATTTCAATGCGTTTAAAATAGTGAAACATTATTTAATTAAACCGCAGACGATTTTTCTCCATAGACGTAATGTAACGGAATTCTTTTGACTGTCCCTGTAAAGTAACTATAAGTGCTATGCACACCCTATTCCATATTAAGCTTCTTGTAATGCACCTTAGTGATATATATCAATTAAAATGTGTTTGAAATTGTGTAACATCATTAAATTAACCGCAAATGATTTTTCCCCATAGACCGTAATTTAACGGAATTTTTTTGAGTGTCCCTGTAAAAAAACTATAAGTGCTACACACTTCAGTTGAAATAGGGAGCATGCTATAGGTAACGACAATAACATATAAAAATTGCAGGACAATCCGAGCATATTTACGGGAGTTAGAGCACGGCCAGACGGTCAGACGGCAGACGGCCATACGGTCAGACGGCAGACGGCCATACGGCCAGACAAACCGAAGTCATAAACACTTTTCAACTAGGTTGGAAAGTGTTAAAAAGAGAAGAGGAGGCTTCACAGCTATCATCTAGTACAGCGTTTCTTAAACTGTGGTCCGCGGACCCCCAGGGGTTATCCCCCCCCTTCCCCCCCCCCCCACACATACACCCGGTCGCACTCTGAATTCATCACTGTGCAAAGCAAACATTTTTATCGAACATTTGTTTTCTCCTCCTTATATCAGTGTTAAGAAGAGGATCACAGACTTGTGTGAAAATATTGAAAACCATCTGATGGAACGTGTAAAATTTGCCATTTTTTGTAAACAGATGAGAGTTCAGATATTTCCAGTAATGTTTGTATTCACTGTGACTTGCTGGTTGCCAAAAAAAAAATGCCTGCAGATTTGAAAACGCCATTCAACGAAGTTGTTTCAGTAATAAATTATATCAATGCTCATCCATTGAATTCTATACTTTTTAAGATTTTGTGTGAAGAAGTGAGAGTCAACACAAACAACTACTTTTACATACAGCAATTAGATGTCTGTCACGTGGAAAAATCTTAAATCGCTTTTTTGCAATGCGTAAGTGAATAAAACTCCTAATTTTATTTGAACGACTGTTTCAATGATTTGCCTTGATTTATCAAATTGGCGTACAGATATTTTTAATTTTCTCAGTAAGCTGTATTTAAGCTTACGGAACAAATCGATACACATTTCTAAAATCCACTGCAAAGTAGAAACAAAAATAAAAAAATTATTTGTTTGCAAATCGACATGAGAATCATATTTTTGAATCATTTGCAACGTCAGTCGGTATTTTACAAACCTGTGGCGATACAATTTGTTCACCTGGAGCACTTGAAAGTAACTTCCGAATTTATTTTCCTCCCTCAAAGTCAGAAAATGAGTGGATGAGAGATACACTTTATTTCCAAGAAGTTAGTGCCGACAAACCCTGACTTTCTAGAACAGAAACAACTTACAGGATTAGCATGTGATGGCTCCATGAAAATTGGCTTACCAGAGAATAGCCTTCTTAATCCTTTCAGGGCCAGTGGTATGTTTATGAAACCACTTAATTTTAATTCCCAAACGCCACAACGGCACCAAAATTTTGTTAAAATCTATTCCATTTAATATGTGTGTGATTTTTTGCCCTTTTCTTATTACCATATAAATTTCTACGTTAATTCCGGTGCCAGTCATTTATTTCAACATTTTAGTATTGAAAGTACTTTGCCCCTGAAAGGGTTAAGCAATTACTCTTTTCTTCTGCACCACATATTTGTGTGAAAAGACGATATCCACCCTTGTGCACATGCAAAACACATGCAGAAATAGAATGAATATCGAAGCAGAATTGCGGATACATGTTTCAAACATTGAAACAGGTATTGTACATCTAGTACCAAACAAGCAGTTGCATCGTTTTCCTAACAAGTAGAAGCATGTATATTTTAATTGTCTACTAAATATATGTTAATTATTTTACTTGTTAATGCAGCTGTTTTTTTAACCCTGTAAACTAAACATAGAATATACGTAATGAAAATATATAAGACTAGCAAGCTACGCCCGCTACACTGGTCAATTTCTTATAACGAACTTTTAATCCAACAAAATATTGACATTTCATAATTCACTTTTATATTTTAACAGAATAATAAGGCTACTATAATTTGTGACTCGTGCTATAGCCAATATACACGCCAAGACACGTCGCCCTTATCATTATCTTTTTACACATGAAGGTTTCGCTATGGTACTCCATTGTGAAATTTGGTAATTTTTCAAATTCAATATTTGAAAAATGGCATAATCATTAGATTTGAAATTTATATCAAGAAAATTACAATTTTTTACCTTTCAAACGCAGTTTGCCTAACAATTTTCTGACAAATACTTTTCGAGCTACTATTTTTTTCAGTAACTTCAAATGTTTCATTTTCCGAGATTAATCTGTGGCAACAATTAGCGAAAACCCAGTCGTCAGAAACGCGTAGTTTTTTATTAAAGAGGCTGTAGGAGCAGGGATTGTCACCACCAATTTGCCACCATCACTTTTGAAATTGGTTCGGTAGTTCTAGAGATTCCATAGAAATTGTAATTTAGAACGTTTTTAGAAAGCTTTTCGCTCATTTCACCCTTTTAAATTTCGAATTTTTTTTATTTTGTTTTTAGAGAGCATTTACATCTTATAAGTAACTACAATGCCAAATTTCATATGTCTAGCTCCTTCAGTATAAAAAAAATCGCAATTTTAGAACGTTTTTCGCTCCTGCACCCCCCCTGTGGTTAGTGACACCGACATAAAATATAGCCTATGTTGAAGCAGGGGTTGTCACTATCACTTTTGAAATCGGTTCGGTAGTTCTAGAGAGTCCATAGAGATTGTAATTTAGAATGATTTTAGAACGCTTTTCACTCATTTCACCCTTTTAAATTTCGATTTTTTTTTATTTTGTTTTTAGAGAGCATTTACATTTTATAAGTAACTACAATGCCAAATTTCAAATTTCTAGCTCATTCAGTATTAAAAAAATCGCAATTTTAGAACGTTTTTGCTCCTGCACCCCCCTGGAGTTAGTGACACCGACATAAAATATAGCCTATGTTGGAGCAGGGGTTGCCACCAACATATTTGAAATCGGTTCGGTAGTTCCAGAGATTCCATAGAAATTGTAATTTAGAATGTTTTTAGAACGCTTTTCGCTCATTTCACCCTTTTAAATTTCGATTTTTTTTTAAATTTTATTCTTAGAGAGCATTTACATCTTATAAGTAACTACAATGCCAAATTTCATGTTTCTAACACCTTCAGTATAAAAAATATCTCAATTTTAGAATGTTTTTCGCTCCTGCACCCCCCTGGAGTTTGTGACACCGACATAAAATATAGCCTATGTTGGAGCAGGGGTTGTCACCATCAATTTGCCACCATCACTTTTGAAATCGGTTCGGTAGTTCTAGAGATTCCATAGAAATTGTAATTTAGAATGTTTTTAGAACGCTTTTTGCTCATTTCACCCTTTTAAATTTCGAATTTTTTTTTATTTTGTCCTTAGAGAGCATTTACATCTTATAAGTAACTACAACGCCAAATTTCAAATCGGTTCGGTAGTTCTAGAGATTCCATAGAAATTGTAATTTAGAATGTTTTTAGAACGCTTTTCGCTCATTTCACCCTTTTAAATTTCGAATTTTTTTTATTTTGTTCTTAGAGAGTATTTACATATTATAAGTAACTACAACGCCAAATTTCAAATCGGTTCGGTAGTTCTAGAGATTCCATAGAAATTGTAATTTAGAATGTTTTTAGAACGCTTTTCGCTCATTTCATCATTTTAAATTTCGAATTTTTTTTTATTTTGTTCTTAGAGAACATTTACATCTTATAAGTAACTACAACGCCAAATTTCAAATCGGTTCGGTATTTCTAGAGATTCCATAGAAATTGTAATTTAGAATGTTTTTAGAACGCTTTTCGCTCATTTCACCCTTTTAGATTGATTTTTTTTTTATTTTGTTCTTAGAGAGCATTTACATCTTATAAGTTACTACAACGCCAAATTTCAAATCGGTTCGGTAGTTCTAGCGATTTCATAGAAATTGTAATTTAGAATGTTTTTAGAACGCTTTTCGCTCATTTCACCCTTTTAAATTTCGATTTTTTTTATTTTGTTCTTAGAGAGCATTTACATCTTATAAGTAACTACAACGCCAAATTTCAAATCGGTTCGGTAGTTCTAGCGATTCCATAGAAATTGTAATTTAGAATGTTTTTAGAACGCTTTTCGCTCATTTCACCCTTTTAAATTTCGATTTTTTTTTTTTTTTTTTTTTGTTCTTAGAGAGCATTTACATCTTATAAGTAACTACAACACCAAATTGCAAATTTCTAGCTGCTTCAGTATAGAAAAGATTGCAATTTTAGAACGTTTTTTGCTCCTGCACCCCCCTGGGGTAGTGGCACCAACATAAAATATAGTCTATGTTGGAGCAGGGGTTGTCACCATCAATTTGCCACCATCACTTTTGAAATCGGTTCGGTAGTTCCAGAGATTACCCCCTACAAACAAACAAACAAACAAACAATCTTTACTCCTTTATAATATTAGTATAGATGTATGCATTAAAAAAAACTTCTTATCTGATATTAAGAAAAATATTGTTGGGGGTCCCCGAAATGCATATTACATCAAAGGGGATCCGCGGGATCACAAAGTTTAAGAACTACTGATCTAGTATGTCCTCATGGCTTAAGCCGAGCGATATTCATGAAGATAAGCAAACAAGTTACTTGTTTTTTTATACGTGCTACACCATATAATAATTTATATGTATTATTTATGTTCTAAAAATCTCCTTTTCTATACAATAACTGAGCTGATATGTAAGAAAAGAATTATAAATCGATTTTTTATTAATTTCTTCTAAATTTAGATATTCTTGTAATTAACAGACATTTTTGTCTTAAAAATGAAAACAAAACTTACACTTTGTTGAGAATTCAACGCGTTCTGGCCCTTTACAGCCATTTTATTTATGTAGTTAAAAATGTTTTCTATTCATGTGAATCAGTTTTATGTTTTATTTATGTATTATCAGTTGTTAATAAGCCTTTTAAATTTTGATTTCCAAAATATCGCACCTATACTTTTTAAAAATTAATTAAATCTTTCAATAGAAATGTTTATATAATAAAATATGTTAACTTAAGTTGTGCTTCACAGTCACGCCAATTGTACTAATTTTGAAGCAAAAAAGTACATTAATTAAATTTAAACGGCGTAGGTTAACTTAACAATAAATTCACGCTCGAAAATTCACTTTCTAAAGTTGGTGGTATTAATAGAGATTTTCAAAATAAAATTTTGGAAGAGGAGACTCATTGGAAATCCGTTCTGTTATGTAATAGTCGATGTAATAATGTATCTGGCAAAGACAGGTATGTTTCTAAGAGGATGACATGAAAATCTTGATTTCTCTAATCCTAATCCGGGATTTTCTTAAATATAATTGAGCTAGTATCACACTATCATGCTGATCTTCGCGATCATATTAACCATCAGAGTGGTCAAGTTAGTTACTTTTCACATGGCATTTCAAAATGAATTTCTAGAGATTATTGCTGCGAAAATAAGAGAACATCTTTTAGTGATATCAAAGAAGCAAAATACTTCTCCATTCTGTTCGAGCCTACTCCTGGTGTAAGCCATTTAGATCAAATGTCACAGGTTATTAGATGTGTAAAGATGAGTGCAAATGGTCCTGAAATAATTGAAAGTTTTATTGACTTCTTCAATGTCAGCCAGAAAACTGGAGAAGTCCTTACTGAACTCATTTTACAGAAATTAGAAAATGATGGTCTAGATATAAATAACTATAGGGGCCAATCCTATGACAATGGCTCCAATATGTCCGGAAAATATAAAGTAGTCCAAAACCGAATATTCCAAGCAAATGATTTAGCATTTTTTGTTCCTTGTTCTGCTCATACCCTCAATCTTGTTGGGGTGAATGGTGTAAATGCTGCCAAAATTTTACCAGAAGCTGAGACTTTTTTGGTACCTTAAATTGCCTTTACAAATATTTTTGTGTCTCAACTAGCAGATGGGACATTCTAAGAAAACATGTTCCTCTTTCACTAAAATTACAAAGTACTACTCGGTGGTCATCAAAACGTGAAGCTGTAACAGCAATTTATAAACATATTAGAAAGATCATAAATGTTCTAAAGGAGTTGCAAACTGACCCATTACCAACTCCTGAAACAAAAACAGAAGCTTCTTCACTACTGTTTAATATTACCAAATTTGAATTCATAGTGATGACATGCTTCTGGCATAAATTGCTGACTCAACTAGATATAGGGAAGAAACTTTTTCAAAGGAAAGGCATGACGATTGACAGATCTGTAAAACACTTAAATGGTCTCATTAAAATGTTAGATCCAGAAAGGGCAAGTATTACAATTAATACAATACAGGATGCAAATGGTAACCTAGTGATATTGTTATTGAGGCAATATTTAGGGTAACGAGTAAGACAGAAAAGAAGAGGTTTTTTTATGAGCTTTCTAAAGATGAAAATAGTGCTATTTCTGATGAGGATAAATCCAAACTAAAAATCGTTGAAGTGGTGGACAGAATCTTAACTGAATTAAGAAACAGGTTTGAAGCTATTCAAAATCTCAATGGCATGTTTAGTTTTCTTCATGGAAGGCATTTCCTAAAAATGTCAAAAGAAAAATTACAAGCACAAACTGAGCAGTTGGCAAATATGTATAAAAACGATATAGGTAAAGAGGAACTTCTGGAAGTCGAAAGCTTCAAATAGCTTCAATTCTCATGCACTGGAGTTAGATGAAAAGATGAAGTCAAGTTCGGCTATTGAACTGCTAAGAATCATAAATTTATATGGACTTCAGGATGCTTATCCAAATCTCACTACTTGTCTAAAAATATTTCTAACAATACCTATATCCGTCACTTCTAATGAAAGAAGTTTCAGTAAATTAAAATTGATTAAAAGATATCTAGGAAATTTAACAAAAGAACAACGATTATCCAATTTATGTATAATAAATTTAGAAAATGATCTAGCTTGTAAATTACCTTATGACGACATAATAAAACTTTTGTATCAAAGAAAGTTCGCAAAGTAAATCTTTAATAGGTGTTGTAGATGTTAAAACAGGTATATTTTCTGTAATATTTGTATTGTGTAATGAATATTGTCCTTTTTATATAGAAAAAATGCCTAGTAAAAATACAGATTTTGAGTACTGAGTATTAATATTACTTCATTAAGCAATTGTTTACGCAGATTTTATTCTGATATTCTTGGGAGCAGGGAGGGGGGGGGGTGCAAATCTACAAGCTTGCCCCGGCTAAAATTTAGTCTAGATCCGTCTCTGGTGGCACTTCATATCTGTTGACATACTTGTATATTGTTTGTGTAAAAAATGAAAAAAGATAGAAAGAATATTTAATTCTTAGAAAAAAGTACTTTAAATGAAATATAATCTGATTCAAATGAATAAAAGGAAATAAAGATAAAGAACTTGACTATGTTAAAAATAATCTGACTCAACTGACGGTAGGGCTGGCGGTAGGGCTGGATGATTCCAGAAATTTAATATCGCAATACATCAATGAGTTAATACTGATATTGGTGATGTATCACGATTACTACCTTAAAGTGTGTAAGAATTAAAAAAATTGATAATTTTGAAAGATAAATGGTATGGTAGCAGCAATTTAAGTACAAACAGATATAGAAAACAACGACTCAATGTTTTATACCTATTTGCTCACACAATATCCTTTAATATATATATATATATAAGCTTATATATATATAAGCTCAAAAAAGATTAAAAATTAAACTAAAATTAAAATGAAAATAAAAATAAAATCCATGCGATAAGCGCTATAGCTGCAAATAATCACACAGATTAAATATAACACATTATGTATTAAATGTATTCGGCAGACCCAGAAAAATGATGAAAACTGATGAAAACGATGGAATGAATATAGGGTTACACTTAGGACCATGCATTTCTATCACAACTTCAAGGATATATACCAAAACAATTTGCAAATAGTAGTACAAAACAAATGTATAACTATTTGATAGTGGCAGTCTTGCTGTTTGTCCATGAGATGTATATGTCCAGCCATAGTCAAATACATAAATATATTAGCCATTATCTTTGATTTATGTTTCCGTTTAAATTATCAGAAAGGAAGTAACATTTTTGTTCCACCAAATTGTTTTAAAAATTTCTGGATTTTGCATAATTTTCATTAACTCTCAGCTGATCGCATGCTCATGAAAATCACATACATGTATTAGTGGTCTGGATGGGTCAAAATTTTAAGACCCAGATCCAGGCCGGTCCAAAAAAAGATATCTTGACTCAGGGTAAAAGCTAAAGGCTTGGTTTTGGACTGAGCCGAACAAAGATCATTAAAATCAGGCCCGACCGGACTCAATTCTTACAAAAATTTCTGATATTTCTTAGCTTCAATTAAAATGCTTCAAAAAAAAAAACTATCTCGAAAACTAATGATTAGAATGAGCTTGGAAATGGCTCAAAAACTAATGATTAGGAGCTTAGATCACTTACATACTCATGATTTTTTTACATCTGTATTTTGTTTTCTGTGTAAATTAATATTGATCATAATTCATAATTTTTTGAATGATTTTATTAATATTTTTCATAATTAAAAAAATTATTAAAAGAATCCTGCAATATCGTTGTGTCTATGTATTATATCATCAATCTAATGATTTTTGATAAGATAATAAATAAAACTTTGTCACATGAATTAATATTAGTATCCTTATACTTTTAACTCCTTTAACTCTATGAAGATTTAAGAAAAAGCATACAATCAGTGCTTTTTTATGGGCTAACAGATCAAAGAAACTAAAAAATGGTATCAAAACTTGGTGTTGTCATTGAAAAATTCAAAATCTATACAACTTTTAGCAATAGATTTCAAAATTTTTATTTAATTTCGAAAAGTAGACACAGTTTCCAGTCTTAACAGTACCTTTCACCTTTTTCTGTGGCAATTTTGCAATTAAAAAAGTTCAGGGATGTCATCCATAAATTGGTAACAGTGGGAATGGGGATGGATTAACTGATTTGGAAGTGAAGGGCTGGATGGATTAACTGATTTGGAAGTGAAGGGCTTCGCAAAATATCTCTCTCTTTTTTAACTACTATACAATATCACTAATTTATCTAAAGAAAAGAAGAAATGCCACTACGACATGACACGACCAGGATGCATTCTTGGCCCGGCCTAAATCTGTAGAAAAAAAAGAATAACCCAAGCCCAGTCCGAGTATTATGAAATAAAATTGTTCCAAGTTTGTGTAAACAATCTAATAATACCCCCCCCCCCTGTCCTCACCAAAAAAGCATAATCCTGGTTGCGCTACTATATATGTCATGAGAGCTTTTTCAAAAAGCGAGTAAAGTAATGTTGCCAATTTAGCAGATTTTTTATTCAAAATATCTACGAGAATTTCCGACTAGTTACCTCCATTTCATTTAATCATGGAATGGCTGTAATTAAATAAAGCAAAATTGCTATTCCGAATTTCTGGTAAATAAAAAGGAATTCAACTGGAAATTGTGTACTTTCAATTTATTTAAAAAAAAAAATAAGATTTAGGGGTAGTGTTCATATTCAAATTGTAGCAAAATCTAAAATTTTCAACATGAACACCTAATTTTGGAATCATATTTCGATATTTTTTGGTAAATGTTACCATAGGCCACCATATATAACATTATCACTTTAGGGGGGATGGGGGTCTGACAGATATCTCTAGAGAAGGTCTTTGATATCGTTATCATTTTTTATCCAACATAAATTTTCCCTTTTTTATAATTTTTTCTTTGCATCAAAATATTCTCGCTATCCTTTTTTTGCGCTATTCACTATTTTTTGAAAATATACAGTTATTACACTGGCGAGAGAAATTAAAGGAACAACTAAAAAAACTCATCGAACTTCAATAATTTTGCAGATAAGAACATGAAACTTGCACAACATCTTTACTTTGTGGTGCCTAACATATATTAAAAATGTAGAACTGCCTATTTCTGCCGAAAATAAATTTACATAAAGAAATGATATTATTGTGATATTATAGGGGGTAAAGAAATTGTACTTTTACAACATATAAGATACACACAGAAAAAAGCAATAAGGTATGTGGTCACCCTTAAGTGAAATGCAAGCTTAACAGCGATTTTCCATACTGTGGATTAGATCATCCAGAAGTGCTTGCAGTAACAATGTGTAGTCAAGATGAGTAACGCTTCGAAGCTCTTAGAGAGTGTTAGGTGGGGGTTGCCGAGATTTAAGTCGGCGTCCTAGTGCGTTCCACACTTGTTCTATCGATTTTAAATCCTTAGAATATTCAGGCCACTCCGTTCGCTGAATTTCTTTGCCTTCAAGATAATCACTCACTAGTGCAGCACGATGAGGTCGCGCAGTATCTTCCATTATGAGGACGTTATTACCGATTTCACCCCTAAACAACTTGACATGAGGATCAAGAACCTCATCTCTGTAAATTTCAGAATTCATATTTGCACTGGTAGAAATGTGTAGGTCATTGCGGTCATTCAAAATGATGTCTGCCCATACGACGATTCCAGTACCTTTGTATCGATGCCTTTCACAGATTTTGGCAGCCTTAATGCATGTGTTTGTCTCCCTCCATATAGTAACACGTCTGGAATCACTCTGCAAACAAAATCGGGATTCATCGGTAAAGAGAACTCGGCTCCAGTCAGTGGTAGTCCAATGACGATTATCTTTGCATCATTTTAATAGGAGGCATTTCCCTGTCGGAGTTAGTGGAATACAAATGATGGGTTTTCTTGGATACAGTCCTCTTTTATGCAGCCTGTCACGCACAGTAAATCTGGACACTCGAGTTCCTGTTGCTGCAGCAAACTTCTTGCAATCTGAACAGACGCCAGTTGCATGTTTCTTTTAGCAATCTTTGCCAAATAACGGTCCTGAGAGTCTGTTGTGGAACGTTTTTGGCCTTGACCTGGTTGTGTGTATGTATTACCAGTGTCTTTAAACCGTTTCCAGATTCTTGAGATGACGCTTTTGGCTATTTTAAAGTCTTTACAGACCCCTGTCAGTGTTTGTCCTGCTTCCTTTCTCAGCGTCATTTATCATAATCAGTCAAATGTCTTCTGGATGACATACTCCACCTCCTACAAGCGAAATTTTATCCAACTACACACACAATCCTTGAAATTAGACTTCAAATCACCCACGTGCAATCCTTTCACACGTGCCGAAAGAACGGGCTCAAAAATTTTCATATTTTTCTGTAGTGAAGGTTAATATAAAAAACTTGTCAATATAAAAGTTATAGATAATATTAAGAGGATTTATAATAAATTTAAGCGGATTTGATATATTGTTATGTATTTATCTAGTTATGAATTTTTTCTTCTAAACCCCCCTTTCACCCCCCCTTTGGGGTCATTTTTAAACATATAAAAAATCTGTCATACATATATTTTCGGCCGTTTTCTTAGAAGTAATAATAACTTTAAACGGATTCGATGCATATCATAATTAAGAAGTTAAGGGTTTTTTTCTGTTTTCACATAAAGCCCCCCCCCCCCATTTCCCCCCCTTGGTTCGATTTTGCCCATTAACGAACTTAACAGAGATTTTA
This sequence comes from Maratus michaelseni, assembly GCA_963931845.1. NCBI lineage: Eukaryota > Metazoa > Arthropoda > Arachnida > Araneae > Salticidae > Maratus > Maratus michaelseni. The sequence goes on along the minus strand of OZ007600.1, from coordinate 258,584,660 downwards.
TGCATCAGTTTGGAAGAGATGTGTGCAGAATTATTGAAGTTATCGTGTCCATAAAAAAGTGACATCGATAGATAGATATATAAAGTTTTGAACTGGGGGTGATTTTGTGTTCTTGGAGTCATGATCGTCGTAGATCTGCAAAAAAAATTTTTTAATTCAAACTTAAGGGAGAATGTAATAGGTAGTATTTCTTACGAAATCTACCTAAAATAATATTGGAGCAAGCACCAAATTGCCCCACATAAAAAACGGGGTAATTTGGTGCCACTATATTTTACTTAAAATTTTATTTATTTTTACTGTAGTTTTATTATGTTTGCTGATTTTCAGTAACATTCTGTTTATTAAAAATTTCTCAGAAATATTTGTATGTGAATGTGTGGATAATCATATGACAATTAACATTGTCATTTTGGCGAAGATAAAAACACCAGTAATTGTGTCTTCATTGCTTTATGGTTTGGAGGCAGATGACTTAAAAACTACTGAGACTAGAATGAAGATGTATGAACTTAGGAATTAGGAATTCGAATGTGTTACACCTGAGACCTAACTTGGGCTTTAAAATGTTTACGCTATGGTGTAGCTTTTTATGATGAAACTGTCAGAAAAAGTTTTTTTTTTTATATAAGCCTATTATTCAGAAGACTGTGTGATGTCTAAAATATCAGTATTTTCATTTTTAAATGTTTCACGCTAGCCTATATCATTGAGTGGGGTTCATTTTGTCACCTTTTGTAATTTTAACATGTGTAGATAAAACAACGTTGACAGCTATTTCTTAATAAATTGTTTGATAAAGTTTTATTACTTTTAAGAAAGGTTTCTTATTGTTCAGAAGGTATGTTATATAAAATATTATAATATCCATTCTAAAATATTTCCCTCTGTTTTACTGTGCTGAGATATTGCATTAAAACCTTCTAATTATCATTTATGCTTTCATTGATGTATATTAAACGTGTGTGTCAAACATTTTGTTACAAATAACCATGTTGTATAATTTTTTATGGTAATTTAGTTTTAAAGGGCATCTTTTAAAGAGCATAAAACATTATAAATTTCAACACAGTCTTAAAAAATTTTCATGTATTTTATATTTTCCACTGTCGCTTTAAAAAACATACGCTGAAGAAAAATTCACAGGGCTCTCAAAAGTTATCTGATTAAAAAATATATCAGCGTTCTGAATAGCACATTGTTAAAAGTACAGAATGTCATGCACATTATTACCTCAAAATTACCTTGGTGGTGTGGTAGTGGTTACAAATATGACACGAAATTACATCACAGGGTATAATTTGGTGTTACATTTTTAAAAATAACTCTAACTTAGTAAGTATTGATTAAAATTCCTTCTTTCATTTATGAGTATGTTCCTGAAAAAGGCATATTTTTCCTTGTACATTTCACTCTTTTTAAAGACTTATAGTTTTTTTTAGTTAAAAAAATTAAGCACCGAATTACCCTGCATTACCCTTTAGGAAATATCTGCACACTTTTAAAGCATTTAAGTGGATATCATTAGAATGCGGCTGGGTGAAATTCTGGTAAAAGTAAGGTTCATAAGATACGTTAAAAGTATCATGAACTTAGCCGGGCAGATGTATTATACCATAGCCATATCAAGAATGATCAGTTTTAGTCTAGAAATATTTAATAATTTCCAATTTTAACTCATAAATTGTGGCAAGAATTTTTTGTTCATTGCATAACTTCCAACATATTGATATCTTCCATAGCATTGTATCCATTTGATACGAGTTATATAAACATGTTTTAAAAAATGGTATTACGAAATAAAGTACACAATGCAATAAGATGCATTCCTTTAAATATTTTTCTATCTAGTTCACAGATTATTTATTTAAATATATCAGTAGGTTGGCAGGTATGTATATACTTAAAAGTTTCTGGGGATGGGGCTTATGGGTTAACTGCGATTTTTTTTCTGTTTTTTAAGAATTCTAATTTTTGTTCAAAACAATAAATAATCAGACCCTCAAAACAATAAATATCAGGCGTCGAGGGCCACATTAAGAAACTCAGCCAATTCATAACCCAAATTCCCAAACTTCAATTTCTTGTATTCCTTGAAGATTTAAGCAGTTTCTCTAAGATTTAAAAAAAAGGCAAGATGCTGCTAGTGTGAATATGGTTCTTTTAGAAAATGGGTAGATAACAAATGAAGCCTCCAGCTGCTCTGAATTCAATTTTGCAAGTCTATTTCATTTTGAAAGTTTGTTTGATTCGAAATATTTACCTTTTCTTTTGTATATTTAATAAGTACTTGAAAAGATTTTAGTGGCATTTAAACCTACTCTTAATTCTAAAACGATTGGTGCTACATAATTGAGTGCTAAATATTTTGCAAACAAATGAATTTGTATTGCTACTTTACATATGCCTCTGCGTTTGGCAAATGCTTAGCGCAGTCCCTAATGATAGCGTTTATAAAAAGGTTAAATAAGAAAAACTCTCAAAAATTGCATCTGAATAACATGAAAGAATCTCCCCAATATTTTATAAGCAGTAAATATAAAAACATAAAATTGTTAAAGAACCAAATTGCATTACTCTTCTTGTAATTTTAATAACTTCTTTCTGCTAGCAACATAATTATAAAAAATGCCTGACGGCTCGGCCTACAGACACTGATGCAGCAATTGGGACCACCCACTTCGAAATCTACCTGTATCTGTAAGGGGAGCCAACAGAATTTTTTTTTGCTGTAAAGGTTGGTCCTGTAAAAAACATATCAATATAAAAGTTGTAGATAATATTAGGAAGATTTATAATAAATTTAAGCAGATTTGATATCTTGTGAATGTACAAAGTTATGATTTTTTTTCTTCTGAAACCCCTATTTCCCCTCCCTCTTAAGGCCATTTTTAATTATATTAAAAATCTGTCATACATACATTTTCGGCCGTTTTCATAGAAGTAATAATAACCTTAAACGGATTCGATATATATCATAATTAAGAATTTATGGTTTTTTTCTGTTTTCATAAAAAGCCCCCCCCCCCCCTTCCTTCGTTCGATTTTGCCCATTCACAAACTTGACTGAGATTTTATGCCCCTTGATTTCATGTATCAGTTAGGAAATGATTTATGCAGAATTTTTGAAGTTATCGTGCCATAAATAAGTGATATAGATACATAGATAGAAATATAGAAAAAGTTTTGATCTCAGGGTTGTTTTGGGTTCTGGGAGTTATAGTCGGCGTAGATCTGCAAAAATGTTCCAGAAATTCCAACATAGGAAAGAATTTAATAGGTAGTATTTCTTACGAAATCTACCTAAAATATAACAGGACATATTTTCTAAGAGCTTCTCAAATTCAGCATAGCTGTCACTAAATAAGCAAAACATATTTCTCTTTTTATCATCAAAAAATATATTGAAATATTTTCCTCTCGCTCTAATTTTTCTCACTATGAATTTTTTTAAAAACAATCATTGCATCTGTGTATAAAAAAATAATAATAAATTAACAATTACTGAATTATTATTTATTATTAATTACTGAATAAATGTTACTTAAAACTTTAAAATACAAAATTTTATTTCATGTATCATGAAAAAAAGATACAGATTGACTTATTGCTAGTGGCATGATTGACTATGCAAAATAAGCTGTCACTTCAGTTACAAAAATAATACATAACACAAACACCCAAAACAAAGCTCATGTTTCATTTGTATTTTCAAAAACATCTTAAGGGGTAACATTAATTAGAAAATCCTATAAAAAATAGATGATATCGAATTAGAATGCACTCGGGAATTACTGAAATCATTTCAATAAGAAGTAAAAATTAAAAATGCAGTAAACACGTGATTTTGCAAACTTAAAAAAAAATAATATTACAAAAAATAAATCGATTTTATTAGAAAAAAACATAACTTATTCTAAACACTCCCAGCTCAATAATAATAATAAAATAAATATTAAAATAGCTTCAGTAATTTTGAAGAAAATTAATCTTGAATGTCAACTGTTTTCTATACTGTATTCTCACTCCCTTAAGCAGAATAAAATGAAGGTTTTATTATTAAAGAATACAAATTACATTTTAAATGCATTCTCGAGATCAGTGACATAAAAACAAAATTTAAATAAAAAAAATAATCCATTTTCTTACAGTTATTGAAAATCAGCTATTAACTCTATTTATTAGAACTACAATCGACTAGATACTATCAACTAGAACAACTCCATTTACTAGGTCAACATCATTTTCATATTTCTCTGCTGATCCTTAAAGTGGAAAATTATTCCATGTGTTTTTATTTCTCTAATATTTCTTCGCCACATTCACATAAGTTCATTGAAAAGTTTTTTTTACACAAAGATTTGGGCAATTCAAACAAAGAATTATTACAGTGAGTGTAATTATTGCTTTAATTTCACCCCCTCAAAAAAGATAAATTATCATATTTATTGTTTCTGATGTCAACAATCTTATTTTACAAACATACAAAGTGCACAATGATGACTGGGGTATCAGACAAAAAGCTGTTGAACAGGCTTTTGGCATAGTATGATTAAATTAATGAATTATTATTTGATCTTGAAGCTAAAAAAGCTTTTTAAATATATCACTTTAAGTACCATTTAGATGAACATAAATATTAGTACATGAAAATGCCTGAAACTCTTTGAAGTGGTACTCCTTTTTTTGCTTGTGATTCCAAAGTTCTTACATAACTGAAGTTGATTAAAGTCATGTTGATTTCATCCCAAAAAACGGAAAATAAGAAGTAATTTACATATTGAATTTCGCAATTATTTAAGTTCAAGACTTATGAATTTTCAACCCAGTATCAAGTATCGTCAAGCACATTCATCACATTGACAATGCCAATCAATTTTAGAAATCTAATAAGATTCATTATAATGATAATAATAACATATCATTACATAGAACCTATTTAATTATATGTTGATTAAATAAAACATATTAAATAAAAAATGCACAAGCACCTTTTTATTGCTTCATTATAATCAGAGAATAGTAAAGTAGTGGGAAAGTCAATAAACAGTTGAAAAACCCTTTAGAAGGGGACTGACGATCCAAAAAGTTTAGCGATCTGTACTCTAGTTTCTCATTTCAGAACCCCTGCACAAACAATATAGAAATTACAGAGATTGAAAAGAAATTTTATGAACATGAACAGCTTTAATAAGACTCATAAAACACATTTGAGACTGACTAGGACAAAACTGATTTTAGGAAGTTTGTTGAATACGGGGGAATAGCAATATTCGTGGGAGTTGATTCTGGCTAGTTGTGGGTCTCAGGTTGCTCTTGTGGGCTCCAGAGTAAGCCCACAGCGAGGATGTCACGATCGATTTTCATGTTCCGAACCTGCCTGTCCTCTCTGTGCGCCATTTTTGGTCATCGCGATGGCCAGTATTGCTGTCGCGACGGCGGGTTCATTCAGGAAAAACCCCCTGCGATGGTCTGCATAGACTGAAAGCAATACCTAATGGCTTTAGGAAGTTTGAACTGTTGGAAAAGACGGCACATCTGGGAACAGGGTAAAATAGATATTGGATGCACAATTAATATAAGTTTTCTAGTATTTTTGTACACGGTATATTGCATTCATTCAGGTGAATGACATTATGCCTAAAAAGTAGTTTTTCCTAGAAAATCCTTTGTTACAAGGATTCTCACAGCAAATTTTTATCATTAGTAAGCGTGCGAAGATGTGCAATTCACATTACACTTGTTACAAAATTCTTTGTTGCATATGTTAAACATGAAAACATGCTAATTTAATGCAAACGAAGATGTGCTTCAAATTAACTTTTGCAAATAAATGTTCTGCTGCATACCACACAACTGAAAGATTTCTCATTTGTATGCAGGAAAAACTGTTTATTCAAGTTACACTTGTCAGAAAATTCTTTGATGCACATCTAACTGACAGGTTTCTCATTTATTTGCATACAACTTTATGTTTCAAGTTACATTTTTGGAAATGTCTATTCAGGGAATATTTCTGAGTAAATGTTTTATTGCATATCTCACAACTGAAAGGTTTCTCATTCGTATGCATGAAGTGATGTTTATTCAAGTTAATTTTCTGAGAAAATTTTTTGTTGCATATCTCACAACCGAAAGGTTTTTCATTTGTATGCAGGAGAAAGTGAGTTTTCAAGTTACTTTTCTGAGAAAATTTTTTGTTGCATATCTCACAACTGAAAGGTTTTTCATTTGTATGCAGGAGAAAGTGTGTATTCAAGTTATTTTTCTGAGAAAATGCTTTGTGGCATATATCACAACTGAAAGGTTTAGCATTTGTATGGACGAGCTGGTGCTTATTCAAGGAAAATTTCCAAGAAAACTTTTTGTTGCATACCTCACAACTAAAAGGTTTCTCATTCGTATGTATGCGATGGTGTTTATTCATGCTATCCTTTAGAGAAAATTTTTTGTTGCATATCTTACAACTGAAAGGTTTCTCATTCATGGAAATTGAGGGTGGAAATCCGAGGTGATATTTATTCAAGGAATATTTTCGAGAAAATTTTTTGTTGCACATCTCACAACTGAAAGGTTTTTCATTCGTATGGATGAGAAGGTGTGTATTCAAATTACCTTTCTGAGAAAATTTTTTGTTGCATATCTCACAAATGAAAGGTTTTTCATTTGTATGCAGGAGAAAATGTGTATTCACCTGACTTTTTTGAGAAAATGTTTTGTTGCATATATCACAACTGAAAGGTTTATCATTTGTATGGACGAGCTGGTGTTTATTCAAGGAAAATTTCCAAGAAAACTTTTTGTTGCATATCTTACAACTAAAAGGTTTCTCATTTGTATGTATGCGATGGTGTTTATTCATGCTATCCTTTAGAGAAAATTTTTTGTTGCATATCTTACAACTGAAAGGTTTTTCATTCATATGGATGAGGTGGTGTTCATTCAAGGAATATTTTCGAGAAAATTTTTTGTTGCACATCTCACAACTGAAAGGTTTCTCATTCATATGGATGAGAAGGTGTGTATTCAAATTACCTCTGTGAGAAAATTTTTTGTTGCAAATTTCACAACTAAGAGGTTTCTTATGCATGCGAAAGTGTGAATTCAAGTCGCTTTTCTGAGAAAATGTTTTGTTGCATATCTCACAACAGAAAGGTTTCTCATTCGTATGCATGAGAAGGTGTTTGTTCAAGATATTTTTTTCAGAAAAATGTTTCTTGCATATTTGGCAAACGAAACGTTTCTCGTCCATATGCCTGAGAAGTGTGAACATTGCTATGATAACAAAGTCAAATTTCTGAATTTTTTTTTGTTTTGTATCTCACAACTGAAAGATATGTACATTAAAATGTTTAATAAAGTTATGCTTATCAGAACTACTTTTTTGCATATACTATAAACAAATAATTTTGATTTGTGTGTAAGGAAAGATGTGTCTTCTGGCTACTCTACTGAGAAAATCTTCAGTTGCAAACCTCATAAATGAAAAGTTACTGGCTCATTGGCATAAGAATGCATGAACTGAAGTTACTCATTTCTAGAAATGTTTTGTTGTGTATCTCCAAGACAGCCCATTTTTACTATGCATGCGATGTGGATTATTTAAGTGACTCTTACAAACCTTTACAGATGGTAAAAGAATGCTTGTTATGAAGGGGTTGATTCATATCATTCTTTGTGATTCATTTTTGTAAAATTTTTTGCAATAAGAGTCGTCTTTGATATGAATGTAGGTTTGGTCACTTATTAACTTTCATGAGAAAATTCTTAATTATGTTCATACTAATCAGTTGTATGTCGATTTACTACCAAAAATACTACCTTCATGCCTTACATAGAAAAATTGTGTTTAGTTACAAAAGAAAGGGATAGATTGATTGTTGCATTGAAGAGCAGATACAGGAGACATAAATAAATGCTTCAAGTGAATGAAAAATAATAGGTACAAAGCAACTAACTGTATCTGCTTGTGGATGGGTCACAGTCAGATCAATTTTATTGATTGTTTTTAACTTTTGACTCATTCATAATTCTTCTGATGCCATTTTTCTGTGTATTCATCATCATCTGTTTCTACTTTTCTCAGAAAATGACTTCAGTAACAGATTTACCTGAAATGAAAGAAAAATTCATTAATGCAAATAGTTTTATATTTTTATCAAATATACTTAATAATAAATTTGTTACATTATTATGATAATCAATTTGAATAATTTTACAGAAATTGAAACAAAAAAATATTGTCAAAAATTTATTTCTGAAATGTTATTAAATTATTTTAGGTTAATTATGCATAATTATTTAAATCCACAAGATAGTGTAAATATAATAATTAAATTACTATTGTAAAAGAATATAATCATAGCCGATTTAAATGTCGGTTTCAGTGTGGTTTTAAAACAATAGCTGTAATATTAAAATATAAATAGCACAAACTGTGCTTGTTCTTGTTAAAATCAGTATACAATAAAATTAGAAACTTAGTTTGTAAGTTATCCAACATTTTCGGCCAGTAACTTCACAACCATTATCGGAGAGACCAAAGACACTAATGTTGAATTTCACATCTTGACATGATAGACGTGAAAACAGGGAATACGTAGGAAAAACAGAGAAAAGAAAGAAAAAAAAAACATAAGCTAGCCATCTATCGATTTAAAATGTAAACTAAACTAACCATTCAGTGAAAAAACGAAGTAGGGGGAGGGGTTAATTAATTTTTAAAATATTAATAAAGATATTTGGTATCTTAAATGAAAAATTATCGTTACAAGTTTCACTATTCCTTAATTTAATTTCTATGGATTATCTTACTATGGCTTCAAATTAGTGATGGGCGACATCGATCTTTTTAATCGATACTATGGCCAGATCGATTTAATCGATGTTATCAAATTTATATCGATGTCGATCTTTTTTATCGATTTAATCGATACTATGGACAAAGCGATTTCATGAATTTTTTATCGATGTTTCTACGAATATTATCGTTCGTTTATTTTCTTTCAAATCGTCACTGCAGATCGATCGTATCACCATCAGAGAATAGCGCTTAACGGAAATCTAATAGATTATAGACCGATCTCTCTAGCACTAAATTCCATGTATTTATTCTTTCACCTCGATTATTTTAGCGGCAGAGATGAGCAGCTGTTGCTCTCAAATTTCGTATAATTAAAGGATTCGCGTCACATATTGGGTGGGGGGGGGGGAGGAGTGGCGCGAACAAAATTAGGAAATATAATAAGCCGATTTGTTTGAAAGTTTACGATATTTTATAACGCATAACATAAATTGTAAGAATTAGCTAGCGTAAAAAAATATGGGGAGCGGGCGGGGGGGGGGTTTGACCTCTCGGGAGGGGAGGGGGAGGGGCACGAACACAATTAGGAAATACAATATAACGATCTGTTTCAAACTTTACGATATTTTATAACACATAAAATAAATTAAAAAATGAGGATGCGTCGAAAATTATGGGGAGAGGGTAACGCATTTTGCCCACACGGGAGGGGCACTTTTCTAAATTTTCCCGACGCCACTCATGTGATATATCGTTCGAAAGGCTTGTGACAGCTAATTCATGTTATGCATCTCTGGGGGTCCATCATCCCCACTTCCCCCCCAGGAGGGAAATTTTCTAAAAATTGCCCACACCCCTCATGTGATATATCGTTGGGAAGGTCTGTGACCACTTAATCATATTATGCATTTCCGGTGTCCATCCCCCCACTTTGCCTCCACTAGGGGGTACTTTTGGAAATTTTGAACGCACCCCTCGTGTGTATATCATTGGAAAGGTCTGTGACTGCTTAATCATATTATGCACCTCCGGTGTCCATCCCACCACTTTACCACCCCCAAGGGTTGTACTTTTATACATTTTGCACACACCCCTCATGTGATATATCGTTGGAAAAGTCTGTAACCGCTTAATCATATTATGCATCTCTGGTGTCCATTCCCCTACTTTGCTCCCACAAGGGGGTTCATTTTCTGAATTTTGCACACAGCCGTCATGTGATACATCGTTGGAAAGGTCTGTGACAATTTAATCATATTATGCATCTCCGGTGTTCATCCCCCACTTCCCCCCACAAAGGGGGTACTTTTATGAATTTTGCACACACCTCTCATGTGATATATTGTTGGAAAGGTCTGTGAAAGTTTAATCACGCTTATTCATATTATGACTGGTATACGGTGCCGACTCGACATCTATAGCCTTAACGATTTCAGTGCCCAAAGTTCGTGTAGAACAGATTGCGCCACCTGTGGTAGAACGTGGAACTAATGGATATTGCAGTGCGTGTGCAGCATGACTGCTATACGGTGTCAGAGGCAGCGGGGACCCGAGTTGGAGGTTCATTCAGTTAAAGTTTTATACTATTCGATGTGCAAATTAAGGAATTATCTGGTGCTGAAGGCAGCGGGGACCCGGGTCGGAGGTTCGTTTGGTTAGAAGTTTACATTATTCGATGTGAAAATCACGGAGTTATCTGGTGCGTGCGTAGCATGACTGGTATACGGTGCCGAAGCCAGCGGGGATCCGAACCGGAGTTTCATTCGGTTCGAAGTTTATCATATTCCAGGTTTTACAAGATTCGAGGCCCCGATGTAAATTAAGGGCCCACTAGTTAGTTTATTAAGTTTTAGTTTTCAAGTTCGCCCCTGCCCCCTAAAATCATAACTTTCTTAGTTATGCGCAGATATGAACAGGACTTTTTCTGACATTTTTCCCAAGTCATTTGGTAAATAAATAAACATTGGTATTATATCTGCAACTGTTTGTCACCACTCTTTATGAACAATAATCAAAATTTTCGGGGGGTTTCCAGTTAAAACACTCCATTCTTGGTTTAGAGCCACTTTACACAGAATGCTCCTTAGTTAAATTGTATCTCTCAAGTTTGTCAGAAAAATTTCTATGTGCTCAGACAAATAAAACAGTGAAAATTCCAGTTTGTTAGAGTTTAGAACCAAACATGTTGAGTTATGATACTTTGAATTTTAATATTGCAGCTTTCTGACACAAAATAATCATCTGTTTGGTATTAATGTTTTTCAAGGGTACACGTATTTAAGTAAGTTTGTCTTTTGTACTCCCTACTTTCCAGTTTTATTGCTAGAGGTTTTATTGTATATAAAGTTTTCACCTAAATGGTGAAAAAATATTTTGTACATTCTTTTAAAAAATTTGGTCAACTTGGCCTGACACAGACCCTCAAAAGTCAAAGCAAAACACAATCCAAAATTGATTTCGAACCCAAAACAATGAAAGTTAACCTGGCCCTAACTCCTAACCCTATCTGCAGAAAAAAAGTAGATGTCAGCCAGCTTCACAGCCTGGCCCATAATGAAGAAATATTGCGCATAACCATGTGTCTTGTCATTTTCTATTTTGGGTAAATGTGGATAACCTGACTCATTGCAGACTCTATTATTGATTAATATTTTATGTAATTTTTCAAAACACTTAAAAACTGATAAAGATGTATACAAAAATCACTGTCTACTGTTAAGTGTTAAGATGATTTTTACCGGCACTACTTTTTTTTGGGGGGGGGGGATCTGCTCGCATCTTTTTATCACACATGTAGAAAAACTTTGTTTATTAAGACAGCTAATGAGTATATACAAACTTTTGCTGCATTGCAAGTGATTCATTATTTAGTACGCTTGCGGTGTGCAAGGAAGGCGGAAAAGAAAGGTTGGATAAGCGAATTTGGAAAGGCGTCAGAGCACACGTTATCTTGTTAAATTAAAAATAAATACAAAACCACAGAGCAGAATAGAGAATTCTTTTAATGCTACTTATTTCATAGATGTTGATCAATAGTAGTCGCGTGTTTCGAAGTATTTGTAATACGTTTTTTTTTAAATAGAAAATGGGGAGCTTTTCAAAATCAGTAGTTTGGGAGTTTTTTTAATAAAAAATATGAAAACGATAGAGTTATATCAGTAGAATGCAAAAACTGTAACAGAACTTTTAGCGAAGATACTTTCACTTTTGGAACCGGTTTCGAAAGCAAAAGTGTCTTCCTAAAAAAAATCCGCAAATAAAATCAAAAAAGTAATCAACGGCGGAAATAGAGATTGATATCTACTATCCCATGCAAAAAAATCGTTTAAAAATATTCAAATGCAAACGAGATATTAGAAAATAATGCCCCATAGGATTAATATTAGCGAGCGAGTGTTTTCAAGTGCGTGAAGAGTATCCTTAAGAGCTCCTAGTCCTAATACGAGGTGAAATTTAATTATAAAAATGTCTTCCTCTAACATTACAGCTAGTACTGTTAGAAGAAATTTTATTTGAAAAAAAAGTCCACGTTTTAAGACATAAACAGCATTACCTCAAATATTTTTTCAGAATATATATGTAATATATATATAAATGTTTTTTGCATAATGTTTTTAATATAATGTTATTTTCTAATTCATTTGAAATTATTGATTTTGTAAAGACTATTTTTATTTTGTTTTATGATGTTCTTATATACATCACAAGCTTAATAATTAATTGGAATATCCACAAGTTTAGTCTTTTTTCTGTGTAGTGTATTGTATATAAGCAATAAAACAACAAAATTTTCAAATCTACAAAATTCTCGGGGTCATTTTATTTAAATTATTTGATATATTAATTTAAAAAATAAGTTTTAAAGTATTATCATATGCGTACTCTTGAAAAACATTAAAAACAAGCAGATGATTATTTATTGTCAGAAAGCTCCGATATTTCATAAAATTCAAACTATCATAACTCAGCGAGTTAGGTTCTAAACTCTAAATCACTAGAATTTTTACTGGTTTATTTGATGGAGAATGGAGAAATTTATAAAATATAACCTCTACAAACATTTTGATAAACTTGAGCGACACAACTTAGCTAACGATAGCCCTGAGTAATGTGGTTCTAATCCAAGAAAAGAGTGTTTTAACTGGAAAAAAAGCCGAAAATTTTGATGTTCATAAATAGTGGTGATAAACAGTTGCCGATATAATACCAATGTTTGTTTATTAACCAAATGACTTGGAAAGAATGTCACAAAAGGTCCTGTTCAAATCTGTGAATAACTAAAAAAGTTATGAGTTGGGGAGGGGGGGCAGGGGGAGCAGAAAAGTGACGAACTTGAAAAATACAACTTAATGAACTAACTAACTGGCTTTGCCGGCTAGCCGGCCCTTAATTTACATCGTGGCCTCGAATCTTGGAAAACGTCGAATATGATAAACCTCGAACCGAATGAAACTCCAGATCGGGCACCCGCTGGCTTCGGCACCGGATAATCCGATAATTTGCACATCGAATAGTGTAAACCTCTAGCCGAACGAACCTTCGACCCGGGTCCCGGCTACCTTCGGCACCACATAATCCCTTAATTTGTATGTGGAATAGTATAAACCTCTAACTGAACGAATCTCTGGCTCGGGTCCCCGATGCCTCCAGCACCGTATAGCAGTCATCTGCAATATGCATTAGTTCCACGTTTCACCACCAGGTGGGGCAATCTGTTCTACATGAACTTCGGGAACTGAAATCGTTAAGGCTATAGATGTCGAGTCGGCATCGTATACAGGTCATAATATGTATAAGCGTTATTCAACGTTCACAGACCTTTCCAATGATATACACATGAGGGGTGAGTTCAAAATTTCCAAAAGTACCCCCTAGTGGAGGAAAAGTGGGGGGATGGACACCGGAGATGCATAATATGATTAAGCAGTCACAGACCTTTTCAAGGATTTAGCACATGAGGGCTGTGTGCAAAATTTAGATAAGTACCCCCCTTGGATGACAAAGTGTGGGGGGTGGACACGGGAGATGCATAATATGATAAAGCAGTTACAGACTTTTCCAACAATATATCACATGAGGGGTGTGTGCAAAATTTATAAAAGTACAACCCTTGGGGGTGGTAAAGTGGTGGGATGGACACCGGAGGTGCATAATATGATTAAGCAGTCACAGACCTTTCCAACGATATAGCACATGAGGGGTGTGTGCAAAATTTAGATAAGTACCCCTCTTGGGTGACAAAGTGAGGGGATAGACACGGGAGATGCATAATATAACTAAGCGGTTACTGACTTTTCCAACGATCTATCACATGAGGAATGTGTGCAGAATTTAGAAAAGTGCAACCCTTGGGGGGCAATGTGGGAGAAATAGACACCTCAGATGCATAATATGATTAAGTGGTCACAGACCTTTCCAATGAGGGTTTAGTGCAAAAGTTAGAAAAGTGCCTCCCTTGGGGGGGGGGGCAAAGTGGGGGAAGGACATGGGAGATGCATATGATTAAGCAGTCACAGACCTTTCTGACAATATATCTATCATACGAGGGATATTGGCAAAATTTAGAAAAGTGCCCCCCATGTGAGCAAAACGCACTCTTTCCCCCCTTGTTCTTAACTAGTGGTGACAAACAGTTGCAGATATAATACAAATGTTTAGTTATTAACCAAATGACTTGGGAAAAATGTCAGAAAAGGTGGTCATTCAAATCTGACCATAATTAAAAAAGTTCAGATTTTGGGGGAGGAAGGAGACTGCTCCCCCTTTAATTTTTATCTCACATTCAGGATCTTTTAGTTTCGGCAGCTTCGTCATCAGCCCTACTTCTTTCTAAATTTTTATTAAATTCGGACAAGAAATTTTAGCTAAAATATAGTTAGGCCTCTTCAATGTTGAATTCACACTTTTTTCTGGGAGGAATTTCTGTGGCTCCGGGGGGGGGGGGGGGGGCATTGTAGAGTTCTGGGGCGAAATTGCACTTTTTAACCATTAAAAGCTTAAAATCTCAAATCTTTCGGGGGGGAGGAGGTCATTTCAATGATCCGGGGATAAATGTCTTCCCCCAAGCCACCCCCTCATTTCAACTCTGCCCTCTTCCCCCTCCACACCTTGTTTCCCTTCCCTAAGTGTATCTTTCTTATTTTGAATATTATATCTTTTCTGGATTCACTCTTAGTATCCCCTACCTATAAACTGAAAAGATAACAATTTTACCTGGAAAGAAACAAAAAAAATTACCTTGAAACAAAATTTGACAGTAGGGCAATTCCATGAAAATGGAGACATGGGTCATGAAATTTCAAACTTATTAAAATGCTTAGTGTTATATGTCATTTTAATCAGAAAACCTTCAACTATTCAGCCAAAGATGGTATTAAGTGAAATGATCTCTACAATTAAAAATATACACCAATAAAGTATGTTGTTGTCATTAATGATTGAAAACACCTAATACACACATATTTGCTTAAACAATCTGATGAACTTTTTACTATCTACATGTTTTATAGTTATATTAACTGTCACCTTTGGACTGTTTTCTTAGATTCTACAGGTCATCTTTAATGTGAGTGATATATATTTTTTAAACTTAATGATTTTATTTAACTAAGTTTCAGATGTCATTCCGTTACCAAAAACTACTAAAAAGTATTCTTACTAATTGGCTGTTTGCATTAGACACTAGATATTTTTCCTCCAAAGCCAGTTTTGAGTGTAAATTGAAGAAAGAACACCACAACATCCAAGTTAAATAATTTCATGCTTAAAACATGATAACGGAATGACAAAAATAATGATAACGGAATGACAAGGCAACAAACAATATGCACTGATAGTCAAAATAATAATTATTAAAATCAAAGAGTATTAATGCCAAGTGAAGTTATATCTAGTTTAAACAAATTAAATGTTAATTCTTGTGTTTTCATATATTTTACAAAAGGGAAAGAAAAATGAATTTTATGTTGGACAAGTTTTGATGTTGAAACATTTCCTTTTATTCCAATCAACATCATTATCATTCAATTATTATTATATTTTATTTTTCTATTATAACTGTAACTATAAATAAAAATTCTCTTTAATAACCCTAACTGGTTTAAGCATTATTTGTATTATGCCTGAGCACATGGTTTGAGTTTTACTCACATGGTCACATTTTTTACTGCATATATATGGCATGGAAACGGAAGAAAACAAGGCTATGTCATTGTAAGTGATGATACCAATCATGAAAAAGTTTCTGTGTATGTTTTTTTAAAAACACTAGTTTCTGATTTCATCGCTGCCCATCCACAAATTGAAGAGGTAGGATTTTTTAGTGATGGTGCATCACGCCAATTTAACCAGCGGTATTTGTTTACAAATTTGACTTTCATGTTTCAAAAACATAAAATCTTTGTCACTTGGAATTTTTTTGCTACAAGCCATGGTAAAGGGGTTGTAAACGGTATCAGAGGCTCAGTAAAACGCTCAGTGTGACGTCAAGTATAAGCAGGTAAACTTGTAACAAATGCTGAAGAATTTGCCGAAATTGCTGCAAAACATTGCCCACATCTTAAGATAAATTTTATCTCATCATCGTAAATGAATATGTTGAAGAACTCACACAAAGGTAGGAAGGAATTTTTCCTCTTCCAGATACACATAGCACACACTATTTGAAGCCTATAGATAAATGTATAATTGAATATGGAAAATACTCGTTTTCTGAAGAAAAAAAATCCTTCAACTTCAAAGAAGGTAAAGCTCACATCACTGAAAAGCAAGCTAATAAGAATGTTGTATTATAATCAAGCACTGACTTACAGGATACAAATGTTTACAATGTTGGAGACTATATATTGATTCAATGGCTGGGGAAAAAATCTGTTTGCCATTATGTTGCAGAGATTGTTTCTGTGGAAGATGACACCTATGAAGTATCATGTATGAGAAAACAGGCCAGTATAGGTCTAATTTACTTATTTCCAGAAAAAGAGGATAAATGCTGAGTAGATAAGAACCAAATAATCCAGAAGTTGAAAAAGCCATCAATTATAACTGATGGGTCATGCACTTGTATACGAAACAGATTTGTATTTGACATCTGCATAACTGCAGAATAATGTGTAATCAGTTTACAATGATTTATGTATTAATATCAATAATTCTAAAATTAAAAAGGTTACAAACTATATGGAACTTTTTGTCATTCAGTTACCAGAGTAAGATTTTCTTTTTGCATTGCTCTATAACTATTTATTGATTTAGAAATTCGAAAACCTAAGAATATTTCATAATTAGTACCCTGTTGGTTCTGACATTTTCATACAAGCTTTATTATTTACCATTTGGCTGAATTTTACATTATAAGCTCATAGAGAAATACTAGTGCAGAAAACACATCAATCTGTTACCATGAATAAAGTTACAGTTATTTTTATTCTTAATCACTTAAATCCTAACTAGTAAATATATTTAAGGAAAGTTAATGAAGGAGTTTAAAGTTCAGATAAAACAAAATTTCTAATTTCAATATTTTTTTATTCTAGGATTAAAACAACATCTACTTATTACTTAAACTGCCATTCCGTTATCCTGAAATGGCCCAGTAGCTAATATATTATATACTGCTATGCTAAAGAAATGAGCACCAGAAATATTGATTATTATCTGCTAATTTCCATTATCACGATGTATGATCAAATTTCCTGCCATTTGATCGATAAATTTAGGAGTTACTCTTTTTAAGCTACTGTGTAAGAATGGATTCTAAAACATCGATACTAGAATTCGTTAATCGATTATTTTTTTAATCGACGTTGTCTTATACAGTATCTATGTTGATCGATTATTAAATTTTTCAGAATTGCCCATCACTAGTCCAAATGGTCTACCACACAATTAAAATTAACTGTAAAAATTATTAACTACTGCAATTTGTGGAAAAAATGCCGCATCATAAAAAATTGCCACCTAAAAATAAAGAAATGGGTGTAAATGCCACAGGGGAAATTTCGGCATATAGGCTGTAATCGCGAATGACAGGCAAACAGAAACATTAATAAGCTGAATTTAGAAATCGTATAAACATTAAAATGAAATAAATAATATAAATAAAAAATTTGAAATTATTAATGTAGTTTAAAGAATATAAATACCAAAAAATTCCAATAAAATTACATAAACTATGCAGCCTAAATTATGGCATATAGGATGCGGATATATTGCAATATATTACCTTGATGTATCACAAATGTTATACAGACAGAAAAACATTAATTAAACTGAATTTAGAAATCACAAACACATAAACATGAAATTATTAATTTAATACAAATAATATAAATATGATATTCAAAATTATTACACTATATATAATATTTAAAAGACAAATTTTCTGCTGAAATTGAATAAATGTGGCAGCCAAAATTTTGGCATATGGACTCTAATCACGAATGATATATACCATTACCCTTAACACATTACCATTAAACTAACTGAATGTAGGAAAAAAAATATAAACAAGAAATTATTAATTTGTCAATAAATGTATTGATTTTATTATTTAGCACTATGCACAAATAAAAAAATGTTATTACATCCCATTTCGTCAATTGACTTGGATAGAAAAGTATTTCATTTTAATCATTTATCATAAAAGAATTTGTAGATAAAAAATGCAGTCATAAAAAGAATCTTTTAAGACTGTTCTAAAAAAAAGTATATTTATATATAAAAATACATATATATATCTTGCTCAACAGTGCAAAACATTCTAATAATTCACAGATTCATTTTTAAATGTAAAAGCATAAAATCTGCTGGCATAACTGTCAAAGTGATTTGAAATCAAATGCATTTTTCTGTTTTCGATAAATGTATTAAAGCTTGAGTTATAAGTAATTACTACTTCATGACGACCTTTCTCGAGCTATTTCATCCAGAAATTCTATTCTAATTTAACTTTGACAGCGTTTTCTAAATGATTTTTTCCCTTTATCAAAAAACGTTATTTTATTTCATAAAATATAGATTAGGGTACCAGCTTATTTTATAAGTCTAAGATTTAAAATGACTTATTTTTTTAAAATATTTTTTCTACTCTTTCTTCCCGGACTGACTCTATTATTATTATTATTATTCAAAATTAATTTCAAAAAAACAAAATCAAACTTTTCATCTGGTCCTTTTCGGTCTATAGACAAGAAATTTCATAACCAACTTTTATTATTTCTCTCCACATGTAGAGATAACAGATAAGGATCAGAAACATATTATTCATGCTAAGTACTATGAAATGAAATCATATGCATTCCTTAAGCTGTGTTTTCTCTCACTCTTTTGTTTCTCCTCTATTATTCTGTTCGGTACATTTTAGTTGTCACAATCCCAAAGGAATAAATAAAGATTACAATTAGAGATTTTGTTTTGAAAACTGTTTACAATAATACTACACACAATGTGATTGAAAGGAAAAAATAATACATACCTTCAGTATGCTATTTCTCTTAAGTACTATGCAGTTTAATCTGTTTTATTTTATAGTCATATTTTTAATAGTTTATGATATTGTATAATTTAAAACGTACTTTATGCATGAACATTTCATAATTATATTTTATATTTATTTCAATTGCTGGGTGTAGACTAAAATCCTGCATTTGGTCAGGTAACCGATTTTACTTGAACCTGACCTGCAGTTTAGGTTGACATTATTTTTTTCTATTGCGGGTCGAGTTGGCTTTAAATATTTCACAATTGGTTCGAAACTATTTTTTCCATTGCGAGTCGAGTTGACTTTAAATGTTTCAGGTTCCGGTTGATGCTATTTTTTTTTCTGTTGTGGGTCAATTTTACTTTAAATGTTTCAGGTTTGGATTGGTTTTGGGTCAGTGTTGAACTGACCTGTTTTTTTTTTCAAAAAGAAAGTGCTGAATATTTTTTTTAATAGAAAAAATAAGATAAATATGATATTAAGAGATACAATTGTAGACTAATTTTCCATAATTGCATTAAAATATGGATTAATTTTACTTCACATTGGATTCTGGTCAGGTTTTGGTATGACGATTTTTTTTAAATCTTTGGTTGACTTTGAGCAGAATTTTCAGACTACAGCAGAATTGTAAGACTAGAGTCCAGCATTTAATTTTGTAACCTGATTTTACCCATTTTTGTTTTGTTAAGTGTAGAGATGTAAAAGTTATGGAAATTTTCACATGGCAAAAAAGTATTTTTCCTGAGTTTTTTCTAGAAAAATTAATTTTTTTATAAATAAAATATTTTCTTGCAGTTATATTTTCTTAGAAAATTTGGAATATTAACCAATTTTTTAATTTATATCCACTTTTTTTAATAATCTATGAATGTTGCTTTAAATAATTTTCATAGGAATTTTAAATTAAATATAGAAGTTAGAGATCTGTACGGACCTGAGTCAATCTTCTTTTATTACACGCGGGCTGGACTGTAGCTGAACTTAATTTTTTTTTCTGCAGACTCTCTCTCTTGCATTATTACTACTCATTGGACATTATTGGCGTTCAGCATTTTGAATTTAAAAAAAATCATTGTATTTTAAATGTCGAAATGATTTTTTATTTGCTGAGTAGGAGTCCAAAAGTGAAAGAAAATATATTTTTAAAATTTCTTTATAAGAAGCTCTTTCTGTGCTTAACATTTTAATATTAATTACCTCTTTTCTTCTTTGACATTCTTTCACAACAGCTGTTGAGCAGGTGTATTTTTTAATTCTCTTTTAGCTCCCATTCATTGTTATGGATAGAAAAATGTGGTTTTAGAACTGGAAGCACAGACACTTAATAAAATTTAAAGTATCATAACTCAAGTTTTGATCACAAAATATTGGGACTTTTTAAAATGTCCTTAGATGCTGGATAATTTTTTTTTTCCTAACTATAAATTACAGGAACAAGCTAAATTTTATATTTCAATATGTATACAAGTATACCCTTTATAAAATAGATGTAACATCTAAATGTGAAACAGAAGTAACATCTAAAAGCTATACTTGATTTGTAATTGAGGTAATTCTGTATGAGTGGTTTAAGAGATAATCACTAAATCACCAGGTACATATCTGTCATAAAAGTTTTGATAGATTATTTCAATTAAACCTGCAAAAATTTTAAGCAATATCTACTACTCATTGTCCTTTACAAAATAATTGTAGCTGAAAAGCAATATAAGGAAAGAAACATGTAAACGTGACATGCCCACCAATCACTAGCAAGAAACAATGAATCAAAGCACTGGAACAACGTGCAGGAATCAGGAATTAATACAAACAGCATTTAGGATGGATCTTTCCTTACTAAAAAAAAATACTTGAGAAAATAGAAAATGAAAAAAAAAAAAAAGAAGAATGAAATTGTAATTAAAAACTCACTTTTTGTATCTTATTCATTTCATATTTCCCTTGAACCAATTGTAAATCAGGTGAAACTTCTTGTTATCTGTTTCAACTGGTAGTTATATATTTTCTTTTATATGTAAAGGCATAAAAAGTAATGGAGCTAAATCACTGTTAAAAGGAGGAATTCAATCATTAGCTGCAGTAAAAAAAAAAAAATAAATAAATAAAGTACTGAAATATCAGCTAGAGAAAATAATTTTTTGTAATGAAATGACTTAAACTTGTTTATGAAACAATACATTTAAGCAAGAATCCAATTTTCAGAGTAATTTTACAAGAAAGGCTACAGGCACCACTGAATATCTGGAATTCACAATCTTCATGATGTTAATAGTTTCAGTGGAGCATGAAATAATTTTACTATAATATTGCACTACATATCTGTTATGTCCAATATAAATGTATGTAAAGAAAATACATATGAAGATCACCATTAACCCCCCTCCCCCTCTCCCCCAACCACAAAAAAAAATAGAAAAAAAAACTATATCTGCATACTCAAACAACATATTGAAATCAATAGTAATTGGTAAATGCTTAAAAAATTAGCATAAGGAGTTGAGGGAAAGAATCTGACAGACAGTTAAGACATTTTGGGGACCAGAAGGGAAATACCCTCTTTCAACTGTAAAATAAATCATCATAAAATGATGTCAGCAATCGATGCAATGTTTTTTTTTTTACCTAACTACAACTCACTATCATGCATACTATGTTATTTGAATACTAAACTTTTTTACATTGGAAACTAATGCTATTTATCTAATTCTAGCGCATTAAAATATCGTATTAGATAATTTAGTAGATTAAAAACACTTAAACCTTTAAATTTCCAATTGGAAAATATAATATAAGTTCTAGATATTGTTTCTGATGTAAAAAAAAATTAAACAATACATACCAACAAAATGTACAAAGTGTCACACAAGTCTGTTCACATTTCAAAAATTCATAAAAAAGAATAAAATAAATAATAGTATTGGCATGTAGTTTGCACCATAACACTTGTCAAAATGTTAGAATTTTTGTAGCGAAAAATAGTTCAAAGAAAGTTTCAACTATCTTTTTGTTTTGTCCCCCAAAACCCAACACTTTGACAAGTCTACGATAAAAAAGACACCCCTAAAACAATTTTATAATTTTTTATCAATTTGTGAAATGTGAACATACTTTTGGTACACACTGTTTAATAAATATAGGAAACGCACAAGTTGTTTCACAGATGTCATTATTATATTACAATAACAGTTTTAAAAAAACATATAATGTTTTACATTGAAACCTAATAATTATGTTGAATATTTTCTATACACTATAATAATATAATGCAAATATTTACAATCTGTAATGGCCATGGGTGTCACAATTCATATTTCTGAGTATTGAAAAAAAATTAGATAAAAAAAGTTTTTTAAAGTTTCTGCATCTATATATATTTTACTATTCTTTGTATATTCTCTAATTTTTGCATGATTTTTAGGCTGCAGTGTATATGAAGCATTATTGAAACATGTAATAAAAATTTATAGTGAAATTCCATAAGGAAAAAAACAGTTACCACCCCTTGCCGGTGTAATACTACACAATGTAGCCTTATTGCGTTTGACAAGAAAAATGTGAGATATATCTGAAGGTTAATATAACCGATGGCATTAAATTTTTAAGGAAGATAAAAATCTACAAATAAATGCAGCATGTTTATCTCTAATATCTTAATTTGGTACTTTTCAGTTAACCGGGTGTCAGTGATATATATATATATATATATATATATATATATATATATATATATATATATATATATATATATATATACACACATATATATATATATACACATATATATATATATACACACACATATATATATAGACATATATCTACACATATACACATAAATGTATATACATATTTATATATGTACATATATCACTGCCGCCGGCTAACCGAAAAGTACCCTTAATTTTTATGTATTTTATAATTTTTTTTAATAGATTAAGAACATGAAATTTTATTTACTTGTTAATTAAAAATCTGGTTAATGTGGAGGCTTTTGTACATAAGAGCTAAACAGACTGGGATCTATGTTTATAGTTGAATACACTTACTCAATAGAACTAAAAACATCTATGCATAGGTCAGGATTCATAGCCTGCATCCTTTCTCCTACAACCAGGGCCCAAATCATTAAACAAAAAGATTTTGAAATTACTGTAAGGACAGTCAAAAAAGTTGTGCATGATTATTTATAATTATATACAAGTACTAATTCTTTTTTACTCAAAATTTGAATCATACTGCATTCTTTGACAAAATTAGCCTTCTGAAAGTAGTGATTACTTTTGAAAATGCAGTTAGTAAGAACTACTTTTGAGAACAAGTAGTAATAGATGAAGTTAACTACATTTTGTAATAAAGTGTATATATTTGAATTACAATTAAAAAAATGTAGTTTTTTGCCACCACTAAATCTAATAAAGAATCTTGGGTTTTTGTTATCATTCAGTCTAAATAAATCGCATTTTCCATAACGATTCTTTTCAAATAATCAAAATCATACATATTTCGCACACATTCAATTCCGTTTATAAATCGAACAAATAGAAAAGCATTATCATAATATTTTGATTGATTAATAGAAAAGATAACTTACCACACCTTACTAAGCTACATAGCACAAATGGCGACGGGAGGCTATGTGGAAGGTAGGAAATATTTCGATTAAAAATTCCTGTTCGATTTTTTTTTTCCATGGTGCCATCTATTGTTGGCGCTGAGTTTTATGGATCAGTTTAATGTAGCCTAGGATGAGGCGAAACGCTATAAGCAGAGCGTCGTGGATCATCGTAATCGTAAGCTACGAAGTTTAACTGGATTTTAGGTATTGCAATTGCACACAAATCTAGGTTACGCCTGTTTTAACATAGAACAGAACTCTGCTCAAAATAATAGGTAATTATTCATATAACATTTTTAAATAGTCCGAAAAAAAAAATGAAAACAAGCGGAATCTCATATTATACCGCCTGAAATAGAAATCAGTAGGAGGTCTTAGGTTGTGTTCAAGAACGAAGATCGCGGGGCGCGCGGGCGAAGGAGAGAATGGTTATGGACTAGGTCTTATCGGAAATTGAAATAATTTAATATATTGAAATAATTTAATATATTGAAATAATTTAATTATTTCAATTATTTTAAGCTTCTGTGGCTCGGATTAGGTGAAACTAGCGACTACACATCTTTATCCTCCAAAAAAAATGGATCTTATAATAGGAATATCTAGGTCGCATTCGTAAACTCCACACTAAACACACTGGTTTTCGTGTCAAAACTGAAATCAGTGCGGTTAGTGTGGTTCCGTGTAAACCAGTTTTCTACGAGTTTACGAACGCTGTTGAGTGCGTTTAGTGTTGCACTGAAGTTTGTTTACGTTTGCGTCCATCTTGGTGAGGAAGAGGAAAGCGATTTTTTTTTCAGCAACAATTCCTGCTCAGCAACTCCCAACATATTAATTGAATGAGTATTGTCTGTGCTGTATGATTTGTTAATTCACATCGTATCATTGACAATACTTTCTCGATTACATCTAATTCTGTATACTAGACGTTGACTGAGGAAATAAAAAGAAAATGGAAGTTTCAGCAAAGTTTGAAATGATGAAGATTACAAGATGATAACGGCAGCATTTTACTTCAATATTAATTCAAGGTACAATTTTGTTTAATGATACTGTTGATTAGCACCTGCTTTTGTCTTGTTTTATAAATATCCATACAGTTACTACTTTTTGAGAGATACATGCTTTATTTTTCAATATTATCGTTCTTTATTATGAGTTTATAAAATAATGACTATTATCCTTAAATAAAAGCTTATGCTAAATATTTTTAAACATATATTTGTTTGATTTTATTATTTTATTCAAAATTCCTATAAATTTTGTATGTGTATTACCAGTGAGTTGTGTTATCCGAAATGAATAGCTTATACAGATTTTATATTTTTAAATGTCTACTTGTTTGATTATACTCTTTTATTTATTATTTTGTATTTTACAGAATAATAAATAATTATTCAGATTTCAAAATAATTAAAATTAGGCTTATTATAAGAAATAATGTGTCACAAAATTAGATATAATGGTTTTTAGTTGTTCCATTTAAATACATAATAATAATAATAATAAAAATTTAATATCCAGTCATACTTTTATCCATTCTTACATTCAATGTTAATGCGGCTTTGATAAAGCTTGTTCTTCCATATAATCAATGAGAACTCCTGAAATAGCCGTAAATGAAATTTTGTTGCAAGGAGTTTGTGTGTAAAAAAATTTACATGTGATTTAAAACATGTAATATATATAATACGCATTTTATTAATTAAAATTACAATGCTTCTTTAAATGCACAATGCTCAACAGTGCGAATAAAAAGATCATTTTATATGTGCATGAGATTTGCAGGCATTAATATCCAAGTGCTTATTTGCAGACCTGATTCAATATACAATTTACTTCATGTCTAAATTAGTCTACACATTGCATTTTCTTTGTAAATGCAAAATTATAGCTATTATTATTCACTACTATGATCAATTTTTTCATCTGGCAATGTTGGGGTTGCCAATAAATTTTTGTTTGTAGTAAATTTACACAGAAAATTCTGCATAGTGATCAGTAAAAGCTTAATAATTTATTTTGCATAAAGCGTCAAAAAAAGTTCCTGTGGTGCCAACATAACTGCTTACATATCTTTATTGGAATACGCAATCTTTTCTGCATCTGATGATATTTTAATTAATTAATTGCTCCTGAAACTATCACTGTGCTTATTACCTGGCTAGCTAAGTCATGAGCAGCCACAAAGTAGGGCAATTGCCTCTCCCAATACTTTCACATTAAACAGATTTTTTTTTTCTTTTTTAAAAGGAAGGTTTCCTTAAAGCGCATATTCAAAAATCTTCTGGCGGGGGGAGGGGGTGAGAAACAAAATTAATCATTATGGTATAAAGAATCAGTCAAATGTGGAATTCCAGTAGAAAACCTGTAAAAAAAAAGAGATTCTGTTGAGTTTGGCATAAAAAGATGCGGTTTGGTGAGCAACATTTTTCTCTTCACCAAATACAAGTGGTTTTAATGTATTTGAAAATTACTTATTAAATGAGGTGTTTAAATGCACAGAGTGCTTAATGAATTTAAATTAAAACAATGAAATTGTTTATTATGATTTCTATACGCTTATGTAATATATATAAGTTGTGCAGTTCAATGAATGATAACTTATGGTATCGTAAGGGGGGTCTAAAATTAGCAAAATATTGATAATGTTATATAGGTACAGCCTTAATGATTATGTATATTCATGAAATTTGGACAGGTTTCAATAATTAGAACTGAATTTAACCGTTTTGTAACAAGTGACATGTGTATGTGCTGTCTAGGATGCATAAAATTTCAACACCAGTAAATTTGAAAAGAAAATTTTGCCTTATCTCATTGCAGGTTTTCAAAGATTCAATAAGGCAAAGAATTCTATTCAGAAAAATTTATTCTTAAAAATTAGAAGACATATGAAGGGTGTAGATGCAAAATTCACAATCTCCACTTTTAGAAACTGCAAAAATCTGATTATTATGAATAAACATGATATATTGGCACAATTGTTTTGTGATATATTTCTTGTCATAAGTTATGGCAATAAATATGTTACAAAAAAATTGTGCCAATATATCATGTTTATTCATAATCAGTTTTTTGCAGTTTCTAAAAGTGGAGATTGTGAATTTTACATCTACACCCTTTATATATAAGATGCTCGTCTTAAAAGGCAAGGCTACATCAATTATTGGTGAGTTACAGCCGTTTAAATTCTTTGGACCTTATATTTATTTTATACTAAAATTTAATAGGCTTCAATAAAAAAAGACAAAATTTCCTCTTTCTTTAAAAAATTTGGTCACGTTGCTTTAATCAGAGACCTAGTTTTAAAGTGTTGGGCCCCTTATATTGTAATTACACTAAAATTTGGGTGAGCTACATCAATTAAGGTCTGGAAAAGGCCATTTAAATTTGTTATGCTTTATATTTATTGCATACTAAAATTTGGTGGGGGGCTTTGAAAAAATGATAAAGTTCTTTCTTTTAATAATTATATATCTTTTTTTAGAACAGAGAGAGATACACTTTTATCATTATAATTATCATTATTTTTATTATTATTATTATTTTATCATTATTTAGTTAATATAAATAGTTTAATTATGATTACAAATTGAGAAATCAATCCAGAAATCCTAAATATATAATTTAAATAATGCTTCACTAATTCACATTTTCTACCAAGTGTAAATCAAAACAGTGAATATTTCATATCAGAGACAAGTCAAATTAATGTATTGTAATAGAATGTTTTTGGAACACTATGAATTGCAGTCCTGAAATTATTAAGCATATTTTTGACAAACATTGAGTGCTTATAAAAGAGTGTTTTATTTTTAGACTTACTCGGTTATAACTTTCCCACTTCTTTCATATTTTAATTTTTAAACTAGCTGAGTAATGTGTTAACTGTTACCCGATGTGTTGTTACATTTGCACATTGTATATGGAAAAATATAAGCCTTGTTGTTTGACCTTGTTTGTCAAATTCACAGTATTTTCTGATACTTTTTTGTTAGCTGTGCCCAGGAGATAAATCTTCACATAATGTTTCCATTGTCATTATTTGTATTGCATTCATTTCATTTAGAATATAAACCTTTCATTAATTTTATTTAAAATACATATATAACAGTTATTTAAAATTAAAATACATGCCTTTCACTCATTTCATTTAAAATAAAATAAAGTAATTCACAAACCAGTACATTTTCTTTCAAATTTAAGGCTTTTTTTCTAATTTAAACACACACACACAAAAAAAAAAAAAAAAAAAAAAAAAAAAAGCTGCAGAGGAAGGAGAAAATGCTATTGAAAATATTTATGTCAAATTAACATAAATGTATGCTTTTTATCGACTTATTGTCAAATTCAGGGATTGATCCAACACTGGAGCCTCCCTCACAAAATTCTTCTTAAAATAAAAGCAAACTCTTCATATTGTAATCAATTTATTAGGATTTAAAATGCGTTATTTACAAACAAAACACGCTCGCAAGAAAGGTAAACTTTAGCAGGAAGACATAAGAAAAAGTAGGATTAAGTAACTTGATTTAGTGTTTTGTTATAAAATTTAATTTTTATAAAAACTATAATTTAAAAAAAAAAAGGGTACCCAAGAGAAAAAAACTGCATCAACCCCTGCTGTAAGATCATAAAGGTGTCATGTACAATCTTGAGTACACTTATTTTGTATTTTATTATGAAATTTTTTTGCTCACAAAATGTAGATATAACCACATTTAATAATTTTACATTGTAGTGATGATCATAGACGTAGAGTTTTGAAAATTATTGGTAGGGCTCAACTCAATATATAACTCTTTTCCACTCAAATATGTGTATGTTAGAGTAAAACAAATAGATTACCAATTTCATTTTGCTTTTTTAACTCCTTTTTAAAGAAATTAAAATGAATCGTATAGTGGTAAATAACTCACAAGTTAAATAAAATGTTTAGACAATGTAATATTTCGAATGTACAGACCCATTTATAAAATGATATATTCGTTGTTATTTCTGAATTGTTTCTAATAAAATCACATTGAAAATTATCTTTTTTTTTTTTTTTTTTTTTTTTTTTCTAATATGGAATTTTTTTTTCTATTTTTGTCTTTTATATCAAAAGCAGTTTAATTGAAATAAAAAATAGAACCTAAACAAAGAAACAACAAAAAAATTCTAATGTTGTTTATCTCTGTAACAAATGAAAAAGAGGAAAAAATGGCAAAACTCAAGAAAAAAAATTTTTTTGCTAAAAATTGGCACATAACATAAAACATTAGAAATTCAAAAAATTAAACCTGTTTTATATTAAAGAGGGTGGAGGGAAAAATACATTTTAAAAATTATTAGTGGGGCTCGAGCCCATATAACTCTGTCTATGGTGATGATATGGTAAGACAAGATGTCAGTATGTCTATATGCCAATCAAATAGTAACTTCTGATACTGATTAGTTAGATTTGATTAGAAACTGATTGTTATTTAGTTTTAAAATGCTTCCAGTCATCATTAAGCCTGATTATTTTTATAGTGATAATAAGTAGTAAAATTAAATATTTTTCCAGCGCAGGAACTACATATTTTGCTAACTCTTCTAATGACATAATGTACTTATAAAATTCAGGAAATCAATTGACACATGTCTAATTAGAATTCTGCTAATTTGAGCTGCCTCATATGTACAGTCACAACCCTGGGCAAAGTATTTCACTCGTCACTTTATCTTAGAAGTGAAAAATCACTTCTGTGTTTTAATCATAGGTAACTTAGTGTTTATATCTAGAATATAACTGCACTGCCACAAAATTAAAAAAATAATATTGCAACATGTAATTTAACAGTATTCAGAATAAACAGATTTACAGCAAAAATTTAGGATGAATTGGCTTCAGTTAATACTAAATTCATTACTGTAAAATAATTTTAAGCAACACTGTAAAGGCCACATTGCAAATAATTATTAAAATAACTGTAGGAGTATTTATTTAAAGGGTTATTTTAATTTTATTTACAAAAATCCTATACTGTGCAAATAAAATGAGCACAGCACTGAAATAAAAATCATAAACATATATTTCTACTTTTAATTTAATATGTGAAAAGTAAAAAAATAATTTTGGATAGCTCTCATATGGTACAAAAGCTAAAGTAAAAAAAAAAAAAAAACTTTTATTTAATTACGAGTGACTTCTAAGTCTTCGGATTCATTATAGTCATTATTAATATATATATACATATATATATATATATATATATATATAGTATTTTTTTATTTGAAATCATAAAAAAAGAATTAATAGTAGTTATCTTTGATTTATTATTTTTCATACACAGCAAAAGCTTGGACATTTATTTGTAAGCCACTATTTAAGACCTGAAGTAGCCCCAAAACAGCCCAATTTTTTTATTATTCTCCGTACAAAATAGTTATTGCTAACATGACAAGCAGAAACTATTTGTTTACATCCATAAATTGAACAGCACGCGCATGCGCAGTATACACGCCGCCGCTAGTGCACGAAACAAACTGACTTTTTCTTTGCATTTAGTTCTAAAACTAAACGCACTGGATTCTGTTTACGAATACAGTTTCGAAACGCACTAAGTGCACCGAGAGACTTTACGAATGGCTAGTGCGAAAACTAACTGCACGAGTTGAACGAGTTCCGACTTTACGAATGCGACCCTATTTTTATTTCATCATAACAAACCCCCGAAACATTCATGAAAAACATCCCGTGATCAGATAGCCCGATCAGCGTTCCAGAGTTGCCAAGTCTCCGGCTTTTTGCACACCAGTAATTTTTCAGAGAAAATGTTGTTCTTTTAAATCACAAAATGCTCCGATTAAATAAAACAACATTTTCTGTACTAAATTACTGGTATCCAAAAATCCGGAGACTTGGCAAGTCTGGCGTTCATAACCTGCAAATTTTTAGCGCAGGCTGCACGCGGGTGACCCACAAAAATTCTGTGGGCGATTTGATCACGTGATTGGGCTTTTTGTGTCATACTTCGTTTGGTAGGTTGATTGATACAGCTGTAGCAACATGATCGGATATCTGAAAAATTTTAACTTTTTAACATTCTAAAATGATTTTTTAAGCCTTTGATCCAACATAAAAACTACAGCACCTACTAAAACTGATATATTAGTTTAGTTGATAGCAGTTACATAAATATATATATTGTACAAAACAATGCATATAATAAAATAAAGTTTAATTTTCTATAACCAGTGCACCTTTAACTAACAAGGGAGACGACGTTCGGATTACCAAATTCCTGAAACACAGTATTGGTGGTTTCAATAAAATTAATGTAAACTCTAAAAAAAAAAAACAATTGGGTACTTTTCGGTTAACCGGGCACCAGTGAAACAAATATAAATATATACACAGACACATATATATACATACATGTATACACAAACATATATGTAGATATATATTTATATATTTTTTCACTGGCGCCCGGCTAACCGAAAAGTACCAAAAATTGTTATGTACTTTACTGATGTTTGGGTTGTCCTACACAGATGAACCTGAAAAGTATGGATACAAAGTGAATGCTCACCGTTTATTTCCGATTTTTTTATTAATTTAAAAATTATTTATCAGTTGCTTTATATTTTTTGGGATAAATAGAATGTTAATAAATCAAGGTCGTGATACCAACATGTTAAAAGATTTATTTCTTTATTTGTAATAGTAAAATAAAATCTTTGTTAAAATTTGATAAAAAAGCTTTTAAACATTTTATTAAAATATATTTTTCCATAACAATCTTGTTGAAACATAATTATTAATTTCTAAAAATTTATTTTTCTTGAAATTCATTTTTTGATGTAAATTGCATTATTTATTATATTGCAATAAACATAATAAAACACGAGAAACAAATGCTAAAATACTTATACATTCAGTAGAAAATTTATAAACATTCTAACTATATTTTATCTATATTCATTACGAAACTAGACGGTAAACCACATGTATTTTACCTCTTTACAAAAATAGGTACTGATATTTTAGTTTAAATAATGTATATATTTTACGTTTTATTTTTATAATATTTTTTTACATTGTAAAATATGCTTTGCATTCTATTCACACTAAAAATTCACTGTTGAAGTAATCATTATAAAAACATGGAGAAATTCGTGCAAATTGACTATATTTTCATTCCTTATTTTACATTTGCTAAAAAGAAAAAAATAATAATGTTTAAATATTAAAAGGCACTGTAATGTAAAATTTTAATCGTAAAATAGCTGAATTTGTCGTATTTGATTAAATAAGTAATTGTTAATAATATCAAAATTTATTTTTATAAAATATATTCCATTAATCATGAAAAATACAAAGCAACCGATTAAACATTTTTAAATGAAAAAAACAGAAATTTTGGGGGATCGAACCCGCAAACTCCAGAGTCAAGAGAAGTGCTTTAACCATTCGGCCACCAAGTTCACTTTTAAATTTCAACAAAACATCATTAAAATACGCAAATTAGTCAAATGAAGGACCGTGTTCATTATCATTGATTTGGATGTCCAAATCAAGCAGGCCTTTCAATTTCATTCACAGTATAGACTCACTCGATATTTTAATCTCCATCGCCCGCGTGCCGCCTGATCTTCGGTTCTGAACAGCCCCTTAGAGAAAATCATCATTTATGCCTAAATTTTATACCTGCCAACCTCGCACTAAACTTCCGTACAATGTAGGTTAATTTAACCCAGGTTAAACATGTTTCAAACCAGATATTTTTTAAGAAATTCAATCAAATAGGTTCCACGTAAGAGAATGAAACTAAAATATATATTACATTTTTTAGATATATTTTCTGGTTAGAAACGTTTTTAACCTGGATCAAATTAACTCGTATAGAATGGACGCTTAGTTGAAAGTTTGCAGGTATGCTATTTTTGTCTCCTAGCCTCAATTATTATTTCCTGTAAAATTCGTGGTAAAACTAAAATTATTAAAACACCATGTACGGGTACAAATTATCTACAATCTATTACTTATGTCAAAAATTTTTAACTATATTTTCTCTTTTAAGCTAATACATTAAACAGCTGCCATATTAATTATATATTTTGCCCTCTTAATATATACTGTATATTTCCGCATATAATGTGCAGTTTTGATACAAGAAAACTGATCTAAATTTACGGGTGAGCGTTATATGCCGGTTATAAAAGTTTCAAAATTAACATAAAAAAGGGATGATCATAAGAACTCAGATTTCGAATTTAATGAATATACTATTTATTTACAGTGAACTCCCATTTTTGCATATAGCTGTTTATTTAACAAATCATGGAATAGATGTAGTTCTCTAAGGTAATGCCTATAAATAATTTAAAAAAATGCAGGAAGAATTTTGTTATTATACCTTTACTCACCCTGCATTTAGATTTGTGGCTTTTAGAGAGATTGAACAGAATGGTAAGTATTAACACCAACAGATGGCACTGTCCGTATAATTTTCTAATAATAAATGGAATAATTTTTTCCTGCATGCACTCAGTATTTTCATGATAACATTTGTTAAATATTGATTAAATAGTGTGTAAATTAGGCCCTATTAACACTGTTGATGAAAAAGGAACTAAAACAACTTTCTGCTTTTAATTACAATTTTATTTTTGCATTGTATTTGTAGTTCTCCTTTTTTATGTATCATTGCAGAAACTTTTTTACTATTTCTTATATATTTGTTAATTTGTTAAAGAGTTATTTTATTTTTTGTAGGATTTACATATCATCTATATGAATAAAAAATATATATATGTTTAAGTATACGTTATAAAAAGAAAATTTCTAAAAAAATAAATCACACTCAGAAGTGACAGGACATGAGTTAGGAATTTTAACCAGTTGCTGAAGAGAAAAATGGGGAGAATCTATTCCCCACAATCAATTTTGATGCTAAAAAGGAACAAAACTACACATTCAAAAATTAGTTGGCCTATCAATTCTGGGTTGGATTTTAAGGCCCTTCCTTAAAACGTTTGGATTTGTTTTGAACTGTCTGGACACTACTCTTTTCCTGTCCAAACTGTAGGAGTTTTGAGGACAGCTTTTTTGGTTTTAAGGCTTTGTTTAAAATAATGCCTCAAAATGCATAAAATCTCAACATTTGTGTCACTGTTTATGCCTAAAAATGAAAGAAAATTTTTGGGTCAAAATTAAGGATGCGATTTTCTGTAGTACTTTAGTTTAAAAAATGAAAAATGTTGAGTTAATACTCATTTTTACTGTATTTTTTACGTATTTCGTAAAAGTTTATTTATTTATTTTTTTAATAAATTAACTTTTTGGAAATCTGATCCTTAGAGCTCACTTTTCTAAGATTAGTATGTGTGGCATCAGCCATGAACTATAAACACTGGATATATAACCTAGGTTAACTGTAATTGTGTTTGTGTTAGATCTCGAGCACTCTGTAAGTTTGTTAATATATGTTGGGATGTTCTAAAGTTGATTATTATTTGGTACATTTTATATTTAAGCTCAACAGTATCTTTTAAGATACATAACAACACATGGTGGCAAGCGGTTTCAAATTGAATATCTAATTTCATTTTTACGCACACTCTGTGTACGAAATGGCGACATCAGCTTATCATATTTCACCACCGGAATCTTTTCCTTTTTCAACGCCAACCGAATGGCCGAAATGGAAACAAAGATTTTTGCGCTTCAGAACTGCTTCAGGATTAAATATGAAGTCAGGTGAAGAACAAGTAGATGCTCTTATATATATTATGGGTGACAAAGCCGAAGATATTTTTCTGTCATTCGACATCACAGAAGCTGATAAAAAGAATTTTCAAGCAGTGCTAGAAAAATTTGATAATCATTTCGTAGTGAAACGAAATACAATATTTGAAAGGGCACAATTTAACCGACGGATACAAAAAGAAGGTGAGTCAGTTAACGATTTTATTACCGATCTATATGCATTAGCTGATAAATGTGCTTATGGTAATCTCCATGATGAATTACTCCGGGATCGCATTGTTGTCGATATTACTGACCAATCCTTGAGTGAAAAGCTACAACTTGATCCTCAGCTTACTTTACAAACCGCCATCGATAAAGTCCGTTTATCGGAATCTATCAAACGGCAACAGTCTGTGTTAGTGAGTAATGCCTCGATTAATGCAGTAACACATAAAAAGAAATTTCGACAGACACCTCATAATTTAAATAAAAATAATATCAACTTCCGTGATCATAAAATGCATTCTAATGTGAAAAATTGTAAATGGTGTGGGAAAACACCTCATGATAGAAAATTTTGTCCCGCTAAGGACTCTTTTTGCCGGAAGTGCAAGAAAAAAGGACGCTGGGAAAAAGTTTGTTTGTGTTCTATGAACAGAGTAAATGAAATTCATGGTGAAGCTGGGTTCATAGGTCTAATAGGAGAGAATCAACATAGTGATGATTGGATAGTTCCGATCAAAATATTGGGAAAATCTATTCGATTTAAAATCGACAGTGGCGCTGATCACTCAGTTATTCCTACTAATATCGTGCAAACAGTTCTAAAATATGCTCATCTTAAGAGTGCGGATAAAATAATTTTCGGTCCCGATAGAACACCATTGAAATTAACAGGGAAATTAGTTGAAAACATAGAATATAATGGGAAAAGATGTTTAGAAGAGATTTTTGTCATAAAAGGCCTCAAACATGTTTGTTGGGAAAACCAGCCATTAAAGCTTTCGGACTAGGTCCTAATATACAACCACATTGTGTGCAAAGTATTAGCAGCTTTTATCCTATTCGGGAATTTCCTCTGTTGTTTCAAGGACTAGGATTGCTGAAAGGAAATTATCATATAGAACTCATTGGTGATGCTAAGCCTTAGGCTCTCACCTCACCACATAGAATACCAATACCGTTGTTGGAGAAAACAAGGGCGGAGATTAATAGAATGCAAGAATTAAATGTAATTAAACCAGTAGAAACACCCACAGATTGGCGTTCACCAGCAGTGGTGGTACGAAAAAAAGATGGAAATGTAAGGATCTGTGTAGATTTAACGGTACTTAATAGAAGTATTCGAAGAGAAAGGCACCTGTTACCAACTACAGAATATAATTTATCTCTGTTGGCGGGAGCCAAAATATTTTCAAAATTAGATGCCAATTCTGGTTTCTGGCAGGTGCCTTTAGATGAGGAGTCATCTTATATTACAACTTTTATCACACCCTTCGGTAGATTCTGTTTTTTACGTTTACCTTTCGGGATTTCTTCAGCACCTGAACATTTTCAGCGTCGAATGTCTCAAGCTTTGGAAGGTCTATCAGGCATAATATGCAATATGGATGATATCCTGATATGGGGATGCAATGAAAACGAACATGACGAGCATTTGAAATCAACCTTGAAACGTCTGGAAGAAACGGGGATCACTCTAAATAGACAAAAATGCTGTTTCTCGGTTAGGTCTATACAATTCCTTGGACATGTAATCGATGAGTCCGGAATACGCCCAGATCCAGAGAAAACACAAGCCATACAAAAATTCGAAACTCCAACCAACAAAACGGAACTTAAACAGCTGCTTGGAATGGCTAATTATCTAGCAAGATTTATTCCAAAATTTTCAGATATCATGGCACCTTTGACTTCTCTGCTATCAATAAAAAGTCAATTTATTTGGGATACGCCCCAGGAAAATGCATTGAAAAAGCTAAAGGAAATGCTCTCGTCCGAACCAGTACTTACTGTATTTGACCCTAACAAACAGTCGACAGTAACTGCTGATGCTTCATCCTATTTATTAGGAACTACATTATGCCAGAAACAAGATGACTCTACGATGAAGGTAATTGCACATGCTTCCAGAACATTAACTCCAACGGAAAAACGTTATGCCCAGATTGAAAAAGAGGTATTGGCACTCACTTGGGCATGCGAAAAGTTTTGTAATTATTTGATAGGTACAAAATTTCTTTTGGAAACTGATCACAAACCTCTGGTCCCTATATTAACAAGAAAATCCTTAGATGATCTCACTCCCCGTCTTCAAAGATTAAAAATGAGATTGATGAGATACTCTTTTGATGTTTTTCATACTCCAGGAAAACATTTACTGGCAGCAGATGCATTATCCAGAGCACCTCACCAAAAGCAGGTCCCAACTTTTGATTTGGAAGAAGATGTCGAGCTCTTTGTCAATCAAATTACAGAAACTGTTCCAATAGCTCCAAAAAAGACTTTCCCAGTTGAAATTGGAACAAGAAAAAGATTCAACATGTAGGATGTTAACTACCTATGCTTTAGAAGGATGGCCAGAGAAAAAGAATGTAGAATCATCTTGCCGGGTCTTTTGGCCTTTAAGATACGAAATTTCAGTTCATAATGGGCTAATTATGAGAGGAAATCAAATAGTTGTAACAAACAAGCTTCAACGAGAAATCTTGGAGAAAATTGACGAAGGTCACATGGGAATAACTAAATGTAGAGCTTTGACAAATTCAGCTGTTTATTGGCCTGGAATGAGCAAACAAATAGAGGAACTCGTTCGAGAATGTTCATCATGTATACAGGAAGCTAGAAACTGTTCTGAACCACTGAAACCAACTAGTTTTCCTGAAAGACCTTGGGAAATCATAGCCATGGATCTATTCAAGCTTCATTCAGACTGGTATTTGCTGGTAACTGATTTCTATTCATGCTATCCAGAAGTCGCAAAATTAGACAGGCTCACATCCAAAGAAGTAATTCTGCACTGTAAGTCAATATTCGCCAGACATGGAATACCTGATATAGTTAGATCTGACAATGGAAGACAATTTGAAGTAACTCGAACAGCTGAGTTCCAACAATTTTCCACAGCGTATGGTTTCAAGCACGTTATGTCTAGTCCCAGATACCCTCAAAGAAATGGTATTGTGGAGGCAGCAGTCAAGGTAATCAAACTCAGATTCAAAAAGTCCAAAGATCCTTATTCGGCTTTGTTGAACTACAGAGCTTCGCCTTTGAAAAATGGGTATAGCCCTGCAGAACTACTGATGGGACGGCTTTTACAAACAACTCTACCCATAGCACTCTCAGAACTTCAACCAAAACTGGTACAGAAGGAGAGATTGGAAGAAATAGAAGAAAATAGAATAAAAACACAAGAAAGAGATTATAATCGAAGACATAAAGTCCATGAGCTGAAACCAATAGATCCAGGTGAAAAAGTTTGGATAACGGATAGAAAGGCTGTTGGCACTATAGAAAGGGAGGCAGATACACCAAGATCGTATCTCGTTAAAGAGGGACAACAAACTCTAAGGCGAAATAGAAAATTTCTAATTCCCGGTACTAAACTAAAACAAGCAGCAGAAGAAAATATGGGAGAAGTTTTTTAGAAGAGGGCGCAAAGAGCGAGGTTTCAAAAACAGAACAAGCTGTCGTAGCAAAAGGTACTCAACCCTATGTCACTCGGAGTGGTAGAATTGTGAAAGCTCCAAACAGAATGGATCTTTGAAAGGGAGATGTGGCATCAGCCATGAACTATAAACACTGGATATATAACCTAGGTTAACTGTAATTGTGTTTGTGTTAGATCTCGAGTGCTCTGTAAGTTTGTTAATAAATGTTGTGATGTTCTAAAGTTGATTATTATTTGGTACATCTTATATTTAAGCTCGACAGTATCTTTTAAGATACATAACAACACAGTATGAACCAGAAGCTATCTCAAAATGTTTAAAATTGTAAAATCATAGGTTTAGAAATTTGTTAAAATTTTCAACATTTTCTACAAAAATAGTATTTTTTATTGTTTAAATCATTTTCCTTCATAAAAACACATAATAATATGTAAATAAGATATTGTAAAATACTCAAGAAAAAAAGTTCAAATATTACTGAGTCTTCTTAAATTTTACAAATAAATTAAAAAATTGGTTTTAATTTAGTTTTATTTTAAAGTACGCATTAAATGAAACAAAAAGTCTTTTGAATATACCTTGGTTACATTGAATATTGATCATTGTGTCAAATTTTTGCTAATCCAAAGTGATTCAAATTTATTCCAGTTTAGCGAAATTATTCTGCATTTTAATTTCAGTAACAGTGCAACGATTATAGTTAGATCAAGAATAATTACTGTTTTACAAACAAGCTACCAGGGAAAATTTTATGTTACTATGGCTCATTAAAACATTTACATTTAAGATTTTTTAATGTCATAATTTGAAAAGTAAGACTGAATTAATAAGTTATATGTAATATATATTACTTGGACACTTGTCTGAATTATATTTTAAAAAAAAATAATTTTATTGTGAAGTTTGGATTGTTGAAGGGATACTTTTTGTTAAGTTTTTCTGTTCTATAAAAGTGTACTAATGTTGTACTAAGCTGCAGTGTAAATTTCTGTATTTTCAAATCTTTTATAAAATGTAACTTCAAGTATTATCTAATTTTATTGATGCTTAAAATGAGCAATGTGTGATAAAATGCTTGAAGATGCTGCTGAGGCTTGTGTGAGAGAGAAAAAAGATAACCCTCTTCTCTAAATAAACTAATATTTCATATAGTGTGCACACAACACAGCTTACTGCACTTTTCTTACGACAGATGGCAACGTGGAAAACATTAATCGAACATTGATTGGCATCATAGCCTCTATCAGGAATTTAATCGTAAAATGGCAGTCTTACCTAATTACACAATTTTCTATTTGAATGTTATATCTCAACTTTTACATGGTATTTTTATCATTTTTACTGCTAAAAGAATATTTCTCAGTCTGATTTACTTTAATTCTCTCTTGATTCCCAACATAGTCGATAAATAATTATAATTAAAAGAAAGTAGGGAGTTACTGTGTAGTTGAGCTAGGCCTAATGATCACAATTTAAGCAATATTTCTTTTGAAAGTAATTTAATTAAAGGTATGGTATTCATGTTTATCTATTTAATGTAATTTCGGTACTACTCTATTATCCCGTCGACCACTTTTCATAACAAAAAACGGTACTTTTCGGTTAGCCGGGCGCCACTGATATGTATATATCTATATATACATATATATGTATACATACACACATATATGTATGTGTATATATATGTATATATATATATATACATGCATATATAAATGTGTGTATGTATAGATATATGTATATATATGTATACATAGATTATATAAATTTCACTGGCGCCCGGCTAACCGAAAAG
This sequence comes from Maratus michaelseni, assembly GCA_963931845.1. Classification (NCBI taxonomy): domain Eukaryota; kingdom Metazoa; phylum Arthropoda; class Arachnida; order Araneae; family Salticidae; genus Maratus; species Maratus michaelseni. The sequence continues at coordinate 258,544,570 of OZ007600.1, read as the reverse complement.
TACCCAAAAAACTATCGCCAAACTGTAACGCCAAATAAACGGGAGAACGCTGCCATTGGAATATCAAAATATAAGAATTTAAGGACACAATTGTTATTTTAATGGATGAAATAACTAATAAATCAGTAAAACATAATGAAATATACAGGCAAGTGTCGAATTAAAAACCACTTGATGACATAACCCACACGTAATAATGCTTCTGACATCAAATCAATGGGACTGCATTTTTGGCGCTTAATCTTACAGTTTGACGAGTTTTTTGTTATGAAAAGTAATCGACGGGATAATAGAGTAGTACCGTAATTTCTTATAGGTGTTGTAATACAATATTTGTCAGTTTATATGTAAAAAATGTATTTTTTTTTACTTGCAATCAATTTATATTTTAGAGATATTTTCGAATTATAAGTTACATTTTGTATATATTTTTTAAATATTACCTCCTTAAGATGTAAATTATTTGTGTTCATTGCGCCGTTTCTTCTAATACATTTTGAATGTTGATATTTAATATCTATTCTTTGATTAAATTCATCTAGTTTTAAACATTTATGCATGCCTGAAAGTGTTACCTTATTTCATAATGAAGTTTATGTCAGAATTGATAAATGGGACACAGTGTTCAATCTTGCATAATAATTAGATCCATTTATTATTAGAGCCTTAAAACCGATTTTTCATCTAGCGAGTACAATTATACTTCAGTTCTCGAGCATAATTTATTGGAATGAAATCAAATTTTGCTGTACAAAATAACTGTGGTGAGCACACTACTGATAAAATATTTACTTAAATGTGAATGTGTATATGAGTACTTATTTTGTAACCTAAAATCTAGATTTTATATTATAAGTAAAATTATAAACTAGTTTCTATAATTCCATAAAAAAGAATAATATTGTTACTTTTTGAGGCTATGAAAACTATTTTTCAACTTTGGGTAAATAAACATTTTTCTCTTGGATTTCAGGTTAACTTAGAGAGAGTTAGGTATAACACAACCTAGTGCATGATTCTAGTACCAGATAATCATTACTAATTAAGGCTGTTCATAAAATATTTTTGGGAGGCCCTCTTGATATTAAAAATTCCACTAACTTTCATTTTCCAAATGGTAACACCCACTTTTGACACTTTAGGTTCCTTGGATCAAATCAGCCTGCAAAACTATATAAGTTAATGCATTTTTATTAAATCTGTATAGTGTTAGTAAGGGTCAAAGTTTGAGGATGCTAATTAAGAAATAAATGAACAATGTGAAAACAGTACAAATGTAAATATACACGTAGAAAATGACAGACAGCTGTTTCAGAGCATCTAAAGCTCCATCATCAGTGCAAAGATTAAAAATATCACATATAAATCATTAAAACATGGAAGTATGCAAGCGATGCAGCTTGTGAAGCCATTTTGCTTTGGCTGCAAGCTGTGTCGCTTGTATACTTCCATATTTTAAACAGTTACATCTGATATTTTTAACCTTTGCACTGATGATGAAGCTTCAGAAGCTCTGAAACAGTTTTTTGCCATTTTCTATACATATACTTACATTTGTCCAATTTTCACGTTGTTCATTTATTTCTGAATATAATGGCACAAAGTTCAACGTTCCCCCCCATTTTAACTCAGGGTGCTAATGTTATACTATAATAATGCACATGAAAACTGTAATGTATGTCTACTCATATTGTCATCTGATTGAAAAGTTATTTTTTAATGAGATACATTTAATGGAACCAAGCATATTTTGGGTTTTTTTTTTAATTAAAAATATTTTTTTATTATAGAAATTATTAATAATTTCATATTAAAAAATTTGGTAATTATGACCCTATTTTAATTTTACATAAAAAAATTTGCATTGTCAAAAAACTTAGCTGCTCATTTACAACTCATTCCTATCATTAGTTTTTGAGATGTAGGGAGATATCTTCTTTTGGCAGTCTAATGTCTTGCATTATCATTTTCATCCACAGAAAATAAAATCATAGAAAGTTTATTTAAAATTTTCTCTTTTATTATGTGACTTTATCTTATATTTAGAACTTTCATTCTGCTTTTCTGTTAACTAATCAGATGTTCTTGGTGCATTACTTTGTAAGATCTTAATTTCATTTTACTAAATTTATAGATAAGGGTTCACCCATTAATTATGTCACACTTCAAGATGAGGAAGAGGCATGGGTTAACACATTGCGACATCACATCTAAAATATAAAAACAATAATGTAGGCATTATTTACAAGTAGCATAGTTAGTTTTTAAAAAAAAATTTTTTTATAAAAGTAGTATTAGATATTTATTTTTCCTCTAATTTGAGTTGAAAAATCTTGAAATAAAAGACCTTAAGATCTTAATGGATTTATATCAGCAAGCGATAGATTGTATATATTGCTTTTTGTATAAAATTAGCTTTAAGTTATTAATTGCAAAAAATATGATGTCACAACAGGTAAAAGGTTATCACTTGCATGGGACTCAAACAGAGGAAAACGTAAAACAAAAAAATTGCCTGATATAATTAATAGATGATTCCTAAACTCCTAATGCTTTTTTTAAATGTTGTGACGATTTATGTTAAAGTACCAAATGATATATTTTACCAAGCTCCTTCTCCCTCACTGCAGTAGATGAACTAGTCGTAACCTTTATAAGAGTTCGATGATCAGAAGCGGTAGTAAATCAAGACTGGTTGGGAGGACCTCGCTTAAGGCTTAGGACCTGGTTTCCTCTTTTGGATTCCGGCTCTGATGCTGTCAGGCAACTCAGGCCTACTCCCCATGTGTAATGTAGGGGTGTCTGTAGAGTTTAGGCTCCACCGCATATCGCAACGACCCCTGTCATTGATTCGTTTGGGGTAGGGGAGTGATATGCAGGTGGTGTATGCTCCCCAGGCTGAAGAGCCCACCTGCAGAGGTGCCTGGGTAAACCGGCCCTCCAATGACTGATCACTTGTATTGGTTCATGATAACCTGGACTTGGTGGTGGAGTACGCCTGTCTTCGGCAGTGTAGCTTGTCTTACCAGGCTGCTTGGACAACAAATAAAATACAAGTTAACTACAGTTTTAACCAGACTACATAGCATGGAGTTATTGCAAATTAATTTTAAAAATAGTAAATAATTTATCCATCAAGATTTTATATAATGTCCATTATTTGTGAATCAATAGAAATCTATATGTGAAAAAACAACATATGCAATGAATCAGCCTCGTTTGATTTACTTAAAATTTGATGTGAGATACTTTATTAAAGTACCTGCTTTCAATATAAACTTTTGTCGTAATTTTTGTTTATAAAGTTCTTTTTTTTTTTTTTTTTCAAAAATAGTTTATTTATTATTGTTGATCTTGAGACTACCGTAGATGGATCATACAAAACTTGTTGATCTGTTTATTAAAAGGTATTTATAAGCTTTTATGTGTACTATTATCACTTTTAGCATATACATTTTTATTTTATTTTTAAGGATTTCTTTTATTAATGTTGAAAAATCGCCACAAAACGTAAAAAAATGCTGAAATTTGCATAAAAATAAAAAAAATAAACTAATACAAAACTGGCTTTTAGATGCATAACTACATACATACATAGAAGATACATTCTAGCTAAATCTTGTAGCACTGCATGCAGCGGTCTCTTCATTACACAGCAGACAAACAGACACAAATTTTTATCTTTATTATTATAGATCGACAGAATTTTCACTGTAAACATAAATAAAAGTTCTTCATCCTAATATCAATCATTGAATTTCTGATTAAATGCTAAGTATTTGTTAGCTCCTGATTTCTTTGGCTTAGTTTATAAATTCTAAATCGATCTTTTATCACCATTTTCTAAATATATTTTTTGACAACTGTAAAATCTTGAAAAAGATAGGCAAGAGTGTGGTTTTTCATAATATTATTTCAATAAAAATATGTTTTAATCATTTTTACCACGAAGGTTGTCGTAAAGGAGGTTTATCATTCTTCTCTGGTATCTTGGAAGTGCTGCATTTTACACTACTGTTAAAAAATTAAGGGGCAGTTACCAGATGCTTTTGTTTTTTACACGGTTTGTATAATATTTTACTGAAATTCTTGACAAATTGTCCTTGAACTTCGAGGATGTAGAGCAGATATTTGACCTCAAGAATAGTAGAAACAGCATGAGTATTAGAGTGGAGCGAAATATTTTTCCATACTTACAAAGTAAAAGTGGAACCTGTATAAGATCTATCGTATGTCTGTCTGTGGCTCTCACAGTCGTTTTACTCATAACTATGGAACGTGGAAAGTTATAAAGCCTATTGATCCATATATTTTCAGATTATTTGCCGTTCACAAATATGTTTAGGAAAAATTTAAGGGGCTAATAAAGTCACTTGAAAAATTTATTTTCTTTTTGTATATCTTGTGAAATATTTCGTAACACTGAACTAAAAAATATATTTCTTTCAATTTTAGGTATAATATTTTCAGAGGTATAATCGAAAATAAACTGCACAAACATGTTCTCACCTAATATTTCCGAATATACTGAAACTAAAATTATGAAAAAGTTGGGAATAGTAGGAGTTTATTTAAAACTTGCTGGAAAACTATAGCGATTTCCTAGGTCATATAGTTTTGGAAAAAAAATGCATTTCTCCGTTACACACAATCTTTACTTTTCGGGTGGTCAGCGAGGGAGTTGAGTGGTGATCAAGGTACGTATTGACTTAGAATCATCCAAGAATAGTTGATAATTTATTAAAACACACATAAATAACGCCTGCATTCAGCATTTAAAGATATACAATTATTATACTGACATACATATATTAAATACAATAATCCAACATGGAGTGAAAAATTACCCAGAGCCAGGAATCGAACCTGGGTCCACAGCGTTCCGGGCTGTTGCTCTATATCTTTAATAGTTGATAATGATTTTCGAAAAAATATTTCGGTAATTAGCCGAGATATTAAGTAAGTTACTAGGAAAAAAATTGTATATCGTGTAGGGTATCATTCGAAAGATCTGGTAATACTGAACTCCAAAATATATTTGTTTTAATTTTAGGTACTATATTTTCAGCGGTAACGTCGAATGTGTATTGCAAAAATATGTCCTCCCCCCTTCCTATTTCCGAATCCACTGAAACTAAAATTATTTAAAAAAATAGAGGTAGTAAGCGTTTGTTATTTAATAAATAGTAATTAATAAATGTAATGTGTGGAACTCAATGAGCATGAGTTATATTTGCACTTGACCAAAACAGACCTTGACAAGTGAATTGACGCAACATGAATAATAAGAAAATCAAAAAGATTGAATTAACAAATTTAATAATAATGTATTCAATAATTTTTGACAGAAAAAGCATCTGCTTCTATTGAAAGAAATTCTCTTCATATGGGTTTGTACAGTTTAAATTGAGATATAGCATTCATGATTAGAAAATGCAAAAAATTAAAATTTGTTTTGTTCAAGATATTTAATCAAGCAAAATTAAAGTAGATGCTTCTAGTAGCTAACTGAGTTATTTTTATTTCGTAACAAAAATGAGAAAGCAAATTCGACTGATGTTTTAATAATTCAAAGATTTCCAAATAATTGAAATTTATATACAATTTCTCTATTTTTCTCAACCCAAAATTGTTCAATAGATCAGTAATCTGTCTAAAAACATGTATAATAAGTTAATTATAGAGAAAGTTTTAGCCATAAAGTACCTTTTTTGGAAAAAAGTTTAATATTTAAAAATATAATGTTTTTAAAATTACATTCTTTTCCAGTTTCTTTGCATTACATCTTTTTTACATTTTCACATGCTTCTTTGCCCGTCACAGTTGCAGGGATGGTAGGTTTGGGCCTCTAGAAACAACACTGATGGACATTGAATAGAGCTAAATCTGAGCCAACATTACTTGAGTCAGAATCCTATAAGAAGAGTTATTTATTAAAACTTGTGTAATAAATCCACATTTTAGATTTATGTATATAAAAAATGGAAAAAGAAATGCAAAAATGTAGGTTTAAATGTAGTTTATTCTTCCCCTAACCTTAACATATTAGTGAAAATATTTTCACATAAAAAATTAAAATTCATTTATAGCAAATGCAATGAAATATTACTAAATGTTTAAAATTTATTTGACGATTTTTTTTATTTAGTACCTATGTTTTTATTTATATTGCAGGTGCAGATGTTTGTGTAATTTACTCTGAACATACCAGGAAAATGCTTCTTAACACAAATTCTATTTGAAGAGTGTATACTAAAGTATTAACTTATTACTGTTCATTTCTGGAATTATAAACAGAAAATCTTTACTATCTCACATTTTGTTCATTTAATGGTAAGAAGAAAGCAAACTGTTTGTAATAGTTAAATACTTTTTTCATGTATGACGTAGAAAAAAGATATTTTAGATACATAATTTATTTTTTGGTACTTTGTCTATGTTTTAAGACCTTCATTAGTAGGTTTTCTAGTAAAAAAATTTCTACAGAAATCTAATTTCAAAATATACCATCGTACTGATAGTAAGAGAAAACTATTTTACTTGTGAGATTTGCATTAGCAGGCTTTATGCAAATCTAATTTGTAGAGGCACATTCGTATTCACACCTAGCAGACAGTTTTCTGTGATGTCTAATTTAGATAAGCATCATTCAGTTCATACTACAAAGAAATTATTCACGTGTGAGTTGTGCAACAAAGGATTTTCTAATAAGTCGCATCTATTGTCACATTGTCGTGTTCACACTAAAGAGAAACCTTTCTCTTGTGAGGTATGCAACAAAGGATTTTCTCGCAAATCTTATTTGAATGACCACTTGCGAATTCATACTAAAGGGAAATGTTTCTCTTGTGAAGTGTGCAAGAAAGGATTTTCTTGGAAATCTAATTTAAAGAAACACCTGCGAGTTCATACTGCGGAGAAACCTTTCTCTTGTGATGTGTGCAATAAAGGCTTTTCTCAAAAATCCCATTTGGTTACCCACCTACAAACTCATACTAAAGAGAAACCATTCTCTTGTGATGTGTGCAACAAAGGGTTTTGTCTCAAATCTCATTTGAATGACCACCTGCGAGTTCACACCAAAGAGAAACCGTTCTGTTGTGAGGTGTGCAACAAACGATTTTCTAAAACATGTAATTTGAGTGACCACATGCGAATCCATACTAAAGCAAAATCTTTTTCTTGTGAGGTGTGCAACAAAGGATTTTCACAGAAACGTAGTTTAAATAGACACCTGCAGATTTATACTAAAGCGAAACCTTTCTCTTGTGAGGTGTGTAATAAAGGATTTTCTCAAAAATCGACTTTGAATGTGCACTTACGAATTCATACTCAAGAAAAATCTTTCTTTTGTGAGGTGTGCAACAAAGGATTTTCACAAAAATCTTATTTAAATAGACACCAGCGAATTCATACTAAGGAAAAAGCGCTCTCTTAAGAGGTATGCTACAAAAGTTTTGTTTAAAATCTCATTTTAATTTTAACCTGCATGTACATACTAAAGCGATACTTTTATCTTGCGAAATGTGTATCAGAAAGATATTTGATAAATCTCATTTTTTGAATTGTCACTTGTGTTTGATTATGAAAGAAACTTTAATTTGTAAAGTCCAATTTAGTTCTCCAATTTAGTTAATTCTATTTAATTGAAAGTGTAAGACTTCTTAAAAATTTTTCACAAAAAAATTATTTTATCCATGGTGACGTTGTTTCTAAGAATAATAAACGAAGTATCGAAAAAGATGAAAGTAGTGTTTCTAAGCAACTTTGTAGCCTACAATAACATAATGTAAAGAAATATTTGGTACGAGGGCTAAAAACACAAAAAAGATACAATGCTGAACAAAGGTATTGCTCAATGGAACACAGTTTTCAAACAACAATAACAGTGTAGTCCAGTCAAGTTAGCTAAATTTTGGAAAACCAATAGGTTTGTAAAAGTTTTGTTTACTGTTGGATCAACCTTTTTCTGTAACATTTTTTTCCAGTTATTTTCGTCTGAACATTGTCTTAGAATGGAAAAAATTATGTACTTTTTACAGATAGGTTCACCCTTTAAACACGGGTTCTGGACATATGTAGTCCTAGCTACTATTTTTAAATTATATTCGTTCCACTTTTTGATGAATAATCTCTCCCAATCACCGATACTAGGACATTTTCTAGAGGAATGTAACACAAAAAAAATTTCTTGTAAATTGTGGTACGATTGAATATAAAAATAGTCGCCAGTCCCAACTCGTAGTCAGAAGGGATAAGCACTCACTAAAGGGAGGAGCTGAAAAATATAGAAATTAAAAAGTGATAATGCTGATGTCATAAAAATTTGCATTGAAAAGATTGGCTTAAACCAATATCTCTCAATTCAGTCAAATTACAGATGATGTTAATCTAAAAGATAAATATTCGTATACAGCAGGCATGTCAAACTCGTTTATCGCCGCGGGCCAAATTAAGCATTATGTACAAAGCCGAGGGCCACATAAAAACGTAGATAATGTTATTACCAATCCCCAGAATAGAATTTGTACGTTCAAGACACAGCCATGTTAAAGAATTATTCACGCAAAGTTATTATCTCTCATACATAGTTTATTGTTTATTTTATACCAGCTATCCGCGCGGCGTTGCCCGGGCCCGAGATAATAACAATCTTAGTGCAAGGCGTTAACCCCCCCTCCCTCCCCATACCCGCAAATATAACGAATAATTTGTTCAAGAAAACCACCTTCACCTACATTAACGCGATCATTAAAAAAATAATTACATTTTTCTGATAATTAGAACATAACGAAGACACTACGCTAAAATAGCCGGCAGATGACAACACTTCCCATCCTCAATTTCATATCTATATCTTAATTAGTTATCTAAATTTTTGTTCAATATAGTAAAAATTGGCAATTATTTCCTTTCATTTTCGCAAACTAAATGGAGGGATCGGCCAGAGAAACAGATCTCTTTGTAGTTCAGTTTTTAATGAAAGCAGATCCCGGTCTGAAACTTTCTGGGATTTTTTTCCCTGGCGCCAGCAGATTTTTAGCAGTTTTTTGCATAAATTAAGAAAAATTACCGGCCGAATTTTTCAAAAATTGCATAGACGGATGCAGAATTTTTTTTTTTTTACATATGCTCAGAAATTTTCAAATTGATATCTTAATTAGTTTTCTTAAAATTCACTAATTAGTAAAATAATTTCGAATTCGTTCATTTCCGCTTGCAAATCCACAACAACAGTTCTTTTCTTTAGCCATTTTGATTTAAAAGATGACATTTTCGAAGCGATGTTTAATGATATTCTAATTAATATCTAGAGTAATTATCAAAATATTGAAATTCTGAGACTCAGGTATACCAGGAGAGGGTTTGGACTACCTAAATCTAAATTTACAGACTTCTAGGTGCGCTAAATTTTCCTACCCATCGCCAACAGACACACACACACACACACACACACAGACAGACACACACAGCCAAACTTTCTTTTATTAGTATAGATTATTTTTCGAAAAAATACTCAAAATTACTTTTCATCGACAAAATCTATAAAATTTAATTGAATTTTCTAAATTGTACTTATTTTAAAAATTGATTGTACACACTGGTCTGTAAATCTTGATCTAGCGAAGACATAGCTTTTAATTTTCCGTATTTTTTTTAAAGTAAAAATTAAAAATAAACATATTTTGAATCAGGAAATGTATTTAATAAAACGCGCTATATCTAATGCGTTACTGATTTCATTTCATTTATTGAATAGATTTTCTGATTCAAATTATGTTTATTTGACTTGAAAAATAACAAAATGTTGGCAGCTGTAGAAAGATGTCGTATATAAAATTGCGCACCGAACATAGCTAAAATATGCCTAATTGCATACTATAGTTTAAAAAATCGGACGATAGGTGAATAATTACAGAAATTTGGAAACCCCATATCCATATATTCTTGCTCTAATATGGAATCGCACTGAATTTTGATTAATTGCAGCAATAAATTCTAAAGAATAATTTCAACATCAATTATTAGAGGTGCAATAAATAGATCAAACTGATTTTCACATTTTTTGAAATTCAAAAATTTAATTTTGAATTCGTTTTTAAATATAATTTTAGTATATTCAAAAAATTTCTACTACGATGGCCAAATGCTTTTTTTTTTTCAAAATTGTTTCATCAAAGTAATAAATTCTATTTGAAAATGCTAATACTATCAAATAACAAGATAACATTATGAAATTTACCTTGAAGTTAAAGTTTACTCAGGTGATTTGTAATTTAAAATGAAAACTCCAAGTATTTTGTCTATTGGTGCTCTTTTAATCCACATTCATAACTTGACGATTTAAAATGAAAATTGTAACCTCGTTTAACAGTTAAATCTTTATGATGAAAAGCTGTCAAATATCTGTATAAGAAGGTAGATCTGTTTGTCTTCACTACCCACATATCCAAGAAATTTTCTAGATTGACAATGATTAAGCATGTGTGTACAAATATAATACAAGTTTATTTAGGCGTAAGTTTTAAACACATATCTAGCTTTTATAAATACATTTGCTATTTAAAAATCTTTCTAGCAATGGTACTTATGCTTATAGTATTTTCATATTTCTTTAAGTGCTCTAGACATCATTTCTTCAATTTCGTAGTGAATGATTTCGACTCGTGGGACATTTAATGTAAGAGAGACAATAATTAGTTTTTTAAAGCACATGTATTTTCTTCAATAAGTTTAGTGAAAACACTTTGATTCTCTATTAACCCTTTATATCCTGAATTAATTTTCCAGCTACTTTTTAGATTCTCAGAATCGTCGATTATTCCCACCAGTTATTTTTTTTCTGTAAAGTTTTCCTTATCTAATCATAGCATTTTTGTGATTCAATTAGATGAAAATTTCTCATTTGAAAAACCGGTGGTAACAGATTAAAAATTCTGTAAAAGACGATCGTCGCGAAGGGATTAAAGTGGTACTTATAAGTACTGTCAGGATAAAAAGGGTTAAGTAGTATCAGTTTCAATTCTGAGAGTTTATCTTTTTGATGTTTATCCAGTATTTTGTGAGTTTTCTTTATACTTTGCGTTGTAGCGCCTCTTAATGTTATATTCTTTCAAAATTTCACTTTTGTGTCAAGCACAAAAGTGATAATTTGTGTCACTTTCAAAGCAACTCATTAAAAACAAGTTACTCATAAATTTTGATTTTTTAAAATTTGAACTGTTTTTAATTAGCGCCAAATTTTATAAAATTTACAATACATTTCTTCGTATTTAATAAATACAACATATTATTTTGTAAAGTGGTGTAAAATGGAAGAGGGTATAGTAAAATAAAGTGTGAGTTTCGAAATAAAACAAATAAAAATTATAAGTAAAATAATTTTACGAAACTTTAAATTTTTAGACTCAAGGTCCCGCGTTCTGCTTCGTTTCGATTGGTTATCTTTGTATCCATAATATTTCTGTTCTAAAATGTTAAGTTGAGTTATATCTGTCTATAAACATCACTGTTGTCAGATGAGCGAGGGGGGGGGGATATCCAACGCTCTCCTCAAAAGCAAAATGTCCTAGCATTGGATATGTGCCCTCCTGATATGTGTCCCCTTCAGCTGTGATGACGAATGACGTATGGGGGCACGTATACAGAGGACAGATATGCAGCTCTTGACGAAAGTAAAATCATGGATGTATGAGTAAAATGCTTTAACATTGGGTAGGTGCCCCCTTCAGCTTATGGGGGTACATATACAGGGGTCGGATATCCAATTCTTGACGAAAGTGAAATACTGTAGCACTGAATATGTGTCCCCTTCTGCTGTGACGTCAAAATGACGTATGTGAGCAGATATACAGGGAACAGATATCAGGCAGCTCGATTTAAAGACAGAATAAATAGAACAAATATTACTATTCAAAAATACTGGTAGCATTCTGAATAAAAAATTGCTCGCAAAATTGAAAACACTGATATGCATATCTTTCTTATGTTTGCCATCTGTAAGAGGCAAGTTTGGTGCAAGTGTGTTCGTGCAAAGTGTATTTTTAGCATGCATCAGGAATGAGATTTCTCCGCTTTTTTGCATACCAGTATAATCTTAGAGAAAACTTTGTTCTTTTAAATCGCAGAATGTTCCGATTAAATAAAAAAAACATTTTCTGTAAGATTATACTGGTATTCAAAAAAGCGGAGAAATCTTATCCCTGGCATTTGCATGTACTGACAACTAAATTAAATACAGGTAAAAAAGCCGAAGGCTTCGCGGGCCACAGATACGTTGTTGGCGGGCCACGTGTTTGACATGCCTGGTATACAGTATGGAACCATTTATCCGGAATCCAGTTAATCGGAAAACCAGTTATCCAAAATGAATTTCCAACTGAATGATTTCAGAATCTTTCCAGAAAAAAGTGCCATGCAGTGCCAGTTTGACATGTGCATTGCTTGATAGATTAGCGAATGCAGTGTACATCTTGATCAATATCTAGGATTTGAAATGAAAGGCTGTTTAGTTTGATATTGAGCACTTTGAGTTTTATTTCAGTATTATTGTTTCTAAGGTATTGCCAGAAATTGCCTTCTTTTAAACTCTGATTAATATTCGATCTTGATACGATCTAAATTTTAATCAGAATAATCTAATAATTTGAAATCAATAACAATGTTACAACCACGTATATTCTACAAATCTCATAAAATGGATGTTGCATTAACGTTCAACCAGTTATCCGAATTGCATCGGGTCCCGACCATTCTGGATAAATGGTTCTATATTATAATTAAAAATAAAAAGTTTAAAGAAGTAACAAAGAAACTTGTCTTTCATGTAATTAATGTTGATGAAATCATGTTTCATATGACTGTGTTGACTTATTTTATAAATTGATGCACACTTCTCACACTCTGTTATTTACAAGAAAACTTTTGGAAAATATAATACATTCCAATGTGGAATTTTCGTAAAGATTTAAATGGCAAAATTGTGAAATGTTATGTGATTTATAGAAAATTTGTATTTTAATTCTTTTTTATCTGTTGTTTTTGTTTATTCAAATTCTGTTTATCTGAGGTACAACTATTATTATTTTAATGAACTGCAGTAGAAATTCTGAATTTGGTGAACTGCATTTGAACACTATCTTGTCATACCAATAAGTAAATCATTTTTTGTGCTTGTTTATTTGTTCATTACTGAAAAATCTCAAAAAAGGCTTGAAAATGAAGAAATATTTTTAGTCTTTCTTTATACTACATCTATATTTAAAAATTACAGAAAAATATATCTGTCGAAAAAGAATTAATGGAAAAATATTTTTTAAATATTTAATCACTACAAAAGTCATTATAATTGCTCTCTCTTGAAAAGACAATTTAAAATTAATATAATTGTATAACGAAAATTTCAAAGAAAATTATCCAAAAGAGTTGTTAAGTCCATTTTATATTTTTATTATGTTTAGTTTTACTTTCATATTGCATTTTCTACACAAAAATGCTAAACTTGTGTTTTTACATTCATACTTAAAAAAATATATATTTATATGTAGAATTTATATTTAAATCAATCTTCTAAATAATTGTAAATTCAGAGAATTAATATTAAATTTTTAGGAAATAAAGTAAAATGGCTTTTATTTTACTTTGAATTGAAACTACTGCAACAGTTATGAGTATGATTTAACGTCATCTTTTATCTATTATTGTAGTATGTCACAGAGGCATCATTATATTAAATCCCTTTTGCATGTGTAAATCATCCAAGTAATAGATGATACACGATTCTAAGTAGCATGCGTATGAACATACAGTATTAATATTAAGTTTGATGTAATGAATAACAATACAAAATAAAATACTTTTAACAAGTGGGTAAGTGAGATCGAAGATCGCTGAAAGGGTTTCGTTTAATATTCCTTTCAAAACACTTTATCCTTTCTTTAATAAATGCAAACAAATTTCATTCAGCAAAAAAAAAAAAAAAAAAAAAAAAAAAAGTCATGTTTTTTATAAAGTAAAAATTTACCGGTCGATTTTTTCGTTTTTTCGAATATCTAAACCAGCTGGTTAGCGGGCCAAACCCGCTATTATATTCTATCTTAATAATATCCGTCATACGGACTAAACGCAATGTTTAAAAAAATAATTTCAAAATTAAACAAATTGTACACTTTCAAAATAATAAAATATGCGAATATTTCCATAATCGGATTTTTATCACTATTCAATATGTTTCTAGAACTCATACATTTACTATTCTCTATTATTTATACTGATACTCGCTTTGTATTATTCTCAAACATTTGAAAAATTATTTAAACTTCCCATATGACGTCAGATTTTCTCTTTAATTCTCTAATGACGTGATATTAATTTGCTTTGTGTACTTACACAATACACATACTCATACTCTATGTATTATTGAGAAATCTTAGACATGTTCCGTTTTATTACGACTATGATGTCAATCAATTTTATTTCATATTTATCTTTTTTTCAATTGGTGAAACTTTTTATTTCATTTGTATTTTTCACGTGGAAATCGTCTGATAGAAAATTAATTATTGTAGAAAGAATTTCATTGTGAATTTTAAATCTTTGGCATCTGTTATAACGAAAAATGTTTAAATTTAATAGCAAAAGGCTGTTAGAATTTTGGTTTTTTATCTCTATTTATTAAAATAATACGAATTTTTCAAATTTTAATATTTTCAGCTCTTCACAGCTGGTATTCATCTATGTACACGAAGTTTCAACTCTGTAAGTTATATAGTTTTCGAGAATGGCTCTGTAACAGACAGACAACAGAGCGGGAGCAATAGAGTTTTGTGAGATGAACGAAACCCTAAAAAATTAAAAAGCAGAACGTGTTTCGAAAGAATGTAGTCTTTCTTTTTCAGGGGAAAAGACATGATACCATTCTGAATGCTGGAGTAATACTGAAGTTTTTTTTAGAAGTCAACTTCTTTCAAAAGATGTGCTTTTCTAAATGTTTATGGTGTTTTAAAAAAATCTTTATTTTGTTTTAAGTTTCACACAGTTTATATAAACTTTTGTTGCAATTATGGAATTGAGTATATAATTATAGAAATGCATGAGGTGATTCAAAATAGGTGTTATGTGGATTATCTCTTAAATCGCTCACGATTAAAACAAAAAGTACACAAATAAAGTAAAGCTTTAGATAACCCATTTGTATTACAAAAGGATGCATATTAAAATATGAAATTTATTACAGTAGACTCCATCAAATCCGCACAGCTTGGGACGAGAAATTGTGCAGATTTATTTGTCAC
Source organism: Maratus michaelseni (assembly GCA_963931845.1). Classification (NCBI taxonomy): domain Eukaryota; kingdom Metazoa; phylum Arthropoda; class Arachnida; order Araneae; family Salticidae; genus Maratus; species Maratus michaelseni. The sequence goes on along the minus strand of OZ007600.1, from coordinate 258,529,277 downwards.
TGTTTTGTTTGCATTTTTAAAACAGTAATTTGGATTTAATAATGCACTGCAAATTATAATGACTGCTTACAATAAAGTAAAATATTAAAATAATTAAGGAAAATAATGAAGTAAAATAAGAAAAATTAAGAAAATTAAAAAAATTATTAAAATATTAAAAGTAAATGTCAAATAAATAATTAATAATGCATGACTAAATATGCATATAATGACGAGATAAAATGTTATTGAATTATTTAATGAAACTCGCTTCATAAAGGAACACTAATAATTTATACATAAAAACCATAAAATAATAAAATTTTATCTCATGTTTAGCCAGGTTTAATAACCAAAATTTGATTAATACATAAATGTATTTGACAAAAAGATCACGATCGCCACTGATATAAAAATAAAAAAATCTTGAATTTTCTCCCTACATCTTAACTGTAAGTTTCGCATTTTACATCTGAAACAATGTGCGGATTTTAGATGTTTGTGGATTTTAGGGTTACGGATTTGAGGAAGTCTACTGTATTTATGCAGTCTCTGGGTGGTATCAGTTATATTTAGAACAATTTTCCCCATGCTCTAAAAATTAGAACAGTAAAAACTGTATTATTCTATAACCAAAATTTACTGAGTTATGATACTGTGAATTTTATTAAATTTTTAAATTTTCTGGAATTCAAAATAGACAGGCAACTTTTTGGTATCAGAAAGCTCAGAATTTTCATTGTGTATTTTTTTACTGAATAAGTGCATGGCAACCCCATGTACTATTGTGAAAATGACTTGTTATGCAACTTAAAGTTTGTGTAAAGACTTTTGAATCACCCTCTACAGTATACGTATTTGTATTTCAAGTTGGATTCTGTCATGACTTTAGTTTAAAATTAGAGATTGTTAGATTACTCATAAAAAATTCTATCAAATAAGCTGAAGAGATCATTTTTAACTATACAAGAAAGCGTATTTATTGGAATTGAAAGCAGTCATTGTGACTCACTGTAATTCTTTCTTTAAATTGCATAAATTTTTATTTAAAATAAGAATTCAAAGAACTTACATGTAGGTGTTGAGAAAAGATATGAAGAGAAAAATAAAAACAGATATTCAATAAATTTCCAGCTTAATTATAAACAGTGAAGAGTGTAAAAATAGTATAAAGTCCTAACAAATTAATTAATTGCTGTTTGGAGAACCTTTAAGAAATTGTGTTTCGTTTTGCATTCCATTTTTCTAATTATGTTACTTATCTGAAGAAGACACTTAAAAATTATATTTACATTCGTTAATAACAAACATATTTTCTTCTGCTTAAGAGAGTGACAACATTGCGATATTCTAAACAAAAACAGCTGACAATGAAAAATCTTTTTCTCGAGAACTTCTGAAGCTATAATATTTTTTATGAAGAGGTGTATAGTAAGCTATATTTTAATCGTTTTGTATTTTTAATAAAAATCAATTTCGTTTTAGTAACAATAGTTTAAAAAAAGTATTTTAGTTGCAAAATCTAAAATTTATTGCATTTTTAATTTTTACTTCTTACTGAATGATCAATTTGTAGTTCAGTTGCTGCCAAAACTTAAAAAAAAATATGTATAATAAAAGGGCTCAGTAATTCCAGAAATAAAGGTAATTCAATATCAGCTGTTTTCTGTAGGATTTTGCAAGTAATATCGTCCCTTTAAGGAATATTTGTGATTATAAAAGATACACGAGCTTTCTGAAGTGTTGGTTTTACGTTTTATTTTTGTAACTCAATTGACAGCTTGTGCCTGTTCAATAATGCCACTACCAATAGGAAAACATGAATTGTTTTTGTAAAATATAACACTTAGAATAAAATTTTGTATTTTAGAGCTTTGAGTAATATTGATGCACAGTGTTTTAGGTCAACATTTATTCACTATTAAATAATATATTTTTTAATTCAAACAGGATTGTTTTAAAAATAAAAATGAGAGAAGTTAAAAACCTGTGCTATATATTTTTTAAGTTATATGATAAAAAGAGAAACATGTTTTATATAATTAGTGCTGATAAATAGAGTAATTCTGAGTTTAAGAAACTTTATGAAAATAGGCCCAGTTTTATGCTTTATTTTTATAAATATGTTGCTAATTGCAAGACGACATAATCTTAGAAAAAAATAGTAATGCAATTTGATTCTTTAGCAAATGACCCTTTTTTATATTTTTTTATTTATGACATATTGGAGAAATGCTTTCATGTTATACAGATGCATTTTATGAGAATTGTTTGTATTTAGTCTTTTTGTAACAAAACTCTATCATTAGGGACTGCGCTAAGCATTTGCCAAATGTAAAGGAATTGGGAAAGTGGCGATAAATTCAATTTGCCAAAATATTTAGCACAATATTATTTAGGCACCAATTGATTTAGAAGCAGAAGTAGATAAAAACGCCACTAAACATTTAAAAGTATTTTCTTAAGATAAACCAAAAGTAAGGAACAAATTGGAATCAAACAAATCTATTTAAAACATGAAATGGACTTGTAAAACTGTATTCTTACCTCCATTTGCTATCTATCCATAACTTAAAGAGAGTTTCTCCCAGGTAGTTTGAGGAGGGTGCAGCACCATACTTAAGAATCTAAAAATGCCATTTTCTCACCAGCAGTAGCCTGCCTCTATTTTTTTTAAACCTGGATGAAACTGCTTAAATCTTCAAGAAATCGAAATTTGAGGTTTTGAAAATTTGATAATGAATTGTTTAATAATCGGGAATTTCTTAGGGCAGCCCCAGAGGCCTAATTATGTATTGTTTTGAACAAAAATAGGAATGTTGAAGGAGAGAAAAAATAAATCGAATTTAACCCATAATCCCTGTTCCAGAAACTCTTATGCATATACATCTTAATGCACAAGCCTGCTAACACAACGATATCTTTAGCAGCAAATATATACTTTCCGGAAACACAAAAATTTATTTTAAAATATATCTTATTTCTTTCTATTCGTTAATTAGTTTCATTTATTTAATAAAATGTTTCGCTTAAAATATGTTTATTTGACCTATGTCGAATATTTAGGTTTTTTAAAATGACGGTATTTAGGAAAAGTTTCTCTATGTTCTAGCAAGTAAAACTGCAAAAATTCATTTTTCTATGACCAAAACTTACAGAGTTATGATACTTACTAAATTCAAAGTACCATAACTGAGTACTTTTTGTCACGCAAAAATGTATTTTTTACTGTTTAAACGGATTTTAACAGTTTGGATGTTGGCAACATACATAGCGATTGTTTATATGGTACAAAAATAACAGGTTACTGGAACCTAATATCAGTGCTGTGTGGAATAATATAACTTATTAACTAAACTAACTCCATTTCCCATCGCTACCATTTACTTATCATTGAATAAATAACCTTTTCAGGGAATTCATGTGAAAATTGAAAACTTTGCACATTTCAACTTAATTTTGTTACAGACAAAGCCATCAATAATAAGTATATATATACATTGTATTGCATTGGTCATATTATCATCAGATACCTTAATGCCTAATTTGTACGTTTTGGAAATATATATTAGTAACAATTCAAATACATAGCATAAAATATGTTAGGAAAAATTATATAAAACGATTGTGAAAATGTTTATTATAATGTACATGTCAAAACGATTCATTTAAAAATATATCTAAAAGCAAACACACAAGACCCCTTTCTAAATATAAAAAAAAGCTCATCTCTGTTCTTGTGTACAATAAATGCTCTTCTTGTCGTATACAATTAGTAATTCAGAAACCTTTGGTTTTAGAAAAATACTTTCAATTGCAAAAATATTTCGAATGTCGATATTCATCATATGAAAATGAGTTTATGCAAAATTATTATTATTTTTTTTAAATTTCGAAATTAAAATTTTTATACAATATGTGGGTCCTATATTTAGAAAAACCTTCTCCGTGCTTTGAAAAGTAAAACAGTATTCCTTTTTGCTTCACCAAAACGTACCAAATTATAATATTTTAAAATTTATAAATTTTGAGCATTTTATAATACTAAAAATGTGTTTTTCTGTTTCTAGTGGCATAAAATAAATCATAACTCAGTAAGTTTTGGTCGTTGATGCATGAAATATTTACTGTTTAATTAGTTAGAACATGGAGAAAATGTTTCTAAACATAGGATTTATGGATTGTTTAAAAATTTAAAAATCGTAACATTTAAAAAACAACTATTTTGACGTAAATGATTTTTATAGGATGAAAAACGCCATTGAAAAAGTTTTTGCAACTGGAACTATACCTATAAAACTAACGGTTTGATAATTAGCTATTGATCAACAAAAAAGGACATCTTGTATATATTTTTTGTATCTCCATCGTACCTTTGGAAATGAAATCCTGGTGGAAAATAACTCAGCTGCATTGGGTTGGATTATCTTGAGCTTAAAAAAAAGACTCTGTTTATAATGAGTCATCAGTGTCCCCTTGAGTATAGGTTAAATATAAAAAGGCATTCCTAATGAATTTTATATCTCTGTCCATTAGTTAACTTTTTTAAAGGATTTTTCATTACATGGCATGTTCTCTGGTGCCCACAGCATTTAAGATTTATGACAGAAATTACGTTAAAGGAAAAGATTGCAAAAACAAAACGAATTTAATGGCAGAACAGGGCAAAAATTTGAAATTCTCAGTGCTGTAATTATTCATAGAAAAAAAGACATTTTAAACTTAACTTTTTTTCAATAACTGACATTAATCATAAAACCCAATTTTGAAATTTGTTTCCTGGAATAGTAAAAACTTAAAATGGTATAAGACACATTTTATTGTTCATCTATTTACCTCTACTAAATATATTGAATGTTAAAGCGATTGAGACAAAAAAAATCGATCTGAAGCCCTTTAAATAGATGACCTATCACCCGAAAAAAACTCTCAATCCACTTTGAAATGTCTCCAAAATTTTTAATTTATGTACAAAAAAAAATTACTAGTTTTTAATTTGAAACGTTATTATATACAATCTTTCATCATTTCTAATAGAATAATAAAAAAAATAGATAACGATTGCCTATCACTCCACAACTTGAAGAAAATTTTGAAAATAAAATTTTTAGACACTTTCTTCACCTGCTATTCAGCTATTTTAAGTTATAACAAATTTGTCCAACAATTCAAGAAATTTATTATGAAAATCTTTTGAAAATTGCACCTTACATTGTTGTACATTCTTTTCAGATGGATAAAATCATTTAATCAGTAATTGCAAATCAACGTTTAAGTTAAAATTAACATTGTTCATCATATGCTTTCTGTCCATAGAAGGCATAAATGTATTTTTAAATGTAGTATTTATTGCTTCAAAATACAACACCAAATAATAAGTTGATATGACAGTTTCATTTGATTTGATGGTAATACTACCGCAAAAACGTAGATACTTACCACAGTATGCCGAATCTATGATTTAAATTTTTGTACTTCTTTCTAGTTGGTGAAACACCAGCTAACAAATTTAGCTATCATTTTAAAATTAATGATTATATGTAATTAAAAAACAAGTTACATGCACAGCAAAAGATGATAAAGTATCACCTTTAGACATATTGCATTTAAATTGTACAGATTGTTCTGGATTACCTGAGAAACATCTATTTAAAAAATTATCTAACAATTCCTATTTGCCTTCTACTATTAATTTCTAGATTAATTCTTTATAGTAAAAAGTAAGAATTTGAGATTTCAATTACCTCATAACTTCTAGATCATTCTTATGAACTTTTTAAATGTTTTACTTCATTATCCACATACTAAAAAACATAAAAATTATAATGGTATTATGAACGCTCTCTACTTAAAAAGTTAAACTTTTAAAAGAAGCATTTTCGAAAACATATTAAAATTTGCTAAATAACCCTGTATAACTCTTTCAAAGTCTAAACAAAAGTAACCGATGAACCATTAAATTTAGATCCTGCATTATATCAATACATCTTCAAACGAAAAATGTCCTGCGGTCTCAAAAAATGGGCCTTACCTACCCATCACTTTTGACCATAACCAATTTCAACTCTACTGTGCAACTAGTAATTGCATTTTTTTTCAACAGTAACTTCGCACATTTTCTAAGAGACAAAGTTTCCGATTATATAGTTTTTTTAATTAATTTTTTAATGGTTTTCATTTAACTTTTTCAACAATTCAAAATATCGAAATATCTCCCAATAATTTGCCCGAAATTCAAATTAAGTCTGTGTGATAATTATTACACCCATTAAAGACTTTTCTTTTCCTTGTAGATTGTGTAACTGAATATTTTGCAGTTTTAATGAAGCTCTCAATAATAGCGATAAATGGGGAAAATCTGTTCTTCAGTTTCAACAAAGTTAAAAAGTTTTATTACATTTTTAATTCTTTTTCCCATTTAAAATTTAAAACCGTAAAATTATGCAAATTAAAATTTTAGCTGCAGATTAGAAATGCTCATGACAAAAATGTTGCAAAACTAAATCAATAGTATTTATAAAGTGTCAATGAGTCTAAGTTTTATAATTTAATTGTATTCACTTTTTTTCATTAAATAAAAATGAGGGTTTTAGCAAGGATAAATCTTGAGTTTAATAGCTTGACTCAATAAAATGTTTTAAAATGGAACAAACGGTTAACAAGTTTTCCAAATGTTAGTTTGATTTTCTATAAAACAGTTTCTTTGAGTATTCAATTTAAAAAAAAAAATCAGAACTTGTTTGAAATTGCAAGGTAATTTACACACCCTTCCCGATATGCATACATATTCCCGATGTTTATACACACATACGCCTGATGTTCTATCATTCTTTCACAAGAATATATATTTTTATGAAAATCGAAATAGCTTCATGAGTAAATATTTACTTAAATCACAGTTGCCAAGTTTGAAACATTTCTAATTTCAAAATTAAATTACTAGGTGGAGGAAATCGATAGAAAAATGAATAAGTGTTTTGTTTTCAAAGCCGTAAAAATCTGATCCAGAGGTTTCAAAATTAGTTATATATTTTGTCGATAGGTGGTGCTGTAGTTGCAGTACAGAATACAAGAAATAGGCTGCAAACTGACCTTTTTCCACGCAGAGGTTGAAATGACAACAATCTGCTCACATGATGCAAGTTCATGGGTAGTGACACCAAACTAATTCCATCCTAATTTTTGGATTACACGGTTTTGTTTCGCTCTTTACAGAAATTAAAACTGTAATAACTAATTTAAAATTATTTTTGTGATTAGGAGTTAATGTTTGAGGAATATAAGAACGTCTTCATAAATTAAACATAAAATAAAGTATTATCTAAAATGAGTGCATCTTTCCTATTCTGTGATTGAATAAGGCAAAGTTTTCTATACTGAAAAAGTGGTCCCTCTAAAACCCACGCCTGTACAACTGATGTAAATGTAACAATAATTTCCATTAACAATTCTAAGAGCAGAATGTAGTGTGGATGTTTATTGAGTCCATCTCTAATTCAAACTGATTTTATGTATATATATTTTTAAACGGTTTAAAATACGGGGTTTGAAACTTTCACGCTTGAGAGCAACATTTGTAAATTCTTCAAGAACCATGGGCCAGCCATAATTCAGTTAAATAGCACAGGCAAGAAATGTATACATGCAAAGTTTTCAAGGCCAAGGAGGAGAAGTGCATGAATGCTGCAGAACTACAAAAGTCTGATTTTCTTCTTCATTCATAAAGAAGCATTTCTTTATTTTTATTTTCATACAATATGTAATTTTAACACCAGAAATGCTATACAGTAATTTGATTTATTAATAATTGTAGTGGTACATAAGGATAATCTGTCGGTTAGGGATAATGTATGGAGTGTTCTTTTTCTTGATCATTTTTTATCTAAAGAAAAGAATAAACTGTCATAGCTACTCAAATAAGTTAAAAACACATTTTAAACCAGAAATTTACTTAATAAATGAAATCGAATAAATAACATGTACAAACAAGATATATTTTATTACCATAAATTTTCTGATTCTAAACAAGTTTATTGAATGCAAAAAAGAATAAAAGTTGACAGTCAGGGATTTGCTTTAATAAGGCATTTTGAAATATTTTTGCTGTTTATATTCGAAAAACATGTCAGACCAGGAATTGAAGATTCCTAGTTTGAAAGTATGAAGTCTTTGCATTTGTTAAAGTGGAGAGAAAAAAAATTTCTCCATAGTTAAAAAAATAGCAAAAACCATAAAAATGTTTCACACATAATAGACATGTATTAGAAAACTATAAATAATTTTGTCTCATTACAAAAAACATGAAAAAGAAAAAACACAAATATCTAAAGAATAGACGCCAGCAAAATGTGGAGTTAAGATATTTTATTAAGAACATAATTATTGGGTTGTTCAGAAAGTTCCTTTCATTTAAAAAAACTAATTCGTACCAGAAAATTCTGCCGTCAAATTATTTGACATTACATATCGAATTATGTCTAATAATTAAGTGATAGAATTTTGAGGTAGAAACTAACTTTCTCAAATGGAAAGAACTTTCTGAACAAGCCAATATATACAAACTACATGTCGATGGTAATAAACTATTACAAAGCATAGTGCAAAACAAAATATAAGGGAAAAACTTCTTAAAACATTGTGAAAAACAATAATTGAAATAAACAAGAGTAAATAAAACCCCAATAAATTATTAAGTAAAGCAGCAATTTGTTGTGTGTATGTTTTAAGAAATTTTTCCTTTAAATTACACGAAAATACATATTAAAAGCAACATTTATAATTATGTTTATAGAAGATTCCATAATCACAGCTGCCTTTTTTTTCTTAAAAGTTTTATATATTTATTTAATCATTTAAGGGATGAGTACAGTCAGACTGCAAAAATGAGAAACATTTTTTGGTGCTGTTTCCCTATATAATGACGATTATTTTTTACTTTTCAATTCAACAAATATCGATTTTCAAGACTAAAAATAAATGAATAAAATAGATCCAAATAACCCACAGATTTTCAATAAGCATTCAATACTTTTATCCAGTATATAACTACTACACTACAAGAATAAAATTTACTTCATGTATGCCTTGCAGTTTTCTTCCTGAAATTTATTTTAAATATTGAGGTGTACATGGTACATAATTACTTAGGATTTGCATAAAATTTGTACATACGATCATTAGGTGAAACTGTTAAGTGGCAAATTGTGTATTTAAATTTGCAAAATAATAAAGCAATTCATTGTGAATAATTTTAAAATTTTAGTATTCAAAATTCGATTTTAACAGAAGAAAGCCTTTTAGAAACAAATGCATTTCCCTGATTCCCTACCCCTGCTCCTTAATGGAGTGAATAAATATCAGAGTGCACATCTTTCAGTAGGGTGCATGGCCTGATTATCCAAAAGGCATGTGAAAAGCACCTGCTTCCCCTCAAAAAGTTTAAAGGGGTCCCAAAATGACCACGACTCTCTAATTCTCATTTTCATTCTTTTACATTGTATTTTAAAAAATTTTGGGAAAGAAAGTTTTCTTAATTCAAGAGGAAATCCACTCACTACTTCACGAAACTTATTTAACAGGGAAATATGAATGCCACCAATAGGATGTTAATTAAACACATAGCATCCTGATGTGCTTGTTAAAAACCACCCGAGAAATTCAGCATACAGCTATATGTATTAAATGTATCTGAAGTATATACAGAAAATATAGAAGTAAAACCGTTTAATGAAATATATGTGACCACGGCTAAACTACTCCCAGGAATAATATTAGTATCATTAGTGATTTTTTTAAGAATGAAGAATTGAGGAAACTTTTGCCAAAAGGAAAGGTTGCCACCAAAATGATACCATTCTTCCCCTAGATTCAGAGGTCAATCGGGCCCCGGTAGGGTGGGGCACACATGAAAAAAAAAATTCCATATATATTTTCCCAGCTTTTGAAGTGTTATATAATACCTATTTGAAAACTTTAAAAAATATATAGTTGCATTTTGGATTAAATAACCAATTTCAAGCACAAAAGCAAGACTGGTTAATTGAAAGAAAATTTTTAAAGACAAAAGGGAAAAAAAATATATACTATTGGAAAACCAATTTCATCTGGAATAAAAAAGAATTCTGAATGCTGGAAAGTAGAAAAAAAGCATTTTTCTTTGATGCACAAAAAATACACCAGTCTGCCAGTCAGTGAGTAAACATAACTTGATGCCAGAAAAGACAATTAATATTTAAAAAAATGTGAAAATTAAAAAAATTGCAAAAACAAAGAAAATTTTTAGTCATTTATAAAGTAGCTGGAGGACCCTAGAACTATGTTAAAGGAAATTTCAAGAGAATTGGATCATTTTTAAAGAAGCTGGACCAAAGGAGGAAACTAATATTAATAATTGTTGTTAATGGGCTGAGGTCCGATAATTTTTTTTGTCGTTCATATAGTAGCTGGAGGAAGTAGCTAAGAAGTTGTTAGAAAAAAAATGCTAGTGAATCGGACGATTTTTAAGGCTCAAAAAGGGCAAACTGATAGTTTTGAGCAGGGCCCTCAGAGGGAAATATCTTAAAAGGCCCCAGTACTTACCGCTTTAGATATTGAATAAGTCGAATTTAAATATAGGATATGAATTAATCATTAGAATATATTTTAAAGAAGTGCATTAAAAGGACGCTAGGGCTCCAATAAAAATAAGAGGGTGGTGGCCTGAGCAGAAGAGTCCTAGATTCATTTTTTTTAAATTATGCATTGAGAGGGTGACACAATTAGGGGGTGAAAACTGCATAACATACAAAAAGTTCAAGGGCCCCTGACCAGGATCTTAACTGGAAAGTAGAAATGGGGGAATAACTAAATGGAGAAAGGGCCCCCCAAAACGAAGAAGATCAGATGAAAAGGGGCATGTTATTAATAATTTAGGGCACAAAAACATAAAGTGGCCCAGGTCTTTTGTTTTTAAATGTAGCCCTATTTGGTTGCAGAAGTATACATTATTTTATAATCTTGAACATTATTCGAACATTTAAAATTATTTAAATTTTTATTATGCACGTTTATATTTAAAATGATAAAAAGTTTTCCATTGCAAGAAAGTCAAATTTCTAATTGAAAATCTGCTGATTTTTTTTTTTTTTTTGATATCGGAAATTTTGCATTAAAAAATTCGATTTATACTTATTATATAGCTAAGATTGGTTATATTAATTTTGTTACGCTACTTTTAAAAATTAACTTTGTTATTATATTATCTTCTTTTTAAACATTATTAAATAATTACAGTATGTTGTGGCCCACCTAACTTAGGAAACATACGTCTCTGGCCTGCAAAGAAGAAACGTTCAGTGTAGCTGCACACATGATGGATAATAATGTCATACAATCCTTCTTGTAATTTCACAGTTTCTACTTTTTATAATTATTCAAATATGCCAGTTTTTAAGCGCGTTTAATTTCGTAGCACGTTCAGATGCCATTATTTACTGACGGTTATTGCAAAATAACAAATAGAACAGAAATATTAAAAAATTAAAGAGCATTAAAGCTTTTATCTTTGTGTGCTGAAGGACAGCAGAAATTACAGGGGCGGGTAAAAAATGCTTTTTTTTTAATTGTTGCTTTACACATAGAAAAATTTTATCTCTGATTTATTTGAGTATAACATAGGATGTGAAATCCTGTAAAATTATTGTAGTTAAGGACCTAATGTAAATTCAGATTGGATGGGTGGTTATTGCTGTAATTTTTAATGGTTATGAGTTAGAAAGTAAGAATTATAGAAATAAATTAAGCAAACTCAGAGTCACAAGCAAGGGTGGCGTGCGTGCTAAGCTTGCATAGGTACTAAATCAGATAGGCGCTTCATTGCTACCATCAATTTTTTAAAAGTAATACAGCAATAATCAGTAAAAAAATATTTTTCTACTCAAGTTGGATTACATTATGGAAATATGTGAATTTTCATGCACATTTATTTTGTAGCGTGTTGAGAGCGATTATTTATTCACTGTTATTGCAAAATAAAAATTAGGGTTGACATGACCTATAAAAATTAGAGTGCTAAAGATTTTTAACTTTGTATGCTGAAGGATGGGGTGGGGTGCCGAAATGTAAAGTGAGGGTAGATACATGAAATTTTTGAAAAAGTGATTCATTTTAATCAAAGAAATTTTATTTCTGATTTATTCTCGCATAACACAAGATTCAAAATCCTGTAAAATAAATGTAGTTAAGTACTTAATGTAAATTTAGATTGAATGGCTGGTTATTATCGTATCTTGTAATGGTTGTGAGCAGTGCTGTAGTTGGAAAAAAATATTTGTGGGAACTTACCTTTTCATAGAGTAGATAAGAAGTGAATTTTTCGCATCGGTCATGATGTTATTCATACAGATGAATGCTCTTTCGCATTCAGACATTGAAATGGGTATAGTTTTCACAGTCTGGGGGGGGGGGGAAGGCTTGTGCTCGTACGCATTATTTTTTTTACAGTAAAGAAACCAAATATTTCTGGGAACGGCGTTCCCACCCAACTACAGCACTGGTTGTGAGACAGAAAGAAGAATTGCAGAAGTATATCATACAAACTTGGAGTCACGTGTAAGGGTGATGAGAGTCGTGTGCCTGCACAGGTACTAAGAATAATACGCACTTCATGGTTGCCATTAGTTTTCTTAAATGATATACCAATTACCGGTAGAAAAAGGAGCATTTTTTATTCCAGGGGGCAAATAAACTTGTTAATGCACTGTGCAAAAAATTATAGACTGAGTAGTGAACAAATTTATTTAAGTATTTGACAAAAGTAGAAATCTTTAAAAAAATATATTTATTGACTGTCTGAAATAAATAAAGATGTCTTGTCAGCATTTTAAAAGTACACTTAGCAACGCCGCAGTGTCCTCTGTAAAAGCAAAATGAATACTCAGACTTTCAGTACGAGGGAAGTTCAACTTGGAATAAACGATTCTATCAACATTAGATTATAAAGAATGCTAATAATATTTTATGAAGTATGGGTTGAATGTTATGAAGTAGTGGTATGAAGTTTTTAAAATGGGTTAATTTTAAAGTAGATCAGGGAAAAATGCTCTATCAATCTGCCAACAGCATAAATAAATTGATAAACTTTAAAATAAACACCCGTATTCTTAACCCGTCAGCACATGCACCCCTTTCCATTACTTTACTACACGCGCAGAATAAATTTTACCCTAATGGGTTTTCTTGAGTCAATCCCCCCCCCCCCCGGTTAGATTATAACCCAAAATTTATATATTGAAATAAACCGTAAATCAATAAAGGACATAATTTAACTTAAAATAAAAAGTTCTTTTATATTTAAAGTAAAAAAGCAAACAAAATCTTGCACTAAGATTTTTTTTTGCATATCATTACATACAAATCTTTTACAATCCAAATTAAGCCATTAAAATACAAAAAGTATAAAACTGATATATAGAAACTGTATGTCCAATAGTTGTTAACGTTTAAAAGAAAAATTATATTATTATTTGTACACTATATTTTTTACATAAACATTTGCATTAACATTTTCCTATCATTATAGGTTACAATATAACACGCGTGGTGTAAATTTCCTCCCACGTGACATTTTTATAACAAAAGAATGGAAAATACACAACCAGAGGTAAATTCCTTTTGGCGACATCTTGATATCACTCAGCTTGAAAGGTACTATAAAACTCAGAATGATCACGAACTATTTTCGCACATTTTTAAGTAATAGTTGTAAGCTGGGGTAGATTTTATCCCAGCGCATGTGCTGACGGGTTAAAGAAAATCCTGAAATATAGATTTCATAAATGAAAAATTTCTTTAAATGAGATTATACATGTGTAAATTCAAACTCGGCTTACAACAGCTGAAACGCACCATAAGGCTTTCTCTTACATAGAAACTTGATAGATAAAATCACCTCTATGCGAAATATGTAAAAGAATTATCACACTTTGGAATGAATATGGTAATGTTTATTTAAATTAGATTTATTAGAAAATCCTTTGTTACAAACCTGACAAGAGAAAGGTTTCACTTTAGTATGCACATGCTGGTGGAGTTTTAATTGAATTTTCTGAGAAAATCCTTTGTTGCACACCTCACAAGAGAAAGGTCTCTCTTTAGTATGAACACGAAAGTGGACCTTTAAAGCAGACTGGTAAGAAAAAGAGTTGTTGCACACCTCACAAGAGAAAGGTTTCCCTTCAGTGTGAAAGAGCAGGTGATTATTTAAAAGATATTTCCGAGAAAATTCTTTATTACAGATCTCACAAGAAAAAGGTTTCTCTTTAGTGTGAACGAGCAGGTGTCTATTTAAATGACATTTACGAGAAAAACCTTTATTGCACACCTCACAAGAAAAAGGTTTCTCTTTAGTATGTACACGCAGGTGGACATTTAAGTTAGATTTATGAGAAAATGCTTTGTTACACACTTCACAAGAGAAAGGTTTCTCTGCTGTATGAAAACGCAGGTGGGACTTTAAATAAAGTTTGTCAGAAAATTCTTTATTACAGAGCTCACAAGAAAAAGGTTTCACTTTAGTATGTAAACGCAAGTGGACATTCAAAGAAGATTTTTGAGAAAACCCTTTGTTACACACCTCACAACAGTAAGGTTTCTCTTCAGTGTGAACACGCAGGTGGACTTTTAAAGCAGACTGGCCAGAAAAAGAGTTGTTGCACACCTCACAAGAGAATGGTTTCTCTTTAGTGTGAACGAGCAGGTGTCTATTTAAATGACATTTACGAGAAAAACCTTTATTGCACACCTCACAAGAAAAAGGTTTCTCTTTAGTATGTACACGCAGGTGGACATTTAAGTTAGATTTATGAGAAAATGCTTTGTTACACACTTCACAAGAGAAAGGTTTCTCTGCTGTATGAAAACGCAGGTGGGACTTTAAATAAAGTTTGTCAGAAAATTCTTTATTACAGAGCTCACAAGAAAAAGGTTTCACTTTAGTATGTAAACGCAAGTGGACATTCAAAGAAGATTTTTGAGAAAACCCTTTGTTACACACCTCACAACAGTAAGGTTTCTCTTCAGTGTGAACACGCAGGTGGACTTTTAAAGCAGACTGGCCAGAAAAAGAGTTGTTGCACACCTCACAAGAGAATGGTTTCTCTTTAGTGTGAACGAGCAGGTGTCTATTTAAATAACATTTACGAGAAAATCCTTTGTTGCACACCTCACAAGAGAAAGGTCTCTCTTTAGTATGAACACGCAGGTGGATATTTAAAGCAGATTTATAAGAAAACCTCTTGTTACACATATCACAAGGGAATGGTTTCATTTTGATATGTATTTAAAGATCATCACTTCAATTAGTTTCTTAAGAAAATCATTTACAACCCATCTCACAAACGAGTTCTCATTAGTTTGAACACGATGAAGGCAATATAAATTTTGCCTTTGAGATATTCCTTTGCTAAACGCCTCACAAGAATATGGCGTCTCTTTAGTAGAACGTGTTAATGCAGATTTGCCAGAAAATCACTTACTGCAGATCTCACAAATGTTTTACCTTACTATCAGTATGATGTTAAATCTGAATTTCTGTGCAGATTCTTATTGCAAAATTGTCCAATCAAGTTCTTGTTTCAATGTTAAATAAGATTTCTAAAGATAACCTTTTGATATCCTAAAGATATCACACATATAACAGAGAGTTTTAATCAATATAAATATGAGTTACTTCCTTATTACTATGAAATGAGAAGTCTTTGTTAAACTGATGTATTGAATGTTTTCTGTATAAATCCTGAAATGAAGAGTAATTTTATTCTGTGGATTTTTTTTACTCAAATATATGCATACACATTTAAATCCCTTTCTTTTTCAAAAGAAATGTAGCCAGATTTAATGGAATGAGCCATTTACTATAATGATATATACAGCACATTTGAATAAGAAATTGCCACCATAAGTTTTTCTTTATAGAACATTGAAGTTATGAAATAAACCTTTAAATATCATCAATGATGTAGTATCATAAATTTATTTATATTCTCTATTGATGCTTTAAAAAGGGATCTTTCTTTAAAAGAAAACATGCTGAAAGTATACATCATATATGAACTTTTTTCAGTAGCAATTATTTTTATTTCATCAAATTGATTTTTTTAATGTATGATTCTCTAATTTCTATCCTGTAATTTGCATCTGAAAATAAAGAACATCGTGCTATTTTGCACTAACTCAGAAATTAGAAAGATCCTTACTCAACAAGTTTTTTGGTAGGAGATTTCATCGAACAAAATATCACAGGCATAATTTATTTTCATAAGTTCTTTCACTGTATGTTCAGAATAGATTTCACAAACATCTGTACCTGAAATATAAATTAAAATGCACACATACAACATAGATCTTTAAAAAAAATTAAGTTTATGTTTTAAATTCTATTACAATATCATTAATAAAATAAGATTATTTATCAGAAAAATAATAAATTTTTGGTACATTTTACTTTAATTTTTACAATTAGCACAACTACAAAGAAATGCAGTTTTTTTATAAATCTATTATTGGCATGCGAAACTGTTTAGATTTTTGTATATTATTTTATGATTTTTGATAAAAAGAAATTAGAAATGTATAAAGTGCATGAGTTTTAATGATGAAGTAAATTTAATTTATGAGTATTAATAATGAAGCTTAATTATTCAATTTTTTACAGATGAACTATTTTAACTTGATAGATATTAGATTATCCGGAATCACACAGTCATTTGTATTTTGAAAGAAACATAGAACTATTAAAATGTAAAGTAATTTTAATGGTTTTATGGCTGTAAGGGGATCAGCATATTAAAAATGCAAGGTTATATATTTTTTTACGATAAATGTAAAGTTAGATTGGTATACATTAAGATCTCTAATCAAGATTCATCAGTTTTGGCAAATAGCGTTCCAAAAGTTTGAAAATGTGGCAATTTTAAAAGACAATACGAATTTTCTTTTTAATTATTAAAAGTTTCTTTAAAATGTATAATATATCAGAAAAATATAATGATAGTATTTCTACGAACGGTAAGTAATAAAGATCTGAACATAATGTAGCATTCCTCTAACAGCTTTATAAAAATAATTTGCATATGTCTGTAGCTGTGTTAATTGTAATAATTTTAAAAGACTTTACATAATTTTTAATCTTTAAAACTTTTTAAACAAAGGCACGATATACCAGAAATTTTATATGTTAATATTTCTTTTATTTATATATTTTGTAAACAGGATTATTTATCAGATGTCAAGAAAAATGCAACTGAACAAACAATCTTCGCTATATACTAGAAATCTTTATATCAGTAAAACATAGGTTGAAAATGTTTCAAATTTCACTGTTAACAAATAAGAATAGTTCGGTCAGATATTACAAACATCTACATTTATTTTGCGTCAATATACATTTAAAAAAAAAGCACTACCACTTCAGCTTTTTCTAACCTCACTCTATTTATCAATTTACTTTCTAGAAGTTCAAATAGGCACATCATACTTTCAGCATGTATGCCTTTGTTCTCAAAGCTGTCATTTAGATAATTTTTTAATTTGTATCTTTTGTCTTTTTGACTTTCTGAGCAATCACATAAAGTTATTTCACTTAGAGTTGCACATTTTAAAAACAATTCTTGAAAAGTCAAACTTTTTGATTTATTTTTATCATTAGGAGGAGAAAATAAATTTTTAGTACTTCTTAACTTGAGGTTAATGTACCCAAATGAAAAATGTTGTGTACCTACTAGTTAGTTCTGTTATCAATAGCGTATTGGCGAATCATGTCAATGCTAATTTTAAACATTTATTTTTTTAGGACGGGGCGGGGTCCTAAGCTCTATCCAAATGCCCCCAAAAGCTTAGTTTGTGGTGCACTTCTGCTTCCCAAAATTTAGGGCATCATTTTACCCTTGTTCTGATCATTTTAAGTCTTTCCCTTTTTGAAATTCATATATAATATATATATTCTAAGAATCCTTTTTGTATAGATGCAATTGAATTATTTTTAGAAAAATAATGCAACAATGGATTTAAAACACAAGTAATGATTAAACAAGAATGAAAAATCATGCATCAAGCATAGATTATGAAACACTTTCCAACACAGCCAGAAAACTGTAACGAGCCTTCACCGTTAAATAAGGTGAAAGAAGATATGTAAGTAAACAGTTTAGAAAATATATACCACATTGAAAAATACAGTTTTCGAAATTACCTTCCAGTGTTAAAAAAGTAATCGAATTATTTTGTGCAGCCCTGTATATGATCAATAGATGTGGATATATAGCATGATAAAATTTAGTTCTATTAGAATATTCACATTTAGCAATTTTCGCCAATCGATGGAGTGCACTCGAAATCTTTTGTACAGCCCTGTATATTATCTGAAAACTTTTCTACGCAGCGCATATTAAGCTAAAAGGCAACTTAAAACTCACTCGCAGCAATTACCAACTGTAAACGACAATGTATCTTTTTCTTTGCGTAGCCCTGTATCTGAATTTATTTATATTCCACAAACTTCTATTAGTCTACTAAATATAGTTTAGCAAGAAAATGCGTAACACAATTAAAAACTATCCTTAAGAACTTCACTCCCATAGTCTGTAATACTTATGGATTCCCTTGTGTAGCCCTGTATATGAACAACTGACTTTCTATGAAAAAATTTATTTAAACTTAAAAACGCACTTATCACACAGACTGTAAATATCGCACATGTACTGTAACCAATACCTTTTTTGTGTCCCTGTAAATAAACACAATGCACACCACACTTTAAGTACAGCAATTTATATTGCAACTCATTGATGCATATAATGTTCATTATGTTTGAAGTAGTGAATTATCATTAAATTACAAACGATTTTTCTGCATGGAACAATGTGTAGTAGAATTCTTTTGTTTGACCCTTGCAAATGATTAAAATGCTTTACACCCCATATACTACAAAATGCATGTTTTAATGTGCTTCATACATATATATCAATTCCATCATGTTTTAAATGGCATAACATCATCAAAATGCACTTGAAACAATTATTTCCCATTGACTGCAATGCAATGGAATGTTTTTGACTGTCGCTGTAAAAACTACAAGTGCCATACAGTTCAGTTGAAATAGGGAACATGCTATAGTGAACAACAATAACATACAAAAATTTTAGCGTGATCCGAGTATATTTACTCCAGTTAGAGCACGGACAGACGGCAGACAAACTGAAGTCATATACCCTTTACAACTAGGTTGGAAAGTGTTAAAAAACTGTAGGGTATAGATTATTAATGAAATTCTGAAATTGAACTAAATGAAGGAAGAATATTGAAAAGAAACAAAATTTTAATAATTTTATCGATGTTCTTATAAATTATATGAATATTTTTCCTTGTTTACATTTTTAGAATTTAAATTTATTAAATGCATACAATAAATTTAGATTGTTAGAATTATTACTAAGAATTATTCTGTATAAAAGTTTAACATTCTAAGGCAGTTAGGAATTTTTTTCTATGGATACAATATTTTAGTTTCTTATATTTGCTATGTTGAAAATATTTGCAATCAGCAATAATTTAACTATTTTGAAAATATAGGATATATATATATATATATAATATCAGACATTAAAAAAAAATACCATGTTATTTATAAATTCTATACATATCTGTATGCATGTCAACACAAACACATTAAGAGAGGTTTTCATTTACTGACAAAACACAGATTAATAATATACGATTGTGATTATCTGACATTTATTGCTCACAAAACGCATTTAGATACACTATAATAACAAAAGGTTCATCAAATCAGTAGGTGCGAAGTGTGTAGTGTATGATTTATCAAAATTGTGTCACTAAATGGAAAAGCATCAGATGAAAGAAATTCTGTGAGTGCATGTCTCTAACATTTTGTCAGTTCCCACATCTCCAGCCTAGATTTAAATCAAGGTAAGTTTTTATTTATTTGAGTTATTTCGCAAAAATTTAAAACATTTTAATGTGACTATGAACTTTTTTTAATGGTACCATGAAGTTGTTTGCCGTCAAATTTTGACAGTTCCATCTAATAAATAATTATATTAATTCATGGGTTGTCTTTAACTAATTCTAAGCTAGAAAATTCAATGTCAAAAAATTTATTGCCTTTTAGATATTATTGATAATCTCCTCTTTCATAAAAATAATCAGATGTGCAGCAATTACTTCAGTTTATAATACAGCACGTGAACAAGAGTAGCTTCCAGCCTTAAGTACTGTTAATATGATTATGAAATTCGTCATTCTACATAGTTTCTTCTTAAACACCTTGATAAGTTAACATATATATGTTTACCCTTCTTGGATAAAAGAGAGAATAATTACATTTTCTTTAAAAATTCCATATCATCTGTTCTTTTATTCAAAAATCCATCATTATGTGAATTTCCTGTTCTTTTGTCCAAATAGATTTCAAAAGCTAGTGTCAGATGATTCATCAAAAAGACATACTTTCTCAAAATGGCACACGGTTGTCGTTTTGGAAATTGGTAGTGTAAAAGATCTAAAGGACAAATATTGCTCTTTTTTTTAGTATTTCAAAGTCCCTGCCGGTTTCAATGTTCGAAATATGGAAAAATAAAAATTACAAACTACTAGAACTTTTTTATCTGTTATTAATATTAACGCTTTAAAAAATTATTTTTGAAATGTCGTTTTCATATTCTCTCTCCCCCCCTCCTATTTTTTGAAACTTGCATCAGATTAACTATTCAAAATAAGAGAAAATGAAAAATATCAGGCTATAACTATGTACTTTTATCTTTCTAACGGTGAAATGTGTTTGAAAAAATATCAACATTAATCTTTCAAAAAAAAAAAAAAAAAAAATTGAACAGCTATTTCAGCAATTTTTCTAATTTTTTTAATTTACATCTGTTTTGATGAACAAATGATGAAAAAATAAAAAATACCCACATATAGGTTCTACTATCTGCTTTCTAATGATGGCTTTGTTACAAAAGTATTAATATTTACTATACACACACAAACACACACACACACACATATATAAATATATATATATAACTGAAACTACTTTCTCATATTTGGACTTTTCTTCCTCTTTCCGCTCTAGAATATTTTCAGAGGGGTTTATGTTTGTATAAATGTGTGAAATAATAAAATTATTTTCAACATAGTTTAAAAGAGAGAGGGTACATTATTTAGGGTTTTGGGAATATTTGGTCAGAATTGAAAATTTAATATATCTAAATATCAAAAATTAAATTGACAATCACTATGAAGGCCTCAACTCCCTTGGATAGATTTATATTTAAAATTTTTAAATTATAGAAATTAGTCTATGTTGCCAAAGGCAGTGTCATTTCTGTTCCAACATACTTATATATTTATTTATAAAACTCCTAGTTTTCATTTGTTTACATACAATAGTTTTTTTTTCAGGATATCCCAAAAAAGTAAAAAGATCACAATATATTCAATTATTACAGCAGCAGCATTTGTTGCTTTGTTTAGAATAGAGGGAAATTATAGAATAGCCGTATACAGTATCAGTACAAAAATATTTAATGGGTTAGAAGTTGTGATGCAGCACTTTCTTTTGGCTCTCAGAATTTTAAATATGGGTCTTAAAAGCAATGATATCAAATTTGAGTGACGCTATGTTAATAATTTTTTTTAAAATCATCATTTTCTTTTTAATTTTATTTATATTCACAGGTGCAATTATTATCTTAACATGAAAAAATATATAAAATTTATTCGCTGATGCTTTTTCATTCACATCTTCCATGAATTCAAAATATGAGTTTTAAAAAAATGATATCAAAATTTGAGTGACACCTCGACGTGAATTTAATAAGACTTTTAAATTTCAATTTAAATTATTTTTGTTTTGTCTTCTAATGTATATTTACACATACAAACAATACTTTTAACTTTTCAATACACTGTTAAATATATTACATTCACTTTGCCTATATTATGTATTGAAATGTATTTATTTCAATAAATTGATTTATCTTTCGTGCCACGCTACCCAAAATCATAAGAAAAATTTATGTAAATGATTCTTTTGCGTCATATTATCTACTTGCATACATTTCCCATCGTTTGGATACTATGACGCAAAATAATTATTTACATAAATTTTACTTATGATTTTGGATAGCGTGGCACAAAAGATAAATCAATTTATTGAAATAAATACATTACAATACATAATATAGGCTCAGTGAAGGTAATATATTTAACAGTGTATTGAAAAATTAAAAGTATTGTTTGTATGTGTAAATATACTTTAGAAGACAAACCAAAAATAATTTAAATTGACTTTTAAAGTAATATTGGCACACTTTTTTAAGACTGATTTAAATGTTATCATTTTAAATGGCATCATTTTAAATGTGACCATTGCACTACCATATATTGTTGTTTTGAAAATTGCCATTGCTCTTTTGAATAAAAATTTTACATTCAGCAGTTGTAATAATAAATGCAATATGTGCACATATATTTTTAAAACTCTTTTATTAAAAAAGACAGTTTGTTGTTGTATTTAAAAGTAGGTGTTTGTACCATTTTTTGACCATAAAAATGTTTTGGATGTAATTTGGTTATGTTTTGAAGAAAAAAAAAATGATTATTTGCTATCAAAGCTTAATATTATTTTTCAAAATTATCATTTTTAATGCAAAATAATTATGGGAGAGCTCAGGTGGAAGGAGGCCTCATGACAAAGTTTTTTTTGCCCTCTAAAAATTTCAGGGATGGGTTTTTGCAAGCAGAAAATGGTTTCTGCCATACCAGTAGCAGAAAGTGATTATAATCAGTTTTAACTGGCAAAAACACATTTTGTGACATAATCTGAGACTTTTTTTAGTATTATTAAATTCTCTAAGTACATTTTATTCAGGATAAATAACAAATAAAATATTGTGGATAGTTTTAATTAAAAAATAAATAAATTTGTATTAGAAAATGAGTAATGTAACACACAAAATTTTTGTTATAATATGGTTGTGTAACTTTATTTATAAACAATTATTAGAGTATTTAAAATCTTAGTTTAAGAATAAAAATAGAAAACTATATCCAATTATATAGTAGATAATTTTTACCTTATTGCATTGTATTATTATTTAAAAATACTCTGAAAAGTGATTTGTTAAACTACATAGAATTTTTTCTGAATTTCTTTTTTTTACTTTTAAATAGAAATTCAACTGTAAATAATAATATCAATAGTTAAACTTATACAGCATCAGATTACCACTATGAAAATTTCTGTTTTTCACGTGAAAGAAAATTAGTATTATATAAATAAAGTATATTTATATGATCATTCTGAAAATTTTTGCTACTCTGAATAACATTCATAATCTTTAGTTTTAATTTGTAACTTAATTGTTTACATATCAAATACATGTGTGAATTATGAATCATTGCAGATTAAAGTTTTTATTAGTATTATTTCTTAGTTTCTGCAAGTTTTTGCCACTTACTGGCAGAAAAAAGTTTCTGTCATGGCAGTTTTACCCGGTTACAACCACTTGTTTTAACCACAATGGCAGAAATTTGCCAACCCTGAAAAATTTTCTTTTGAAATTCAAGTATATGGAAATTATGTAAATTTTTTTTGTTAAAATAGTTCAATTGTACTCACAAGAAAAAAAATGTCAAGTAATCTTAATTTAATAATTTTATTATACATCCAATACACACGAGGAAAATAAAATCTTAAGTTAAAACCTCCCTAACCCCACTCCTTAGAACAAACATCAGTTTTTAAAAATTTATGAAAGTGAGAAAATTGTTTCTTTAATATTTCGTATAAAATGCATACATTAAATACCAATTTATTGACAATAATTTGTGGTTTAAAAAGCATATTTTTGCTTGACTTTATTTTGCATCCTCTTGCGTAGTGTTTCCCAGAGGTTGCAACTTTGGACGACAAGATGCAAAATGAGATTTCTTGAAATCATGCCAAGCAAAGGTGAATCCCCTAGTTGCTCCAGAATTTTTTTCATTTTTCATCATTTCACTTTCATGATTGTATATAATATTGGCACACTTTTTTAAGACTGAGTTATGCCAAGGCCTCTACAACAAAGAAGTATTCTACTGTATATATCTACTACTAACCAGGGTTAATTTGCACCAGAGAAGTACCGGAGCTCTGCTTTGGTACTTCTCTGTTTTTAGTAAATATATAAATATTGGCCAGAATTCACCAGGGCCCATAAATACTGCACTCCAGAGCCCAATGCAATAACGCTTCCAAAAAACGAATCCTAAATTACCCTCGCCTTTCCCTCTCATCTCCAATCTTTTGCATTCTTGTGTATCAAAACACTTATAAGTGACGTAATGTGTCACTCACAGGGACTGACAAAAGTTGAAAAATCTTAGGCGCCAGAAAAAATTCTCAGGAGCCAGATTGAAGAATCATTTCTCTGACATTAAGGCTTCCGTTGAGCAAGCGTTCGGGCATACGGTGCTAATGTTAATCCAATGGGGCATTAATGTGCTAATATCTCGCTTGCATTTGAATATTTTTAAACGATTTTTTTTTGCACTGGATAGCAGAGATCAATCTCTATTTCCGCCGTTGATTACTTTTACGATTTTCTTTGCATATTTTTTTTACGAAGATAGTTTCACTTTCGAAACCGGTTCTTCTTTCACACTTCTCTTCATTTTTTAATCGTATCTTCTTAAAAGAAAAATAAATATTGGGCCAAAAAAAAGTAGATCACATGGAAAAGAACAAAATACGCGGGCGCCACCTCGAAAAACAAACCAGTCTTGTCGTCTCGGGAATGAATGAATCACGAAGCAAGAACATGTAAGAGTACATCGAGCGGGAAAGGCCGAAAACCAGAGAGCTAAAACGAACAGTTACTTGCCTGGACGAATCACGGTGCAGTATACGTCACAAAGCAGTAAGACACGCGCAAACAGCCAGCGCCTATAGACCTTGCAAAAATGACTTGCCTCACGTTGAAGCAGCTGCGAGACAACTCAGCTTAGAGAAAAGGTGTCGGAGAAAATGTAAACAAACAGCAATGGCACTGATAAACGTACATGCGTTTGCTGGCAGAGTGGACGAAATAATAAGTTTTTAAAGGGGGAAAACTAAACTTAAAATATTCTAACAGTAGGTAAAAAAGTTAGTCGCCAAGGAGGAATTTTTTAGTCGCCCGGGCGACCTGGCGCCCGGGATTTGTCGGACTCTGGTCACTCATGTAAGAAATGGAGATGAAACAAGCTCAATTTTTTTATCAGCCTTCGAGTTTGAGTAGGCTCGAGCTCAATGTCTTAAATTCAAAATTTTATTTGTTCCCATTTCAAATTATTTTAATGTTATTTTGATCAGAATAAAGAGTAAACAGAAATAGTTTTTTTGTATTTTACATAGCTGCGAACTATTCATTTTTTGTGTTAACTCTATTTCTGAATCATAATCCTGAGCTTATTAAATTGCAGAATTCTGCGGTTAATTAACATTAAGATTAGGTTTCTATAAGATTTCTATTTGGAAGTAGTAATAACTAAAAATTGGAATAGTTTTTGCTATGTATACGCAGATAGATGTATTTTAAATTTGCTAAATAAAAGAACAATGCTTTAAATTTTGAAAATAATGTATGAAATATAAATATGCAGACTGGAGTGATGGTAGAGTAGGGGGGGGGGGAGAGATACACTATGGATATTAGTACTGCAAAAGAATAGTGCTCTGGTACTTTTTTCCTTAGAAATTAAGCCCTGCTGCTAACTAAATTATAATATATCTACTGCTACAAAAATGAATTTCTTCATGGTATTTTTAACAAATAAACATTCATAGCACATACTCCATAGAGTGCTAACCTAATACGTTTTTTTTCCCTATGATCTAGTTTTTCAGGTAGACACATATTAGAGAAAATAAGTTTAAAAATACGTACTATACTTGAAATAAATTTCTAAATCAATAATAATAATAACTTTAAATTTTCAAAAATCTTTTACTTTTTTACCATGAATGCAAACATATTGCTAATCTTTTTTGTTTCAAATAGTTTAGATGTTGTTCTAATAATAATGTTCCTCGTATCTTATACACAAATAAAATGTCATGTTCTCTAACAAAATATTTTTGTTCCATTCTACAGATAAGCTCTTTCGTTAATTTAATATAGTGTTCTATTAAAATATTCTTAGAGTTTCTTTTCCTATTTTTCTCCCTAAAGTGAATCCTGTTCTTTCTGAATCACTTAGATATCGCAAATTGGAAAATAAAATTGCACAGACAAGAATATAAGCAAACAACTGCAGAAATGCATAAATACTCAACATTAATAATTCTTCGAACTACCTTGTATCTGATGTGTATATCTCTATCGCCTCTCTCTGTAAAAACTTGCAACGATGTAGCTCAAGCCAAGATTGACACCAGATGGTGCCAGATGCTGTTAGGAAGGGACAGAATTGGAGTTTCAGAAAAATCGGACTGACAGAGCAGAAATACGAGATATCAGTATTGAAGATGCCTGGGCAAACAGGTGAAAATATTCTACTTTTATAAAACTTTTAGCGTGTGGACTGGTTTTATGTGTTTTTAAGAATGTACAGTGCCTGTCTATATGTTTTAAAGATTAAAATAATGTCTGAAATAACAGGTAGTTCGAAGAATTATTAATTAAAAAATGACATTAGAAAAAATCATCGATTGAAATACTCAACATGTTTGTGTTTGACTGCACGGATTGCACTTTCTAACAGAAAGAGTTTCTTTTCCCCCCCTCCTGGAACAAATGAATGACCTTCTAACATCCTGCCCTTTGACCTTGAAGCAGGAGAGTATAATCATGCTGTTTATCTCATTCACTTTTTATCTCTAACTCTGAATGCCATAGAAAAAAAAAGAAACAAACTTCTTTTAAGTTACACTTTGGTGTTTATGGATAGTTTTTTTCCTTAACTGTAAGATAGGGTTAAAGGATTATTTTTTTTTTTCGGTAATCAGATGGGGCTAAAAAATAGAAGAAAAGACCACATTTTAAGTGAATTTTTTTTTTTCACGATGAGATTGTAAAAAATGCTGGTCTTCAGAATGCCAGATAAGAGGTCCGATACTGTATTCAAAAGTACTTACCGCCAGCAGACAAATTTTAGATTTGACCTCAAGTTACATGCATAAAGTCCATTGAGCAATCCAGAAACAGATACTGATCCTAATATCTTAAAAATAAATAAAATTTTGCAAATGACCATTAGTAATTAAGTTCAAAGTTTTATATTACTATCAACACAAAAGCATGCATTTTTTTGCAAGAAAATAAAGATATTGATTATTCAAGTAAAACCAGCTGTTAACATGCTCAGTAAAATTTCCTTTGGAAGACAGTAGTAGATTTCGAAGACGCCGAATGTGGGGTGCCTGCTTATTTGGAACTAGTATATAACCCCGTCAAAAATGACGGATTGTTGATCTGCATTTCATTTTCATAAGACTTCATACAGACAAACAGAATGGAGATTTATTATTAAAAGGTTTGTATTGTAGAAAAATACATTTTAAAAAGGACAAATGATTTCTACAAATAAAAATAATAAGGATATATATATATATATTTTTTTTTTTTACTTAGTATTAAATTTCTGAAATAGTTCAACGATTGGACAAAATCAAATATTAACAAATAATCCATGTGCGAAAGTTTTTGTAAAAAAGTGTTATTAATGAGTTTTTAAACAGCTTGACTTACCATATAACTCATTGTTTGATTACATAAGCAAAATTAAATGGAAATTACGCCGTACTATGCATTTCTTATATTTTAATTACGTTTGATAGGAAAGAATCATTTTACAGTATTATGACCCATTATCCGAAAATCCAAAATCCGGAAAAACCCGAAGTCCGGAAAGAAAAATTCAAAAATTTTCTAAATTTGTAAATTTTTACTAAAATTTTAGATTTTCTGAAATTTTTCGAAAATTTTACCGATTCCTAATTTTTTTTTTCAGTCCATTGTGTTTCAATGTTTAATCACTAAAATATTGTTACTTCAGTTGCGGGTGAACACGCCCCCCCCCCCCCTTCTCTTCCCAAAATTAAAAACATATAATTTTTCTCTCAAATTTTAGTTTAAAATTAATTTATATTACGATTCGTTAGAAAAAAAAATAGTTATGTATTTATTTCATCAGGGGTGATTCTGTTCAAGTTTTCCTAAAAATTTAAGGCATTCGATTTCGAAAATTTAAGTCTTCAGTCCAAAATTTCGAACATAAATATCTCGAATTTTGAACGATAGTCGCCGAAAAAAATCAATTATGTCTATCGTTCGCAGAAAAAATAGAAAATTTCATCAAAGGATTGTAGAAACAACGTGAATTTCGTCAAAGTACCGAAAATAAAAACGCAAATTTCGTTGCAGGATTGAAAAAAAAAAAAAAAAAAAAAAACGCTAATTTTGTTAACAAATTGCAGAAAAACGCGATTTCCGTCAAAGGCTTACGAAGAAGACGAAAATGTCTTCCAAGGACTCTGAAAAAAATGTAAAATTTCATCAAGGGATCACAAAAAAAAAAAAAAATTGGTTAAAGGATCGCAAAAAAAAAAACTGTGAATTTCGTCAAATAATCGCGGAAAAACATGAATTTCTTCAAAGGGTCTAGAAAAAAAAAACACAAATTTCTTCAAAGCACTGCGAAAAAATGGCTAATTTCGTTAAGCGATCGCGAAAAAAGTGAAATTTCGTCAAAGGATCGAAAGAAACAACCGCTAATTTCGTCAATCTCAGAAAAAACACGAATTCTGTTAAAGGATCGTGAATAAAAGGCAAATTTCGTCAAAGAATAGCAAAAAACGCAAATTTCCTCAAAGGATCGCAAAAAGAAAACGCAAATTTCTTCAAAGGACTACGAAAAAATGAAATTTTGTCAAAGAACAGCAGAAAAAATGCAAATTTTGTCAAAGAATCACGAAAAAAGAACATGAATTTTGTCAAATAATCGTGAATTTCGGGAGGACCCGCATTCCGGAACGATGGAAGCAATTTCAAAATCCACCAGTAGATGGCGACAGTATACTGAATCAACCTCAAATCTCTCCCAAGGAAATAAATCACCGCATTCTGAAAAAAAAAAGTGCTTACAGAATTTTTTTTTTTTTACAGAAATGTTAATATACATTTTTTTTATGAAATAGTGTTTTAAGGTTTTAAACAAAATTAAAAGATTTAAAAGCTTGAATATGCTTTTACAAATATTTAAACGACGAAAGTAGATAGTATAACTTCTTTTTCAGTAAGCCTAACATGGCGTTTAACTACGGTCGAATCGCAGAGTGGTACAATCCGGTACCGTTACAGACACTTTCTCGCCTTTGGATTTTATTATAAGTAAGATTGCAAAAGAAAGAAAAATTTGCCATGATGTGGCAGTTGGGACCGCCCACTTCGCAATATACCTCTGCCTGTAGACAAAGACAGCAGGGATTTTATTTATTTATCTTTTTTGCTGTAAGAGTTGGTTCTATAAAAAACTTGTCAATATAAAAGTTGTAGATTATATTAAGGAGATTTATAATAAATTTAAGCAGATTTGATATCTTGTGAATTGACGAAGTTATGAATTTTATTCTTCTGAAACCCTTATTTTTCCCCCTTTGAAGGCATTTTTAATGTAATAAAAAATCTGTCATACAAAAACTTTTGTCACTTTTCCTAGAAGTAATTAATATAACTTATAAACAGATTCAATATGTATCAAAATTAAGAAGTTATGTTTTTTTTCTGTTTTCACAAAATGCCTCCCATTTGCCACCCTTTGGTTCAATTTTGCCCATTAACGAACTTGAATCAGATTTTATGCCGCTTGATTTTATGTATGAGTTTGGAAGAGATTTGTACAGAATTATGAAAGTTATCTTGTCCATAAAAAAGTGATATAGATAGATAGATAAAATTTTGACCTGGGGGCAGTTTTGGGTTCTAGGAGTCATGATCGGTGTAGATCTGCAAAAATGTTTCAGGTATTCCAACTTAGGGGAGAATGTAATAGGTAGTATTTCTTAAGAAATCTACCAAAAAGGAGACTGTGACAAATATAATAAAAGCTGAATTTTCATTGGTTCTTTTTACAATAAACCTAAAACATTCGAGGGGGGGGGGAGGATTACTGGCTCATTTACCCTATGTAATAAATTAACAGCCAATTTTTTAAACATATTACTTTAATACTTTTCAAAGGAAATAAAATTCCCAAAAACTTATAAATTACATGAAACTAGTCATTTTTTAGTGAGATATGTATTCTTAAAATCATGAACCCATTATAATCTCATTTCATACTTTGTAACTTAAGAGATGCTATATCAATTTGAAAATGTGACATACTTTTTGTGGCAATCATTGAAAGTTTCATATAATTATATAAAGGAAATTCACCATGTTGATTACATTTTAAATGAATCAATGACTGAAAAGAATAATTGCTTATCTTAGCAAAAAACAGCCAAACTGTACCATTTGGTTGTATAGTAGACTTCCTTAAATCTGCATAGCTTAAAACCAGAGGTTGTGCAGATTTTAGAAGTTTGTGGATTTCTGGTTACTGTTTTGTTTACATTTTTTAAAGAATAATTTGAATTTAACAATGCACTTCAAATTATAATGACTAATAATAAATAAATAATGACTAATGATAAATAAAAACATTTAAAATATTAAACTGAAAAATCAAGTAAATAATTAATAATTCATAACTAAATTGGCATAATGATGATGAGATAATTTTTTATTGAATTATTCAGTGAAACTCACCTTATAAATTTACACTACTAATTCAGATCAAAATCTTAAAATAACAAAGTTTTATTTCAAGTTCAGCCATACTTAATAACCAAAAACACTTGTTAAATACATAAATTATTTGATAAAAAATAGTAATCACCACTGATATCAGCACTATGTTGAAATTTTTCAGAAATAAATTTAAACTTTCTTCATAAGAGAACATGAGTTGAATAATATTAACCAGAAATACATATTAAAATGTGTACAGAATGATATAAAAGTAAAAAAAAAAAAAAAGTTTAATTTTACACCTATATCTTAACTAAGTTTCATTGTTTGCATCAGAAATAATGTACGGATTTGAGGGAGTCTACTATACAACAGTGACAGAAATTGGCAAATAAAAGGTAGGCGTCAAATGATGTCTACTGTAACTATCTTAGGTGTCAAACGAAAATTTCTAGTTGCAATTTCTAAAATTCAAATAACTGTATCATTATATGCTACTTTATAGAAAAGCATGGATATTTTGTTTTTATTTAAATTATTGAAATTCTTAATCTACAATAACATAATAATTGAAGCAACTGTAGTACTGATAAAGCATTTTTAAATAATACTACATTTAGAAATTGGTTGAAAAATGCATTTAATAATGTTAAACCTAACAAAATTTTATTCATTGCCGATAATTACACTTAAATTTAATTAAAAAAAAAAAACAAAACTATACATATAATTACAGACAAATATTGTTAACATGAAAACAAAAAGATCACATTTTGTGTGTATGTGTGTTGACCGTTAAAATAATAGTACTATCTTTTCTGTTTTGACTTGGGACTACATTATAAGTTCATGTTAAGCAAAAATTCACATTAAGCGATTTAATGCTAACAATGCTTGACTGCATACAGATTGCAAAGAAGAAACTCAAACAATACCCACTCATTTTAATAAAGTTAGATTCTAAAATTAGGACGTCTAACTGGCCTTCAGCTACAACATTTCACAGGGATTTATAGCTTTATCTAGATAAAAATCTTCTAAACTGAGTCTATATAGTTTTACCATTAATAAATCATTAACAGTATTAGTGAATAAACGGTTACGTGTATAATTTTTTATTAATTTAAACTGACTAAATCCTTTTTCACATTCAGCAGTGCTAACTAACAGGTTCAATATAAAGTTCAGAAGTTTGCATAAATTAATATATTCATTTGGATTCGTACACTGTGCTAAAAATCACTGTCAAACTATCTCACATTAGAGTTTATGTTTGGTGTGAGACCAAATTTTCAAATGCTTAATGATTGGCTAAGATAAACAAAAAAATAAGTGTTTAAAAAAGCTAGGCGTCAAATTTAACGCCCAGGAATAATTTTGTAGTCTTCAAATGCTATAATGTAGTTGCATTTGATGTCTAATGACTGCTAATTTCGAACACTGCTGTACAATGTTAAAAATGTACAGTTGTACAGGTGAACAGTAAGATTGTACAGCTTTGTGCAAAAAATTTTAATGAATTGTATAATACCAATAAATTTGCAGTTCAGGGGCCTCATTGTCAGCTTTATTTATTTTGATCTCGCTTTACTTTAAAATCTGATATCCTAAAATCTGTATTTTATTTCAATTTTAACTATCATATTGGGAAGAGTTCCATATCTTGAGCTGCTTAGCGAAAAAATCCAAAAGACCATTTTAGCAGATTAGCAAATTTTTATTAAATTTTATTTTTTATATATTATTGTACATTATAATATAACATATATAGTGCAAAATTATACACATATATATTTTATAATATATATTATTTTAATATATTGTATTATATATAAATATTATACATTATTTAATATATTTATTATTATTTATATTATATTTATTTTATTTAGAAATTTGTCAAATTAGCTTACGAAACGCTAAAAGATAGCAACAAAATCGCTTAAAAAACTCACCAAAATTTCCGGCACAGGATATGAGGCTTTTTCCAGCATATATTTATGAGCATATAAAATTTATCAAAGTCTCAAAGAATATAACTTTAAGCAACTGTTAAATTGAGTTAAACACTAAACACTATTTCACGCAAGAATATTCTTGAACTCATAATTCTTGTAATTATTTAACGCAAAAAGTTTAACTAAATATTGTTAAAATTTTCCTTCATTGTACTACATCTTGATTAAATGAAATGAATCCAAATTGAAAAAAGCGAAACTGAAACAGTAGTTTTCATAGATTCATACGCGAAATAATTTTTATGTATAACTGAATCTTGATAAGTAGAACACCAAGGTCTTTCTCACAGAGGCAGGAGTGATATAAAATAACATCCTGATATGGTTAAAGATACACATATCTTGAGCATACGATACCATAGATTTTTAATGTTATGTGTATGTCGTAAAAATAAGTAGTACATACAAATTGTACAGTTTTCAAGTATTTTAGCAGGTACGTTATGAATAAATTTACCTTAGAAAGCCATTTTGGTAAAAAGTATCAAAAACTGTTATGTAGTAATCGATTTTTAGAGACGCCAAATGAGCGACTCCAGTTGAATGACTCGTAATTGATAGAATGAATCAGTTATAAAGATTTAGGCATTTAGGGATAGGATTTACTTGCAAAAAGGGCATGTGACTTTGGGCACTGTTGCAAACATTCCAATTAACTTGAATTATTTAGAATTTTTATTCAAAAGTTTTTAAAATGTCATTTGATATGAGTTAATACAGTTTTTTAATATTATTATTACGAAGTATTCCATGCAGTAAAAAAAAAAAAAAAAAATAGAAATTTGCTTTTGTTTTTTTTGTAACTGCATAAATATAACTATGTTAAATCAGTAATATGGAATGTTTATATAAGAGTACAATTTTCTTATACTTTTTTTTTATATTTTTGATTAAACAATTTATTTTTTTCATTGTGATGGCAACATCAACAGCAAAAGTTTTTAATCGAATATTACAGTTAATCGAAAATAGTCTTAAGTAGTGTTAATTTAATTGTTTAATTGCATGTCTTACACTGTTTAATTTATTATATTATCTTTGATTCATCGAAGTTTTTTTACATCTGATTTTAGGCAGAAAAAACTAAAAGGTAATCATTGCTGTTTCTTATTTAATTGTATTAAAATCTATGTTGAATCTATAAAATTACAATCGATTACAATTCGCCCTACAGATTTTCTTTCCTTCCCATTTTAAATGATATGATTCATTTTAAACACACTCAAGTTTTTTCTTCGTATCCACGTTTTTGTAACTTTCTAATAGATATATTTTTTAATTTCTTATCTTGCAGAATATGTAATAATCATGGAAAAAATCAGAAATTTCAGCAATTGGGTCAAACATTGCACTGAGACATACTTTAATCAATCCTTCTCCATCCACTGTATGAATCTCAGCATTTATGTTCAACTAAGCATTTATGTTCAACTAATTTTATTATGATATAAAACTTAAAATAAAATAGAATTGCATCATATTTATTACATATCTTTTTCTTTTTTTAAATATAGACGTCATTTCTTATCTTGGTAAATATTAAATATAATTAGTTAAAATTACTCACTAAACTAATTAAATCCACTTCAGTTTTGTCTTAATAATTTTTAATTACTGTATCACCACTAAAGTTCATTATTATCCAGGGCCCGACTAGCAGGGTTTTGTGCCCAGGGCACTTTCAATTTTTCGTGCCCCCTTAGATTGGTTGATTTATTGATACTGGTTTTTTTTGTTGTTGTTTTTTCAATATTGCAAGCTGATTCGAAAAGTGTCAATTCAAAAAATTACGTTTTCTGGAAAATTGAAAAACGGTTTCAGGAATAAAAATAAAATATTTTTTCTATTATTTATTGAAATGTGCTTTTAACCATAGATTGAGATATATATATTTTTTCATTTTATCGTATTAATATCTCAAATATCACATTTTTTTCAGTTGTGTCACTTTTTGAATAAATGTGCAATATGATAGAATTGAATGACTTGATAAATACAGTACATCAATTACTAGAAAATAATGATAAGAAATCTACTTATTAATGATGTTATTGATATTAAATGGTAAAACCAAACTGATACTGAGTGCAAACAAAAGCCCTAAACGAAATAAAAACGTTGGCACAAGTATGATTTTTATAGAAATTTAGATGAAATTATGAAAAATATCATGCCCCTCACAAATTTCCTGCCCAGGGCATGGCCCCCGGGTGCCTGTGCGATAGTCAGAGCCTGTTATTATCACACGGGGGGCCGTTTGGGAAATGCTAGGGGAAAAGTCATTTCTTCTTCTACACCATAAAGAATTTGATGGTTTGTAGTGTAGCACTTAACTTACGTCAGACATATATATATATGGAAATTTAACAAAAGCTAAAATTGCTTGTCCAATTTAATTACGATACAAACATTAGCAATAAATAAACATTTTAAGCATGGAAATTAATAATTATCAATAATATTTTTTAAAGACCTGCTCTGGGAATTTTATCAAAGTTACAATTATATCACATTTATCCTCAATAGGCACTTTATTTAATTAGAAAATATGTTGATAATAAAACTGTTATCAATTTCTCGGCTGTACAGAACAAGAACAAAAGAAATTACCCCTCCTCAAGAAAGTTTAGAAATGGCACCCCCAGTGTTAGCATGTTTTTAGTGTATTATATATAACACTGATAACATTGCATTTACTTGAATCCACCAACTACTGGTTATTGACCAAATTTCCCTATTTTTGCCTTTAGTACCTTTTTTATGTAATAGATTGCTTTTCTATTTAATAAAAGAATTTTTTTGTCTCTCTGCATGTACAAAAACATTTACAATTTGTCTAGACTGTGTTGTTCATATGGAAAAACTTGTGAAAGTATTTTACTTGGCAACAGAAAAATAAACATTTTAAAAAATGGTTGTTTTCTTTAAGTTTTTTATATTTACACAATAAAATTATTTAAAATTTGAAATGATTTTTTTTTTTATTTGAATTGATTTTTGTTGTTATAAAGCAATTTTTGTAATAGATTTATATACATTACCTGTCACTGTAGGTACAGATTCACGATTGCCTGTCGCCAGGTGGCAACTAATTTTTTTGCTTTGGTCACTAACTTTCAATGTCTACGTTGCCATGTGTTTTACAAGAATGCCTCATTCCTGCATAATGGCAGATTTCTGCTATTTTTTATTTATTTTTTAATAAAATTTACCCATTGTCCTCTATAATTCCACGATATTTACTGGTTTTTTTTCTTTTTTCATAATTAAACAATGTGATTAAACATGGATTTCCACGGATCCACAAATTTCCCGTTTTCTTCTGTTAAAAAATTTACTATGTCCGTGAAATCAGGAAAAAAAATCTCGTTTCATATGTGCTATGCCGCAATTGAACTCAGCAGAGCTCGATACCACAGTTAGCCCACAACACAGAAAAATTTGTGCCGAGAAGAGAATAATTTTGTGTCCCACTCATTAAATTTGTAGCTCTGGGATTATTTAGATATGTTCTTACATGTAGACAATAGTTATCAGTATGCGATTCTTCCATGAATTAGCAGAATGCCTTGTATTATTATTAATTTTTTCAGCAGATTTCCGCAAAACAATTCGTCAAGTGGTTATGAAAATAAATCTGAATTTCCTTAATCAGTTGTGAACTTCGTGGAAATAGTCATGGAAAAATCTCACAAAATTTTTGCTCATCGCTCGCCAAATAAACCACCAATTTCATCAATCGCTCGTAAAATCAAACCGCAAAGTTTGGCAATCTGTCGCAAAAAAAAAAAATGAATTTTTACATTTTGTCAAGAAAAAAAATACAAATTTCATCAATCGATCATGGGAAAAAAAACAATCTCATCTCGATTTCAGAAAAAAAATGTGCATTTCATCGTTCGGTCATGAAAAAAAATTGTGAGTTTCATCAAACGATCATGAAATAAAACTGAATTTTGTCTATTGCTCATGGATTGAAACCGTGAATCTCATCATCTGTTGGGGGAAAAAATGTTGATTTCACCAATCGACCAACGAAATAATTGTGAATTTCGTCAATCAGTTGCGTAACAAAATATTACAAATTTTGTTAATTAGTCTCAGAAAAAATAATGGGGTACTTTTGAGTTAGCTGGGCGCCAGTGATATATGTACATATATATATACAGACATATATATATACTTTATATACATTTACATATACCATTATGTACATACATATATATATATATACATATATGTATGTATGTACCATATTTTCCAAGTATAACGCCGCAGTTACTTAAAAAAAAAATTAGTTTAACGCCGCATCTTGTTTAATGCCGCGGCGGTTATATCCCCACATGGAATATTAGACCAATTAATTAAAATTATTAACTGATATAAAATAAAACATTTTGAACACAAATAAATAATTTTCGTTTAGCTCTCTTGCTGCACTATGATTTCTGTTAACTTTTGCTAATCTAATAGCATTGAGTTTGAATTTTGCTAGGTAGCTACAGCGCTTAGAACTCACATTAGACGACATCTTTAAAAAAAAATTATATCGGTAAGTAGAAATCAAATAAAAGCATGAGATTCTTAAAACCTTGAATTTATAAGAGCACGTGTACAGAATATTGAAAGTTTAACGAAAGATTACGATTATTGAGCTGTTGCCAAACCATATGTTATTGCTGAAAAAAAAAATTAATGAACATTACATGGAGTAAAATAGATTCCCGTAGTTAGGATTCAGCGCTGCCGAAGATTGAAGGAGGTAGAAAATGGGAGGAGTTATTCCTTATATGGCATGCAAGTCGTTCTGACGTGAACTTAAGGAGAGCAATTGTGATTGGATGCGATGTCCGGTCAAAGTGCAATTTTTTACTTCTGAAATTAATCGTTTGTAAACACGCAGATATGTTTCTTCCGTGTGAGTCTTTTTTTTTTTTTTTCCACGACGACATTAGATTATGGATTTTTTTTGTAACCAGATTTCCAAATTTTTAAATAAAGATCGTAAGTACCATTTATAAGCCGCACCTAGTTATTGGCCGCATTTTTGTTTTCAAAATAGTAAAATCTAGTTTAACGTCGCGGCGTTATTCCCGGAAAATACGGTATATATATATATGTACATACATATATATTTATGAATGTATTACCTATATCACTGGCGCCTGGCTAACTGAAAAGTACCAATAACGGATTTCATCACTTTGTCGTAGAGAAAATCATAAATTTCGTCAATCAGTTACGAAAAAAATCACAAATTTCATCAATGCAGAAAATATTCATTAATTTTGTCGAACGATCATGAAAAAAATTGCGAATTTCATCAAGGAGTTGCGATAATAAAACATGAAAATAAGCGATTGTTCACAAAAATTACAATTTATTATATCCATCATAATAAAAAAAAATCCGTCATTTTTCTGTTTTATGGACACCATGCTAAAATGTATGCTAATGCATAATGTATGTATGTATGAGGGTGTCTAGCCACCTGGATAGCCTGGAAAAGTCAGGGAAATTTATATGAACCGGAAAAGTCAGGGAAGTTTGCCATTTCTGAGGAAAAGTCTGGAAATTCTGAAAAAAACTTAGAAAATTTCGAAACTTCCAAGAAAATAATTTTAAAATGTTTCTTATAAAGCTAAGAATTTGAAATTGCAACGCCATTAAAATCAAACTTTGTTCTTCATAAGTACTGTAAAGAGTATTTCACCCCTCGTGCGAATCATTTTGTTTACCCACTTTCAGTTCTTCTTTGTAACTCAGAGATTTTCAGTTCCAACTTTACCGAAACATTCTACTGAATGTTGTAGGATTGGGAACTGAACATGAACATCTGTTAGCTTAATTTATTGAATATTTATTATTTGTATTGAAATATCTCAAAGTAATCTGTATTTAACTGTGACTGATGTGATAAAGAATTTCATCCTGATTAAACATAATGGATAGAACCAGATGCTAAAAGTGTGTATCTGCAAAATGTTTAGTATGTAAAATGTTCAACAATTTGTAAATTTTACAAAAAAATATGTAACAAATCAGAAGTGACAGTTCCACTCGCAAATTCACAAATTTTAAGATTTTTTGTATGTAACATCACAAAATCTTGATACCTCAAAATTTTTTTTATTGGTATGGAAAAGTCAGGGAAATTCATTGCTGATCTGGAATAGACACTCTGATGTATGTATATGTATATATTAAATGTATGTAAATGTATGCTTGGTGACAATGGTGTCCGTATAACAGAAAAACACCGCAAATCATTAATAAATCCTTAAAAAAAATTTCCTCGTCAACAAGAGTTGCAACCATGCGTTTAAGTGTGCATCTTTCTCCATCATCCCACACTCAAAATCTTCCCTAAATGTCAGAAATTGTTGAATTTATTTATTTTTTAATCTAAAACCTTTAAGAAAATAAATGATAATTTTGATTTTTATAGACATTCATTTTTCCTTCGACATGAGTATTTACATTCAACATTCCATTTTTAACACTTTCCAACTTCTATTTCTTTTAAATGCTAAAAGGTGTAAATAAACAACATAATAAATACACAGTAAATTAACTTTTATTAGGTTGTTTGACATGTTTTGGCTCACTTCGAGCCATTTTCAAAAACAAATGAGAATATTCCATAATTGCACAGTCTTTGAAGTTATTATTTGAAATGCTATCATTTAATTTTCATGTACTTTTTAAAAAAATTATGCACGTTGTTTTTATTTTCACTTGGTTGTTTATTTTCGTATCTGTAACCATGGAGTAACTCATGCCACAATTTCGGTAAGTTAAAAGAGGCTGCATCATTACATATTGTATTTTTGTGTGTTAGTATCTCTATGGTTTCTCTTATTATGGATGGATAGTATAGACTGGAGGAAAATATTATTTTACTTTCACTGAAATTTATTTGAATGGTTTCTTCTTGATATAATCTTGCCAGGTCTGTTGTTTTTCTGCTGTACTTAATATCAGCTATATGCCCCTTTTTCTGTAGTTAAATTTCCTGCTGGTCTTGCCAATATAGTAATTCTTAGATCCGTCTTCTTTAATAGAAGGTATTTCATATACTCCTGAATAATTCTCAAAATTGATTGGGTCAATTTTACTGCAAATGATATTCTTTAATTTCTGAGAGGGGTTGGCTATTATGCAGATATTGAAATGTTTAAGGCTGTTTTTTAATGTGTCATAAACGCTTGGATAATATTGAAGAGTATAAAGTTTGTATTTTTGCAAGTCAACTTTGTTTTCTGATTTCTTAATATTGGTAATATCCATGACTAATTTATTAATATGGTGTACCTTAAAACCATTATTACAAGCAATTTTACGAATATTAACTAATTCATTATTCAATTTATTTTCAGTACATACTCTAAAGGCTCATCTTATGAAAAATCTGTAGGCTGAAATCATGGATGTAAATGGAGAACATGCGTTATTTGGTATGGTAGATTGGTTAGCCATACTTTTTCGGAAAACAGCTCTGTCGATAGATTTATTTGTTCTGGTTAACAATATATCAAGTAATAGAAGACTTTATTATTATTATGTTCAATTTCAATAGTGAATTTAATGTTATTGTCAATTGAGTTTAGCTGATTTATAGATATTTTAAGTTCATCAAGACTATGCTGCCAAATTATAAAAATATCATCAACATATCTGATCCAAGTGTGAGGCGTTAAGTCATATGTGCCAAAAACTTTAGTTTCCAATGGGCGAAGAGTATATTCAGCTAATAAACCTGAAATAGGTGACCCCATTGAGGCTCCGTGATTCTGCTTATAATATTTACTATTGAATGTGAAATAGTTATTATGAATTAGTAGATTAAGTCCTCTTTTTATTGTTAATTTCATATCATCACTAAATTCTTCTATCTGTTCAATATTATCACAAATCTTATTACATACTACACACGTGTTAATCGATGGATACAATGAAATAATATCAAGACTAGCCATTATATAATTATCTGGTAACTGTATATGTTTGATTTTTTGAATGAAATCTTCCGTTGATTTAATAGTTAATGCAGAATCTGGTAAAATATCTCTTAAGAAGGGAACATAAGCTTTTTCTAAAAAGTAAGTCGGTCCTGAGCACTTTGAAACTATAGGACGTAATGGCATGTTGCTTTTATGATCTTTTAGCCTGCCAATAATCCTAGGAATAACAGCTAATTATTTTCTTCATAAATATGGGCCAAGTTCCATTTTTTAATGATGTCATCGACCTTATAGATGATTAAATTACTTGGATC
Source organism: Maratus michaelseni (assembly GCA_963931845.1). Taxonomy (NCBI): domain Eukaryota; kingdom Metazoa; phylum Arthropoda; class Arachnida; order Araneae; family Salticidae; genus Maratus; species Maratus michaelseni. The sequence continues at coordinate 258,488,187 of OZ007600.1, read as the reverse complement.
ATTTTTAACTTCTTCACAATTCATATCTTTAATGCAATTTTCCATCTTATTTATATAATCATCTCTATTAAGGATAGCTAATTTGTTGGATTTGTCAGTCTGTACTATAATTATATTCGGGTCTTGTTTTAAACATTTTATAATCTTAAGTTCTTCATTTAGCAGGTTTTATAGGTTTGTTAAAAAGTTTTCTCACTTCTTTAAACATTAGGTTCCTTATTTCTTCTCTATGTTTGTCTGTTGTCGTTTGAATTATACTTTCTAATTCTGGAATAACATTCTTTAAATCTGGTATAACTGGAAACATATATTTAGGTCCTAGTTCTAAAATATCAGATTCTTCTCTGCTTAGCTCACGATTTGATAAATTCAGAAAATCTATGGGTTGGCAAATAGGTTTTAAACTTCTTTCTGGGTTGTTGTTTAATCGTTTATTCAGCTTGCGTTGTTGTACCATCTCTTTTACATTATTTTGAATGTCTCTGTAGAAATCTAATTTGTTTCGTAAATTATCATATAATAACGGTGGAATGGAGTAAACAACTTTCCAATGTAGAGCTAAAGCCCTTTTTTCTAATAAATTCACAAGTGCAAATTTCTTACATATACATAAATTTAAACATTTTTGTTCAAACTTACGATTGGTATAGGAAGAATGCTGCCGCACAAACTTGTTACAATTCTGCAGAAAGTTGGGAATTATATTCAATTTCTTGCATGGTAATAGAAATTGCAAATTCAGCTGCTTCCGATCAAAACGAAGGCATTCAGGGGTCGATCCATGCAAAATTTGGGGCCTATTTAGGGACCCCTTCACTAAACTCTATTTAATAAAATAGACCCCTTCACAAAAATCAATTTAATAAAATGGGTTCCTTCGCAAAAATCAATTTAATAAAATGGGTTCCTTCACAAAAATCAATTAAATAAAATGGGTCCCTTCACAAAAATTAATTTAATAAAATGAGCCCCTTCACAAAAATTAATTTGGTAAAATGGTTACCCTTCACAAAAATCAATTTGATACAAAGGGCTCCTTCACAAAAATCAATTTGATAAAATGAGCCCCATCACAAAATTCCTTCTAATAAAATAGGCCCTTTCACAAAATTATATTCCATAAAACTCACTATTTATTAATTATATTTTGTGACGTTTAAAATGTATAATTTGTATCAAAACAAGTTCACTAGAAAGGAAAACTTCAGCAAAAGGATTTAAAAAAGTTTTTGTTAATAAATGCTTGGTTCGAATTTGAATAACTGGATTTGAACTTTCGTTACAAAATGTTATTTTTCACAAAAATATAATAAATTTCACAAAAATAACTTTTATTTTTCACAAAATGGGCCCCAAGAAAAAAACCCTACATCGACCCTTGGCGTTCATACTTAAAACTTGAGAATATTCTCTGTTGTGACATTTTATCCATCATCGATATTTATATAACAATATAATAAATTATAACACCTTGTAATAATATATTGCTTTTAAATGCTAAAGGCGTAAATTAACAACATAATACAATTTAAAATAACTTTTATTAGGTTGTTTTACATGTTTCGACTCTTTCCGAGTCATTTTCAAAAACAAATGAGAATATTCCATAATTGGGCTTTGAAGTTATTATTTTTATGTACTTTTTTTTAAATTACGCACGATATCTTTTATTTATTTATTTTTTTTTTTTACTTGGTTGTTTAATTTCATATCTGTGATCACGGAGTAACTCGAGTTCCACAGTGTCAGTAAATTAAAAGATGCCGCATTGTTACATATTGTATTTTTGCGTGTTAGTATCTCTATGGTTTCTCTTATTATGAAAGAATAGTATAGACTGGAGGAAAATATTATTTTACTTTCACTGAAATTTATTTGGATGGTCTCTTCTTGGTATAATCTTGCCCGGGCTTTAGTTTTTCTATTATATTTAATATCAGCTATATGCTCTTTGTTCCTGTAATTAAATTTCCTGCTGGTCATGCCTATGTAGTAATTCTTCGATCCGTATTCTTTAATAAAAGTTATTTCATATACTCCTGAATAATTCTCAAAATTAATTGGGTCAATTTTACTGCAAATGATATTCTTTAATTTCTGAGGGGGTTTGGCTATTAAGCAGATATTGAAACGTTTAGGGCTCTGTTTTAATTTTTCAAAAAAGCTTGGATAATATTGAAGTGTATGAAGTTTGTATTTTTGCAAATCAACTTTCTTTTCTAGTTTCTTATTATTGGTGATATCCATGATTAATTTATTAATATGGTGTACTTCAAAACCATTATTATAAGTAATTTTACTAATATTATCTAATTCATTATTTAATTTATTTTCAGTACATACTGTAAAGGCTTGTCTTATGAAAAATCTGTAGGCTGAAATGATGTATGTAAATGGAGAATATGCGTTATTTGGTATGGTAGATTGGTTAGCCATACTTTTTCGGAAAACAGCTCTGTCGATAGATTTATTTGTTCTGGTTAGCATTACATCAAGGAATGGAAGACTTTTATTATGTTCAATTTCAATAGTGAATTTAATGCTATTGTGGTAATGTTATTGCTTGAGTTTAGCTGATTTATAAATATTTTAAGTTCATCAAGACTATGCTGCCGAATATAATCAACATATCTGAGCCAAGTGTGAGGAGTTAAGTCAAATGTGCCAAAAACTTAAGTTTCCAATGGGCTTAAAATATTATAAATCAGCTAAACTCAATTGATAATAACATAAATTCACTATTGAAATTGAACATAATAAAAGTCTTCCATTCCTTGATGTAATGTTAACCAGAACAAATAAATCTATCGACAGAGCTGTTTTCCGAAAAAGTATGGCTAACCAATCTACCATACCAAATAACGCATGTTCTCCATTTACATACATCATTTCAACCTACAGATTTTTTATAAGACGAGCCTTTATAGTATGTACTGAAAATAAATTGAATAATGAATTAGATAATATTTGTAAAATTGCTTATAATAATGGTTTTAAAGTGCACCATATTAATAAATTAATCATGGATATCACCAGTAATAAGAAACCAGAAAAGAAAGTTGATTCGCAAAAATACAAACTTTATACTCTTCAATATTATCCAAGCTTTTTTGAAAAATTAAAACACAGCCTTAAACGTTTCAATATCTGCTTAGTAGCCAACCCCCTCAGAAATTAAAGAATATCATTTGCAGTAAAATTGCCCCAATTAATTTTGAGAATTATTTAGGAGTATATGAAATACTTTTATTAAAGAAGACGGATCCAACAATTACTACATAGGCATGACCAGCAGGAAATTTAATTACAGAAAAAAGAGCATATAGCTGATATTAAATATAATAGAAAAACTACAGCCCTGGCAAGATTATACCAAGAGAAAACCATCCAAATAAATTTCAATGAAAGTAAAATAATCTTTTCCTCCAGTCTATAACTATCAATCCATAATAAGAGAAACCATAGAGATACTAACACGTAAAAATACAATATGTAACGATGCGGCATCTTTTAATTTACCGAAACTGTGTTTTGATTTACTCCATGGTCACAGATATGAAAATAAACAACCAAGTAAAATAAATAAATAAAAAGTAAAATAAATAAATGAATAAAAGATATCTTGCGTAATTTTTAAAAAACCACATGAAAATATAGTAACTTCAAAGCCCGTGGAATTATGGAATATTCTCATTTGTTTTTGAAAATGACTCGGAAAGAATCGAAACATGTGAATCAACCTAATAAAAGTTATTTTACTTTGTATTATGTTGTTAATTTACACCTTTAGCATTTAAAAGGAAAATATTTAGTCATTTTTCTCATATTGTTTATGAATTTTATCAATCAGGTCCAGGGTGCATTTTTGATATTTAATTGTATTACTATTATTTCTTTGACTTTCTATTTCTTTCAGAAATTGTATGAAATAATAAATAAACTTTTTGAAAAAAGGTATTATATTTTAATTCTAAGAAAAGGTTTGAGTCTAAGCTCTTTTTTTAGTAATTTTTAGACCAAATATAGCCAGACATTTTCTTGAAATGTGAATTAAAGCTATTTAAAAATCAAAGTTGTTCAAGGGTTTTTTTTTAACCCGTGAGCACTTGCGTGGTATAAATTTTACCCCAATCTGTTTTCTGTGGTTTGATTATAAACAAAAGTTTATATTTTGAAATAAACTGTAAATCAATAAAGAACATAATTTAACATAAAATAAGAAGTTCTTTTATATTTAAAGCCAAAAAAAAAAACAAAATCTAGCACTAAGATTTTTTTTCTGCATATCATTATATACAAAGCTTTTACAATTTAAATTCAGCCATGAAAGTACAAAAAAATATAAAACTGATATACAGAAACTGTATGTGCTAGAGTTGTTAACGTTTAAAAGAACAATGATATTATTATTTGCATTGCATAAACATTTGCATTAAGTTTTCCTATTATGGTTTACGTTATAACACGCATGTGGTAAATTTCCCCCACCTGACATTTTTATAACAAAAGAATGGAAAATCCACAACCGGAGATATTTTTTTTTTACCATATCTTGATATCTTTCAGCTTGAAAGGTACTATAAAGCTCAGAATGATCACGAAAGATTTTCGCACGTTTTCAAGTAATAGTTGTGAGCTGGGGTTGATTTTATCCCAGCGCGTGCGCTGACGGGTTAAGGAAATGATATATTTTTAGTATGAAGTATATAAAAATTGCCAGTACTTTTCCATTGCCAGATGCAGGCAAGGGGGGATCTGGAGGGTCTTCAAGAGAGAGGGTGCAATATTAGAAGTTTGGAGGTTCCAATCAAATTGTGATTTATGTCAGGTTGGGTTACCGATTACCTTCTAATTTTTTTCTGTAGGTTAAGTTGACTTACATTATTTCAGTTTTGGGGTTGGATTTTCATTCTTGCTAGTCAAGTTTGGGTTAACCCGGTTTTTCAGGAAAGGTCTAAAATATTTTTTCAGATAAAAACTATATACAGTAAAAGCTCCATAACAGACACAACAAATAACAGAAATATTTATTTAGGGAATATTTTTTTGATCTTTTTATATTCAAAACATCTGAATAGTGGACATCTAGAAACCGTGAAATTTCACAGCTATTTAGAAGTAATAGCTTGTGGAGTGAAACCTTCATACAAAAACATCCAAATAGTGGATACTTCTGTTTAGTGAACCGTTTAATATCCCCAACACAGATTTTTGCCTCTGAGTAGCACACATCCTTGAATAAAAGACAAATTTCTTTGTCCGAAGGTGTCCGTTATCCGGAGGTTTTACAGTATTCGAAAATTTATGAGTATATACTATATAAATATTTTTCTTTATAAAAGATAAAATTTATATTAGAAATATAACTGAGGGGGTCGGGGCAAGAAAGTGTTAAGCCACATTTTTGGTGAAATAAATCTAACACTGTAATCAGTTGCTTAATATTGTAAATTATAATATCCTACATATAATTTGTTTCTAATATCACTTGGTCGCAGCATATGCCTCAGGTTTCGTTTTTACTCCAGACGTTTATGCCCCCAATGAAGATTGCTAATTTACAGATAATATAATAGTAATATCATTAAAGTAATACCATATTGTTACTCATAAAATCTCAAATGTTACTATGACATTGCAGAAAAAACTTTATATTTATATATCTTGATTTGAGTATTGGATCAAATTTTCAAATTGAAATATCTCAGAAGTTCAAAAATGTGGTTTGGCACTCTCTTGCCTCGACCCCTTCAAATGTAGACCATGTTTCATAATTTCACTAAAATATGGATTAATTTTCTTACAGTTTGGGTTTTGGTTGATGAAATTTTTTTTTGTCAGGTTCAAGTCTGGTTTTGGCTTGACATCAGTGAAAATTTCAGGATCGGGGTGACCTGACCTGTGAGGGACTCTAAGTGAAACCAAACCAAAATTTTATGAGGGTTGTTCGAAAAGTAGTTATATTAAGAGGGTTTCTTAGTAGGATCATCCTCTTTTCTAAAATATATACTAAATACTTAAAATACAGTGAAACCTCGATATCATCTATGTGTTTACCTTGATTTCTTCAGTATCTCTAAATAAATAAATATTTCCTGTATTTTCAAAAATAATCCAATGTTATTTTCTATAACTGTTTTTAAACACTCTGCTTTGAAAACTTTGCTGTTTCAAATTTCCTATTCTAGAATATTTTTTCAGGAATTACTTGGAAGCGGAAAATTATTTTCACAATTTGCAAAACTTTAGTTTGTGTGCATACGTAAATTGTAGTAGCCTCATTAAATGGCAATAATAAAGTTTCTGAAGTGTATGGCGGAGGGGGGGGAGGGGGGCAGAAAAATCTATCAATGTGTTTTGTTTTTCTAGAATTTATTGAAAACGTTATAGTCTTGAAAATATGTGTAACTTTCCGTTTAAAAAAAAAGCTGTGCATGTAGTTTGTAAAATAAAATGAAAGTTGCTCTGAAATCCAAACCTGTTACTTTCTGACAGCTTCCTAAGTTTATTTTGTTCTCAAAAGCATGAGATTGATAAGTGCTCTTATTCAGATACTATGTAATCCAACAACTGTTTTCTATTTTTCTATAAAGACAACAGATTTTCCAGAAAATGTTGTCAAAGTAAGTATTTTGTTCCAAATTTACAGTACTTATATCAAGTACTTTTAGTTACTTATCAGAGTTACTAAATACTTATCTAAGTTATCAAACTACTTATCTAAATTACATGTCAAATACTTATTATCAATCATTTTTGGATATTAAGTTTGGCTAAGCATGAAATAAAACTTTTTTACTTTACGATTTTTATGTAAATTATTAGTGTACCTATATGAGGCAAGATTCATTGCATAATTTAAAAAAATATATCTCATCATTATTATGCCTATTTAGTTATGCATTATTGTTTATTTGAACTTTACCTTTAAATTTTTAGTCATGTTTTAAATTTTCTTAATTTTTATTACTGTACTTAATTATTTTGATATTGTACTTTATTGTAAGCATTCATTGTAATTTCGGGTACATTATTTCATTCAGTCTACTATTTAAAAATGTAAACAAAACAGTGACCAGAAATCCACAAAATTCTAAAATCTGCACAACCCCTCATCCCAAGTTTTGCGGATTTGACGGAGTCTACTGTACTTCTATAACAAATCCGCATTTTAAATTTCTGTATATAAAAATCGAAAAAGAACTTCAAAAATAAATATTTAAATGTTCTTATCTTTCCATTAACAGTTTTGTTCAAAATATTTTCACATAAAATATTCAAATTAAATTATAGAAATAGGGATAAAAATGTATTAAATGTTTATTACTTATTTGATGATTATTTTTAATTTAGTGTTTTATTTATATTGCAGGTGCAGTGGCTTATGAAGCTTATTATGAATATGCCATAAAAACATTTCTAAACGCGAATTCTGTTTAAAGACTAAAGTATTTTTTTATCACTTCATATTCACTTGCAAAAAAACTGATTCAGTGAGAATTTTCTAAAATTTCTGAACTAGTGGACAATTGTATAACTTTGTTTATTTTCTCATGCAAATTGATAGATTGAATTAGATTATGGTTAATGGACAACAATTTTTATAAGGCTATTAACTGTTTGAAATTAATTTTCAACTGAGAAAACAAATGTTTTTGTATATTAATATAATTTTAATGATTTTTGCATAATTTTCCTCATTTGTGAGAGAGAATTTTTTAATAAATCCATGAAGCAGTCAAACAATTTTCTAAAAATATATCATTGTTCCAAAAATTTTTATAGAAGAAGTTCTGTTTTTAGAATGTGCCCAACTCATTGAAATTGGCTGCATTTTTGGTGGAAAGAAAAGTAGTTTACATATAAATAAATAAAGTATAATTTAAAAAAAATCTACCTAGCACCATTCCTGGATTTATGCATAGAAAATCACCTATATCTAAGTTTTTTTTCATTTCACAGTAACAAGTAAGCAAATTGCATATATTAGTTAAAAACCTCTTATATATATATATATATATATATATATATATGATGCAAAAAAGATTTTTCACAAATCTAATTTATCTGTGCAACTTTGCCTTTGTTTTAAGACCTTCATTAGTAAGTTTTCCAATAAAACATTTGTTAAAAAATTGAATTTAAAAATGCACCATCATACTGATAGTAAGGAAAATCTATTTCGCTTCTGAGATCTGCAATAAAGTACTTTATGACAATTCCAATTTAAATATATATATATTCTTAATCACACAGAAGAAACCTTTCACTTAGTTGTGCGGTGTAAATCAAAATATTTTTTGTGATGTCTAATTCAGGTAAGTATGTTCATATTGAAGAGAATTTATTCCTGTGCAAACTGTGTAATAAAGAATTTTCTCGAAAATGCGATTTAAAAGTTCATCTGCATGTTCATACTAAAGTGAAACCTTTCACTTGTGCGGTGTGCAACAAAGGGTTTTCTCAAAAACATTATTTGAATAAGCACATGAGAATCCATACTAAAGAGAAACCTTTCTCTTGTGAGGTGTGCAACAAACGGTTTTATGAAAAATCTTATTTGATTAACCACATGCGAATTCATACTAAAGAGAAACCTTTCTCTTGTGAGGTGTGTAAAAAAAGGTTTTCTCAAAAATCTCATTTCAATATCCACATGCGAATTCATGCTAAAGTAAAACCTTTCTCTTGTTAGGTGAGCAACAATTGATTTTCTAAGAAATATATTTTTAATGAAATCCAGCATATTCATACTAAAACACCTTTTTCCCTTGTGAGATGTGTTACAAAATGTTTTCTTGAAAATCTCATTTTAATGTCCACTGCAAGCTCACATTAAAGAGAAGCCATTCATTTGTGAAATGTGTAATAAAAGGTTTTCTCACAAATGTATTTTAAATAGGCATCATCACATTCATTTCATTGTGTGAGACTTCTTTAATATATTTTACATATATTTCTTTTTAACCTTCTTTCTTTATTGTGTTTGCAGTGAAGAATTTTGTAAGTGAAATTTTAATTTAAATGTGACCGGATGTGTGCTATATAGCACCTCAATGCTCATGGTCAAGAAAACAGGACACTAGGACATGATTCTTTGTGGATTATACGAGGGTAATTTGATAGGTTCTCAGCCTGACAGTGAAAACAGAAGATTTTTGACACAATTTCCTATTATTTTTCAATGTAGTCCCCTTGCAACTTAATACATTTAAGACACACTCTTGTGTGCGAATTTCTTAATTCAGCCTTGTACAAGGGTGGTTCGAAAAGTTCTCGGCCTGACACAGAAAATACAAGATTTTTGACAATATTTCATTTTATTTTACAACTTGCAATACCTTTGAGAATACTCTTGAGAAATGTTCCTCCTTTGGCGTTTTTGGTCGACGTTCAATAGACCCGGCACGCATCGAGCAGAAAGCTTTTTCATACCCTTGTTTTCCCCAGATGTTTCAAACATCTTGTTAAATGAGGGGGACATGGTCTATTGAGATGTTTGCAATGTCAGCATGCTCGCGTATCTTCAGTCGACGATTATTCAATACAGCATTGTGAATTTTTTAGACGATTTCGTCGGTCATAGCGATGATTGGGCATTCTGAGCATTCATCATTTTGAATTCATTTCCTACTATGTTTATATTCAGCAGCTCAATTTTTGATAATCGAATACGAAGGACAAGAATCCTTTAAGCTGGAATGTAACTCTTTTTGTATATCCGTAGGGATTAAAACTTTTTTAACAAAATAATTTACGACAGCTCGAACTTAAATTTTTCCATCTTTAGAAAATGTCAAAATTGGTTTACTTTACTTTATCGGCCAACAATAACCAATAAACTCATGCGTCTTAAACTCGGCAGCATGTCATCTGAAGGATCATACTTTATAAACATCACTGTCAGTTGGTCATACTTGTTCCATCTGTGTGTCTGGCCGAAAACTTATCAAGCTATCCTCGTAGCGCCACAGGTTTAGATTTTTAGTTGTATCAAAATAAAATTTCTCATTTGTGAAATGGAGAATTGTCATTAACCCATTAAGCGCCATTGCTCCCATTTTGAGAACATTGCTTTAGGATTTTTTTTCTAAAGTGCTTATTTTATAAATTTAAAAGTTTCATGTTATTTGCATTTTGAATATATATTAGATGACATTTGAAAAATTTTTTTAAGTCTCATTCGAGTTTTCTATTTTTTAAAACGTGTTAAAAATGTGAAAAATAGCTTTTTGACGGCATTCGAAAGAAATATTAAAAAAAAAAACTTTATAATAAAAATTATATCTTTTAGTTAAATATGCTTATAACAGTGTATTATATTAAACAACTTCAATCCAGAATTAATATGTATAATAGATCAATCACAATTACCGAAAGCATAAGTTGTTCCCAAAATGGGAGCAGTGGCGCCTAATTGGGGGTAATGTTTCTGAAAAACTTGTACATATGCCTCCGTGCATTTGTGATATTTATTTTTCAATTTATTAGCTATAGAACGTATAATATCATTCTGAAAAAAATATTCTTAGAAGATTTCACATAAATTAGTCCAACTTTTACATTTATAATAAAAAACAAAATGAAATTACCAGTTGCATAAGCATTTTCATTATCCATCTCTTTATTTTTCATCATTACATCATTTTTTCTGACATTTTACATGGAAGATGATTGAACAATTTTTTAGATTTGGATGATTTTTCGGATGTTCCGGAAATCGTTTGTTTGCCACCTGGTTGCAGTAATGTAACATATGAGGAAGATATCTTTCTCATATGGTATGTCGCATAAATTATTTTCTATTACATATGTAATAGGCAGGGACTGACAAAAGTTGAAAAATCTTAGGCGCCAGAAAAAATTCTCAGGAGCCAGATTGAAGAATCATTTCTCTGACATTAAGGCTCCCGTTGAGCAAGCGTTCGGGAATACGGTGCTAATGTTAATCCAATGGGGCATTAATGTGCTAATATCTCGCTTGCATTTGAATATTTTTAAACGATTTTTTTTGCACTGGATAGCAGAGATCAATCTCTATTTCCGCCGTTGATTACTTTTACGATTTTCTTTGCGTATTTTTTTTACGAAGATAGTTTCACTTTCGAAACCGGTTCTTCTTTCACACTTCTCTTCATTTTTTAATCGTATCTTCTTAAAAGAAAAATAAATATTGGGCCAAAAAAAAGTAGATCACATGGAAAAGAACAAAATACGCGGGCGCCGCGTCGAAAAACAAACCAGTCTTGTCGTCTCGGGAATGAATGAATCACGAAGCAAGAACATGTAAGAGTACAATGAGCGGGAAAGGCCGAAAACCAGAGAGCTAAAACGAACAGTTACTTGCCTGGACGAATCACGGTGCAGTATACGTCACAAAGCAGTAAGACACGCGCAAACAGCCAGCGCCTATAGACCTTGCAAAAATGACTTGCCTCACGTTGAAGCAGCTGCGAGACAACTCAACTTAGAGAAAAGGTGTCGGAGAAAATGTAAACAAACAGCAATGGCACTGATAAACGTACGTGCGTTTGCTGGCAGAGTGGACGAAATAATAAGTTTTTAAAGGGGGAAAACTAAACTTAAAATATTCTAACAGTAGGTAAAAAAGTTAGTCGCCAAGAGGAATTTTTTAGTCGCCCGGGCGACCTGGCGCCCGGGATTTGTCGGACCCTGGTAATAGGAAATAATTTATGCAACGATATATCCCATGTTATATTTGGTGGAGTAGAACTTTCTGTAAATTCTAAATCAACAGACAATCAAGAAATATCTGATTTAGTTTTTAAAAAAGACAAAGTATTAAACACATGCTTGATATTTTAGATGAAAGTTCAGACGAATCTTCAAATTGGAATATGGAAAAAACTAAACAAAATGCAAAAACAAAAAAAAAGTAGTTAAAAAACAAATTTTAGAAAACGAAAAAAAATGTAACATAATTCTGCATAAAAAATGTTCAATCATTTTTATGTAAAATAGTTGGACAAAAATTATGTAATGAAGAAAAATAAAGAGGTGGATAATGAAAATGCTTATGGAATCGGTAATTTTATTTTTTATTTTTATTATAAATGTAGATGTTGGACTAATTTATATGAATTCTTCGTAAAATATCAGTTTCTGAATGATATTATCCCTTTTATAGCTAAAGAACTGAGAAATAAAAAACATAAATGCACGGAGGCATAAGCAAAAAAAAAAAAAATAATAACCCCCATTAGGCGCCATTGCTCCCATTTTGGAAACATGCTATTTTTCCTAAATATTCGAAATTTTTTAATTTTTTTCTTCAGAAATACCTTAAATACTTTCTATTCATAAAGAAAAAACAACTGTTTCATTAAAAAATAGCTTAATATATATATAGCAGCGCTTACTGGGTTAAGGGAACAATTACGTATTTTCTTACTCTCTTTAAAGTGTACATTTTCATTCATGCTATCGGGATTCGCGATTAATATAAAGCATTTATACTGTTATGTACTTTAAATTAAGCAAATGAATTTTTTTGTTTTTAATACATTGTAATACAGAAATTGTAAAAGTTGCTTAAATTTTTTAGATTTTTATATGGTTCACCAACATTTTATAAATTTGTAATAAAAATTATTATGTATTTCTTTAATCTAATAATATAGATTAAGGTGATTAAATCTGAAATTTGTGTTTATCACTAAAGGGAAGCAAGAGATAGTTGTATCAGTACATAAGTAGAAAAAGTACTATCAGTTCCTGATATTGTGTATATTGTGCTGCTATATTTGTATGCAAGCGACCCATCGCATATCTGTACGCATATCTTGTTGCTTTAATTCTTGAGTAGCCGAAAACTGACGACCATGGTCACACACCTCTCGTGCAAGTGCTCTCCAAAGGTTTTCTATTAGATTCAGGTTTGGGCTGATGGCTGGCCAGTCTATAATAGTCATTTGATTCTGCGTAGACCAAGCTGCTGTTGAATGGGAGGTGTGAACCGACGCATTATCCTATTAGAAATTTTAGTTTTCCTCTCATAAGATGTTCCCAATTGGAAGTACATTGCTTTTGAGGACAATTTGATAATCCTCGGAGCACTGTTGATCATTAAAAACAGCAGTATATGTTGTTCCGTTGAAACAGAACACGCTCTACACCATGAGAGAACCGCTCCTTATTGTCGCCTAAAGAACTCGCACGATTCTCATCATAGATCATGCCAGTAGTATGACCAGCCATGCGGGCAATCCAAATTGAATTTTTTCAACATTTAACCATTCATTTGTCCGATGCATGTGTTAGCCTAAAGAATGCACACCTTTCTATGGTGCAATCTAAGTATAGGTGTCTGACGTATTCTGCGATATTTATCAAATTTGCTTGCTCGTACGCGACGGTGAACAGTAGATCTCGAAATAGGAACCGCTAAAGTCTTCGCAATTTCATAAACAGACTTTTTTGTGTTCAAATTCCCTTCAAAATCTCTCTATCTTGTCGCTGAGGTGTTTTTCTTGGTCGGCCTAAACGCTTTTTTGCAATCGCATCGCCACCTTTCGATAAAATGTCGTAAATTACGGATCTACTGTGCTTCATTTGTTTAACGATATCAGAAACTTTAACATTTTTAGCCTGTAAACGCCAAACTTTAGCTTTATCAGCTGCAGAGAATTGAACGTTGTGAGGCATTTTCCTACTGTTCAAGAATTAAAGAGTGAGCAGCGAATTTATGTTTTGAAGTGGTTATGTCATATATACAGAACGCAGAATATACATTTTTTTTTATACAGTGATAATAAAAGTGATTCTTTTCATTGTCCGTATATTTTTGGGACAGCTTATTTTGAATTTTATTCTTTTTACAAACGATCGGTGGTATAAGCATGATATTTCTGTATTGTAATAAACATATGTTATGATTCCATATGCTAATTATTTTTGTCGTGATTATTGCTTCATTTTTTAACTGTTATTTCAAATCATCGCCCGTCTATATACTTTTGAGATATACTGTATTTAGAATTGAAGTATATTCTTTTCACAGTGTAATATTTATCATTTAGATATTTTTGTCTTTATTGAAAACTGATATTTTTTGAAAAGCAAATGGTCTTTCATTTAGAGATAACAAAAGCTGGTGGGAGTAGATTTTTTTGTTACTGGAATAAAAAATGTCTGACAAATAACAAAACTATCATTTAATTATCTCGTATTTTTCAATCACAATCAACATTTTTTTTTTACGTTCTTTTAGCAAAGATTTATTTAAATATCACTTTTTATTACTGAGTTTGTTCGAAATTTTGTAAAAAAATATTTTAAAATAGGTAAGACATTTAAAATGTAGAAATTTAAAGGAAATAAGAAATTTTAAAGCTTTCTGCGTTAAAAATGATATGTCCCCTCCCCACTCTTGCACCAAACTATAAAGAAAGTTTTAACAACCCCATTACTTTGAAGTTTGCTTTGTGAGAAATTAAATATATATTTTTTTTTTTTCATTAATTTTATGTCAGAAATATGTGTACATTTTTTTCAAAAATTGATGCACTACACAAAAGCTAACACGACCAAAAGCTTATTATTATATAATAACAATAATTACTTAGATGAACTGTATAAAATATATATTATTAATTGTGCCTAATTAAAAGTTCAGTGACCTAATTTTGAAACTAAACTTGTATTGTTTCAATAATAAAAAATAAAATTCTTATAAAAGTTGGAAATCCGAAAGCATTTTAAAAAGATAAACACGCATCCATTTAAAAATTATATAAATTGATTTTTTTCTTGTAAAAACATTTGTAAAATTATAGCATGTATACTATGTATAAAATACATAGTATAAAGATAGTATAAAATCATCTTTAGTATTTTATAAAACACAAATTTTCACATGATTTTTTTATATATAAAAATAACTATAGATTCCTACAGAAATCTTTATTTAGGCTTTTTCTTTCTGTGCAAATTTCATGCCCAACTCCTCCATCAAATGCACATTGACGAAAACTACACCACACAAATGGGCGGTCCTTTAGAACTTTCGGATCACTTCGGTCAAGATTACAAACTTCGTCAGATATGCTGAATGTCGACAGATATCTTGAAATGTCCGAAAAATGATGTTGTTTTTTACAAATGTCGATAGATATCCCTGAATGTTGTAATAGTAATATCATTTTTACAACATTGGCCAATGTCACCAAATTTTAAAAATAAAGCATTAAAAAGTCAAGTTTTTTAAAATTGGCAAAATTATTAAATATTATTTTTTAGAATACTATTTCTGTATTATGATGTCATAAGTAATGCAAAAAGCTCTTTTGAATGCTTTCTTTTTAAAACTAATTTTAAGTTATGTCTGTGAATATCGGCAGATGTTGTAAATTTGACGTAGGACATTCAGCGACTTTCAAAATATTGGCCAATATTGCCATGGATATTGGCCGATATCTCTGTGCTACCTGGGTAAAAGATTTTGCAGAGCGTGCGCAGAATGCATGCTATAAGGTGTTGTAGGCAGCAGGGACACATGCCGGAGTTTCGTTCGGAAAGAGGTTTGTTTAGAACAGAGTGCACCCCCTGGCGGTGGAAAATATAACTAAAAGATTTTGCATTTAATCTTGGTTCGATTCAAGCGAAATCTTTTAGGACATTCTCTCAGGTACTAAATAAACATTGGTATCATTTCAGCCTTTGGTTACCACCATTTATGAATATTAATATCCAGGGGGATTTATTTTCTCGAGTTCTATGGACCCGATTTCAACAGAATTGTTTCATTCAACTTAACATGAGCTAATTAAGATATAGCTAATTAATTAAGACATAAAATCGGTACCTCTGGCGGTGGAAAGTGGAATTAAAAGGTTTTACATTGTGTGCATAGCATGTCTGCTATACACAGTATTGTAAGCAGCTGGGGACACGTGTCGGAATATTTTTTAGAACAGAATGCATCCACTGGCGGTGGAACTAAAAGATTTTCCTGTATGTGTGCCAAAAATGGCTATTTTTATTGAAACCGCAAAAGAAAGTTACCGATTTGATAATCCCAGACAACAAAATAAATTCATTTCCACTCATCCTCGAGTATTAAGAAAAGTGCGAGGTATTGAATCAAAACTCGCAGTCTCTTCATAATTTATTTTTCTAATTCCGAAAATGCAAATTTTGTGGAAATCCAATGGTAACATTTTTTTAATTTTGACCTAAAAATGACCCGCTTTGAATCAAATGATTCAGACATTTGAGGAGGTGGTATTAAATTTACTTCCGCTGTAGGGTTCATCTCCCTATTTAATTTCTGAAAGAAAAAGAGTAACCAGCGGATCGGTTTTCTGCAGCGATTTTTAGAGTCATTTCGCGCTTCATATTATTTTTTGATCAAGCAACGCCGGGCAGGTCAGTTAGTATTAATATAAAATTACAAACACAAATCTATACTTTAAACTTATATCAAAAAAGGATATTAAAATAACGATGAATACTTTTAAATATTTACCGCTATCAATTCACAACTTGTCTTATGTTTAAAAACATTTAGATATTTAGTTAAAATTCCTACTATAATATTTCCTTTCTCTAGATAGTTAACGTCTATTTCACTACTGTCATATGTTTCTCTCATAAAATTGAACTGGCAGAAGCTAATTATGAAGATTTATTAAAAATAAGTTCAAATAAATTTTATTTAAATTTAGTTACCGTATTTCCAGCCAGAGGATGCAATAAACGTAAAAGAATGTGTTGAATTTGTATTACTAAATCTTATCTTGGTGTATGGTTGTTATATAAGAAAACAAAAAAAAATCCATTTTAATGTTTTAATTATGAAGTTTCTTACATCAGGGTTGCTAACAGCATTAAAATGAAAATATGAATTTTTTTATCAAAACATAAATTAAAACATGGCAGAAGCTTAATCTTAATTATTTTTTAATTAAAAAATCAATTTTATTTAAATTTGTCAACAGGTGCTCAAAAATCCTAATGTCGAATATTCTTCTGAGCATTTATGTTTTTTTCCCTTGACGATATTTTCCTCCCTATTGAATCATCGTCGTAGCAATCTGACCTCCTTCTATTTTGAATGTTTTAATGCAAAACCTTTTAAACACTGATCCATGTCTCGAATAAAAAAAAATTCCCTAACTATGTAAGTACGTAATAAAGAAGAATAAGATACGAGCGGTGCATTTAAAAATGCCAATGGCTGTTATTAGCTCTCTACAGTTTTCTTCTAGCAGCCTGCTAACGCATGCACAACACACTTAATATAATTTCAAAAGTGACACTAATCTGGAAATCAAATCTGAAACAACAAGTAATTATTTTGCAAGAAGGCAAGCCAATTTCTATTACCTCATAAAAACAAACCAATTTTCATTTCTCACTTAAAATAAAAATTCTTGTACATTTAAAAATAGAACCAAAATATGATTTTAGTGGAGTTCCATTTAAATCTAAAATTATATTTCTAATATTGGTAAAAGTTACACTTTTCGTAGTTTTTACTACTGTAATAATGGAATTCACAACTTCATAGCTTCTGTTTTTTTACAGAAATTAAAAGAATAAATGTTTTTTCTTTTTAAAATCTCAAATATTGCTTAGGTGAATTTTTATTTCTTAAAATGTTACTAAAAACGAACTTTGCTTTCGTTTTTCTGGATAAGCAAACTCTGCTTTCACGTGATTGCTACTATATCAACGGGAAACAGTATGTATATTTAAAACGAACTGAGGAGAAGAAAAATAATATTTGGTAAAAAGGTTTAACTGGTGCATGGATGAATTCAGAGTGTAGCCCAGGGTGGGGTGTGGGGGGTGTTCTCATATCCAAGCATTGAAATATCTGCTCCAAAAGATTAGGCGCATATGATTATTAATGATTCAGACAAGATATTCTTGTCCCACAAGTCCCAGAGCTTCAGAAATTCTTTTGAGAAAAAGGTCTTAATTCAACACCATGTTTGAAGATCCTCGGCTTTAAGTTCTCTTCCCAGACTCCCAGGTCCGCGGATAACAGTTTAAGAACAGCTGGGATAAATAATAATGTTATTGTTTCCTAGTTTATTATTTAGCAATAGATTAACAAGAAGTCCCCATTAATTTTGGAATGCATTACCTGCAACCTACAAATTAGGGATGAATATATTGACTGACATGCTTGTGAGCCGACTCTGAACTCACTTGCAGAAGTAGGTTTGGTTTTAAAGATGTTGACAGAATTCTCTTATCACATGTACTGTACAGAGGGAAATTTAGAGCATATTATTTTGCTCTTGTTTTTATATAAAATAGGTTTTTTTTAATATTAGGCTTTCCTTTTTTTTCAGGGATAGAAACTGGCAACAGCCAAACTGCAAAATATAAAAACGTTCTTGTTTTGTACCCCATCATGCCTGAAATGTCCCACATGCTTTTGATGAGAGTAGAAATTTTTTAGGGTTTGGGGGTTTAGCTAATCAATTATCGGTTATTTTAATAAATTAACAATTATGTCAGATTTTAAAAAAAAACCCTCAAAGTTTGAATGTTTAGATTTTGTGTGCTGAGGGGAATAGGGTAGGTGAAAATTTTAGAGGGATTTAGATGATTATTTATTAATAACAAAGATGAGAATTTTCATGTTTTCCAGTAATTTTCTTTTTTTATAAAATTTTCATTCAAATTCTTTCCCAAAATGTTTCTTTCCTTAACTTTACCCCTAACTCTGTCCCCGATTATAACATTTCAACATTCTTAAAATTCATTTTAACTGATTTAAAAAAACTGTTTTTTTGTTATTTTACTGTAACAGTAAATAATTGTATCATGAAAATTCTCACTGTGAATGCTTCACAGTTGCTCCCTCTCGTACTGATTATGTAAAGTTTATTCTTTAAATTTTGTTTCTGCCCCATTCGTTACTTCGTAGTAACAACAACTAAATAATCAATTTTTGCTTCACCCTTGAGATATTGGGGGGGGGGGCACAAAGCAATTTTTTTTTCATTTTTGTAGTTTGGCTGTTATAGTAAAGGAACGGTGAAAATAAAATCTTACATTTTAATCAAATTATCTAAGTTATAATCAAATTATCTCACGATGCCACCGGTACCCGTTTTAGCCATCGCTATATCAAAAAGAATAATCATAATAATTTTCTTTTGGAAATATCATAGAAACCTACCGCAAAGATTATTGTTTAAAAATACTGGTATCCAAAGTAATCGCCATAGCATCTCTGAACTCTTAAATTCCCTAAAGCACGTGTAAAAAAAATAAAATAAATTCAAAATTAAATTTCATTGAAACATAGTAATTAAATTATTTTCAGTGAAGAATGCAAAATAATATCACCATGTAATGAATTCCACAAGATTATCAACTTATAGTAAAATGTTCTTCTTCAAAAGGAAATATTATTTAATCCATGTTTAACAAATTTATTATTTGCAGATATACAGACTTGATGGCAAGTTTTGTTTGCTGTTGTCACCAAACAGTCACCAGATCTGAACGAAAGTGGTTTGCTATCTATAGTCTAATCATTTAATTTTGTAACGGGCAAATCTCATAGAAATTTTGGAGTAGTTTTGATATTTGTTTCCTTTATATTTTTTGAAGTATTGAATAAGAATTTCAATTTTGCCAACTCGATTTGAAGGGGTCAGGGCAAGAGAATGCTAAACCACATTTGTAAACTTCTGAGATACATCAATTTTAAAGTTAGATCAAATACTCAAATCAAAATATATAACCTAAAGTTTTATTACCAATTTCTTAGTAACAGTTGAGATGTTCTAAATAACAACATGGTATTAGTTTAATGATATTACTATTACGTCCTTTGTAGATAAGATATCTCCATTGGGGCAAAAAATCTGGGGCATATACTGCCATCTAGTGACATTAGAAACAAATAATATATAGGATATTATAATTTACAATAATAAGCAACAGATTACAGTGTCGGATTTATTAACACTTTCAAACCTAGTTGAAAAGTGTTTATGACTTCGGTTTGTCTGGCCGTCTGCCGCCTGTCCGTGCTCTAACTCCCGTAAATAGGCTCGGTTGCTCTGCAATTTTTATATGTTATTGTCGTTATCTATAGCATGTTCCCTATTTCAACTGAAGTGTGTAGCACTTATAGTTTTTTTTACAGGGACACTCAAAAGAGTTCCGTTAGATTACGGTCTATGGGGAAAAATCATTTGCGGTTCATTTTAATGATGTTACACAATTTCAAATACATCGTAATTGATATATATATCACTAAGGTGCATTACAAGAAGCTTAATATGGAATAGGGTGTGCATAGCACTTATAGTTACTTTACAGGGACAGTCAAAATAATTCCGTTACATTACGTCTATGGAGGAAAATCGTCTGCGGTTTATTTAAATAATGTTTCACTATTTTAAACGCATTGAAATTTATATATATCACTAAGGTGCATTACAAGAGGCTTGTTACAGAATATTGTGTGTATAGCAGTCATCGTTCATTTACAGGGACACACAAAATAATTCTCTACTGTCTGTTAACAATAATTCCTGGAAGTGTGTTTTAAGTTACTGAACGAGATTTTAAATTTAAATCACTTTTTGTTTATTACGTGGTGTGTATAAATTCTGTAGATCCTATACAGGGAAGCACGAAAGTTCGCGAACACATTTCCGTTTATTGACAGAAACTCCAGAAGGAGAATTTTAAACTGTGCTACACGTTTCTTAACTAAACTAAAATTTAGCATCCTATGTAGTATAGATACAAATCTATAGATCATATGCAGGGCTGAATAAAAGTATTCCGATATTTTTCCGAATATTGTATATGTTGGAAATTCCTTGAAAATACGTTTTTAAATATGTTATGCGTTTTCCAAATTGTTTACTTCGATGTTATCTTTCAGCTTATTAAACGGTAATGATTTGTAAAATTATTTTGGAAGCATTGGAAAGTGTTACATAATCTATGCTTGACGCATGATTTTTCGTTCTTGTTTCGTTAAAAATGTGGATTGACACTTTTTTGCCCACCGACTTCCTCAATTGTTTTCGGAATTTTATTTATAGGATAGAAAAAAAAAGTGTATTGTGTGTGTGTCTGTCAGTCGGCGATGGCTAAGAAAATCTAGCGTACCTAGAGTCTGAAAATTTAGATGAGGATTGTCCAAAACATCTGGCGAACCTGAATATCAGAATTTTAATATTTTAAAATTTAGACTAGATATTAATTAAAATCCACAATGAACTCTGATAAAAAAATATGCTATTTTCTTTGGTTGGTTGGCTGTATTGTATTTCTGCAGAAGTAATTAAATAAACCAGAGTAGCGATGCAAAGATAAGGATTTCTAATGAAATCGTGTTAATATAGAGAAGTACAGTTCTGCCCTTAGTGGAATACAACCGTGCTAAGGCGGAGTACAACCTCATCCACACGACAAACAGCAAATATCAATAGGCAGACAAAGTGATACAACAGTCCTACACAAGCGTCACTTATTTGAAACATTTTTCGAGGGACGCTTTGGTTCTTTGAATAGCTATATCGTTTGAAGTAATTTTGCAAATAACTGCAAAACTCTGACGGTGCCAGTCGAAAAATCCGACAAAGGACCCTAGAGGGGTCGGCTTTCATTAAAAATTGAACTACAAAGATCATTTTCCCGGCCTTTCCTTCCATTTACTTTACGAAAATTAAACGAAATAATTGCTAACTTTTACTAATGAACAAAAATGAAGATAACTAATAATTATATAAATTTGAATTTGATGATAGGAAGGGGAGTCGTCTGGAAGCAGTTTTAGCGCAGTGGCTTTCTTTATAAAATAATTATCAGAAAAATTTAATTTTTTTAATGATCGCATTAATGTAGCGGAAGGGAATTTCAGCCATAAATTAAAAATCGCGTTAATTATAAAACTATCACCATTTTCGACATTAACAAAACAGTCTTAGTTTATATTAGACTTTTCTTACCACCATTTGCGAACGTTTCGAAGTTTTTCTAACCATTTTCGAACATTAACTTTTTGAGTTCTATGGGCCAGATTTTAACGTGAATTGATTCACTCGACTTAGCTTATGATTCAGATACTTTTTGTACAATAAACGTTTATCTTAGACTTCAGTTATCACCATTTTAGAACATTAATGGTGCATTCTTTTCTCAGGTTCTGTAGGACCGAATTCAACGGGAATTGGTTCATTCAACTTGGTTTTCGATTGACTTACAGATTTCAGTTCCACTTACCACCTCCAAGGGTGATTTCTTATCTTGGTTTCTATTGGCCTATTACAATGGGGTTTAACGCATTCAACTTGGTATTCCATCATCTCCAGCACGCATGGTATACGTTTCCAAAGGCAGCATGGACACAGGCCGCAGGTTCGTATGGAAAGAGGTTTGTTTGGAAAACACTAGACGCTGCCGAAGACAATGGGGATGCGGAAAGTGGGTTCACTTGAAACACTCTACGCTGCAAAAGGCAGAGGAATCTCCGAAACTAGATTCATATGAACGATTTTCTGAAGATATAAAATCATTCGAACTTGAGTTTTGTTTAAGGTTATTATCATGAGCCCAGGTAAAGTCGGGCGGGTTAGGCTAGTTGTTAATAAATAAATAGGAGTAAAAGTAAAGCAAAAAAATGTGGCTTTCAGCTTTGGCTTCCCGTATTTTATCCGCATAAAACCATTTTTACCTTTTAAAAGTTAAAAAAAAATCTATTTCCAGAAGATATAATTTTGCATTTTTTGAATCTTGGTTAACTGAAAATTATCGCAAAAGTAGAAACTAATATTGCACTACATTTAGCAGTGTTAAAATAATGTTTTGATTTCAAAGAACTTATTTTGCAAAGTGCTCAAAAGAAATATTTACAGTGCATAGAAAGCAAGAAGAAACAGCCTGCTCAAGCAATGCAGAATGTTTGGTTCATGTATAGTGACATCAAACAAATCCTATCCCGTTTACAGACCTTAAGATTTCGTTGTGATTTTTAAGGAGATAGGGACGAGTTGTAAATGAGAGCTGCAGAACTACAGAAGCCTCAGTTTCTTCTTAATTGAAAAAGAAGCATTTTATTTCCACTCAATATTCAATTTTAACACCAGAAATGTTATACAGTAACTTGATTTATTAGTAATTGTAGTGGTACATAGGGATAATTTGTCGGTTACCACTGAAAAAAGCGGAAAGATGCTAACACGACTATGTTAACTAAACTACCGAAATAGTACATGAGAAACATACATTAATGCCACCAGAAACTGTTAGCATAGAATAGTGCTGTGTCTGTCCCACAAAGTTTCAGCTTTTACAGCATGAAAAGAGCCAATTTTCTTCACTGGCATTTGAGCTGATGTGGAGAAAAATCAAATGTACGTGGTGGTATTTTCTGATGAAAACTGATTTTATGTATATATATATATTTATAAACGGTTTAAAATACGGGTTTCGAAACTTTCAAGCTTGAGAGCAAGAAACATTTGTAAATTCTTCAAGTACCGTGGGTCAACCATAATTGAGTTAAATAGCACAGACAAGAAATGTATACATGCAAAGGTTTCAAGGCCAAGGAGGAGTTGTACATGAATGCTGCAGAACTACAAAAGTCTGATTTTCTTCTTTATTCATAAAGAAGCATTTTATTTATTTTTATTTGCATACAATATGTAATTTTAACACCAGAGATTCCATACAGTTATTTGATTTATTAGTAATTGTAGTGGTACATAAGGTTAATCTGTCGGTTAGGGATAGTATATGGAGTGTTCGTTTTCTTGATCATTTTTTATCTAAAGAAGAGAATAAACTGCCATAGCTACCCAAATAAGTTAAAAACACATTTTAAACCAGAAATTTCCTTAATAAATGAAATCGGATAAATGACATGTTCAAACAAGATTTATTTTATTAAATAAATTTTCTGGTTCTAAACAAGTTTATGTGATGCGAAAAAGAATAAAAGTTGACTGTCATGGATTTGCCCTAATATGGTGCTTCGAAATCTCTTTGCTTTTTATATTCGAGAAACATAGCAGCCTAGGGATTAAAGATGCCTAGTTTGAAAGTATGAAATCTTTAAGGAGTGGAGAAAAAAAATTCTCAAAAATTAAATAAATAAATAGAAACAACCATAAAAACGTTTCGCACATATTATGTATGTATTAGAAACTATAAATAATTTTGTTTGATTATAAAAAAAATGAAAAAGAAAAAACTCAAATATCTAAAGGATAAATACCAGCAAAATGTGGAGTTAAGATATTTTATTAAAAACATAATTATTGGGTTGTTTGGAAAGTTCCTTCCATTTAGAAAAACTAATTCGTACCGGAAAATTCTGCCGTCAATTATTAGACATTAGATATCGAATTATGTCTAATAATTAAGCGATAGAATTTTCTGGTACAAACCAACTTTCCCAAACGGAAAGAACTTTCTGAACAAGCCAATATATACAAACTACATGTGGATGTTAATAAACTATTACAAAGCATAGTGCAAAACAAAATATAAGGGAAAAAACTTCTTAAAACATTGTGAAAAATAATAATTGAAATAAACAAGAGTAAATAAAACACCAATAAATGATTAAGTAAAGCAGCAGTTTGTTGTGTGTATGTTTTAAGAAATTTTTCCTTTAAATTACACGAAAATAAATATTAAAAGCAAGATTTATAATTATGTTTACAGAAGATTATATAATCACAGCTGCCTTTTTTTTTTCTTAAAAGTTTTAAATATTTATTTAATCATTTAAGGGATGAGTACAGTCAGACTGCAAAAATGAGAAACATTTTTTGGTGCTGTTTCCCTAAAGAATGACGATTATTTTTTGCTTTTCAATTCAACAAATATCGATTTTCAAGACTTTAAAAATAAATGAATAAAATAGATCCAAATAACCCAAAGATTTTTAATAAATATTCAATACTTTTATCCACTATATAACTACTACACTACAAGAATAAAATATACTTCATGTATGCCTTGCAGTTTTCTTCCCGAAATTTATTTTAAATATTGAGGTGTACATGGTACATAAGTACTTAGGATTTGCATAAAATTTGTACATATGATCATTAGGTAAAACTGTTTGGTGGCAAATTGTGTATTTAAATTTGCAAAATAATAAAACAATGCATTGTGAATAATTTTAAAATTTTAGTTTTAACAATTCGATTTTAACAGAAGAAATCCTTTTAGAAACAAATGCATTTCCCTGATTCCCTCCCCCTGCTCCTTAATGGAGTAAATAAATATCAGAGTGCTCATCTTTCAGTAGGGTGCAGGGCCTGATTATCCAAAAGGCATGTGAAGTACCTGCTTCCTTTCAAAAAGTTGAAAGGGGTCCCAAAATGACCACGACCCTCTAATTCTCATTTTCATTCTTTTACATTGTATTTTAAAAAATTTTGGGAAAGAAAGTTTGCTTAATTCAAGAGGAAATCCACTCACTAATTCACGAAACTTATTTAACAGGGAAATATGAATGCCACCAATAGGATGTTAATTAAACACATAGCATCCTGATGTGCTTGTTAAAAACCACCCGAGAAATTCAGCATACAGCTATATGTAGTTAATGTATCTGAAGTACATACAGAGAACATATAATTAAAACCGTTTAATGAAATATATGTGACCACGGCTAAACTACTCCCAGGAATAATATTATCATTAGTGATTTTTTTAAGAATGAAGAAAACTTTTGCCAAAAGGAAAGGTTGCTCCAAAATGATACCATTCTTCCCCTAGACTCAGAGGTCAATCGGGCCCCGTTAGGGTGGGGCACACATGAAAAAAAAATTCGATATATATTTTCCCAGATTTTTAAGTGTTATATAATCCCTATTTGAAACTTTAAAAAATATATAGTTGTATTTTGGATTAAATAATCAATTTCAAGCACAAAAGCAAGACTGGTTAATTGAAAGAAAATTTTTAATGACAAAAAGGAAAAAAATATAGATACTATTAGAAAACCAATTTAATCTGGAATAAAAAAGAATTCTGAATGCTGGAAAGTAGAAAAAAGCATTTTTCTTTGATGCAAAAAAAATACACCAGTCTGCCAGTCAGTGAGTAAACATAACTTGATGCCAAAAAGGACAATTAATATTTAAAAAAATGTGAAAACTAAAAAAAATTGTAAAACAAAAATAAGAAATTTTTAGTCATTTATAAAGTAGCTGGAGGACCCTAGAACTATATTAAAGGAAATTTCAAGAGAATTGGATCATTTTTAAAGAAGCTGAACCAAAGGACCAAAGAAGGAGACTAATATTAAAAATTGGTGTTAATGGGCTGAGGTCCGAGAATTTTTTTTGTCGTTCATATACACTATATTTCCAATGATGACCGGTCACTTGCGATTTTAGACGTTTTGTTAAATATCTGGAAAGATACATGAGGAATTATCCTGGAACTTCAGGAGTGTAAACAACATGATAAACGTCATATATTTCCGCGAAGATTTTTTTCCGAAACCTCATAAGGGGCTGTCAACAAATTGAAGAAAAACGAATATATTTTGGATAACACTGTAAAAACTAATCTTGCAAAAGCATTCAAACTGTAGATTATGATTAAGTGGATTATTGTAATAATTTGGGTTCATTTGTATGAAGATAGCATGTATACTCGAAGAGAAATTCAGGTTTTTATAAAAACAGTCCCAAATTTTACCAAGTTTTTTGCTTATAATTTGCAGAGTTTTTAATATAAAAACAAGTTTTTTTTTTCAGAAAATATGACAAACAAAATTATACACAATACCCTGTAATCAGAATTAAAAAATAATAAAAATTGTATGAAAAATGAGCAGGTTTACTAAATATTGTTTCACTGCGCATGCGCGAATTCAATCAAAATATACTGTGCATAATATATTAGCTAAATGTATAGACCAACTTTTGTGAAAGTCTCAAAAACATAGCTTGAAAGTTCTGATAGTAATCGTCGATAGAATAAGCTCGAATTTCGCTGTTCCCAAAAGGAAGCAAAAAGATGAGGGGTTGTATCAAATGTAGAATGAGAGACACTTCATTCTTATTATGTCAACTTTGATAAGCTAGTACATTTGGATACAACCCCTCATCTTTTTGCTTCCTTTTGGGAACAG
The DNA here is from genome assembly GCA_963931845.1 of Maratus michaelseni. NCBI lineage: Eukaryota > Metazoa > Arthropoda > Arachnida > Araneae > Salticidae > Maratus > Maratus michaelseni. The sequence continues at coordinate 258,461,075 of OZ007600.1, read as the reverse complement.
CGAAATTCGAGCTTATTCTATCGACGATTACTATCAGAATTTTCAAGCTATGTTTTTGAGACTTTCACAAAAGTTGGTCTATACATTTAGCTAATATATTATGCACAGTATATTTTGATTGAATTCGCGCATGCGCAGTGAAACAATATTTAGTAAACCTGCTCATTATTCATACAAATTTTATTATTTTTGTAATTCTGATTGCAGGGTATTGTGTATAATTTTGTTTGTCATATTTTCTGAAAAAAAAAACTTGTTTTTATATTATAAACTCCGCAAATTATAAGCAAAAAACTTGGTAAAATTTGAGACTGTTTTTATAAAAACCTGAATTTCTCTTCGAGTATACATGCTATCTTCATACAAATGAACCCAAATTATTACAACAATCCACTTAATCATAATGTACAGTTTGAATGCTTTTGCAATATTAGTTTTTACAGGGTTATCCAAAATATATTCGTTTTTCTTCAATTTGTTGACGGCCCCTTATGGGGTTTCGGGAAAAAATCTTCGCGGAAATATATGACGTTTATAATGTTGTTTACACTCCTCAAGTTCCAGGATAATTCCTCATGTATCTTTCCAGATATTTAACAAAACGTCTAAAATCGCAAGTGACCGGTCATCATTGGAAATATAGTGTAGTAGCTGGAGGAAGCAGCTAAGAAGTTGTTAGAAAAAAATGCTAGTAAATTGGACGATTTTTAAGGGAGCGATAAGAGGGGGGTCAAAAAGGGCAAACTGATAGTTTTGAGCAGGGCCCTCAGAGGAAAATAACTTAAAAGGCCCTAGTACTTAGCGCTTTATATATTGAATAAGTCGAATTTAAATATAGGGTATGAATTAATCATTAGAATATATTTTAAAGAAATGCATTAAAAGGGCGCTAGGGCTCCAATAAAAATAAGAGGGTGGTGGCCTGGGCAGAAGAGTCCTAGATTAATTTTTTTTAATTATGCATTGAGAGGGTGACACAATTAGAGGGTGAAAACTGCATAACATACAAAAAGGTCAAGAGGCGCCCCGACCAGGATCTTAACTGGAAAGTAGAAATGGAGGAATAACTAAATGGAGAAAGCCCCCCCCCACACCAAAACGAAGAAGATCAGATGAAAAGGGGCATGTTATTAACAATTTAGGGCACAAAAACATAAAGTGGCCCAGGGTGGGCAGGTCTTTTGTTTTTAAATGTAGCCCTATTTGGTTACAGAAGTATAGATTATTTTATAATCTTGAACGTTAATCGAACATTTAAAATTATTTAAATTTTTATTATGCACGTTTATATTTAAAATGATAAAAAGTTTTGCATTGCAAGAAAGTCAAATTTCTAATTGAAAATCTAGTGATTTTTTTTAATTTTTGGATATTGGAAATTTTGCATTAAAAAAATTCGATTTATACTTATTATATAGCTAAGATTGGTTATATTAATTTTGTTATGCTACTTTTTAAAATTAACTTTGTTATTACATTATCTTTTTTTAAACATTATTAAATAATTACAGTATGTTGTGACCCACCTAACTTAGGAAACATACGTCTCTGGCCTGCAAAGAAGAAACGTCCAGTGTAGCTGCACACATGATGGATAATAATGCCATACAATCCTTCTTGGAATTTCATAGTTTCTACTTTTTATAATTATTCAAATAAGCCAGTTTTCAAGCGCGTTTAATTTCGTAGCATGTTCAGATGCCATTATTTACTGACGGTTATTGCAAAATAACAAATAGAACAGAAATATTAAAAAATTAAAGAGCATTGAAGCTTTTATCTTTGTGTGCTGAAGGACAGCAGAAATTACAGGGGCGGGGAAAGAATGCTTTTTTTTAAACTGTTGCTTTACACATAGAAAAATTTTATCTCTGATTTATTTGAGTATAACATAGGATGTTAAATCCTGTAAAATTAATGTAGTTAAGGACCTAATGTAAATTCAGATTGGATGGGTGGTTATTGCTGTAATTTTTAATGGTTATGAGTCAGAAGGTAAGAATTATAGAAATAAATTAAGGAAACTCAGAGTCACAAGCAAGGGTGGTGTGCGTGCTATACCTGCATAGGTACTAAACCAGAAAAGCGCTTCATTGCTACCATCAATTTTTTAAATGTAATACAGCAATAATCAGTAAAAAAATATTTTTCTACTCAAGCTGGATTACATTATGGAAATAGGTGAATTTTCATGCACATTTATTTTGTAGCATGTTGAGAGCGATTATTTATTCACTGTCATTGCAAAATAACAATTAGGGTTGACATGACCTATTAAAATTAAAGAGTGCTAAAGATTTTTAACTTTGTATACTGAAGTATGGGGTGGGGTGCCGAAATGTAAAGTGAGGGTAGATACATGAAATTTTTGAAAAAGTGATTCATTTTAATCAAAGAAATTTTATTTATGCTTTATTATTGCATAACACAAGATGCAAAATCCTGCAAAATAAATGTAGTTAAGTACTTAATGTAAATTTAGATTGGATGGTTGGTTATTATCGTATCTTGTAAAGGTTGTGAGACAGAAAGAAGAATTGTAGAAGTATATTATACAAACTTGGAGTCACATGTAAGGGTGATGAGAGTCGTGTGCCTGCACAGGTACTAAGAATAATAGGCACTTCGTTGTTGCCATTAGTTTTCTTAAATGATATACCAATTACTGGTAGAAAAAGGAGCATTTTTTACTCCAGGGGCAAATAAACTTGTTAATGCACTGTGCAAAATGTTATAGACTGAAATATAGTGAACAAATTAATTTAAGTATTTGACAAAGATAGAAATATTTAAAAAAAATATTTATTGCCTGTCTGAAATAAATAAAGATGACTTGTCAGCATTTTAAAAGTACTTTTAGCAACGTCGCAGTGTTCTCTGAAAAAGCAAAATGAATACTCAGACTTTCAGAACTAGCGGCGTTCAACTTGGAATAAACGTTTCTATCAACATTAGATTATAAAGAATGCTAATAATATTTTACGAATATTATTAGCAGTCTTTCGTTAACCCATTTTAAAGTAGATGAGGGAAAAATGCTCTCTCAATCTGCCTACACCATAAATAAATCGATAAACTTTAAAATAAACACCCAATATATTCTGAAAGAAAATCATGAAATATAGGTTTCGCAAATGAAAAATTTCTTTAAATGTATCCATATATGTGTAAATTCAAACTCGGCTTACAACAGCTGAAACACACTATAAGGCTTTTTTTAGATAGAAACTTGATAGATAAAATCACCTCTACGCGAAATATGTAATAGAATTATCACACTTTGGAATAAATATGATAATGTCTATTTAAATTAAATTTATGAGAAAATCCTTTGTTACAAACCTCACAAGAGAAAGTTTTCTCTTCAGAGTGAACACGCAAGTAGACACTTAAATTAGATTTCTGAGAAAACCCTTTGTTACATACCTCACAAGAGAAAGGTATCTCATCAGTATGAACACGCAGGTGGACCTTTAAATTAAATTTGTCAGAAAATTCTTTATTACAAACTTCACAAGAGAAAGGTTTCTGTTTAGTGTGAACGAGCAGGTGTCTATTTAAATTACATTTACGAGAAAATCCTTTGTTGCACACCACACAAGAGAAAGGTTTCTCTTCAGAATGAACATGGAGGTGTCTATTTAAATCAGATTTCTGAGAAAACTCTTTCTTGCATACCTCACAAAAGAAAGGTTTTTCTTCAGTATGAACACGCTGGTGGACATTTAAATGAGATTTCAAAGAAAACCCTTTGTTACACACCTCACAAGAAAAAGGTTTCACTTTAGCGTGAAAGAGATATACATTTAAATCAGATTTCCGAGAAAATCCTTTCTACACACCTCACAAGAGAGATTTCTCTTTAGTGTGAGCATGCAGGTGAACATTTAAATTTGATTTATCAGAAAATGCTTTATTACACACCTCACAAGAAAAAGGTTTCACATTAGTATGGACACGAAGGTGGATATTCAAAGCAAATTTCCGAGAAAACCCTTTGTTACACACCTCACAAGAGAAAGGTTTCTCGTCAGTGTGAACACGCAGGTGGACATTTAAATTACATTTCCGAGAAAATCCTTTGTTACACACCTCACAAGAGAAAGGTTTTTCTTCAGTATGAATACGCAGGTGTCTATTTAAAGTAGATTTATCAGAAAATGCTTTGTTACACACCTCACAAAAGAAAGGTTTTTCTTCAGTATGAATACGTAGGTGGACATTTAAAGAAGATTTCTGAGAAAATACTTTGTTACACACCTCACAAGAGAAAGGTTTCGCGTCAGTATGAACACGCAGGTGGACCTTTAAATGACATTTGTCAGAAAACTCTTTATTACAGACCTCACAAGAGAAAGGTTTCTCTTTAGTGTGAACGAGCAGGTGTCTATTTAAATGAGATTTCCGAGAAAATGCTCTGTTACACACCTCACAAGAAAAAGGTTTCTCTTCAGTATGAACACGCAGATGGACCTTTAAACTACATTTCCGAGAAAATTCTTTGTTACACACCTCACAAGAGAAAGTTTTAACTTTAGTGTGAACGAGCAGGTGTCTATTTAAATGAGATTTTTCAGAAAATCCTTTGCTGCACGCCTCACAAGAGAAAGGTTTTTCTTTAGTATGAACACGCAGGTGGATATTTAAAGCAGAATTACAAGAAAACCTCTTGTTACACAAATCACAAGGGAATGGATTCATTTTGGTATGGATTCAAAGATCATCACTTCGTTTCTTGAGAAAATCATTTACAACCCATCTCACAAACGGATTCTCATTAGTTTGAACACGATGAAGGCAATATAAATTTTGCTTTTGAGATATTCCTTTTCTAAACGCCTCACAAGAATACAGCGTCTATTTAGTATAACGTGTTAATGCAGATTTGCCAGAAAGTCACTTACTGCAGATCTCACATGTAAAGTGTTTTACTTTACTATGAGTATGATGTTAAATCTAAATTTCTGTGCAGATGCTTATTGCAAAATTGTCCAATCAAGTTCTTGGTTCAAAGTTAAAGACGATTTGTAAAGATATCCTTTTGATATCCTAAAGATATCTCACATATAAAAGAGAGTTTTAATCAATATAAATATGAGTTACTTCCTTTTTACTACGAAATGAGAAGTCTCTGTTAAACTGATGTATTGAATGTTTTCTGTATAAACCTGAAATGAAGAGTATTTTTATTCTGTGGATTTTTTTTACTGAAATATACACATACACATTTAAATCCCTTTCTTTTTCAAAAGAAATGTAGCCACACTTAATGGAAAGAGCCATTTACTATAATGATATATACAACACATTCGAATAAGAAATTGCCACCACAAGTTTTTCTTTATAGAACATTGAAGTTATGAAATAAACCTTTAAATATCATCAATGATGTAGTGTCATAAATTTATTTATATTCTTTATTGATGCTTTAAAAAGGGATCTTTCTTTAAAAGAAAACATGCTGAAAGTATACATCATACATGAACTTTTTTCAGCAGTAATTATTTTTATTTCACCCAATTGATTTTTTTAATGTATGATTGTCTAATTTCCATCCTGTAATTTGCATGTGAAAATAAAGAAGCTCGTGCTATTTTGCACTAACTCAGAAATTAAAAAGATCCTTACTCAACAAGTTTTTTGGTAGGAGATTTCATCGAACAATATATCACAGGCATAATTTATTTTCATAAGTTCTTTCACTGTATGTTCAGGATAGTTTTCACAAACATCTGTACCTGAAATATAAATTAAAATGCACACATACTACATAGATCTTAAAAAAAATTTAAGTTTATGTTTTAAATTCTATTACAATATCATTAATAAAATAAGATTATTTATTAGAAAAAAAAAAAAAAAATTGGTACATTTTACTTTAATTTTTACAATTAGCACAACTACACACAAATGCAGTTTTTTTTATAAAGCTATTATTGGCATGCCAAACTATTTAGATTTTTATATATTATTTTATGATTTTTGATAAAAAGGAATTAGAAATGTATAAAGTACATGGATTAATTTATGAGTATTAATAATCAAGCTTAATTATTCAATTTTTTTAATTTAAACTATTTTAACTTGAAGGATATTAGATTATCCGGAATCACACTGTCATTTGTATTTTTAAAAAAACATAGAACTATTAAAATGTAAAGTAATTTTAACGGTTTTATTTAGTAAAGGGATCAGCTTATTAAAAATGCAAGGCTATATTTTTTTACGATATATGTAAAGTTAGGTTGGTATATATTAAAATCTCTAATCAAGATTCATCAGTTTTTGTAAATAGCATTTCAAAAGTTTGAAAATGTGGTAGTTTTACAAGACAAAACGAATTTTCTTTTTAATTATTAAAACTTCCTTTAAAAGGTCTAATATATCAAAAAAATATTATGTTAGTATTTCTACGAATGGTAAGTTATAAAGATCTAAACATAATGTAGCATTCCTCTAACAGCTTTGTAAAAATAATTTGCATGTGACTGTAGTTGTGTTAATTGTAATAATTTTAAAAGACTTTACAATATTTTTAATCTTTAAACTTTTTAAACAAAGGCACGATATACCAGAAATTTTATGAATTTTGTGTGTTGAGCATCATGTAACTCGATGCAAAAAGGCCTCACGGAAAAGCACCCTTTCAGCATCATCTTTATAATGGTCTCCATGGAAAAGTCGCCAAGGAAAGGGTTTATCGCCAACTTGGCGATGGTTTTGGCGACTTAGTTTTGTCGCCATATTTGGCGATATATCGCCAAATGTGGCCAAGTTGGCGATATTTTGGCACCCCCCCCCCTTATCCCTGTACATTGAGGTTCTCTCTCTCGAAAGTTGAAGTACTTTCTGGTAAGTTCTGGACATCGAAAGCTCTGGAATATTCTAGTATGATCTCTAAAACCTATATAAGTGCCAGCTAGGACCTCCACGAGTTCAATTAACTATCAGCTGTGATTGGATTAACACGAGAGGCTTTTGCTTTGAGACATTGTTCTGGGTGAAATTTTGCTGTGCTTTTATTAGATTCCAAGATTACTGAATATTTGTGTTTTGAGAAGATATTTGTCTTCTTTTGAACTGTTTAGATTAAATAAAGCTTGCTGATTGTTCTTATATATTGGCATCAATCCTTTCGAACCCCTAGCTCACAACAATATGTTAATATTTCTTTTATTTATATATTTTGTAAACAGGATTATTTATCAGATGTCAAGAAAAATGCAACTGAACAAACAATCTTCGCTATGTACTAGAAATCTTTATAACAGTAAAACATAGGTTGAAAATGTTTCAAATTTCACTGTTAACAAATAAGAATAGTTCGGTCAGATATTACAAACATCTACATTTATTTTGCTTCAACATACATTTTAAACAAAAGCACTAACTCTTCAGCTTTTTCTAACCTCTCTCTACTTATCAATTTAGTTTGTAGAAGTTCAATGGGCACATCATGCTTTCACCCTGTAAGTGCCTTTGTTCTCAAAGCTGTCGAATAGATCATTTTTAAATTTGTATCTTTTGTCTTTTTGACTTTCTTAGCAATCACACAATGTTATTTCACTTAGAGTAGCACATTTTAAAAACAATTCTTGAAAAGTCAAATTTTTTGATTTATTTTTTTTATTAGGAGAAAATAAATTTTTAGTACTTCTTAACTTGAGGTTACATGTACCCGAATGAAAAATGTCGTGCACCTACTAGTTAGTTCTGTTATCAATAGTGTATTGGCGAATCATGTCAATGCTAATTTTAAACATTTATTTTTTTAGTGTGGGGCGGGGTCCTAAGCTGCATCCAAATGCCCCAAAAAGCTTAGTTTGTGGTGCACTTCTGCTTCCCAAAATTTAGGGCATCATTTTACCCTTGTTCTGATCATTTTAAGTCTTTCCCTTTTTGAAATTCATATATAACATATATATTCTAAGAATCCTTTTTGTATAGATGCAATTGAATTATTTTTATAAAAATAATGCAACAATGGATTTAAAACACAAGTAATGATTAAACAAGAATGAAAAATCATGCATCAAGCATAGATTATGAAACACTTTCCAACACAGCCAGAAAACTGTAATGAGCCTTCACCGTTAAATAAGGTGAAAGAAGATATGTAAGTAAACAGTTTAGAAAACATATACCACATTGAAAAATACAGTTTTCGAAATTACCTTCTAGTGTCAAAAAAGTAATCGAATTATTTTGTGCAGCCCTGTATATGATCAATAGATGTGGATATATAGCATAAAATTTAGTTCTATTAGAATATTCACATTTAGCAATTTTCGCCAATCGATGGAATGCACTCGAAATGTTTTGTACAGCCCTGTATATTATCTGAAAACTTTTGTACACACCACATATTAAGTTAAAAGGCAACTGAAATATCACTCGCAGCAACTACCAACTGTACACGACAATGTATCTTTTTCTTTGCGTAGCCCTGTATCTGAATTTATTTATATTTCACAAACTTCTATTAGTCTACTAAATACAGTTTAGCAAGAAAATGCGTAACACAATTAAAAACTATCCTTAAGCACTTCACTCTCATAGTCTGTAATACTTACGGATTTTCTTGTGTAGCCCTGTATATGAACAACTGACTTTCTATGAAAAAACTTAGTTAAACTTAAAAACGCACTTATCACACATACTGTAAATATCGCACATGTACTGTAACCAATACCATTTGTGTGTCCCTGTAAATAAACACAATGCACACCACACTTTAAATAGAGCAATTTATAGTGAAACTCATTGATGCATATAATTTTCATTATGTTTGAAGTAGTGAATTATCATTAAATAACAAACGATTTTTCCGCATAGAACAATGTGTAGTAGAATTCTTTTGTTTGACCCTTGCAAATTATTAAAATGCTTTACACCCCATATTCTACAAAATGCATGTTTTAATGTGCTTCCTAATTATGTATCAATTCCATCATGTTTCAAATGTCATAACATCATCAAAATGGTCTTCAAATGATTATTTTCCATTGACTGCAATACAATGGAATGCTTTTGACTGTTGCTGTAAAAAAAACTATAAGTGCTATACAGTTCAGTTGAAATAAGGAACATGCTATAGTAAACGACAATAACATAGATAAATTTCAAGGCGATCCGAGTATATTTACTCGAGTTAGACCACGGACAGATGGACAGACGGCAGACAAACTAAAGTCACATACACTTTAAAACTAGGTTGGAAAGTGTTAAAAAACTGTAGGGTATGGATTATTAATGAAATTCTGAAATTGAACTAAATGAAGGAAGAATATTGAAAAGAAACAAAATTTTAATAATTTTATCGATGTTTTTATAAATTATATGAATATTTTTCTTTGTTTACATTTTTAGAATTTAAGTTTATTAAATGCATACAATAAATTTAGATTGTTAGAATTATTACTAAGAATTATTCTGTATAAAAGTTTAACATTCTAAAGTAGTTAGAAATTTTTTTCCTATGGATACAATATTTTAGTTTCTTATATTTGCTATGTTGAAAATATTTGCAATCAGCAGTAATTTAACTATTTTGAAAATATAGGCTGTATATCTATATAAAATATTAGACATTTAAAAAAATACCATGTTATTTATGAACTCTATACCATCTGTATGCATGTCAACACAAACACATTAAGAGGGGTTTTCATTTACTGACAAAACACAGATTAATAATATACGATTGTGATTATCTGACATTTATTGCTCACAAAATGCATTTAGATACACTATAATAACAAAAGGTTCATCAAATCAGTAGGTGGTGAAGTGTGTAGTGTATGATTTATCAAAGTTGTGTCACTAAATGGAAAATAATCAGATGTAAGAAATTCTGTGAGTACATGTCTCTAACATTTTGTCAGTTCCCACATCTCCAGCCTAAATTTAAATCAAGGTAAGTTTTTATTTATTTGAGTTATTTCGCAAAAATTTAAAGCATTTTAATGTGATCATGAACTTTTTTAAATGGTACCATAAAGTTGTTTGCCATCAAATTTTGACAGTTTCATCTAGTAAATAATTATATTAATTCATAAGTTGTCTTTAACTAATTCTAAGCTAGAAAATTCAATGTCAAAAAATGTATTGCTTTTTAGATATTATTGATAATCTCCTCTTTCATAAATATTAATCAGGTGTGCAGCAATTACTTCAGTTTATAATACAGCACGTGAACAAGAGTAGCTTCCAGCCTTAAGTACTGTTAATATGATTATAAAATTCATCATTCTACAAAGTTTCTTCTTAAACACCTTGATAAGTTAACATATATATGTTTACCCTTCTTGGATAAAAGAGAGAATAATTACATTTTCTTTAAAAATTCGATATCATCTGTTCTTTTATTCAAAAATCCATCATTATGTGAATTTCCTGTTCTTTTGTCCTAATAGATTTCAAAAGCTAGTGTCAGATGAATCATCAAAAAGACATACTTTCTCAAAATGGCAAACGGTTGTCGTTTTGGAAATTGGTAGTGTAGAAGATCCAAAATTCAAATATTTATCTTTTTTTAGTATTTTAAAGTCCCTGCCGGTTTCAATGTTCGAAATATGGAAAAATAAAAATTACACACTATTAGAAACTATTCTAACCTTTTTATCTGTTATTAATATTAACGCTTCAAAAAATATTTTTGAAATGTTGTTTCCATATTCTCTATCCCCCCCTCCTATTTTTTGAAGCCTGCTTCAGGTTAACTATTCAAAATAAGAGAAAATGAAAAATATCAGGCTATAACTAGGTACTTTTATCTTTCTAACGGTGAAATGTGTTTGAAAAAATATTAACATTAATTTTTCAAAAAAAAAATTAAACAGCTATTTCAGCATTTTTTCTAATTTTTTTAAATTTACATCTGTTTTGATGTACGAACGATGAAAAAATAAAAAAATACCCACGTATAGGTAGTACTTTCTGCTTTCTAACGATGGCTTTGTTAAAAAATATTAATATTGACTATATATATATATATATATATATAACTGGAACTCCTTTCTCATATTTTTTGGACTTTTCTTCCTCTCTTTGCTCTAGAATATTTTCAGAGGTGTTTGTGCAAATGTGTGAGAAAATAAAATTATCTTCATCACAGAGAGATCTTATTTTGAGTTTAAAAGAGGAAAGATACATTATTTAGGTTTTTCAAGAACATTTAGTCAGAATTAAAAATATAATATATCTAAATATCAAAATTAAATTGACAATCACTGTGAAGGCCTCTTAACTCACTTGGAGAGATTTTTATTTAAAAATACAAAATTATAGAAATTTAAAAGTCTATGTTGCCAAAGGCAGTATCACTTCTTTTCCAACACATTTATCATATATTTATTTATAAATCTCCTTATTATATTTATTTAAAAATGTTTTACATACAATAGTTTTTTTTTTTCAGGATATCCCAAGAAAGTAAAAAGATCGCAATATATCCGATTATGACAGCAGTAGCATTTGTTGCTTTTTTTAGAATAGAGGGAAATTATAGAATAGCCATGTATGGTATTCATATGAAACACTATACAAATATGAAGAATACAATACTCTCAATCAATCCACTGTATCAGAATAAGTCACAGAGGCAAGAAGTTCTCCAGACTAATAGAATATTATTGCCAAAGCATAGAATGTCCATGTCAGTACTACCTACTGGAAAGCCTTGGATCACCACTTCCAATATTAGCCAGGGATTTCCAGTCACTTTGGAAATTGAGCAGCTAAAGCCATTTAGAGGGCTTTGGCCAGGATTCTTTGCCAAATCGAGAATTGATCAAACTATGGGCTTTGGCCATAACATCAATACATATAAACACGTATAAAATATATGAAATAAAGAGTATTGGTGAAAATAAATATATAATCAAGCTTATAAAGTAAAATGTATTTAATAATTATGAATAAAAATGAGTAAAATTATATAATAATTAAAAATATACTGTTCTGAAATAAAAAAGTAGTTTTGAGTAATAGGGATTAAAAATTAATAATAATTCATAATACGCATTTTACAGCATATAACAGTTTTAAGATTTGGGAATTAAAAAAATGGTTTTGGTTGTGATAAATTGCAAAACAATTCTCTGCACAAAGACCGCATCACATTCTTGACATTCAAAATATTGTGAAAAATTCTACTAGACATTTTAAGGTACTACTTGATTATCCTATTGACCAAAAAAATTATCGATAAACTATAAGATTAAATACCAATATTGGATGAATGAAAATGTCACATTCACTTGACATTAAACATGTTACATGTGTTTGTTACATCATTTTGTGATTTTTAATTTGATGTTTTATTTGTATTTTTGTTAATATTTTACATAACATTAATGATACAACAATATCTATAAAAAAAGGAAACTGGTTTGATCATTCGAAATTATTTTTGTAACTGCATTAATTACTGCAAATTTAGCTTTTTAAAAATTTTTTTGCTTCAAGCCTATATTTAATGTTTCATACATTTTATAGTTATATCTGTCTATTTTTTTTTTACCAAATAAAGAGCATTAAGTTCCTTACAATATTCCATTATCACTGTAATTCATTATGTCCCTAAATAAATTAGATTATTACATTTAAATAACTTACATTTTATTCGCAAATGCAATAACTTAAAAATATCTGTTTGATTATGGTTTAATTTAATAATTCTGCATTTAAATACATAACCTATTTTTAGTATTCTTTTGTCCGAAATCATCAAAATAAATCAAATTTTATATTTGGTATGTCACTACGTCATAAGTGAATGTCACTATTAAAGTAACCTTATTCTTTAGTGATGTTTTATTTATTTAAAATCATTAATTTTCCTAGCTTTAAATTTTAGAATGGCAGCATTCTACCATTTGTATAATTTGGCGAAAATTGGTTGACAGGATAATCAAGTACAGTAGACTCTCTCAAATCCGCACAGCTTGGGACCAGAGGTTATGCAGATTTTAGAATTTTGTGGATTTCTGGTCACTGTTTTGTTTACATTTTTTAAACAGTAATTTTAATGTAATAATGCACTCAAAATTAACATGAATGCTTACAATAAAGTAAAATATTAAAATAAGTATGGGAAATAATGTAAAGGTTACATAAATAATTAATAATACATGACTAAATATGCGTAATAATGATGAGATAAATTTTTCTTGAATTATTCAATGAAACTCACTGCATAAAGGTACACTAGTAATTTACATCAAAACCATAAAATTACAAAATTTTGTTTGACCAGATTTAATAAACAAAAAAGCTTGATTAATACATAAATGTATTTGATAAAAAGATCAATCACCACTAATATCAGCGTTATCTTGAAAAATTTCAGAGATTAATTTATACTTCTTTAATGAAAAAGTAAGAGTTAAATGATATTAACCCGAATTAGATAATAAAATGAGTACAGAATGATATAAAAATAAAAAAGCTTGAATTTCCTTCCTATATCTTAACTGTAAGTTTCACTGTTTACATCTGAAACAATGTGCAGATTTTAGAAAATTGCGGATTTTAGGGTTGCGGATTTGAGAGAGTCTACTGTAATACCCATTTTAATATACTAATTAATTTTTCAGCAGAGCTGAAATTACACTGTAAATTAATGATGTGAAATATCGCACAAAAGATGTGAAATATTGCTTAACTAGCGTACAACCAATCGAGTGAAAAAATGTCCAGACCGGGGTTCGATCTCGGATCCCTTGGTATAGCGTACCTAGTGCTTTACCAACTAAACCATCCCGTCTAGCACCTTCTCACTCTTATATGGATAGACTACAACTCCTTGCAGCATATATAAATATTCACCACTACTGGGTTTGATTTGTCTCATGTATGACATTTTGTTGTGTTCATGACTGACATTCCATCTTGTGCTGCAAGGTTGTAGCCTATCCAAATAACAGTGAGAAGGTGCTAGACGGGATGGCTTAGTTGGTAAAGTACTTGGTGTGCTGTATCAAGGGATCTGACATCAACTCCAGTCTGAACATTTTTTCATTCTATTGGTTATATGCTGTTTAGTAAATTATCCTTTGTAACCCATTTTAATTACACGCTTATGAAATATCATACATAAATCGTATATCACTGACCTTAAAATGTATTAACTTGAAGTGCTATGAATAATTATTCGAAAAAAAATAAGCACATAAGAAAAAATTCTGTTTAACTTTACTGTATCAAAAACATTCTGAAGGTTTTGACATCTCACGATTATGTGACTATATTTTTGGGTACTTCTTTGCTATAGTGGTCTTGGTGCGATCGATAAAAACCTGTAGTTAAATATGGCGAGAAAAGCAAAATTTTCAAAAGCATTTTTTGGCAATCTTTATTTACATTTTAAAAATGTAATCAGATTGATATATCTTAAAGAAATATCAATGTATAAAATGTGCAAACAACTTGTTTTATATTTACATCATTTAATATATACATTGCGAAGTAATTTTGATACTTTTCTGTTATAGATAGCCTTGGTGTGAAAATGGTAAAGTTGAAATTTCAAAGAAAAAGCAAAATTTTCAAAAACACTCTCTGGTAACCTTTATTTACATTTTTAAAATGTTATCAGATTTTATTACACCTTTAAAAAGTAACTATCAATGTATCATGTGCACAAACATTTTTTTTTATAGTTACACCTTTTAGTGCATACATTTAGAAGTAATTTCTTTAATTTATACATAAAGAAGCTATATAATAGATAACATAAAGATGCCATATAAGATTAGAAGTTTGAGTGAACTAGTGAGTTCTACAAGGCTTGGTGACATTTTGATACTGGGCGATAAACAGAAAAAAGGTGGCAACCTCCATTGAAGCAAACTTAGTTTTTTAATGCCCAGAGCCTTTCCTTTCTAGAGCATGTGCTGTTAATTTCTTTATGTTTAGCTTTTTTGGTTGGTAAAGAAGAAAAGATAATATTACAAAAGAAACATAGCATCATTTTGAATTTGACCCTTGCACTACCATATACTGTTGTTTTTAAAATTGCCATTGCTCTTTTGAATAAAAATTTTGCATTCAGCAGTTGTAATAGTAAATACAATATGTGCACATATATTTTTAAAACTTTTTTATTTAAAAAAACAGTTTGTTATTGTATTTAAAAGTAGGTGTCTGTACCATTTTTTGACCATAAAATGTTTTGAATGTTATTTGGTTATGTTTTAAAGAAAAAAAATGATTATTTGCTATCAAAGCTTAATATTATTTTTCAAAATTATCATTTTTAATGCAAAATAATTATGGGAGAGCTCAGGTGGATGGAGGCCTCCTGACAAAGTTTTTTTCCCTCTAAAAATTTCAGGGCTGGCTTTTGCCCACAGAAAGTGATTATAACCAGTTTTCACTGGCAGAAACTGGCATAAACACATTTCATGACATAATCTGAGATTTTTTTAGTAGTATTAAATTCCTTAAGTACATTTTATTCAGATAAATAACAAACAAATATTATGGTTAGTTTTAATTAAAAAATAAATAAATTTGTAGTAGGAAAATGAGTAATGTAACAGATAACATTTTTGTTATAATATGGTTGTGAAATTTTATTTAGAAACAATTCTTAGAGTATTTAAAATATCAGTTTAGAAATCAAAATAGAAAACTATATTCAATTATATAGTAGATAATCTTTAAGTAATTGCATTGTATTATTTATTTAAAAATACTCTGAGAAGTGATTTGTTAAAATATGATAGAATTTTTTTGTAAATTTCTTCTTTTACTTTTAAATAGAAATTAAACTGCAAACAATAATATTAATAGTTAAACTTATACAGCATCAAATTACCATAATGAAAATTTCTGTTTTTCAAGTGAAAGAAAATTAGTATTATTTAAACAAAGTATATTTATAGGATCATTTTGAAACTTTTTGTTACTCTGAATAACATTCATCTTTAGTTTTATTTTTTAACTTAATTGTTTACATTGTGAATTATGAATCATAGCAGATTAAAGTTCTTATTGGTAATATTTCTTAGTTTCTACTAGTTTTTGTCATTTACTGGATAGCAGTTTTACCTGGTTACAACCACTGGTTTTAACTACCCCGGCAGAAACTTTCCAACCCTGAAAAATTTCCTTTTGAAATTCAAGTACAGGGTGATTTTTTTTAAAGTTGTGAAAGTAAAATCCTATAACAAAAGAACCACTGATCAAAATGACTTGAAATTTCACCAGTATGCTTCCAAAGTAATGGGTATTTTTTTTGGCGTGATTAAAAAAAAATTAAAATCGCTCCGACAGATGGCGCTGTAAGTTAACAAAAACAAAGAATATCGTCAACGGGAGGAAAACAATGAATGGTACTTTGAGAAACCATCTTCCGTAGGCCTTCTGTCGCCATTGGACCTTTTCTTAAGTGTCCTGAATCTCCTAAGAGCAGTTTCTACGCTGTCATTATTCTAATAATACAGTTTCACTAACGACGCACGGTCCGTCAATGGCACAGTCATTGCGAGGATATCAGTAGAATAATGAACACTAGGTGTGCATGTGTCGTGTGCAAGCCCGTCTCCCGACTTTACTGCATATACAGCGCCATCTGTCAGCGCGATATTAAGTTTTTTTTCAACCACGCCTAAAAAATCCCCATTGCTTTGGGAGCATACTGCTGAAATTTCAGGTCATTTGAATCAGTGGTTCTTTTGTTATAGGGTTTTACTTTCACAACTTTAAAAAAAATCATCCTGTATATGAAAATTATGTAATTTTTTTTTGTCAGAATAGTTTAATTGTACTCACAAGAAAAAATTTCAAGTAATCTTAATTTAAGAATTTTATTACACATTCAATACATATGAGGAAAATTAAATCTTAAATTAAATACCCCCTAACCCCACTCCTTAGAACAAATATCAGTTTTAAAAATTTTATGAAAGTGAGAAAATTGCTTCTTTGATATTTCATATAAGATGTATACATTAAATACCAATTTACAGACAATAATTTGGCAATTTATATTTTAAAAACATATGTTTGCTTTATTTTATTTTCCGTCCTCTTGTGTAGTGTTTCCCAGAGGTTGCAACCCTAGAAGTTAAGAAGCAAGAGGCGATTTTGTGCAATCATGCCAAGCAAAGATGAATTCCCTAGTTGCTCCAGAAAGGATAAGGGTCCATGTTTTTGACCCATGAAATAAGACTAAAATTCGATTTTGTTATACTAACTTAAGAATTTCACTTTTCAATATTAGAAGGTTTATCCTGTACGATTTCAACAATACTTTTTGCATTTTGTTCGAATTTATATAACTTACACAAGCTCAAAGTTCGTATTATTTGTACTTTTTGATGAAAAATATGCAATTTTTCCTAATTTTAACTCAATTTTTAATATATTTTTTAATATTTTACTATGAGCGCAGTTTTGCAAAACTTTTATTTTACATATATTGTACATTTTGATGCATTTTATAATATATGTAAAGAAGAAAGTGTTGCACGATTTCCCTCATATAAATATTTGAGGTAAAATTAGGAGAAATTGCGTATTTTTCATCAAAAACTACAAATAATATGAATTTTGAGCTTGTGTAAATCATATAATTCTGAACAAAATTCAAAAACTATTGTTGAAATCGTACAGGATAAACCTTCTAATATTAAAAAGTGAAACAATTAAGTCAGTATAACAAAATCGAGTTTTAGTCATATTTCATATCATAAACCATGGCTTATGGACCCTGATCCTTTTTTCATTTTTCGTCATTTCACTTTCATGATTGTATATAATATTGGCACACTATTTTAAGACTAAGTTATGCTAAGGCCTCTACAACAAAGAAGTACTCTATTAAGTATCTACTGCTACAATAATGAATTTCTTCATGGTATTTTTAACAAATAAACATTCATAGCACGTACTCTATGGAACGCTATCCTAATATATTCAAAAAGTACTTACCTCCAGCAGGCAAATTTTAGATTTGACCTCAAGTCACATGCACAAAGTCCATTGAGCAATCCAGGAACAGACACTGATCCTAATATCTTAATAATATCTAAATAAAATTTTGCAAATGACCATTAGTAATAAAATTCAAAGTTTTACATTACTATCAAAACAAAAACATGCATTTTTTTGCAAGAAAATAAAGATATTGATTAATCAAGTAAAACTAGCACTTAGCATGCTCAGTAAAATTTCCTTTGGAAGACAGTAGTAGATTTTGGAGACACAGACTGTGGGGTGCCTGTTTATTTGGAATTGCAGAAGAAAGACCTATTTGTCATGGTGTGGCAGTTGGGACCGCCCACTTCAAAATATACCCCTGCCTGTAGGCAGTCAGCAAGGATTTTTTTTTTTTTTCTGTAAGAAAACTATAAAAAAACTTGTCAATATAAAAGTTGTAGATAATATTAAGGAGATTTATAATAAATCTAAGCAGATTTGATATCTTGTGAATTGACGAAGTTATGAATTTTTTTTCTTCTGAAACCCTTATTTCCCCCCCCACCCCCCTCCTTCAGGGCATTTTTAATAAAATCAAAAATCTGTCATACATAAATTTTTGGCACTTTTCCTAGAAGTAATTAATATAACTTATAAACGGATTCAATATTTATCAAAATTAAGAAGTTATGGGTTTTTTTCAGTTTTCCTAAAAAGCCTCCTATTTGGCTCACCTTGGTTCAATTTTGCCCATTAACGAACTTGACTTAGATTTTATGCCACTTGATTTTATGTATCAGTTTGGAAGAGTTTTGTGCAGAATTATGGAAGTTATCATGTCCATAAAAAGTGATATAGATAGATAAAGTTTTAACCTGGGGGGTGGTTTTGGGTTTTAGGAGTCATGATCGGTATAGATCTGTAAAAATGATTTAGGTATTCCAACTTAGGGGAGAATGTGTAATAGGTAGTATTTCTTAAGAAATCTACCTAAAAGGAGAACTGTGACAAATATAATAAAAGCTGAATTTTCATTGGTTCTTTTTTCAATAAACCTAAAACATTCGACGGGGGGGGGGGGGGGGATTACTGGCTCATCTACCCTATGTAATAAATTAATAACCAATTTTTTAAAAATATTACTTTAATACTTCTCAAAGGAAATGAAAGTCCCAAAAACTTATAAATTACATGAAGCGAGTCATTTTTTAGTGAGATATGTATTCTTAAAATCATGAACACATTATAATCTCATTTCATACTTTGTAACTTAAGAGATACTATATCAATTTAAAAATGTGACATACTTTATGTGGCAATCATTGAAAGTTTCATATAATTATATAAAGGAAATTCACCATGTTGATTACATTTTAAATGAATCAATGACTGAAAAGAATAATTGCTTATCTTAGCAAAGAAAACAGCCAATCTGTACCATTTGGTTGTATAGTAGACTTCCTAAAATCTGCATAGCTTAAAACCAGAGGTTGTGCAGATTTTAGAAGTTTGTGGATTTCTGGTTACTGTTTTGTTTACATTTTTTAAAGAATAATTTGAATTTAACAATGCACTCGAAATTATAATGACACAATAATAATAAATAAAAACATTTAAAATATTAAACAGAAAAATCAAGTAAATAATTAATAATTCATAACTAAATTGGCATAATGATGATGAGATAATTTTTTATTGAATTATTCAGTGAAACTCGCCTTATAAATTTACACTAATAATTCGGATCAAAATCTTAAAATATCAAAGATTTATTTCAATTTCAGCCATACTTAATAACCAAAAACACTTGTTAAATACATAAATTATTTGATAAAAAATAGTAATCACCACTGATATCAGCACTATCTTGAAATTTTTCAGAAATAAATTTAAACTTTCTTCATAAGAGAACATGAGTTGAATAATATTAACCAGAAATACATATTAAAATGTGTACATAATGATATAAAAGTAAAAAAAAAAAAAAAAAAGTTTAATTTTACACCTATATCTTAACTAAGTTTCATTGTTTACATCAGAAATAATGTACGGATTTGAGGGAGTCTACTATACAACAGTGACAGAAATTGGCAAATAAAAGGTAGGCGTCAAATGATGTCTACTGTAACTATCTTAGGTGTCAAACGAAAATTTCTAGTTGCAATTTCTAAAATTCAAATAACTGTATCATTATATGCTACTTTATAGAAAAGCATGAATATTTTGTTTTTATTTAAATTATTGAAGTTCTTAATCTACAATAATATAATAATTGAAGTAACTGTAAAACTGATAGAGCATTTTTAATTAATACTACATTTAGAAATTGATAGAAAAATGCATTTAACAATGTTAAACCTAAGAAAATTTTATCCATTGCTGATAATTGCACTTAAATTTAGTAAAAAAAAAACTATACATATAATATAATTACAGACAAATATTGTTAACATGAAAACAAAAAGGCCATATTTTGTGTGAGTGTGTGTGTGGCCCGTTAAACAATAGTACTTTCTTATCTGTTTTGACTTGGGACTACATTATTAGTTCATGTTAAGCAAAAATTCACATTAAGCGATTTAATGCTAACAATGCTTGACTGCATACAGATTGCAAAGATGAAACTCAAACAATACCCACTAATTTTAATAAAGTTAGATTCTAAAATTAGGATGTCTAACTGGCCTTCAGCTACATCATTTCACGGGGATTTATAGCTTTATCTAGATACAAATCTTCTAAACTGAGTCTATATAGTTTCACCATTAATAAATAATTAACAGTATCAGTGTATAAACGGTTATGTGTATAATTTTTTATTAAATTATACTGACAAAATCCTTTTTCACATTCATCAGTACTAAATAGCAGGTTCAATATAAAGTTCAGAAGTTTGCATAAATTAATATATTCATTTGGATTCATACACTATGCTAAAATCACTGTCAAATGGTCTCAGATTAGAGTTTATGTTTGGCGTGAGGCCAAATTTTCAAAGGCAGATGATTGGCTAAGTTAAACAAAAAATGAGTGTTAAAAAAAGCTATGCGTCAAATTTGACACCCGGGAATAATTTTGTTGTCGTCAAATGCTAAAATGTACTAGTTTCATTTGACGACTAATGACTGCTAATTTTGGACACTGCTGTACAATGTTGAAACTGTACAGTTGTACAGGTGAACAGTAAGATTGTACGGCTTTGTGCAAAAAATTTTAATGAATTGTATAATACCAATAAATTTGCAGTTCAGGGGTCTCATTGTCAGCTATTATTATTTTGATCTCGCTTTACTTTAAAATCTGATATCCTACAATCTGAATTTTATTTAAATTTTAACTATCATATTGGGAAGAGTTCCATATCTTGAGCTGCTTAGCAAAAAAATCCAAAAGGCCATTTTAGCAGATTAGCAAATTTTTATTAAATTTTATTTTTTATATATTATTGTACATTATAATATAACATATATAGTGTAAAATTATACTTATATATACTTTATAATATATATTATTTTAATATATTGTATTATATATATAAATATTATACATTATTTAATATATTTATTATTATTTATATTATATTTATTTTATTTAGAAATTTGCCAAATTAGCTTACGAAACGCTAAAATATAGCAACAAAATCGCTTAAAAAACTCACCAAAATTTCAAGCACAGGATATGAGGCTTTTAACAGCATATATTTATGAGCATATAAAATTTCTCAAAGTCTAAGAGAATATAACTTTAAGCAACTGTTAAATTGTGTGAAACATTAAACACTATTCCATGCAAGAATATTCTTGAACTCATAATTCTTCTAATTATTTAACACAAAAAGTTTAATTAAAAATTGTTAAAATTTTCTTTCCCTATGCTACATCTTGATTAAATGAAATGAATCCAAATTGAAAAAAGCGAAACTGAAGTAGTAGTTTTCATAGATTCATACGCGAAATAATTTTCATGTATAACTGAATCTTGTGAAGTAGAACACCAAGGTCTTTCTCACAGAGGTAGGAGTGATATAAAATAACATCCTGATATGTTAAACATACACATAACTTGAGCATACTGTACCATACATTTTTAATGTTATGTGTTTCTAAGTATATCGTAAAAATAACTAGTACAAATTGTACAGTTTTCGGCTAAGATGCTTTACACTCACGCAGAAAAAAAAATTGATCGGTTAAAAAAAGGAAAAAAGTCTCTAAATTTAGGGGATTTTTTCCCTTAATGGGAACCTAGCCATTGTATTAAGTTATTCGTTTGGCGCAATCTTGAAAATCACGCCAACCAAAAAGTCGCCAAACTTTTGTTTACATATTTCCGTGAGTGTAAAGCATCATCAGTTCCCAGTTTTCAAGTATCTTAGCAGGTACGTTATGAATAAACTTGCCTTAAAAAGCCATTTCGATAAAAAGTATCAAATACTGTAATGCAGCAATCGAATTTTAAGAGGAGCCAAATGATTGATTCAAGTTGAATGACTCGTAATTGCTAGAATGAATCAGTTATAAAGATTTGGGGATAGGATTTACTTGTAAAAAGTGCATGCTTCTTTGGACACTGTTGGAAACATTCTAAAATTAACATGAATTATCTAGAATTTTTATTCAAAAGTTTTTAAAATGTCATTTGATATGAGTTAATACAGTTTATTATTATTGTTATAACAAAGCATTCCATGCAGTGAAAAAAAATCTGAAATTTGCTTTTGTTTTCTTTTTAACTGCATGAATATAATTATGTTAAATCAGTATTATGCAAGATTTAAATAAGAGTACAATTTTCTTTGCTAAATTTTTATATTTTTGATTAAACAATTTTTTTTTATCATTGTGATGGCAACATCAACAGCAAAAGTTTTAATCGAATATTACAGTTTATGGAAAATAGTCTTAAGTAGTGTTAATTGCATGTTTTACGTTGTTTAATTTACTATATTATCTTTGATTCATCGAAGTTTTTTAACATCTGATTTTAGGCAGAAAAAACTAAAAGGTAATCATTGCTGTTTCTTATTTAATTGTATTAAAATCTATGTTGAATCTATAAAATTACTATCGATTACAATTCGCCCTACAGATTTTCTTTCCTTCCCATATTAAATGATACCATGATTCATTTTAAACACACTCAAGTTTTTTCTTCGTATCCACGTTTTTCTAACTATCTGATAGAAATATTTATTAATTTCTTATCTTGCAGAGAATATATTAATCATGGAAAAAATCAGGAATTTCAGCAATTAGATCAAACATTGCACGGAGACATACTGTAATCAATCCTTCTCCATCCACTGTATGAATCTCAGCATTACCTAATTAACTAAGTTAAACTAATTTTATCATAATATAAAACATAAAATAGAATTGAATTATATTTTTTACATATCTTTTTTTTTTTTTTTTTTAATATAGACGTCATTTTTTATGGTGAATATGAAATATAAAATTACTCACAGAACGGATTAAATCCACTTCAGCTTTATCTCAATAATTTTTAATTACTGTATCACTAAAAAAGTTTGCTATTATCACAGGGGAGGGGTCATTTGGGAAATGGTAGGGAAAAAGTCGTTTCTTCCCCCACCCCCTAAAGAATTTGATGTTTTGTGGTGTAGCACTTAATTTACGTCAGACATATATATATAAATTTAACAAAAGCTAAAATTGCTTGTCCGATTTAATTACGATACAAACATTAGCACTACATAAACATTTTAAGCATGGAAATCAATAATATTTTTTATAGACTTACTATTAGAATTTTATCAAAGTTACAATTATATCACATTTATCCTCAATGAGTACTTTGGTTAATTAAAATATATATTGATAATAAAACTGTATCAATTGCTTCTCAGCTGTGCAGAACAAGATCAAAAGAAATCTCCCCCCCCTCAAGAAAGTTTAGAATTGGCACCCCAGTGTTAGCATGTTTTTACAGTATTATGTATAACAGTGATAAAATTGTATTTACTTCAATCTACCAACTACTGTTTATTGACCGAATTTCCCAATTTTTGCCTTTAGTATCATTTTAATATAATAAATTGCTTTTCTATATAATAAAAGGAATTATTTGTCTCTCTGCATGTACAAAAACATTTACAATTTGTCTAGACTTTGTTGTTCATATGAAAAACTTATGAGAGTATTTTACATGGCATCAGAAAAGTAAACATTTTAAAAAATGGTTATTTTCTTTAAGTTTTTTATATTTACACAATAAAATTATTTAAATTTGAAATGATTTTTTTTTTTTTAAATTTGAATTGATTTTTGTTGTTATAAAGCAATTTTTGTAATAGATTTATATACATTACCGGTCACTATAGGTACAGATTCATGGTTGCCAGTCAGAGACGGATCTAGACTAAATTTTAGCCGGGCAAGCTTGTAGATTTGCGCAACCCCCCCCCCCCCCCCTGCTCCCAAGAATATCAGAATAAAATCTGCGTAAACAATTGCTTAAGGAAGTAATATTAATACTCAATATCTGAATTTTTACTGTGCATTTTTTCTATATAAAAAGTACAATATTACACAATACAAAAATTACAGAAAATATACCTGTTTTAACATCTACAATACCTATTAAAGATTTACTTTATATTTTCCAACTGCACAGTTTGCACTTGGAATACTTATTTTGACATTTTTAGGAAATGCCTTGCATGAAGAAAACTAAACATGCCTTTGAGATTTTGAATAGCTTCAAATCTGTTTCTTAATTCAGTTAGGAGTCTGTCCACTACAACGATCTTTAGTCTGAATTTCTCTTCATCAGAAATAGCACTACTTTCATCTTCACAAAGCCCATCAAAAAACTTCTTTTTTGTCTTCTTCCAAAGTAGCACAGAGATATCGGCCAATGTCCACGGCAATATTGGCTAATATTTCGAAAGTCGCTGAATGTCGAACGTCAAAATTTACAACATCTGCCGATATTCACAGACATAACTTAAAATTAGTTTTAAAAAGAAAGCATTCAAAAGAGCTTTTTGCATTACTTATGACATCATAGTACAGAAATAGTATTCTAAACAATAAAATTTAATTTTGCAATTTTTAAAAAACTTGACTTTTTAATGCCTTATTTTTAATATTTGGCTACATTGGCCAGTGTTGTAAAAATGATATTACTATTATATTACAATATTCAGGGATATCTATCAACATTCGTAAATAACAATATCATTTTCGGACATTTCAAGATATCTGTCGACATTGAGCATATCTGACGAAATTTGTAATCTTGACCAAAGTGAATGGAAAGTTCTAAAGGACCACCCATTTGTGTAGTTTTCATCAATGTGCATTTCATGGAGGCATCGGGCGTGAAATTTGCACAGAAAGAAAAAGCCTATATAATAATTTTCTGTAGGAATCTATAGTTATTTTTATATACAAGGAAAGCATGTGAAAATTTGTGCTTTATAAAAAAAACTAAAGATGGTTTTATACTATGTATGTTATACTATTTTTAAAAATGTTTTTACAAGAAAAAAATTCAATTTATGTAATTTTTAATTTGCTTGTTTATCTTTTTTTTTAATGCTTCGAATTTCCGACATTTATAAGAATTTTATTTTTTATTGTTGTAAGAATGCAAGTTTAGTTTCAAAAGTAGGTCACTGATTTTTTAATTAGACACTATTAATAATAAATATTTTAAATAATGCATCCAATTAATTATTATTATTATTATTATATAATAAGCTTTTAGGGCTAATTTATGTGGTGTTAACTTTTCTGTAGTGCATCAATTTTTGAAAAAATGTACACATATTTCTGACTTAAAATTAATAAAATATATATATTTAATTTCTCACAAAGCAAAATTCAAAGTAATGGGGTTTGTTAAAACTTTCTTTATAGTTTTGTGCAAGGGGAACACATGATTTTAACACAGCAAGCTTTAAAATTTCTTATTTCCTTTAAATTTCTAAGTTTTTAATTTCTTACTTATTTTAAAATAATTTTTTACAAAATTTCCAAAAAACTCAAGTGATATTTAAATAAATCTTTGCTAAAAGAACGTAAAAAAAAATATTTCGATTGTGATTGAAAAATACGAGATAATTAAATGATGGTTTGTCAGAAATCTTTTACCCCAGTAACAGAAAAATCTACTCCCACCACTTTTTGTTAAACGCTTTTTATAAGATGTTTTTCCCTCGTTTCTTCCTATTTATACTTTCAAAGTACCAGGGTTTTCTTCTCTGTTGTTACGAAACGAGAGTAGACTTCCCTTGAGCAGAGATCTTTCATTTTATAATGAGGGATTTCTGCCCACCACATATGGGTAAGAAAAAGAGATTATTTTCAGTAATGAAAAAACAAGTCATTTAATATCCAAAAAATGTTATTCAGGAATGTTAGAAAAATATATCGCTCAATATCAAATGATGATATTTAGCAGTGATAAAAAAAATATCTTTTAATGTCAAAAAATGATATTCAGAGATATTAGAAAATATTGGCCAAGAATCACAAATGTCAAAAACTAGCAGTGATAAAAAAAGATATCTTTTAATGTCAAAAAATGATATTCAGAGATATTAGAAAATATTGGCCAAGAATCACAGATGTCAAAAACTAATATTCCCAAATATTATTTTAGGGGGGGGGGTCATTTAATGTTGGCCAATATCAATTTCTGATATTGCCCGATATTACATTTTGATATTGGCCAATATCTTTGTGCTACCTGGGTCGTTTGCCTAAATTTTGCCTCAGTACCAATAGCAGTAGCAATGCCATTTGCATCCTGTATTGCATTAGTTGCAATACTTGCCCTTTCTGAATCTAACATTTTAATGAGACCATTTAAGTGTTTTACAGACCTGTCAATCGTCACGTCTTCCTTTTAAAAAAGTTTGTTCACTATATCAAGTTGAGTCAGCACTTTATGCCAGAAGCATTTTATCACTATGACTTTAAATTTGGTAATATTTAAGAGTAGGGAAGATTAAGAGTAGTGAATATTGCATTACTTTCTATTTACTTTTGCATTGATAAAAAATCCTGCATTACTTTCAACTTTATTTTTTAAATATAAATTTTGCTAAAATAAACACATACATAAGTTCGGTGTTACGATAAAAATAACATCTATAAATCGGTGAAGATTGCATGTAAAAATACATTTTGTGCGCAATTAAAAAAAAGCACACTTTTATCATTTTGAAGCATACAATTTTAAAATATTCTTTTATGCATTGCTTACAAAGGAATTGTGTTTTGTCTTAAGTAATGTAATTATAGGGATTTTTTCATGCAAATCATTTCAAACTAAGCAGAAAATGCTGTTGCTTTAGTTTCCTAGAAAAATTGAATTTTTTGAACATTGAAGAGAAGTATGCCTCTTTAAGGATAGGATTGAAAATTCATTTAATACTTTAATATTATTATAATATGATATTAATCATGATTATTCTTTTTTCTTTTTCTTTTTTTTCTGTTACAACTTTTTTTTGCCTTTCCAAAAACTAAATCCATATATTAAAAGATGGTTTTTAAATTCGTTGACTATATTACTTACAACCATGTAAACAAATGACAAAAAATAAAATAAAAGAGGAGTAGCATTTTAAAATATGTATTTGAACTTGACTGTTTAAAAAATGTCTAAAAATTGCAATTTATTTTTCTTACATTAAACATTTTTCTTACATTACTAGCTTTTAAACATTCAACTCTTTTATCGCTTTTAATTAAAAATACTTTAAAAAAATTTTTTTTGCATTTTCTTTTAATTCCTTTAATGAGCGAGGACTATGTAAAGTGAGCCTTTTGAATTCAAGTCACTTGGATTTGTCTAACTCTGTATACGAGCATTTCTTTTTTTCATTTTATATGTTACAAAATTTCTCAAAAATATACACAATATTCTTATTTATACAAACAATGTACTATAAATATAAATACATCAGTTAGAAACAGTAAGTTTATTTTTTATAACAATGGTGGATTCAAAGGAGAAGCGATGTGGCGATGGCCCCTCCCTTGGGCGCTGATAAAAGGTCTCCAAGCCAACATGTGCAGGCTTGTTTTAAAGTCAAAACAGATCTGCGGTAATGGGTCATTGATGAGAATCATTACCAAATAAATACACGTCGATTTGTATCAGGAAACTCTTTATAAAATAAGTATAAGTTAAATGTATGTTTCCCAGGTTCAGCTCGGTGAGGAGGCCTACCCAAGAGCTTCATGAATATCGCTTGGCTTAAGCCATGAGGACATACTAGATGATAGCTGTGAAGCCGCCTCTTCTCTTTTTTTTTTAGCCTTCTTTCTGTAATAATCACCCAAATGTCTTTTAGACATAATCGAAATAAAATACTGCACACGCTGTAAAACAACATAGAACAATGTCAGGAATCGAGGCTAATGAAAAAGAAAGGCTACCGCGGTGCTTTACGCCTACCTTTTTTTACAGACCGCCGGAGTCACATGATGCACGAATGCACCAATGCAGGTGTACAAAAAGAGCATCACGTCACTCTAGCAGTCTGTAAAAAAAGATAAGTGGAATGCACCATGGTTGCCTGTCAGGAATGAGATGACGTAAAATCTTTGAATTTTATATAAATAAAAATTTCTTAAAAATACTGGTGGTAATATGATATTTTATATAATGTAATATAAATTAATTTATTTTTTATTTCTGATTCTTATGCAGCGAAAGTAAACCGCTGTTGAACAAAATAAAATTGAATATATTTTCATGTGAATTTTTAATTTTCCTTTATTCTTAATCTTTTATGATTCCTCATTTTTTCGCCCTTCCTAGTCTTGCACCCGGGGCAGCTGCCCTGGCTAACCCCCCATTAGACCCATCACTGTTGCCAGTCAGCATGTGGCATCTAATTTTTTTGCCTTGTCACTAACTTTCGATGTCTAAGTTGCCATGTGTTTTACAGGAATGCCTCATTTCTGCCAAACAGCAGATTTCTGCTATTCTAATTTTTTTAATCAAATCTGCCTATTCTTAATCATAATTCTATGATATTTACTGCTTTTTTCTCTTGTCTATTGTTCAGAATTAAACAGTATGATTAAACATGGATTTCCACGGATCTACAAATTTCCCATTTTCTTCTTTTAAAAAAAATTACTATGTCCATGAAAACAGGAAAAAAATCACGTTTCATATGTGCCGCAAATGAGCTCCGCAGCAGCTCAATACCACAATTAGCCCACGACACAGAAAAATTTGTGCCGAGAAGAGAAAAATTTTGTGTCCCACTCATTAAATTTGTAGCTCTCGGATTATTCAGATATGTTCTTACAGGTAGACAATAGATATTGGCATGAGATTCTTCCATGAATTAATGGGATGCCTTGTATTATTATTAATTTTTTTAGCAGATTTCCACAAAACAATTCGTCAAGTGGCTATGAAAATAAATCAGACTTTCCTTAATTGGTCGTGAACTTTGTGGAAATGTTCACGGAAAAATCCCAAAAATTTTCGCTGATTGCTCGTCAAATAAACCACGAATTTTATTATTCGTTCTTGAAATAAAACCGCAAGCAAATTCCAGCAATCAGTCACATAGAAAAAAAGTGAAGTTTTGCATTCTGTCAAGAAAAAGAAAACAAATTTCATCAATCAATCATGGACAAAACCAAACATCTCGGAAATTCTCATCTCATCTCGATTTCACAAAAAAAAAACGTGCATTTCATCAATCAGTCACGAAAAAAAAAATTGCGAGTTTCATCAAACGATCATAAAATAAAACTGAGAATTTCGTCTATTGCTCATGGATTAAAACCGAGAATCTCATTAAGGTGTTGCAAAAAAAAAAAAAAAAATGTGAATTTCACCAATTGACCACAGAAAAAATTATGAATTTAGTTAATTGTTCTTTGAAAAAATAACAGATTTTATCAATTAATCTCGGAAAAAATTAGGAATTTCATCAATAAGTTGAAAAAAAATCTCAAATTTCATCAATGCAGAAAAAATTCATTAATATCATCGAACGATCATGAAAAAAAATTGCAAATTGCATCAGGGGGTTGCAATAAAAAAAACATGAAAATAGGCATTCGGTCACAAAATTGCAATTTATTATCTCCATCAGAATTTTAAAAAATCCTTAATAAATCCATAAAAAAATTCCTTTGTCAACAAAAGTTGCAATGATACTTTTTAGTGTTTGATCTTTCTCCATCATCCCACACTCAAAATCTTCCCTGAATGTCAGAAATTGCTAAATCTATTTATTTATTAATCTAAAACCTATAAGAAAATAAATCATATTTTTTATTTTGATTTTTATAAGCATTCATTTTTCATTCAACATGAATATTTACATTCAACATTCTGTTTTTAACAATTTTCAACTTAGTTGAAAAGTGTTTATGAATTTGGTTTGTCTGCCGTCTGTCTGTCCGTGCTCTAACTCGCGTAAATATATTCGAATTTAAATATGTTATTGAGGTTTACTACGGCATGTTCTTATTGAAAATTAAGTGTGTAGCACTTATAATTTTTTTACAGGGACACTCACAAGAATTTCGTTACAATATGGCTTATGAAAAACAATTATTTGTGGTTTATTTTAATGATGTTACACAATTTTAAACACGTTGAATTTCATACATATCACTGATGTGCACTACAAGATGCTTACTATGGAATAGGGTGTGCATAGCACTTACAGTTCCTTTACAGGGACACTCAAAAGAATTCTGTTACATTGTGTCTATGGAGAAAAATCGTTTATGGTTTATTTTAATAATGTTTCACTATTATGAACACATTGAAATTAATACTGTGTGGCTGAATTAGGAAAGACTGTGGAACTGCACTCGAACCAGTCCTGTTGCCAGTGTAACTGATCACTCGGCTTTATTTTAGGTAGGTCTGGCATTTTCATTTCATGCCTATTTTCTACTGTTCAATCAATCCTGTTCCAAGAATTATCGCAGTCTTTTGTCCTTACTCTCTTACAAATTAAGTTCCCTCCCTAGAAGTTTTGCAACCTTCGAAAAGATGAAAACTACTCAGGATTTTTCAAATGAGAGCCACACAGTATATATCACTAAGGTGCATTACAAAAGGCTTATTTTAGAATATTGTGTATATAGCATTCATTGTTCATTTACAGGGACACACAAAAAAATTCACTACTGCCTGTTAACAATAATTGCTGGAAGTGCGTTTTCAGTTGCTAAATGCACTTTTAAATTTAACTCATTTTTGGTCTATTACTTGGTGTGTATAAATTCTATAGATCATATACAGGGTAACCTAAAATTTTTCGAGTACATTTTCACTTATTGATGGAAATTCCAGAAGGAGAATTTTAAACTGTGCAATGCATTTCCTAACAAAACTAAGATTTAGCATTCTATGTAGTATATATACAAATCTATAGATCATATACAGAGCTGCACAAAAGAATTCAGATATTTTTCTGAAAATTGTTGGTAATTTCTAAAATTGGGATTTAAATATGTCACGCAATTTCCAAATTGTTTACTTAGATATCATCTTTCACCTTATTAAATGGCAAAGATTTGCAAAATTATTTTGGAAGTGTTGGAAAGTGTTACATAATCTATGCTTGATGCTTTTTTTTTTGTTCTTCTTTAAGATATAGCCAAAACAAAAAATGTTCCAGAATCCTTTTATCACGTTCTAACACTTAACGGAAACAATTATTCAAATTTATAATTTTTTTTGTATACCTTTCTGACTTTTTTAACTTTGAAATTTTTAACTGGCTGCCATTTTGAAACAAGATGGCACATGAAGCTGACCAACGAACTCAGTCATGACCTTGGTATGTCCTGTACACATGATTAGTCGTATTCTTATTGATTCATAAATATGAGAGTTACAGCATAACAAATATATCAGATTCTTTCAAAATCACAGCCACCCTAGAATTTCAAACTGCCCTATCTCAGCCATTTTTTAAGATATAGCCAAAACAAAAAATGTTCCAGAATCCTTGTCTCACGTTCTAACATTTACCAGAAACAATTTTTTTAATTTATAATTTTTTTGTTCACCTTCTTGAATTTTTAAAATTTTTTATTTTTTAACTGGCTGCCATTTGAAACAAGACAGCGGATGAAGCTGGCCAACAAACTTGGTTGAGACGTTAGTATGACCTATATGCATACTCAGTCACATACAAATCATTTCCTAAATTTGAGAGTTACAGCATGACAAATGTCAGATATATATAGATATATAGACACATATAGATATACATGGATATGGATAGATTGATAAGCTACGACTGCCGAAGGCAGTCGTACTTCACTGTTGATTCCGGGTTCTCGTGAGCCCATAGAAGGTCACGACCAAACAGGGCCGGTTTACCTGAACACCTCCAAGGTGGTGCTCTTCAGCCTGGGGAAAGACGGGGGCCGAAGCTTACCTGTGCCTCTCACCCTAACCCAAACGAGTGAAGACAGCGGTCGCTGCGACATGCAGTGGAGCCCAAATAAAGGACACCACCACACGACACTTGGGCAGGTGCAGAGACGATCCGACAGCTTCGTAGCCAGAATCGAATC
The DNA here is from genome assembly GCA_963931845.1 of Maratus michaelseni. Taxonomy (NCBI): domain Eukaryota; kingdom Metazoa; phylum Arthropoda; class Arachnida; order Araneae; family Salticidae; genus Maratus; species Maratus michaelseni. Next base: position 258,428,592 of record OZ007600.1, on the reverse strand, counting down.
CTAGGGAAGGAGGAAGCGACTAGTTCATCGGACGTGGTGATATGTATATACACATATATATATATATATATATAAATCAACATTTGAACACAGGGGGGTCTGGGGGTTATGATCAATGAAAATATACCAAAATTTTTTGTAATTGCTTTCCTCCCGAATGGCTGCAATAGCTTTTTGTAATGAAAGTTACCTAAAATTGAAAAAATTGTTTGATTACATAATATCTGAATAAGAGCATGTACCAATTTCAGGCCTTTGAGAGCAAACATTTACTTAGGAATGTGTCAGAAAGTAGCCTGTTTGGACTTGTCATTTTATACGTAAATGAAGAACTTTTTCTTTAAACAGAAATCTACATGTTAGAACTATATTTCAAGACTAATGTTTTCGATAGATTCTGAGAAAGTTACAAAATGTACTGATAGCTTTTTTTGTTTTTTTTCCTGTACATTTTAGAATCCCCCCAAAACTCTAGTTTATTATTCTCATCTAATGAATGCAATATAGTTTCAGCTGTGCTAAAACTAAAATTTTGCATGCTGTGATAATAATTTTTCACTTCCAAAAAAATTTTTTTTTGAAGTATTTTAGAATTGGAAAATCAAAATAGCAAAGATTTTAAAACTGAGAGTTTAAAATCAGTTATGGAAGAATATCTTGGTTTAGTTTTGTTTAAAAATTTTTAGGTTATCTTACATTTCATATTTTTTTAGAAAATAACTTTCAAAATATGTATATTTTCAAAATTGATTATCGAAAAAATTCTAAATTGTAACATGAGGTTTTTTAGTATAAAAGCAATTTTTAGAAGGTTTGAATATGTGAATAAAAAATTATAGCTTAATCTGTCAAGTACTTGTTGAGTTATGCTTAAAAAAGTACCTGAAATTGCAATATGTTTTTCTATGATTAAAAAGAAATTTAATATTTCTGAATCTAAACTTTAAATCTTCATAATTCTTAAATGGTCTGACTGAATGGTTTCCTGTTTGGTATCCAAAGGTAAAATGTACTTGAAAATCCAAATATACTATCAAAATTGGATGTACGTATTAAAAATTTCAAAGTCTGAGACAGTTTTAGTATGAAACGACTTCTTAAGTTTATTTTCTAACATAAATTGAAAAAAAATCCATCCCTAATCGAATGGCTAGTTTTTTTTCTTTAACAATTTAGCAATTACATTTTGTGAGATGTATATTTTCGTTTTGGCACCTTATTGTACATAAATTTAACATTTTGTATGTTTTTCGCATCTAAATTGCTTTATAGTCTGTCTCAAAAGTTTAAGCACTCTGCAAATCTGGTTTAAAATAATTGAAGAAGAAAATATTTTATGCTAATTTACAATAAATACTTGATATTTAATCAAAATAAAATAAAATAAGCCATTTTGGGTGGTTAAAATAAAAAATATATTTATTTTTATTTAATTTTTCTTTTTTCTTGAAGAAATGCTGTCTCAAAAGTTTAAGCACTTATGCAAATTTTTTTAGAAACACGGGATCAGCCATGTGTAATGACGTTGTATGACATATTTCAATTTTATAAAAGTATAAAAGGTGGAGATATTAGTTCCTCTCGTTTTAAAAAATGCCGAAGGGTAAAGAATTCACAAAATGTGAGATTTTGAAAGTTTTTAAATTGAAATCACAAAATAAAACTGTTTCTGAAATTGCAAAAGTTTTAAATCGATCAAAGCGAGGTATATATCAAGAACTCTCTAGAAATGATAATTTTAAGCAGAAACCAAGATGTGGATGACCACGTATGACGACTGTTCAGATGGATCGGAGAATACGGAGATTGGTATCTAGACAAAATATGTCCATATGGCAAATTGGAAATAATCTCAGTGCACAGGTGTCCAAAGACACTGTACATAGACACATTAAAGATTGTGATTACATCATACTAAAGAAACTGGCTTGCAAACCATCTCTCAAATTAAATCACAAACAGGCAAGAATGAACTGGGCTAAAAAACACATGTCCTACAGGGACAAATGGCTTACTGTTTTATTCAGCAATGAGAAAAAGTGGAACTTAGATGGCCCTGATGGTTGGAACACATATTAGCATGATTTACAAAAGAAACCAAGGGCATTTTTCAGCAGGCAGCAAGGCGGTAAATCTGTTATGATTTGGGGAGGGGGGCATTTGGATTCAATGGCCAGACCTCTCTGGCTTTTCTAAAAGGAAGACAAGATTAAAAAACAGTATCAAGAGACGCTATACCAACATTTGCTTTCATTTGGTGACATTTTGGGGGGTCCTGAATGGACTTTTCAACATGACAATGCCTCAATCCACATACCGCATTCTACAAAACTTTGGCTTTCTCAGACAAATGTTAATGTTCTTGACTGTCCAGCTTTAAGTCCAGACTTAAACCCGATTGAGAATGTCTGGGGTATTTTAACCTTCCAGGTTTACGGCAATGGAAAGCAGTATGACTCTATTGAAGAACTCAAAGAGGCTATTGAGAAAGCATGGTACTCTTTGCCACCACAAACCCTACAAAAACTAATAAATTCGATAGACGCACGTTTGTTTGAACTACTCCGAAATCACGGGAAAATAATTTGTAAGTAAAAGTTCTGTAAAAATTATAAATCTGGTTGTTTTTGACATTGTGCATAAACTTTTGCGACAGTTTTTTTTAAACATTTTTTAAAATATTTTTTACAATTATGTAATTTATTTTTTCTACTTTTGATATCATTTATTTAAATATTGTTGTAAAATCTGCAAATGAAAAATGTTATTCATTCTAACTTTTTTTAATTCTTTGAAAATCGACATTTTTTGCTTGTGCTTAAACTTTTGAGACAGACCTTATTGATGTTGATACTTAGCATACCAACCTTCTCTCCCTCACCTCTTTTTTTTTCAAGTTAAATATAGATATTTGAAACAAGAAATTTTACTTAAATGGAATCAAATAAATACTACATACAAATGACTCATTTTATTAAATAAAATTTCTGGTTCAGAATATGTTTATCCAAATTTAAAACCCTGGACTATTGTTAGCTATGTACTGTTTATTACCATGTACTTACAGATAAATGTTTTCTTCATTTTTCAGTATTTCACATTTTACTTAAATGATATTTTCCTTATTCTTCTAGGTCACATTCCTTTAGTGTGTCTTCAAATAATTCAGCAATATTTTTATCAAGCTTCTGACCAGTCACCAAGTTTCTGGTACTCCAGCTAATACCTCAAGAAGCACAATTGCAGTAATTGCTGTCAATTATACTTAGAGAAGTTTCATTAACTGCCTTACCATCTTACCTGTGTTATTGGTTTCTAAAATATGTAATTCAAACTTAAGCTTCAAAGTTAATTTAACATTTTTTGAAAATTTTATGCTTATCACTACTGACCAATTTATATTAACACGTACAAGAACACTATCTGCTTCCTTATGACTCATCCAAGTTAATTTCACTTTAAAGACTTTTATAAGACTATAGTATATAAATACTAGATTTATGGCAAATCACTTGGAGGATTACTAAAAATAAAAGAATAAACTATTGTAAATTCCTAGCAAAAAGTATGAAAAAAATATTTCCTTTTAACATTCTAACTCATGATTTTTTACTTTTCTCTTTAAATCAATGAAGTTTTTATTGCACGTCAAATATCTATTTTTGATTAATAATGAACTTTGTTCTGAAGCCCTCACTTGAGCATATGGCTCTTGTTAAGATTGGTGTTACATTGTGGAACCAGAATGACATCAGGGCTTTATTAGCGAATCGGAGCTTTTCACTGAATTGGAATTATAGAAATGTAGGATGGAAGAACATCGAAGGTAGAGTAATAGAGAAAGTGCCACAACTTTCACTACCACAACTCATTAAAGAGAAAGTGTTAGGTGTCATTAAACCTATTGGCTTAGAAATTTTGAACTTCAGGGAATTCCATTCCAATCTCTTTCTTTATATCCCTATACCAGATGAACTTTGGTGGACTCCACTAGGTACAGTAGATAGAAAGAGAACAGTAAAAGTGTTAGTTAAGGATGAGAGTTTAGATATCTCCACACGCTACAAACTAGCCTGTATTTATTGCCTGGAGGACTCTATTCACGAATTCTGGAGCAACATGTCTGAGGATCTCAAAAATTCTTTTTTGGACACACAGCTTCGTCCTATTAACGATTGGTCACGTAATATGATGAGAAGTGGATTGGGCAATGCACATATATCTTACAAAGAGGATTTTCAGCAACGTGCAAAGAAGGGTAATAAAGTAGCAGCTGAGTACTACTTACGAAAACTAACACCACAGGAAAGAAAAGAGTCCTTGGTAGAGACTGCAAAATATGTACACGAAGCTGATTTTTTATGTTTTCTGTTATCAGAAATGGATGATGAGCAACAAATAGACGTTTTTAAACATAGGCCTCATAGAGTGTTGCAATGTTTTCTTCAATGGCCTTTGCAGAGCTTTTTTATTGGAGTGGCAAGTTGCATGTGGGATTATCTTTCAAAATATGATTATGATGGTATATTGACAATCATTATCTATAAAGTTGCTGATGGCTATAAGGACTGGAATTACCAAAATCTTTTCAGAGAATTTTGGCTGAAAAGTCCTAATGGTCTTAAAAGTTTGATTACAAATGAATTTGATAAAAGTTATGTTCAATCGCCCTTGTTTCGTATTAAAGATAAAGAAAACATCAGATTAATACTCAAGGATGCAACCTTTAAAACAAAAAAGAAACTTATTTACAGTGATTACATCAAAGATTTTTTCAAATGTTCCATTCTTAACAATGAATGGGATTTTCTTGGATTCTTTATTCGAGAATGCTTGCCATCACAAAACGAAATGTTAGTATTTAAAGAAGAATTTGAGAAGTATATAACGAAATGTTGCGTAATAGGTCATTTTGCAGGGAATAAACAGAAATGGGATCAGTTGTTCTGCTTTTCTGACGACTCCATTTGTAGATACGATAAAAGGAGTGTAGAAGCTGAAAGTTGTTCATCTAAGCGATTTCGTAACTCACAATAATACATGCTTAAAGCAGTCATACGATTTGTCCCAATTATCTGAAAATTTATAATGTTTTTAAGTAGTTTTAGTATGTGTACTTTTTGTTTCAATTTTCATTAAATATTCTTTATAATTGAAATCATATATATATAAATTTTTTCCCCGTTTGTTGTGAAAGTTTAATTGAGCAATATTTTGGTTTAAAAAAAGGTATTTTTTTCAGTAATAAGAACAATATGAAAAGAATAGAATGTTGGTGCTTTGCCAATTCTACACTGTAGCTTATCAAAAGATGATATTTATCCGATTGTAAACTTTGGGTCTATTTTCTCTTAGTATTACACCGTAGAATTTTCATATGAACATATTTATTGTTACGCAAAGTCTCATTTCAAACTCTTTTGCAACCTTTGTTAAGGGTTTAGAAAGAAAAAATTGTAAAAATCATAAAATTACTCATTAAATTGTATATAATATAGGTCTTACAATTTCGTGGAAGTGGTGTCCAAAAATTTTCGAAATTTCACTCCTACTTCTGGTTTAAAGAAATGTTCAGTAAAACTGCTATAGGCACATAAGACCAGCTACACTGAACTAAGTTTCATTTCTCAAACAGGGCTGCCAAAAGTGATTGATTTCTTATTATTTTGTCTAACCTTAATTCTAAAGAACAGTCTTCATGGTACCTTATGGCTACTTGTAATCAAGGTAGATTATTATTGTTTTTACATTGTGCTCTAGACAATAGTAAACGAAATAGTTACCATTGAAATGGAACAATCATTTCAAAATATATAATATTATCCCTATCAAGTTAACTAATCCAAGAGAGGCAGGAAGTAGAATATAGTGATGATTTTATTTACTGATGACTAATTTTCATTGGAATAACCTCTAATATTAAAAATGATTGGATTGAAAATATACTAATTTTCCTTTCAAGATGTTTTTGTCTCAATGTTATCCTATAATTTGAAAAGTACATGCACTCATTAGGAATATCTTCCTTTCTCTGAGGAAGGAGTTAAATATATATAAAGTTGTGAGAAATTTAGAAGTGAAGCTCATGTCGCAAAACTTTGTACATTTTATTTTCAAAAGATTGCAAGGAAAAAATACCCCAAGATTTTTCCACATGAGCATATTACAGATTATGAAAATCTATAATATAAATGTGCATGTATTAAGGATGAGTTTAAAGAAACAACCAAAAAACTCATATTTTCTGTAGTTAGTGTAGATTGAATATGTGTATCTTATAACTTGGTTGGATTATTTCAACAATTAAATTAAATGTCTTGTAGTCTTTTGTTTACAGTGAAAATTTTGGAAATATGATACACTTCAATGTGCTCATTTTGTGAAGTTTCAAGCACAAAAAAATGAGTCATTTCAAATAATTTTGTGCAAATTTGATTTTTTTATAGTTGTGACTGTTTTTTTATTTTCGGATGAAGTCAAGTACATTTTAAAAAGTATAAGTACATATGTTGTACATCAAGTGGGACTTTATCAGACTTTTATATTATTACATACAAAAAGAATATTGGATTCCTCTTTTAAAAATTGATACTGTTAAACAAGAATAATTTTTTTATTGTATACAGAAAAGAGCATTTGTGAGAGGTTAATTGAAGACATGGGTGGATGAAGTTTTCTATTAAAAATGAAATTTCAGGAAAACTGAAGTAAATTATTGTATTTTTTTTTCCTTGTAGCATATTTAAAAAATTTAATGTAAGTGATTTTAAACTTTTTCAGTTAAAGATTTAACCTTAGTTTGAAGCATATTAAGTGTATTCATTCACATAACAACTTCATCCATTCCTGTCTTTTATTTAATCTACTGATCTTACAGTATGAACTAGTTTGTCTGACTACTGTTTAAAATGGTGATCTCCAATCTTTGAGTATTTGTAATTTATAAAAATCTTTTTACAATTTGTGTGCTGTAAAAAATACATTAATGATTAAGTATTTTAAATGAATTAAAAAAATGTTAAAATATTTTACAGTTAGAGACACAGTAACAATGTTAGTTAAAGGAAGATTAATATGGAATTACTTTTTCAACTAGGTGATAAACAGAGGAATATAAAAAAAAATGATAGCAGTCCTGAAAAACCTATAAATGTTAAGTTTGAGAAACTTCTAATAATAATCATCCAACATGGGTTGGTTTTTTAAAACATTGAATAAATTTTGTATCCTATGATTTGGATTAAAATTTTTTTATGTTAAATAATAAAAAGAAAAATATAGTAGAATTTGATATATTAGTTTTAACATGTCAAATAATTCTGAATATAAAAAAAATAAAGAAAATAAGCCTAATTTTGCCTTATTTTGCTTTTATATTAATTTTTTATTTTACCTGTTTTTTTTTATTTTTCTACTTAAGAAAAATTTGGCAATACAAGAAAAACATTAAATTCTTGTATATTGTTTATATATATATATATATATATTTTTATAAAACTGAATTCTTAATCTGCATTCAAATTATTTAGATATTTTCATAACATAGATTAATTAAAATGTATGGCTATTTGTAATTTTAAGAAATATTTGAGTACAATTTATTTTTATTATCAATTTTTTTATTCTACTTGTACATTACTTGTTTCTAGTGTGAAAGAAAATCAGGCGAGTTGATATTTCATCAAATGTATTTTATTATAATATTCATTCCAGATGCATTTGCCTGAGAGTTGTTTTCAACTACATTTTTATAACAAAATTCAGACCTGTTGTTACTAACAGCCTGCATTTGCTGTTTTACTACTCACAATTCAACTTAAATTAATTTTTGTAAACTGAGATTGAATAAAATTTTCTATTCAATATTTTGTGCCTTTCTGTTTTTAAGGTAATTTTTATTTGGAGTTTAATTTGATTATTTAGTAACTGTTTCCTTTTCTTCCAGATTTTCAGGTACAGAGTCAATTCCTGTATCGATCAGGTTGACCCAGATTTTCAGAAAAAGTCTAAAATATTGTTTTAGCTGTAAGAAATTATATATTTGAACATTAATGACTTGCATACCTTCATTCAACATAAAATATAAAGTTAATATCATAGTGGACTATTTATCATTAATTGTATTTAAATGTACATTAATGTTGTTCTCTTTAGGATTCAGATTAAAGTCTGTTGGGTTTCTGATTGACAAATTTTTTTTTGTTAGGTTTGGGTTGACTTAAAATATAATTTTCGGGTTCTGGTGGGATATAATCTAAACCACACAGTACTCTGTACAGGGTGCCAAGTTTGTTGTTGTTGTTGTTACAATTTGGGTTTGTGTTATTCTAATTGTTTCCAGTTCAACTAATCTGATTTTTCAAAAGAAAGTCAAAAATACTGCTTTAAATGGAAAACTATGTCTGAATATCAATGTGCCTATATGTCAAGTTTTCTTCACAAAAGATAAAATCTTATTAGTGATATGATTGTAGAATCTCTTTTCATAATTGTATAAAATCATGGATAAATTAACTCTGATTTCAGATCAATATCAAGGTTAAGTTTCAGGTTGATGTTAGGTAGAATTTTTGGGTTCAGGTCAGTTTATACTTGAACTATGCAAGATTTTTTGTTTCAATAGAAGATATCTCCAGATCACATTAGTTTTAGAAAAAAGTACATGGGTACATAAGACAATTAGATATATGTTTATTATATGTTATTAAATGTATGTTTAAAAATGAATTAATCACATAGGAACTGTAAATGTTCTTCCTTAGCTTTCGAATGCAGTTGAAATGCATATTCTTGTACTTTTTTTCTAAAAACAAATTTTTCAGGGGCTACCTTCTTGTGTCCTGCGTTGTTCCACTTATACACAACCCAAACCCTAAATTTCTATTTCAAGTCAATTCAAAATCCAACACACTTCCTCTCAAACCCGCAATGTAATAAAATTAATCCATATTTAAATACTATTATGTGAAAATTGCCTTCAATTATATCTCTAATATCAATTTTATTTTTATGTTCAAAATTAATTATATACAGTAGAAAGCCACTAATTCGCAAAGCTTGGTTCCAAGTGTTGTGCGGATTGGAGGCTTTTTGCGGATTACAGGCCATGTCTATTTAATCTTTGTTTACATTTTTTTTAATTCATATTTTGGACAAATTGAGATTGCTAATACTAAAAAATAAATAAATTACACATTTTAATATATAGATAAAGTAATAACTATGTAAAAAATAATTTATTATTTTTTAAATTTCTTAAATATGGCATCAATTGTTGTCTGTTTTAAGACATTTGGTTTATAGTGTTGAATTTTATCTTTAAGTAAGAGTTCAAAAGCAATATATATGTATTTTTTATGTGTTTTTCAACTTTATAATTATGATTTAATGAAAAAACAAATAAATTATAAAATATATTGTATAAGTAAGTATTTTTTATCATAAAAAAAATCACCAAAGCTCAAATTGTATTTTACAAGTATTGCATGAAGAAATGAATATATAAAATAATATACTAATTAAATGTTTTTTCATCAAGCAGGGCGGTCGCTCTGCCAAGCCAAGCTTAAAAAAAAACGCCACACAAACAACGCCAAGAACTGAACTAGACCGCTACTGCTTATTTACAGGAATCAACTTCGCAATGTTAAATCGACAAAACATGCCAGATTAAAATATCAGATATCAAATAAACCAAGCGTCGCAGAAAAAAAAAACGAAAACTAGAAGAATCTAATGAAGAATTTCTTCAATTTAAGACCAAACTCATCTTCATAAGTGATTTATAAACAGAGATATAGATTTTTTTTAAAAACGTCGAGATACTTAAAATGATCACTTTTTTCTTCGTCAAACTTTTTTTTTCAAACAACCTACAGACCTTAATATTCGGCAGAATAAAAAAAGGATTGCATTTTTGGACAAGTAATTACGTAATCTATGTGCTTTTATAAAATTCAGTGTAAAAAAATAATATTTTCTATCCTTAATTAGCAAAAAACTGTTAATTAACTTGGCGATTAAAAAATTATGCCAAAACAGAGATAAAACATGCCAACGACCATGTACCATCTCTATAATAAAACCGTATGTCATGTGACTGTCCTCAACAGTTCCGGGATGCCGCTTCACTTTTTCATATGCCAGGCAGCCATTTTTATTCAAAATTATTTTTTCTAATAAAACTGCATAAAAGTTACATTTTTAGAAAGATCGTTCAAAATAAATTAATATTTGAGAGATGACTTACGTTCAATTATGTATACATTCTGCAATAACTTCAGTTTCAATTAGGTTCGCTGTTCAAATTCTCTATCCATGAAAGTAAACAACAACAAAAAAAAAAGATTCATTCGTTGTGAACGTTTAAAATATTAAACCATGAATTTTTGGACCGCTGCCTGGTGTAAAAAAAAATAATCAGCACCAGTGAGACAGTCAAAGTTTACCATAATTCTGTTCCATACAACTCAACTTCCTTCGGATCTTTTCTTGATGTAAGTTGAACTCCGTGGTTGAACTCATGTAATAATATTTAATGGATCAAATTTCGAAACAAATTGTCAGCTTTTATTTTTCGTGTGTATTAATTAGAAACGATATTTTAATTTTGAAATCAAATGTTTTGATTTATGATAATATTTCTTATTTATCTATTTTCTATTTTAAAGAAAAATGTGAACGTCATGTATTTTAAATTGGAACAGCTGTCACGGACGCACCAGGTTTGGCGGAATTTTTGTTTTGCGCCATTTTGGCGAGAAAATCCCATTTTCAGGTACCTATTAGAGATTACTAAAACAGCATATACTTTTATTTTATTATGAAATAGTTTATTTTATATTAAAAACACACACACAATGATTAATTTATTATAAAGTGGGTTAAGCGGTTTTTGTCAAGAAAGATGAAATACATAACAACAAAAAATATGCGAAATGCTACCACGATCGCAAAAGTTCTTGATTTGTCTATTAGATTTTTCCGGTTTGGCGAAGGATTAAGGAAAAAAATAAATTATGAATAAAAATAATTTGTTACAATGCTTAACATACATTTAAGGGCGACCAAACTGGTCGCCAGTGGCGGCTAGTCTCTATAATAAAACCGCAAGTCATGTGACTGTCATCAACAGTTCCGGGATGCCCGTATCGCTTTTTCATATGCCAGGCGGCCATTTTTATTCAAAATTATTTTTTCGAATAAAACTTCATAAATGTGACATTTTTAGAAAGATCGTTCAAAATAAATTAATATTTGAGAGATGACTTACGTTCAATTAGGTATATATTCTGCAATAACTTCAGTTCAAATTAGCTTTGCAGTTCAAATTCTCTATCCATGAAAGTAAACAAAAAAAAAAAAAGATTCATTCGTCGTGAAGTTTTAAAATATTAAACCATTAAACCATGGAGATAATCGTTCGTAAAATAAGTTTTCCATGAATGATTTTTTGGAGCGCTGCCTGATGTCAAAAAAGTAATTTGCACCAGGACCTGTAAGACCATCAAAGTTTACCATAATTCTGCTTGATGAAGTGCTTTACAACTCAACTTCCTTCGAAATCTTTTCTTGACAAAGTTGAATGTAAACAAATACAAGTCATGTAATAATATTTAATGAATCAAATTTCGAAACGAATTGTCAGTTAATTTGATATTTATGTATTATACGTGGCAGGAAGAGAGATCACCTAAAATGATTGTTAATTGCCAATCATATTTACCATTGTTAATGACCAATCGCGTTCCAAATAGTAATTTAATATACATTTATAAAATACATAACATCATTAAGTACTTTTATGTTATTTGGGTGCAAATCTCGCCAATATCATTTTTAAAATCGCCAATACCAGCTTTTATTCTTCACGTGTTCAAATTAGAAACGATACTTTGATTCTGAAATCAAATGTTTTGATTTATGATATTATTTTTTGGTACTTTTCATTTATACGGACACCATTGTCGCCAAGCATACATTTACATACATTTGCATACATTATGCATTAGCATACATTTTGGCATGGTGTCCGTATAACGGAAAAGTACCTATTTTTTATTTATCTATTTTCTATTTTGAATGAAAAATGTGAACGGCATGCATTTTAAATTGGAAAAGCTGTCACAGACGCTCCGGTGTTGGCGCGATTTTTGTTTTGCGCCATCTTGGCGAGAAAATCCCATTTTCAGACACCTGTTAGAGATTGCTAAAACAGCATGTTACTTTTATTTTATTATGGAATGAGTCATTTTATATTAAAAAAAAACACACAATTTTATTTAAAAACACACACAATCATTAATTTGTTATAAAACACACAATATTCAATTTATTATAAAGCATGCGGAATCTGCTCTACCAGGTTGCCATACGAAGCAAAATCTACCCTAAAACGCCAGGTTGGCCAGGCATAAAATCGCCTTTTTGGCACCAAAATGATACCCCGATGCGTCTGCGACAACTGTACCCAAAAGGACCCATCATTAAAAATGGTTAATAATATAGAATTAAAGTAAAATAATGCAGAAAATTATTTTTGTATACATTTACTAAACACATAAAATCATATTGATGGTTTTTAGATTAGACATTTACGATGGAAATTTTATTTGGGGTATGTTATATCCAACGGAATGAATATGAGATATATATATTCTAATCACATATTATATACCCATGAATATACTATACATATCTATATCTACTATATCAATAGAACCGTCTTCAATAGTCTTTTATATTTCTACTACGTAATATTAACTATAGAGTTACAATATAGAGAGAAAAAACGGGTTGCTGTAATTAGAATTATAGGTGCCAATGTTGGCGCGGCGTATTTTACCTGTTACGAATCTTAATAGTCAGTAGACATTAAGCAGACATGCCGAAATAAGAGAATTACGCTATTATAAAAACTCCCGAACTATATCAAGAAAGGGGAGCAGAGAAAAACAAAGTCGTACTAGGCATCTAAAAGGAAGTTCGCGAATTTTAATCAGATTGTACGTCATGGGGAAAAAGTCCTGACAGAAAATATGGTTTAAAGGGAATGCGATTATCAAAACTGGCCTTCAAAAGTTCAATTTTCCACCAAACTATACTCGAAAATTACGTGTAATAATATGTAGCCCGATTATGGCACATTACTCAAGACGTTTTAGATGAGAATAATGATAGATTTTATAATCTTTCGCAATCGAGTCTACAGCCAAAGTTAACGAAAAACAAAAACAAATATTAGCAACAATATGGTTCAGTGTAAATGTGGATATCATTAAAGACTTTCACAAAATAGACTTCATTGCATCAAATCGTATTAACTAAAATACGCCAATTGGCAATGGACCCAATTACGAAAAATTACTTAATATGTTTAAGAATCTCCGCCTTAGCGAACATATTGCAACTGATAAGCAAACGGACATGAAGGACAAATGCTTAAGTGGGTTAAGCGGTTTTTATCATGGAAGATGAAATACATAACAACAAAAAATATGCAAAATGCTACCATGATCACAAAAGTTCTTGATTTGTCTATTAGAATCATCCGGTTTGGCGAAGGATTAAGGAAAAAAATTAAATTATGAATAAAAGTAACGTGTTACAATGCTTAACATACATTTAAGGGAGACCAAACTGGTCGCCAGTGGCGGATAGTCTGTATTATAATAGCACAAATCAGTTACAAGTTATAACAACATCAAATTTCATCTGCAAGTCAGCCATTTTCTTCTGAAGATATTTTTTTTTTAAAATAAAACTTCATAATTATAAGAACACACATTTTATCAAACAACTAAATATGACTGCAAACTGTGGCAGATGACTGTTTCCAACATGAATAAGTATGAGAAATTCCCGTCAAGCGTATCGATCTGGGTGGCTCAGTCGCAGAGCGGCGGCACGGTTGCGTAAGGTCCCAGGTTCGAGTCCTGGCCCAGGTCAATTTTTCACTCGTGTTTGTTTAGTGCATTTAATTGTCTGATAAAATGCGTGTTCTTAAAATATTGTAAAATAAAGTAATCAGACGTAGTGTTTATGCTTTAAAAAATATATAATATACGTTTTTGAAAGATCTTTAAAAATAAATTAGTTTTTGAGGGAAGATGTACCTTCTAAAATGTATACATTAAGAGTTATCGGCATTTAAAATTTCTTTCCAAACGTAAATAAAACTTTTGAAATGAATTAAAGGTGATTCATTTATTTCTAAAAAAAAAAAAAAAAAAAAAAAAAAAAAAAAACTGTAAAGGACAAGCATTTCGTTCGCAGGAATACCTTTCACGTCATTTTTCTATAAATTAATGAAATCCAGTTGTTAAATTATTTTTGTTTTAGAAGTGAAGTTTCCATTTAAATTTATTGTAACAGTACAATGTTTAATTGAATAAAATAATGTAAATCTAAGAAATTGCTAAGAAATTCTAAACATGCACAGGGCAATGCAAAAAATAAATAAATAAATAAACAAAAAATAAATAAATAGATAAATAAATAAATAAATAAAAATCAGCTTTCATAAATTCTAAAAATTGTTCATATATCTCAATTACAATCTAAAGGAGGGTTTATTTCTATATTATTCTACATATAATAGTAATTTCAGCAAATATATTAAATTCCAATGCGATCTGTTTTAAACTTTAAGATGGTTTATAACACATGATAAAAAAATTATAAAAAAGAATGGCGCGTCACAGTTCGGGGAGAGGATGGGGAGGAGCGTGAACAAAATTAGGAAGTATAATAAGGCTATCTGTTTGAAACTTTACGATATTTTATAACACATAACATAAATTTTAAAAATAAAGCTGCGTCAAAAATTATAGGGAGGGGCGGAGCGCGTTTTGCCAACACAAGGGGGGGGGGGACACTTTTCTAAATTTTAACGATATCCGTCATGTCACATATCGTTACAAAGGGCTGTGACCACTTATTCATGTTATGTACCACAGGTGAAACCCCACATTTTGCGCCGCCCCCCGACTCATGTGATATATTGTTCGAAAGGCCTGTGGCCGCTTATTCATATGTATCTTCGGGGTCCATCCTCCCGCTTTCACCCCCCCCAAAGGGGACACTTTTCTAAATTTTGCCGACACCTCTCATGTGATATATCGTTGGAAAGGTCTGTGAACGCTTAATCAAATTATGCAGGTGTGGGGGGGGGGGGTATTTTCTGAATTTCGCACATATCCCTCATGTGATACATCGTTGGAAAAGTCTGTGACCGCCTAATCTGATTATGCATCTCCGGTGTTTATTCCCCCATTTTTTTATCCCAAACGCGATTAGCTTTCACCACCAGTAGGCGCTTTCCTATCTCTGTTTCTATAGGTCGGATCACGACGGGGTATGGCTCATTCGACTCGACATCTATAGAGCTTTCCGATTTTAGTACGTTTTTTCACCACCAGGGGGCACTTTCTTATCTCTGATTCTATGGGCTTAATCACCCAGCCGGAGCGCCAAACCGTTAGGTTTATGGCAAATATGCTCCGGCGGGAAAATCCCCAGCAGACAGTCAGCGCCCCACAGCCCACCAAACAAGTCCTAAACAACGGGCGACAATTAACAAAAATCGAAAAACAAAATCCTTTTCAACGAAAAGGCACAAACTTGATACAATGACAGTAGACCCCTACAAAATAAAATAAAAACTACTAAAATCAAATTAACTAACTAATAAACAAGCTTCAAAACAAAACAAAGAAGCTGCAACAGGTCTACCAGACTGAAATATGACTAACTATGATAATTCATAGTCGTATAAGAACTAAACCTACGTAAAGACTAACTTAAATATATAAACTAAAAGGAAGTATAACAGCATTTAACGACTTATTTAGTTACATAGTCGACACTAATAACTAGTAAAATTAAGGTTCATAAACAATGGAACACAATTCACAAGGTTCAGGGACATACTTTGTACATTGTCGATTACAAACACTCAGTAAATTCAGTTGGTAATGTCCACCAAGTCACTTTTATATCCAAACTATGCCAGTTTTAATAATAGTCCACTACTTGAAATTTTCAAAATACCGTAAAATAAATGACTTTAAAGGTTTATAGGCAAAATTGCAGAGAAATTAAGCTTCACCACCAGATTAATGACATAGCCGAATAAACAATTATCCATTGTATTCTTCAAACAAAGTTACAGACGCATTTGACTTCAGCACCATTTTTTTTTCAAAACCTATATCTTATGATAGAAAACAATTCATTCAAAATATTATAGTTTTCCGCAAGCTTTGAATAGTTCTCAGGGTCCAGAAGAATTCTTTGCAAGTTTTCACGTAGCGTATATTTTCTCACAAAACTAAAGTGATGTTTCATTAAAAAGCACCTACCAAAAATGTAATGCACAACTGTGCCCCGAGAGCCACAATCACATCTATCTGATTGTCTTTTACCTATTTTACACAAAAAATACGGAAAACTCCCATGGCCTGATAAGTAATGTGCAAGAAGTTGTTTCGCGCAGACAAACTTCCTCTCAACTTTCTTCAAAATTTCGTAAGTCTGTCTACCCTTGTCAGAGGCAGACCAGTACTCCTGCCAGGCCTGCAACACCTTCTTTTTGAAATACATTGTTACCAGTGAGGGTGGAAGCGTAACCCGATAATCAATATCATACATACCCTCCAATATGACTGATTTCGCTAAAAAGTCTGCTCGCTCGTTACCTTCAAAGCCAATATGTGCTTTGATCCATCCGAGATATAATACTTTTTCAGGATGTTCCATAAGCAGCTTATAAATTAAAAACAATACTTCATTAGTGGGAAACAGATTATCAAGAGCTGAGACCGACGAAAAGCTATCAGTATATAATATGACACTTTTAAACTCAGAATGAACCAACCACAGTACCGCATGATAAATAGCAGATAACTCTGCCTGATATATTGAATTCAAATCATTTAGTTTGATCCTATAGTCATATATAAATGAGCCCTTCCAATAAACTGTGAAGGCTGCTGCCACTCCCAAGGGCATACGAGATCCATCTGAATAAACTACAGGCAAGTCCGAGTCTGGAACCACCTCTGTAACTGGTTCAATTAATTTTAAATTATCACGACCTATTACTGGAAATTCATATGTTCTCTTATTTATCGAGAATTCATCTGCGTGAAACTCTATATTATTGATAATGATTGACCCATCTCCACTGAAAAAGAGAAATTTATCGTAGTAAGCTTGATATTCTATCTTCAAAGGAGGAACACCTGCAAGAGTACATAAGGCATCCGTTGAAGTCGATCTATATGTCTTAATCACTGAAAGTAAACCAATCCTCTGGCAAGAGCTAAGTCGCTGTAAAGCCAAAGTCTTCAAATCTCCAAACCATGCTTGATATCCATACATAATTTGCCTCTCTATCACAGAACTATACCAGATCTTGCGATACATTACATGAACACCATTATCTCTAATTCCCGTTTTTCGAATATTTAAAGCAAAATCCTTAATTTTCTCTCTAATATTATCCAGATGAGTAAACCAATTAAACATACTATCAAGTGTAAGGCCCAAGTATTGCAAGTTATTCCTCACCACTACACTCTCTCCATTAATTTTAAAAATAGGTCTTCTTCTTTCTAACGTATTTTTTCCGAACAGATTTTGTAATACTTATCTTCAAACCCAGGTACTCACAGATTTCTGCATAATGATTTAAGTGACCATTCATATTAGCCTCTAACTGTTGGCGGCTGTCGCCCTCGGCAAACAAAACGAAGTCGTCTGCGTAGGAGATGACTTGATCCGAATGTTGTCGATATAACTTCAACAAACGATCTGCCACCACAAGCCATAAAAGAGGGCCCAGGCACGACCCCTGGGGGAATCCCTGGAATAACACAAACCATTCAGTACCAAATGCAAAACTAAAACCTATAAGTCTATTACTTATGTAACTCTTTAAAGCCGATCTCATGTACAATGGAAGAGGCAAATCGTCAATTATACGTGCTAAGATATGCCAATGTAACGCATCAAATGCACCCTCTATGTCAATGGATGCTACAGCACAATATTTCGCATGACCAAGAATCTCATTAACTTTCTTTTTTAAATCCAAAATGGCAGAAACCGTTGACCTACCCTCTCGAAAGCCATGTTGTGCTATATCCAAATATCGAATACCTTCCAGTCTCGACATAATTCTAACCTTCATCACTCTTTCTAAAATTTTTCCCAAAATCGGGAGAAGCGTAATTGGGCGGTAGGCTCTTGGGTTTGATGAAATTTTGTTTCTTTTCCGAAAGAAAATAACTATTCCTTTTTTCCAGCAACTAGGAAAAAATCCCAATTTTAAACACTTATTAAACACACCCAAAACAAAAGCGGGAAACGTTGTGCATAGATTTTTTACCACCAGAGGGTCCATAAGGTCATAGCCAGGTGCTTTGTTATTTGCCTGACTTTTCAATGCATGTTTCAATTCACGATGTGAAACAGGTTTAAAACCATGATCTATAAATATTTCTGCATTTGGAGTATATTCAAATATGTTTTGTGGAATATTATCTATACCAAAATGTTCCTGCATAAGCAGCATAGCCACATCATCGTATGAGTCAAAGACTGTGTTATTTTCTAGTGTAGTGAAGATCATGTCCGTATGTTTAATAGTCTTCCCTGCGATATACTTGAATAAGGTACCATAAGCATCACTAGTTTTTTCACAAAAATTCATCCATGCCGAACGTTTTGCTTTTTTAACATTTTTCTTATAGATGTTCCTTTCTTTTAAATATGCATCCTTATACTGAATATCGTCTAGATTCCTACGATACCTTTTGTAAAGGGCACTGAGTTTATTACGCTGCCTTCTTAAATCTTCTGTAAACCAAGAATGTTTTGATTCTATGGGCTGGATCACGACGGGGTATAGCTCATTCGACTCGACATCTATAGCCTTAACGATTTGAGTGCCCGAGGTTCGTATAGAACAGATTGCGCTACCTGGTGGTGGAAGATAGAACTTGAGCGTGCGCAGCACGACTGCTGTCCGTGTCGGAAATGTCGGACCCGTGTCGGAAGTTAGTTTGTTTACAGGTTTATACAATTCGATGTGCAAATTAAGGGATTATCCGGTGCCGAAGGCAGCGTGGAACCAGGTCGGAGGTTCGTGGTTTATCTTATTCAAGGTTTTAAAAGGATTGAGGCCCCGGTGTAAATTAGGGGCCCGCTAGCGGGCGAAGCCAGCTAGTGCTAATAATAAAAGAGCGTGATATCACGTTTGATTTCAAATGCAGCGCTGACACGCTATGTACATATTCCATTTTTATTCATTTAATGGATTAGTCAGTGATATTTTTTAACGGAGGATAACAAGTATTATAACAAGCCACATTTAGTATGTTGTTTTTAAGAGTGTAATTAATTTAATTGAAACATCTACTGGTATTTCTAGTTAACCCTTTAAACAATGACTGAAAGTAAAATGTATTTTTAAATTATTTCTCATGTTTAGATTATTTAAATTATGTTCAATATATTTAAAAAAAAAAGAAATGATATCTACAAAAACAACTTTTCAAAAGTAAAAAAAGGCCAAGCGTAAAAAAAAAAAAAAAAAAAAAAAAAAAAAAAAAAAAAAAAAAAAAGTTGTGGCTAAAAAATGGTGTGATATCAAATTTCCAAGCTATTATATTGCTTATTTAACTTTTTTCTATTAAATAAGTTATCATATATATAAGGCGAGTGCCTACGTATATGTTAATAGAAATCGTTTTCTCCTGTACTAAATACATCCTAATGAGTTTCTGAAAATTCAATTTTTTTCAAATTATGCATGATGGGCTTGGCGGCCATCTTTCCATATTTCTAAGCACCCGAATTTCTAAAGTAAAAGCGTAATATGTTTGCAATGTAATATGTTTATAAAAATTTCGAACTTCAGATTCTAACTACGGACAGATAAATTAGATAAGACTGATATTTTGATAAATTGATTTTTACTAGTTTGAAATTAATAATTACTCTAAAAAATAAATCATAAGATGAATCTTTAAGATAAGTCATCATTATCTTAATACACAATTTTCAGAGCATACAAGTCTATAAATGAAACTCTTAAATATTTGCTTAAATAACAATTTTGAACTTCGGATTTTAACTACGGATTTGGGTGGTTAGAATTTTGTGAATAATATGCAAAGATGGCCGCCAAGCCCATCATGCATAATTTGAAAAAAATTGAATTTTCAGAAACTCATTAGGATGTATTTAGTACAGGAGAAAACGATTTCTATTAACATATACGTAAGCACTCGACTTATATATATGATAACTTATTTAATAGAAAAAAGTTAAATAAGCAATATAATAGCTTGGAAATTTGATATCACACCATTTTTTAGCCACAACTTTTTTTTTTTTTTTTTTTTTTTTTTTTTTTTTTTTACTTTTGAAAAGTTGTTTTTGTAGATTTTAAACTATAAAGAAGAATGTTATATGATATATAATACTATATATAAAGATAAGAAAAATGTTAAAATTGGTGAAAAAAATTTTTCAAAATTCAAAATTTTGTCACCATTGAAGCATTTTTCAAGAATTAAATTTCTTTGTTTACATTCATAAATTGATTGCGGATTAGCGTCGCTCTACTGTATATATATTTATAATTGTTCAAATATATCGTTTTTTCTTATCTGAAAAAATATTCGAGGTTTTTAGAAAAATCGCGCCAACCCAACCTGCAAGATTTAAATCCCAATTAAAAACATTAAAAGAACCTTACCTGCATCGAAAAAAATTAGCATCCACTTGAACTACAGATTGAGTTTAGTAATATCTGGTTACCTGATCTGATCCAGGAGTACAACCTTCTAGTGAGACACCTTGTGTATGTTTCTATTTTCTCCTCATTTCTCAGATTTTTTAACATTCTGATAATTAAAAGAAATATGTCTAGTGAATTCCAGTTAAAGACAGTTTTTTGATATATTATTGATAAAGATTGGTAAAATTACTGAGAAACTTGCATTGTGCCACTTAAGC
This sequence comes from Maratus michaelseni, assembly GCA_963931845.1. Classification (NCBI taxonomy): domain Eukaryota; kingdom Metazoa; phylum Arthropoda; class Arachnida; order Araneae; family Salticidae; genus Maratus; species Maratus michaelseni. The sequence continues at coordinate 258,407,565 of OZ007600.1, read as the reverse complement.
ATTGTACCACTAGTCTTATTAAATTAAATAAATTTTAATAACATTTGCAGGAAGAAGAAACCATTCTATTAAGATCTTCAAATAAATTTCAAGTTCTCCAATCTTTATTTATGAAAAGATCTAAAAGGTGTGTTCTGGTATCTTCAATAATCGCAAAATCCTGTAAAATGCTATATGAGAAGTTAAAACTGGATTTCTCATTACCTAATTACATTTCTCAAAATTTAATTTTCACCGTTAGAAATCTGGAGTATTTTGATAAGTTTAAAGCATTTCTGACAAGGCATTAACTGTTACTCAAGTAAAAATGTCGAAATTAATAACTTTTTTCAAAATACTTAAAATTTAGACAGATAATGTTTGCAAATGCTGTTCGTTGATATTAGAATTCTTATAGTGAAGACTAAATTTTGGGAGATGCAATTATGCAATGAGTAATACAGGGTTGAAATTCTCTTTAGTGTAAAGTGGAATTTTGTAGTAGATGAGGATCAAAGAGCGTGATCATTGGGTCATTTTTATGATCGTGAATACTAAATATTAATGAATGAATTTGACAGAATAAGTCAATGTTATGTGCATAGCTGCCACTTTTTACTCTTTATCCTTAATGCTAAATTTTAATAGTAAATTGTGCCTATAGATAAGTAAGCCAAAAATTTATATTAAATTTTAGTGCTAACAAAAAGTATAAAAGTTGGCAGCTATGTATATGTACATTTTACAGCAACGTTTTAAAGAATAAAATTTGATAGATGCTGAAATGGAAATATTGTGCTGAATGCCAACTTAAATGTAGCACTGAAAATTTTACACTGTTAAGATTTCCTCTAAATAATCGAAGTCATTGAGAAACATCCCAAGGAAAGTCCTTTACAAGAGCTCAACAGGTTTTAAATTATTATTCAAGAAGAGAAAGTTATAATTTTTTCTTTTAACATTTTTACTGTCAGAAGTGTCTGTTCTATCACGAAATTCTTAATCTGTTAGCTAATTTGGATGTATCTAAAAATAAAATGAAAGTTTAGACAGATAAGGAATAACTTTGGTCTGATATATATCACCTTACAAATAAATTTACATTGTTCTGCAAATTTTTAATTTTCTCAAACTTAACCATTTGAATCTTTAAGATATGTTTTCTAAAATTGTTCCTCATCATTTGTTCATACTCATTCCTTATATGAGAGGTACTATCTACATGGCATGCTAATGTTTAATTAACTTCCTGCCAAGAGTTGAACACTTGATTAAAAATTATACATAAATATAGACAGATATAAATTTTGTAGAATGTATATTTTTCTAAAGTTAGCGATTGTTTTCAAGGTCTATTTCAGACCTTAGAAACAATACAAAAGAATGGACAAGACTTTTATACACATTTTTTAATTAAAAAATCTCAGTATCCCCTAGAGTAAGATATTGTTAGTTTGGTCTATCATCTCACCTTTATAAACTTTTCTATTACCAAATGGACCTTATCCACCACAGAACCAATTTTAATTGTTAGCACTGGTTGAAATTAATAAATATGTATTGATAATTAGTATATGCAATCCATTATAATGTATGGACATATTGCTTACTCTTGGAGAAATGTAACACAACTCAAAAAAAAATCATTTTAACTGAATTATCATTTAAAATATCATTAATTTTATCATTTTGTGTATTATTGCTCTAATAGGTCTGACTTAGTGCATCTAGCCTCTGGTATAGTGTCATAAATGTAGCTATCTTCAAGATTGCTGGATTATGGTATGTGTTACTTTGCCACCACAGGAGAATAGAATATTAGGGGATAATTCTACTCAATCTTCCTTATATCTTCTACGTTTTTGATTCTTAAGCATTTTACAGCTATATGCAGAACTGAGTTGTGTAGTTTTATGTTACAGTAAAAAAAAGCCCATCTTATTTGGCCTATACTTTGGAATGTAATATTTTTGAGTTGTGTCTTTTCTTGTGGGAGAGTGATTAGGTCTTCAACAATCTAAGTGCAGCCCTCAAGCTCATTTCTTTACCAAATCTTGCAGAAATTTTATTGAATACCACTGTGTTTATACCAATAATAATTTTTATCATTGTCATTCACATGCAAAAGAATCAAAAGTTTTTAATCTTCAAATGAATGTTACACATCTCTGATTATATTCGTTTACTATTTCATGACTACTTTTGCATAACTGCCATGTACAGTCTTGAAATTGATTAAAAAAAGCAATTTAGACAATATTTTCAACAACAACTAAAATTGCTTTACTTCTGTATGAAGTAACAAGACATACAATTTCAAAAAATAGTTTGATAACTTTAAAGCACTTTTGTCAGCGCAATAACCTTTACTCATGTGAAAATGTCAAATGTCAAAACCTTTTTCAAAATACTCAAAATTTTGTGAGTAACATTTGAAAATGTTCTACATTGATATTAGAATTTCCATGGGGGAAAAGTAAATTTTGAAAGATGCATTTACTCTTAGCATAATGCACAATTTTACAATAGATGAGGAGTGAAGAACTAGATCGTGTAGTCCTTTTTATGATGATGAAAACCAAATAAAAATGAATTGAAGTAAGTTTGAATTGTATATGTACATTTTACAGCAATATTTTAGAGAATAAAATTTGTTAAATGCTAAAATGAAAATATTTTAAGTGCTTATTGCAAGCTTAATTACCAAGCTTTAGCACCAAAAATTATGCATGGTTCAGATTTCCCCAAAACATTAGAAGTCACTGAGAAAAATCTGAAGGACAATAATTTACAAGACATCAACTGTTTTATTTGTTCTACAAGGAGAGGTTTAAAAATTTTACTTTTCCCTATGTTACTGCACTAGACACCTGTTTGGTCATAAAATTTGAACATTTTAGATAACTTGGATCCATCTAAAAATTAAATGAAAATTTAGGTTCATTAGGAATAACTTCAGTCTATGACACAAAACAACTTACAAAGAAATTTAGAGTGTTCTGTAAATTTTTTTATTTTCTTGTGTTTAACAACTTTTATGTTTCTGACATGTTTGAAAAATCATTCCATTTTCTTGTTATTCAATCCTTGTACCAGTGGTAGTAACTATGCAGTATGCAGCCTTTGAGTTCATTTCTTGCTGAGCCGAAAATTAGACGCTTACTTAAATATATGTCTATATTGTCTATACATAACTATATACACATCTATATCTTACAAAATATATTTTTTAGGCATTCACGATTGTTTTCAAAGTCTGTATTAGACCTTAAAAATGATACAATAAAAACAACACTTTAATTTAGATGCTAGAGTTTTAATCATAGAGGTGTTATAGTGCATAATACAAAATACAGTAAAACCTCCAAAGTTGACCACCTCTCTACGTTGACCACCTCTCTATGTTGACCAAAATTTATTAGTTTGAATGGTCACAACGCATTTTCAATGGAGATTTACCTCTCTATGTTGACCACCTCCATAAGTTGTATGTTGTCCACTTTTTAGTAGGTTTTACTCTATAACTTGACCACTGATGTTTTCTTGAATTTGATTTTTCTTCTCTTTGTTCTCCATCTGGTTTCCAGGAATTTCTTTATCAGTCATCCGGCTTATCTGAGCAACACTCGCCCCCCCCCCTTGTGGTACTCCATTCATTGTTCACTTCCAGTATGATACAACTAGGGTTCTCAGCCCCCTACTCGCTAACGCTTGCCAACCCACCGTGAATTGCGAAGCAATTCACATTGAGACCGCTACGCGGTCACAGCTCGCTTCGCTCGCTCGCCCCTTTTTTTCAGCAATTCTAGCCAGAATAAGTTTTACCATTTTAAACATTTGAACATATGAAATTGACAATTTTTTAATGTAAAAAAGTAATTATCCGTTAAAAACACAACTGAAATGCATTTAGTTGGAAAATTCGCTACCAATGGGCATATAAATCATATAAATACTATGAAAAAGGGATCTTTTGTACAGTACGTCATAAATTCATTAGAAAAAAAACTACGTGATAGGAAGATAGTTTATATATACCATCAATCATTGTTTAAATTTTGTTCGGCATTTTATTCTTCTAATTTACAAAAGAATTTATTTTTTACTTCATCAGTACAGCAACAGATGGCGGCAGGTGAAACCTAGACAGTTGATTTTTGTTTCTCCGACTTTTGAGTGATTGAAATTCGTAAATGAATTCTAAATAAGAGTTGAGAATTCATTTGAAATTAACGATATTGCTCATAATTAAAATGAGGAATTATCTCAGATGCTTTGGATTACGTACACGTTATTTTATTTTTAATAATTGCTAGTTTGTGTTTCATTCTATGGTTTCACTGCTCTCAGACTAACCGCCATATTGGAGGTGGAGCTAATCTGATCTAACACAATCTAGTCTGTTCATTGGTCTGAGCACTGGAAACTAAGGTTGTTGCCAAACCATAAGTTACAAATTCAGCCCTATTTTCGCGCCACGTAAGACAAATATATATATAGATAGATGGGAGAGAAATGCCAGAATTCCTGGAATCTGTCGAAAAATGTTAGGGGAGTGGGGGATGTACGTAGCGGTGTAGCTATACGCAGAATTGGAAAACAAAGTATGTTGCTGAAAAGTGAAACACATTCCGTTTTTTTTCTGGATGTCGTGTTGTGACGGGACCGGTCGTTTATTTGCGAATTTTCATTAAAAATGGTACAAAAAAAAGCTCTAAAAGAACTTAAATTAAAGGAGAAAGTGGATCTTCTTAATTTTTGGAAAGCAGCAGCCAAAGAAAGACAGCGGAAAAATTTGGTGTGAACAAGAAAACTGTGAGCAACATTTTAAAACGCAAGGAACAGTATCTGGAAAGATGTCCTTCCGAAAACGGAGGACTCCAAAGGAAACGCAGAAAAACGTGTCTCAACACTGTGAATGAAGCCACTTTTCGTTGGTTTAAAGAAATGAGATCAATCAATGCAAGAATATCGGGACCTAGGCTTCAGGAAATAGCAAAAGAATTCGAAATGGAGAACTTCCCAGCATCAGCAGGTTGGCTTGAAAAATTCAAACTACGATACAAGATTTCTCAAAAAGTTTTGTGTGGGGAATCGAATGAGGTTTCAGCTGAAGTGGTGGAGAAGTTTATTGAAAAATTCCCAGAGTTTGCTAAAGGTTTAAAGATGAGGATATATTTAATGCTGATGAGTGCGGTCTCTTCTTTAAAGTAATGCCTGTAATGAAGGGTGACACTTGTAAAAGAGGAAAACTTTCAAAACTGCATTTTACTGTTCTTCTATGTGCTTGTATGACTGGGGAAAAATGAAGCCTACGGTAAAGTTGAAGCCTACGGTGATCGGCAAATCCGCAAAACCTCGTGCATTTAAAAATGTAAAACCTGAAGACCTTCCTGTTATTTGGAGAGCGAATAGATCCGCTTGGATGATCAGTGCTTTGTTCGAAGAGTGGGTTAGGGGAATTGCGCAGAAATGAGGAAAAAGAAGCGGGATTATTCTACGTACCGTGGACAACTGCCCCAACCACCCGAAAGTGAATAATCTCACAAATGTGAAGCTAACAATTTTGCCTCCAAGCACAACTTCGAAAACCCAACCTTTAGATCAAGGCATTATTCAGTCCTTCAAAATGCACTACAGAGCTCAACTTCTGGAATGGGTGATCATGAAAGCACAAACCTGTGGTCCTTCTGCATTGGCATCATCCACAGCTGTGTCAGTAAATGTTTTGAATGCTGTTCATTGGATTAATTTTGCTTGGAATAAAGTTACGCAAACCACGATTAAGAACTGCTTCAAGAAAGCTGGATTTCTTACAGCTACAACATTGGTGCAAGAGGATGAGTTTCTTCTTTCTCCCTTGCCAGATTTTGATGGAGTTGATTTTGAAGATTATGTTACCATGGACGATGAGTTAGTAACATGTATTAAACCAGACCCAGACCAATCTTCAATGAGATACTCTCTGCAACTAAGCACAGCGAGGACTCTAAAGTACAAGAAATGGACGGCGAAGAGGATGATGATCCAAGTGACGATGAAACTGAAAAGTCAACTCTGAAGGAAGACTATGTAAAGTGCATGATGGAGCAACTTAAAGATTTTGCGGCAGAAAAATGTCCAAGTATGCTTCATGGACTTGTAAACTGTGAAAGTGCTTTTTGCAGTTATCTAATGAACAAAAAAAGGACTCAAACAAAAATTGAATTATTCTTTCAAAAATTGTAAAAATGTGCTGTACCTTCAGTAAAAATAAAAATGAGTAAGTGCTAATTTTTATCTAATTTTTTTCCTTAAAAAATACTAAAAAAGTTTACTAATTTTTTTCTAATATTGTATTAAATATTTTCTAAAAATTCCCTAAGTTGACCACCTCCGTATGTTGACCACTTAGTTACAGTCCCTTGGGTGGTCAACTTATGGAGGTTCTACTGTATGTCAAAATCAAAATAATATCTTCCTAGCTCTGTAAGGAATAAATAGTAGATAAAATGTAGCCATGTTTGTTCGTTAAAAAAGATCTAGCTGAAGTTAAACATCCAAAAGGTATTTAACATATACTAATTAATAATTCAGCAGAGCTGAAAATTTGCTGTAAATTACTGAAATGCAAAGGATGTGAAGTATCACTTAACAGCGCTCAACCAACAGAGTGAAGAGAATGCTAGACCGGGGGTCGTCCGGATTGCTTAATTGGTAAAGCACATTGTGCGCTATACCAAGGGATCCGGGATCGAACCCCGATCTGGACATTTTTTCACTCTGTGGGTTGTGCACTGTTAAGTAAAGTGATAATTCACATCCTTTGTAACAATTGCAAAGAGTCTACATATTATACAATGATGAATATGTCTAACATTACATATTATTTCTGTTTCCAACATTCCTTTTCCATGCACATACAAAGTGCACAACGATACTTGAAATACCCTTTGAAAGATGTTCGAATGGACATCTGATATAGTACACTCACATTTTATTACACTGTGTTGTTCAATTAAAAATTGCAGTTCATTAAGTATTCCTATAAATAAAATTGTGGGAGAAAAAAACTGAGTGTATTCAAGGACAGCCAATGACACTGATGTATTCAAATGACATAGATTTAGAAATCAACCCAAGTCATTAAAAGGCTGAATTACTTTTAAACTTTATATATAGATTATAACATTAAAAAAAGCGACATGTAGCTTTTTATCCCATTTAAGCACGAAAATTCGTACAAAATTAAAAATTTCGTTATTTAAATACAGAAAAATTAATAAATTGTGATTATTGTTATTCTTATCAAAAAGCAAGTCATTAGATGTAGTCCCAGAACTTAGAAGATGTTGATCAGTTCATCTTAAACTTCGATTAATATGTTCTTTATAACAATAAGTATAAAAAATTGTAAAAATAGTTGTAAACAAGAAAGAAAATCATGCATCAAGCATAGATTATGAAACACATTCAGAATACTGTAACAAAACTTCACAGTTTAGAAAACACATGAAACATTTGAAAACCCAATTTCAGTAATTACTCCTAATAGTCAAACAAAAATTCTAAATTCTTTTGTACAGCCCTGTATAGGATTTATAGATTTATATATATACTACATAGTATGCTGAAATGTACTTCATTTAGGAAATACATAGCATATTTAAAAATTCCCTTTCAGCAGTTTTTGTCAATAAACGGATGAGATTTTTGAGGAGCCCTGTATGTGATATGTAGAATTTATATGCACCAATTAATAGTAAAAAAATTAGTTACATCTAAAAATGCATACCACAACTAAAGAAGAGCTATCAGCAATCACCATTCATAGACTGTAATATAACGGAATTCTTTTGAGTGGCCCTGTCAAAGAATGATACATTTTATGTACACCATGCTCTACAATAAGTGCTTTGTAGTGCACCTCAGTGATATGTATCCATTTGAATATCTTTAAAATAGTGTAACATCATTAAAATATGCTGAAAGCGAGTTTTCCACATAGACCGTAATGTAATGTAATTCTTTTGATCGTCCCTGTCAAACAACCTTAAATGCTACACACTTCATTTTTCCTACCAAACACTCTGTAGTAAACCCCAATAACATATATCAATTTTAATGCAATCCGAGTATATTTACGCAAGTTAGAGCATGGACAGATGGCAGACTGAATTCACAAACACTTTTCAACTATGTTGAAAAGTGTTGAGACCACCCTTTTTTATAAGCAGTCGGTGTTCATTTTGAAAATTATACCTGATTTTTTGACTGCAATTCATGTTTTTACCCCAAAATTTCCGTTATATTTATTTGGTGTGGGCACCAAACTTGATCATAAAAATTCAATTTTTTTTTATGCTGGGTAGAAAGTGCAAGCACGTGAATTCATCTAAAAATATATAGTTGTTACTCTCTTTCTTTTTAAAAATAGGACAAAAAGAAAGACAACATGAAACATTATTTAAACTGATTTTTTAGGATTTCTAAATTGATTTCTCAATGTATAATCGTAAAATAGTATTTAATACTAAATCATTTATTGATAAAAACATTTAAAAAAATATTATTCTTTACTTTTATTTCTAATTTAATTTGTAGTTTTTGCCTTTAAAATGTTTTATTTTTGCAGTTTCAAAGTATATGGCTTATTTTGGCGAGCATTTATTGACGCGCAATTAAATCCATTGTCGTTTAAACTCAAGTTATAGCAAATAGTTGGCGATTTATCATCTGTGGCGGGCTAATGGAAATATGACTTAAAATTTATGTATTAATTTGTAATTCACTTGAAAGTATATTAATATGTTGTATTGTCATCGGAAACACAGCTGTGAACGTAATATTTATAATTCTAGCATATAAGCAAATGAGTTAAAATTCGATTACAGAATTCTACTTTTACTTAGAAAAAACAGGTTGAGTTTACCTGGGAGCGTAATATTCCTGATAAAAATAAATATTTGCTTCTGAAGTGTTCTTCAGAGCGTGACACTCTTTTATGGCTTTAGAATATTTGTAGATTTTTTTTGTGAATAATATGCGGTATGATAAATGGTATCAGCAGGCAGTTGCAGAGTTAAGAAAAGTGTTTAGAGCAGTGCAGATAAAAAGTGTTTTGCGTAGAGATTTTGATTGCAGTAAGCTAAACTACATTATTACATATGGACATTATGGAAGGTATTAAGTTATGGAGAGAGAGTTGTGATGAAAGTGATTCAATACTTCGATCTGTTAAATGGAATGGTTTTCCTGTTACCGTCTTCCAATCAAGATTGTTGATTTGACTATTCTGAATAAATAATGTTTTTAAAGAGAACTGCTTGCTTTGTTTCTACTATCTAAAACATGTATTTTGATTATGTTTAAGGTAAATAATTCAGATTATGTGTAAGTTTTGCAACTCTGACCACGATTTTTGGCTTCTAACAACGTCTGCAATATAGCAATCGTAACCATGAGGAGTAAAATTTTCAAGTAAGATGTCATCGATTTCAAAAACAAAATGGCCTGGGTGTCAATAATGGAAATGTCAAAGATCCACAGCAATTTATGGGATTTTTGGTCGAAAGAAATAAAAAAAGTCTGTCAGTCACACACAGTCAACACAGTCAAATTTGGAGACAAAAATTAAATTTTCTGTGGCTGTTAAATTTATTCACGCCTTTGTAAATAAGAAATTAAATTTTTTGTCAGAATGGTAGCATAAAAAATACAAAAGAAAAGAGAAGAATTTAAAACTTACCATTTAAATATTTTTTTTTCTATTATGTATAAGTGAAAAATGTTTCTTTTTAATTTATATTTTTTGACATGCCTAAAAATTTTGAAGTTAATATGCTCATTATTTGAATAAAAAAATTATGCCTGAAATCTAGATTTAGGGAAAAATGAAACAATTTTCTTATTACGATATCAAAAAGGTGATTAAAATTCGTATTTTTTTGTCTTATACATGATGTATATAACATACTAAGTTAAAACATCATAAATAGACTTTGATTTTGAGGTGATTTATAACGTTTTAATGTAAGGAAAAATAATGGTTTATTTTCAAATCGAAGAGTCATTTGTATCGGTTAAAGCAGGCTGTGTGCAACATAGAGTGAATTTCACTCCTCAATGATGTTATAAGATTTCTAGTATAATATTATGACTTTTTGGAGCAAAAAAATAAAGTTGTTCAGTGTGGGTAAACAAAAGCTCAGGAGTTAGCGCCAACTCATGGATAATCTATTCAGATTTATCAATATCATAGTAGGCAATAACATATAGAATTTAAAAGGCTAAAATATATCTTTACCAAGGCGAAACTCAAAAAGTTTGTTTTAAGAAAAAATATAAAATAAAATCAGCATGGCACACTTGCAAAATTGCAGAACTCACAAAAAAATAGCACAGCACAGCTCTAAAATATACCAGGCAAAATCTTTATGAACTATTATGCTGTAATTATGCATTATTACACGAAAAATGACTTCAGTAAATATTAAAATAAAACAAGCTTAAAAATACTGAAATTATCATTATTTAAAAAGTTTCATCCCTATAATATCTCTAATTTTAATGCATGGAAAATTTAAATACTAAGAGAAAATTTTTAAAGATTCAATCATAGATTTTTTATAAGCATTTCTTCCAGATAACAGACACTTTTAGATATTTTTTTTATTCAACATTTTCTCTTTCGATATTACAAATGAAATAAATCTCGTAAAAAAATTGCCTTATCCCGATACCTGCAATGGGTGCGTGTGCATATTGCTAACAGAAAACTAAATACAGCTTAATATTCTGTAAAATCATACAAAATATAAATCTTACACATATTTCTTCATTAAATGTTGTCATATTCAGGGATGATTCAGAAAATATGGGAAATTTTTAAAAGATGGTAGAATACACTACAATTAACGATTTTTCTATATAAAACCAGAATTCCATTTATTCAGCCAAAAATATAGGGTATAGATTTCTAGGCAAACCTGGATATTTATTCATAAGTTTAACAATAATGAAGATATTTGAACGAAATTTGATATACCTTGTCTTATTTGAAATAGGATATTACGAAAACTGCTGGAAGTGCACAGTAATTTAGTCGTGTAATATCAACTTTATCTCAAAATATGAAGCATCTAATTCAGCGCTGCTTGAATGTGATGCTGATAACTTCTGCATGTTATTCTGATACTGTTGCATTTTACAGTTATCAAATTAAGTATTAAAATTTTCTTAGCTTTATTATTGTTAAAAGCATTAAAGATTAGGGTTGGGCTTGGATTGAAACAACCTGCATTTTTGTGACTCTGGTTTTCTATACAAAAATCATCTGTTATAGTGTGTTTTTCAAACTGTTAAAGTTTGTATCATCATTTTTGAAATATGTTATATAAGTATAACATACTTTCATCGGTATATTTTGTGGTGTAAGCATTGACATTCATTTTACAGTGAGTGATGTAACCATTTATTGGTGTATTTTGTAACACTAACACAGCAAATGCCGTTTAAATAAATCATGTCCAACATAGCCACTGATTACAAAATCTGAAGAAAATGCATTGTGATTTCATTCATTAAAAAGATTCGATTAATTTCAGTTAACTAGCGATTAAAAAATCGGCGGTGACTGGTATAACCATCAACAACTCAAAAACCTCCCTAGAGCCCAATTCTTCTACTCCACTGTATTCATTGCATTAATTACATTTTTTGGTACTCCATGTATACAAATAATTCACAATCAATTGAAATTCAGTCTGTTAGACTTTGATTCTCTATTGGCTCGCTTGCATTTCTTCCTGGACAATGTGTATTCACCTTTTAATTCTATCCATAAAAATTCAGAATCGTGGAAATTATCAAAGTTTTTAAAAGTCTCTGATTTAATTTGACAAGCACTAGAAGTTTCAAACTTGAATGGATTGTAATACTAATGACTGATATGTCTGTATCTAAGACTAATGAATCTAGAAAATTGATTTTGATTAAACTTTAAATAAGGGCAAATTTTAGTTTCAAAGAGTTTGGTTTGAAAACTTACCAAGGTTGTAACTCACTTATTCAGTCAAACATATACAGTATCTTACACCAATTCAAATATTTATAACATGAGCAATAATGAACATAGTTTACTCATAATTTCAATACACTTACCTTGATTTGTGTGGTGTGCAATGATATCACGAAAAGCGTTGGAAGAGACGATGCTCTGCATCCAAACAATGTTGATGTTTTGGAAGGTAGTTGACATTACATACAGTGTCACTGACTGAAGAACTGTGTACTTCTAGAATTTTTTCGATGATATTACAAGTCCACAAAATAAGGTAGGTTTATCGAAAATTTCACTAAAATATTTCTAAAAAAAGAGAGAGTTTGTTTGGAGAGAGACTCTTTCTAGTCTCTTTGTAAATTAGTTGCGACACTGGTTTCTCATACAAACCCTTCGCCTTCGAACCATTCAGTTGTGTAGTTTTTGCGCTGTAATGTGCAGACAGACGGATGGACTAGACGACGAGTATAGGTGCTACGTATGTATATAATTGATAACATAAAAATAAATATTTCTTCCCTATTCTGTAAATAAATAAGGCAAAGTTTTCTATACTGAATAAATGGTTACTCTGCAAACCACACAATCAGTACATCTGACATAAATGTAAGAATAATTTCTATTAAAAGTTATAGTAGCAGGATGTGTGCAAGATTTTTGAGTCCACCTCTCATAAAAACTGATTTTACTTCAACATATTTTTAAAGGGTTCAAAATAAGGATTTTGTAACTTTCACGCTCGAAGACCCCATTTGTAAATTTTTCAAGTTTCGCAGGCCAACCATAATTCAACTAACTAGTAAAGCTACCGATCAGAGGCCTCAACATCGGCTCTACAAATCATTGTTCATTAATCTCAGTAATTTTTAACATAATCTGTATAATATTTAATATCCTAAAATACAATTTTTTTAAGTTATTTATACATTTATAAGCATATAAGATTTGTCGAAAAATTTCTGGAAATTTTTATGCACTGATATGATAAAATACTTATTATTGTATTTTTTCAGAATAAGAATACATTCCTTCAGAGAGCTGAGCCCCCTAAAGGAACATCCCATTGTCGCTTTTATTTTATTTTATCAATTTCCAGTAATTGTGCTATTTCATTATTCGAGTATATGATGAATGAATTTACCATTGTAATTTCATTAGATTAACCATCTCCTTGTATAGGAGATTGTATCCTATCCTTAAAAGAATATTTATTTTTCAACCTCTGAAAATCATCATATGTTACTGAAATTGAATAAAATTTCCTGTATTAAATATACTTATACGAATGCTAATTCTTCTTATCATACTTATATTAAATTTACACATTCTACGTGTTTGTAATTTTTGTTTGGAGAACTGATTTGGTAATCTTTCTTTAGTAGTTGAAATAAATCATCATCTATTTCATTAGAAAAGCATATTAAAAACTAAAATCACCAGAAAATCAGTTATTTTGTTAATAAAATCTCTAGTTAAACTAATGCAAATTACTTGAATTTTCTTTTTTTTATATTCTTTGAAATACAGTTGCCAAGCAACTATTTCATGAGAGAGGCAAAAAAGAAATGCACTATACATTTTTGTAAAAAGTGAGAAATTAAAATGATTTATATCTCTCCAAATGATGCATAAATTTTTTCAATAATTTATACAATTAATTTCGAAATTCTAAGAAATTATTGGCAAATCTTAAAGCAATCATATTAATTTAAGATCTCCAATTCGGAAATTTAGCATCCATAATTTAACATATCAATTATCTCAATGCGTCATTTTCCTTTCGACAAATGTTAAAATTAAACAATCTTCTGACTTCCCATTGAAAAATATTATGACTTAAAAGAAAATGCTCTATATTTTTCGAACGAATGGACCAACTAATTTAACCAAAAACTATACAGCTAATTCCGGTTACCGCGTCAACATACCTATTCTCCAAATATATCCCAACATATCTCTCCAAATGACAGGTAAGGATACCAAAGTCAAACTAATCGGACTGTTTTTGCGGCAGTTAATGACAAACAGACAGAAACTAAAACTTTAGGTAAGAAATGTATACACGCCAAGGTTTCAAGGCCAGGATAATGTGAGTGCTGCGGAACTACAGAAGTTTTGTTTCGTTCTTGATTGATACAGAAATATTTTGTTTACTTCTATTTGCATAAAATATTTAATTTTAACTCCAGAAATGCAATACAATTACACGATTTATTAGTAATTGTTGTGATACATAGGGATAATCTGTCAGCTATTACTCAAAAAGGCAAAAGACGCTACCACGATCATGTTAACTACAGTACATGAGAAAACATACATACTACAGGGAGAATTTTGCATAAAATGACACAGTTTTTATCTGATAAAGTCCCAGTTTTTTATGGCTCAAAAAGAGCAAATTACCTTCACTGGTATCTGAATTGATGTGGAAAAATATTATATGTACTGAATGGCCTTTTTTTCTTGATCAATTTTTTATCTATAAGAGAATATATTGCCATAGCTACCAAATTTTAACCTTGTTTCAAAGATAAACCATTTTAAAACAGAAATTTACTTAATAAATGAAATAAAATAAATGGCACAAAGAAACAAAAAATATTTTATTAAATAAATTGTCTGGTTCAAAACAAGTTTATTCGATGAAGGAAATAGAGACAGTTATGGATTTGCCCTAATAAGGTGCTTCAAAAAAATTTTATGTCACCAAAAACGTTTTGCTCTTTATATTCGAAAAAAAAATGGTGGGCTATAGATTGAAGATTTCTTCTTTGAAAATATGATATATTTTTATTTGTTGGTGTGAAAACAAATATATTTCTGAAAAATTTATTAAAAAAATAGAAACAATCATAAAATTATTTTACACATATATATATTCATTAATTTATTTGAAGACTGTAATTAATTTTGTTTTATTACAAACAATAGAGAGAAAATAAAAAAAAGGAACGAAAATAACTGACAGTAAAAGTCGGTAAAATGTGCAGGTAATAAATTTTATTAGGGACAACAAATCACACGTTCATCAAAATTAAATGTTACAAAAACTGGTGCGAAACAATTTATAAGGAGAAAACTTCTTAACCCTTTCAAGGGCAAGCACTTGTGCTCCTGTAAAGTTGAATTCCTACTGGAATTTAGGAAAGAATCTAGTTCAAAATAAGAATAAGCAATTTTTCAACTTTTTCTCGTCAAAGTTAAAAAAATAAAATTTAATTAAAAGTTTCTGGTTTTAATCGGATAAAAATTAGGGCCCCTCAAATGGTTAAAATACCATAAATAATAACTGAAATAAAAAATAATAAATAAAGCACCAATGAATGAGCAAGTGAAACAGCATTTTTTGTATATGTATTTTTTAAAAAATTTCTTTAAATTACATGAAAATACATATTAAAAGCAACACGTATAATTATGTTTATAGAAGATTGCATAATTAAAGCTGTGATTTTTTTTCAAATAGTTTTATATATTTATCCAGTCATTCCCGGGATGACTACAAACAAACTGTAAAACAGAGAACCATTTTTCTTTTCACCATTTCCCTAAATAACGAAGTTTTTTTCTTAGTTTTCCATAAATGTCTGTTTTTAACCACAAGAATTTTTTGTGTATGCCTTGCAGTTTTCTTCCCGGAATTTATTTAAAATATTGAGGTGTACGTACATGGTACAAAAGGATTTAGGATTTGCATGAACTCTGTACATATGATCATTAGGTAAAATTGTTTGGCAGTAATTTATGTACTTAAATTTGCAAAATAACGAAACAATACATTGTGAATTATTTAAAAAATTGACAATTTGATTTCATCAGAATAAAACCTGTTAGGAATCCTTTTCCTGATATTCCCCCTGAAATGGAGTAAATAAATATCAGAGTGCACATATCTTCCACTAGGACATCGCATACATGAAAAATATATGAAATATTTTTTCTACTTTTTTGAAGTGTTATATAATTACCATTTAAAACTTAAAAAGTCCTTCCGGCCTGTACTGGAAGAAAAAGGTAGCTTTCATAGTCCATGTTTTTAAAAATTCCACTTATTTTACTCAAACACTGAAGCTAAAATGCTTGGAATCCAATCATAAACGATACAATCCCGGTTTTCGTTAATACTAAATTTGAATGTGAATTTTAGCATGACAGTTACAGCATAATAAAAATCAGATTGTTTCAAAATGTCAGCCACCCTAGAATTTCAAACTGCTATATCTCAGCCATTTTTAAATATAAAGCCAAATCAAAAAACGTTCCGATATTACAATCTAACACTTCACGGAAACAAATTTTAGGTAGCTTTCAATACAAAAAAGTATAAAGCTACCTATTGCAGCCGTTCGGAGGAAAGCAATTCCGTAAAATTTTGGTATCTTTTCACCGATAATGACTCCCAGACCCCAAAACCACCCTCAGGTCAAATGTTGATTTATATATACATATACATATATACATATATATATATATATATATATATATAGTGTGCTGGGGAATCTTTCATTGTCATCTAATTATTACATACTTAATTATTATTTCATTGTATCAGTTGGTGTTATGATAATGTTTCATTTATGGTTTTATATATATATATATATATATATATAGCTGATCTATGTCATACGATAACACTCGTGTGTACTAATCAATTTCGATGAAACTAATTGTGTGTATTAAGCTCACCAATGTCTCAACTGAGTTTGTTGGCCATCTTGTTTCGAAATGGCGGCCACTTAAAGATTTAAAACTAAAATAAATGTACAAAAAAGTTAAAAATTCAAATTTATTTTTTGCTTATGTGTTAGGCCTTGATACAAGGATTCTGGAGCATTTTTTGTTTTACATCTATCTTAAAAAATTGCTGAGATAGAGCAGTTTGAAATTTTAGGGTGGCTGACATTTTGAAACAGAACAGCACATTGCAAAAACCAGCGATTAATTTATGAGTTTCAGTGAACGCGATTTCTCGCAAATTATTATCTTTCATTGTTGTAATCATTTTCCCAATCATACGCATAAAATTATATAGTCATATCCGTTAGCGACAAATTCTCGCCAAACTTGGCGAAATATCACCAAATTTGGCGACCAAAATATGTCTTTATAAATGAAGCCAATTTGGATATAGCTGTCCAATTTGGCAAATTTCTTATTCAAATTCAGTATTAACGAATCTTCTGTAATCGGGTTCTTTGCAATTTTGCTTGGTGTTTCGAGTAACATTAGCTAAAATGTTAAAACGAACAAATAGGAAAGCTACCTTTTTCCTCCCGGTACAGGCCGGAAAGACTTTTTCAATTTATATTATTTTATACATGTTTTCCAATATTTAAAAAAATGTTAAAAATTTAACTTGCCGTTATTTTGAAACAAAATGGCGCATGATGCTGGCCAACGAGCTCGGTCGAGACCTTGGTAAGTTCTATACACATCATCAGTCACATCCAAATTTGTTCATAAATAAGAATTAGAGCATAACAAATAGTTTCAAGATCTCAGCCACCCTACAATTTCAAACTGCCATATCTCAGCCATTTTTTTAAGATTTTGCAAAAACAAAAAATGTTTCAGAATCCTTTTATCAAGTTCGAACACTGAACAGAAACAATTTTTGCAATAAAATTTTTTTTGTATATCTTTTTAAATTTTTAATTGGCCGCCATTTTGAAACAATATGGCAGATGAAGCTGACCAACGAACAAGGTCGAGACCTTGGTAAGTTCTATACACATGATCAGTCACATCCAAATTTGTTCATAAATAAGAGTTAGAGCATAACAAATAGTTTCAAGATCTCAGCCACCCTACAATTTCAAACTGCCATATCTCAGCCATTTTTTTAAGATTTTGCAAAAACAAAAAATGTTTCAGAATCCTTTTATCAAGTTCGAACACTGAACAGAAACAATTTTTGCAATTAATTTTTTTTTGTATATCTTTTTAAATTTTTTAATTGGCCGCCATTTTGAAACAAGATGGCAGATGAAGCTGGCCAATGAATTCGATCGAGATCTTGGTATGTCCTATACACGGACTCAGTCACATCCAAATCGGTTCATAAATAATCGAGTTACAGCATGGCATACGTCAGATATACAATATATATAAATCAATATTTGAATTGAGGGTGGTTTGGGGGTCTGGGCGTTGCCATCAAGACAGTCAAGGCCAAATGACGCTTTGAAAATTTTCACGTGACGTCACTGTCAGTCGACCGACCCGATCACTCGTCTACTTCACGGCGTCTCATTCAGTGGACGCCATTTCAAACCGGCATTCATTTATTTTTTAAATAATAGAATTGTTCTTTATCGCTTTTAAGTTAAATCGTATAAATATACAGTAATGAGAACAGCACATGCATTATTGTGAAATTTCGGCATATATCCATACCGCACAGACACCTTGTAATTTTAGCAGATTGTAACAGTAATTGTGTTAATGGAGTTCATCTCCCCAGGGGGATACCTTCTTTAGGTATTCACGGGTTTCGCGACCCCGGATTCTTGAGCGATCTTTCTTCTTTTCTCTATTCTTCTTATTTTAGTTGTCTATCCTTTATTCTTTGTTTCACTCTTTTTAATTCTCTCTCTTAAGTTTGTTATTCTCTGGTTATGATAGTATCAACACCGATCTTCCCCATTCGGCATTTGGACTTATGGGGAACCGGTACCGGCTTTTCGGGCTCTGTCTAGTGGCATCCAGTTGGGTGTGGAAGTGATCTCCAGTTTGAATGCATTGTAGGGAAGAGGAGTAGCATGCTACCATAATTTCGTTTTTAAGGAACGTTTTTTTTAGAAAACGGTCCCAGAGGTGAGTTCTCTCGGTGGCGTTAGTCTGGGGGGGGAAGGCGGGGGCCAGCTCATAGTGGGATATCCTCTCTGGTTCGCTGGAGACTGTGTACCTGGTACACGCTATGAGTGGCAACCGAATCTCCAGTTCACGAATGGCTCCGGAGGTTACTCTGCACACGATAGGAAAGAGTGGGGAACCACTACCTATGCGGGGGTAGTGGCAAACTGGAAGTTTTCCGTGGATTTAAAATTTTTTCTTATGGTTACAACTATGGCTGATCAAGATATAATGCTTTCTTAGGTTGGCGGTAGTTGTGACGGCGAGAAAAGTGAAGAACGAGGATTGGGGGTCACTTCTAGTGAAACCCAATCAAAAACTGCGCTCGATTCTTTGGAAAAGAGTGCAGTAAAACAAAAAGTGGAAATCGGCATGACTGCTGGTGGGAACGGAGGCGGAACCGATATAGGTGGGAAACACTCTGGAACCACTGCAGGAGGGCCGAAATTACTCACTAAGACCCAAAGAAGAAACCGACGGAGGAAGCAGAAGCGGGGGGAGGTGGAAACCAACACTGCTGATGCTCAACCGAAGGAATCTGGGGAAAATCAGAACAAAAGGAAGGTGACATTATTGACACCTTCACCACAAATGTCGGCAACAGCAAAGAGGCCTAGGGAAGATACCCAGAGATCTTTTGCTGCTGTAGCAGCACTCAGGAAGTTAGCCGTGGTCAAGGAAGACTTCCCAGCGACCAGGCTGATGCAAGAAGAGGTGGATATTATCTTGAATGATGTCATCAGATGTATTGATTTGACTCCTGATGATAGACCTCTACCTCTTATAACTGACTCCAGGCTTATTACTGAAGCCTTAATCTTCAGATATGAAGTAGATGCCACTGAGGACTGGATTAGGTCTACTTATCATGGCAATGCTACCATCTTTGAGGGCATTCCTCTCAGGGTACTTGCCATGAATGAGATGCCGAAGCCGGTCAAAGTGGCTTTTAAAACAAGGGATATTTACACCAAAGATCCCAATGAGCGTTTGAAAAGGATCAACAGATACAACCCGGAGTTGAAGACGGGTGACTGGCATGTTCTGGACCATGTTGCAGAGCCCCAGTCTATTCGTTGGATCTTCGAGGTTGATATTGCTGCATCTGAAGCCATCAAGAGAGCCAACTACAAAGTGTACACAGGCCTCAACAAGGGATCATTCAAAATCTTGAATGATCCCAACACTAAGAAGATGAGAGGGAAAGAGTCTGAAGCTCCAGCTACAGAAACTTCCTCTCAGGTAAGTGAAACAAGCAGTATTTATGATATTAATACTAGGCTTGGAAATGTATATGTCCAACAGAACTCCCCCTCCATGCTCTTAGAAGAGGTGGACCAGTTGTTGGCTGAGTGCTCAGATGATACAAGTATCCCTGTAAGACGAAATGGTTGCTGGTTAAAATGAACCAGGTAACCCATCTAAAGGTAACTCAAATCAACCTCCATCATAGTAGGGGCTCATCTGCCATTTTAGGAAAGATGATCTCTGAAGGGAAGGTTGATGTTGCACTTATTCAGGAGCCCTGGACAGGAAATGGCAACATTCTTGGTCTAGGGTGTGGAAAGGATAGGCTTTATTATGATAGAACCTGTTTCAGGACAAGAGCTTGTATTTATGTCAGCCCTAGGCTAAATGCAATTAATATGGTGAACTACCTGAGTGGTGACTGTGTCGCCGTCAAGGTGGATTTTAAAGGTGAGAATAGACCTGAAAAAATCATTGTCTCTCTTCTTATCGTCCATTTGAGAAACAGGACCCTCTTTCTAGTGAGGCAAAAGCTCTCATGGGTTACTGTTCTCGGAAGGGGCACAAGTTAGTGTTCGGATGTGATGCAAATGCACATCATACTATTTGGGGCAGTACAGACTGCAACAAACGGGGAGATGACCTTCTGGAATATATTTTGGCTTATAACCTATATATTCTTAATAAGGGGAATGAACCAACCTTTATTACTAAAAATAGGAGAGAGGTTCTTGATGTCACATTTTGCAACAGAAACTGCTTTGACATCATAAGTGACTGGAAGGTGTCAGATATTATTTTACTATCAGATCACCAGCTAATCATGTTTAACATTGCAGGGACAACAGGACCAGCAATGATGAGAAGGAATGCCAGGAAAACAAACTGGCATTCTTACCGGCAGGAGCTTGAAGAAAGGATCCTGTCTTTAAGGGGTAAGTTAAATTTTAACAATTCTTCAGACGTGGAGTTGGCTGTTGACTCAGTGCAACAGGCCATTCTTCAGTCTTTTTATAATAGTTGTCATCCTCCTGCTGCTAGCTCCCCAAGGCCTGTGCCTTGGTGGTCTTCTGAGCTTAGTGCATTCAGGAGAATTACCCGCAGGGCTTTTAATAAAGCCAAGAAACGTGGTGATTGGCAGCAATACAAGATTGCACTCACCACATATAATAAGGCCATCAGAAAGTCTAAGTATGATTCTTGGAAAAACTTCTATGATGGTATTAAGGATGTCTCAACTAGTGCTAAACTTATGAGAATTATGGCTAGAGATAAAAATACCAATCTCAATGCCATTAAATTGCCAAATGGGGAATATGCTGAAACAGGAAAACAGATTCTCTCGGAAATGATGAGGATTCACTTTCCTGATTCTACTAGTGACGACCCAGATGTAGCTCAGGGTACACCTACTGCCTTCAATGGCAGTAGGGAGTGCTGGAATCTTGCTGGAGTTATCGTCACTCACGATAGGATTTTGTGGGCGATCGATTCGTTCGACCCTTACAAGACTCCTGGTATGGACGGAATAATACCTGTTTTGTTACAAAAAGGGAAGATGATCTTAGTCCCAGTGCTTAGTCAAATTTATAGGGCGTGTCTTGCTTTTGGATACATACCAAATCCATGGAGACACACTAAGGTGATCTTAATCCCTAAACCTGGGAAAGACACATATTTTGAAGCAAAATATTTTCGACCAATCAGTTTTATATCATTCATGCTTAAGACATTGGAAAAGTTGATGGATAGGCACATAAGGAAGCACATTTTGAGTGTAAGTCTGCTGTCATGCTCCCAGCATGCCTATCAGACCGGCAAGTCAACTGACACTGCTCTTTATAATCTTTCCTTCGTGCTTGAGAAAAGTATTAAGGCAAATGAAACTGCTTTTGCAGTTTTTCTTGACATTGAGGGTGCTTTTGATACGGTATCTATAGATTCCCTCCTCAGGGCATTGACTAATAGAGGTGCGGATGAGGTGACTCTGAATTGGATCAAATGCCTGCTCAGGGATAGGTCTGTACATGCTGAGTTGTTGGGGGATACAATTCAGGTTAAGGCAAAGAAGGGTTGCCCACAGGGTGGAGTTCTCTCTCTCCTGTGCTTTGGTGTCTGGACTCCTTGTGGAGTTACATCTACTTGGTGCATACTGTATTGGGTATGCTGATAACATTGTCATCATCATTTTGGGTAAATTCGAAAATATTATTTCGGACATCCTCAATAATATCCTTAAGCAGGTAGAGCGGTGGTGCAAGGAGGTTGGTCTTTCTGTTAATCCAGAAAAGACGACTCTCATTGCTTTCACTAGGAAAAGATCACTTAAATTTAATGAGGTAGTGTTCTATGGGCACACTTTAAGTTGCTCAAAGGAAGTGAAGTATCTTGGTGTCTACTTCGATGCGAGACTGTGTTGGAAGAGGCACATGGATTATTGCATCAATAAGGCCAAAAAAGTTTTCTGGTAATACAGAAACGCCATGGGCAAAACATGGGGACTTAGTCCAAAGGTGATCTGGTGGATATACAATATGGTGATCTGCCCTATGATCAATTATGGCAGTATAGCTTGGTGTTCAAGAACTATGACTGACATTGCCAAGTCTGAATTAGCAAAACTGCAGAGGATGATCTGCATGACCATGACAGGTGTACTTAGGACAATGCCTACATCTGCTATGGAACTGATGTTGGGTATGTACCCACTGCATATGAATATTGAGGCAGAAGCATTGATCTGCTCACATAGGCTCATTTTACATGGGAAATAGCAAAGTTACTCGAGATATCTTACATGGGGGTAGGGTTAACTGTAAAATCAGCAAGCATCGAGTCTTTATCATAAAGAGTGATGGTATGCCTTTAAAACATTTATTTGACAAGTCATTTAGAATTAGCCTTCATTCTAGAGCTGACTGGAAGAATATTTCTGTGATGGAACTTGAGACAGGTATGACCTGGTTCACTGATGGTTCCAAGATAAATGCTGGAACAGGAGCTGGGGTTTGCTGCCCAGCTGATGGTACCTCTCTCTTTTACCCACTAGGTAGCTATACCACTGTCTTTCAAGCAGAGGTTTATGCAATACTTATGTGCAGTTATATCTGCGTTGAGAGGAAGTATAGAGGCCTATCTGACAATATTTACTCTGATAGTCAGGCAGCGTTACTTGCCCTGGAGAAACATAAAATTACTTCCAGGATTGTTTGGGAGTGTTACTGCTCTTTGAACAGGCTTGCCAGAAATGGCAACAATGTTACTATACATTGGGTGCCAGGTCATACTGGCATCCCAGGTAATGAGCTTGCTGATAGTCTAGCAAGGAAAGGGTCAATTACTCCCTTTGTTGGACCAGAACCAGCTATTGGCATTTCTAAGGACTGCATCAGAACTACTGTTTTTAAAATTCTAAGAGAGCAGAAGTATCAAGAATGGCTTGACTCAAGTGGACAGAGGCAAGCGAAAGAGCTCAACAGTTGCTGCCCTAGTAAAAGGGCACAGGAACTCATTGGGCTCAGAAGGAATAGTCTACGAAATAGGGTGGAACTGTTAACAGGGCACTGTAGACTTAATAGACACCTTTGCATTATGAAGGTGGTCAGTGATCCTCTTTGTAGGGGTTGTAAGTATGAGGAAGAGACTGCTTCACATGTCATTTGTAGCTGTGAAGCATATGCTGCCTATCGTTTTGAACACCTGGGTGTTCAAAACCATCTGATTGAGCCATGCGAAATTCAGGATATTTCTATCAAATGTCTGCTGAATTTTATGTCAGCTACTGGCCTATTTAGGGACTAAGTGGGGATGGTTTTTCCTCTTTCATCTTTGGGAGACAGTACAATAGACCTCTGGTCGCGGAGCTTTGGCTTTCGAGCCACCCCCCCCCCCCCCAAGTAATACAGTAATGGAGTTCATGTTCGAATGCATTGTGTCCTAGCAGACGAAAATATCCGAAGAAAAGTGATAGCTGAAATATCACGAATGTGTCCAAAGATATTAGATTCATAAAAGGTAAGTTCAGTATTTAAATATTATTTTTTATGTAGTCGTTATAATTTTTGTTTTTGTTTTCAACGTATAAAATAAAAAATTCCTTACGGTCTTACTAGCATCAAACTTTCAAATGTTGTTCTTATTGGGATTATATTTTATTTGAAAAACACTTAGTGTATTTCAGTTTGTAGAATTCTAAGCATGATGTAATTAGTTAATGCAAAATGTTTTTCAAAATTTTTAGTGTAGGTATTTAATAAATAAAACAAGATTAATTCAACTCAATATACTTATTATGTTCTTTTCTTTATTCCATGAAATGCTTCCCAATTATTTATCCTTATATTACGGTATGAAAATTCTTACAGATAGCTTTGTGGCAATGTAATTTTCCTGGGGAATATTTGAAAACTATTCTGTTTATGGGTACCGTAATACATAAGATTGTCTTTACTTTTATCAATATTGAACGGTATTACTGAGGATAATTTTCTTAAATTGCTGTACATCCATATCTATTTGTGTTTATGTACCCAATTATGTTCCATATGTACTATGTGTAGTATATCTACATTCATTCAATTCAATTGCCCTGTAGCCTGTATCCCTGCTTTTATCTATTCTTAAAGGCATTAAACTTGAAGTTTAATGAAACTGTATTTTAGATATTTTATTCATCATTTTGCATAAAATAAGCATACATTAATCTGTTAGAAATGAATTTGTTTTATCATCCTAATTTCTGTTACTCTTTCTATAAATATGTACAGAGTACAAAAAAGGGGGGGGGGAATCACTTTTTGGTACCTTTATTATCTAAAATATGGATTAATAGATGTTTTAAATTATTTTAAAATATAATTTATGATTAAATGTAAAAAATTACATTGAAAAGAATATATAATACCTAAATATATCATAAATGTATAAATATAATGTGCTAGTTACTCACGAGTTTTTAAGTTAAAAAGTACTTTAATGACACATTTTCTTTACATTTCATTAGAGGTGTATTTATGTGAAAAAATTTAAGGTTATAGTAATATTTATGCAGCTCACTTTGTTAAATATATATATATATATATATATAGATGAAGCTTTTGAAAGATTTTGGAAATAATTAATTTAGATTGGGTTAGCATAAATTTTATTTTTATTTCGTTGAGAAAAAGCATAAGATTTTATTAAATTTATGAGGTGAAAAATGTGCCTCAATCTATGTATTTTGCAAGATTTATTTTTCTTCTTAATATTAATTATACTTATCAGTGTTTCTCATTTGAGAAAATATTTAAATAGTTGTGTGAAAAATTTAATAGATCATTAAATACTTTTTTTTCTTTAAAGGCAACAAATAATTTGTAAGATGTTATAATAATACTAAAAAATATGTATTAATTGCACTTTAAAATTATAAATTAAGTAAGAAACTGTAAAATAACAATTGAGAGGTTACAAAAAAAAATAATTTAAAAATCTAATTAATTTGAATTTAAAACAAATTATATTTATACCCTTATACTTTTTATATACCCTGCAGGGAACAGAATTTTAAGTGGTGGAAAAAATTCGAATCCTTTGAGTACAACCTTTCGTATTATAAAATTAACAGGGGTCGATGCATGTTTTTTTTCTTCTTGGGGCCCGTTTCGTGAAAAGTAAAGGTTTTTTTGGTATTATATTTTTGTGAAAAGTAACATTCTGTAATGAAAGTTGAAATCCAATTATTCAAATTTGAACCAAGCATTTATTAACAAAAACTTTTTAAAATCCTTTTGGTGAAGTTTTCCTATCTGGTGAACTTGTTTGTTTACAAATTATACATTTTAAAAGTCCCAAAATAATAAATAATGAATAAATAGTAAGTTTTTATGGAATAGAATTTTGTGAAAGGGCCTGTTTTATCAAATTGATTTTTGTGAAGGGTCACATTTTAACAAATTGATTTTTGTGAACGTGCTCATTTTATTAAACTGATTTTTGTGAAGGGATTCATTTTATTAAATTGAGTTTTGTGAAGGTACCCTAAATAGGCCCCAATTTTTGCCTGGATCGACCTTGATTAATGTGCACATGTTAAAGCATTTTTTATATAACTTATTTTCTGAAACTGTGTTTTCTCTTTTAAAGGTTGAGAACTCCCAATTTCATCCATCTGATATTGAAACGGATTGATCCTGAAACTGGGGACAATTAAAACAGTGAACTATATTTATGTAAACCCTGTGCATATTTTGATGTAACAGGTAACATGAAATGTGTTTGAAAGATTTGAAAAATATAGTTATATGTCTGGATGCCATTATATTGTACCCGTCCGATAACTCTTCGAATACGAAAGTCAAGCTCAAATTACAAAATTATTTAAGTTTTTAGTCTCCAGTATGAAGCAGATTTTATAAAATTATAACATGAACGATGTTGGCATGATGATATCACTTCCTTTTAATACATTATTAAACAAGAGATTACTTAGTGCTATATGATATATGTATTTCTGGTCATTGATTGGAAAATGTATTATGAGTAGCTAGTAATATTTTATTGAAAAATATTGCTTAAAAATAATGATATTGATATATCTCGGAAATAGCACCATAAAGAATCACTTTTAATAACAATGTGTGGAACAAAGTATCTATATTATAATAAATAAATTTTCTTCAAAAGTAGGTATGTTAATCTACAATTCTTCATTCATTTTTTTTTTATTTCTGAAAAAAGTTGCATTTTATTTTCATAGCTCAATTAAACAGGTAACATTTTCTCAATATATCTATTGTCCTAATAGGATACTAAATTTTCTGTTTTTTAAAATTAATATTTAACTATTTTAATTATTTTACATATCTCCATTCAGATTTATAATAAAAATATTTTGAATTGCTATTTTATATTCAGTAAGAATAGAGTATATATGCATATATAAGACAATCAAGTTTCGTGTAAAAGTATTGTTTGAAAGTTTGCTTTTAGAGAGAGCGATATTCTCTCTTGCTACCAAAGTGATGAGGTGAGAAGTCGGTCTATAAGCGATGACGTCACATTCTTGTCACTTGGCCTTGAGGGTCTCGATGGCAACAGTCTGGGGGTTATGATCGGTGAAAATATACCAATTTTTTTTAGAATTGCTTTCCTCTGAACGGCTGAAATAGGTAGTTTTTTGTAATGAAAGCTACCTAAAAAATATATAGTTGTATTTTGAATTAAATAACTAATTTCAAAACAAAATAAATCCTTTTGAAGTTGTCTGTGTTAAATTTTGGGGTATTTACAATGTATTCTAGGGTACAAAGGACTTAGTTGGATATTTCCATTTTTTTTAAATTGTTTTCAACATTTTTAAATTTTAATGTACTTAAAATTATGTCTGTGCTTTGAACTTTTTATACGATTTAACAATTCCGATGCTTGGGAGAAATTTCGGTGAAAAAAATATTAATTTTTAGATATTTTGTGTCTTAAAACTGTTTTATTTCGGTTATTAACATCTACTAGTTGACCCGCCCGGGCCCGTGATAAAACCTTAAATGAATCCCAAATAAAAAATACTGACAATTAGTAATGAAACTGCTCGTAAGAAAACATTAATAAGAAAGCTTTTGTTGTCCAAACCCTTTGAAATTTTTAATGGTTATAAATATAAGGGTTTTACAGCTGGTGTAAAAATTACAACAGAAATATTGTTATCGGGTTATAAAATAAATATGTTTTCTTTCCCAGAAAATGATGTTTTCAATTTCTATAGAAGGGGGAACACCCCCCTCCCACTTCCCTTTCCAGCCTTTGTATAAGCCCCCCCCCTTCTCTCTCTCTCGTTTTTTTCTTTTTTCGACAATCGTATTTTTTTTCTCAATAATTCAAATTGTTCTACAGCTTTGAAATTTTTATATGTTAAATAAATCATTTTTAAATGTGTTATTTTATTTTTCGTGTGTGTTTACAGTAATTTCTAGGGTACAGAGAGCTCAGTTGAATATACATATCTATATTTTTCACTTTTGACATTATAACTGTTTATAAATTATTTTATTTAATATACTTAAAATTATGATAGTATTTTGAACTTTTTATAAGATTTAATCATAATTCCACTAATGGAAAAAGTTTGGTGAAAATAATATTAATTTTTAGATATTTTGTGTGCTACAAATAGATGTTTTATTTACCTTGTGCTCAGAGATAAAGATTGAGCACATTTACATTTCATTTTTTTAAATATTTATTTTTCTACTAAAGCTTTAAAAATGTTTATATATTATATAAAACATATATACTATGACCGTATATAATTTTGGTTGAGAAATATTGATATTTAGGATATAAAATACCTCTTTGAAAAAAAAATTGACAATCTTTTTTTTTTTCTTTCCAAAATCTTAAAAATTGTGCTTTAACTTTGAAATTTGTAAATGTTAAATAAAATATATTTAGGTATATTCACAATGATTTGTTGGATGTAAAGGGCTCAATTATGTGTTTTTCTGTTTTAACAACTTTATACTTGGTTACAAACTATTTTAATTGCACTTGAAATTATCCGTGTTTTGAAATGTATGTAAGAATTGATAATCATGATTCCGCTGCTTGGGAAAGTAACAAATTTTATCAAATTAAAGAATGACTCGTATATGATAGTAATCTAAAGTGGAGGCAATTCTGTATTATGTCAACTAGTTTTCTCAGCTCAGTTGAGATGGTGGGCGTCACATGACTACTCTAAATTGGAAAAGCGCAGTGGCCCGTCTTTCTCGTTAGCCCCGGTCTATTAGCGATGACGTCACATTCTTGTCACTTGGCCTTGAGTGTCTTGATGGCGATGGTCTGGGGGTCATGATCGGAGAAAATATACCAAATTTTTTAAGAATTGCTTTCTTCTGAACGGCTGAAATAGGTAGCTTTTTGTAATGAAAGCTACCTAAAAATATACAGTTGTATTTTGAATTGAATAACTAATTTCAAAACAAAACAAGACTCATTAATTGAAAGAAAATTTTTAATGACAAAAGATACAAAAATATTATACTATTGCAAAACAAATTTCATCTGCAATAATAAAGAATTCTTAATTTTTTAAAATAGTAAAAAGTATTTTTCTTTGATGCATCAGGTCAACCATTCGTTTATGATTCATTCTTTTCTTATAAGCATTCATTGATAGTCAAATCTTCATCTATGTCTGACTGAATACTAGCCAGATTATTGGTTTGTAAAAGCATTCAATATCTATTAAGGTAGAGAGTGAGATTTTTATTATCATACATTTTTAATGCATAGACGACATAATCATAAGACAGGTAGATAGAATGAGATGCTAACACTAATTTGGTCAATCAGTCTTTATAATACCAAAAATGATCATTCTGCTTCTTGTAAACCATGAGTATCATCTACATAGATAATTTTCAGTAATATTATTTGTCAGGTTGATCTAGATTGTCAAACCTGTGTGATTCGCAGACATTGTTACATCTCCTTTCAGCTACCAAGTTTCAACCTCACAGGAAGAAACTAGCAAAGTGATTTCATGCGTTCGAACTGGGGTACTGCAATTGTGTAAATACTTTTTGGCTTTTGACTAGCAAATTACTAATTTCTTCATAATTCTTACAGCTGCTTGCTTTAAATTTTTGTTACTATTGTAAAGCTTTAATACATAACTGAGTTTTAGCTTCTTTAGCTAAATCAAGGAGTTTTTCCATTTTTATTTTTTAGGATTCTTATCAGCACATTTATCCAGCAATCCTGTGATAACTTCCAGATTATCTTCATGTGTTGCAGCATGAAATGGCCTCCATCCCCTTATATCTGCAACATGCACCTCTTTCCAGTAACAACTGAGTATAATCTGCATTGTTGCTATATACTGCAGCATGAAGTGGCGTTTCACTATGTTCAAATTTTTAGCATTTACATTACCACCTTTTCTTAGCAACAGTTCAATGATAGCTAAATGGTTATCCCTATTGCATTCACAGTGCAGTATGGTATCACCAGTGATATAGCTGGCATTCAGATCAACTTCTCTTTCCAAAAGTAATTTAGCAACAACTGAATTGCCTAATTTTGTTGCACAATACAGAGTGGTTATATTATTTTAATTTCTGGCATTCAGATCAACTTCTCTTTCCAAAAGTAATTTAGCAATAACTGAATTGCCTAATTTTGTTGCACAATACAGAGTGGTTATATTATTTTAATTTCTGGTATTCAGATCAACTTCTCTTTCCAAAAGTAATTTAGCAACAACTGAATTGCCTAATTTTGTTGCACAATACAGAGTGGTTATATTATTTTAATTTCTGGCATTCACATCAGCTGCTTTTGCCAAAAACAACTTAATAACATCATACAAACCTGATTCTACTGCATAATATAGAGGGGTTACTCCATATATATTGCGTACATGCAAAAGTAAGTTATGTTTTTCTAATAGATGACGTACGGGGTCTCATATGTACTGTGTGAAACTGGCAATACCTGTTTTTGAAACGTCTCTTTATGACCTTCAAAATGTAGTATATGACATTTGATTAAAATGTAAACACTGTTTTATATTTCATTTAAAATGAATAGTTTTGTGCCAAATAATCGTCTGCAGGAAGTTTTGTTATACTTTTACAATTTAAACTATGCTGAAAGTAGAGGCTTTTTGTAGAAGCTTATGGCAAACATGCTTTTTCTGAGAGTATATGTAGAATTTGGTTCAGGCAATTTCAAGAAGGTTTATCCAATGTTGAAGATGCAGAATGTGAAGGTAGACTGAAGCTACTGAAACCTTTTGAAACTGTAACTGGCGAAGTCTACCAATGACAACTAATGTGTTTGAAGCAAGCTGTTCAAGAAAATCGACCAGAATGCAAGAACAGACACAATAAACTTATTTTACATCATGACAATGCAAAACCAGATACTGCAAGCATTATTAAAACCTACTCAGAAGGGCAGGATTGTGAAGTTCTATCTCACCCATCATATTCACCAGACATTACTTCATCAGATTACTATTTATTCCGGTCGATGCAGTCAGCCCTTCAAGATGTACGATTCACACCTTATGAAAGTATAAAAAATTGGCTTGACAAACGGATCGCTTCAAAATACAATGACTTCTCTAGACAGGGAATCTGTAAGTTGCCTGACAGATGGGCAAAGGTTGTGTCTTCTGATGGAGTACACTTTGAATAATGTACCACTTTTATATACTTTCTAAATAAACATGTAACGTTAACCAAAAAACGGAACTTACTTTTGCATATAACTATTTTCTTTCTTAATTTTCAGTTGCACTTTTTGAAAACAATTTAATAATATCAAATTCAGCTAATCACATTACACAACAGAGGGGGGTTCTTCATTTTCATCTTTAATATTCACATCAGCCTCTAGTAGTAACTTAATCTAAATAAGATCATCCCTATCAATTTCATATCCACAATGAGGATCTATGGCATGCTTGAGACTATCTAGAAGATAATGCAGCAGGGTTCGGCCATTTATATCTATACAATTCACATTAGCGCCTACTTCTATTAACATTTAAAAAAAACTTGTAGATCCATTTATTACTGCTTTATGTAGCATGGTTTTATCATATTTACATGTCGCATTCAGAGTAGTGCCTTTGCTTATTAATAATTTTGTCGACTCTATATCTTCGAAATCTAATTCTTGATGCAGCAGGGTATTTTTTATCTTCATCTATAGCATTTAAATCAATGCATTGGTCTTTTAAAAATTGTATAGCTTCTAAATCGTTTCTGTATATTGCTACATGCAGTGGGGTTTTGCAGTATTTATATATAGTATTCACATCATTGCCCTGGTCTACTAAAAATTTTACAGCTTCTAAATTTTTTCTGGTTATTGCTTCATGCAGCGGAGTTTTGCCAAATTTATCTCTAGCATTCACATCAGCACCTTGGTGTACTAAAAATTTTATAGCTTCTATATTGTTTCTGTCTATTGCTTCATGCAGCGGGGTTTTGCCGTATTTATCTACAGTATTCACATCAGCGCCCTGGTCTACTAAAAATTTTACAGCTTCTAAGTGGTTTCTGGCCATTGCTTCATGCAGTGGGGTTTTGTCAAATTTATCTCTTGCATTCACATCAGCACCTTGGTCTACTAAAAATTTTATAGCTTCTAAATTGTTTCTGAATATTGCTTCATACAGTGGGGTTTTGCCGTATTCATCTATAGCATGCAAATCAGCACCTTTGTCTACTAAAAATTTTAAGGCTTCTAAATTGTTTCTGTCTATTACATAATGCAGCGGGGTTTTAAGACTTAAGGTATCTTTAGCATTTACATTAGCACCCTTATCTATTAAAAACTGTATAGTTTCCAAATCGTCTGATTTTGTTGCACAAAGAAGTAGATAGCCTTCACTTTCAATATTAACATTTACACCCCTATCTAATAAGAATTTAATAATATCTAAATTACCTGATTCTACTGCATCATGAAGAGGAAAGGCACCTTTTATATTCACATTGGCACCTTTATTCACTAATAATTTTGTTATATCTAAACAACCTGACTTCGCTGCTAAACATAAAGCAGTACTGCGATATCTACCTTGTATATTTAAATTAGCCCCTTTATTCAATAATTCTTGAATTATAGCTATATCACATAACTTTACTGCCAAGTGTAAAGCAGTATTTTTATCATTCATTAATTTTTTAACAATGTTTGTATTGTAAGTATTTTTATCTTTAGAAAAACTACATCTTGTATTTACATCAATGTTTACAAGGGAAGATAGTAACTTTTTCACCATTAAAAGGTTTTTCTTCAATACTGCCAAATGCAGTGGACTATATCCATCATCATTGAGTGCATTTACATTTACTGAGGTACTAGATATAGTCAGTAGATGAGCATGTAGATTGCTTTCATTATGCGAGGGATTCGGATGAGAATTATCTAGCACAAATTGGTGAAGTATGTTATTCCCTTTAGAATACATTACATTAGAAGCTAAGGTTTTTAACCGCTTAGGATTGGATAACTGATTGCTCGAATTATAATCCATATTTGCTATAATGCAATTTTTTTAAATTAAGTTTTTGCTTCAAGGTTAAATACGATTTTTAAAAATATCCTGTATTTTATATCTTATGTGTTTAAGAGCTTTTTAATGAACATAAATACGAGTTGCCTTCTCTTTGTTATGAAATAATAAGTCTTTGTTAAAGACTGTAAGATGTACAGAATATTCTTCAAAATCTGAATCCAGAAATGTACAGTAATTGTATTATGTTGATTTTTTTAAATATACCCAAATATATACATATACATTAAAATTACTTTTCTTTTTAACAGAACTACAACCACACTTAATGGACCATGCCTTTTACTGTAATGTATACATTATACTAGACATTTTAATAAGGATTTGCCAGAATTGTTTCGTTGTAGAAGGTAGGAGTTATGAAATAAAGTTTGAAATATCAACAATGATGTGGCATCATAAAATTATTTAAATTGTTCATTGATGTTTTAAGAAAGGACCTTAACACTTAAGAGAAACTTGCTGAAAATACATGAACTGTTCTCAGTAGTAATTTTTTATTTCAACAATTTGATATTGTTTAATAAATGCTTCTTTAAATTCTATCTCGTAATTTGCAAATGAAAATAAAGAAGATTATGCTATTGTGCACTAGCTGAGAAACTTAAAAAAGATCCTTACTGAACAAGTTTTTCTTATTGGAGAATTCATTCCTCATAAACAAAAATCTTTGACCATAATTTATTTTCATAAGTCCTACTACTTTATGTTGGGAATAAATTTCACAAACATCTGCACCTGCAACATAAATAAAAATATATACACACCACATAATTGATTAGGAATTTTGAAATGTTTATATTACAATGTCATTAATAAAATAAGGATATCATTAAATACATAATTTTTAATGCACTTTAATTTCTACAATTACCACAACGACAATCACATGCAAAGTATTTTTACAAAGCTGTTATGGCACACAAAATTACGTTTAGATTTTTATTAGTTATAGTTCTTTTACCCTTTTCGATAAAAGAAATTAGAAATGTGTAAAGTGTATGAATTATTTTGAGAGTATTAATAGTCAAGCCTAATTATTGCATTTTTTAAAGATAAAATATTCTAATTAGTTGGATATTAGATAATATAGAATCAGTCATTTTTATTGACCAACATTAAACCTATTAAACTGCAAAAATTTTAAATGGTTTTTATTACATAAAGAGTTCAGCATATTAAAAATGCAAAGTACAATTTTTTGCCGATTTATGTAAAGTTGAGTTGGTTGAGATTTGATCTTTATTTAAGATTCACCAATTTCATAAATAGCTTTTTGAAGGTTTGAAAATGTGGTAATTTTAAAAGACTTTACAAGTTTCCTTTTTCTAATTCTTGAACTATTTTTTTAAAAGGTACAATATATCAGAAATTTTCTATGGTAGCATTTTTGAAACTATACTAAAATTTTAAAGAAGTAACATTTGTTTGTAGGGGGAACCTCTGGAACTACTGAATCAATTAAAAAAATAATGGTGGCAAAATGCTGATGACAATCTCTACTCTAACATAGGCTATATCTTATAATAGTACCCCAACCCAGAAGCAAAAAACTTTATAAATTCAGATTTCTGTGATATTGCTGGGGCTAGAAATTTGGAATTTGCTGTGATGGTTACTTTTAATTTAAGATGTAAATATTTTCTATGAATGGTTCCTGAAAAGTTCAAAATTCAAAAGGATGAAATTGGCTGAAAAAGTTCTAAATTACGATTTATTTGGAACTGTTAGGGCTAGAAACTTGAAATGTTACACAGCTGTTATTTTAAAGACGTAAATGCTCGCCCATAACAGTTTTTTAAAGGTTCTAAATTTAAACTAGTTCAGGAGCAAAAAAGTTCTAATATTACTTTTTATGTGATACAGTTGGTATAGAAGCCTGGAATTTCACATGGTGGTTATTTTTAAGAAGTAAATGCTCGCTAAGAACTGCTTCTAAAAAATTAGAATTTAAAAGGATGAAATGAGTGGCAAAATTTTCTAAGTTACGATTTAATTGGAATTAATAGGGCTACAAACTTGATATTTAGTACAGTAGTTACTTTTAAAATGGAGATGCTTGATATAAACAGTTTATTAAAAATTTGAAATTTAAAGGTGTGAAATGTGTGCAAAACATTCTATATTACGTTAGAATTGTTAGGGATAGTAACTTAAAATTTGACACATTTTATTTTTAAGACTAAATTGTTGCACAGAACATTTAAAAAAAAATTAAAAGGATGCAGGACCCAGGTAGCACACAGATATTGGCCAATATCCTCGGCAATATTGCTCAATATTTTGAATGTCGCAGAATGTCGAACGTCAAATTTACAACATCTTCCGATATTCACAGACATAACTTAAAAATGCTTTTTTAAAAAAAGCATTCAAAAGAGTTTTTGCATTATTTATGACATTATAATACAGAAATAGTACTCTAAACAATAAAGTTTAATAAGTTTTCAGCTTTTTTAAAAAACTTGATTTTTCAATGCTTTATTTTTAATATTTGGTTTACATTGGCCAATGTCGTAAAAATGATATTACAAATACGACATTCAGCGATATCTATGGACATTCGTAAGGAGAATCAAACATCTGCAAATATCTGTGAACATCCGTATCTGATGAAGTTTCGTGAAATGAAGTGAACAGACAGCCTTGCAGGATAAAGCTAACTAGAATTCGCTTCTGTTTGTAACTTTCATGTTGCTGTTTTTTTTTTCTTCGAAGTTTTAGTATCATAAAGCCGCTATCAGATTCACCAACTTTTCGAGCAACTTTTGAGCCAACTCTTGATTTGAGCCGATTTTCCGTGAAAAATCGTCCCAACACCCAGTGTGATAGCAAACAAGAATATCCCCAATTTATTTGCCACCGCTCTAAAAAATCGTGGCTAGGAGCGACATTTCATCCAACTTCCAACATTTCAGCCAATCAGAGGGAGGCGTTTGGAACGCCTTTTTGCTATGAAATGAGATTGGCGTGATTTGGCTTGCCTAGTTTGATCGCCAATGTTTGTAAACATTACAGGGGTTGATGCAGGGTTTTTTTCTTGGGGCCCATTTTGTGAAAAGTAAAGGTTATTTTTGTGAAATTTATTATATTTTTGTGAAAAATAACTTTTTGTAACATGAGTTATTTAGTTGCTCAAATTCGAACAAAGCATTTATTAACAAAAACTTTTTAAAATCCTTTTGCCGAAGTTTTCCTCTCTGGTGAACTTGTTTGTTTACAAATTACACATTTTAAAATGTCACAATGTAATAAATAATTAATAAATAGTAAGTTTTTATGGAATAGAATTTTGTGAAAGTGCCTATTTTATTAAAAGGAATTTTGTAAAGGGGTTGTTTTGTTGTAAAAAATTTTGTGAAGGTGCCCATTTTATCAAATTGATTTTTGTTTAGGGTCCTATTTTATTAAAGTGATTTTTGTGAAGGGGCCTCTTTTGTTAAATAGATTTTTGTGAAGGAGCCCTAAATAGGCCCCAATTTTTGCCTGGATCGATCCTTGCATTACAGGAATAGCAGAAAGTGTTCATTTTACTACTTTTGCCATGTAATGAATTCTGCATAAAAAGTATTGCTCTGTGTTGATTTTTAAAGCTTCTAGTTATGAATCTCTAGAGTGTAATCAAAGTTTTGTATGTAGTTATTAGTCCTACGATATAATTATTCTGGATGCATACAAAAACATTGTAAAATCAGTTATAGGTATCCTATTACATGTTTTTAATGTTTAATTGCTTGTTTGTATAAGGTTTTCCATATTTTCAGTAAAAAATTACATAGATTAATTTTAACTTGGAATTAAAAATCAGTTAATATATAAATAATCAGCTTAAAAAATTAGTTCAAACATCTGATCCTCAATTTAAGTATAATATTTAAATAAATTTAAAACCCATTTTCAAAATTAAAATACTTCTTTTATAAGAGAAAAATTTAGAAAAAAAATATTTGTTCTTGTGTTTGTTGATATTTAAATTTTATCACAATTTTGTCGTTGAATGCATAAATAATTAAAAATATTTTATTAAGAAATGTAGAATAACAGTTTTTATGTTAAGTGAAGTATTTTAATTTTTAATTCTTGCTTGTAAGTTTAATAGGTTGGCTAACCTATCGAAAATATTATTCAATATCGATCAAAATATTGGATTTGTTTGATATTTTTGAAAATAGCTTGGTATTTACGTACTTTTTTACAATGGCTGTATTGCTTCATCAGTGAAAAACATTTCTAATTTTGGCCAAACAAGCCCAAACTGCACAATTGACTAGAGACTGAAAAAGCCAATAAACTTTTATTTGTGTTTAAATATTGAGAAAAATAATAAGAATAATTTGTGTTTTTAAAATCTTGTTATTTTTTTTATATATATATTTAAAATTTAATTCTGTGTTTTATGATTTAAGAAGGAGTACAAAAATCAAAATACTTTTTTAATATTTATGCCTTGTGTTTTTCTTATTAATTGCTAAAATGGGTTTAAAATGTTTTGTTATGAACAAATATGACCCTGTAGTTTTACATTAAACAAGTAATATAAAAGAAATTTTTTTAAAGTCGATTCCTACTTAGGTCATCAAAGAAAAAAATTATTTTAGTTACTTTTTATTAAATAATTACAATTAATATAAATATGTATATACATATGACAGAATCACAATATTAAGTGGCAAAATAGAAATGAAATTTAATTAATGAATTATTATTTGAAAAAACTGTATTAACATAAAGTGTCATCCACTACAAGTTTTAAAAAATGTATTTGAACTTGAGTGGATGAATAAAAAGTATTTTATTAACGATTGAAAATTTGAAAATATAAAACTAAAATTAATTAATTTAATTACAAACCTAAGTTGGAAATTGTACATCAAATGTGACAAATGAGGTGCATTCGTACTATAGCTAGTTATATAAATATTCAGATCTTGATGATTTTTAATTCCGTGAAATAAATTATATCATTTGCAGATTGATTTCTGTAATAAAATAAGTATCTCGGTCGCTTGACGATTAAACCTTGGAAGCTCGTATAACAAGAAAGCATCGATTTTTTTATAAATATAAAACTAAAATTAATTTAATTACTGAATTAATATTTGAAAAAACTGTATTAACATGAAGTGTCATCCACTACAAGTTTAAGAAAATGTATTTGAACTTGAGTGAATGAATAATAAAAAGAAAAGTGTCCAATTAAACTGATGGCATTGAGCTCACAGGCTATTCACACTAATTGTATATTATACTCTTATTTCAAAGAATAATGCCCCTTGAAAAATAAAGAGATCGACAATAAATTAAGGGGGGGATTAGCCCCCTATTTCCCTTTATACTTAACCATTGAACTCCTAAAACTAATCAGGGAAACGCCTTACCACAATTAATCTATATACAAAATTTGAAGCAAATTGGATAATTCTGCATGAAAAACCCATTTACAAAAATAAAGGGGGAAGGATTACTCCCCCATTCCCTCCTTTATATTTAACCAATGAACCCCCAAAACTAATCAGGGAAGCGCCTTATCACTATAAACATGTAACCAAAATTTGAAGCAAAACGGATATTTCTATCAAGAGTTATCGCGTTACGTACATACATACGTACATACAGAAACGGCGGGCACATTAGCTCCCAGGCTTTGTTAGCCTGTGAGCTAAAAAGTATTTTATTAACGATTGAAAATTGGAACAAGATATATAAATATATAGAGTGTGTGAACTAATAGTAGGAATTGAATAAAAGATATTAGGTATTTGCAAATTCCGAGTGCATTACGTATTGTAAAAATGAATAAATATGAAAACTGCTAAAAACATTTTAGCTATTGTATGATAGTTTTTCAAATTAATAATAGGGGAGAGGGGGGGGGGGGGCAACATGAGAATAATTTTTCCATTTTTTCCATTTTACAATTTACATACAACTTCTAATCCAAACTTCTCTTTTCTGTTTCTTCTTTCTGCAATCTGAATCTAATAATAAAATTGCTAAACACAACTTTTTTTTATCCTTCAACGATAAAAATTTGCTGTTTACCATATTGTCGATACAAAGATTGGAACAAAAGAGAGCAAAAACAATTTGAAGAAAACAAAACGTGTTTTGCAGCAAGTCCGATAGTACGGAGCGATTTATTTACGCCAACAAAAGAGTGATAAATAGTAACAACTGGTACTCGTAGTAACCGGTTTTTCCTCCAACTTTATCAACGACAATTGCAACCCTTCTTTCACTTTGAGAGCGAAAAAGTTGGGGTTAAATTTGGCTGAAAAATTGGTTGCTCGAAAATTTGGTGAATCTGATAGCGGCTTAAAACTTACTCGAATAAATTTTAAAAGATCTGAAGTTCGTTTAAAGAGTATTGTAAAAGGTAATTGTTATTATTTGAATTTGAGTCACGTGTTAAGTTAGTGTTTGACGTGTGTTCCATTCAAAATTGATGTTATTTATTTATTAATACAATGCTTGTTTATTTGTTTATCATGCAGTTTATATGTTTTGACATAGTTTTAATATCTTACTGAAGAAATATTTTGCAGGGCAATATCATACACTGAATTTTTAATTTCTCGTTAATAATTTGCTGATTTTATTATTTAGCTGCACGAGTAGACTATTTAATGTTATTTTATACTTTCATTTCAGTTAAAATAACATAAGTCTTGCATCAAATAAATACTTTTGTTTCAGTTTAAAACTTAATGTAACTAAATTGTTATTAAGATTGCTTACAGAATAACAAACATGAATTGTACTATATTATTAAATGCATATTCATTATGAATCTTGCTTTAAAGCAGGACCTGATTAACCCTACTTGAGACCCTAGTGCTAAAATCATTGATTTAAATCAGCTTAAAAAAATATATGCATTTCAAATTTAGGTCAATATATTTTGTAAATACAAAAACATGCAGACTTTCTGGAAAGATATGGAAAACTTTAGAATAAATAAATATATGTGATTGAAAAGTATTTATAATCTTGACCATTTCTATGTGTGTGTAATACACGTTCAATTCGTTAAATTACAGTTGTGTAAGTGAGTGTTCATATAACACAAGAGAGTTTGCTTTATTTATTTCATTTTTTCCAAAGTAAATGAGAATTCACATTTTCAAATTGAATCTGTTTATATATTGCTCTATTTTTTTTTAAAACCAGTATATCCTATGTAATTTTTTTATTTGATTAAAATATTTAAAGATACCAAGTGAATGAGTTTATTATTATTATTTTTAATTTCGAATAAATTTAAATAAGCTTTTTTAATTATTAAATTTAATGATTTTGTGATGGTTACTTTACTTTAAAATGTGTAGTTTTAAAATTATATTTTGAATTTAAAAAAAATTACTTTTAAACAAACAAAAAAAATCACATACCCTGGTTTTAACCATCATTTATAGTCGATTTAAGAAAAATATCTCTAATTTTTGGCTTAAGAGGCCGTGTTACCCCTTGGGATAATCCATTTCTGCTTTAAAAAACTAATGCTAATCTTTTATTTCATATACATGTTGATAAATTTCTGTTGACCTTTAAGTATTTAAAATATGTTTTCCTTTCAGAATCTTGAGATTTTCCCTGAGATTGAATGGAACTCTACAAAATTCAAGATCGAGATATATGGGCTGCAAAAGTGTTGCCGAGTGGATTGCGAGTGTTTTTCACATCCTATTCCTCGGTAACATTGCTCCAGCTAAAAATTCCCTTTTTAACAGGGCCATCAGAATACAAGCTATCTGGTACAGTTACATCCGTTCTGATACATAAACCTTCTGGTACAGGACTAAAACAGCAGAGTAGTGGATAAAGTGGCTAGCACGTGATTGCTTGTAGAGTCGTGTATTATGGAATATATATTGAGAAGAAAATTTGCATAATCATCATCAAGTCAATGCTTTGACATTGATTGAATTTTAATTGTCATAGGATTATTACCTTAAAAGTGTGCAGTGGCTTTTGTTGGTGTGAGAAGAGTACAAGCATTAAATGAAAGCTATTGGACAGTTTTTAAGGTTACTGTGCCATTGACATATTTAGTAAACATTTTGGACCTTGGATTGTTCACAGGTATGTCAACATTTTTTATATACATATATTATAGTATTTTTTGAAAAAAAAATTCTTTAATTATAAATAATAAGTTTATCTAAAATGTTTTCTTTTGGCTGTTTTTTTTTATATACTTGAGGTTGCTCCATAGAAGTTTTTTTTAATAATAAGATAATTTAAAATTGAGGATTTTGACATTCAAATTAGTCTTGATGTCACCAGTCTGTTTAAAAATTATATCTAATATAAAATGAAAATCATCAAATTTTTATGGTAAATGCTTCTTACTGGTGACCTTTTTTTTACATATTCATACCAGGTCACCAATTGTTTTCTAAATGGCATATCTTTTTAAATATTCATAATAAAAATCATCATTATAATTATATAGATTTTACATAGATAGAATTACATAGAATTATAAAAAGACATCAAATTTAAATATTCATAATAAAAATGGTAAATATTATAAATGCAAACTAACACAGTGCAAAACTGTAATTTAGTATACATTTATTAAATTCATAAAATCAGATTGGTGGCTTGTATCAATAAGATATTTACTATGGTAGTTTTATTTCCACTTGTTTAAATGATTATAGTATTATATAAATATATACTCTATACACCTATTATACAGTTGATATTAACAATACCAGGTAATAACAATTACAATGCACATATATTTTTCTAAATTGTAGTGTTATATATTAGTTGAATTACCATACTAAAAGCAATTGCAGAAGTATTTAACTATAAAATGTATCTATATCATATTATATAGTTATTCAAGTAAACTTGTATATAAATATTTTTGCTATTGCCTTTAACATGTCAACTAATAGTGTATAATATTAACCATGGAGTTACAATGTAGAATTTTTTTTTTATTGTAATTGTTATTATCCGATATTGTTAGTATCAACAGTGTTTATGAGTATTGTAAAATGGTATTCAGAAATGTCAGGAAAATATATCACCCAATAACTGAAAATTATATTCAGGAATATCAGAAACAAATATCACTCAATATTATCAAATGATATTGCTGAATGTCAGAAAATGATATTGTTCAATGTCAAAATATGATATTCACAGATGTCGGAAAATATTGGCCAACGTTGCCAGACATCAAAAAGTGATATTCCTGAATATTATTTTAGGGGGGGTCATTTAATGTTGGCCGATGTCATATTTTGATATTGGCCGATATTGTATTTTGATATTGGCCAATATCTTTGTGCTACCTGGGGAACAAAGCAGTTCTAAAATTGAGATTTCTGTGACACTGCTAGAATTAAAAATTTGAAATGATGGTTATTTTTAAGATGCAAGTGCCCCTAAACATGATTTCTAAAAAGATCGAAATTTAAAAGGGTGAAAAGAGAAGTAAATTTTTAAAAAAAATTAAACAATAATTTATCTTAAATTGTTAGAGATAGAAACTTGAAATTCGATTTGACCGTTACTTTAGAGACTTAAATTCACCCACAGAACATTATTTCGAACATTCAGAAATTTAAAAGTGTGCAGCATAAAAAAACTTTATAAATTTGTTATTTTTATGAAATAATTGACATAGAAGCTTGGAATTGGGCACAGTGGTTACTTTTTATATGAATATGCTCACTAATGCAGTTTCTAAAAAATTTGGAATTTCAATTGAAAAAGGAAGTGAGCTGAAAATTTTCAAAATACATTCTAAATTATGATTTAATGGGAAATTTCAGATTTTCTCATTAATTTATATGTTATGTTCGCCTAATGCAGTAAAATAATGGAGTTTTATTTAAAATGTGGCTTAATTAGTAACTTTTGCATTATCCATAGAAGTATAACTTCCTCTAACAAAAATAGTCTGATAAATACAACCTGGAATATTTTAAGGTACTTATCGTATTATCTGTGTATTATCGTATTATCTGTGCCAG
The DNA here is from genome assembly GCA_963931845.1 of Maratus michaelseni. Taxonomy (NCBI): domain Eukaryota; kingdom Metazoa; phylum Arthropoda; class Arachnida; order Araneae; family Salticidae; genus Maratus; species Maratus michaelseni. The sequence continues at coordinate 258,364,373 of OZ007600.1, read as the reverse complement.
TTTTAAGCCAACTGTGCCAGGCATGGGGCCAATATTACTAATTATAGTAACCCTTATATATATATATATTTTGCTACATGGTACATGCCTGGGAATAATCTACTTTTTTTAGTAGGGGTCATTTCTATATGTAGTATAAGATTAACAAACAGTTAATTTATTTTAGATATTGCATTTATGAGTAAAATATAAATATTTTATTTGACAAATTTAATAAGATAGATCAAATGGTTGGCATGGTAACTGGTGACTCGTAATTATGTTTTAATGTTATTTTCTATACTGTTTCATAATCTTTTTGTTTATTTACTTGTGGGCTTTTGAACTTATCTGTATTCATAGATTATTTTACATAAAGTATTTGGAATTATGCATATAAATGATTTACCATGAACGGAAACAGAAGCAATTGCTTATTTACAAAAATGTGGGATTATATTGAAATCACGTCAGTGGTCCAATTTTCATGATATGAAACATTACGTTAGCAAAGACCTTATTTGGCGATGCAATGTTGATACTTGTAGACAGCAGATTCGTGTTAGAAAAGAAAATTGGTTTGAGGGAAGTAGAATCCCATTCGTAGATGCAATTATGTTCACATATTTCTGGAGTAAAGAACTGACATCAATTAAATTTTGCTATGAAGAGGTAGAAATGAGCGACAAAACAGTTAGAGATTGGAACAGTTACCTACCTTCGCGAAATCTGTGTTATGGATCTTTGTTCAAGAAAAAATCAGAAATTAGGTGAACCAGATCGTATCGTAGAAGTAGACGAAAGTATGTTCACTAAAAGAAAAAACAATTCAGGACGAATCTTACAAGCACAATGGGTATTCGGTGAAATTTGTAGAGAAATGAAAGAAACTTTCCTATTGAACGCATATAATAAAATATCCTAAAAAACGCATATGGAGATATGCAAAATGGCGAAACAAACGGCATCGTGGAACATCACGTCATCATTTAGATTCGTATTTGGCCGAGTTCATCTGGAGGCAGAGACATTTTATTTCATATTTTACAGGCTTCATAGGCATGTACATTTAAAACTTGCATCTACCTTGAAATCCTACAAACATTTCATCAACACAAACATTAAATCCTGGAGTATCTACTGTTTGACAGTTTACAAAATTTTGAAATAATTCGAAACTGTCGTTGCAGGATCATGTTCTCTTCTTGTCTGTCGATCTTCAGGGTTATCAAATCGTAAACACAAGAGAATTAATGCAAATCTTTTTTGGTTCATAACTACTCAAAAAATATCTCTACCTGTTCCATTAGTTGAAAACAAATTTTCTATGTTTTTCGTGTTAGATTCGAAAACTGCGGTATACACAAGTAGTCCCAGAAAGGCTTTCAATTCAATTAAATACATATTTTAAATTTCACTTCTGGATTTATCAATGTACTTAGATCGCTGTTTTTCAATCCTGTGATTTGTCCATTTTAAGATTTGTTCAAATATATCATTTTGAAGAAGTAAACTCCAAAAATCTATAATTTTACTAGATTCCTGTAACTTGTTCTCAGCGCAACTTGTTCATCCAGGCAAAAACATTTTTAAAATATTATATTTTGCAGTACGACTTCTGCTCACCATTGGTTCAGAGGACCACTTATAGTTAGTTATCCTTTTCATAAAAAAACTTTTAATCTTTCACTTCTCCCTTCAAAATATTATGATCATCTGATATTTCAGTTTCAGAGTCACTATTGTGTTCGCTTGTTATAACATATGAATTCTTTTCACAATTATCAATATCACTCTCTACTTCATTCATCCATTTCCGTAATGTCTCCATACCGCACTTTTTTACTAGGACCAGGTAAAGAAGACATTTTTCTATTCGAGTACTAAAACACTCACGCAACTGGAGTAAGAGGTCTAGCAGACCGTGCTGTAACTGAGAGGGGGGGGGGGAGAATCCAACAGCGTTGCGCATGTGATCACAAACACATTCAAGGTCATTTGAAGGTACTAAAAACCACCTGCGTTTAAAGTACGGGGGTTACACGATATTTACGATAATAGATTAACCCTTTTTATCCCGATGGTACTTATAAGTACCACTTTAACCCCTTCGTGACGAGCGTCTTTTACAGAATTTTTAATCTGTTACCTGTCTGTGGTTTTTCAAATGAGAAATTTTCACCTACTTGAATCGCAAAAATGCTATGATTAGATAAGGAAAACTTTAACAAAAAAAAATAATAATAATAACTGGTGGGAATAATCGAGGATTCTGAGCATCTAAAAAGTAGCTGGAAAATTAATTCAAGATATAAAGGGTTAAAAGGTGTCTCACAGACCGCATAACTCTGATTACGGGTTAAAGGACACAATTTCTTCCTAAATAGATCTCTGGACATCTATCTTAATTATCTTCTGAAAGGTTTTTAAAAAATTGAGCATGTAACCTTGTTACTTATTTAACAATATTTATCTTCACTACTGAATCTTAAAAATGCACATAGGGTAGATGTGACAATAATAGACATCCATAAAGAATTTCTTTAATTTTTTTTAAAGTTAAAGAGTTGTAATTAATATATGTCAACTTTTTTAATATTATATTAATCTATCAACACTATTCACCATGCTTTTAGTCACATTTCCCAATGTGAATCAAAATTTAATTGTAAGTAGCAGAAATAAATCAAAACATTCTAAATTTCAGTAATGAGTATAGTTCCCTATAAAAGTAATAGGTAATTGTTTTTAGGATTGTATTTAAAACCAGAATTTAATGAAAGCACACTAATGAAACAAAATAGTCATTTTCAAATAAATTTAACAATTAGCATATCAATAATTAATAAAATATTTGAGAATAATTCATTGTTTTAAAATTAATTATTGTCATTAACACAAGATCAATATTTTAATTGTTTTAGATAGATTTAAATTACTAAAATGAAAAAAAATATGTTTATCAAATTATTGAGACATTGGAGAGTTTAGAAGGGTTAGCAGAAAAAAATGGAGTAAATACAGGACCCATTATCTGGAAACCTCAGGACCGAAGGCTTTTTGGATCTCACGTCCTCCAAAATTTGGAATCTCTTTCTCCCACCATGAAAGTAGTAGGATAGTGGGGCTTCAACGACCACAGGCGCAGCCGCAGCTGCACATCTGATGTGCAGATCTCCTATTTCACAGAAACTTTCTAATTATCAAACTCTCTTTATCTCACCAGTCTTTCGATCTCATTTTTTTGATTCATTTGATATTTTATTAACAAACGATTAAACTGTATATCTATGTTTGCGTATATGTATGTGTGTGTCTGTCTGTATATGTATATATATATATAATATGTGTGTATGAGTGTGTTTATATGTGTATGTATTTGTATGTGTATTTATATCTATATATTTATATGTTAGTGTACATGATTACGTATATATATAGGTAATACACTTATAAGTTTTACAAATTTAATCAGTTTTAAAAAATAAAAATTAATATACATATACCATTAAAAAAGTTTTATAAAAATTTAAAATGTTTAAAAATTTTTTCAATAAAAAAGAAAAAAAATATTTGAAAAAATATTACTTAACAAAAAAAAAAGGATTTATAAAAATTTAAAATGTTTAAAAAATTTTGCAAGTTAAAAAGAAAAAAAAGTTTTTTAAAAAATATTACTTAACAAAAAAAAAAAAAGTTTTACAATATTTAAAAAACGTTTTACAATAACTTAAAAAAAATTTACATATTATTGAAAAGAGTTAATCCAAGTTAAAATTATTTATATGTTACCAAAATCATTTACAAATTTATAAAAATTTTATAAATCTTTCAAAAATATTTTACAAATTATTACTTTAATATATTTTTCTAAGGTTTTTGAGTATCATAAACCTCATAGGTTGCTTTTATGCATGGTAAAAAAGTTTTTAATCATGATAAACCGTTTTTGAGCACTGTAAACCTTATAAGACAGGATATGTGTGCATGCGTGCGCATATAATTAACGTTTGCTAGAAAGGTTTGTGTATAAATTTAAATAAGTACACGTATTTAAAATAAACATTTTTTATTAAAACAAAATAATTTACAGAAAAGGGTTATATACAAAAAGATATTTACAAATCAGCATTTTTCTTCTTCATTATAAGCTTGGTTAATTTCATAGTGTCCATATGCTAAGCTAGATATTCCATTTTCTAAAATGTATCTCTTGTCATCAAAAGGACTTAGACTAATTTTATTTTGGGTTAATGTATATAAATTATGAGAATCCTGAGCTATCCTTATCTGTTTCTCCATGCTTGTTTTTTGCTGCTGGAGGCACTCCAAGTAGTCTTCATGCTTTATTTTCTGTTGAACAATCTGCGTAGACACGCCTTTTGCGCGCTTTTTCTCGTCTTTAAAGGATTTCAGTGAGTACATTTTTGATTTCAGTCCGACAAACTCAAAGGCTAATTCACCATTAAGTTCATCCTTGAACTTGCCGAGAACTTTCCTATTATCCTTAGAGTATAAATCATGTGATTTCGGGTACTCAGAGAAGTCAAATTACGGTATTGTTCCATATCCTTATAAATATTGTTTGTTTGAATATGATAAGTTAAGGAATCTGTATCAGTGAATAATAGGGTTGCCCGATCTTTATATGTTTTCTTTATGAAGTTATAATGAAAATCATACATAACTAATTTAGAGAGTTCTAAAATAGCGAACCCAACATAGATAGGCCGATTCATTAAAATACTAGTTTTCAGTCGTTCTACCGCGGTCAAGTCTTCATCAAAGGTTTTAAATGATTTAAAAGTAGGTGAAGCTACTATTTTTTTGCTCTTTTTTCACCATTACAAAGCACAATGTTTCTTCTTTTTCGAAGATTCTCCATTGTCTTCCCAAAAACAGAATTATTCAATAATTTAAAAAAGTGCTTTTCAAAAGAGGACTTAGCCTCTTTCCGTTTTCTCAGTATTAAAATTAATATATTTCCGAAGCCAAGGTGTCTGTTTAAATTTTAAGGCTTTATTATGTACAGCTGTAATTTTTAAACCAAGTTCTAAATAAAATTTAAGATTACGATAATGAGTTATATAATTTCGTTTATTATTTAAATTAGGTATAAGTTTAGGGGTTCCCACGAATTTTCTATTGTTAAGTAAGTTTCTTGCATGAGAAGACAACATGGATTCTTCTACAGTGATCCTCTCGGGAGCAACAGGGTATTCATTGTGCAGAGGGTGTAAATGTTTTGGGTATTCCAAGTCTACCTCGAAAAGGTACCCAATTTCAGAGCTATCAGATAGAGATTGAACCCACTCTTCTGTGATATGACTTGTTTCACTCCATTCAAAACCGCCACAAGGTAAAAATTGACTCACAGCCCACCCATAGTTGTTAGCATCCCAGTACATGATGTAGCTGGGTGCCTCATTTTTCCTATAATCGGGCGTATCGGGTATGTTTGCTCGAGCGTATCTTCGACTAATCATTCTAATACTGCCTCGTATACCATTTTCAACCATAAGCAGCATATCTATATCACTAATTAATTCTAAAGATGTTTCAGACATCTTCAAGCAAGCTTGCCATGCGAGTGAAGGTGCAGTGAACAGGTGAGCAAGATCAATTTCATAATACTGCTGACATAATTTCCTACAGTTTTGAAATACGTCAGCAAGTAGTAGAACATCTGTCTTAACATAAAGATTATGGTAATCACCAAGAGTCTTGATGTCAAATGTTTCCCATACATTCTGGGGGTGTTGATACTCTTTTTCATCTATTGGGTTATTGGTTAAACTATTAAAAAATGCAGAAGGCGGGGGAAGCTGCTTCTCATTAAATTTATCGAAAGAAGTAATATAATCATAGGGGTAAACCCCTTTACGTATGAGTAAAGATAAATTATTATTTTGCGGGAAATTTTCTTCAAGTATAGTGATTTGGTCAGGTTGAAGGTTTTTAACAAGTTTTTCCAATGACGTAGGCAAAAATTGAAAAGAATCGATAAAGACTATCTGAATAGAAGATGTAGGTTTTCTGATTTTAAAGGTGATATAGTTTTCCATAGAAGTAGCAATCACATCGATTTCATGATCTTTAAATTTTCCGAGCTTTGTCATAATATGATGACCATCATAGTTTTTCAAGTTATGGAATATAACAGGAATTGTTTTACACTGCTTATAGTTCAAGTTACATTCCACGTGTGCAGCTCCTCTGTACGCACCTGACCGGTGATCATGGTCACGTGTACGTTTCTCATCTAAAGTTTTCTTGCAAATATGACAAAACTCTGCTTCTCGAAATGCCTTTTCTTCCTTGGTAGAAAGCTTCATAGGTTTAATATTTAATAACTTTTGCCCAAGTAATTCTTTTTCTTCCATCATTCGGTTTAAAAAATGTTCAACACAGTTTCTACCACGATATACCTGTGCTTTCTTCACACATGTTCCATCGGGTCCGATAACCACATAAGCGTACCCCACACGGTAAGTGGTAGGTTGTTTTCTCAGTATAGGATGCTTTAGAAGAGGGTGGGGCTGATGAAATAGGTATAAGTAGACTCTCAAAGTCTGCATAAATCGTATAAGAAACAGGATGTTGCAGATGAATGCCAGAAAATTTTAATACATTATCATTTTCATTAGGCATCTTTATAGCTTGCGCAACATGTCGAGAACAATATTCACTATGCTTATCCAATAGATCTTGTCTTGAAAATCGATGCAAACATCGATAACAATAATAGGTGGTGGCTTTATGATTAGTCAAGTCTCCTAAAAGTCTTGAAAAGCTTCTAATTAGACAATAGTGTTGTTTTTCACCATCACCAACCAATAACAAATTAATCACATCCTGATTCTGCTTTTTAGATATAAACAAGGGGCAAACTTCATCCTCTTCATATCCAAGCACATTAATCCGTAAATTGTTGAGTTGTTCAATAATAGATATCTTCTGAAGGGTTCCACATTACCTAATTTAATATCTTGCTCATAGGGTCGATAATGACTGACTCGTTCGGGATGTTTTGTAAAATCCAAGTTTAGTTTAAAGGCCAAAAGGCACCAAACCAAACATTTATTGTCTTCATTTTTTATATTCAACACTGCTTTTTTATCATCCAGTTTTTTAGACAGAGGAATGTAGGAACTTGCAGCGAGGGGGTGGTATTTAGCAATCTTGAGTTCTAAATGATGAATTTTTCTAAGTTTCCATCCAGAGCCTCTTTGTACAAATTCTTCAAAGGATTTAATAATCTTCGAAAATCCTTCTTCAATATGTTGCGAGATAGTATCTTCGGTAAGTTCGATGAAACATGAGCATAGAAAATAAGATTCAATATCTTCTATCTCCTCATTATTACTCATACGTTCAAGTGTTATTTTTTCTACCATATACCATTTAATTGAACCTTTTTCACGAATTTCACTTATTAATCGTTCCTGTATTTCAGATTGCAAGTGAGTATGAAATACCTCTAAATCACTTTTCTCATGTTGATCTGGATACAACACGACTGTCTTAAATACATTAAGTGCATCAGAATGCTTTGTGTTTTTCGACTTTACATTAGATAAAGTCATTTTTCGTTTTACACTCACAAGAGGTGCACGAGAGTGCTGAGTGCGTACATGTTGTCTCAGTTCAAATTTTCTTCCGAATACTTTATCACAATCATGACAAGGGAATGTTAAATTTTGATGCGACCTTAGATGATGATCTAAATTATCCTTTCGTGTGAAAACTTGATCACATACCCCACATTTTAATGCAGACTGTCCGTCAGTATTATGGGTTGTCAAGTGTCTTAACAAATCTGATTTCCTTCCAAAAGACTTTTTACAGCTGTCACAAGTATATAATTTCTCATCTAAATGAGTCTTCATATGTTGTTTCAAATTGAAAGACGTTGTTAACATTTTACTACAAGTGGGACATGAATAGGTCTTCTTTTAGGTATTTTTAGAGGTCACAGTCTTTAGAGAAAAATCTTCTTCAGCTAGTTGGTTAAAATCCAAAAAACTTTGAGATATACTATCCATTTCTGTAGAAACTTCAGGGAATCCATCATTCTGTAACGATCCGACACTATCATGTGTCTTTAAATGTCTCTGCAGACTTGATTTCCGCCCAAAAGACTTCTGACATTTTGCACAAGTATATAGTTTCTCATCAGAATGAGTTTGCATATGTTGACTCAAATTAAAAGGAGTTGAGAATGTCTTATTACAGGTAAGACAGGTAAAAATTTTCTTAACGGGTGCAGAATCTCCCAAAGCCATGGCTTCATCAATAGGCATAATGACATCCATACTAGATTAGTAACAAAATACTTTAACTCTTTAAAAGCAAACAACAAACTTATCAAATTAAATTACTAATTTAGATAAATAGCGGAAATAATAACTTTGATAAAAAGGCGGAAGCAGTTAAAAACACATCTAATCGCTATCAGAACAAATCATGAAATGATGCAAATTGCAATTTCCGTTGCTATTTATACTTATCGTCTTAGCTACACATACAGGTAAAATTCCTAGAATTTAAAGTAATTTCTAAAAGTTGAAGTTGTAGTAGTAGTTTAAATGGTTGTTATTTAAAAAAAACTCGGGAAATCAACAAACTCCTATATACATACATTTCAAGAAAGTTCTCAAGTTAAAGTGATGTTAGTTAAAATGAACGCTACTAAAACCTGAAGATTATTAAGAAATCTTATAATTTTATTAAAAAAGGCTTTACCAGAAATTAATAATACAGACTTTTACACATGATTTTATAAATTAATAGTTAAAAATGTTAGATTTCCTAAGAAATTCATTTTACTTAAAAACTATTACTCATATAATTCTTGAAATTTCATGCACAGAGATATGATTTTCTGAAATACCAATCGAACATTCTTTTATATATTTCAAATTCAAGTTGTACATAAAGGGAAATTTCTAACTCAAATATCAATGTAAGTAGTTCTAATGAAAATAAGCGATATTAATACACAAAGACTAATACAAAATTCTATAATTTTCTTAATTACTATCCACAAATACCCATATGCAAGTGATATTCTTAAAAAAAGTCTTTACTAAACACTAATAATACAAACTTTTACACATGATTTTATAAATTAATAGATAAAAATGTTTGATTTCCAAATAAATTCATTTTACTTTTCAATGAATTCTTGAAAATTTTATGCACAGAGGCATTATTATCTTAAATATTAATTAAATATTTTATTATACACCTCAAATTTAATCAAAACTCTTTAAAAATTTTATGCATGTCTGCAGGATTCATATGAAATTGTTAAATAATCTTACACTGCAAAATCATATGTATAATCAAAAGTTCATGTTAAACGCTAATGTTATTAAAATTATTCAATTAATATTTTATAATAAAAATCAAAAAACGTTTTAAAATCAATCTGTTATTCATAACATACTAAAAATATTATTTAAAATCTATACTTCGAGAAAGAATAAGACTAATAATCATATAGTAAATTAATTTTAATAGCATTTACATTTTAATACTTATAAAACAATCTGTTACAATATTAAATATTAATATAACATTAAATATATATTCTAAATATATTTTTTTTATTTAAAAAATGTAAAATACATACTTCGATTGTAGAAATAATAAAATCAATCAACCATATGTATAATATATTTAATAAATTTACATGATTCTTTTAAAAATATATAATATTATTAAATCTCGAAGATTACCATACATGTATATATATATTACTTAGACGTAGCCCATTTTAAAATTAATCTATTTGTTATTTATAACACACTAATAATATACTTATTTTAAATCTATACTTTGAGAAAGAATAACATCTAACAACTATATATTTAATAACATTTACATATTACCACTTGTGAAACAATCTGTTATATTATAACATGGAAATTAAAAAACATATTCTTAATAATATTCTCATTAAAAATATCTAAAATCCATACTTGTATTCGAAAAATAACACCATCTATATGGTATCCATGTGAAAAATATTGTATAAAACCAGTTATAAAAATTAAAATCCATACACGCATTGTGAAATATAATACACATTTATTATTATTATTATTCTACCAAACATTGTATAATAAGAGAATCTTACAGAAATTCCAAGAAATTCTATACTTATAACATTTAAAAATCGGTAATATTCATGTCTTAATACTATAAGGCACACAAACAATCCTTATCTGAAAGTATTTCCGGTATCAAAGAATATAGCTAATTCATATTTTTATTATAACAAACATTACATGACAAAAATAATCCTAGAGAAATTCCAAGAAACTCTATACTTATACATTCAAAAATCGGCAATATTGACGTCTTAATACTATAATACACATAAAACAATCCTTATCTATGAGTATTTCCTGTATCAAATCTAAAAATACCATATAAGCAAGACTCTTCTAACATAGTGCTAAGGTACTCAGTTATAAATTTTAAATCTGAGCTCAATCTCAGTCACTGATCACAGAGATGAAGATACTTATTTTAATATATTAATTACTTCCAAAACAGCTCATAGAGGGCGCTGTTGGCGAAAAGTTTATTCAAAACTTCTTTAAATCACTTTTACTAAAAAATTAAGTCAAAATACTAACTAACACTAAGTAGGTGGGAAAAGACAGTTTTGCCCCAGGTGGGGCACTTCCGGTGTTTACTTCCGGCAGGAACCCCCACCCCCCTACTATAACATGCTGCCCCCTCCTAAAACCCCCTCTCCTATAGCACACCCTTTCGCCCCACCCTCGATTTTAAGTTTGAATTTTATCATCGTAGTCTTTTACAACAATTTAGCACCACCACCTGGGGCAAAACTGTCTTTTCCCACCTACTTAGTGTTAGTTAGTATTTTGATTTAATTTTTTAGTAAAAGGGTTTTAAGAAGTTTTGAATAAACTTTTCGCCAACAGCGCCCTCTATGAGCTGTTTTGGAAGTAATTAATATATTAAAATAAGTATCTTCATCTCTGTGATCAGTGACTGAGATTGAGCTCAGATTTAAAATTTATAACTGAGTACCTTAGCACTATGTTAGAAGAGTCTTGCTTATATGGTATTTTTAGATTTGATACAGGAAATACTCATAGATAAGGATTGTTTTATGTGTATTATAGTATTAAGACGTCAATATTGCCGATTTTTGAATGTATAAGTATAGAGTTTCTTGGAATTTCTCTAGGATTATTTTTGTCATGTAATGTTTGTTATAATAAAAATATGAATTAGCTATATTCTTTGATACCGGAAATACTTTCAGATAAGGATTGTTTGTGTGCATTATAGTATTAAGACATGAATATTACCGATTTTTAAATGTTATAAGTATAGAATTTCTTGGAATTTCTGTAAGATTCTCTTATTATACAATGTTTGGTAGAATAATAATAATAATAAATGTGTATTATATTTCACAATGCGTGTATGGATTTAAATTTTTATAACTGGTTTTATACAATATATTTCACATGAATACCATATAGATGGTGTTATTTTTCGAATACAAGTATGGATTTTAGATATTTTTAATAAGAATATTATTAAGAATATGTTTTTTAATTTTCATGTTATAATATAACAGATCGTTTCACAAGTGGTAATATGTAAATGTTATTAAATATATAGTTGTTAGATGTTATTCTTTCTCAAAGTATAGATTTAAAATAAGTATATTATTAGTGTGTTATAAATAACAAATAGATTAATTTTAAAATGGGCTACGTCTAAGTAATATATATATACATGTATGGTAATCTTCGAGATTTAATAATATTATATATTTTTAAAAGAATCATGTAAATTTATTAAATATATTATACATATGGTTGATTGATTTTATTATTTCTAGAATCGAAGTATGTATTTTACATTTTTTAAATAAAAAAAATATATTTAGAATATATACTTAATGTTATATTAATATTTAATATTGTAAGATTGTTTTATAAGTATTAAAATGTAAATGCTATTAAAATTAATTTACTATATGATTATTAGTCTTATTCTTTCTCGAAGTATAGATTTTAAATAATATTTTTAGTATGTTATGAATAACAGATTGATTTTAAAACGTTTTTTGATTTTTATTATAAAATATTAATTGAATAATTTTAATAACATTAGCGTTTAACATGAACTTTTGATTATACATATGATTTTGCAGTGTAAGATTATTTAACAATTTCATATGAATCCTGCAGACATGCATAAAATTTTTAAAGAGTTTTGATTAAATTTGAGGTGTATAATAAAATATTTAATTAATATTTAAGATAATAATGCCTCTGTGCATAAAATTTTCAAGAATTCATTGAAAAGTAAAATGAATTTATTTGGAAATCAAACATTTTTATCTATTAATTTATAAAATCATGTGTAAAAGTTTGTATTATTAGTGTTTAGTAAAGACTTTTTTTAAGAATATCACTTGCATATGGGTATTTGTGGATAGTAATTAAGAAAATTATAGAATTTTGTATTAGTCTTTGTGTATTAATATCGCTTATTTTCATTAGAACTACTTACATTGATATTTGAGTTAGAAATTTCCCTTTATGTACAACTTGAATTTGAAATATATAAAAGAATGTTCGATTGGTATTTCAGAAAATCATATCTCTGTGCATGAAATTTCAAGAATTATATGAGTAATAGTTTTTAAGTAAAATGAATTTCTTAGGAAATCTAACATTTTTAACTATTAATTTATAAAATCATGTGTAAAAGTCTGTATTATTAATTTCTGGTAAAGCCTTTTTTAATAAAATTATAAGATTTCTTAATAATCTTCAGGTTTTAGTAGCGTTCATTTTAACTAACATCACTTTAACTTGAGAACTTTCTTGAAATGTATGTATATAGGAGTTTGTTGATTTCCCGAGTTTTTTTAAATAACAACCATTTAAACTACTACTACAACTTCAACTTTTAGAAATTACTTTAAATTCTAGGAATTTTACCTGTATGTGTAGCTAAGACGATAAGTATAAATAGCAACGGAAATTGCAATTTGCATCATTTCATGATTTGTTCTGATAGCGATTAGATGTGTTTTTAACTGCTTCCGCCTTTTTATCAAAGTTATTATTTCCGCTATTTATCTAAATTAGTAATTTAATTTGATAAGTTTGTTGTTTGCTTTTAAAGAGTTAAAGTATTTTGTTACTAATCTAGTATGGATGTCATTATGCCTATTGATGAAGCCATGGCTTTGGGAGATTCTGCACCCGTTAAGAAAATTTTTACCTGTCTTACCTGTAATAAGACATTCTCAACTCCTTTTAATTTGAGTCAACATATGCAAACTCATTCTGATGAGAAACTATATACTTGTGCAAAATGTCAGAAGTCTTTTGGGCGGAAATCAAGTCTGCAGAGACATTTAAAGACACATGATAGTGTCGGATCGTTACAGAATGATGGATTCCCTGAAGTTTCTACAGAAATGGATAGTATATCTCAAAGTTTTTCGGATTTTAACCAACTAGCTGAAGAAGATTTTTCTCTAAAGACTGTGACCTCTAAAAATACCTAAAAGAAGACCTATTCATGTCCCACTTGTAGTAAAATGTTAACAACGTCTTTCAATTTGAAACAACATATGAAGACTCATTTAGATGAGAAATTATATACTTGTGACAGCTGTAAAAAGTCTTTTGGAAGGAAATCAGATTTGTTAAGACACTTGACAACCCATAATACTGACGGACAGTCTGCATTAAAATGTGGGGTATGTGATCAAGTTTTCACACGAAAGGATAATTTAGATCATCATCTAAGGTCGCATCAAAATTTAACATTCCCTTGTCATGATTGTGATAAAGTATTCGGAAGAAAATTTGAACTGAGACAACATGTACGCACTCAGCACTCTTGTGCACCTCTTGTGAGTGTAAAACGAAAAATGACTTTATCTAATGTAAAATCGAAAAACACAAAGCATTCTGATGCACTTAATGTATTTAAGACAGTCGTGTTGTATCCAGATGAACATGAGGAAAGTGATTTAGAGGTATTTCATACTCACTTGTAATCTGAAATACAGGAACGATTAATAAGTGAAATTCGTGAAAAAGGTTCAATTAAATGGTATATGGTAGAAAAAATAACACTTGAACGTATGAGTAATAATGAGGAGATAGAAGATATTGAATCTTATTTTCTATGCTCATGTTTCATCGAACTTACCGAAGATACTATCTCGCAACATATTGAAGAAGGATTTTCGAAGATTATTAAATCCTTTGAAGAATTTGTACAAAGAGGCTCTGGATGGAAACTTAGAAAAATTCATCATTTAGAACTCAAGATTGCTAAATACCACCCCCTCGCTGCAAGTTCCTACATTCCTCTGTCTAAAAAACTGGATGATAAAAAAGCAGTGTTGAATATAAAAAATGAAGACAATAAATGTTTGGTTTGGTGCCTTTTGGCCTTTAAACTAAACTTGGATTTTACAAAACATCCCGAACGAGTCAGTCATTATCGACCCTATGAGCAAGATATTAAATTAGGTAATGTGGAACCCTTCAGAAGATATCTATTATTGAACAACTCAACAATTTACGGATTAATGTGTTTGGATATGAAGAGGATGAAGTTTGCCCCTTGTTTATATCTAAAAAGCAGAATCAGGATGTGATTAATTTGTTATTGGTTGGTGATGGTGAAAAACAACACTATTGTCTAATTAGAAGCTTTTCAAGACTTTTAGGAGACTTGACTAATCATAAAGCCACCACCTATTATTGTTATCGATGTTTGCATCGATTTTCAAGACAAGATCTATTGGATAAGCATAGTGAATATTGTTCTCGACATGTTGCGCAAGCTATAAAGATGCCTAATGAAAATGATAATGTATTAAAATTTTCTGGCATTCATCTGCAACATCCTGTTTCTTATACGATTTATGCAGACTTTGAGAGTCTACTTATACCTATTTCATCAGCCCCACCCTCTTCTAAAGCATCCTATACTGAGAAAACAACCTACCACTTACCGTGTGAGGTACGCTTATGTGGTTATCGGACCCGATGGAACATGTGTGAAGAAAGCACAGGTATATCGTGGTAGAAACTGTGTTGAACATTTTTTAAACCGAATGATGGAAGAAAAAGAATTACTTGGGCAAAAGTTATTAAATATTAAACCTATGAAGCTTTCTACCAAGGAAGAAAAGGCATTTCGAGAAGCAGAGTTTTGTCATATTTGCAAGAAAACTTTAGATGAGAAACGTACACGTGACCATGATCACCGGTCAGGTGCGTACAGAGGAGCTGCACACGTGGAATGTAACTTGAACTATAAGCAGTGTAAAACAATTCCTGTTATATTCCATAACTTGAAAAACTATGATGGTCATCATATTATGACAAAGCTCGGAAAATTTAAAGATCATGAAATCGATGTGATTGCTACTTCTATGGAAAACTATATCACCTTTAAAATCAGAAAACCTACATCTTCTATTCAGATAGTCTTTATCGATTCTTTTCAATTTTTGCCTACGTCATTGGAAAAACTTGTTAAAAACCTTCAACCTGACCAATTCACTATACTTGAAGAAAATTTCCCGCAAAATAATAATTTATCTTTACTCATACGTAAAGGGGTTTACCCCTATGATTATTTTACTTCTTTCGATAAATTTAATGAGAAGCAGCTTCCCCCGCCTTCTGCATTTTTTAATAGTTTAACCAATAACCCAATAGATGAAAAAGAGTATCAACACGCCCAGAATGTATGGGAAACATTTGACATGAAGACTCTTGGTGATTACCATAATCTTTATGTTAAGACAGATGTTCTACTACTTGCTGAGGTATTTCAAAACTTTAGGAAATTATGTCAGCAGTATTATGAAATTGATCCTGCTCACCTGTTCACTGCACCTTCACTCGCATGGCAAGCTTGCTTGAAGATGTCTGAAACATCTTTAGAATTAATTAGTGATATAGATATGCTGCTTATGGTTGAAAATGGTATACGAGGCAGTATTAGAATTAGTCGAAGATACGCTCGAGCAAACATACCCGATACGCCCGATTATAGGAAAAATGAGGCACCCAGCTACATCATGTACTGGGATGCTAACAATCTATATGGATGGGCTATGAGTCAATTTTTACCTTGTGGCGGTTTTGAATGGAGTGAAACAAGTCATATCACAGAAGAGTGGGTTCAATCTCTATCTGATAGCTCTGAAATTGGGTACCATTTTGAGGTAGACTTGGAATACCCAAAACATTTACACCCTCTGCACAATGAATACCCTGTTGCTCCCGAGAAGATCACTGTAGAAGAATCCACGTTGTCTTCTCATGCAAGAAACTTACTTAACAATAGAAAATTCGTGGGAACCCCTAAACTTATACCTAATTTAAATAATAAACGAAATTATATAACTCATTATCGTGATCTTAAATTTTATTTAGAACTTGGTTTAAAAATTACAGCTGTACATAAAGCCTTAAAATTTAAACAGACACCTTGGCTTCGGAAATATATTAATTTTAATACTGAGAAACGGAAAGAGGCTAAGTCCTCTTTTGAAAAGGACTTTTTTAAATTATTGAATAATTCTGTTTTTGGGAAGACAATGGAGAATCTTCGAAAAAGAAGAAACATTGTGCTTTGTAATGGTGAAAAAAGAGCAAAAAAAATAGTAGCTTCACCTACTTTTAAATCATTTAAAACCTTTGATGAAGACTTGACCGCGGTAGAACGACTGAAAACTAGTATTTTAATGAATCGGCCTATCTATGTTGGGTTCGCTATTTTAGAACTCTCTAAATTAGTTATGTATGATTTTCATTATAACTTCATAAAGAAAACATATAAAGATCGGGCAACCCTATTATTCACTGATACAGATTCCTTAACTTATCATATTCAAACAAACAATATTTATAAGGATATGGAACAATACCGTAATTTGTTTGACTTCTCTGAGTACCCGAAATCACATGATTTATACTCTGAGGATAATAAGAAAGTTCTCGGCAAGTTCAAGGATGAACTTAATGGTGTATTAGCCTTTGAGTTTGTTGGACTGAAATCAAAAATGTACTCACTGAAATCCTTTAAAGACTAGAAAAAGCGCGCAAAAGGCTTGTCTACGCAGATTGTTCAACAGAAAATAAAGCATGAAGACTACTTGGAGTGCCTCCAGCAGCAAAAAACAAGCATGGAGAAACAGATAAGGATAGCTCAGGATTCTCATAATTTATATGCATTAACCTAAAATAAAATTAGTCTAAGTCCTTTTGATGACAAGAGATACATTTTAGAAAATGGAATATCTAGCTTAGCGTATGGACACTATGAAATTAACCAAGCTTGTAATGAAGAAGAAAAATGCTGATTCGTAAATATCTTTTTGTATATAACCCTTTTCTGTAAATTATTTTGTTTTAATAAAAAAATGTTTATTTTAAATACGTGTACTTATTTAAATTTATACACAAACCTTTCTAGCAAAACGTTAAATTATATGCACGCGCACGCACACATATCCTGTCTTATAAGGTTTACAGTGCTCAAAAACAGTTTATCATGATTAAAAACTTTTTTACCATGCATAAAAGCAACCTATGAGGTTTATCATACTCAAAAACCTTAGAAAAATATATTAAAGTAATAAATTTGTAAAATATTTTTGAAAGATTTATAAAATTTTTATAAATTTGTAAATGATTTTGGTAACATATAAATAATTTTAACTTGGATTAACTCTTTTCAATAATATGTAAATTTTTTTTAAGTTATTGTAAAACGTTTTTTAAATATTGTAAAACTTTTTTTTTTGTTAAGTAATATTTTTTAAAAAACTTTTTTTCTTTTTAACTTGCAAAATTTTTTAAACATTTTAAATTTTTATAAATCCTTTTTTTTTTGTTAAGTAATATTTTTTCAAATATTTTTTTTCTTTTTTATTGAAAAAATTTTTAAACATTTTAAATTTTTATAAAACTTTTTTAATGGTATATGTATATTAATTTTTATTTTTTAAAACTGATTAAATTTGTAAAACTTATAAGTGTATTACCTATATATATACGTAATCATGTACACTAACATATAAATATATAGATATAAATACACATATAAATACATACACATATAAACACACTCATACACACACACACACACATATTATATATATATATATATACATATACAGACAGACACACACATACATATACGCAAACATAGATATACAGTTTAATCGTTTGTTAATAAAATATCAAATGAATCAAAAAAATGAGATTGAAAGACTGGTGAGATAAAGAGAGTTTGATAATTAGAAAGTTTCTGTGAAATAGGAGATCTGTACATCAGATGTGCAGCTGCACCAGCTGCGGCTGCGCCTGTGGTCGTTGAAGCCCCACTATCCTACTACTCATGAATTTAATGTTTTTTCCCTGAGACTTCTTGACAAAATTCATGATTTTTTTCCGCAGAATCATTCAACAAAATTTATGATTTTTTCCCCTGTGACCATTAAACAAAAATCGCAATTGCTTCCTTGACTGATTGACGAAATTTGCAATTTTATTCATCAATGCTTCATGAAATTTGCAATAATTTTCTACAATGCTCCAACGAAATTCTCGATTTTTTTTCCGCGACCAAATGGTGGAATTCACAATTTCATCTGCGACTGACTAATAAAATTATCAGTCATGAGCGACTGACGAAATTCATGATTTATTTTCTTCTGCATTTGTTTGACAAAAATCTTGATTTTTTTTGTGGACCAATTGACAAAAATTACAATTTTTGCCGCAACCAATTGATGAAATTGGCAATATTTTTTATGCAATCTCTTAATGAAATTTGAAAATTTTCTTTGATTGTTTGACAAATACTGCAATTTTGTTTCTGTAATCAGTTTTTCTTTTTTACAACTGTTTGACGAAATTCCAGATTTTTGTTTTACGCGACAGTTTGACTAAATTTTCATTTTTTTGTTTCGTGACTGATTGAAGAATAAATTATGAAGAATTCGGCCAAAAGTTAATAATTGGTAGAAGAATTATATGCCCATATCTTGTGTCTCCCTTTAAGAGCATCTCTGAATAATTCCTGATCCACAAACTGAATCAGTAGGACCTAAAAATTATCTTCTCAACACAAAAGTTTTTCTGTGCGGCTGGCTAATTGCATCATGCCACCATCCATGACTGCATTCATGGCACTCATCAATGCATTTTAAAAAAAAATTATAATTATGTGGAAATTGCTGATTTATTTTTTAAAAAATAAGAAAAGTGGAAATCTGCCGAAAATCATAAAGTGGCAACCCTGCATTTTTTTATATTACTTTTGTGTTTGTAAACGTTATTTGTCGACTGTATGCACATATTTAATATTGTTGTTTTTTTCCCCAAAATTTGAGCTATTTTACTGATTATGCAGGAAAAATTTTCCCATGGTGATTTTTACTTGTTTTTGTGAATTCTCTTATAAAAAAAAATCCTGAAAACTGTGGGCAGATTGCTCTGGAATGTGTGAGAAGGGAGAACACAAGCAAATAAATAGAACTCTGCTGTTCCCCGTCTTTTCAAATGGCACAGTGGCATAGTCATAAATTAATTTTATTTAATCAACCATAATCCTTGGTGGTCCGTGACTACCAAAAATTCAATCGGACCACTAATTTGAAAAATTTAGTGGTCCGATTAAACCAGTAACTTTTTTTCCCTCTCTGACAGGTAAACGTAAACTTTCCCGTCCCTGAGAAAACCACAACCAAACATAAATCACACAATTCTATTTTATTGAAAGAAAAATGCATTAAACCTTAGTTGAAATAAATAAATCGGAAATAAAATATCTAATTAATAATTTTATAGGTTTTCTTTATGCACTGTTTATTTAATTTTTAGCAAATTATAATTTTACATTTTATTATGCTGAAAATTTTGAATATCTGCAAAGGAAGTTTGGTTTATATTCTAGGAGAAGGGGGGGGGGGAGGGTTTCACAAAAGTTTAAAGGGACTTAATAGAATTTTATGTAGCGGACTAGTGATGATGACTGTGTACCAATAAATTCTCATGCTTACTAGTCCTTGGAACCAGTGACTTTTTTTTACCAATTCTACCGCTGGTTATTATTAAGCTCTGTGGTCTCTACCCTATGTGACTCAAGTAACATATTTTAGTGGTGAACAGAGTGAAACAGTGGACTTAAAAAATTAGAAATCCGTAAGATTTACAGTACCTGGAAAGTTTTAGTAAAAATTTACAAATTCAGAATATTTTTTTTCTAGATTTCATAATTCCGGATAATGGGTCTTATACTGTACTAGTGAACTGAATCATATCTCCCATAATTCTTAACTGTTAAGCTTCCAGAAACGACTTTATAGATTCCTTTTAGTAATTTACTGTATATTTAATTAATGTTTTTTATGTACAAAGTTGTTTTGTCAGAAATGAAAAATTCAACATTCAAGACATTTTTAACAAACTGTGAAGCTGAAAATTGCTTTTATGTAAATGGGGAAGGCTTGAGCTCCTCCTTTTCCAATGCCCTTAAACATTGTCTGCTTACTGATGGATTGCCAGATTATAAGAGATTCAATGTATAATTAAAAAAATATAGATTTGATTATACTATTAAAAGTTTTATTAATTACTTGAAATGAATAAAAGCAGCTATTTATAAAAGATTGTTATTGCTTTTTGGTAAGTGCAATTTAAAAATAAAATTTTATTAGTACTTCGCTTTAAGGATTAATCAAAAGATTTTATGCACTATGAACATTACTGCACTTTTAGCAATGTCCACATGGGGTGTCCATTACTGGAAATGGACTAATTCAGCATTCCAGTAATGGTCCCAGAACAAGAGATCGACCGAAATTTTGATTTCGGCACAAAATCAGAGTTTCGCCAAATATTCATCTCCGGTGAAACTGCTGCCAAAATTTCAGCCTGACCGAAACTATCTGAATCTCAAAATCTTGTTTCTTCGTTTGGAAATTTTCAACTTTACTCATTGATACGAGTTGTATTGGCTCAAATGAGACACTGTTTATTGCTGTGAACTCCACTGTTTATCATTATACGTCATGACTGATTCATGATGAGAGTGTAAATTATAAAGAAAGCAATGCATATATGACTAAACCTAAAAGACGCTTATCACATGATGTTTGAAAGATACAAACTTAACAGTAAGAGAAAATTTTTCTTTGAAAATCCAGATTGTTTTGAATGCTTTATGAGAAATGTGTTAAAAGATATGAAGATTTACAAAAGATATATCGACATATGTATACTTAAAATATTTTTTTATATTAGATAAAATTTGTATAATTGGAAACTATTTATGTCTTATTGATTAATTAATTATGTTTTATTTTAAATGAAAATAAATAGTTTTGGATAGAGGCACAGAGAGTCAACTTTTCACCAGAGATAAATTTCAAACAGCGCTGCCATTTCAAAATTTTCTTAGGGAGGCAGGGAGTGACAAAGTTTGTTTGTTTTTTTTTTTTTTTGGGGGGGGGGGGCGATGAGTGAGCAAAGATTTATTTTGATCTTATTGTGCACTTCCTAAAAGAAAATTGACAACTGTTACATTTTTATCCTTATATATATATTTAAAATTAGCTAAAGTATAAAATAATGTTAAACATGTCTCACTTTGAGAATATTGAAATGGAAAATAAAGTTTATAATTAATAATTTCAAGGCTTAAAATATTGCCTAATGCTAATTTTCCTTTTTTAGTGAAATTGAAAAAAATATTTTACCTTTTGTGCCCTTTACTTGAACTAACGTGTAATGACTCTCATACATTCTTTGAGGAGGAAACTGCCCCCATGCCTAACCTTCCCAATAATAAAATATAAAAGTTGTATTATTTATGTTTCATTTTTGTTTGAAACTTACACACACATATTTGTATGTTTGTTTGTTAGAAATGGGGTTCAATACACATATAATTAATAAATTAATTAGTAACATAATTAGTTATTATTAATTAATATTTATATGCAGCAATGTATGTAATAATCAGTTTTTATATTTTTTTTTACACTTTCGATTTTGGCCGAAAGTTTGAAGATCACTGAAATTCGGTTTTGGTCTGAAAAACCTGTTTTGGTCGATCTCTACGCAGAACCTTAAAAATAAATGAACTTTCGTAAATGGTCATTGATATATAAAATTCAAAGTTTTCTATTTAGTATAAAATAAAAAACATGCAATATTTCCAAGAAAATAAAGAAGGTATACATTAAATTGTAATGCACTCTTAGCATGTTCATTGATATTTTCAATGAAAAGCAGCAGAACTGTGAAGCATTTTTTGCTTCTTGATTGATTAAGAGTGTCAATAAATAAACCAGATAATAAAACATGCAAGAGAGAGTTATGAAAAAATAAATAAGAGCTAAATATTTTTATGAACCAAAAACTTTGAAGGATGTCTATTACTAGTATAGCTACCCTATAACACATTACAAAAGACAATTTTTCCACAAAATGCAGCTAAAACTTCATAAAATCTTAACATACTTGAAAATATCTAACGGTGAAAAAAATTAAGCACAGAAAAACTATATTTACTAATCTATAATTTTTAGAAATGAACTTCTAAACTATACATAAATTTCACACAAATTAACTTAAAACATTCATTAAATTAGAAAAAAAATCTTATGACGCTAATTGAACTTTTTCATAGAGACATGCAAAATAAATTTTTATTTATTAGGGCTATAAGGTCTTACACTCACACACCCTTTTTTTTTTTTTAATTGTTTATAAAAAGGAAAAAAGTCGGCAAACTTTGGGAATTTTTTCCTTTAATGGTAATGTAGCTTGTATTCAATTAGAAAACAGTAGTTTGGCGTGGACTTGGAAAGTGTGCCAATCAAAAAGTCGCCAAACATCGGTGCATGGGTGAAACACATCCGTTCTTAAAAAGCTGCGAAAAAAAAAGGCACGTTGACGGTATTAACTATGTTGATTGCACGTGCAACACTGATCAATTACAATCGAGTTTTTTTGTGAAAGTCGTTTACCAAAACACTTTGCATTAGCAACATGACAAGCAATTGCTTTAATAAGGATGTCGGGAGAAATTTGGCGAAAATGCAACAGATGCTTCTAGTGTATGTCTCAGTATGTACAGTAATGAAATTGAAAAAATAATTACCCGATTTAATAACTACTAACGGGAGAACTAATAACCGAACGCTATCTGAAACATTCCAATGACATTCTACCAGCAAACAACTTTGCACAATGCCTTTAACAAAGTTTACTAAGTAACGGGATAAATTAGAAATAATAAAGTGATTATACATAAATTTAAAGTGATCATATTGTAGAAAAACAATTATTACAAGGAAATTATGATTAAAACTAAGAAATAAAAAGGAATTAACTATTAAAATATTTAATTGGCGTTTTCAGCAAAATCGCAGCACAGAAAAATCAATCATCCGCAATAGAGTAAATCACGTAATAACGCAATTAAATTATAAAATAAAATATAACTTAGAATGCTATAAGAAGTAAAACTTACTGTAAAAATGAACAAATGTAATAACTTTCAGGACACAGGAGTAATTCTGCTACAAAGATTTCGCCACGCGGACGTCGGAAAGGACTAGTTCAACGTTACCAATTTGGAATTTCCAAACTAATATGAGTCTATTCTTTTTTTTTTTTTAATGGATATTTTAAAAATTGGATGAAACCCGAATTCAAGCTTTGAAATTTCGTAAAGTAAAAGAAATAAAAAAAACTACAGACTATTGAAATTTCAATGGAGTATGGATAGTGACTAAACCTATTCAATCAAAATAATGTGGAGTGTCCTATTTTAAGAAACATAAGGCAATAAATTTTTGTTTGTCAAAAGACTTTCGAAAAAAAATTAGACCAATTGTAATAAGTAATTGATACTGCTGAAACGCTTTCCGTCACAATTTGGGTCACAGTGGCAAATCCTGTCATATGCGATACAACAGAAACGCTTTCCGTCACAACTTGGGTCACAGTCGCAAATCCTGTCATATGCGATACAACAAAAACGCTTTCCGGCCGGAGGCGCCACCTGCGACTGCTTGGAAGTCGTCGGGCGCGTCCAGTACTGTCACCGGTAAGCTGCGTTTTCACTGGTCGACCTAAGGCCTAACTTACCCAACTTTCGACCTAAACCCAAGATTTTAGGCAGTTAGGTAGCGATTTTGAAGGTTTGATCAGCACTCAATCCTAAGCCCATCTAACCCAAGCTCAGCCAATTAGAAAAGAGCTTTTTCGTACATAATGGCGGCGGATAAATATTTATTTTGGAATTATTCAGCTTTTGAAAAAAGAAATTCAATTTTTTGTGATTGAAGTAAAATAGTGAGTTTTCTTAACAAATTTATATCTTTTATTAATGTCTTTCCGTTTAGTAAATAGCAATCCAGTATAGATTTATTGTTGCACTTATTTTGTACGATAAGTATCTCTGTTTTTGGTAATGAATCAGATGCTTTTTATTAAAATACTAAATATATAGTTCGTTTAAGGATTTCGTTTCTGATGTAATAATGGATACATAAAGTGCAGTTCTCAAAATTATTTTATTATGATTGAATGTTAGCAATAAAAAAAAAGTAAATAAAAATATTATATATTATGATTATGGATATTTCTCTCTCATAATGAATTAAATATACTTGTTTCATTGATTTTAATTTATTATATATCCTTATTTGATAATGTGTTTTTCGGTAATTTAGAACTAAATTTCTCTTTTCTCATTTAAAATAATTATAAGTATTAATAAAGATTTGTTTACTGTAGCCCAGCCCATTGATATTTAAATTGAAAATTAGTTAAAGACAAACGTCAATCCAGTTTTGTTAATACTTGAACATTCATGTTTATTCAAGCATGTAAACAAACTTTCTCTAAATTAAATAAGACAGTGTATTTTGTATTATCATGTTCTCTTTTAAAGGTGAAATATGTATTACTAATTTCAAAACAGTTTGCCTTTTCAGAGATTTACTTGTTAGCTTTGCTATATAAAGAAAACTCTGCTGTTCTGTTGTTTAATTTTTCTTTTTTTATGCATTTCAGCTGCAGATGTACTAAATTTGAGTTTAATCTTTTTTGTTATTCCATTCATGCTGAAACTTTTATGAAGATTTAAAACTTTGTATAAAATTTAATTCAATTGCAATCATATACAACTTTTTTAAATAGACATCTCTAAGAATTGGCACGTATGATGTGTTATTAATTGAGCAATGTTTTCATGTGATATTTCAATTCGAATGGCATCTAACTTTTATTTCACCATAGTTTAATCCACAAATCCTGTAACTTTGATCAGAATTAATGCTCTTTTTCTGTAAAAAATATTCTGTATTCTCTAAGTGAAGAGTAACGAATCTGAGAGTTATCCCATTGAATTTGTTATATTGTACTTTATTTGGTCAACAAGAAAGCAGCAGGTTTAATATTATAAACAAGTTATTAGATTTGGATTCTGTGATTACTCTTCAGTCTTATTATTTTCTTAATTATGAATGTAGAAAAAAGGAGAAATTTAGTTCCAAGTCTGTGTTTATCTTTTTCTTTAGGAAAATTTTAAGAATTAGATTGGAAATAAACAAACATTTATAAGGCATGTAACTTTAAAAAATAATGTTTAATAGCATGCTAAGCTTAAATAAACAAACTGGCACATTGCAAATAATGTTTAAAATATTTTTTAATGGTATTCTTTCACAAATTAGCATTAGAATAACAGAAACCACTTTATGATTTAGGTTTGACCTTTTATGTGTACAATAAACTTTGTGTAATGCAAAAAGATTTTAAAGTCCCCATTATAAATAGAGTTATACACTGTCTAAGGTAGAATATTCTTTATGATAGAAAATTTTCTCGGTCCTGGTCGATTCTGTTTTAGACGTAGTTTGCTGTATTTCATTTAGTCTTATGTAACATTTTCTACTGCATTTTACAAATAGTTTTATATTTATATTGTATCAGTTATAAGATGATCGTTATATCCTGATAAATGTTATTGAGTCAGTTTAGGTTTCTACTATATTTTAATAAGGAAAACAAAATTTAGTGAATATTCTAGTGATAATTTTTTTAAACTGATACAGTGTTGCATTATGCAACATCTGTTATTTGAAATTTTATGCTTGTGTAATGATGTCTGAGAGATAGATGGTAAAATTCATTATCTGCAGATTGACAGTAGTGCTGTGAACTTACCAATATGAAAAAACAAATCCATTAATTTTTAGATCAGTGGTTCCCAACCTTTTTTGCCCGTGCCCCACCAAAGCATCTCTTAAATGATGATGACCCCCTCCTCCTAAAAAATATAATTCTTATAAAAATTTAAATGAATGAACTGATAGAGTAAAAAACATTTAACATTGATCCTGAAACATACCGAAGGTAATGGATGAATCAAATAATTTTTATAATCATCTGATACTACTCGTAGTTTAAAGTATCGTTGGCACATAAAGGGTCACTTTTAATCTCCTCGCAACGGTCGCCACGTATGCGTGATGTATAAAGTGCTCAGAATCCTTGATTAGACCAATCAATAATTTTGAATAAAATATTTTTGTCTTATTTAATCACAGAATTTTTGAGATTAAATTATACAACAATTTCTAATCAGAATAAAACGTGATAAAAGATTCTGTAAAGGAAGGTCGTCAGGTAATTGTTGTTAAATATACACTTTAATAGTTTCATGTGTAAAATGGATTTCCATGTGACATATTGCAGTGGGACTCATTCAATAAATAGTCGAAAAAGTTGTTTAAAATTCTATAATACTTATAAAACAGAAAAATTATAAAGAATTTTTAAATATATAAAAGTATCTAAATATCTTAAATTATTTTTGCTATAATTATTCTGGTACCCTTGTATTTAAAACTTTTGAATGGAGACTTTTTAAAAAGTGAATAAAAAACTTGTTTTTTTCATTTTGTTTTTTTTTATTTGAATGTGTTACTTTTATTTTCAGTCTACAGCATTACTATTACAAAAACAATTCAGAGGGTATGAGTTCAGAAAAATCTGGAATTGCCCCCCTGAAAAGTCAAATTGCCCCCCCTGTGGGGCGTACGCCCCCCGTTGGGAACCACTGTTTTAGATGTTTAAAGATAATTAAATATTGTTTTAATAATAGATTAGGAAACCATTTTATGATTTATCATTAATATTTAAAAGTGAATTTTTTTTGAGTGAGTCAATTTTAAATAAAAAACTGTAAAATATAAAGGCACAGATGTCATATATGCACCACATTGGCGCAATTTTTTTCCTCCGCCAATTTGGCAAAAACTTTGTCACAAATAGCATGCAGTAATAGCACGTGATCTTTTATTTCAATGTAAAAATAAAATAACGTTAATATACATTATAACGTTAGTGTTATAAACGTTAACATACATTATAACATTAATATTCAAAAACAAAGTTTTTGACAAATTGCTGAGGGGAGAGGGGGGAGGAATCACGCTAATGTGGTGCATATTGATTGATATACATAATAAAAATAATTTATAGAATTGAAATAAAAAATAAAAGCAAATAAACAAATATTTATTTTATTTGCCAAGTTGGCGGGAAAAAATTCGCGCCAATGGTGGTGCGCATATGACATCTGTGCCAATATAAATATATATTTTATGACATTTTTAACTTAATGAACAATATTTTGGAAAAGCTCACAAATTATCATTATCTATACTTCATATGGTGTATATTATTAAACTGAAAATTTTATAAAATATTTCTAGCCTAATTTTTATTTCAACCAAACTTTTAAAATCTGAAATCTTCTCTCTTTTTAGAGCCAATTTTGCTGTTGTATCCTGGACAACTGTAGTTGTGATTAACAATGTGATTGAAGGAATTGGGTTCACCCACATGTGAAATTTATTTCACGAGATACCACATGGCTTGATTGGCATTTATCTTTTATCTACGGACCTCCAAGTGAGAGGACTCTCCACACCGCTACTTTTTTGTGCAAGTCTGTAGCACTGACATGGCATTCCCAAGAGCCATCCTTGGAAGAATTCACCTCATCTGATGCTACCTAGCTGCCATTCTCTGGTGAAAACTACTGCTGCATTGTGGCATAGTTGAATAAATATTGCTTGGTGTATATTGATGCTTAATTTGAACTGTATACACCAGCAATGCTTTTTCGACTGTAAAATGGGAAAAGCTGTGTTCATCAGCAACTGATCTAGCAGGGAGAAAGCTTTACCAAAAGTAAGCGTTTATTGTTATTGTAATAATTTATCCCATTTTTATTAATATTCCGTAAGACGTTTATGATACTTAATAAAAAAGGTTGTATTAAAATTTGTGACATAACTCATGGGGCTTCAGTCCGTGTTGTCCTTTCTTAAATCTGTTTAGGGGGACATTCAGTTTGAAACAAGAAAATCGCCATTTGGGCAGTCTGTAATTTCTATCCAGAGTATTTTATAATTATCAAAAAATTAATTAAAATGTAATAAAATATTTAATATGGTATTTCCTTGATATAGATAGCGGCGACTAAAATGTATCGCCAAGTTATATTACATATATGACATTAAAATCATATTGACATTTTATGATGTATATATGATATTTTAGACATAAATATTATGAAAATATATATATATATATATATATATATATATTGGGTACATTTAGGATATACATATATACAATATACTTCCTCAAATCCACACCCTAAAATCTGCAAATTCTTAAAATCTGCACATCGTTCCTGATGTAAACAATGAAATTTACAATTAAGATGTAAGTGTAAAATTTTAGTTTTTTAAAAATTTTATATCATTCTGTACACATTTTAATATGTAATTCTGTTTGATATGATTCAACTCGTGTTTTCTCATGAAGAAAGTATAAATTTATTTCTGAAAAAATTCTAGATACTGCTGATATCAGTGGCGATTGCAATATTTTTTTTTTTTTTAACCAAATAATTTTTGTATAATCAAGCTTTTTTGGTTATTAAGCAAGGCTGAACATGAAAGAAAACTTTGTTATTTTAAGATTTTTATGTGAATTATTAGTGTACATTTATAAGGTGAGTTTCACTGAATAATTTAAGAAAAAAATATCTCATCATTATCATATTTAATTAAGCATTAATAATTATTTACTTGACCTTTACTTTTATATTTTAAATGTTTTTTAAATTTTCTTAATTTTTTTATTTTATTTTACTGTAAGCATTCATTATAATTTTCAGTGCATTATTAAATTCAAATTATTGTTTAAAAAATGTAAATAAAACAGTGACCAAAAATCTGCAAAATTCTAAAATCTGCATAACCTCTGGTTTTAAGCTACACAGATTTAAGGAAGTCTACTGTATAAGATTGGCAAAATTATTACAACTGTGGGATAATAGTAATTGTGAAGGGCACTATAATGAGGAAGTATCTTTTAAATTTTTTGTCTCCTTAGATTTACACAATGTTTAGGAGAATGCACCCACTCGCCTCCAACACACATCTCACAGAAAAAAGCCATGCATACATTTTTTTTAATGTCTAATATCTATTGTAATGATAAATTATGTAAAGTGATCAACAATATATTTAGTTTTAAAATTAAAAGCACATTCTGTCAAATTTTCCACACGAATATCGTCTCTTTGCACATGCGCCAACGTTTTTTGAAGGCTTCTCCCCTCAGAAAGGGGAAACCTGATGTATTAGCCCTCACCTGTTTAGCCTAGGATAATTGAAAAGGGTTGATTGCAAACAGATGGAGTCACCTCACCATTGCATTAAGCATAGACCTTCTAATATATTTTTGCTCTGAGATTGAAAGCTGAAGCTTTTTTTTTTTTAAGAACTCATTGTTCCAATACTAAATATGCATATTTTTCGCAAAATTTTAAAGAGAGCTTGGATAAAGTTATATATTTATATTGGATTGAAATGTCAGAGAGTTCGGAAGATGAGAACAATTTTTTTATTGCTATGTTAAAGGAGCCGACACGAAAACAAACAAAAAGAAGCGAGAAGAAAACATTTATTTTACAACTAGATAACAATATTTTTTCACAAAATTTTTACACAGGCTGTAAAACCGTTTATTTATCACCAATAAAGATTTCAAAGAGTTCGGACAAAAAGAACTTTTATTTTAAAACTATGAAACGACCCTATGTAAACAAGAAAATGAGTGCATCACTAAATAAATATTAATATTTTTCTGCCAATTTTTTCATTTTAAAATATAATTTCAGACAAAATTTTAAAGAGAGCTTGGATACAGTTATATTTATAACCGATTGAAATGTCAGAGAGTTTTGAAAATGAAGACTATTTTGTTATTGCTGTTTCCCAAAATTTTTACACGGGTTGTAAAACCGTTTATTTATCACCAATAAAGATTTCAAAGAGTTCAGACAAAAAGAACTTTTTATTTTAAAACTAAGAAACAACCCTACGTAAACAAGAATATGAGCACTTTTATCACTAAATATCAATATTTTTCATTTTAAAATATGTCATACAAAATCTGATTAAAGATATAAAATAATAAAAACTTGATGTTTCTTTTTAAATTTATTATTATGGGCCCGGGCAACGCCAACTAGTATTAATATTTAAAATATACATTGATATAGCCCATTTATCACACAAATCTAAAAAAATAATCAATTTAAGCTTGAAATTAATGCTTTTGTCTGAAAAAAAAAAAAAAAAAAAAAAAGGGGGGGGGGGGGGGGGAATTTTCCTGCTAAGAAAAATCGAAAAGTTGTGAAATTTTGGCGAGATATGCATTTTCTGGTAAATTCTAGCAACCTTTTCCCTTTTGCTGGTGGTTCTGACAGAGAAGAGATATTTTTCGTCGAACATGAATAAAACAAAAGTTATATGGTGATGTTATCTCTCAAGTGACCTTAGGGGGTCGTTCAAGTATACCCGTAAGCATATTTTTAGTAATTTTATACCCCGTCCTTCCCTTATCAGAAAAAATAAGCAAATAGTAACCCCCCTCCTTTTTTTTTGCTTATGTATGATTTTGACATTTTGTACGTCAACACTGTTTGCCAGGAAAAAACAGTTACCATTAATTTACACTATTAATCTTACAAATTTATATAAATAGGCATATATTGGGGTTGTGGTATCAAAATAATGCAAAATGGTTTTGATATATTGTTGTTTATCGCATTGAACAATAAAACTTAACAATAGGCCCTAACTTAATTAGTCATCATAACTAAAATTTTTAACAGGAATCTTAGAAATGTTACGTGTTTGAAGTTCCGAGCAGATTACAGAATACTCATTTCCCATCATGTATTTTTTCTTGTTGTTGCTGCGTTGTCTAATGCATTCATAAGAATTGTCATAATCCCCCCCCCCTCCCCTCGTCTCCCTGTCAGCAAAAATAATCAAACCCTGAACTCCTCCTTACTGCTTATGTAATACTTGAATTGCCCCTTAGCGTTATTTTTAATTTTAAGAATTGTACACTTGAGCAGTCAAAGATGCTTGTTTATAATTTTAAATCATCAGATTATTTTGCTTTGATGGGTTTGAATTGGAGCACGTGTTCAATATTATTGAAATATTTATTTTACGTGAATTTTATGAGTGAATACTGGATATCTAGCAATCAGTGCTTAATTTATGATGGAGCTCAGCTCTGGTACTTCTTTGTTTTCAGTGAATACTTAAATATAGCCAGAGCTTATAAATATTGTGCACCACAACTTACCAGGACATTCGTGTATGTTTTATATTGTTGGTTGATAAAAAAATGCTTAGCGAGTAAGATTTTCTGAAATTTTTTTATAAATGTTTTTGCTATTTGTTCATTCATTAGATTTTACTTTATATATATGCATAGCTGCCAACTAATCCTTATCTGTGTTGCTACTAAATCTGGATAGTAATACTGACCTTATTTAATTGCAAAATTCTGCAATTAAACCATGTCAAGATTAGGCGAAGACTTCTGTTCGGAAGTACTGGTAACAAAAAAGTGGAATAGTTGACAGCTATTTATAGACTGAATTTTCTGTAAACCTCAAGCCGAGGACACTAATGTAGAAACATTTGCCTTTTACTTCCGGTAAGTTAACCCTTACTTTTGGCGCCTTTGCTTGGCGAAGTTTGTTTGTTTACAAATTTGATGCTGTCAAATCTATGAAATACACACACTTAACATTCAAGGTTTCGCGAAAAATAGAGTATTTATTTATTTTCATTATTTCTTATTTTATTCTGACTACAATTTAAAAATACAACAACCATAGTTGTATGGAAAAAAAAATTATATATTTTAGACACATATATGTAAAGATGCATTCAAAAACTTGTAACATTATTTAGTACGATACACAGTAAATATTTACTATTCTCAAATTATGTTTATTTTTAACTACATTCAAAAATATAAAAACGGGTTTTTATTTATTTATTATTGAAATCAAATACTAAAATATTTTAAAACCTTTGTTAATAAGAAAACAAAATACTTCTTTATGTTTATTCTGTGAATAAATTTGCAGAATTTAGTGTTCACTCTATTTTTTGTGACGCTATTTAGAGCACAAATTAGTATAGTATTAGGTTCTATTGTTTGTTATTTAGAGTGAAAAAACTATAAGACTAAGTGATTGACTGCAGCATATTTGATGTAATATCCCTAATTCTTGAAATTTTAATGTTTACACTATAATTTGTTGTTGGTAGTAGAACATTGGAATAGTTTCATGTAAATGAGTGATTTTTTTTTTTCATTAGTCTAAATTATTTTTTATTGTGACAATATTGAAAATAAAATATTGATTCACAACCTCATATTATTTGTAATTGAAATCTTCAACAGTTATTTTGATTATTAATTAAAAATTTCCAACTGTACTTTATTTTTAAATTTTACAATTAAACGTTTAAGATATTTTGAATGATGAGGAGAAAAAGTTTAATGTAAACAGTTAAGCTTAATATAATATAAATGCAAGTTTAACAGTTTAAGTTTATTAACATTGTTATTTTTATAACAATCTTTTTAAGCTTATTAAGTTTGGTAAGGATAATTAATTTAAAAAATCTGATTTAACTTTCAAGTGAAAAATCTAAACGAAAGAAATAATATGTTATAAATAAAACAATACAAATAAATGACATATTAAGTTTACATTTAGGAACAAATTAAATATTGTTTACTCTTCTGTATAACTTTTAGTATTGATTTTTAAACAATTTAGATTAATCAAATACTAAGAGAAGCCTTCGTTATTATTTTTTTTATTGGGAACATACATCTGACTTGTGTGATTGATACAAATATCTGCCCCTTCATTATTAATCGTAATTACAAAATAAACAAAAACATATCGCCAATGTAGCACTTTCACGATCGCTAGAAAAGAGCGATAAACCACCATAAACATATCGCCAATGTAACACTTTCACGATCGCTAGAAAAGAGCGTTAAACCACCATTTATAGCATCCATGCCACCGAAAATGACTAAATTATGCATTTATTTAAGCAATATTGCATAAAAATTCATATACCTGCCCTATTTTTTCACATTTTAAAGTATTTATGTATATACATTTTAAAAAACAATGATGTAAAACTATTTAAATTTAACGAACTATCACAACAAAAAACCAGAATCTTTGCCAAATGCAATGTTGGCTTTATGTCAGCCTAGCACATGAGATTAATCGTTAAATATTGTTGTTATTACCATTATTCGTATTCTATTAATTTCTTTTGAAATATAGACTTATCATTCATTTTATTTAAAATATGAATTTTCCATTTAAAATACACATATCACATATATTTAAAGTACATTTATTTAAAAGAAGAATAATAATAAATGAAATAATACAAAAAACCAAAATATTTTATTTCAACATCAAGCCATTGTTTCTAATCTAAGCAAGTGAAAAATAAACGGTGCTATAGCTGGAGGGAAAAAAAAGATATTGGCAAGATATAATATAATATTGGCCCAGCTAACATAAAAGTACCTTTTTTTGTGATCTATTTGAAAAATCAGTGACTGCTTCTGACAAAAATTGGGACCACTTCACAAAATTATTCTTAATAAAAGAAGTACCTTCACAAAATTATTTTTTTTATAAAAGTGATTTTACATTTAAAAAAGAAAAAAAAAATGTTGGGATTTAAAATGTGTAATTTGCAAACAAAATAAGCTCGCCAAAAAGGTAAACTTAACATATATATATATATATATATATAAATCAGTTTGAATTTAAGAGTAACTGGATTTGACTTTTTGTTACATCATTTTATTTTTCGCAAAACATAATTAAAAAAAAATACCCATGAGAGAGATGGGAAAAAAAAATCTGCATCAAACTTTGATGTGAAATCAATCATACAGTAAAATTTACAATTTTAAATACATTTAATTTGCATTTTACTGTGAAGCCTTTTTTTTTTGTTTTTGTGGGGAGGGGTTGGGGGTGTCACAAAAAGTAGATGTAACTACATTCTATAATTCTACATTGTAGTGATTATATGATAAAACTAGCTGCCAGTGTGATCAACTGATACATGCTATTAGCATGTACCTTGGAGAAGCCTCATGTATAATGACAATCCTGAAAGGAGTTTTTAAATAAATGATAAATATTACTATTTGTTTCAAAAGTATAACTGCACTGGCACAAAAATGATATATGCATGTACAAATAAATTGTATATAGCACTGAAGTAAATATCAAAAACATATTTAGACTTTTAATTTAACTTGTGAAAAGCAGAAATATAATTTTAGATATACAAGTCATATGATATAAAAATTATTCTCAGATAAAATGAGCTTTCACTGTATTCTGAGTGACTTCGAAATCTTATGATTTACGATCTTCATTATTAAAAAAATATAATGTTTTATTTTTTGAAACCACAAAAAAATTAATAGTTATCATTGATTTATTAACGGAAGATTAATATTTTTGTGTGGCATTATTTAAGACCCTTTAATAGCGAAAACTTTGGATTATTTCCACGCAAAACATTTGTTATTAACAAGATAAGGACAGCAAATAATTATTTGTGTATGTTTATAATCATTCACAGCTGATATCGATCCGTAAATATGACGCTTGCGCAGTAAAACCTTGTTCATGATTGGTTAGCGCTAGTGCTTCCCTGTAACCAGTGAAAACCCTCTTAGGTTAAGGTCTTGGGTCGCTGGGATTTTTAGGTAGTTGGGTCGACCAGTGAAAACGCAGCTGTACGTAACCGGTAAGTTCGGTTAGTTACCGAAGCGTTCAGTGCTACTAACCGGTACGCAACCAGCGTCGTTCAGTGGAAGTAACCGGTAAGGGACCGAACTAACCAAAGGAAAATCTCGGTTAGTTGGGTCACGTGATCGGTTACATTGAAAATTTACGATGATGTGATACAGATATAGTTACGATGATGTAATACAGATGGCGCTACAAGTAAATAATACCATTTTCGTTCAGTAGGTCTGTCGACCGGTTAGGAACCGGTCACTTACCGCTCCGGTAAGTAACCGATCACATTGGTCAGGTCTACTGGACGCGCTCATCGTGAGCCTATGTTTGTTGCAAGCCGGTCACAAGTCGAAAGCAGTCAAGATGGCGGAGTCATTAGACGTAGAAGAAAAAATATAACTTCTCGTCATTTAATAAAGGATCGTGAAGATCCCTTTTCTTTAAAGGAAAGAGATTTCGTTATGACGTACAAACTTACAAAAATAGCTGCAAGAAAATAAAAATAACAAGAAATAAAAGAAATAAGCTGCATAAATGAGATAAAACCTTTAGTTGCCCTAGAGGGAAATATAAGCTATCCTCTTGAGATATGTAAGTGTAAGATCAAGAAAATATATTTATAAATAATATATATTTTAGATTTAATCAGTGTAGATTAAACAGAAAGAAATTAATAGTGTTAAGTGCGTGGCGTTTATATATATATTATTGAATGCTTTTATTTATGGGGAACGAACTTTTGTATCATGTTTATAGGAATATTGTTTATAAACTCTTTTAAAATATATTGCACAATGATAGAATGAATAACATATCTGGCTAATAGATATCAGATAATTAGTAGATTCGGTAGTATTCAATTTTTTATCGCCAATTTATGTAGATTGAAAAAAATGTATGAAAAGTATAATGTATTGTATGAACAATTTTCACAGTCAACACTGATTCTTTACTTTAAAAAAGTAAATATACCAAACAAATTAGCTTTGAATGTACTATTTTATGGTTGTGAAATCAATAACTACAAATAAGTAACTTTGCATTACAGAAAATTAAAATGCTAAAAATTACATTATAATTGTGGAATTTTATTTAATTAATTTACTTTTTAGTGCATACTTTTCCCTCTACCCGCTAGATTAACTTAATAATAAGTGAAAATATCATTATCTTAGATTTTAGTATAGAAAATGGCCTTTTTTTTCTCTACTTGAATAATAGTGCATATTACTCACAGTTTATTGTAAATATTTTATTAAGTAAATAAAATTTTAAACTAATATTTATTTTACAGTATACTTTCTGTGCTAAATAATGTAAAGTTTTAAAATGTTAAAAATAGGATTTATTTCTTTTTAAAGTTTTCAGAACACACTAACTTCTTATTGATTAACCCAGTGTTGAATTCAGGGGGTGGCCCGGGGGGGACATTCCCCCCCCCCCCCCGGAGTATTGAAATGTCCTCCCCCAGAAGATTTGATATTGTATGCTTTTAATGGTAAAAAAGTGCAATTTCCCCCCCGGAACTCTATAATGTCACCCCCGGAGCCACAGAAATCCCTCCCGGAGAAAAGTGTCTGAATTCAACACTGGATTAACCCATAGTTCAATGTTTTGATATTGGAAAAGAAAAAACACATTGGAAAATTTTAACTTTATCCTAAAACTGGTACCAAAAAAATTTTAGCCATATAATTCATTTTTAATTAACTTCTCAGTTTTCTCTCTTACTGGGTCATATAATTGACTGATCATAGCAATCCCTGTACATGATTTGCATTGTTATTCATCAGTTTTAAATGTGTTAATTTTTTCAATGAATCAATCCTAATATATCTAAAGTTGCAGAGATTTTAGATTGTATTTAGTTTCTTAGTCATCTCCTCCCCCCCCCCACACACAAAATCTAATATGATAACTACACAAATATAAATTTTAACTTTTGTTAAAGTGAACAAACATATTTTTAAGTAAACAGTTTTTACATTACTTACTATTACTAATTATTAAACCATTCCTTATTCTTTTAAAAATTTTATTAGTTGTTTATTTTTTTAAATTTCCTTTAATAATTAATGAATAGTACGTTACATGAATTATTGTACCCCCCTACCCCCTTTCACAACAAGGAATGGTTTAAGTTGGAAAACTTCATAATTTTTTTTCAGAAAAAGTTTGAAAACTTTCAAAATCCATGAATGGTGCAAGAACTGCTGATTATTGCTCTCAGGAGAACACTCATGCATAGCTTTACTGTTTAGTAATTAAAACAACTATCTCAACTATTATCTTCAATCATCTCTAATTATTCAACAATTATCTACTTTTTCTATTTTATAATGTATATATAAAATTTTTCAGAACGTATACTTGTGTATATAGAAATTTTTCATAACAAATACCTGATTTTTCTATTCTATAGTGTATGTATGTATGTGTAAAATAACAATTTAAAATTAATACGTACTAATATTATTTAAGTGTTCTCTGGACCTCGATAAAAATTTTCAAAAGTATTTGGATCCTACTTAAAATTACTTGCCGACCCCTGGTCTATATGTTAATAAACTAAAAGATTCAATAAATGAGTGAAACAAAATATATTGCACATCATTTCTCTTTAGCATATAAAATATGAGCCTGATATAAAGAAAAAAAAATCGAAAGAAAATCTTAGCACCGGGGGCCCTTTTTCTTCCGGGCATCTAGGCTTCAGACTATTCAGCCTAATGGATAATCCGCCTCTGTTGCACCCCCGTCCCCTTCTGTATACATATTTATTTATTTAAATAAACCTTCAGTACGCTCTACTTGTAGAGTATCTTAATTGCCGAAACGTCAGTGAAGGCTTACTGTGGAGACCCGAAAAGTTTTTGGTTTCTGTCTGTCTGTCTGTTCCGCGATAACTGCCGCAAAAATGATCCGATTAGTTTGATTTTTGGTAGGTATGTTGGTGTGGTACCCGGTATTAGCTGTATAGTTTTTAGTTACGTTTGGTTCATTCGTTCGGAAAATATAAAACATTTCTTTTTAGGTCATAATGCTTTCCTATGGGAATTCAGACGATTTTGAAAATTTTCATCCATTGAAATAAAATGGCGCATTTGATTAATGTATTTAATGTGTAAGTTATGAAGTCTTAAATTATTCAAATTAATTTGAAATTTTGTTAATACATTCGTCAGATTTTTTAAATTAGGTGTACAATGTTTGGTGCAATTTTATACATCTGCTCTAATAATATAATACATTTTATTCTATCATTTTTTACAAAATTATTTTCTCATTTTTTACAAAAATTTCTGATGCATTTTTTTTCTCTCTTTCATTAAATGGTTGCTAAGCAACTATATTTCAAAGAATATCAACAAAGGAAAATTCAAGTGAATCGCATTATTTTTACGTGAAGTTTTATTAAAAATTGCCAATTTTCGGGATTTAAGTTTTTAATATGCTTTTTTTAATGAAATAGATGAGAATTTATTTTAACTACTAAAAAATGATTACCAAATCGGTTTTCCAAATGAAAATAATAAAAACGTTGAATGCGTAAATTGAATATAGGTCAAATAAGATGAATTTAAATTTGTATAAGTATACTTTATACACGAAATCTTATTCAACTTTAGCAATATATGATGTTTAGTAGTTGAAATATAACTATTATTTTAAGGATAGGATAAAATCTCTTGTACAAAGAGATGGTTATTCTAATGAAATGAAAATTGTAAATACATTCAGACATATACTCAAGAAATGAAATAGCGCAATTACTGGAAATTGAGAATAGAATATTAAAGCAACAACGGGGGGTTCAGGGGGGCTCCGCCCCCCTGAAATAATGTATTGTTATTCTGAAAAAATACAGTAACAAGTAGTTTATCCTATCATTGCAGAACATTGTGTTTAAGGGGATACTTCTAAAATTTCCGAAACTTTCGATAAATTTATATTCTTATAAATGTATAAATAACTTAAAAAGATTGAATTTTAGTGTGTCAAATATTATGCAGATAATGTTAAAAATTAGTAAGATTAATGAACAATGATTTTTTGAGCTGACATTGAGGCCTCTGATCTGTAGATTTACTAGTATATAACCAGTGGGTCGTCGTCTTTAAATCTGCCTTTTTATTTTTTGCTAGGGGCCATAGTTTCCAATGTTTAAGGAGTTTTTGCTCTCACATTTTGTTTTAGAAAACGATTCTTGATAAGATTAGATCAGATAAGAATAACAGTTAATTGACTAGTGTCATCAAGTAACACTTGATGCAATCGAAAAAGAGAGATGTCCATACAATCAAGGAAATCTATAAAAACATCTCATTATCACCTAATACTACATATGATATTATGAAAAAATAATATACGGTGTCCTTTACTATTATTTATGATGAATGGCTAATTTCTAATTCATTTGTGTTAGACATATAGCTAACTTCCAAAAAATTTCAAATGTTGTTTTTCATCATATAAAAATCCATTTACTTAAAATAGTTATTTTCCTACAAAATTAAAATTTTTAGATGGTCCCTTTATCCTATATGTTATATTCAGAAAAACTCTTCGCGTTTTGTACCAAGTTAAATGCTATAAATTCCATTCTTAACTCTTTTGATGTAAAGATGACTTTTGATGACTTTTTAATATGATTTAAGAGAACATTTTAAACAATTTTTCAAATTTGAAATAATACTTCTAAAGCTAATGGTTAAGGAATTAACTATGAGTCAATTATAAGGATATATATATGTACAGTAGAAGATCTTTATAACGCAATTCTATATTGCAATTCTCCATATAACGCACAACTTCTCAAATGTAAACAATGGATTTTCAGTTGAGAAACACCTGAATTCCCACATTATAAATAGTTGCTATTCTCTAGAGGACTAAATTTGATACATTAGGTCAAATTTATCTCCTTAATTAAGAGCTAATTACTGAAAAAATTGCTATGATTTGATACAGATATGTTTAGACAATGTTTATAAAGTAAATTTAACAATGTGTAGAATGATCTATATTATGCAAAAAATTATAATCTGCACAAATCTTGGTAATATAGAATGCAATATAAATATACTCTAATGTATTTTGGTCTGTTTCATACATTTTTGGCCATGTTTTACAAGTTAAATGTGAAATGTAATCTATATAACGCAAAATTCTATATAATGCACAACCTCGTGTTTTTAGGTTTGCGTTATAAAGATCTTCTACTGTATATTGGGTTTTCCAAAAGCTTTCTATCTAAGAAACGTATTAGAATTTCCAAAGGTTGTGAAATGTGTCCAATGAATATAAGGGAGGCTTTATTTGTTTAAAGAAATTTTGGAAAAGGGCGCAGAAAATAGGCAACATTAAAATTTTTAATACTAACTCTTAATTTTGACATCAAATTTGGATTTTTTGGTATATTTTAGCTTAGTGATGCCAAACTGCCAATAATTTGGTCAAGTAATTAAAGAATTGTGCAGATTTAAAATTTAGAACTTCTAATGTTAAATATCATTGTAAAGCAGATTGCCCATTGTTGCTTTTTAAGCATAACTCAAAAACTACTTGGAAGAATGAACTGTAATTCTGGTGTTGCATATTTGAAGCTTCTTTAAATATATTTCTGTTAAAATATGGATATTTTACAATTCCCATATTTTTTAAAAATTAATTTTGAATCTATACATATATTTTTAAATTATTTTTTGAAAAAAATACTGTAACCTATGAATTTTTCAACAGGAATCGATTGTTATAAGCTTTAAATATGCAAATTCAAAATTACAGCCTATTCTGCCTTGTAGTTTTTTAATGTTATATTTAAAATCTGCCCACATTGCAATCTGTCTTCCAGTGGCTTAAAACGAATTTAACGATAGGAGTTCTAAACTTTAAACCTGCATAATTCCTAATATACATGACCAAATGACTTCCTTTTTTGGTGTCTTAAGGTGAACATTACAGAAGAATCCAAATATAATGTTAAAATTAGATGTCAGTATAGAAATTTTTTTGTTTGACCCCGTCCTTCCCCATAAGAACCTTCTATGTCCCCTTCTCGGAATTTTTTTTTAACCAAATGACGACTCCTTCTAATTGATTGAACATGTGTCTTACAGTTCTCTGAAATATGCAAACATATTTATATATTTAAAGTAGATAAATAATAACTGAATGATTAGTGATATTCACTTCTAATGTAACAGCATGTACTTTGTTTGTCACTATTTATTGCATTTAATTTTAGTTTTTATAACTTTATGCATTGAATTAATAAATAGGGAAATGTATCACAAAAAATTTAAAAAATTGCCATACTGGCAGATTTTATTTGTATGGCAGGGCTGTAGCTAGAAGTAAACAATAGGGGGTGCTCAAGAAAATGTAGGGGGGGGGGTGGTCATACTATTTCTTTCTCTCTGACATATGCACGTGCATGTGTTTGTAAACACAGATATGTATTATATAAAAAGGTAAATTAGTGCATATTCATAGTGTGAGCACTATGTTTCTTATTAAATTGTTTATAACTTTATTTGATGCTAAGAAAAGTAAAAGTTGCAGACAGGGATGTAATACCTTCTGGATTATTTTAAGGAATACCGTATAAGTATACCCTCTTCTCAAAAACACTATAGCATATACTTTTTAGGGTATACCCTCTGCCTAAAGCGTATGCCCTTTTTTTACTACTACATCACTGGCTGCAGAATGAAAATT
Organism: Maratus michaelseni; assembly: GCA_963931845.1. Classification (NCBI taxonomy): domain Eukaryota; kingdom Metazoa; phylum Arthropoda; class Arachnida; order Araneae; family Salticidae; genus Maratus; species Maratus michaelseni. Next base: position 258,322,328 of record OZ007600.1, on the reverse strand, counting down.
TTCAGTGTATAATTATACTAGTGAAATAATAAGTGATGATGTTAAAAAGTAAATAAAAAGCTGTTTCATCTGTTTCAAAAGAGTTGCAACCTTTAATTTTTTTCTGAATATTACCTGCCCTCCAGGATTCTAAAGTTATGTTATTATATGATAAAAAGCATTAGAATAATCAAGGGTATATTTTGCATTTTAAAATTATTTTTGTATCTAGTCAAAAGCTAAAACTACTTGTATTTAAATTGGCTATAACTCATTAAAATAACTTTGTTTATGCTAATAATGGAAAACGCTGCAAAATGAAAAATTTCAGTATATAACTAATGCAAAAGTCAATGTTTGCATCAGCAAAAGGTTGCTAATTTTGAGTATGTGCAGATAGGATGCGCACCTGTTGAAGCACTTATTTGCAGTTTTTAAACAAATACTACAACTTAGTATCCCCAAAGCAGAATATTTCAGGATGTTCTGCAACGAACCTTCAGCGATCAAAAATGTTCTGCGGGAGTTAAATGGAAAAACACAGGAAGATAGATGTTCTTGTATATGTAGGAGTGCAATTTCACCTTTTATAGAAATGCAAAAGACGTTTCGTAAAGCACACACAAAAGAAACATTTTTTGGAAAGATTTTTTAAAGCCATAACATTAAGGCTGCTCGTCAGTAAACTTCCCGATTCCCCTCGCTAATGTTATTCCTATGGGCTTAAGATGCATTCATATTTTTAAAATATCTCCTCGGAAAATTAATATGTTTAACTTCTGTTTTCTTTGTATTGTCAATTTTTTTCTAAAATATATACTTAATTTTATATGAAAATCGTATTCAGTTTCGCTAAGATTTTAACACATAAAATTATAAATTAAGCACATAGTTTAGAAATATTTTGATAACTAAGAAAAAAAGACTTTCTTTAAGAACAGTACACAGAAAACAGAAGTTAAAAATATTAATTTCCCGAGGAGATATTTTAAAAATACGAATGCATCCTACGCCCATAGGAATAACATTAGCGAGGGGAATCGGGAAGTTTACTGACGAGCAGCCTTAACAAAGAATTCACAGTTTTGTCAATGACTTAAGAAGTAACATATTTTGAGGTATCATTTTTATGAAAGAAATGTTTTTGGGAATTGAGTCCATGCATAGTTTAGTTAATAATAAATCCAGCTTTTAGAAGTTTTCTAGCAGATTTATATCCAAGTGGAGACCTGGTGCATGCGCTCTTCTTTCACTGCTGAATGCTTATTATTAAAGGTTATGACTATGAGTAACAATTGTTGAAGGCAACTCCACTACACGAGACAATTTCAAATTTTTGATTTGATCGACATGATCTGCAAGAAAGTAATGAATATAGTGTTGATTCTAGAACAAAAGGACTGCTGAGCGGGCATTTAAAAAAAAAAGACTTTTTTTAAAAAGGGAACTCTTGCATCCTGTTCAGAAGGTAAATTTTGAACTGGTTCTTTTAGCCCTCATTTATTAATAGAAATCCGATATTTTCTCGTGACCGATTGAAGAATTTTTGGATATTTATCAGTGACGGATCAACAAATTTTGGGAAATTTTTCCTCTGCTGATGAATTTCGAGATCTTTTCGTATGACTGATTGACAAATTTCATAATAGTTTTAGATTTTTCCCTCGATTGACTAACGACCTGTGCAATTTTTTCTTGCAACAGACTGACGAATTTCGGTACTTTTCGGTTAGCCGGGCGCCAGTGAAATGTATATATCTATATATACATATATATGTATACATACATACATATATGTATGTGTATATATATGTATATATATATACATGCATATATAAATGTGTGTATGTATATATATATGTATATATATGTATACATAGATATATAAATTTCACTGGCGCCTGGCTAACCGAAAAGTACCCGAATTTTACATTTTTCTGAGCGACCAATTGACGAATTTCGCAATACTTTTGTGATTTTTCTCTTGATCGACTGATGAATTTTGTGATTTATTCTCATGACCGGTCCACGAATTTCGTGACTTTTTTTCTCGTGATTGAATTATTTCAGGATTTTTTTCTAACAATGCAGTGTTGAACTTCTCATTTTAACACCGATGACCTATTGGCAAATTTCGATATATTTCTCGTCTATCTATTGGTAATTTTTACAGCTTTTTAGTGCGACCGATTGGTGAAGATTTCGTGGTATTTTCCGCAATTGATCAATGAATTTTGCATTCTTTTTTCGTAACTGGCTTAAAATGTTCACTATTTTTTCCAACAATCTTCTCAAATGAACGATTGAAGAATTGTGATTTTCCCTGATCAACAGACGAATTTTGAGATTTTTTCCTGCTATCAATTGATGAGTTTTGCAGTACATTTGAGATTTTTCCTTCGATTGACTGACGACTTTCGGGATTTTTTTTCTCACGACCGATCGATGAATTTCATGATTTTCTTCTCGATTGACTGGCGCATTTTGAGATTTTTCCCACGACCTATTGACGATTTTCACAATATTTTTGATATCTTCCCTAAACTGGCTGGTGAATTTTGAATTTTTTCTCACAACTCATCGACGAATTTTGCGATGATTTCCCCCCGCGACTAATTGAAGAATTTCGGGAGTTTTTCTGCCAATCCACTGCCGAATTTCCCTTTTTTTACCCACAATCAATTACCAAATTTCAAGATATTTCTCTTCTATTAATTGGAAAATTTTGCAGCTTTTTCTTGCGACTGATTGGCAAAGATTGCGGGGTATTTTTCCTCGACTGATCGACAAATTTCGCTGAAAATTTGAAATGTTCTGCAGAGAAGTCCTTTGTTCTGCGACGTACGTCGCAATTTTAAGCATATTCTGCTTTGGGGCTTAGTATTTATGCAAAACTGTAAAGAATCCCCAAAATTAAGGTCAATTTTTGAACAGAGTTTCATTTGAATTTTTGACACAGAATTTCATTTGGTGGCCTTGCCAACTTTCCTAGGGGGAGCTCAAAATTTTTCAGGGGGGTGCTGGGCACCCCCTAGCTATGGCCCTGCTGAGCTGCCAATATTCTCATACTCCTATTTTAAACATATATATTGATAAAGCAGGCAATTCAAAATAGATATTGACTGAAACAGGTTTTTAACACCGAAACCGAAAGTGTAAAAAAATTAAAAAACTGATTAATGCATACATAACTGCATATAATTATTAATTAATTAATTAATTAATTATACGTGTATTGAACCACATTTCTAACAAACAAATGTACATATATATGCATGCATATAAGTTTCAAACAAAAATGAATACATAAATAATACAACTTTTATATTTTATTATTTTATAACAACCACAAAAGCTTTATTTTCCATTTCAATATTCTCAAAGTGAGACATGTTTAACATTATTTTGTACTTTAGCTAATTTTAAATATATAAATAAGGATAAAAATGTAGCAGTTTTCAATTTTCATTTAGGATGTGCATAAGATCAAAATAAATCTTTGATCACTCATCGCCTCAGCCCCAAAAAGCTTTGCCACTCCCTGCCTCCCTAAAAAAGTATTAAAATGGCACCCCTGTGTGAAAAATTTTTCTCCAGTTGACTCTCTCTGCCTCTATTCAAAACTATTTATTTTATATAAAATAAAACATAATTAATTTATCAATAAGACAGAAATAGTTTCCAATTATACGAATTTCATGTTATAAAGAATATTTTAAGTATACATACTAGGGTGGGTCGAAAAAACCAAAATTTATATAACCGAACTATAACAGTGCGGGAAAGTTGCCATTGGTAATAGGGCAGTTGCAATTGACGTCACCTTGGAGGTAAACAGTACAAATAGGCAGTTCTGATTGGTGGAATTACCCTTACCTCCAAGTGAATACAATGGTTGATCAGCTGATTGCAACTGCCCTATAAGGAATAAATTCGCAAAATATTACACCAAATGGTTAAATATCTTTTACCACCGCAAAGGGGCCAAAATTTTAAAAGATCGCAAAAAAAAATGATTTTTTCGAAAAAAAAATTGAATTATCCAACTATAACAATACAATTTCTAATATAATGCAACAGTTACTTCAAAATGTTAGTAATATTCCAATAAAATTTTATTATGGTGAAATTATTTCTATTACCGCCACAAAGCCGGTCAAAATTTTGAAAAAAATGGCAAACATTCCAATTTTCAGTTTTTTTTAATTTTCCCGATTTGTATTATATGTCTACAATTAAATAAATTTACATTATATCTAGTAATAACTTGTGTCTAGTAATTTTTATCATGGGCATTGCCAACCAAGGGTGAGAGGGGTCCCCCCTAAATTTGAATGAAAAAGTCTTTTTGAAGGGATTTTAAAGAATTTTTGGGAAATTTTGGTGATTTTTTTTTTAGAGGTGTCTCCAAACATAAATTTCCTACCATTTTCCACTGTTGGGGGCACCCTACAAAAAATTCCCAGAAAATCCCCAAGATCCCTTCAAAAAGCCCCTTTCTCTCAAATTTAGGAGGGGGGCGGGCCCCTCTCGCCCTTGGTTGACTACACCATGATCAAAATTACTAGACATTTATAAGTTATTACTAGATATAATGTAAATTTATTTAATTGTAGACACATAATAAAAATTGGGAAAATTGGAAAAAACTAAAAATTTAAATTTTTGTCGTTTTTTAAAATTTTGGCCACCCCTACGGCAGTAATAGAAATGATTTCACCATAATAAAATTTTAGTAAGTACCATGACATATGCCAATGCGGCATTTGTAAAGAAAACGTTGAATGTTTTATTACACAGATCAAAAATGGATATATTGATAGAAACAAGAGAATGTCATATCCATATTGGGAGCATCATATATTCATATTGCTGAGAAAGTTATTAGTCTGAGCAATTACAGACATTCAAATGTTGGAATATTTTTTCCATTTTATGATAACACACAAGCAAGGGTCAGAAGTAGCATGCTACAAGTATGTGGGAGACCTCATTAAAGACATATACATTATATAAAAGGGAAAAAACATTTGAATAACATTTTTATTCTGTGTTATACTTATCAGATTTCTACACAACTCTGATATTCATAAAATTTCTACCAAAGAAAAAAAACTTTATTATATATTATTTTTTTTAATTTGTCAGAAAATGATGATTGGTTCCCATGTAACAAACTGAACACAATCTTTGTTTTATCTGTAAAGCTCTTTGTTTATTGTTATAAAATGTGTCCTTTCAGAGACATATAGACTGATTTATTTTTATTTTCTTCTAATATCTAAGAAAAAAGCATTGTAATCATGAAAATTTTTGACTTCTGTTTTTATAGATTTACATGTTTTGAAATGCCCTGAATGCAATTTGATTATTTTTCAGAATTGCATGTTAGTCTATGTGTGACACAATTTTAGTGGCCTCTTTATCTCAAGAACTAATACACAGAATTAATCAAACTTTAGACTCAGTTAGGCCTAGCCATAACTTGATACCTATTATGTTTAGGTTTATATTGCCTAACAGGTGGCGCTACTATGCTGAATTATTCATGATTCCTGTGATACCTATATCTCAAGAACTAATGCAAGAAATTTCATCAAACTGCATATTCCATTAGACGTGGACGTAAGTAGTTGCTGATTAGCTTTTAATGTATATCACTCTACAGATGGCAGTGCTATGATGTGTGTTTTTCATGGTTTGTGTGATAGCTATATTTCAAAACTTGGATATGTTTATCTTCAAATAAAATTATCCTTAATTAAATCTGTGTGTATCGCCCAACAGGTGGCACAGTTATGTTGTATTTCTCATGATTACTGTGACACGGCTGTGAATCTTCTAGTTACTTTTTCAAGTCAAATAATCTTATTTGAACCAGATATTTTTAAATAAATGAAATAAAACAAATATAGTGAGTACCACAAAGATGTATGCAATATAGCAAGCATAGTTTTCTGTATTTATTATCTCCATTTTTGTAATTTCCATACACATTTAACCACATTGTTGCTGAATTCCTTCATTATTGATGTCGTCAGTTTTGGATGTAGACCAGATTATGGAATATTAGCCTTATGTGATTTTTGAGGAAAACATTATAGATGTGTCTTTTTTTTCCTATTGTGTGATAAAGTCTCAAATTTTGTATTTAAAATTAATAATTAAAAATGTATGTGCTGATCCATTTTAATTTTTAACATCCAACAGGGCACACTGTTGCTCTTTAAATTATGTTGTACCAGACTTTATATTCATAATTGTTGATTCTATTATAGATTCTGTTGATTCTATTATGGTATATAGAAAAACTAACTTAAACTAAATTAATATACAGAAGAAAGTTTTGTGATGGTCTTAGCATACAAGTTTTAATTGATTTCGGCCCTTTATTTTGGAAATTTTTAATTTCATAAATCTTAATCAGTTTTGCAAATGATCTTTGTATTTCTGTAAATTAATTTAATATAAATCATTTTTTATTTTTCAAAATGTATTTTGTATTTTAAATGTATTTTCAAAATACATTTAATATTTGAAAGTTTTGAAATTTGAAAAGCATTTTGTATTTTAGGTTCTAAAACCAATGTATTTTGTATCAGAAATGGTTTTTGATTTATTTTGGCCAACTCTGTCAGTAGGCTGTGTGTAGCAGAGCATTAGTCATACAGTCAAGGTCTCAAATTCAAATCCTGACTTTGATACTTTTCATACTTTGATAAGTGGTTAAATGATATTTGATTTTGCTTTTGAATTCAGTGCAACTGACATAGGTTCAAAAAAGCAAATTCAGTCACCTGTAACTTTGAATGCCTCTTTTATGAAGAAATAGTCTCTGCCTTATTTCTTCACCAATTTTTGTCATTAAATAAAGCAAATATTACTTTTCAAAAGTAGTGGTACAATTTCTAAAAATATATGTTGGAAGGAAATCCTGCCAATTTCAGAAAAGGTAGGTGTTAAGGATGTCTTGGAAGTTCTCATGCCCTTGCTCTAAATAATAAAAAGCCATGTATTTGTTTCTTCAAATGCTTGAGACGAACTTATTTTTCTCTCAGAAAAGCACATTGTTATCATTTTTTTCCTAATTTTTTTTAAATCCCTAACTGAAGGGGATTCTCTTTTACTGTGATCCTTAAAGATATCAACATCATACATATTTCATAACAGTTATCTTCATTATCCATTTCCGTTCATTATTTTAGGTTAAAAAATAGACATTTTTGAAAAAAAAAAAGAACAGGCAGAATATGTATTTGAGGTTCTGGCCTGTTTAGTAAAAGGTCATAATACCAAACCAGTGAAGTAATACTATTTGTCAAACATCCATTAATAGATATCACTTGATATTAAGCTTTGTCGTAACAGTATGATGTATCTTGTGTAGTGTTTAAATCTCTTGATTTCAATAATAAGACAACACAAACTTTCACAAATTTAAAATTTTACTACTCTCATAATTTTATGTATAGCTGTTTCATATATATATATATATTATCTAAAGTAAAAACTTAATGCCACTATTAAAAAATGTACTTTTCATTTTAGAAAACTTTGTTCAGCTCATAAAATCAAGAATTTCCATTTTATTCTTTTTTATTTTGTACTGAGATGTAATAAATTGATTCTTGCAAGTTGTTAGTATTCTATTTCTATCAAAATATATTATTTTTATTGCTATTATCTAATCAGACATAGATCCATGGGGTGAGTGATGGGGGCGGTCACCCCCCCCCCAAAAAAAAAAAAAAGTTATTTTAACCAATTACGTTACTTACCCATCATACGTAGTATAGAGTAATTCGTTCTGATAAAAGGTATATAAAAATTTTCGAAATTGTTTATTTTAAGGAGTGAATATAAAAGACAATAAAAAAAACATAAATTTTGCATAAAGCATGAAGTCGATTGGATAATGAGTTGCCGATATATTTGTAATCCTATATCCCACACTCTTCGATTTTTCATGACCCTGTATTTCATCCAAATTTCAATTCAAAAGATATATTTTAATTGGAAATGAGACGCTTAATCAGATGCAATAAACCTCTAGTTAATAGGATTATTGATTTTGGAGTTATAAGGATGTTTCTTTTAAGCAATTCAGTAATCAAGCCTTTCAAGTTTATGATGTCATCAAGCCACGATTTTACTCGAATTGCAATGCATTTTATAAGTAGTTTACACATTTTTTATTTTAATATTTTACATTATGCATATCCATCATGGGTAAGTATTACGGTGGCCCCCAACGACTAGTTTTTTTTTGTACTCATATTTTTTATGTGAAATAATGAAAAAGAAAATTCTTTCTTATTTTTTTTCAATTTAGTTTTTATGAAATGGCTAAGAATTTCCATTTTATTCATTTTTATTTTGTACTCAGATATAATAAATTGATTCTTGCAAGTAGTTAGTATTTTACTTCTATCAAAATATATTGTTTTTATTGCTATTATCCAATCAGGCATAGATCCAAGGGGTAGGTGATGAGGGTAATCACCCCCCCCTTCCTCCCCCCCACCAAAAAAAAAATGTTTTAAGCAGTTATGTTTTCTTTTGTACTCATACTTTTTATGTGAAATACTTTTAAAAGAAAATTTTCTTGCTTATTTTTTTTTTCAATTTAGTTTTTATGAAATAGCTAAGAATTTCCATTATATTCATTTTTATTTTGTACTCAGATATAATAAATTGATTCTTGCAAGTAGTTAGTATTTTATTTCTATCGAAATATATTGTTTTTATTGATATTATCCAAGCAGGCATAGATGCAAGAGGTAGGTGATGAGGGTAATCCCCCCCCCCTCCCTCCCAAAAAAAAAGGTTTAAGCAGTTATGTTTTCTTTTGTACTCATACTTTTTATGTGAAATGCTTTTGAAAGAAAATTTTCTTGCTTATTTTTTTTCAATTTTGTTTTTACGAAATAGCTAAGAATTTCCATTTTATTCTTTTTTATTTTGTACTTAGATGTAATATTAAACTTTGTCGTAACAGTATGATGTATCTTGTATACTGTTTAAATATCTTGATTTCAATAATCAGACAACACAAATTTAAAATTTTACTACTCTCATAATTTTATGTATAGCTGTTTCATATATATATTATCTAAAGTAAAAACTTAATGCCACAATTGATTCTTGCAAGTTGTTAGTATTTTATTTCGATCAAAATATATTATTTTTATTCTTATCCAATCAGGCATAGATCCAAGGGGTAGGTGATGAGGGCGATCACTCCCCCCCCCCACCCCCACCCAAAAAAAAGAAAAAAAATGTTTTAAGCAGTTGTGTTTTTTTTTTTACTCATACTTTTTATGTGAAATACTTTTTTTTTTTTTTAATTTCTTGCTTATTTTTTTTCAATTTAGTTTTTATGAAATACTTAAGGAAAGATATTGGAGAACAAATGACAATGTCATTTTTTTCTCTGATGGTCTGTGTTAAAGTGCAATAATTTCAGGGAAAGACTAGTTGCAAATAGACCTATCAATCAATCATAATACTTTTGAATAACTGTCTACGTCTTAATAAAGAATTAAACTTTTTTACCATTTTCGAAAAATCATCTTGGTGAAAATAAAGGTATGTATGAGAAGTGTGTTAGACAAAATAAATCAGAATTAGTTAAAATATCAAAATGCCAGAAATTTTCTTTTGTTATTGTATGTATGTAATCTTACCATTTTTTCTCTCTTCTCTAAGCTTTCTCTTGGGACAAAGTTTTTCTTAGAGAAAATCAATATACCTATTAAAACGGAACCTAACAACAAAACTGATGCCGGCATTGTTTTTTGAGAGGAGGGTGACTTTTCACCTTTTAAGCTAGAATGCCTTTTTAAAATGATAATACGTCAGTAGATCCTGTTCCTGGTCCAATGCTCTGGCTGCAGCCATGCATGACTGCTAGGGATGAAAGAGAAGTTCCATTTTAGACAGGTTTCATACTTAGTAGGTACTTATCATGGTATTCATATACGCCCAATCCACAAAAATGTGGACATGAGGATGAAAATTTAAATTTCCTTAAATATGGTTGAAATTTGGCATATTAACTGTTAAAAGTATGCTATTTCATATTTTACTGAAAAAAAATTAAATTTTTGTCACTAGCATACTTATTTTAATTAATAAAGTGACAGTATGTCTGTGTGAAATAGACTGCACTAAAAATCTTTACATTTCAAGGTCTCGTATAGATGAATAAATAATTCTGTAAATCTCCAAACTTAGATATATATAATCTGACATCTATTACTGAGAGTTTTTGCCTGCAGAGAAGTGTTCACTAATCTTCATTACAAAAGGTAAGCATATTTAATTACTCTTAATTATTGTGTCACACCCGCAACAAAAAGTTACATTTATATCTCCACAGAAAAATATCTTTGATTGTAAGTTATAAAACTTTGTATTCAAAAATAGTTCATTAAGGTACTTTGAATTGCAGACACAAAAAAAATTAATTAATATTTTAATTATAATTATTGAGCATTGCGGGCGTGACATGATCCTGTTGCGGGCGTGACATGATCCTGTTGCGGGTGTGACATTTCATTAAAGTCACACCCGCAACATTTTTTGATATTGAACACAAATGTAATCTAAACAAATTATATGTAAATTCATGTAAGAATAATATGCTGGAAAACATGTACATGGCAGAACTAACTATACCCTTTGATTTAGTTGTGTGAACTCCAGTTATTAAATCAAAATTAGCATCATTTGAGCATGTGACATTGTGCTCGCATTGATTTATTCAGTTTGGATTAATAAATTGTTGTTACTACAGGAAAATTATATTTTTGTAAATGATAAATGATTAAAAAAATAACTTAAAAAGTAAGATTTTTATCTAAATTAAAATAAACATTTCCAAAACAATATTTTAGCAATTTTTTTTTAAATATGTATGTATGATTTTATTAATTGACTGCATTTACTTTTTTCATTTTTTAAAATAAATAATATAATATTGGGGAAGATTTTTATTCTCTTTTAATTCTAATTAAATAAAAAGAAGGAATAAGAATAATTGAAACTGTTATTAAAATATTTATTAAGTTAGCATGAAATGTAAATAGTTAAAGTTTGAAATGAACTAAAATTTAATATAATTAACTTTGTACAAGATTAAAAGTTTCAAAGGATTTCAATAATAAATATTAACATTTTGTTAAACATTTATTTTTGGACTACTAGTACTTGTACTATTTATTCAATTTATACATTAATTTTTTCTCTTTTGCAGAAGAATGAATAGCACAGACAGATCACGAAATCATTGAGAAAAGATTAAAGAAAACCCCTTAAATATGCAGAATATCTACAAAAAGAGAAGAAAAAAGACAAAGCAAGGAGGGAAAAGAAAAAGAAACTATTAAAAGAAAAAAAACACATCGGCAGCCAAGAAAGAAAAACAATTACAGCGACAAAAACAGAATGAGAGGCAAAGAAAGTGTAGAGAGAAAACGAAATCTGCGACAAAAAGTGCCACACCATCTTCAGCTATAAGTGTAGCAGAGTCTATTGGAAGTTACTGAAGAGCATAAACTCTTGGTAAAGGTATCCATAGAGCTAAATGAAGTCTTACTTTACGTCCAAGGAAAAGACTTGCTGTGGTGAAAAACATACTTTCACCTAAAGAAAAAAAATTCTCAAGTTCTGAATGATTACTTAGTAGTTGTTGATTTCTTTAGCAGAGGCGGTATTAGCAGAGAGTTACCAAACAAAAAAGATTGTATGAAAGTCATAGTTAATGGAGAAACAATTATGAAGATGAAACTACATTTAACAATTGTTTGCTGCCACATTCTGATAAATATATAATATCCATTAATAATACAAGTGCACTTGGAGATTTTGTCAAGTAGTTTTGTTCTCCACATACAACAACAAAAAAAAAAAACGAAAATTTTGTAGGCAAATAAAACAAATGGATGATGATGATATACAAATAGAGTATCTGAAAAAAAAATTCAGAAGTGTATATATGGCCAAATTAGTCAGATGTATCCTGAGAGAAACACATCATCATTATAAAAAAGCTGACAATGCCAGAAATTATAAATTCAAGTTTAGAAATGAAATTTATATGATATTTTGTTCCTTTGGTATTATTAATGTATTATTCATTAATATGTTAATTAAAAAAATTTTCTTTGCAAACATTTGTGTATGTCATTATTTCATTGGCCATACAAGTCACACCCACAACAAAAACTTTGAATATTTCCTACACAAGCAAGAATTGAGTAAGTAATTTAATTTTTTCATAGAATAATTATTTAAGTATTACTGTCTAACATAAAAAAAACCTGGTTCACTCAGTTGTTATAATTCACAGAGTTTTGAGTTTTTGTACTGAAAGATGAAAACTCATGCCCTTTTTATGTCACACCCGCAACTGGTGGAAATTATTATTATTTTTAAATAAATAAAATATCGGGCAACTTGCTGATTTGAATTAATGTATATGTAAGTGGTCTACATTGAAATCCATAAAAATTGAAACCAATGCTCTAAAATATTTTAGCTGATGGCTAATTTAGTTTGTGTAAATGTCACACCCGCAACTTTGGATTGGGCGTATAGAAACTTTCATTGTTTTGGATCCAGGTTTTAAAGTTTCAATGAAAATAATCGTTAATCAAGGTGTACGACAAGGATGTAGTTTATCACCACATCTATTTAATATATATATTGATTATGTTATGAGAATTTGGAAAAATAAAATCAAAACTGGAATAGATCTCGGAAACATCATGTTTAACAATATATTATTTGCAGATGATCTTTGTTTATTTCAGGATAAAAAGACAATTTATAATGTGCAATTTTTACTTTAAACAAAATTGGAAAAGATTATAATTTAAGGATTTAAAAGAATAAGACAAAGGTAATGGCATTTAAGAGCAAAGATCCTATAAGAACAAAAATTATTTTGGAAAATAAACCAATAGAGCAGATTTTACATTTTAATTACTTAGGATGCGATATATCTTATGACTATGGCAATGATATACAGAATAAGCTTTATAAATTTCAATATATCTGTGATACTATAAGAACTCTTCAAAATACAAAAAAAGACACAAGAATAATTTTTTTTTTTTAAACAATGGCAATACCACCTTTACTATACGGAAGTGAAACATAGACACTGATAAAAATTGATGAAAGACAAATACAATCCTCAGAGATGAAATTTTTGAGGAGTGCGAAAGGATGTTCAATAATGGACAAAATAAAGAATGGCTACATCAGAAGAGAGCTTGAGGTTATGCCAATATTGAATAAAATAGAAAATTACAGAAGGAAATGGAAGGACCACATGGAAAGGATGATCGCATACCAAAAGCAGCCTTGAATTATAAACCAAGGAGAAAAAGAGTCAGAGGAAGGCCACGAAAGATAAGGATTGAGGTTGGAACAGACTTATAGCCTTAAACCATGTTTTGGGATGATGATGATGATGACATCATGGTATTCATTTCTTCATAGCATAATTTTTTTTCATTGAAGGTAGGATTCTGTCCGAGAGAGTTTCTGTTTTTCTGAGATTTTATTGCTCTGAAATGAAAACCCTTCATGGTCACGATGGCAGGAACATGGTGCAGTTATGCTGCTAAGATGATTCCATTTCACAGGTTTTACTGTGTACCTCTTTTTGTAATTCATTATAAATATACATAGTGCAGTAAAACTTTTGAAAATGGAAACTGTCTATAATAGAGTGGCATTAAACAGAAAAAAATTCATGCAGAAATACCATAAAATTATACCTACTAAGACAGATAACTGTCCAAAAGAGATCTTTTCTTTGGTCCCTAGCGTTATCACCTTAGCATGTTTTACCGTATAAGTTTTCGATTAATTTAACAATTAATAAGGAACATCAAAGTACAGTAAAACATGTGAAAATGGAGACACTAAGAACAGAAAAAAAAATCTGTTTTACACAGGCTTCCATTTTAGTTAGTAGATATGTATGGTATTCCTTCCATCTTCACCATGAAATTTTTCTATTTAAGACAGGATATCATCATAGACAATTACTATTTTAACAAATTTTACTGTATGAATATAAACCAGTAAATATTATGACTTATCGCAAACACACATTATATCTACAAGTATTTTTAACACAATCAACTGATTGGTAAATAATTCATAAAAGTAGTAATTTTTCCATCAGAGCAAAAATGTAGACTGGGGCTTGAACCTGAACCTTTGGCTTCAATTGTCAATGCTCTTTTAATTGAGCTATCTGGACAACATCTCAGCCAACACAATAACCACAGGTAAAGGAACTTGAGTTTATTCTGTTGTGCTGTTTCAAATAACAGTCCAGATGTCATGACCAAATGGTTGTTCTGAATGAATGTTGTGTTGGCTGGGATGTCATCCAGATAGATCATCTGGAAGAGCATTGCCAATTGAAGTCAAAGATTCTGGGTACGAGTCCCAGCCTGCACTCATTTACACTCAGATGGAAAAATTCTTACTCATATAACACATTATATCTTTTTACATGCACTAAAATGTGTAATAACAAAATTGGTAATGGCTGAATAAATTTCTGTTTTATACAGGTTTTGTCTTGGCAGATATAATTGTATGGTTTTCCTTCTGTTGAGACCATACAATTTTTTCATTTAAGACAAAATTCCATTATAGGCAGGTTTTGTTTTCACAGGTATTAATTCATATGTTCCATAAAAGTACCACAAAGTCACTTTCATTTAAAACAGCAAAAAAAAAAAAAAAAAAAAAAAAAAAAATGCATGAAAATGTAGATATTATGTAGTATTATGACATTAATATTTTACAGTCCTTTCCTTACTGTACTTTACAATATGTAAATTATATGTAACTCTGCTATCGCCCTCCCCCCAAAAGGACTCTCTGGATTTGCCTCTGTATCAATGTTTTTTCTTCATTTCTTACTTATAAAGTTAAGATAATCAGAAATATGAAATTAAGATATTAAGACTCATAATGCTAACTCGGCCAATAACTCACAATGAGAGAACTTCTGAACTCTTTTTTACAAGTCTTAATACAGTAATTTTAAATTTTAATCAATTTTTTAATTCTATAGTTAAAGAAATCATTATGAAAAAAATATTAAATTATGCATTATAAAAAGTGTTCAGAAAGTTATTTTATCCACGAAATGTTTAAGAACTCAACAACAAATACACTACAATCATGTAATGTACTTTGCATGGAGTTTATTTAATTCACTATATATCCATTTTCTAATTATAATAAATGTTCAAAGTGGTACCTTTAAATCAACAGAACACATGGAAATGGGTATGGGTTAGGCAAGACACATAGACAGGATTTAAAGATTCAAAAGTAGATAAAATCTTTTAAAGATGTTTATAATTTTTTAGTTTTTGTCGAATTTCTAAAAAAGTACTGAACCGATTTTGATGAAATTTAAATAAAACCAATTTGAGAATATCCTCTTTCAATTAAAAAAAATGCATGAATTGGTATCGGAGTAATCGGTGAACATACATACATACATTTAAATAATATATATATTGTAATGCACGAATTGAGAATTATTCGTGAATGCATTGAGAATCATTCGTGAATCACGAATGCATCGAATTGAGAATCTACTTGCTTTTTTGAAGTCGGTTAGTAATGTTCAGATAAATTTAGTGACATTTTGAAGAATAATTATGCACTAGTTTCTTTTGCATGTGTTGTGTTCAGATTCCTGTCTAGAATTAAATGCATTAACAAGGGCCATAAATTTCATGATTGCAGTATTGTTAGTTATCGAGTTCTTGGGCATTTCACAAGTATAGCGACATTTGAAACACTCCATATTATTGAACTGACTTATAGTTCAAACATGAATTACATGCATGTTTTGCTTTTTCTTATATATAAGGTCATAGTACTTGCTTAAAACCCATTAGGCACCTTGCTCCCATTTTGGGAACATTTCTTTAGGATTTTTTTCTAAAATGAGTATTTTATATGTTGTTAAAATTTTATGTTTTTTGTATTTTGAATATATGAGATAACCTCTGTAACTTTTATAAAAAGTTTAATTTGAATTTTCTACTTTTTAAAACATATTAAAATAGGCAAAAAAATTGGCTATTTGGCCGTTTCTGGAAGAAATATTTAAAAAAAAATTACAATAAAAACTATATTTTTTAGTTAAGATATGTTTATAACTGTCTATTATATAAAACAATATCAATCTGGACTTAATAAGTTTTATAGATCAATCACAATTGCAGATAAAACAAATTGTTCCAAAATGGGAGCAATGGTGCCTTCGTTAGTTTTGACAGTGATTCAGAATACTCCAAATTCAAACCTCCCACATTCTCAAATAAAGCTATAGCGTATACCCTAGCCATGATAGTTCATGACTCTAGCATATGCAGTTTTTTTTTTTTTTTTTTTTTTTTTTTTTTACAACTACAACACTGGAATATGATATTTATGATAATTACTATGTCAGATATATTTCTAGATCCAAAACGATACCATATTGTATTTCTAATTTCTTCATTGCATGTATTTCATTTTAGGAAAGGATGTCTGTAAAATTATTAACTGTAGCTCAAGCTTTGGAGTATTTCGGACAGTTAGATTCGGATGATTTTTCATATGTTCCAGAAATCATTTGTTTGTCACCTAATCCCTGTGTAATAACAGATGAGGAAGATGTAATAGAAAATAATTTATGCAACGATTTAACCCATGATATATCTGGTGACTAAGAACTTTCTGTAAATTGTAAATAAACAAACTATCCATAAATATGTGATTTAGTGTTTAAAAAAAGACAAAGAATTAAACGCCGACTTGATATTTTAGACAAATCCTCAGACAAATCTTCAAATGGAAATATAAAAAAAATCCTTTATTTTATAAAAAAATTCCATTACTAAATTTATTCATGAAAGCAACTGAATAAGTGAAAATAACTTGCAGAAAAGGAAAACAGATGAAAGAAAAATTGAGATTTTGCATAAGAAGATAAAAGAAATCATACGATATTTTCGTATAGTTACAGTAATCTTCCTCTATGTGTAAAGCATATTTTGTTTTAAAAATGTAATGAAAGTAGATTCAGTAATGAATATTTAAATGGGATATCAAGTAAAATTAAAAAAGGAAGATAATTTATTTTAGACATTAGAGTAGGAACCATAAAGTAACCTACTTTTTCACAAGTATAATACATGAATTCAAAGTTTTTCAAAACTTCCTATTCAAGGAAAAAGATTTGAGTAATGTCTCTTTAAAAATTATTTTACTTCCAAGAAGTGCAGCAAAGGATTTATCAGATCTGTATAAGATCTGATCAGATGTTCAGATACACCAGATAAATCCGATCTCATAATCCAGCGGTTCCCAAACTTTATTGTTACGCTATCCACTTTAATGTTTGAAACATTTTCATGACTTACCTAATATGTAGTTAAAGTGAGGGCACCAATGAAGGAGCGAAATATAAAATCTGTAGATAACAAGAATTAATTGGTATATATTCTAACTTTGGTTGTTAAATATATCTAACATCGAAATAAATGCATTTTTACAATTTATAGTTACAATTAAAGATGTGCTTGAATGTTATCATTGAAAAAATGAAAATACTTTAGCATTTCTATTTTTATTAATTCATGAATTATTGATTATTAAATTTTTTTTTTAACTTTTTGATTAGGGATGTAACGAATATTCGACCTTTTGCCGAATATTAGGTTGTAGAATGCTAAACACTACTTGGTCGTAGACTTCGGCCGAATATTGTTGGATATTTAGCTGAATACATTCATCTTTTTTTCTTTCTTTTATATGCAATGCTTTTTTCTCAAATCCAAATTGGGTATTATCTGACACATTCATGAAGCCATTTTCATTCTTAAATTCACAAAATTTTCAGATATTCTGAAACAGACAATAAGAAATCAAATAAAAATTTCTATAAAGGTTAACCCATTCGGGACCATGGGTGCATATATGCACCCTCAAAAAGAGCATACAGAATTCGTTTTAAGCACCAGTAAAAAATAAAAGTAATATTTGCTTTCTCTAATTAGAGCATTTTTGTGATAGTTTAAGTAAAATTAGCTTTTTTTTAAAAAATGGTGCCAACTGAATAAAATTTGTGTAAAAGCTATCGGTCCCGAAGGGGTTAAGGATCCATAAGAAAATGGTGTCAAAGTTGGAGATTTAAACCAATTTTATTGACACAACTGTCAGGAAAGGGTCTTCATTGGTTATCAATTGATTACAACTCAACATACAATACATTAATTAACAAGTGGGTAAGTGTGATCGAAGATCGCACAAAGGGTTTAGTTTAATATTCTCTTCAAAACACTTTATCCTTTCTTTAATAAATTCAAATAAATATATTTTAGCAACAACAACAAAAAAAAAGTCATGTTTTTTATAAAGTAAAAATTTACTGGTCTATTTTTCCGTTTTTTCGAAAATCTAAACCAGCCGGATAGCGGGCGAAACCCGAAAATATTATATTCTGTCATAATAATATCTGTCATACGGACTAAATGCGATATTTAAAAAATATATAATTTCAAAATTAAACATGTTGGACGCCTTCAAAATGTTAAAATATGCGAATATTTCCATAATCGGGTGTTTATCAGGATTCAATACATTCCTCAAACTCATATATTTACTATTCTCTATTATTCATATTGATACTTGCTTTGTATTATTCTCAAACATCTGAAAAATTCGTTAAACTTCCAATAGGACATCAGATTTTCTTTTTAATTCTCTAATGACGTGATATTAATCTGCTTTGTGTACATCCACATACTCATACTCCTTATATTATTGAGAAATCTTAGACATTTTCAGTTTTATTTACCACTATGATGTTAATCAATTTTATTTCATATTTATTTTTTTTTCAATTGGTGAAACATGTTATTTCATTTTCATTTTTCACGTGAAAATCGTCTGATAGAAAATTAATTATTGTAGAAACAACTTCATTATGGATTTTAAATTTTTGGCATCTGCTATAACGAAAAATGTGCAAATTTAATAGAAAAAGGCTGTTAGAATTTTGGCTTTTTATCTCTATTTATTAAAATAATACGAATTTTTCAGATTTTAATATTTTCAGCTCTTCACAGCTGATATTCTGATTTATACACGAAGTTTCAACTCTGTAAGTTACATAGTTTTCGAGAATGGCTCTGTGACAGACAGACAACAGAGCAGGAGCAATACGGTTTCGTGAGATGAACGAAACCCTAAAAAATGGAAGTGCTATTTAAGTCCATTTCATGCACATATAAAAATGGTTTTGTGATTGTGTCAAAAAATTCCCATTGTTGAGTAAAATTTTTTAAATAATTTTTTTAAAGAACATCCTTACATGCATTTAATGCAATATATCGCAGAAAATTCAAGATTAATCATATTGACGGCTGCAGTTTTTCTGTTTACTACTTTCAATATGTTCTTAATAAGTTGTAAAACTTTGTGTTGTGCATATACTGGTTCAACTGCTAAAAGTTTTGTTCAATCTGTATGTTCTACTTTTTACAAATTTCTTGAGTAATAGCAAACCAAATACCTAACAAAAAAAAATTCTTGACTGAGGACTATTTCAGGAAGTGTCTCATTTTGAATCACAGGGGAGAATAAGCATTGTGAGGGTTCATGAATTTAGAATGCAAAATAGGATTAAAGTATTACTGAATAAAAGAAATGAAGAATTTTCTTTACATTTTAATGGAAATTTACCATCCTGATTTGCAGAAAGCCAATTTTATGTATCTAAGTATAAAATGCAAATCCTTAAGAAGGTTTTATAAAAGAGTTCTAAATAAAAAATATTATAAATTTAAAAAACCCATTAACAGTGGGATTCAAATCTTTATCCGACTTTTGAAGTTTATTTATTTCAGAAATCAGTAACATAATTTAAAAAGTAAAATGAAAACCTGAACCAGTTTTTCAAGCTCATCATTACTCAATTTTTATACCTTTCAGCATATTTTTTTCTATACTTTTCTCTGTTTATTATTTAACTGAAACATTATGCAATATCTCTCTTTCTTTGCATCTATGTATAACTAGTTCTTTGAATTAATTTTCAAATCTAAACATTACATATTTTGATAAGATACAATGTAGCAATAAGTTTCTGCAAGCTACAATTACTGTCTTAATATAAGTAGGAAAGAGGGTGTGTAATAACTGTTGTAAAATCTTATGGAGAACTGCTGAAATTGATGTACCTTTTTTGTGGAAACTACTGAAGCTATTTCAGTTATTTATTTTATTTTGTATTATAATTAGCTGTATTCTAATGATTTTGTATTTCTGAAAAACAAATTCATTTTTAGCTATGTTAATTTTAATAAAAATAAACCTTTTATTGCAAAATTACTTTATTACTATATTTTCATTTTTAACTTCTTACTGAATGATCACTTAACATGTTAGCTTCTGCCAAAACAGTTTTCAAAAATGTATTGAAATTGCTTCAGTAGATTCAGAAAAAAATACATAAATATAAATATCAGCTGTTTTGCCAAATGAAATCACAAGTGTTATTGTTCCTCTGAAATTAACCTCTCATAAATGCCTTTCTTGTATAATTAAAAATGACTTTTTTGTGTGTTTAACATTTTTAAATGAGTAATCTAATGGCCATATCACACTGAAGAAGATAAACAACAAACATTTTATAAAACATGTTCGCTCAACTATTTGTGTGTGTGTAAACTGATTTTTCAAACTTTTTGTAGGGTTATCTATTGTGTGTCAAACATGCAGGGTTAAAAAGTAATCCACTTTACAGTTTTATGCTTATATTTATTAAAGGCAAATAAATAACAATATAAAAATAAAGTTAATGTTTGTTCAGATATCTTTTTTGTTGTTGTTGTTTTCTGAAATTGTATCTTCCTAGCCTCGCACGATATTTAGTGAATCTGGGTGGCCAAAATTTCATTTTGTGTTAAGCTAATTTAAATGATATAGTTAATCAAAAGATATCTTTTTTAGCAAATAATGTTGTTTTTAATAAAAAAAATACCATGTTTTACATTTTTATGCTTATCTTTATTAAAGGCAAATAAATAACAGTAAAAAACAAAACTAATTGTAATATCCTGTGAACAACTCAACAGAATATTACAATATTGAGTTGAGTTGTCCACAGGATATTACAATGTTGAGAATGCAGTAGAAGTTGTAGAATGCAGAATATTACAATATTGATGTTCTGTATCTATTGGCAATGGAAAATTCCCCCCCCCCCCTTTTGTTTTCTGGCAACCCGTTAATTTAACCCTGTGTGTGTGTGAGTAGATGTGCTCGGAACTCGGTGGCAACAAGCCGCCGTTGCTGTCTTCTCTTAATCGTATTTATTAACTAAATAAATACTTTACTTTAAGATACAGTCCATTTTTATTCTAAGTTCGCACAACTAGTACGAAACCTCCGCACATTTTTGTTCCGTCGACCCGGAGGTAATCAGCGCATCTTCATTGTTTTAACGAAAAACTTGTGATTTCTTTATCTTCAACAAGAAGATCAACAGTATGTCGGAGCCAGTAGTTACGACTCTAAATCGAAAGCGCGGCAACATCAAGTCTCAGCTCACCAAAATATCCAAAGCGATTAATGAAAATACTTTTGAAATAGCTGAATGGCAGTCTCATTTGGAGTGTTTAACTAGAATACAAGAAAAGTTCGAAATTATCAAGGAGGATTATTATAAAATCGTGAAAGAGGACGATTTTGAACAAACAGAGGAGCAACTGTCTCTACTGGATGAGGACATTAGAAAAATAGAGGTAAGTCTTAAAACCTCTATTAAGAAATTTTATTGTGAATCTAATGTTAGCGCTTCTTCAAGTAATGATATAACTGTTAGTAATCATAAATCAATTATAAAACTGCCCAAAATTCCATTACCGGTTTTTATTGGAAAAATTGAGGAGTGGAGCATTTTTAAAACTGCCTTTAATACGCTCATTACTGAAAATTCTGATTTGAACGAAAATGAAAAGCTTTTCTATCTCCGTGGTGCTTTATTGGGGGAACCTAAAAGCATACAAACCCCAGACGATAGTTATACGTCTCTCTTTAGTGCATTAGAACAACGGTATGAGAACAAAAAAGAATAGTAGATTTTCATATAAAAAATATTCTCAACTTGTACCCAATCAAACATGAATCCGCAAAAGATCTTCGAAATTTATTAGATAGTGTTAGAAAGAACTTAAGAGCCTTTAAGGTTTTAGACTATGAAAGAGATACATTCTCTAACGCCATATTATTAAATATAGTTTTAGACAAACTTGATCGAGATACTCGTAAACAATATGAGCTCACGTTAAAAGATAACAAAGTTCCTAACTTTGACGAATTTCTCGAATTCTTAGAACGAAGATGTCAAATCTTAAATAGCATCAGTGTTAGTTCTTCATCAAAATTCAATTCTAACTCTGACCGTTCTAAGTCTTTATTCATGAAATCTGATAAAACACAGAATAAAAAGTGCAGTCTATGCTCTGAAATCCACCCGTTGTACCATTGCGAAAAATATAAGATTATGAAATTAGCAGATAGAATAAATATTGTCAAGAAAAACAAACTTTGTTTTAACTGAATTAATTCTTCACATTTATTATCATCGTGTGATTCAAAAAATACTTGCTTTGTTTGCAAATCAAAATTTCATCATACTTCCCTACATAAATATTCAGCGCCACAAGCTGATCATTACGAGGTCAAATCAAGCGTCCCAGACACAGCGGCGACTGCCTGTACACAAAGAGAGAATTTTGAAAGCGATACTCCCAAACATTCGTTTTTTTCTCATGGAAACAATAAATCCGTTTTGATAAACACGGCGATAATTTATATTACAGATTCTAATGGGGTTAAAAGACCGCTACGTGGCATTTTAGACTCTGCGTCAGAAAGTAATTTTATCTCATTTTACGCAGCAACTTTGTTGGGATTAAAGAAAGAAAAAATTTGTATACCGATTGCGGGTTTGAATGATTCAACAATAAATATAAAGGCAAAAACTGCAGTTTGCTTATCTAATAAAAGCGGGGATTCTCAATGGAATATTGATTGTCTGATCACTCCGAAAATAACAAATTTCAGTCCGTCTAGAAAGATAAGCATTTCTAATTTGAGCATTCCACAAAACATAAAATTGGCGGACCCTGAATTCTTCATTCCGCAAAAAATAGATATACTTCTGGGTGCCGAATTGTTTTTCGAATATTTAAATGCTGATCAAATAAAACTGAAAGATAATTTAATTCTGCAATCAACTTGTTTTGGATATGTGGTATCTGGTAGTGTTTATGATAATAATATAAGGCATAATGAAACCCATTGTTTTCTAACAAAAAATCTAGAAGCACTCAATAAGACCTTGACCTCATTTTGGGAAATAGAGAATGTTGATGATTTAAAGCCATGCAGCAGTGACGAATTAACATATTGTAATCAACATTTTGATAAAACGCATTTCAGAAAGGAGGATGGGAGATACGTAGTTGAAATGCCGTTCAAACCAGAAACTTCTGAAACTAATTTAGGAAAGTCTAAAAAAATCGCATCTAAAAGATTAGATTATTTGTGGCAACGTTTAGAGCGTGATCCAACAATGAAAAAATTGTACATAGATTTTCTAAATGAATATAAGTATTTGAAGCATTTGCATGAAGTAGAGGAAAATAGTGATTTTGAAGATGGTGTTTATTTACCTCATCACGGAATTCTGCGACCATCAAACAAAACTACCAAACTGCGCGTTGTTTTTGACGCAAGTGCAAAATCAACAACTGGAAAATCTTTAAATGATATGTTATATAAGGGAGGGGTGCTTCAGGAAGATCTCTTTTCAATATTAGTAAGATTTAGAAAGCACATTTACGCCTTCACGGTAGATATAAAACAAATGTTCAGAATGATAGAAATTAATCCGTCGCAGCATAAATTCCTAAAAATTCTCTGGAAGGACAGTAAGTCATCGCCTGTCAAAGTTTTCCAACTGTCAACCGTTACCTACGGGACCGCCTGCGCCCCATATCTAGCAACCAAAACTTTGCAACAACTTGCTTTGGATGAAAAAAGGGACTTCCCATTGGCTTTGAATATTTTATTAAATGATTTTTACATGGATGATTGCTTGTCTGGTGCTTCAGATTTAACCCAGATGCAATTAATTCAGCGCGAATTAACGCAACTTCTCCAAAGAGGAGGCATGAGCTTGCACAAATGGTGCTCCAATGGAGTACAGTCTAAGGATCAGGAAATATTTCCCCTTGACAGAAATTCCGAGGAAATTATGACAAAAACGTTAGGAATGCTATGGAATAGCTTCAGTGATACATTTACCTACAAGGTAAACATAAGTGAAACACAAATCTTTACTAAAAGAGATGTCCTTTCACAAATAGCTCGTATCTATGACCCCCTTGGTCTACTTGGACCGGTGATAGCAAAGGCAAAAATCTTCATGCAACAACTGTGGCTACTCAATGTGGATTGGAACGAAAAACTACCTCCACACGTTTCTCAGCAATGGGAAAACTTCATCGCAACATTACCAGAATTAGAGACAATTAAGGTGCGAAGGTGTTTCTTAAAAGTGAACGTTAAATCTGTGGTGCTGAACGGTTACGCAGATGCTTCTTCTAAGGCGTACGGTGCAGTCATATATATTCAAACTATCTCCAACACTAATGAACTATCTAGTCAACTTCTTTGCAGCAAGTCCTGTGTTGCTCCGACGAAAGTAATGACTATTCCTAGACTGGAATTATCTGCATGTCTTCTTCTGACAAAATTGACTAACAAGGTCTTAGAGGCCTTAAAACAACCTCTCGACTCCATCCAGTTGTTCTCTGATTCAACTATAGCACTAGCGTGGATTGAAACTTCTCCAAATTTGTTAAAGACATTTGTGTGCAACAGAGTGTCGCAAATTCAGCAGTTATCAAAAGCTATAAGTGGTCTTACATTCCATCCGAGAGCAATCCAGCTGACATGATTTCTAGTGGACTTGACGTAAAAGCTCTTGCTGCTAGTGAACTGTGGTGGCAAGGTCCACAACTTTCAACGGTTAGTGAACAATCTTTAGAGACTATTCGTAATCCAGATATTCTGTGTGATAATTTATATGTAAATGAACTGAAACCTCCTGCAAAAATGACTCTTTTTAACATTAATGACTCTAATTTTGTGAATGATTTATTTAATTTAACTAATAATTTTTTGAAATTAATTAGAATTCTAGCCTTTATTTATAGATTTATTAGAAATTGTAAGGAGTGCGATAAATTAAAAGGTCCTCTTTCTGCCAACAAGATCCAGAAATCGGAAATTTACTTATTGAAATACATTCAGGTAAAGTATTTTACACATGAAGTTGATGCCTTGAAAAAAGGTTCTTCAGTCCCTCCTGCGAGTAAGTTAAAATTTCTGAATCCTTTTTTAGATTGTAATGAATTATTCAGAGTAGGTGGGAGACTCTCACATGCGAACATAAATTATAAAAGCAAATATCCCATAGTTTTGCCAGCAAAGGATAGGTTAACTAAACTTATTTTTCAATACTATCATCTTCGTGATTTTCATGTACGACCCCAGGCTCTTTTGAATACTGTACGTCTAAAATATTGGCCACTCAGCGGCAGAAACATTGCACGTAAGGTTGTGCATGAGTGTGTACAATGCTTCAAAGTTAAGCCCATAATGGCTAACCAGCTGATGGGGGATCTCCCTCCTGAGAGAGTAATACCTAGCTCTCCCTTTTCTAATGTCGGATTAGATCTATGTGGACCCTTTGAAATAAAATACAAGGGCCAGAGAAAGGGTACCCTCTAAAAAATCTATGTAACTATATTTGTATGTATGGTCACTAAAGCTGTACACTTGGATTTCGTTTCAGACTTAACATCTGAAGCAATAATTGCTACTTTAAAGCGATTTTTCTCTTGTTGTGGGAAAAGTTCAACAATTTTTAGCGACAACGCTACAAATTTTGTTGGGGCTTCAGCAGAACTTAAGCGTCTATGAAAACTTATGAATAGTGAAGAAATCTCTAACCTTTTGGCATCAGAGGGCATCTGCTGGAAATTTTCTCCTCCTAGAGCACCCAACTTCGCTGGCCTTTGGGAAGCGGGAGTTAAGGCATTTAAATATCATTTTAAGAGAGTAGTGGGTTCAGCTCATTTAACGTTAGAGGAATTTATAACGGTAATTGCACAAATCGAGGGCAAATTAAATTCGCGGCCAATTTCTCCTTTGTCGACAGATGCCGACAGTTTTGAAGTATTGACTCCTGGTCACTTCCTCATAGGAAGACCGCTTAATGCGCTTCCAGAACCAAATTTAATTGAGGTAAAGGATAACTTATTAAACAAATGGCAAAGAACACAAAAAATGGTGCAAATTATATGGAAGCGTTGGCAGAATAATTATCTTAGTTACATACAACAACGAAACAAATGGCTATTCAAAAAGCCAAATATTTTGCCAGGTATGTTGGTATTAGTAAAGGAATCGCAATTTCCTATTTGCACTTGGTCTCTAGGCCGTATTACTAAAGTAATCCCAGGTGCTGACGGACACGTCAGAGTAGTAGAGGTACGAACCGCGAAGGGCATTTTTAAAAGATCTGTATCTAAATTTAGTATTTTGCCCATGATAGATAATGAAATTAATGCTCAGTAACTATTTAATATTTTTTATTATTATTATTCTTAATTGTATAATTATTGTGATTGTTTTAATTGCTTATAATTGTATCATGTTGTTTTCTTTATTATCTGTGTTACATTTGTTATATATTGAAATACATTGTAATATTTCAACGCCGGGCGGGATGTTCTGTATCTATTGGCGATGGAACATTCCCCCCCCCCCTTTTTGTTTTCTGGCAACCCGATAATGTAACCCTGTGTGTGTGAGTAAATGTGCTCGGAACTCGGAGGCGACAAGCCGCCGTTGCTGTCTTCTCTTAATCGTATTTATTAACTAAATAAATACTTTACTTTAAGATACAGTCCATTTTTATTCTAACTTCGCACAACTAGTACGAAACCTCTGCACAATTGAGTTGAGTTGTTCTCAGGATATTACACTAATGTTTGTTGGGATTCATTAAAGACATATTTGCATCTAAGAATTAAAATATGCTTCTTAACTTGAAATTTTTTTTAATTCAGCCATATAAATTAACCCAATCCACTCCTTTTATTCCACCAAGAGAACATCCAACATATAACTATTAAATAACCAGAACTGTAAGCAGCTAACATCTGTATTTCTATAAGATGAAAAAAATCTTGGATATTATTTTCTGCACAAGTTTCTGCATACCTCTTTGCCTCGGTAGAAATCCATTTGTTGTTCATTGTACATTTTTTAAGGATGGATAATCTTCTAGGTTCTTCGTATATTTTCATAATAATTTCTGGACTGGTTAGATTTGATAAGTAATAATAATCTTTGCAATGATGATATTTGATTCTTCCTGTATGAATTATCGAAAATGCCTTTTTTATTATTTTTAATTATACTTTGGTTTGCGTTGATTTCAGGGGGTGGCCCGGGGGGGGGATATTCCCCCCTCGGAGCATTGAAATCTCCCCCTCTCCCTGGAAGATTTGAGATCTTATGCTTTTAATGGTTAAAAAGTGCAATATTTAAATTTCTAAAAGTAAAATTTTGTGCTCCAACAGACAATGGGTTATTTATAGAGCCAAAATACAATACAAATAATTAAATATAAAATGGTAGCCAAAGGTTGGAGTATCATAGTTGAGATTTTCTCCAATAGAGCAAAAATATGCCAGGACCAGGACTCGAACCTGGGTACTTTGGTTTGCCGTACCAATGCTCTCCCTACTGAGCTATCCCAATGATATCCTGGACTGGCATATTTCACTCTTATTTGGACAAGGCTGCGAACTGCAGCACTAATTTCTTTCATCCGAGCTATAACTATAGCATTTACATGATGAATCTTGAAATAGCACGGAAACTCCAGTATACCATGTAATTAGGTCATAATTAACAGAGGAAAGTATATTCAATTAGGTAAATTAGATCCAAAGGTTGGAGTATCATAGTTGAGATTTTCTGCAACAGAGCAAAAATATGCCGCGACTAGGACTCGAACCTGGGTACTTTGGTTTTGTACCCAGGTTCTCAATTATGATACTCCAACCTTTGGATCTAATTTACCTAGTTGAATATACTTTCCTCTGTTCATTATGATATAAAATGGTAGTTTTATGTTAGCTAGACACAAATCTTATCAGAAATATATATATATATTATTTTGCTCACCAATAGTACCTTCTATATGTGTAAATTAGAAACACTGTTTTTATTTTGTTTTAGATTTTTTTTTTCCGATACACCTGCAGTACTCACCTTTCAAAATAAATAAATAAATTTACTTAATAGTTAGAATGATTGCAATCATTCCAGATTAAAATTTAAAGCAACTAGAATAATATTGCAGTAAAACAACTACCAAATAAACAAAGCAAATATATAAACAAATACATTTTATTAATTACAAACGCATGAAACATCCAGAAAGTTTTCAGACACTTATATTACATTTCATTTTTTTCTTATTTATTATTCACATTACTATTTTTAATAATATTTGGATAATAATGGATTAACATCCGAAACATTTACAAGAATGAAATATAGTACAGTAAACTCCCTGAAAGATGCAACCCTAAAGATCACACATCTTTGCAGATGTAAATAGTGAAATTTACAAATAAAATATAAAGGACAAATTCAAGATTTTTTAAATTTTATAACTAAAATTACACATATTTAATATGTAATTCTGGTTTAAATAAAGGGTCATTCCATTATAACTTACGTTACGTTTAGAATAATTGACTTGAGTAATTTTAGTAATATAACACTAAAAGAATATTCAAAATGTAATGTTTATATGATTTGTTAATTAAACCTATACAAAGCTAAATTTGGATAAAAATTACTTAAATTTAGTGCTGCTTCTTGAACGCTAAAAATTATATTTACTATGGTAACTTACGTTTTTGACAAAAAGAACGTAAGTTACCATAATAAATATAATGGCCATTGTTCAAAAAATAGCACTAAAGATAGATAATTTTCACCCAAATTTCGCTTTGGATAGGTTTAATTAACAAATCATATCAACATTACATTTTCAATATTTTTTGGTGTTATATTATGAAAATTACTAAAGAAAATTATTCTAAATGTAACGTAAGTTACCATGGAATGACCTTAAACTCAAGCTTTTGCATAAAGGAAGTATAAATTTATATCGGAAAAAATTCAAGATTGTGCTGATTAAAATTACACCTATTAAAATTACACATTTTTAATATGTAATTCTGATTAATATAACTAAACTCAACCTTTCTCATGAAGGAAGTATAAATTTATATCCGAAAAAATTCAAGCTAGTGCTGATATCAGTGGCGTTTGCATTCTTTATATCAAATTCATTTATGTATTCATCAAGCTTTTTTGGTTATTAAGTCTGGCTAAAGGTGAAATAAAACTTTGTTATTTTACTAAATTATTAGTGCATCTTTATGAGGTAAGTTTGATTGAATAATTCAAGAAAAATTTATTTCATCATTATGCATATTTAATTATGCATTACTAATTATGCACTTCACCTTTACTTTTAATATTTTTATCATTTTATAATTTTTTTTAATTTTTATTATTTTATTAATTATTTTAATACTTTACATTATCGTAAGTATTCGTTATAATTTTGAGTGCATTATTTCATACAAATTTCTGTTTAAAAAATGTAAACAAAACAGTAACCAGAAATCTAAAAAATTCTAAACTCTGCACAACCTCTGGTTCCAAGCTATGTGGATTTGAGTGAATCTGCTGTAATACATTTCTTTAACACTTGGATAAAATGTAAATAATTCATATATAATGCAACCCTGAGATATTCAAAACTAAATTTCAAAAGGTTACATTATATATATGTATAACTTAAGCTATTATTAAAAAAAATTATAAAAATAACTAAGTCTAGCCAGTGGTGAATAATTTTTTCATTCTTTTCAAATATAAAACAAGAACAAAAAATCATACATCAAGCATAGATTATGTAACACTTTCCAATGCTTCCAAAATAATTTTCCAAATCATTACCGTTTAATAAGTTGAAAGATAACATCTACGTAAACAATTTGGAAAACGCATAACATATTTAAAAACGTAATTTCAGGAATTTCCAACATATACAATATTCGGAAAAATATCCGAATACTTTTATTCAGCCCTGTATAGGATCTGTAGATTTGCATATATACTACATAGGATGCTAAATTTTAGTTCAGTTAAGAAACGCGTAGTACAGTTTAAAATTCTCCTTCTGGAGTTTCTGTCAATAAACGGAAATGTGTTCGCGAACTTTTGTGCTTCCCTGTATATGATCAACAGAATTTATACACACCACGTAATAAACAAAAAGTGAGTTAAATTTAAAATCGCGTTCAGTAACTTAAAACGCACTTCCAGGAATTATTGTTAACAGACAGTAGAGAATTCTTTTGTGTATCCCTGTAAATGAACGATGACTGCTATACACACAGTATTCTGTAGTAAGCCTCTTGTAATGCACCTTAGTGATATATATAAATTTCAATGCGTTTAAAATAGTGAAACATTATTTAAATAAACCACAGACGATTTTTCTCCATAGACATAATGTAACGGAATTCTTTTGACTGTCCCTGTAAAGTAACTATAAGTGCTATGCACACCCTATTCCAAATTAAGCTTCTTGTAATGCACCTTAAAGATATATATCAATTACGATGTGTTTGAAATTGTGTAACATCATTAAAATAAACCGCAAATGATTTTTCTCTATAGACCGTAATGTAACGGAATGCTTTTGAGTGTCCCTGTAAAAAACTATAAGTGCTACACACTTCCGTTGAAATAGGAAACATGCTATAGATAACGATAATACCATATAAAAATTTCAGAGCAATCCGAGCATATTTACTCGAGTTAGAGCACAGACGGCAGACAAACCGAAGTCATAAACACTTTTCAACTAGGTTGGAAAGTGTTAAACAGACAACCTCCTCACAGGTGAGAAAACTTTCATCCATGAGTATCATTAATAGATTTTATAAAAATAAATTTTTTACAAGAAATTGTACACATTTTCTAATTTTATGGGAATACTTTCATTACAAAAATATGCAATTAACAAGATCTGTTTGTTCTCTTAAAAAGCATCCATGACAGTTTATATAACATGGATATTTGGTTCCTGCAGTCTATGAAAATATCTTTATACATATTTCTGCAATAGTAAACCAAGATATTCTAACAGTATTAAACATATTCTGTAGGAAAAATATTTTTTCTGTTTCCAAATCATTAAAAATATCATATGAGCACTGAATTGTAACGTTCTTATCAAGTTGGAACCACTTGATACATGCATCAATCATGGAGTTGAAATTTATTGTTAATGTAGAACTTGTCTCTGAGCATAAATGATTAAATGAGCATTATGCTAATATCTTACTTGTATTCTGATTAAATGAAGAGTTTTTCTGTAACTTTGAACTTCTGCCATTATTTGAGTTAAATCAAACTGTTTCGTAACAGATTTTGTTTAATATCTGCACATCTGGGTGACAGATTATTTCTATGAAAGTGGTTGACCGGAAAGTGTTTCTTTATATTAACTGATTAAAAAGTAAAAAATACATAATCAGGTATTCCATACCATAGCCTTTATATATATATATATATATATATACAGTATGGAACCATTTATCTGGAAACCAGTTAACCAGAAAACCAGTTATCCAGAATGATTTTTCCAATTGACTGATTTCAGAAAAAAAGTGTCATACCATGTCAGTTTGACATGCATATTGCTTGAAAACTACAACATGCATGCTATAACTTGATGCCAACATCTAGGATTTGAAATGAAGGATTATTTAGCTTACATATTGGGTGATTTGATTTTTATGCAAATGAAACAGGGGAATTTTTGTTTCCAACGGATTCTCATAAATTGTCTTCTTTCAAACTATGATTAATCTCTGATCTTGTTTGTATCTGATTCTTAATTTGAAATCGGAAACAATTGCATACTAGTCACCCATATTCTCAAAATCTGATCAAAGGGATGTTGCTATAATACCCAATCAGTTATCCAGAAAAACTAGTTAACCCAACCATTTTGTATAAATGGTTCTGTATTATATATGAAAGAATCTTATTAAAGAGAAATTTTATTGTTAAGCCATGTCTTAGAATTTTAGATTAACAAATTTGATAATAATTTTTTTTCTAATCCAATCTA
Organism: Maratus michaelseni; assembly: GCA_963931845.1. Lineage (NCBI taxonomy): Eukaryota > Metazoa > Arthropoda > Arachnida > Araneae > Salticidae > Maratus > Maratus michaelseni. Next base: position 258,289,927 of record OZ007600.1, on the reverse strand, counting down.
TAATATGTTACACGCTATAAACTACCATTACATAGTTGCATATAAGCATTGTCATATGATTTTTTAAGTATTTTGTGTCACATTTTAACAGCAGCCATGAATGTTGCAATACTAAACTTCCATTCTAAAATTACATAAGCAGTCATTAATTTGCAATGGCGATGTTACTGATTCTCAATTAAATGAGAAACAGTCCAGCTAAGCTTCATTATTATTATTCAGGACCGTGCGAAGGGAAAACTGTGCCCTGGGCAAAGTTTCAATTTGGCACCCCCCACCCCCCATTCATTTCTCTTTGTGACAGGTGTCAAAGAAATTGACAAAGTGCAGAAACAGAAATAAATTCTATTAAATAAATATTTCACGTTTATTTTGGAAAGTTAAAAGATTTAATTTTAATTCAGAAATTCCAAACAACATAAGACAATTGAACTTATTTCCTAGAGAAATCATGATGTTTTGCGACAGGAAATAAGAGAATGATGAAGAGAGAAACTGAAATTCCCCGGAAAATGATCAACAGCCAAACACTGAATAAATAAATAAATAAAACTGTGGTTGGTTGTACAAATTTGGTGCCCCCCTCAATTTGCATGCCCGGGGCGAAGGCCCCCTTTGCATGGCTCTGTTATTATTATTCAGAACATACATCAGACTTGTTTGCTTGACCCAAATGCTCATTTTCATTGAGATGAAGAGAGGACAGACACAAGAGAGATGCAATTCTACAAAGAGTATGCAACAAAATCAGCAAGAATCAAACCCATCGATTGCTCCTATACTCTCAGTGGTGCCTTACCACTCGGCCATGGAATGTAGTCATCTAAGCTTTCAGGCACATTCAATGTCAGTGTCCGTTGTTCCTTATCTGCCTATGTAGAACATCATATTACCTGCGTTTACCTTGAATGGAACCTGAACGACCAAAAGGGATTATCATACATTAATTGAAGATATAAAGTTCATGTGATCATGTGATGGATCAAAACACAGGAGTGTTGTCATTGTGGAGTTTTATTCCATGAGCATTGACAACGATGGATTAAGAAGCAGCAAATGCAGAAGGGAGGAGGAAAGGAGGGGGTGTCTAACAGAGCCATAAAATATTTTTTTTTTTCTAAATTATGAAAGAGTACAAACAGTAATTCTAAAAGGATAATGCACAAAACTGTAGAAATATAATTGGCAATACAAGAATTATGAATAATACTTTTTTCCCCCTTATACTGCAGATAACAAAATTAGCTTAAAAGAAAAGTGAACATTAACCAATGCCAATTGCTAAGGCTAGAAGACTTCATATGAAAATAGTTAGTGTTAGATATGCCAGATTGAAATAGTAAATGAAAAAATATTAAATTTGGAAGACCACAACGAAACGTTTAAGGTGTTTCTCTTCTCTCTCTTTTGAAAGGAGGGGTGAAGCCGTGATCTCTACTAAAGATAAAAAAGTTTTTGTTTTTTGTTTTTATTTGCCAACAGTGCTGCTTATATTGTACTCAGGCACATTCAAATTTAATAGTTTCATTTTTTCACTCCAAAACACAAATGAATATTTTCATATTTTTATTCCTAAACATAAATGATCAACTATCGAACATGCCCTCACATTTGATTAAAATATTGTAATCCATTACAAAGTTGTTCATTTTTTTCTGTCTATAAATTAAAAAAGAAAATTATATTCCTTTGATATTAATATACAAAGGAAATTTTTTGAAAACATAGCATTAAACATTGGAAACTACATTTGAAATGTACTTTTCTGTTACTTTTTTTTTTGCAATTAATTGTTTTGTTTTTTTAATAACATCGATATTGTGCAAATTTTATGTAAGAGTAAAATTATAATGTGTAATAACACACACGTAATAATTTTATAGAATTATTATTATTATTATTATTCGTTGAAGTAAGAGAGAAAAGTCAATTCACAATATTTTTTCCAAACCAGTTTATTTTATTTTTATCGATGGCAATATCAAATGCTTATAATCGATTCTTACATTTCGATTTAGCAATAATCGAATAAATTAGAGTCTTTTCGTTAGGTTAGTAGCGTCAAATTTTTTTTATTTGATTTTATCCAGAAGAAATTGAAAGGTAAGTAATACAGTTTCGTATTCAAATTCTATAACAAACATTTAAAATTATAATTGATTTGATGTTGTATATTTTCACGTAACAAATTTTATACAGAACTTTTAACGACACCTACATTAACTTTAAATGACACTATCGCCTTCATCTTTCATGTTTAATACCAACCTTCATTATTAATTATGAAAGATTAATCCAAAATATTAAAAAATAACGACACATTCGATTAGAAATTGTACTATACATTATTTTAACCGGTAGCAGAGATGGTAAGATCTCATTGACTGCATTGTGTTCTCTAACCCTGACGAGTGGGATGGACTGAAAATGGACAACAGATTTTTTGCAACAGTTCTTCGAAAAAACGAAAGCGCTGTTTCTTTTCGCCAAAAATAACTCTTCTTTCTTTGCTAAATTTTCAGTTGTTATCAAAACAAACGTAAACATATTTTCCTCTTATTGGTGATTGGTTGTTTCCACCAAAGGGATTAGTAGGCGATGAAACACAGCATTCAGTGTCATCTAGGAAGTACCAAGAAAGTGAAAATATCACCTGATTAACAACGGCAAGTCAGATAAACAGTGTAAAAATGGCTCGAAGAAAAACTGTTTTACCTGAAGAGTTGAAAAGAAACAGGAAGCAGTTAGAATAGAAACAGATTGATAAAGAATATGTTGTATCAAAAATCTGTTTTTTTTAATTAAATAGACAAGGTTCATACGGACCTTAAAAGTCCTTAAAAACTCCTTACATTTTGATAGTCCTTAATAATGATCCTTAAAGTCCTTATTTTTTGACGTGAGCTGAATATTTAACGCGAGTCCGTAAAATATTTAAAAGAAAATCACCAAACATTCATAATCCGCCAAGTATGGCAGCTCAAAATTAGTTTTATAAAGCAAAAAATATGGTGTCTTGAAAAGGAGGTATTGCAGTTGGAAAGTATGACCAATGAATTAGCCGATAAAGCTAAAACAACTAAAGACATTGAATTACTTATCAAATCAAACAATTGTAGGAAATCTGCTAAAGAAAAAAAATGAGGAAATTTCCTCCCTGTCCAAAGAAATTGATGCTAACAAACAATTGATAGCCAACTAATAAAATTTTTGTTTTATATATTTTTTGTAGGAACTAGCCTGTTGTCTGCCATCTTGGAAAATTTTGGCGCAAAAAAACCCGTTTTTGCCAAGTGGTCATTTATAGCCCTTTTAGGTGTAACTATAAAAAAAATTTAAAGTAGATAATAAACAAAAAAAAAGGAAAGCAAAGAAATTAAAACCATGAATATTTTATAAAACGTTTACTAAATTATTCATGATTTTAACTGCTTTGCTCTCCTTTTTATTTCTGGATTTTTAATATCTACTTTAAAAAATTTTCATAATTAAGCCTAAAGACATAATAAATAAATAAATGAAAACTCCGTGACATAAAGCACAAAAAACTGAAAAATAGCATCGAAAAAACGCTAAATACTTATGATTCTGAGATTAAAATAAAGCTAATAAACATAATTTGATAAGAAAAAAAATGGAGGGGGGGGGAACATACAGATAAAACAAATTTAAAACAGCAAAATATTTTTTTAAATACACAGATTTTATGGGGGGAAAAAAGGATTTCACTTACCTAGATTTATTTATTAAAATGATGATTTTTTAAGTAAGTTTTAAGGGTCTATAAAAAGGTTTTAAAAAAAAAAGATTACTTAAATCTTTTGTTTATTTACCGGTAATCATACTACAGTCAAACCTCGTTAACACGAAATCGCTTAACGCGAAATTTTGCTTAACACGAAATAATATTGAGGTCCTGTCAAATGAGCCTGAAAATCAATGTTAATTAATTCGTTTAACATGAAATAGAATTTCGGTAAATCCCGCTTAAGGCGAATTTTTTTTTCCTCCAAAGTAAAAAAAAAAAAATCCTTACGCAATGTTTCCGATATTTGAAACTTACATGTCACATACTCTTATTAAAGATCATGTTTTCTCATGGTTTGTAAAAGATATAAAGTGGAAAAGGGTTTAAGAAAATCGTGAAATACTGAATTTCTGACTAATCATTACTTTTCTTTGATCTCTGATAGTGTGTAAGTGTTCCCACATTAAGTCCTCCAAAATGACAGATTGGGTGAAGGAATTTCTTTTTTGAAAGTGATCGTTCCATTACCCGGTTAACTGAATTGACAGTGACAAAAACGTTGTTTCTGAATTCCCGTATCTGTGAGTGAAAGAACTGACAATCCTTACTTCACTACCTGACTAACATGATTGAAACTCTGTTCGCAGTTGCTCTGAAGAATTCTGTGAAAGATGAGTCAAAAACAACAAGCTGTATCTTTAGAAACCAAGCAAAAAATGTTACATGTAGTTAGCAATAAAGTGCTGAAAAAATCAAAAAATGCAGCGAAGTATGGGATACCTTTAATTCTTCTACATTTGGTCCTCTCTACAATTTTAAAGAATCGTGAAAAGATTGAAGCCGCTTATGCTGTGAGTCAATTCAAACCAGCAAGAAAACGAATGTGAAGAAGAAAGAATGAATAAATTGAAATTTCTCTCTTGCGGTGGATAGAAGAGGCAAGAATCTAAAACAATGTTTTAACTTTTGCAGTTTTGCAAGAGAAAGCAAAGGCTTTTGTTATTGCTCTCGGAGAGAGCGACTTCATATCTTCTAACAGATGACTGAAAGGAGATTTAAAGAGCGTCATAGAATTGTCTAAAAAAAATATGTAGCCAAAAAACGGAAAATTCTTTTTTAGACATTGTTTTTTTCGAGTACATTTCTATAGATGAAGATGTTCTGACTTCGGATGTGACGACATACGAAGAAATAATTGCTGAAAAAAAAAGTTGACAACATTGAAGTATCGGGCGAAGATGAAGAAATTGACACAGAACGGAAAAGGTTAGTGTCATTAAATGAATCTACCACAGCATTGAAAACTGTACAACGTTTCCTTGTGGAACAACAGGATGCTTCCAGGACTTTGAACAAATTAGATGAGGTCCATACATTCTTTAAAGAACTACTGTACAAAAATTGAAGCAAAAGTCAATAACGGACTATAAAAAAATGATTAGAAAGTAAATAAATTCATTATTGCCTAAAAAATGATGACTAATTTGTTAATGAAATATTCTATTTCTTATTAATTTCTGATTTTATGAGCAGGAAAATATTTGTAGGTTAATTTATTTAGTTTTTATATCTAATATAGATGGGTCCACTATTATGACGGTTAACACGAAATAAATTCGCAGTCCCTTCAATTTTGTGTTAACGAGGTTCGACTTTATTGCTTAAAGCAAGAATTAAAACAGCCAAAATATAGCTTCAAAACATATAAAATTATATAAAGATTATTAGTTAATTAGATTAAAGTTATTTAAAGATTATTAGTTAATTAGATTAAAGTTATTTAAAGATTATTAGTTAATTAGATTAAAGTTATTTAAAGATTATTAGTTAATTAGATTAAAGTTATTTAAAGATATTTTTAAAAAAACATAAATAATCTTTTTAATATTTTTCAAAGTTATTGTTTTCACGTAGCAAAAACCGAGCTTCAAACATAAAAAGATTTCACTTACCTCTTACCTAGAAACATTAAAAACTGTTGCTGTTGAAGGGCATTTGGGAGGGAGTGTATAAAAAGGTGTTTATTTGTTGTGCCCGCCCTCCCCCCCCCCCCCCTTCCCCTGACCCCGTTTTTTTCCTTTTAACAATAAATCCACTTTTCGGAATTTGACAAAGTAATCAAATTCACCTGCTTTGTGCAAAGTCTTCCGAAAACCACACAAATTTAAATCACGAGAATCAAAATAAAAGCAAAATATATAATCTAAAACATAAAATAGTAAATTAATGCCAAAATTATGTTTTTAAAAACATACATGAGTATTCGAAAAACCACGCAAATTTAAATTGCGAGAATCAAAAGCAAAAATATATACTTTAAAACATAAAATAGTAAATTAATGCCAAAATTACATTTTAAAAAACATGCATTTTATGAAAAATAACAGAAAACCAACGATCTCACTTACCTAGAAAAATTGTATAATGATGATTTTTTTAGTAAGTTTTAGGGGTCTATAAAAAGTTTTTTTTAAAATAAAGATTACTTCAATTTTTTTGTCAAGGAGGCTCCGCACCCCTGACAATCATGTTGAAGCAAGAATAAATTTAAAAAAAACAATCACTGACGATAAATAAATTGCAAAAATACATCCTGATAAAAACACGTATAGTCATAAAATTAAGAAGAAAAGTAGCAAGCTACAGAATAATAAAAAATGGTCAAAAGAAATTATCTGCTTTCAAAATTAACAAATCTATCCCTAAATTCAAGAAAATAATACACTTATAAGAAATAAATCGGAAAAATGAAACCTGAAAAAAAAATAATAAAAGGCAACACTTGTTGTTATGCGGCAGGCTGCTATGCAAATGGCAAAGTGAGCTGGTAGTGTCCAGTTGTCTGTGGGGTCGATTAGGTACGTGGAAGAGCCAGAATGCTAGAGGTGCCAAAAAAGTCAGGGGTTGCTATCGCCAAGCATCGAAAGCGAAACTTGCCAAATACCATGATCGTTAACCAATCAAAAACAGCAGGCTAGTTACAAAGCTTAGCCTCATTTTGTAACTCATTAAAAAATAATTAATTAGAAAGGGTAATTATGTTTTAGTATGTAAATTTTCAACCTTGTGATTAAATTTTAATGTGAGTAAGCATATATACTGTTTTTTATAAACTTTAGAAAGTCCTTATTTTTCATTTAGCAAACTCTGTATGAACCCTGATAGATTAAACTATATTTTTAGAACGTCATACTTACCTTGAAACTGTATAGAAACATTAAGCCATACAAAATCAAATTAATTTAAATTGACTAAAAAGGTGCTATAAGTGATTACATATACATTTTAAAAGCTTAAAACGATTGTAGATTTGAAAAAGTTACAAATTAAGTTAATAGAATCATAGCCCACACTTCGTATTATTATACCTCCATAGTCCATAATCAGGGAATCATTAGAAATTTTAGAACAACTTTGGGGTTCGCCCGCAGTCTGCCATCTTATTTTTTAAATAACGAATTACTGTAACAAAAATTTAAACTGAGGATAATTTACATTACAATTAAATAATAGTTGAAGAAGTGTCAAAGCCAAAGGATTTTGAACATAAAATAAGCAATTGAATAACTGAATACTTACCAATTGGATAATCGAATAGCACTCTATTTGAACATAAAGTGATCATAACACATTACTGTAAACAAATGGGATTGATTAAAAACTGTTTTTTAAATCAAAACATATTTGTTTTGTTTCTCATTTCCAAAATAAATTTTATCCATATTTACTTATTAGAAAAGTGTTGTTTAATTTTATTGACTAATTTATTTATATTTAATAATAAAAGTTAAAATGTTTTGATTTGAAATACAAGATGGTTGACTACGGGCGAATGCCAAAGTAAATTAGAAACACGCTATTTAATTTTATTGATTAATTTATTTATATTTAAGAATAAAAGTTAAAATGTTTTGATTTAAAAAACAAGATAGCTGACCGCAGGCAAATGCCAAAGCTTAGCTGAAATTTTAACTAAACTAAGAAACACATGTAATGATATGCTTTCCTACAATCTACTCCTTATTTGGTATAACATATTAAATGTTTCTGGTGAATTTGGAAAGTTACCACTGATCACCCCCCCCCTCCCCCCCTTCTAATATATAGACTTGTATCCAACTATAAAACAAATGGTAATTCCAGAACAATGACATTTTAAAGATTTCCCCCTCTGATGATGATGACTGTAATAACAATCGAAAGCATTTTAGTAGTCACTTTTAACATAGTTTTTGTATCTATGATGGTTTTAAGCTTTTAAAACCTATATGTAACTACTTTTAGCACCTTTTTATTACAATTTAAATTTAGTACAATATTAATTCAATGTCTAGTGCTTCCACATTTGGTGTTCACAAATTAAGAGAAAACTCAAAATGTTAAAATATGCCAATATTTCCATAATAGGGTTTTTATTATGATTGCAATACATTCTGTGCACTATATGTGTACAGAAAAGGAAACAAAGAAAGGTTAATACAATAAACTTACTAAAATAAACTACTTGTCAGTGAACATGAATACGAAAATTTTGTTATGCATAGGGGAGAGGGGGGCACATGTGAACAATTTTTTTATTTCTTTATTTTCTCAAAAAATATCATCAGTTTCTCACAGCATAAGGATTCATATGTTTAAATAGTCTTTTCTTTGTCTTGTGGAATTTTTTGAAATTTTGTAATAAAATATTTCTTTACTTTATGGCATTTTTAAAATGTGACTTCAATCGTTCGCATGTGCCCCTATAGGCGGTACATGTGAACATGCCTGGGGTACATATGAACAAGATCAAAAAACAAAACAATCATCATATTTAAAAGAAAAAAAAAACCTTTAATATGACAGATATAGATACAGATTATATTGAAGGGTTTGTAGCCTGCTATGGGAATTTAAATTATACAGTATTATGTCAATAAAAAAAAATTGTTTCTGGAAATAATATATATACTCTATATATCATGCTCACAGCTGAATTAAAAAGTTTAACAACATATTTTGATGTGCAGTTCCCTGAAATACATTTTAATACAAATTCAACACATATTATATTGATCTAATTTCACAGAAAAGGACAGTGAAGACACTGCTCGTGATGTACCTCCCAATATAGATGGTTGGGAACTGTCCACATCTGCCCCACATGGCTTGTTCACAAGTGCCCTTTCATCTCACTTAGATCTAACTTAAAAAAATAAAAAATTCTTAATTGAGCAAAAAAAATTAAAAACTGTCATACACTTATCTGAATGTTCATAGAATGTTCTGCAATAATTATGTCCAGGTTATCAGTTATTTTAAACTATGTTTTTACTTGAAGAAATCAGTGATAAAGTTATATACAACACCTGCTAAAACAAAGAAATAGTCACTACAGAAAAACAAAATGGCTCATTGCTCTAAAAGTTTAGCAGAGAGGCAGGACTGGTACTACCATCTATTGAGAATTTTTATAGATTTTTTATTTCAAATTATCTTAGTACAAAGCACCATGTTCACATGTACCCCCTGTTCACATGTGCCCCCCTCTCCCCTACATGTGAATATAAACATAACATACATACATATTAATACATACATTATATAAATACATACATGATATTATATTTTTCACAATTTCTTTGGTTATTATCTTTTGGCATACGGAAAATATGGAGGCACCCAAATTCGTATTCTCCTTATCCATATTCGATATCTTTTCTTTTTTTGCATTTCATTCATCTCACAAAATCCCATTCATCTTGCTTCTCTGTCTGTCAATCACAGAGTCCATTCTCAGAAACTGTATAAGTTAGAGTCTTGAAATTTTGAGTACTTACAGCTGAATGCCTACTGTCAGGCTGAAAATCATAAAATTTTGAAAATATCTTTATTAACACAAGATATTAATTAAAACCTTAAAAACCCATTCATTAATGGATAAAAATATTCAACTAAAGCATAGCTTTTAATCAACCACAAAAGAAGTTCATTCTGAAAGTCGAGAAGAGGGGAAAGGGTTGCCATAGTTACAGCATTGGAATGGTGATGAAAGATTGGACATTTTCAAAGACACCCTTATCTCATAAACTATTCCACCTAGAAACGTGAAATTTCAGACACACTTGCAAAAAAAAATTTATTACTCCCACTAGCAGTGTAAATATCAATTAAAAATAGATTTGAATAAATTCATTTAATTTCCTTTCATTGGAAAAACACAGACAAATAATCTGACACCTGTTCACACAGATCAAAGATGGCAGACTGGGCATTTTTCAGGCTCTATAGGATTTTTTTTATTATTGAATTTATTGATTTGAAATTAACATATCTATGCAATTTTTTTTTATGGCGAACTCAAAAGTGTAATTTTTATAAAGATGACGTAATTAAAACAAAAATTTATGAGTTAATTTGTGTTAATGAAAATAATTTTTATCCAATTCAAAAAAACATTTGCAGCTGTTTGTAAAATCTGAAACTTATGCCATTTATAAGCAAGATTATTTTACTTTTTTGTCACAACTGTTGAAGGGAGGAAAATTAAAAAACTGCAGATTTTGAGGGTAGTAAGAGATTAAAAGCTCTATTATTAATAATTTTTAATTGCATTTACCCATTTGAAAAGTCTGCATCCTATGCATATTTTTTTTTAATCCAGAAATTTAATTTTTATAAAGATTATATTATTGGAACCAAATTTATATTTTATCTCAAAATGCTGATTTTTGTAAAGAAAAGAGAAATAAAACGTTAAGGGGCTACTTCACTCAGATGAAAACACCCGCTCGCTAATGTTAATCCTATGGAGGAAATTTTTTAAGATATCTCGTTCACATTTCAATATTTTTAAATGATTTTTTTTTGCATTCGATAGCTGAGGTCAATCTCTATGCATGCTCCTTTCTACTTTTTTGATTTTTGTTGCAGTTTTTTTTTAAATTGAGGATACTTTCACTTTCAAAACCGGTTTTCGAAAGTGAAAGTATCTTAATAAAATAAACTTGTAATCAAAATCTAAAAAGTAGAAAGGAGCGTGCATAGTAGGAGCGTGCATAGGAGCGTGCACCTCAGCTATCCAATGCAAAAAAAAATCATTTAAAAATATTAAAATGCGAACGAGATATCTTCAAATATTTCCTCCATAGGATTAACATTAGCGAGCAGGTGTTTTCGTCTGAGTGAAGTAGCCCCTTAATAGACAATGATGTAATTAATAATGCAAATAGGAATTGTTAAAAAAGAAGGGGAAACTACTTTTCTCTTAATATCTCATTTAATCCACATGACAGATATTATTATGACAGTGAGCATAGTGTGAGTCAGTTCACATATTCGAAAAAACGAAAAAATAGACCGGTAAATTTTTACTTTATAAAGGAAAATGAAATTTATTTGGATTTAATAAAGAAAGGATAAATTGTTTTGAAAAGAATATTAAACGAAACCCTTTGTGCAGTCTTCAGTCACACTTGCCCACTTGTTTATTTTTATATAAAATTCAAACCAATTTACACCAATTTGGAAGTTACAAAAAATGCAAGGCATAATTTGGCTGCCTAAAATATGTGATTGTTATGTACGTAAAAATAAAAACTTCCAAAAATCAATCTATCTATATCATAAATCACAAATGTCTAATGTTTACGTCATAACAATGCATACAACAATTAAATTAAAATGTATAAGTTACAACAATAGAGCTAATCTATACTATTATATAAAGAGAGAACGCCTGACTGACTGATTCATAAACACCCATCTGAAACGTCTAGAGACAGGATCATGACATTTGGACAGTAGATTGCTGTTATGACCTAGGCAAGCAATAAGAAAGTATTTTTGAAAATTCCCTTCTGAAGTGGGTTAAAGGGAGGGGGGGGGGTCAAAAGTTTCGGGTCATTTCACTATGGTTGTGTTCAGGAAAGAAGATCGCGCGGCGCGCGCGCGATGGAGAGAAGGGTTATGGAGTAGGTCTTATCGGAAATTTAAATAATTTAATATATTGAAATAATTTAATTGTTTCAATTATTTTAAGCTTCTGTGGCTCGGATTAGGTGAAACTAGCGACTACACATCTTTATCCTTCAAAAAAAAAAGGATCTTATAATAGGATTATCTATTTTTATTTCATCATAATAAACCCCCGAAACATTCATGAAAAGCATCACGTGATCAGATAGCCCGATCAGCGTTCATAACCTGCAAATTTTTAGCGCGGGCTGCGCGCGGGTGACTCACAAAAATTCTGTGGGCGATTTGATCACGTGATTGGGCTTTTTTGTGTCTTACTTGGTTTGGTAGGTTGATTGATACAGCTAGCAACATGATCGGATATCTGAAAAATTAAAAATTTTTAACATTCTAAAATGATTTTTTAAGCCTTTGATCCAACATAAAAATAATAGAATACGGAAGTATGATGTGTATATATATATATACATCATATAGTTACATAACTGCTGTCAACTTATATGTCTCTAAAACTACAGCACCTACTAAAACTGATATATTAGTTTAGTTGATAGCAGTTACATAAATATATATATTGTACAAAACAATGCATATAATATTATAAAGTTTAATTTTCTATAACCAGTGCACCTTTAACTAACAAGGGAGAGGACGTTCGGATCACCGAATTCCTGAAACACAGTATTGGTGGCAGAGCCGTCCTTAGCGAGGACGACTTAAAGCGAGGCCCGGTGCAGGGATTTTGCGAGGCCCTTTCCTTCCAGATTCTTAACATAACCTTATCTATACTATCAATAAAAAAGAATGGTTTTCACCTATATACTGTAAGCCCTGGGAGCCCGGGTTCGATCCCCTAGCTACTATAAAGAAGTAGCATTTGTTTGTGTGTTTTGTAGAGATAATTTCTGGAACTACTAAACCAATTTCAAAAGTAATGGTGGCAAATTGATGGTGAACGTTCCTCTTCCAACATAGGCTATATTTTATGTCAAGACCACTATCTTTTCTTAACTAAAATCCTGAATTTATATTAGAGATTTTCTATTATACCTTCTTCTTTTTATTAAAGAAAACATATTTTGTGTCCGGGTGCGAGGCCTCTTTAGGCACGAGGCCCTGTGCGGCCGCACCTGTCGCACACCCTAAGGACGGCTCTGATTGGTGGTTTCAATAAAATTAATGTAAACTCTAAAAAAAAAAAATTGGGTACTTTTTGGTTAACCGGGCACCAGTGAAACAAATATAAATATATACACAGACACACATATATATATATATACATACATATATACACAAACATATATGTAGATATATATTTATATTTTTTTTTCACTGGCGCCCGGCTAACCAAAAAGTACCAAAAATTGTTATGTACTTTACTGACGTTTGGGTTCTCCTACACAGATGAACCTGAAAAGTATGGATACAAAGTGAATGCTCGCCGTTTATTTCCGATTTTCTTCCCCTATTTTTATTAATTTAAAAATTATTTATCAGTTGCTTTATATTTTTTGGGATAAATAGAATGTTAATAAATGTTAAAAGATTTATTTCTTTATTTATAATAGTAAAATAAAATCTTTGTTAAAATTTGATAAAAAATCTTTTAAACATTTTATTAAAATATATTTTTCGATAACAACCTTGTTGAAACATAATTATTAATTTCTAAAAAATTATTTTCCTTGAAATTCATTTTTCGATGTAAATTGCATTATTTATTATATTGCAATAAACATCATAAAACACGAGAAACAAATGCTAAAATACTTGTACATTCAGTAGAAAATTTATAAACATTCTAACTATATTTTATTTATATTCATTACGAAACTAGACGGTAAACCACATGTATTTTACCTCTTTACAAAAATAGGTACTGATATTTCTAGTTTAAATAATACTGGGTGGTAGTACTCATTATAAAAGCATGGTGAAATTCGTGCAAATTGACTATATTTTCATTTCTTATTTTACATTTGCTAAAAAGAAAAAAAAAATAATGTTTAAATATTAAAAGACACTGTAATGTAAAATTTTAATCGTAAAATAGCTGAATTTGTCGTATTTAATTAAATAAGTAATTGTTAATAATATCAAATTTTGCTTTTATAAAATATATTCCATTAATCATGAAAAATACACAGCAACCGATTAAACATATTTAAATGAAAAAAAAAAAATCAAACAGAAATTTTGGGGGATCGAACCCGCAACCTCCAGAATCAAGAGCAGTGCTCTAACCATTCAGCCACCAAGTTCACTTGTTAAAGTGTTATTACACGAGGCGTCGAGTCGCCGCCACTTCCAGGCGACACCCATGTAAACCTATGGCTTCAGAAGAGTTGCTCGGTAGCAAACAACTTTTTTCTGTCGGAGCAATTTTGTCGCTTCGAAGCAGGCGATATCGCGACCATGTCGCCACCAACAGCCAATCAAATGCTTAGGAATCTGACGTCACGTTTTCACTCTCTAGATTTTTAAAACATGGCGGCTGCATGCTCTCTGTCTCAGCTCGACGGAGAGCATTTTATGTATTTATTTTGTTACACAATACCTTTTAAACCTCACAGATAAATCTATTTCTTTAAAATTAAAAGTATAGTGAAAGGTTTTCGTCACATAAGCCGAGAATTGCAAGATACATATTCTGCTTTCCTCTTCGTAGTTGGTAAGTGTCACTTTTTTATTTATCTTTTTATTCTAAACCATCTTGTATCTAATGTTAAATACAATAACAGTTAATTTCTTTAATTCATTCTCGTGTTCATTAAAATTATTTCATTGTTGTTATTCTTATTAATGTCGTAATTTCCGTAATGATATTTTGGCGCTATTTCAAAACTTTCTCGCCAAACTGTTTGTTTACATATTATTTTATCAGCGATATATATGTCAATGTAATGTTAAAAATGCAATTTTACTGTTTTCTTGCCAGGTTAAAAATAAAATAGTCCAATTACATTTTCTGATCTTAAACTTAAAATAAACAGAAATTAATAATTTTGTTAATGAACATTCAGTGTTAGCAAACTCTCAATTTAAAAAATATTTATATAGGGTAGATGTGCCAGTAATGGACACCCTTAAGGAATTTTTTTTTAAATTATTTTTTAATTAATAGTTATAATTATTATAGCCCACTTTTTTTAATATTGTATTAATCTATCAACATTATTTAATCAATCTCATAGTCTCATTTCCCAATGTGAATCAAAATTTAATTGTAAATAACAGAAATGTATCAAAACACCCAAAATTCCAGTAATGGACACTCTCTCTTCCAGTAATGGGACACTCTCTGTTCCAGTAATGGACACCACAAAAAATAATAGATAATTGATTTTATGATTTTATTTAAAACCAAAATTTAATGAAAGAATATTAATGAAATAAAATAGTCATTTTCAAATAAATTTAACAATTAGGGTATCAATAATTAATAAAATATTTATGAGACTAATTGACTGTTTAAATTAATTATTGTCATTAACAAAAGATCAATATTTTAATTATTTTAGATAGAAGGTTTAAAATACCAAATTTCAAAGAATTATATTTACCAAATTATTTAGTCATTGAGGGGGAGAGGGGAGTTTAGAAGGGTTAGTTAAAAAAAAGAATTAAGTGTCTTGGCGTACCAGTGCATGGAATCATATTTCTTTTTATTCTTAACAGTTAAACTTCCTAAAACTGCTTTATATATTACTTTTAGCAATTTGTATAAAATATATCAAATAAATGAAAGTGTAGGTTGAATGTTTTTTAAATACTAAGTAAAATTATTTCAAAATAAAATATCAGAACTGACATTTGAGCCCTTGATCTGCAGATTTACTACTTTCATTGCTACTATAAATTTATTATTCTAGTGATTTTTTGTGTATGTAGTTCTTTTGTCAGAGATGAATAATGAAACATTTAAAAAAAAAAAAAAAAGATTTTTAAGAACTTGTGCGGTTTAAAAAATTGTCCTTTTTTAAATGGGGAGAGCTCCTCATTTTCCCATGCCCTTAAAGATTATTCTCTGTTTCCTGATGGGTGTTGATTGCCGCACTATAAAATATGTAAGGTATGGCTTCTTCCTCATTTAAAAGCTGTTCAATTGGAACTGGAAAATGGATGCAAATAAGGGTGGGGTAGGACATGCCATTGCTCATGCCTGCAATTTAAAATTTAATTAAAAAAATTTCCCTATTCTCTAATGAGTTTTGGAAAAAATATGTAATTTATTATTCCCGATTAACTTAACATAATGAAGTATTACAAGAGAAAATAAGCAATGATTTTTTATGAAAAGGGCACGGCCCCCTTAACCTTTTGTATAATATAAAATTTATTTATTTTTTATGTTAATTTGTTTTAAATTATCTAACATTAACGAAAGATAACAAATGAAAAAACTGTTTCATTATTCATAAAAAAAAAAAAAAAACTAGCATAAGTTTACTTTTTAATATTTACTATTGCTTGTTTGTTACATTTCTGTATTACTTTTTATGTGTAAAAATTCTCTTGTATGTCAAAAATTCGTAGTTTTGCTTATTTTGTATTTATATGCATTCATTTTAAGAAATGTGCATCTATTTAAAAATCTTTAGCATCAAATACACAGAGCCATCGCTATGACATATTATTAGGGAGGGGCTTAAAATTACCATGACAATTGGTGTTTGACAGCTGTCTATTTAACCAGAAACTGTAAATATGTAGAAATGTAGGGGAGACTGGTACACAGTGGACCACCCTCTAATATTTTATTTATTTCATTTTTTTTTAAAGCTTCTCTTCTAATAGATAACAGCACTGCACTGATTATTTATAGCCTTCAGAAAATATGTTTAGCTCAAATTGAACTATTTTATCTTGATTGGTTGTTTTGAGCTTCTAAAAGTAAAATTTTTCATCATCATATTTTTATTTTTTTAGTAATTAAAGGTTGTAGATAAATAAGATAAAACAGCTATTTTGCAAAGCTCAGATACTTGTATTTATTTAACTTTAAAGTTAATGTGTTTAAAAGAATGGACCACCCACTCCTGGGGCACAGTGGTCCACAATCCACTCTGCTCCTTTAATGCAGAATGTTCAAAATATTTAATAATTGCTTATTTTCTATAAAGAAATATTTTAAAGTAGTTATTTAACGGTAAAATAAAGTAAACAAAGAAAAATAATAATTTATTTAACATAGTAAGAAATATTTTGTTCTGCATTTATTTACTGCCTTTGATAAATATAACTGTAGTCTAATTGGTGAGGATTCTATTCAAGTAAGATTCGTGAGATGTAAATTGAATGGAAATCAGTTTTTTTTTTTTTTTTTTTTTTTTTTTTTACAAAACTGTAGATGAATCTGTTGTTGATATCAATGATTTCATAATGTTGCTCCCAGACCCAAAAGTATTTCAGGAATATTCCAGGATCAATCTTACTCATAAGTATTTTGGAATTTCATTTGAAAATTTTAATGTGCTCTGATTTTTTTGTACTTAAATAATAACTTCAACTAAATTGCAATTGTTCCTGTATTAATCTGTTATTATTTTCAAAATATAATTAATTTTGTTTTTGTTTCAAAATGTTACTTGTAAATTTATATTACTATGTTATTTTGCGGGTAAAGGGGAAATAAAAAATAATTATATTAATGAAAAATAGATTTATATTGTATTTCGGATAATACCTAATAGCGGTCCACTGTACTCCGGTGGGTGGACCAGTGTACCCCAGAAGTGGGGCACACTGGTCCACTTTACGGGGGCTTTTTTTTTTTTTTTTTTTTTTTTTTTTTTTTTTTTTTTTTTTTGAAAAATGTATTGAAAACTATGTTCTGAGAAAATTATGATGGATGTATAGAGGGGGGGGGGGGCTTTTTGTGAAAACAGAAAAAAACCGATATTTTCTTAATTATGATACATACGAATCAGTTTAAAGTTATTATTATTACTTCTAGGAAAAGGGCCGAAAATTTATGTATGACAGATTTTTGATATTATTAAAAATGTCCCCAAGATGGGGGGGGGGGGGTTTAGAAGAAAAAAAATCATAACTTCATCAATTCAAAAGATTTTGAATCTGCTTAAATTTATAATAAATCCTCTTAATATTACCTAAAACTTTTATATTGACAAGTTTTTTATAAGACCAACTCTTATAGCAAAAAAAAAATTAAAAACAAAACAAAAACCCTGCCGGCTCCGCCTGCAAACAAGTTAAGTTTCAAAGTGGGCGTTTCTAAATGACGCATCATGGCAAAAAAGTCATTTCTTATGCAATTCCCAACAAACAAGCACTTCACGGTTTGCGTCTTCGAAATCTACCTGTGCCTATAGGCCGAGCCGTCAGGGAATTTTTTTATTATAGGTTACAGTTTTTTGTAATTTATTGTTTATTTATTTTATATTATTTACCACTTTCAACAATTTTATGTATTTAACAATATTAAATAACTGTTTTGCACAGTATTGACAACAATTTTTGGCTATCTATCTCCTATCCCAGATGCCAGTAAAAAAAAATCTTCCAGATAATACTAATTTTGTTTTCAGTATGCCAACAGCAAATTTAATGCTTAGTTTGCTTGCATTCAATAGAAAATAACAATGTCACAATATATAATACTTTTCAGTTAGCCAAGTTTTATTTTTATATTTTTTTTGGGGGGGGGGGACACAATGTAGTTCTTGGGGGAAGAATTTAAATTCTTATATTAGAAGGGAAAACACACACATTAAAAAAATATGTTCACTCCTTCATTTAAAATAACAAAAAAAAATGTTCTAATGAGAAATTCCTTGAATCAAAAATATTTCATTTCGACATTTACATTGTTTCTTATTTTCATATGCAAAGATCAAAACTACTGTTTTTCTTTAATTAGGGGCAAAAATATTTTAATAACAACAGATATCCTATCTCTATATATTTATAAAAGGGATAAATTTAAGAGTGTTTGACAAACATTGAGATTTGTGATCATAGAATCAATAATATCTAATATGATCATAAAAAAATTCTTTGAACATTGTTCATTATTATTTAGCACAGATATATTTGAAAAATAAATTATGGTGGCCATAAGAAACCTTAGTAGTTGTCATAAAAACATACTAATTATTTTATAAACAACTTTATGTACTTTTTTTAAATCTAAAATGTAAAAGGAAAAAAATCTGTTAAAAAATTAAAATAGCTGTATAAAAATCCTGACAAAGTATGTAAACATGAATATATCAGTACAAAAACCATTGATCTTCCTTAAAATCGGATCATATGATGAATGGGCTTAATCACATAACAATGTCAGTAATGGGGATTGAGGCATTATTTGGTGATCTGGCTAACAAAAAAAGCATTCAGTATATAAAAAAAAAAGAAGAGTGTAGTGTAAAATTTGAGTGACAGGGTTTCTAGTTACATTGTGAATGTCATTTTTGCATTGGCATGTTTAATGCCAAGGTTGATTAATCTTTTTAAACTTCATACTCAAACTCCCATTATTCTGTTTTCATAATATAAGTTTTGTTTATTATTAACTGACCCATCTGGTGTTGCCCGAGACCATGATAATAACCTTAAATAAACCTCAAATTTGTATAAATTTATATCTTTAATCCTTTTTTAAATGGAATATTCACATATAGATAAACAATGAAGATAGATCATTTACTTGATTTAATTTTGATATTTTTATCAAATTACTCATAATTCATTTTCCTTTTAGGTCCAAGAAAGCTGTCGTAAATAATACTGATGAAGAGGTAATCCCGAGGGAAAGACTAAATGGCAGCTGAACTGATGAAAAAATTTCTTCTTCAATAGAGAAAAATTCATCAAAGATGACGTAAGATGCCATTCTTGTGTCATATACAGCATCCATGTTTAGTAGGCATCGTGGAAAATGCACATTGCCAGCTTGCATTCGAATCGTCATACTGTCATATCACCTTTAGTGATGGTATGAAGTGCCATTGGATACACGTCTCGGTAACCTCTTGTTCGCATTGCCGGCAATTTCAACAGCAGCCGTTACATTTCTGATGTGTTACGGCCCATGGTTCTGTCTTATATTCAATGCCTCTGCAATTCTACTTTTTAGCAGGACAGTGCACGACCGCATGTTGCTCGTACTATGCTGATCTTCCTTGATACAGAACATGTTCGACTGTTGCCCTGGCCAGCACGTTCTCCTGATTTCTCAACAATTGAAAATGTCCCGTCAATGGCTTCTGAGCGACTGGCCCCCCATCACTACGGTTGATGAACTGTGGCATAGTTTTGAATCTGCATGGACTGATGTACCCATACATGACATCCAATCTCTCATCGACTCCATGGCTAGGCAGATAAATGCTGTTATTGCAGCCAGAAGTGGCTGCTTTGGGTAGTGTTTTCTCAGGATCTATACCTCCAAATTTTCTGAAAATGTGATCACTTGTCCTTCCCATTATAATGTATTTGTCCAATAAATACCATTCTGTTATTTGCATTCCTTCATGGTGTTGCATTTTAGATAGCCAGCAGTGTATAACAGTAATAAAGTTGTATATATTTTGACAGAAAAATTGAAATTGCTCTTTGTAAATTATGATATTAAAATTTATTTTGGCCAATATCTTTTTTAATATTTTTAGTACCATTATATTGTTTTAATAAATTTATTTTGTATTATTTACTGTGCAAGAGATTAATTTTATTGTTAAGGCTGTTAGTCAGTCAACTTCCCAATTTCCCTCGCTAATGTTAAACATGGGTGTAGAATGAGTCATATATTTAAAATATCTCCTCTAGAAATTTATATTTTAACTCATTTTTTCTGTGTATTTTTTTTAAAAGATGTCTCTTCTTTTTTTTTTTATTAGTTCTCAAAATATTTCTGAAATCTATGCTTAATTTAATATTTTATGTGTTAAAAGCTGACAAGCTGTGAGTAAGACTTTAACACTTCACATAAAATTAAGTGTTTATTTTAGAAATATTTTGAGAACTAAGAAAAAAAAAGAGAGATCCTTTAAGAACAACAGGGATATACACAGAAAAAAGAAGTTAAAAATATTAATTACCTTAAATATATGAGTGTATTTTATGTCCTAGACTTTTACATTAGCGAGGGGAATTCGGAAGTTGACTAACAGCCTTAATTCTTGTTTCATGTTTATATCATTCTGACTTATTTTTCCTTTTCATTAAAAATATACTGGTAAAATTGTGCAATATCAGATGCACAATTTTTAACACTCATAAAATTAAAAAAAAAGTAAAAGATAGCACAATTTGTTGATGTAAGAGTCATTCAGAACCAAAGAAGATCAAGTCGATTTTCTCATTAAACCAAGATTCTTGCTCTAGGCAATAATTTCATTGATGCCTTCAGGGCCCCGGGACCAACCCTTCCCGCTTTTCGAGGCATTAAACCTATCATTTCAGGCTTTTACATTTTACCAGTGACATCTTTATTTCGCATCTGGATGTTGGTCAGGTATGTCGTGGTAAAGGGCATAGGGAGGTTGGATGGTTGCCCAGTGTCCGACACTCTACCAGATTCTTTAAAAACCGGATTCAATATCGGAGAAATTTAAACTCTAAATTCTGAAAATTTAATTCACCTAAAACGGGGAAGGATTGGGCTCGGGGCTCTGAGATCATTGGACGACCGCAGCAGCTTCGAGCTTAGTGTTAGTCTTCATAATAATAATATTTCAATGTTAGCTGTCTAGAGGAAATTGTGATTAGCTGCAAACACTGTGTGTTTACCTAAGCTAACAACTTTAATATTCTCATAATTTTAAATGCTTAAAGTTTGATTATTCTCAAAAAAAAAAAAAAAAAAAAAATTATTGGATATAAATAATTTTTACTTTTAAAATTGCAGATTATTTATGACAATTAATAACATAAGATGATCTTTAAAATTTTGGTCAAGCTGTAAAAGAAAATTTTCTCGATTGGGAAAATTATACGGTACTTTTCGGTTAGCCGGACGCCCTTCTAACCGAAAAGTACCGATTATCCTTTAAGAATTAAACAAAGAAACTCAAGATATGAAGTCGAATAAGAAGGCATTCAAAAATTGGGTGCTAGTTACAGCATTTCAAAAATACCAATTTATCTTTTGTGTTACTTGCTGAATCTGATGGCCAAAAATCTAGACTTGGAGTTATCACTCAAAAAACAAACTCACATGAAGTATTTTAATATAAGAAATTCTTTAACAATCCCAGATACTAATAATTATATTAAAAAAAGTTAGCCATTTTGAAAATGAATTTGTTTATAAATTGTGAAGTAATGATTAGGTCAAGAAGAAAATATTAAAATGTTCAGTGAGCTAGTTTTCACTGTAAAAATATACTACAGTCAAGGTAGAAAAATCTTTTATTAGCATGCTCTCCTATAATCAAAATCGCACAATTTAAAAAAAACTTGAAAAAAGTTAGTTTCTTCTTTTATATTTTTAAACCAAACTTCTGTTGAATAAGCACATGTTTACTTTTAACTAAAACATGAAATAAGATATATTTAAAATGCCCTATAACACAATCAAACCCACTATCTTGAACCTAACAAGAAAATGAAGGGAAAATCAAGATACGGTTTGTTTTAGACATTGTTTTATAAAATATGCCTAAAAATATGTTATTAATATTTTCTTTCATTTAAAAGTTGTGTGTATTACAACATTGCTTAGAAGAAAATGCCTGTTTTTAAAGTCTGATGGCTGTTTAAATTGTTTAATGGATGACAGTTTTTGTAAAACTACTGTGCATTTTAAGAACAATATTTTTTATAGTTTAAAAAACTGGTAAATGTTTTTCTTTTCTCTGCTAATTTTACTGTCGCCTTCCCCCCCCCCCTATATTTATAGAACATATTGTGGCTGACGAGGAAAGTATATTTTTTAGATTCATAAGAGAATTTTTTAGATTCTTAAGACTTTTTAAGTCCAAACAGGTTACTTTATGACGCATTTTTTTAAAATGAATTTTTGTTCGCAAATGCATGAAATTGGCAGGTGTTCTTATTCAGAAACTGTTGTTGTAGTGGGGCTTGAACGCCCAGATCATGGGATATAAGTCACAGGCTCTTTATCCCATTCAGAAACTATGTAATCTAAATATGTTTAGGTAGAACTTATAACTCAATAAGTAATTTATTTATCATAAAATGGAAAATTCATTTCGATTTCAACTCGCTTCCATAGTCAGGCCTGCCAATTTTATACCTTTGTGTACGAGTCTGAAGTTGTGTCAGAAAGTTTCGCATTGTTGAACAGGTCATTTAAGGACTACCTTAACTGCACATTTTGAATTCTGAAAGACACTCTCTTCAAGATAAGAATGAATCAGTTGTAACTATGCAAGTAAATTTTTTAATACAAAGGCATTATGGGCAGAATTTTTTTAACTGAGGGGCAAGAAGGGTGCTTATTTTTATACCAAAGGGAAGGCAGGATGCAGCATCCTCCTGAAACTTGGGGAGGGGGGGAGGGAACTGTGGTATAGGATATAACTTAGCACCAGGTTTACATCATGGCAATACAGATTTCGTACACTTTTAACACAATTTTTTAATATAATTGTTTGCCTTATGTAAATGTAGAAAAGTATTACGAATGCTGTAATTAAATGAGGTGTCTACAATTTCTGCTATTTAAAAAGTAAATGAAAAAAATTATTAAAACATTGTTGTAAAAGCGTACGAACCCTGTAATATGCAAAATATGATTATTAAATAAAGTTTTTGGCAAATCTTCTATAGCTAGCAGTTTTTAAAGGACTTCCATTTGCTGTGTTAGAAAATCCACTTATCTAGTGGGGAGTAAAATGATGTAATCCCTACACTTGGTAAATAATTAAAATTCTTAATATCAAGTTTCAGATAAACATCTTATCCCCGTGGCAGAATTGCAGCGACCGATGTCGCAGAATAAGAAAGATTTATTCCAGAAATAATTCTCATTTGAAAAAAAAAAAAAAAAATTTTGGGAGAGAGAAAGGATTTTTGCAACAGCAAAAAAATATTCTGTATGTGTTTCGCTTCTGCAGAACAATATTGGTTAGAGGTGAAAATCTTCAGCGTTTCTGCAGATTTTTGTCCCTTCACCCCCGAAATTTTTGTTTGTCCCTTCCCACACTCCTTAAACTTTAAAGTTTAAAATATTTATAATTGTTAAGCTCTAAGTTCTGCTCAGTTTCTTAATAGGGTTCTGCAGTAGTTTTTTTTTTTTGTTACAAAATTTTAGTTTTCCCTTTCTTTGCAAACCCCCCCCCCCCACACACACACCTCTCTCTCCAGCATTAACCTTGAACCGCTGTGACAAACACTGTTGCACAAGATACTGTGAGCGATCTCTGAGACTGCTTGATCGAAAGGCGAAAAAAAAAGCTTGATTTACTCATAGGATACTGTTTATGTACTAAACTTTAGTTCAGGACCATTATCATTAAAATCCACTTATTCAGAACTCTCTAGCAATAGTACTAGGGCTTCAAACGAAGTATCATTTCGCTATAGTTAAACTATGAAAATTGAAAAAATATATATATAGCTGCCTGTGAGACAGCTAACAACAGTTAAGTGATAACGTTGTTAATATTAAAAAGTCTCTATTTTTAAAATTAAGTTCCTTTTTTAATGTTGTTTTGAACTCGTTACTTCTGCCTTAGTTCTTGTTACTTTAAAATACTAATACATAAATATTCATCTAATCCCCCCCCCCCCCCGTTGGCTCCATCATCACAATTTAAAATCTTAGAAAAAAATTAATAAAAAATGACAAAAATCTGTTGTATTTATTACTTTGAAATAAATAATCACCAACCCCCCACCCCCAAATTTGTAGCTTCCCTTCCCCCTAATAAACAAAGTTTACAGTATTTAAAATTATTTCCTTATGTTTTTTAAGTTTTCTTGTGTTACTTTACATAAACGATCCACAAATATATTTTTTTAATTGTTCCCTGAAATGTCTACTGCTTGTTTACACCCCACCCCTCCCAACATACAAAGTAAAAAATATTTTTGGCAGCAAATCATTCTATATTTTCCAAGGGGGATTTTCTAAATATGGGGGAGGTGCAAAGTATTTAAACTTTTTTGTAGTCTGGCCTAATATAACTCTTGTTGGACTTCAGGACAGTTTCTGCAGAAAGATTTTGCAGTTAATAGAGTTTGTCGCAGAAAGCACAGTAATTTTCTGCTAGAGGGAATCTTATATTATAACAGGTGTGCTAAAGATAAAGTTAAAATAATCATGACTTTACATATTTTATACTTTACATATTTTGTTACATTATATACTTTCATAACTTTACATATTTTATATGTAAAGTTTATTAGGATAACATGTTCTTTAATGATGCCATGAATTATTGAAAAATATAGAATTAATATTCTCATAAAATAATTTTGATACTTTTTGAAAATAAATGATAGTAGCTTGCACTATTGCATTACTGTGATCTGACATGGCTTTTATAAATATTAAAATCACCCTATAAATTATTTTAAACATCTCGTTTTTTGTTTTTTTTTCTACTTTTTTAAGGGTTGGGTATGCGAGTTGATCTTTTCAGAGGTCTATCTGGCTACTATCCTAGGTGGGACAACTTAGTTTGTGAATTGTACATTTGGTTGCATTGTTCTAAGAATATATAAATAAAATTGAACTTCGATAAGTGGGAACTGAAGTATCGACCAATCCAGCCATAATTAAAATGGTTTCTCTGTTATATAGGTTCAACAAGTGCTTATTTTACTAATAGAGGTTATCAAAGTAATAGTAACTACTATAACTAGTAAAGGTGTATTTGTGTTCTCAATTTTAACTGTCAATCATGTGGGACTTTAATAACAAGTAAAAACCATCTCAGTTATGAAAGTAATAATCACTTAATACAGAAATAAAATAATTTCAAGTAGAGGTTTCATTGGCTCAATATCAAAACTTTTCCTTTCTAAAAATGCAGTGGCAGAATAAATAGCAGTAATAAAAGTTTCTCACTTATCCAGGTTTGCCTGTATTAAATTAATACTGTTTATGATTCTTTAAAAGGAGCTTTCCATGATGGTATCTGTTATCTGTACACTATGGATTATTTTAAAATCTAATTTATAAAATTTAATTTGGGTGTAGGGCTAATGATTTATATTTTTATGAATATTATAGAAATTGGTGCTGATACACACACACACACACACATATAACAATTTTTCTATTCAAACTTCGTCAGTATCGCTAAAAATTAAAAAATCTCAGAGGTCAAAATTTATTGTACTGAGTTAAAAGACAGAAACAGGATTCTTTTTACGAATGTCGAAAAAATTGTCGCAAAAAAACCCGCCTCTAAAAATAGCATGTAAAATTTCGTGAAAATTCAAAAATCAAGGTACGAATTCGGAATAAATTTTACTCAAAAGAGTTATATTGCCCTAGAAAATTTAAACTGGATTCCTTTAACGAATGTCAAAAATTTGCCGCGAAAAAACGCTAAATATTCCCCTGTATTAATGGTATCCTAATCCTAATCGCATCTCTTAATTTCGTGTATATATCAGCATTTTTAACAATAAACACAACCAGCGGACTTATAAATCATATCTTTAAACTTTGTTATACAAGTATTTTTACTAAAGTTCGAAGAAATGTCTGTTTTATACAATGTGCTATTAAAATTTAACCGAAAATCTTGTTAAAAGCCGCAAAATAAGTTTGAAAACCATCATATTGGCACGGTCGCTCGCTTGGCTGCCAATTTAGAGCGATGAGTCAAGGAGCGCGGGAGCGGGTTCAGATATTATTTTGGCAACCCCGGCTGAATGATCTTGTGGGAGGAGTTTGTGGAGGCGATTTTTTGTCGCTCCCAATTCACGTGTAATAGCGCTATTAGTTTAACAAAATATCATTAAAATACGCTAATTAGTCAAATGAAGGACTGTGTTCATTATCATTGATTTGGATGTCCAAATCAATGATAACGAACGCAGGCCTTTCAATTTCATTCACAGTATAGACTCACTCGATATTTTAATCTCCATCGGCCGCGCGCCGCCTGATCTTCTGTTCTGAACAGCCCCTATATCTCAGCAGCAGTTTTAGTCAGGAGCACAAAAATCGAAAACAAATCTAAAAAAATTGATAATCACGTGTTTCAGCAATGTTAGAAATTCACCTCCTAAGGAGGTTAAATGGGGGGAGGGGGTCGAAAGTTTTTTGGCATATCTAAGCAGCAGTTTTAGGCAAATAAAGAATGAATCTTGCAATGATACAGTTACAAAAATAAAGTTGCAACAATAGTTACAGCTATGAAATATATAAAATACAGCTAAACCAATCTGCTCAAAAAGTATTCCAGCTATTTTAGCAATTCCATTGCCAATGGTGGCAATGAACCTGATTATGGAAGATTAGATGAATAAAACTACTATTGCTGATTTTTTATTAGATATTTTGCATAAGACACTTTCGCAAGGATGTCGACACATTATCCAATCAAAGCAGGTACAGGCCACTAGTGTTTAATAGTTTAAACAATCACAATGTTATCTCTATAGGAAAATCGAAAATTTTTCAGTCAACATTTTTTGGAGGGGAGGTTAGGGTTGACAAATATTTGTGATTTTTAATCCCCAGTGAGATTTTAGCATTACCAATTTCCAGTCGAATTTTGGTGCCAATGCGACAAATATTTTGGGCGATATTATGTTCAAAAAAGAATAATTTTTCACGGGAAACCGGAGCAATTATATTGGAACATCCTTAATGTCATTTGCTTGGTCTAATGTTCTTTTTGCATGCAGTCCTATTCACATTACAATGTCTTGTATATTTTTAATGTTCAACAAAAATAAAATATTTAAAATTAATTAAATTTATACTATGTATTTTAACATTTTAAAAAGACATTTTTTGCATTTTGGAAGGTTCAATTTATTATGAAAAAATTGTATATTTTTTATCTTTAAAACTACACATTCAAATATTAATAATGTGTAAATGTGTAGTTTTTGTTATTTTTTAGCATCAAAATTTATTACAAAGAGAGGATTCTCCTCTCTTTTCTCTTAAACTGGTCAAAATTCACCTGTCACTTCTGGGTTTCATTTCAAGGTATGGAACCCCTTCCTTAAAATGTTTCAATTTGTTTTGAACTGTCTGGACACCACTCTTGTCCCAGCCTTCAACTGCAAGATTTTTGATTATATCTTCATTGGCTTCATTCTCCAAGTTTAAAACCATTCCTTAAGATGCATAAAATCTCAATATTTGTTTCACTCTTTACATAATCTAAAATTGAAAGGAAGAAGACTGTATGATTATTGAATATAGAGGCACACGTATTCTCTTAAGTAACATTTTAAGTTAAACAATAGGGGGCGATAAAGTACCAGCTACAGGCTTTAGTATAAAAACATTCAAAAAACGAAAATACTTTTGATACAGCCTAATAATTTTGTACACTGCTTGGTTATACTATTTTTGTTGTTTTAACATTTTAATAACCCTTTGTTTAAATTATTATCTAGTACAACAGTGTGTTGCGGCCCTCCTATTGTAGCAAACATATTTTTCCAGCCCACAAGAAAAAAGTTGAGTATGGCTGATGTAGATTATAATTTCTGCTTAGCTGCACCAGCTTTTATTTATTCATATTATTACACTTACAAAATTTTAATATTAGTATGAATAAGGAAGGTAAAACTAGTTAACTTGAAAAAATATGCTTTCGAAGTTCACTTGTTCAATATTATGTTTTTTTAATATTCAGCTATCCACTCGATCATCCAAGGGGGAATAATGTAGTTAGTAAACACCATTTTTACTTTAATGTTGAAATTTTTTTGTTTGGAATTAATGTCTTCTTAGAAATTTTTTGTATTTTCACCCTTTTTGTAAGAATTAAGCATTTTGGAAAAAATTTCTTATTATTGCAGTCATTGATGAACGTTTGATAATTAAAAATTTCTTATTATTGCAGTCATTGTTGAACGTTTGATAATAAAAAATTTCGGTACTTTTCAGTTAGCCAGGGGCCAGTGATATATATATATATATATATATATACATGTATCTACACACTTACATATATATATATATATATATATATATGTATTATTTTTTTTTCACTGGCGCCCGGCTAACTGAAAATTACCTAAATTTCTTGCGTGTAGCTTACAAATTTACCTTTCTATTTTATGACAATATTGAACAATGAAAAATATCATTTTGTTTATTGTTTGTATTTATTTATTCTTATACTGTAGACCTCAATTGATATTATTTTACTGATATTTCTATTTATTGCAGGGCTGTATGTTTCTAAAGTCATATTCAAAAATCTGGAAATATGTAGAGGCTTATAGAGTTCATCAAGAAATAATTTCTTTAAAATCTTGAAAAAGATAAGTACGAATGGATACAAAGTTGATCTAATTTTTTCTTAGTCAAAATAGCTTATACATATATTGTCAGTTATTTCATGCAATCATTTGCAGCACTAGTTTGTTATTTATCATTAAATTAGGCCTAAAATAAATTGTTATTAATAACTGCACTAAAACAAATTTTTAGAAAACCTTACTAAAAATAGCTCGATATTAACTGATAACAACTGCTATTAAATTAATACATATTTTTTGCTTAGTATTAATCAATCAAAAGGAATTTTTTTCTACAGGAAGCATTTCGAGTTTCAATGTTCATATTCACACTAACAGAAAAATATTGAAATAAACCCTGTCAAGAAACTGCTCAAAAAAACTTTTAATATGCATATTCTAGTTTTTATTTGGAAAAAGGATGTTTTATATATATCCTGTATTTAAAAATATCTTTCCTCAGAAGAGATACTTAAAGAGACTTTTTTTTTCATTCATACTGCAAAGTGGCCTTTTATCTGTGAATTCTGCAGTATGGAATTTTATTTCTTACTCAGTTTGTTTGAGCATTTTTAACACAAGCCAAAAAGAAACCTTTCGTTTTCGAGGCATGGAGAAAAAAATCATTTCAAAGTGTGGCTTAAAGGTTCATCTTCCTTTGGAAGAAAGTAAAAAATCTTTTATTTGTGAAGTATGCACTAAAGGATTTTCTCACAAAAGTAACCTAGATGTTCACCTTCTTATTCACACGAAAGAGAAACCTTTTGCTTGTGAGATGTGCAGCAGAAGATTTACCCAAAAGGCTTATTTAGAAAGACATATACCGAGCCATGCAATTAAGACATCATTCGTTTGTGAATTCTGTAGAAAAGAGTTTTCTTGTATGAGTTATTTAAAGCAGCATCTTCGGGTTCACACAAAAGAGAAACCTTTTGTTTGTGATGTGTGCTGCAGAGAATTTTCTTATAGACCAAGTCTAAAGGCTCATCTTCTTACACACACAGACGGTAAAAAACCTTTTGTTTGTGAAGTATGTGACAAAGATTTTTATTGGCCACATAGTTTAAAGGTACACCTGTTTACTCATACAGATAAGACGTTTGCTTGTGAAATATGTCACAGAGGATTTTCTTTTAAAAGTAACTTAAAACGGCATCTTCGTATACATACAGGAGAGAAACCATTTGTTTGTGAGATTTGCAGCACAGGATTTTCTGCAAGACATAGCTTAGAATCTCATTTCCTTACACACACAAAAGAAAATCCATTTGTTTGTGAAGTGTGCCAAAAAGTTTTTCCTCTTAAAGCTGCTTTAAAACGCCATATTCTGACACACAAAAAAGAGAAACCATTTGTTTGTGAGGTGTGCAAAAAAGGTTTTCATCGTAAAGTTATTTTAAAATCTCATATTCTTACGCACACAAAAGAGAAACCTTTTAGTTGTGAAATCTGTTTCAGAGGTTTTTCCCAGAGAAGTCAAATGAAGAGGCACCTTAAGACACACACAAATGAAAAACCTTTTGTTTGTGAGATATGCAACAAAAAATTTGCTCGCCGAGAGACTTTAAAAGATCATCTTCTTACTCATACAAAAGAGAAGCCTTTTGTTTGTGAAGTGTGCAACACAGGATTTTCTCAAAAGTGTGCTTTAAAAAATCATCTTGTTACACATACAGACGAAAAGCCTTTTGTTTGTAGTACATGCAGCAAAAAATTTTCTGCCAAGCGTTACTTAGATAAACACAACCTATACATGCATATAATAAAAGAGAAGACTTTTATTTGTGAGGTATGCAATAAAAGTTTTATTCATCAAGATAATTTAAATAAACATCTCACCATTCATAGAAATATTTGTGAGGTTTGTGGAGAAAATTTTGCATTTAAAAATAGTTTAAAGAAGCATTTTGCAACCCATACCAAAGAAGATTCTTTCCTTTGTGAGGTTTAAAACAAGTGGTTTCCTTATTGGAATTTCCTATCATGCATACAAATTAAAACAATTTTTTTTAGTGTTATGCTGGTAAATTTATATATAGTGTTTCCTTAAGTACGTTTCTTTTCAAATAACTACTGAACGAAGTTAGTTGCAACCACAAATGTGGTGTCTATGTGTTGAACAATAAGAAAAATGAAGTTATTTCTAAATGTCATGTAGAAAAACTCTTAAGCATACATACAGAAGATTAGACATTTGTGAGGTGTACAACAAAATATTTTTTTTAATAAGAGTAAATTGTATAAATATTTGTTGGATGTTCTTAGTTAAAAGCAACATCCTGTTGTTTATCGCTCTGCACTGCTAAACTACAGAATCAAAGTTTACTATTGAACACTAGAAAAGTTCACACAATCTTTCATCCATTTGCAATCTTTAAAATGAACACCAAGCAAGCATGGGAAATAAATACCAGATGTTCCACATCAGGCAAACCACTTGACCAATTTATATGCTATATATATCACACCAAAGCCTTTGGTCAAGAAAACAGTGTTTAGCATTGCAAGCCATTATTCTTCAAGAATTGTATTGCAAATTTAGATGCAATTTACATGATATACAGTAGATTCCTGTTTGTTCTCATAAAATTACTGCCAAATTACCAGAAATTAATTCATTGGTATTTTTTATTTTTGTTTTTTATATTTTGTTCTAATTAAGCAGTTTCCCAACTAACCAGAATCTACTGATTATAAATAGAAGCCCTTCTGTTTATGAGATTTCTTGAAAAAAAATTCTGTTCGAATCTCTTTAAATAGCACTTGGTTCTTCATGCAAATAAAGAGTTGCTGCTTTATGAAATGTGAAACAGATCGATTTTCTTATTGTAGAATAACATAACTAAAATCTTTGTCATAACAACAGTTAAAGACTTTGACGAATGTGCAGCAGCTTTTATTAAATATCTTGGATAAGAACCTGTTATGTATATATTATATAGTATGTTTCGTTATATGTGCAAAATGAAACCATGCTTTTTATCTGAAGAGATGTTAATTATACTCTTTTTCATTCATGTGCTCATGCTTTTATAGGTTGAGTGTTGAGTATAAAAAAATGTGAAGACCATAACTAAAATCTTTGTCATAACAACAGTTAAAGACTTTGACAAATGTGCAGCAGCTTTTATTAAATATCTTGGATAAGAACCTGTTATGTATATATTATATAGTATGTTTCGTTATATGTGCAAAATGAAACCATGCTTTTTATCTGAAGAGATGTTAATTATATTCGACTGAGTCTGAATTTCAGTACTTGGATATTGCAAAAGAAAAATTTGTCAAAAACATTTAAATTTTCATTTATAGTACCATGACATATGCTCATTAGGGTGGATCGAAATTTTTTTTTTCACAATTTCAAAACCTACCTATGCGGAAAAGATGTTCTATTATATGGAGATTAAGAGAAAAATAATTAAAAAAATTAATTTTAAAATTTAATACTGCCGCAATGGGGTTGAAATTTCTAAAAAAATGAGAAAAAGACATAATTTTGGTTAGATGATTTTTGAATAAAAATAATTGTTTTAATATTAATCTAAACCTACCTATGCGGAAAAGATGTTCTATTGTATGGAGATTAAGAGAAAAATTATTAAGAAAATTTATTTCAAAATTTAATACTGCCGCAAGGTGTTTGAAATTTATGTATTTGAGTCTTTTTACTGTAAAAAGTCAAAGTGATTTTTGTTAAATTAAATATACATTTTAGTAATTTTAAATATTAATTGCAATAAGAGTACACTTAGTTGGTTACAAGAAAAAACTTCAGCTTCTTATTTACCAGCTTCTTTATTATTAAATAAAGAAAAACCTATAAAATCGTCGAAGTTACAGTGGAAGATAATCACGTTTGGTGTTGAAAATTGGCATGAGGTTTCGTGATTCGATGCGATTTCTTATAAAACCTTCTCTTCTATACGATCAACAAACAGCAGAAGATGCTTCCGTGACTGTTTTGACTATCCGTTCCGTAGCTTGAGTATGGTACGGAAACCCCTTGATAGTAGATATTATTGCCGCCGGAATAACTGCTGGATTAACTATTGCTTCTGAAATCATGTTGTCACTAAATCGTTCAGTTAGTGGAGGTTCTGTCACATTTTCCCATTTAATCAAATCAACATAATCCGTCGCACAAAGTTCAAAAGCTGGTAAATTGAAGATACGGATATTATTCGTTGAAATGTTTGGGATTGCAGCAGACCGTTTGACTTCGCTCGCTTTTAGAATTCTTCGAAGGGCCAATTGCCTTATGTGAGTTCCGTCGTCAAGTAACATCGATATCAGGATATTTTCAGGATGGCAAAAAACCCATTTCTCCTAATAACAAGGTCCTATTCCACCAGTGAAGCTTCTGGGCCCAGTCGTGGTTCCATCTACGTACGCGAAAAGGTGACGTAGTGGAAGCTCATTGGCGTGTAACTGACACACAAACCATTGTAGTGGACGCTTCAGAATCAGTTCTAAATTTCGAATAACACCTTCTTTAACACCTGTGTTAATAGATATTCCGTCGCAACTGATCGCAACCAAGTTTGTTACATCTATATTGTTGTCAACGCAGGACAAAAAATTTACGATGTCTTTTCCAGTGACTTGCACTCTCCCGGAATTTACAAATACGTGTCCGATGTACTCGGAACCAGGTTCTTTTACCAAGCTTACGTGTTCTTCTATTATGACTTTTCTTCTGTTATCTCCTAGTGATATAGTCCTGTCTTTACGTCCATAGAAGTATAAACGAATTGGTCATGGTCAGAATCTTTCACAACTGACTGAGACGGTAGAGTGGTTCTTGCCTTTGTTCTCTAACGTCAAATTTTATTTCTGTCAACGACGTTCGATACATCGCTTTGTGAGATAATGCCCACATATTGAAGCGCAGCTGACACGATGGCAGCGCCTGCGCGGTCGGAAATGCCAAAACGGTCCAATGTCTTTGCTACGGCATGTAAATTTCGTCACTACAGCTGTGACAGTGACACCGTCAGCGTTTTGGGCGTCGCTTTCAATGATAGCTGATGATGCAGAAAAGTCAGTATGCTCGCACATACGCCGCTTCAATTTACACCCGTTATTCATATTCATATTCAAATATACTGAACTGGAAGAAAAATCAGGCAGTATTTTGTTTTTATCCACGTATCGCCCTTGCTTTAATTTTCGTTTCTCGGCCTTAGTTATTTGTAAAGGGACTTTCCGATCCAGCGACCCGATTACCATTTTTCTTACAGTTCGCATGTCTAATAGAAATTCTCTCTCGTTCATTGGTACTTTCCGTTCTTTCTTACAGAAGCAACATTCAAATAATTTACAAGTACACGCTGATATATCAAAAACAGCATTTGCGTTTTTCAGGAAAACGTCAATCTGCTTGCGATAGCTTTCAATCCCTTTTCTGTCTTTGTAAGATTTAAGAAGACCGCGATATTTGTCGTGGTATAATCGAACTTTTCTCAAAATGCTATAGTGATCAATTATTGGGATTGAAGCTCGTTTCCAGGTCTCTTTTAACTTATTAGCAACTTCTGCACATGTGGAGGAAAGTGTAGATGTAGACAATGTTTCCTTGCTTCGGTATTATTTTGAATGCCAACATACGCACTTTATTACGTTACTGTAGGTAGGAAGCATATTCGTTGGCATATCACAACGAGACCAATATATATGGCAAATCATGTCTTTTCTTAACATCGTCATGGTGCAATAATGTTCAAAGTACACTACGCAACACAATACACTTACAAAGAAAATTTACGCAATGAAATCGAGATTTATTTCACTTTGCGAGAACAGCGCCCGATTCCGTAAGCAGCTAGCTTTGAACTGAATGAGCGAGCGGTGGGAACACTTTTATCCAGTATTATTCAGAGTAAGGCTCCTTTAACTATTATAGGAGCCCTAATTCAGAGCCACGTGGGCGTATCATATGACGTAGGGAAGATTCCATGACGTAGCGCTTCCAACTTATGGAGGGGTGGAAGAATAAAGCGGGAGAATGAAAAAGCTAGAATTGCCCTTTTTTCGAAAATCCAACCCCCTTGCGGCAGTATTAAATTTTGAACTTATTATTTTTTATTAATTTTCTTTTAATCTCCATACAATATAACATCTTTTCCGCATAGGTATGTTTTGATTAAAATTAAAACAATTATTTTGAATCAAAAATCATCTAACCAAAATTAGGTCTTTTTCCAATTTTTGTTCGAAAATTCAAACTCTTTGCGGCAGTACTAAATTTTAAAATTAATTTTTTTAATTATTTTTCGTTTAATCTCCATGCAATAGAACATCTTTTCCGCATAGGTAGGTTTTGATTAGTAATATTTATTTTTTCACCATATAACATCGATCCACCCTAATGCTCATGTGGCATTTGCAAAGAAAACACTGAATGTTTTGTTGCACAGATCCAAAACGGAAATGTTAATAGAAACAAGAGAACGTCATAT
This sequence comes from Maratus michaelseni, assembly GCA_963931845.1. NCBI lineage: Eukaryota > Metazoa > Arthropoda > Arachnida > Araneae > Salticidae > Maratus > Maratus michaelseni. The sequence continues at coordinate 258,254,383 of OZ007600.1, read as the reverse complement.
CCATATTGGGAACATATATTCATATTGCTGAGAAAGTTGTAAGTCTGAGCAATTACAAACATTTAAATAGTGAAAATTTTTTCCCCATTTTATGATAACACACAAGCAAGAGTCTGAAGTAGCATGCCACAAGTTTGTGGGAGATCTTATTAAACACACGTACATTATATAAAAGGGAAAAAATCATTTGATTAACAATTTTATTCTGTGTCACAGTGCATATCTGATTTCTGCACACCCTGATATTCATACATTTTCTACAAAAAAAGCTTTATTTTATATTCTTTTTTAAAATTTGTCAGAAGATGATGACTGGTTCCCATGTAGCAACTGCACACCATCTTTTTTAATCTGTAAAGCTCTTTGTTTATTATTATAAAATGTGTTCTTTCATAGACATATAGACAGATTTATTTTAACTTTCTTCTAATATGTAAGAAGAAAGAACCAGAATCATAAAAAATTTCAACTTCCATTTTTATGGTTTTACATGTTTTGAAATGCCTTTAACGCAATTTGATTTTTTTTTGGAAGGGAGGGGGGAATTGTGTGTCTGTCTGTTAGTCTGTATGTGTCACAGTTTTAGTGGCCTCTCTATCTCAAGAACTAATGCACAAAATTTAATTACACTTCAGATTCAGTTAGACTTAGCCGTAACTTCATATCGATTAGGTTTAGGTTTATATTGCATTTGTGGATCCAATTAGGAATCTTTTTCACAAGTCATAAGATAGCAGCACTCGTTGTTTGGTGATCAAATCCAAAATTGTCGTCAACTTTGGTTGTGGATCAGATTAGGGAATATTAACCTGTTGTGGTTTTTGAGAGAAACACTATAGATGTGTCTTTTTTTTCTATTGTGTGAAAAAGCCTCAAATTTTATATTTGAAATTAACAATTAAAAATGTATATGCTGATCTAATTTTAAATTTTAACATCCAACAGGGCACACTGTTGTTCTTTAAATTGTGTTGTGCCAGACTTTATATTCATTATTGTTGATTCTATTATAATTTTTTATATTGGAAAATGGGAAGAGTTTCATACCCTGTGCTGGTTAGTGCAGTTGGCAAAAAACTCAAAATGGTACCAAAAACATGTGCCGTCACATAGATAAAGTCCATTCCAGTACTTAAAAAGGCAACCCAAAGGCTGAAGATCACAACAACTGCATCAAACATTTATCAGCAAAGACAACTCACCAAAAAAAAAAACCAGCACAGAATATGGAACTCTTCCCTGGAAAACTAAATTAATATACAGAAGAAAGTTTTGTAATGGTCATAGTATACAAGTTGTAATTGATTTTGCTCTTTTAATTTAGAAATTTTTAATTAAAAAAAGTTTTTAGTTTTGCAAACGAAATTTGCATTTATGTAGTATGTTTTAATGCATATTTTTTAAATTTTTCATAATGTATTTTAAAAATACATGTGTTTGGTATTTGAACATTTTGAAATTTGAAAAGTATTTTGTATTTTAGGTTCTAAAATAAATGTATTTTGTATCAGAAATGGTTTTTGATTTATTTTTCCAACTCTGTCAATAATTCAGCAGCAGAGCATTACTCATACAGTCAAGATCCTAGATTCAAATCCTGACCTTTATATTTTTCATTCTATTGGAAAATTAATTCAATTCTGACTTCCTTCTAATTAATCTTAGTTATAAGGGTTGATTTCATATGTATATATATAGTCCTACGCCTAAAAGCAGCATGGTTGTTTATAAAGTAGTTTAAAATAATAGAAGGCAGTGGGGAAGAATGGGATTCTTTCAAGAGATTAATATGAATTGCTGATGAAATGCAAATTTTGCTAGCAACCACAGCAAAACAAACTATCTTTTTTTGTTTTTTTAAAGAAATTTTCTCTTTTAATAGTAAAAGACTCACTAGACTATTTTTTTTACATTATTCAGAATTATTATTTTCATTCGAAATGATTTATCAACCTACATTCTTCATTGCACAGTATATGTTGTCTACTCTTCATTACCTGTTAAAGTATTGAATAAACTTGTATGATATAATAAAAGCATAAAAACTTATTAATAACATTATCGAAAATAAAAAGTATATTATACCTTTCGAAAGAACCTTGTCTTTTGATCGTCAAATGCAAAGAAGACATGTAACCACTCTGAAAGCAGAACAAGACATTATGGTAGGCATAAGACAGGTCTTGCTCCTGCCTTCAAAGTGATAACACCAACGCCCCCTAGATAAGAAAGCCTTGAAACTCGTCACGAAAATGTCATACCAAGCAGGCAAAACAAAGAAAAAAATTTGAACAACTCGCATGTTTCGATTTCGATGGCTCGTGGAATCAATAACTATTAGTCGTAAACTACAATTATTAATTCTATGAGCCAATGAAATCGAAACATGTAAGTTGTTCGAATTTTTTTCTTTGTTTTGCCTGCTTGGTATGACGTTTTTGTGATGCGTGTCACGGCTTTCTTATCTACGGGGCGTTGGTAACACATCTTCTTTGCACCTGATGGAGAAATACAAAATTCTTTTGAAAGGCCTGGTGCACTCCTTATTTTATGATGTTATTAAAAAGTTTTTATGTTTTTATTAGATTACCTGTGTCTTATTATACTTTTCTTTAGCTGTCCTTTACCTTCCTGTTAAAAGATCACATTTTGAAATTCAAGATTTCTTTAATTTTAAATTTGTTTTTATATATTACGTTTTTTAAATTATTTTTTTAACATTAAAATGTGTTTCCCCTTGTATTTCATAAATAAAAATTTTTACTTTTGTGTCAAATAATGTTGATTTTCTGACTTTCGTAAAATGATTTCCATTTCTGTCTACTTTGCCTTATATATATATATATATATATATATATATATATATTGTAGGCTAATTGAGATAGATTTTGCAGTGAGCTTATGTAGTTTTAAGCTAATTAGAAAGTGATCAGCTGTTTCTCCAAACATCCAAGCTTATTGCAAAACGTCCAAGATAGGGAATGATTGTGCATAATTTTAGTATAAAAAATAGGAGCAGGAGTTTCAAATGCTTATAAAAAGTTTATAAGAAATGTATCTTATTGATAGATTTCATTGATGTGCCTGATTGTCTAAGGTTATAGAATACTTGATTTTTATTTATTTTTTCTCAAAGTTACCATGCAAAAGTACCAATAAAATCTGCAGATGAGGCAGATTTTTAATGTTTTCTCAGTATTACATCTAGAAAGTCAGATGCTGAATGAAAATAAATATAAAAATATATAACATATATATGATCATTAAAAATATCAATCAAATCAGCAAATGAAACATGCTTTTAATGTTAGAAAAGTAGGATCACTGAATAAAAATTATTATAAATGATATATATATGAATATTTCTGTATTAATGAATTCTACACAAAGGGGCAGATTTTAAAGTTTTCCCAGCATAATACATAGAGGAATGGTTGATGGTAAAAATAGTTATAAAATGTCTATAAGAAATTTTCTACAATAATAAAAACTGCAGATGAGGCTGATTTTTAATATTTCCCAGCATTACATAAGATACTGAGTTATTGAATGAAAATAATTAGAAAAATATTAGAAAACTACACTGAGTGTATAAGTTTATCTTACATATATTTTATAATTTTTTACATTTAGCGATATATCATTTCTATGTATACTGGGAAAATATTAAAATTTGCCTTGTGTAGACTTTATTTCTACAGCAATTTTTCTTAAATATGATTTATAATTATTTTCATTCAGAAACCCATATCTATATTATTAATGTTTGTAAACGTCTGTCTGTCTGTGTGTGTGTCTGTCTGTTAACGGATAAACACCAGGTTCGGAACGGCGCACGGAAGCGCTTTTTATATCAAAAAATTCAGAAAAATCCGGGCATTCCGGAGTTATAGTTTTCGAATGAGTCTGCCCGCAATTAAGGGAGTTATTAATTAACAAAACTGTTTCAATTACTCAAACGAAACATTTTTTCTGCTACAAAGAAATAAATTCATTCCTGCCTACATTCGGACCTCGAGACGAGTGTAGCGAATAGAGCAACGACCAATCAGCTTCTGTCTTTTTCCGGGCCTTGATCGAGGCTAGCATACATGCAGTATCTTTCCTTCCAGCTGCGCTTCTAAATGACGTATTGATGGTCTTTCCGCCTTTTTCGAAAAAAATTGCCCGATAGACACGAAAATTTACAAACGGGCGTAAAACAAAATTGCGAATTCATGAAGGTAAAGTTCGTAAAATTCGATAAATTAGAAGAGAAGTTATCAATTAACAAACTTTTTATTTTAAGTCGGAAAAAAAGATCATTTTTAATCTCAACATTCTAACGGCGACGAATTGCTGGCGAAGAAATAACGAAACAAAAAACCTTTTTTTATACTAGAAGATTTCCAGGTTTATCAATTTTTTTTAATATTGCATTTATAGATTTGAAAATTATACATACATCCCTATATTTTCACAAGAATTCTAAATATCTAATTTTCGTATTTCTCCGTTAATTACAACAGAAATAACATCACATTTTAATTATTATTTCATTAATTGGATCTTTTGTTTATAACTTTCTATTCAATGGCTGCATCGTGGCGGTTGATATAATTAAGATATATTTGTACATTTGTAATCTTTTTGAGGAAATGGCGCTGGACAGGACAAATTCCATTTAACATTTCTAAACGTTTGATTGTATGTATAGAAAAATTGCCACTATTTTCAAATAATAATTTCAGATTTTTTTTTTCTTTGTCAGTTCTGAGCTTTTTAAAGTCTTTGAACAAGTACCCAGGTAGTCTAAATCAGTTGTTTGAGGAAAAGCAGTTCTATCGCCCTCCCTCCTCCCCCCCCCTCCCCTTTGAAGTTTTTGCTCTTAACTATGGTTCGTTTCTATAACTCAGAAACTATTTTACGGATTTCCCCCAAACTGATTCCAAACATCATAATTAAAGTAATAAGGACCCTCTATAACATTTTTAAAAGTTTCTGAATTTATACCACTCTTTTCGAATAATAATATCATATTTTATATTTTTATTTCATAATATCTCGAGTTCTACGAGTCCAATCGCAATGCGGTTTGGCTCATTCGACTCGATATCGATAGTGCTTACCTATTTTAGTTCCAAGTTTCACCACCAAGGGGCGCTTCCGGAAATCGGGTTCTATGGGCCCGATTACGACGGGGTTTGGCTCTTTCGACTGCATTGCAATAGCTTTACAGATTTCGGTCATGTTCGTAAAGAACAGATTGCGCCCGCTGGTGGTGGAAGGTGTAATTAAAGGATTTTTCAGCCAACTCGGGTTCTATGGGTCACATCACGACGCGGTTTGGCTCAATCGACTCGACATCGATAAAGGATACTAGAGCTTATCGATTTTAGTTCGTTTTTTCACCACCAGGGGGCGTTTTCTTATCTCTGTTTCTATGGGAAGGATCACGACGGGGTATGGCTCATTCGACTCAACGTCGATAGAGAATACTACAGCTTATCGATTTTTGCTCCGAGTCTCACCACCAGGGGGCGCTTCCTCTCTGTTTCTATGGGAAGGATCACGACGGGGTATGGCTCATTCAACCCGACATCAATAGAGCTTACCGATTTTAGTTCGTTTTTTCACCACCAGGGGCGCTTTCTTATCTCCGGGCATGAAAACAACGGGATATGGCTCATTCGACTCAACATCGAAAGCCTTAACGATTTCAGTTATGATCGTATAAACAGATTGCGTCACCTGGCGGTGGAAGGTGGAACTAACGTATACTGCAGTGCGTGCGCAGCACGACTGCTATACGGTGCCGCAGGCAGCGGGGACCGGAGCCGAAGGTTCGTTCAGTTACAGGTTTATACTATCCGGTGCGTGCATAGCACGACCGGTATACGGTGCCGAAGGCAGCGGGGACCATGGTCGGAGGTTCGTTCAGTTAGAGGTTTGTACTATTCAATGTGCAAATTAAGGGATTAACCGGTGCGTGCGTAGCACGACGGGTATACGGTGCCATAGGCAGCGGGTACCCGGGTCGGAGGTTCGTTCGGTTCGAGGTTTATCTTACTCGAGGTTTATCTTATTCGAGGTTTTACAAGATTCGATGCACCGATGTAAATTACAGGCCCGCTAGCGGGCGAAGCCAGCTAGTTCTCTTTATAATGTTCAGAAAACATTAAAAAACTGCCTCATCTGGAAATTTCAATAACACAGAAATTTTCATATATATATATATATATATATATATATATATATATTTAATTTCATTCAGTGATCCATTTTCTCTATGTAATTCTATGAAAGCATTAAAAATCTGCCTTATTTGCAGATTTCATCGATATTGTTTTTTTTATATATTTTTACAATTATGATCATTCAGCATCCCATCATCTCAATGTAATGCTAGGAAAAACATTAAAAATTGACCTCACCTACTGATTTCATTCATATAACACTTTTCTTATATATTTTTATAATTATTTTCTGTCAGCATCCAATCTTCTGTACGTTATGCTAGGAAAACATTAAAAATCTGCCTCATATGCCAATTTTATTCATACTTCTACAAGGGACGTTTGCGAAAATTACATACTTAAAATAAAAATGAAGTATTCACTAACCTTAGACTCTCAAGCCACGTTAATGAAATCTGTCAATACTACCGTTTTCTTATCTACTTTTTATAAGAAATTTTATTAGCCTAAAACTTCATATGCTCATTGCAATAAGCCTGAAAAATATCAGGCTGATTGAGAAACAAATGGTCTGCATCAATTAGCATAAAGCTGTATAGACTCTTTGCAATAAATCTGAACATTATCAGGCTGATTAGGAAAAGGAGATCATCCTAACCCTAGACTCTCAAGCCACGTTAAGGAAATCTGACAATTAGGCAGTTTTCTTATCTACTTTTTATGAAAAATTTAATTAATCTAAAACTTTATATGATCATTGCAATAAACCTGAAAAATATCAGACTGATTGAGAACGAAATGCTCTACACCAATTAGCTTAAAGCTGCATAGACTCTTTGCAATAAAACCTGAACAATATCAGGCTGACTGGAAAAAGAAGATCATTCTCCAATTAGTCTTGCTCTTTACAAACAGCCTAAACCCTTTCAAAGAGCTAGGTTTCTCAATTAGCCTACAATATATATACAGCAGAACTTGTTTAAGAAGTTCACATTTAAGAAGTTTTGTATCTGTGGTCACAATTGGATTCTTATTTCTTTAATGCTAAAATTCATTTTTTAAGAAGTTTTAATTTTGAAAACCTTCCCGCTTTGCGAAAATTACGCCCTTAAAATAAAAATGAAGTATTCACTAACCTTAGACTCTGAAGCCACGTTAAGAAAATCTGACAAGACAGTTTTCTTATCCACATTTTATAAGAAATTTAATTAACCTAAAACTTCATATGCTCATTGCAATAAACTGAAAAATATCAGGCTGATTGAGAAACAAATGGTCTGCATCAATTAGCCTAAAGCTGCATAGACTACAAACAGCCCTTTGCAAAGTTGAGCTGCGTTTCTCAATTAGCCTACAATATATATACAGTGGAACTTGTTTAAGCAGTTTTGTATCTGTGGTCACAATTGGATTCTTATTTCTTTAATGCCAAAATCCATTTTACTTACCCATCATACGTAGTATAGGGTAAGTCTTGTAATCGTTTTGAAAATCGAAAATTTTTTTTGACGGATTTACACGTTTCAGACACTGGAGATTCCAAAAAACATATTTTTAGAAAAAAAATTTGCCGTCCGTCTGTGTGTCTGTAAACGCTCTATCTCCCGAACAAATTGAGATAGAGACTTGCAATTTGGTATGTACTTAGTATGTAATAATGGGAAGAAGCCTATTTCATTTCAATAACCTCGATTAACCGGAACATTTTTTTTCGGACTCTCGAAATATTCGTTCTGATGAAAGGTATATAAAAATTTTCGAAATTGTTCATTTTAAGTAGTAAATATAAAAAACAATAAAAAAACATAAATTTTGCATAAAACATGAAGTCGATCGGATAATGAGTTGCCGAGATATTTGTAATCCTATTTTCCACACTCTTCGATTTTTCATGACCCTGTATTTCATCCAAATTTCACTTCAAAGATATATTTTAATTGGAAATTTGACGCTTAATCATATGCAGTAAACCGCTAGTTAATAGGAGTATTATTTTTGGAGTTATAAGGAAAAACCTCTTTCAAGCAATTCAGTAATCGAGCCTTTTTATGACGTCATCAAGCCACGATTTTATTTGAATTGCAATGCATTTTATAAGTAGTTTACACATTTTTATTTTAATATTTTACATTATACATATACATGATGGGTAAGTATTACGGTGGCCCCCAACGACTAGTTTTAAGAAGTTTTAATTTTGAAAACCTTCCCGCTTAAGAAGTTTCCACTTCACTAAAAATCCTCTTTTCAAATTTTACTATACAGATAAATTCTGCATTTACATCGTTCTTTGTTTAAAGAGAAGGAAAAAATTATGCAAAATCTACTTTTTGAGAAATGAACTTATAAGAGGAAAATCACAAGAATGTGACATATCTCCATAGAGTACACAGTAGCTAATATTCAGAATTCAGCAGAATTACCTGCCAACTGATTTGGGAATTGCATTCTTCTAAGGCAAGGAGCTTTCTTTTCTTCCTGTAAGGAAAAGGCATGTTTACAAACAAACATTTCCATCAACCAGTCTACCACTACATTTTTGTTATCCCAATCATTGCAGGAATCATCATGGCAACATAGGTTAATCATATAATACACCTGTTTAACATAGACCAATCAAATCATCTGATCTTATGTCCATAGTCGGAGTCATAAAGAACGGACAGGTTTTTCTTGCTATCCAACAGTAATTTAACTAACAGGGCCCTTACCTTATTCCGGACGGTAGTGGAAGCTTATTGCTTGTGATGAGTGTAAGTTAAATATATAAAAGTAAATGGTATATGGCTCAAAAATACAGTTTAAAATGAAATTGCTTACTTTATCATGTTTCCTAAAAGAAGCTTTCGCTTTAAGTACTTTTGCGTGACCTTGCAAGATTTGTTTGCAGACAGAGTCATAAACAACTGTTCTTGTTGACTTCACGACAATCTTTTAGACATCTGTGACTGCTCTATAGATGTTCTACTGGACACAAATGATATCCTGTGTGCACTATCAAGCTTTATTCAAATGACTGGCTTGGCATGATTTTTTTTATTGTGCGGTAGTTCAAATTACAGCCCTGAAGTACTCATCTGTGTAACATTCCTTTGACTAAATTTTCAACATGTCTGCTAGACGAATAAAGCGAAAGGCTTTAACTGTTGACCAAAAACTGAAACTTTTTAAAGAAATAGATGAAAATGTGCATCTAACATGCATTTAAATTACAAAAAAATTGGATCTGCCAGTAACTAGTTTCAATGGCATTATTCCTAAATGAGGAAGTATATGGTCATTGCATTCTTCAAATGTAAAAAACATTGAAAAGGGGAAAATATGAAGAAATACATTGGGTGCAAGAACTTCAGTCTTAGGACGGATTTCAGTCTTAGAGAGATTTTTGATTGATAGTAAATTCTACTTTATATCCTTAAATAATAGCAATTTTACAAGCAAACCACTTTATTTTACTGTAAGAGATCATTTTTAACCATAATGCAAGATATCAAAATCTCCTAGCCCATTTCCATTTGGTTATTCCTAATACTCAGAAAACTTTGAGTCTTGGCATTGATGGACTTCTTATACCCAAGAAGAAATAGAATAAAAACTGATTATTTTGTTTAAACAAGCAAGATTAGCAAACATCCCCTAAGTGGAATAAGAGAAAAAGCTAACGAAATTGCAAAGAAAATTAATATTGAATTTAAAACATCAAACGGTTGGATCAACAATATGTAAAAAAAAAATAGTGGAGTAGTTTATCAAGCTGCAAATGTAGAAAGTAAAATTGCCAATTTGTGAAAAGCAGATGAATGGAAATTAATTATCTCACCAAGTTTAACATCAGCTATTAAAAAAAAGTGGGTAAGTGTGATCGACGATCGCACAAAGGTTTTCGTTTAATATTCCTTTCACAACACTTTATCCTTTCTTTAATAAATCCAAATAAATTTAGTTTTTTTTTAAAAAAAGTCATGTTTTTTATAAAATAAAAATTTACCGGTCTATTTTTCTTGTTTTTTCGAATATCGGAACCGGTCCGATAGCGGACGAAGTCTGCTATTATACTCTGTCATAATAATATCTGCATGTGAACTAAATGTGATATTAAAAAAATCAATTTCAAAATTAAACATCCCAGGTAGCACAGCAATATCGGCCTATATCGGGAACAACGATTTCGCAATATCGACCAATATCGGTAAACACCGGACCGGCCGATATTGCATGGCTAGCTTTTTTCCAATATCGGCCTATATCGGGACCCAATATTGACCGATATCGGTGAACGTCGGACCGGCCAATATCGATGAATGTCGGACCGGCCAATATCGGTGAACGTCGGACCGGCCGATATCGGTGAACGTCAGACCGGCCAATATCGGTGAACCCTGGACCGACCGATATCGGTGAACGTCAGACCGGCCAATATCGGTGAACCCTGGACCGACCGATATCGGTGAACGTCGGACCGACCGATATTGGCCAAAACTGGATTCAGCATTATAAAATGGCAAATCTTTCTTTTCTCATATAGGGAGATATTGATTACCTGTTTTAGCAAAATATTAGAAATCAATAACTCTTTACATTAGGAAAAAAAAGGTTTACCATTTTATATTGGTGAGTCCAGCTTTAAATTAGCTAATCCATGTATATATAAGCATTTGAAATGCCACATGGATTAACTGTTTTGTTAAAGGCCCCAGTTTTTATTATTATATCCATTAGATATAATTGTAATATTAAAGATTATGAATGAAAGAATACTAAAAAAGCATTTTATTAAATTTAATATTAATAAAATAATTTATTCAAAATTTTATAATAGCTACATTTTGATGTTTTTTCTTTTTTTTCAGTTTCAGTGTTCTATGTGAAAACATTAAAATGTAAAAAAGATAATTAAATGTTACTTTTTTCATTAAAAATAAAAAATCATTATATCCATAATAATAACTTGAATTTGTGGAAGTGGTAAGATTAAAAATTGTAATATACAGCATTTTTTTTTTTTTTTTGCCATATTACCATTTTTTTATATATTTTTTTTCACATAATCGAAATATTTAACCATTATTAAAAAATTAAGAAAAATAACATGTAGCTGTAGGTATTTATTCTTTTCTGCTCTTACAATAAATATAGATTTTCAGATTTATTTAATTGTATTTATATAAACTTTGAAAAAAAAAAATAATCTTCTGGCAAAATTTAGTTGAAAACAATTCGTTAAATTACTTATGCAAAAATCCACCTGTTGTATAACTTTTAAAATTGAATTACTTTATATTAAAAATTATCAAAAATCAATACAAAATTTATTAGTTTAAAATTTTTTCTTTGAAAAAAAAATTATATCTTATCTTTAGGACTCTCTTCATTCTGAATCAGAGACTCGCGTATACAACTCGGGGATAAACACTCGGTTGGAATTCTATATTATTCATTGAATATCATTATATTTTTCTTTAAAATTACTTCTTAATAGCAATTTTAAATAGAAAGTGCAATTGAAATGACCATTTAAACAATCAATAATATTTTACAAAGGCATTAAACAAAGTCAGGAAAGCTATTCTTTTCTCGAAGAGCTTAGCTTTCAAATATCACAATAATTTATGTATGTTTTACTAAAATTCCAATTTTAATTGGATTTTATGAATTGTTTCACAAAGCCTTTAAAATTAATTTTTAATGATTTTAAAGATTTGTAAATTTATTTCATAAATAGTATTCTATTAAAATATCTCAAACATGGAACACTAGTTTTAAAAGAAATAAATAAAACTTCCTAAAAATTGAGTCATTTGAGCCAGATGGTAAAGCAAGACACTTTGCCCTTACCTTATATGGCAACTTTCCCTCTGCAGTTCTTTTCTGGAGAATGAGTGGCGTTAAGTTTAAGGGGACACTTCACTGACACTAAAACATCCTGCTCGCTAATGTTAAACCCATGGGCAGGTTCTTTTCTAATTTCTCGTTTAAATTTGTATATTTTTAAACTTTTTTTTTTTTGCATAAGATAGCTGAGGTCAATTCTCAACTATCCAATGCAAAAAAAAAAAAAAAAAAAAAAAAAAAAAAAAAAAAAAAAAATCAAATTTAAGCAGGAAATTAGAAAAGAACCTGCCCATAGATTTAACAAGCTAGCAGGTGTTTTCGAATAATTGAACAGTCCCCATTAATGTCTTCTGATCCCTAAATGACCTGCTGTCCTGAATAAGATAAATAAAACATGGCAAAAAATTATAGGCCATTGCGGTTGCTGCATTTATTTGAAATCACAACATATCAAATTAATTTTTTTATTCTCAAACTATCACTATTTATATTATCATATTACAAGCAAATTTTCTCCAAGTCATCTATTTCTTGTTCCTATGTTCTCCTTCTTTTTCTTTGAAAACAGTTTCTATCCCAATTGGCATATCTCACAGGACATTTTCAATGGGGCTGGAGATAACAGTTGTTTTTGCTTTATCAAACTTCATTTTCACACTCACTAGAAAAGTAGAATGAGCAAAAATCAAAATTTGTCCAAGTGAATTTTCTTCATGAAAATTAATAACTTATTACTACTTATACTATGCTTACTTATTCTCCTTTTTATTTACAAACTATGTAATGTAAATGATAGATTTGAATTTAATAGTAAAAAAATATAGCTTGAAAAAAAAAATTTTTTTCACCTGAAATATTTAACCAAACTTGTGTTAATATATTTTATCTTTTTGACTGTCTGCACTCTGAATCAGTCTGAACTTACTGATTCTAGATTTTTTTGCATAATATGAAGCCAACCTTCTGAACATACAATAATTATTTATAGAGATATAAAGAAATTATAGTGAATAAAAACAACAAAGTACCTAAAATTACTTAATTTGCAGAAAGACTTTTATAAAAATGAAATGGTTACCAATGAAACACAGGATAGTTCAAAAATCAAAATTTGGTTTTCACCATGAAAACCAGAGTTAGAAACATAATTTTTTTAAATTTTAATGTATGAATGATAATCAAAAGAGTTTTGTTTAGCTTTAGTGTGTTTACAGTATAAATGACACTTATTAAGTGTGTGGGATAGGGGCACTACAACAACAAAGTACCTAAAATTAATTAATTTGCAGAAGTATTTTAAAAAAGGAAATGTTTACCGATGAGCTACAGGATAATTCAGAATGTAACTATCAAAATTTGATTTTCACTATCTTAAAACCGCAGGCTAATCGAAACTAACATGCTATTTTTAGGAAAACGTAATTTAGCTAAGTAATGATTAGCTAAATAATTTAGTATATGTAAAAAAAAAGTTTGTTTCCACATCTATATTATTTTTGACGTAACTTCAATAAACTTACTTCATTTTCTTCTTTTTCGGCACAGAAGCGATACTCCTATTCTATCGATAGATTGTAGATCTTCTCTAGATAGATTGTAGATCTGGTAAATCAAATTTTACGTGCTTGCAGAAGATCACTCATGGTAGTCGTTTGTTACACAATAAAACTACACACTCGTGATCTTCAGAGAGCAATCAAACACAGGGATATCCACCAGACATTGATTTCTTCATCTGTTTCATTTTTCATAGATTGAGATATTAGTTCTTGTCAGAAGTGACGTCAAAAATAATATTAATGTTCTTTAGAAAGTAGTTTTTACCAAAAGCAGAATATGGTTAAAAGTGTGATGTATGTCGCAGAACAATGGGCTTCTTTACAGAACATTTCAAATTCTCAATTCTCAATTTCAATGAAATTTATCATTCAGTCTTAGTAAAACAGTACAAAATTCATCAGTTGATCACCACAAAAGTGCAAAGTTTGTCAGTCTAACATCATAAAAAAAAAACTGCAAAATTCTTCAATCATTCATATAAAAAATAGCAAAATTCATCAATCAGCAGACTTATATAAAACCGAAAACTTTCTGTGCACATAAATATTGGGTCAAAAACTTTCTGCAAATCAATTTAATGTTTAATAAAATTAACAATTTATTAATTTTATCTTTTTGACTGTCTTCAGTCTGAATCTAAGTCTGAACTTACTGATTCAAGACTAATAAGTGATGAACAGTCTGTTGGGGAAAATATTATGTTCTAAAAAAAAAAAAAATCAATAATTTTGAAATATCTTAAGTGATAAAAACTAAAAGTGTCTTCAAAGAAAAACAAAATCAACCAAAATGAGAAAAGTACAAAGCAGCTCTGATAGACATCAACCTCAGATATTTTATGTAAAAAAAATTCCTTTCAAAATATTAAAATGCAAACAAGAACTTTCTAAACAAAACTCCCTTGGTTTAACAATAGCTGCGAGCATCATTCCATTATTAAATAATGCAAAGTTTAAATTTTAGGTAGGATTAAGATGCCTTTTTATGCTATAAATGTGGCATATTTATTTCATACAGAAATTAAATAGGATTTGAAAAGTTAAAATTTCTAAGTTATGCAGATTCATGATCACCATAAGTTTTCATACTTACCATATATGTACAGGCATGAAAGTAAATTATTGCAATATAACATGCAGAAATAAATATCTGTGAAAATTACACAATGTAATTGGGATATACGTAAAATAAATATGCAATAAAAGTTAAAAGACATTAAAATTGAAACCACTACTGAAATTTCTGCACTATATTAGCATAGCTACTCAAACTGAAGTAAACTTTGCAGGAAAAAAACCCTAAAGCAAAATCAGAGATAATATCGCAAAATTTGCATGATGTGCATGCATTATAAACACAAAATAGTTAAAAAATTATATATATTAGTTCAGCGCTTTTTTAAAAAAATGCTTTTTTAAAACTATCTCTATTTCTTATTTTAGTACCCCCCAACCTTCATTTTGCATTTGAAAGAATATTCGCTGAAACTGGGAACAATAGAAAAAAAATTGAGCACACATATTAATTATTTTGTTATGCATTTTAAAATCAGTTTTTAAACTTATATTATTAGTTTTATATTTTAAATGTTGCATATGTTACAAAGAAAATCTAAAAGCACAGAATTTGTACACCATTACAATTTTATCTATCCCCCCCCCCCCACTTCTCTAAATTTTCAGGGCATTATTTTTTTTTATTTTATCCTTTTAATCAGTCTCCGAAACAGCCAAAGTGACATTAAAAAAAAAAAAAAAAAAAAAAAAACGATTTCAGTAAAAAAACTAAGAACTTTCATGCTTGTATATTACATAGGACGACATTAGGATCAACAAAAATCTTTAAAAAGGGATATCTAAACAAATTGTCCCATAAAAAAAATCTAATATATACAATTGATATTGTTGCGCGTTCGGGGTTCGAAAGGACTGATGCCAATATATAAGAACAATAAAAAGGCTTTATTCACTATAAACAGTGCAATACGATCACAAATATCTTCTGAAAATTACAAGATATTCAGTAATCTTCAAATCTAATAAAAGCGCAGCAAAATTTCACACAGAAACAATGCTTTCAATACGACGTATCAACGACAAAATCAATCCGAGAAACACAGTTCTCAATGCAAAGCCTCTCGTATGAATTCAATCGCAGTTGACAGACAACTAACTCAACTGAACTGATGGAGGTCCTTAAATAGGTTTCAGAGATCTTTCCAGATTATTCCAGAGCCTTCAGATGCTAGAAATTACCAGAAAGTGCTTTAACTTTCGATAGAGAACCCAAGCAAGAAAGGATCCCAATGTATAGGTATAAGGGGTGTGTGGTTGCACAAAAAGTCGCCAAATCCGTCGCCAACTTGGCGACATATCGCCAAATTTGGCGACAAAAATAAGTCGCCAAAACCATCGCCAACTTGGCGATAAACCCATTCCTTGGCGATTTTCCAATAGAACTCATTATAAAAACCGATGCTGTAAGGTTGTTTTCCTTGCAAACCACCTGAGGCCTTTAGCATTGAGTTACATGATGCTCAATAGGAAATACATTAATAATACTGCAATTTTCACAATAATAAAATAAAATAAATTTAAACAAATGGAATATTTACAGATATATACAAAATTCACAACATTGCCCCCCTCTCAAGGACTGCACGTCCCGGGCAGTTCAACCTTTGATCGGAAAGCAAACCCGTTACCAACAAATGCTATACTATTCAAAACACATTCATAATGCTGAATTATACAAAATATACACTTATTTAAAAATAAAATAAAATTAAAGCATGGACATTATTACATACAAGTATTTAAATAATAACAACAATAATAATGATAATGCTAAGCAAAATAACTAATTACATTTATTTATATACAAGACCATGGTCATACTAATTTACATTATTTACATTACACTATTTACAATCAATGAACTAATTACTATGGCCATAGTATGGAGCCAGCCTGTCGTAATGAACGACTCTAGGCTTCGAACTTGGTGACTTTCGGATCCGAATTACGACATCGTTCAGTCTGTTTAGGACTGTATAAGGACCGTCCCAGTGCGATTGCAGTTTGGGAGAAAGTCCTTTACGTCGAGTCGGATTATAAAACCAAACCTTGTCACCTTCTTTGAATTGATGTCCCGTGGCTTTCGTGTCGTACCTGGTCTTCATCTTCTCCGTCTGTATATTGATCCGCTCTCGAGCCAAGTTGTGGACGTCTTCAAATCGTGCCTGGAGATTCTGCATGTATCCCTCTGGCGATGAAGGCGCATCTGGAGGGCGACCAAAAATCAGATCACAAGGTAGACAAAGATCACGACCGAAAAGCATCTGAGACGGGGAATAGCCGGTTGTTTCATGGACGGCGCTGCGATAGGCGAGAAGAAACAAGGGAAGTTTTTGGTCACAGTCTTGTTGGTTTCTTGAGACTAGCAGTGAGAGATTGTTGAGGATGGTACGATTAAATCTCTCAACCATGCCGTCCGATTGTGGATGGAAAGGCGTCGTCCTAGTTTTGTCCATTCCGAGAAGCTGACAGAGACCCTCAATCACAGCAGAGATGAAATTCCTCCTCTGGTCAGAATGCATTTAAAGGGGGACTCCATACCTTGATATCCACTGGTGTACCAAGGCATCCGCAACCGTAGAAGCTTCTGGATCAGGGATGGCATAAACTTCAGGCCATTTCGTGAAGTAGTCCATGACAACAAGGAGGTATTTGTTGCCATCAGCACTTCTTGGCAGAGGGCCTAGGATGTCAAGGGCGATGCGTTCGAAAGGTGCTCCTACATTGTAGAGATGTAGTCTTCCTCGGCTACGTTTCTTTGGTCCTTTTCGAGCTGCACATGCATCGCAAGATTTGCACCATCGTTCGACGTCAGCTCTCGCTTTTCCCCAGAAGAAGTGCTCTCGGACTCTATGTAATGTTTTCATGACTCCAAAATGGCCACCAGTAGGACAGCCATGTAATTCCTTGAGGACCTCTGGTATTCGGGATCGAGGAAGTACCAACTGCCACCGAGATGTCTTCCCATCTTCCGATTCGAATTTTCGGAACAGGACACCATTCCTGACGTGGAGAGAGTTCCCAAGAGCCCAATATTGCTTCGTCGTAGGACTGTAAGTCGAGATGTCTTTCCAACTGGGCTTCGTGCTAGAAGATTCTAATAACTCCAAGATTGGTTTGATGTCAGAGTCTGCCATTTGATCTTCTCGAATCTTCTCATCACTCCAGGGATCTGGTGGTGTTGATAGTGAAGTCTTCGTCTGGCGTATGACATGTTCGGGATTATACTTGTTCTCCGCTCTGGAACAATAGCTACAACTTTCGGGACAAGGTCTTCTTGATAAGGCATCAGCATTTCCATGCGATGAGCCTTTACGATGCCTGATGTCAAAGTCGTATTCCTGGAGTCGTTGTATCCATCTGGCTACTTGGCCCTCTGGGTTCTTAAAATTCATCAGCCATGTTAGGGATGCGTGATCAGTACGAAAGAGAAATTTCCTGCCATAGAGATGGTGATGGAAGTGTTCTATGGCTTTTACTATAGCTAATAACTCCTTACGAGTGACGCAATAATTCCGCTCTGGTTTCGATAAACATTTGCTCCAGTATGCTACGACTCGTTCTTGGCCATCTATTTCTTGGGAAAGTACAGCGCCGACACTTTCATGACTGGCATCCGTGTCCACAATGAACTGTTTCTCGGGGTGCGGATAGGTAAGGACTGGAGAGGATGTGAGAGCTTCTTTCAGCCGCTGGAAGGAATTCTCGCATTCTTGTGTCCATAGAAACTTCTGCTTGCTTTCAGTGAGCCTATGCAAGGGTCTTGCGATGTTGGAGAACCCCTGTACAAACTTTCTGTAATAAGTACATAGTCCCAGAAAGCTTCGCAACTGATGGACATTTTCCGGACGTTTCCAGTGCTTTACTGCAGACACTTTTTCAGGATCTGTTCGAACACCTTCAGCTGAGATGATGTGTCCTAAATAGTTTACTTCTCGTTGGAAGAACTTGCATTTCAGAGGGTTCAGCTTTAAATTCGCCGCTCTTAGCTTCGTTAACACTTTTCGAATATTTCCAAGATGTTCTTCAAACGTGCGGCCACCAATGATGACGTCATCTAGGTAGATGAGACAAGCTTCAAAAGTCAGACCTTTTAACACTGTCTCCATGAGGCGCTCGAACGTTGCTGGAGCATTGCAGAGCCCGAACGGCATAACTTTAAATTGCCAAAGTCCTTGTCCAGTAGTAAATGCGGTCTTCTCTTTGTCATCAGGATGGATCTCTACTTGCCAATATCCACTCTTCAAATCCAGTGTGGAAAATCATTTATGTCCTGAAAGAGTATCTAGCGTGTCGTCTATTCTTGGTAGAGGATAGCTGTCCTTCTTCGTGATATCGTTAAGTTTACGATAATCCACACAAAATCTTGTGGAGCCATCTTTCTTTCGGACCAACACGATGGGAGAGGCCCACGGACTTGATGACGGTTCGATGATGTCACTATCCTGCATCTCTCGTAAGAGCTTAGAAACCTCTTCTTGTTTTGCAAACGGCAAGCGTCTTGGATGCTGTTTAATCGGTGGATGGTCGGCAGTATCAATTCTATGACGTGTCAGAGAAGTGCGACCTATATCATTCTCGTTTTGTGAAAACACATCCGTAAATTCCTGGAACAGTCTTTTTGCGGCATGTCTCTGCTCAGGAAATAAATTCTCATTTCGTCCAATTTCAGGTGTTAAACTTGTAGGCGGTTCCGACAACGTCAAGCTCTGGTCTTTGCAAACACAGGTGACTGGAGTACAGGTAGCAAGCACTTCACCCTTCTGGATAATTCTAGACTTCTCACTTACATTCGCCATCCTCACGGGTATCACATCTCTCGACAGATCTACCAGCGCTGATGCTATTAGCACTCTTTTTCAGCTCTTCTCAGGATATCCAACCAAGCCACATTCAAAACTACTTTCGTTCTCAGTTAATCCAGGTATCATCATTTCGGTCCGAGGAGGGATGATAACATCTGCCTTGGATGTGATCCGTTGAATAGACCCGGACTCATTTCCAAGTTTGAAAATAGTGACATCTTCTTGAGCAGAGCGTAACTCATTCTTCTTAAAGTCCAGTGTAAATCCATGCTCTTTTAAAAAGTCCAGTTCGAGTATGAAAGGGTCTGAAATATCGGCCACATAGACTGTATGATGGTAAGCGGCGTTCCCAAACTTTATTTTCAGTTTCATTCTTCCATGTATGTCGATCATATCCCCGGTCACGGTTTGAAGGATAACACGGGGCGGAGTCCAGAGGAGTTTTTCTTTTAGCCGCAGAGCTAGATCCTTCCGAACGATGGTCACATTGGCTCCTGTATCGATGATCATATTACAGGGCAAATCATTCACACGCCAGACTATAAAAACTCCGTTCTCGCCGCAACTTCTTGCAGAAATTTGACACACTTGATAATGGGGCTTCTCAAAATCTGGCAACCTCCGCCCCGCGAGATGGCCATTAATTAGTTTTCCTGCTCCGCCGTTCGTGCGGAGCTATTACCTTCTGTGCTGGGTCGGTTTAGGCAGTTTCTTTGAATATGGCCTTCTCCACCGCATTTCCAGCACTTGATCTTTCTTCCAGGTTTGTTGTCCATCAAGGAGTTTATATGTCTCATCACGTCCTTCATCTGCTGCTGTAAACGCTCCACAGCTGTATCCGACGTCTCAGGTATGTTGGCTACTCGCACAAAGTGCCGATCTTTCCTTGTAGCTTGCTGGGCTGCCTCGAATTTCAGGTCATAAACTAAAGCCCCTTTTAAGTCACTGAGATCTGCAATCCGGAGTTGTTTCTGGATCTCAAAGTCACGCACACCATCGATGAAATGTTGCAGAGCTAAACTTTCTCAAGTTTCAGTCGGGCAGTCAGGATAAGCAAGATGGGAAAGTCTCTCGACATCCGTAGCAAGCTCTTGCAGGGATTCAGTGGATTTCTGCTGTCGAGATTTGAGCTGGAGTCTGCTATATTCCTTCATGCATTTCTCACCAAAGCGCAATTCTAAGGCACTGACGAGCGTTTCAAAATCCAGCGGTTCATTTGGAGGCAAAGTCTGTAGGACATCGGCAGCATCAGCTCGTAGAGAAGCAGCTAACTGGCAAGCCTTTGTCTGGGAATCCCATCCATTGGCGTCCGCTACGATCCCAAATTGTGTCTTAAAAACTGGCCATGAGGATTTTCCGTCATAGGTCGAGAGTTTAATAGAGGCCCGAGGAAGCATACCTTGATACTTGACATCTTCGGGATAGTTTTCGGCAGTTATCTTTTGTTTCTTCACATTTTCCAACTCCTTTTCTACACTCTCAATCCTTTCTTCTACGGTATTGGCTGTCTTTTGAACTTTTTCTTCTATTTCCTGAAATCCAGTGACGGATCTAAGGGGGGGTTAGCCGGGGCAGCTGTCCCGGGTGCAAGACTTGGAAGGGCGCAAAAATGAGGAATCATAAAAGATTAAGAATAAAGGAAAATTAAAAATTCACATGAAAATATATTCAATTTTATTTTGTTCAACGGCGGTTTACTTTCGTTGCATAAGGATCAGAAATAAAAAATAAATTAATTTGTATTACATTATATAAAATATCACATTGCCACCAATATTTTTAAGAAATTTTTATTTATCTAAAATTCAAAGATTTTGTGTCATCTCTTTTCCGACATCGTTTTATGTTGTTCTATAGCGTGTGCAGTATTTTATTTCGGTTATGTCTAAAAGACATTCGGCTGATTATTACAGAAAGAAGGCTAAAAAAAGTGAAGAGGAGGCTTCACAGCTATCATCTAGTATGTCCTCATGGCTTAAGCCGAACTATATTCATGAAGGCAAGCCACCAAGCTACTTGTTTTTTTTTATACGTGATACACCATATAATAGTTTATATGTATTATCTCTATTCTAAAAACTCTTTTTCTATGCAATAACTGAGTTTTGAGTATTGAGTCCTAATATTACTGCCTTAAGCAATTGTTTACGCAGATTTTATTCTGATATTCTTGGGAGCAGAGGGGGGGGGGCACAAATCTACAAACTTGCCCCGGCTAAAATTTAGTCTAGATCCGTCTCTGCTGAAATCTTCCTTCAAATTTGTTTTCCACGCTGTCAATTCTTTCATTTAAAGATGTAATTTTATTATCTATTAATTCTTTCAACTCGCCAAGGTTGGTTGACATATCTTTCTTCATTTCTTCCGACATCTCCTTCATTTCAGCCTGGTTTGCAGTCATTTTCTCATCTATCGCTGACATTTCCTTCTTCATTTCTTCCGACATTTCCTTCATTTCAGCAAGGTTGGTTGACATCTCAGCCTGATTCGCAGTCATTTTCTCATCCATCGCTGACATGTCCTTCTTAATTTCTTCTTTCAACTCGCCAAGGTTGGCAGTCATTTTCTCATCCATCTCCCCTAATTTCTCCAATAATTTAGTCAGCTGTGCCTCCATTGCTCTGGTAATCGGCATTCAACCCCACTCCTGACACCAATTGTTGTGCGTTCGGGGTTCGAAAGGACTGATGCCAATATATAAGAACAATAAAAAGGCTTTATTCACTATAAACAGTGCAATACGATCACAAATATCTTCTGAAAATTACAAGATATTCAGTAATCTTCAAATCTAATAAAAGCGCAGCAAAATTTCACACAGAAACAATGCGTTCAATACGACGTATCAACGACAAAATCAATCCGAGAAACACAGTTCTCAATGCAAAGCCTCTCGTATGAATTCAATCGCAGTTGACAGACAACTAACTCAACTGAACTGATGGAGGTCCTTATATAGGTTTCAGAGATCTTCCCAGATTATTCCAGAGCCTTCAGATGCTAGAAATTACCAGAAAGTGCTTTAACTTTCGATAGAGAACCCAAGCAAGAAAGGATCCCAATGTATAGGTATAAGGGGGGTGTGGTTGCACAAAAAGTCGCCAACTTGGCGACAAAAATAAGTCGCCAAAACCATCGCCAACTTGGCGATAAACCCATTTCTTGGCGATTTTCCAATAGAACTCATTATAAAAACCGATGCTGTAAGGTTGTTTTCCTTGCAAACCACCTGAGGCCTTTAGCATTGAGTTACATGATGCTCAATAGGAAATACATTAATAATACTACAATTTTCACAATAATAAAATAAAATAAATTTAAACAAATGGAATATTTACAGATATATACAAAATTCATAACATTATGTTACAATGTTTCAATTTGACCATTCTAAAAAGTGAAAATTTCTCGAATCTCTCACTACAAATATAGTTTTCTTCTTTTAACACTTTTCCAGTATCAGAAGGATAGTTATCGTAATATATACTATTCTAAACAATTCTACAATATTATACCTGCCAAATTTCTGTTTTTTTTTTCAGTCAAATAAACATACTTTGGACTAGTCATTTTCATTTTTAAGACAATCAGAATAAAAAAATCACAAGACATGCATACTTACGATAGAGTATCTTAAGTAGATGGAATCAAAATTAGATGACATGAAGACCACAGTAGGGTTAGATTCTGAAGACTCAACGACACTTTTTGTCTACAAGAGGTTGGCAGATGACAAAGACCATGGTACAATTAAGATTCTGAAAAAAAAAAGGTAAATGGTTAAATATCAACAGAAAAATTTTAAACGTATGTTTAGGATGAAATATTATGAATACATGTTAAAGAATTATTTATATTGCAAAAACTAGATTTTATTTTCCACAGTCCCCCCCCCCCTCCCTTAAAAGTCGAATAAACACAAAACATTTATGAAGTATTTTATAATGTAAGACAAAATTATAAAATGGGTTGTTTTGTTTTTATTTGATTTAATTTATTAAGTAATAATTATTACTACTTTACAAAAACTTTATTAAGCTATAATCCTTATTAAAAATGTTTGACTTGTAAGTAATGGGAAGGTGTTGGCAGCTGTCTTTGTAGCTTTTGTAAAAAAACCTCATATGAAGTAAAGAATTTGGATATCATATATATTACTTTAACATATGTATGCGATGAAGGAATGTTACATTTTACAAGAATAAAAGAGAAAGTTGGAAGATTGAATGTTGATTTTTAAAATAAAAAGAAAATTAATCCGCATGTATATTTCAGAAATAATTTTTTAAATGTAGAAAGTATGTTTTATTATTTAAAAAGGCATCTGAAGAACAGCAATTTATTTATCTTAAACTTTAAAATGCAATTTTAAAACATAAATGATAATATGAAAGATCAGACACAGAAAATCGTGAATCAAACAAAATCTGTAAATATTTTTAAACCGAGAAATGTAAAATATTTTTGAAAATACATTTCACTGTGATTGCCTTGAAAAATAGTTTTAGAAAGAAATTTAAAAGTAAATATATAAGCTGCATCCTACACAAAGACACAAAATATTTGCGATAGAAAATACCCATTTCAATAGCATACCTATACGCATTCTAGATCTATGGTAAAATTTAAAAAATCGTTCATTAGAATCAAGACAATCAATAAAAAAATAATAATAACAAAAACATTAAACGATGTATACCAATTAGGGTTACGCTTAAACAGATTTAAAAAAAAATACGTTTAAAATAAAACTATTTCATAAAATGCATAAAATTATGTCTTCAAATGTTCAAAAAACAGTACAGATTATAAGTAATGGGAATACATACCGATTAGAGAGTAAAAACAGAAGATGTTTATAATTTTCACACAGAACTAACGCGCATTCGCGGCCATGTTTTAATCACAAGACTGAAGGAAAAGGAAAAAGGATGCTTGTCTCTGATTGGTTGAATATCATGCACTTCCCAGTCGTCGATCTTGATTAATGTCGGCCGATATTCGCCAGTATGAGTTTTTCCCCATAGGTTTACAGAACTTAAAGTGTTGTTAAAATTGTTTTCTGTCTTCTACCTTGCTAAAATAAACTATATATAAGTTAAAAATTTAAATGTCGAACATTAGAGAAATGATAATATTACAGATTCAACATCGGCCAACATTGATCAATATCGGCCAATATCGGTAAAACTTGACCGGTCTTCCCCGATGCACGCCAAGATTGCCCAATATTGGGCCGATATTGCTGTGCTACCTGGGATGTTGTATAGATACCTTCAAAATGTTAAAATATGACAATATTTCCATAATCGGGTTTTTATTATGATTCAATACGTTCCTCAAACTTATATGACGTTATATTCACTTGCTTTCTCTATTACTGATATTGATACTCTCTTTGTATTATTCTCAAACATTTGAAAAAGCCCGTTAAACTTCCTATATGACGTCAGATTAATTTTATTTTTAATTTTCTAATGACATCATATTAACCTCCTTTCTGTACTTACACATACTTATACTCCTTGCAGAGTTTCCCCGAGACAGTTTCAGAAGGGTGCTGCACCCTGCCTGCCCATTGGTTTACCAAATAGCACCCTTCTTGCCCTTCAGTAAAAAAGTGTCCTTTCTCCTTTTTGGATTAAAAAATTTGCTTTCATAGTAAAAACTGAGTCGTAGTTGTCTTGAAAAGGGTGCCCTGACTTGAAAATTTCCGTTTTATTACCAGTATGATGTGATATTAATCTTTTTTTCAATTGGTGAAACTTTGTATATTTCATTTTCATTTTTCATGTGGAAATCTTTCAATAGAAAATTAATTAATGTAGAAATAATTTTACTGTTCATTTTTAATTGTTGGCAACTGCTATAGCGAAAAATGTTTAAATTTAATAGGAAAAGGCTGTTAGATTTTTGGTTTTTTTATCGCTGTATATTAAAATGATACGATTTTTTTTTTAATTTTAGGCTTTTCAACTTCATAGTAGGTATTCAGCTATAAGTACACAAAATATCAAGTATGTAAGTTATATAGCTTCTGAGAACTGGCTCTTTGATGGACGGACAACGTAGCGGGACGAATAGGATTTTGTGAGATGAACGAAACCCTAAAAAGACTTATTTAATTTCAAGGATGTGGCCTATTCCCTAACTTGCTACCAGATTCCCTTTGCAAGGAAATTGAATAAGGAGCGATTTTACATTTTTGCTAGGTAGTAACATGGATGGTAGTGAGAAATTTTAGTAATAGGAAAGTAAAAGAAAAATGTGAATAGTTGTGAAGTTTTAAAAAATGTGAAAACAATAAAGCATCATGGATGACAATTCCAATTTATGAAAATTATTTAAAGAAATTAGACACTAAAATGAGAAAGGAAAAAACAATTATTAGGTGCGTTCGTAATTATATAAATACGTAGCACCTATAGGCGTCGTTTGGTCCGTCCGTCTGTCTGTCTGTCTGTCCGCATATAACAACGCAAAAACTACCCAACCAAATGGTTTGCAATTTAAAATATATTATCTTTGCAGAATTTTGTCGAGACATTTTAAATTTTATTAAAATCGAATCAAAACTTTAGGAGATATTAATAAAAATATTTATTAAGAAATTTGATTTTTTTTTTTTAAATCGGTGCTTTTTTGTTATAGGAGCTTCCGATGGATGTTAAATCGTCAAGCGACCGAGATACTTATTTTATGACAGAAATGAATCTGCAGACGATATAATTCATTTCACAGAATTAAAAATCATCAAGATCTGAATATTTATATAACTAGCTGATACATATATATCTGAATATTTATATAACTAGTTAAGATATTTGTATGAACAGTGTCATAAAATATATACTTAACTAGCTGTTTAACCCGTTCTACGCATGGGATATCATGAATTTAATTCTAAAACGTGCGTACGAACGCACCTCGTTTGTAACGTTTGACGTACAATTTCCAACTTGTTTTGTTTGTTGGTAACTGTACTGCACATCCCAAATATGTGAAGTTAGATAGCATCAAAATTAATTTCCTTCCATCAAATTCTACAGCAGTTTTACAACCAGTGGATCAAGGGGTAATTAGAGTATTTAACCCCTTAATCGTCGTGCCCGAGACATTCACGGGCAGTGTAGGCTACGCCTGTTTTATTCAGATTGTTTCATTCCCACCAGTTTTTTAAAATAGTATAATTGGCTTTATTCTCGCATTATTTTATCTGCCTATTAAATAAACCGAATATTTCTACTTAAAAAAACTGGTGGTAATCAAGCAATCTGAATTATTAAAAAGTAGCTTACACTTAAAGAGCGCGACGATTAAGGGGTTAAATATTTGAGAAAATGGCTAGTCATGCTTAAGTGCTGCTTTTAAATCTGGGAAAGGTGAATGTTTTAGAATCTATTCATATGATTATATCTGTATGAGAATTATTTAAATCCAATTGCCATAGCCAATTGTTTAAAAAAAAACTGGGTTTTCGAATGGAGAAATAACAGAAGTGTATCATCCAGATGTTGAAGAAAATTAGTAGAAGATACCTCAGAACGGATTGGACTTAACCACTTTGTTTTGTAAATATGTTATTGTTGTTAAAATCCATGTCCAAATGTCCACATTTGTCCAAAAGCCCATTGCCTATGTCCAGTGTTAAAATTTTATCAGTTGATGACATTTGTGATTTGATGCCAGATAAGAATGGAAATGAATCAAGTGATACCGAATATGATGTAATTGTTCCAAGCTACTCAGATGCTATAAAAGGTTTAGAAACTTTCTGACATCACATAGAAAGTCAACAGAATGTATCAGATGAAATACTTAAAATCTTACGACAACTTGTCTCTTTTCATTTACAAATATTCGAAAAAAGTATTAGGGATTTTTTTCAGTAAACACATTATTATAAAAGCAATTTTTCAAGGAAAAAATGGAATGCAATTGAATATAATAGAAATAAAGAAATACAATAACACTCAGAATAAAATATTTTAGGTAAACTAATTTGTTATTATTTACCATTATTTTTCCTTTATTTACTTTAAAAATAACAAAATGCACTAAACATTGTTTATTATGTTAATTTCTGAAATTATTTTGTATGTGTGAGTCAATACTTAATATAATTTTCTGTCATTAATGTTTTCATTATGTAGCTTGTTGTCATTATAGTTTTTTCTCTCAGAAGTTTTTCCATCTAAGAAATTTTAATTACCCTGTCATCTGGAAAACTTCTTAACCCATTAAGTGCCATTGCTCCCATTTTGGGAACATTGCTTTATGATTTTTTTTCTAAAGTGTGTATTTTATATATTGTTAAAAGGTTCCTGTTATTTGAATTTTGAATATAATAGACGACTTCTGAATTTTTTTTAAAAAGTTTCATTAGAATTTTCTATTTTTTTTAAATGTGTTAAAAAAGGCGAAAAATAGCTTTTTGGCCATACTCGAAAGAAAAAAAAAAAAAACCTCTATAATAAAAATTATATTTTTAGTTAAAATATGTTTATAACAGTGTAATATATTAAACAACATCAATCCGGAATTAATATTTATAATTGATCTATCACAATTACCGAAAGCATAAGTTGTTCCTAAAATGGGAGCAATGGCTCTTAATGGGGGTAATGTTTTTGAAAACTTCTACATATGACTCCGTACATTTATAGTATTTATTTTTCAGTTTATTAGCTATAAAAGGGATAATATCATTCTGAAACTAATATTTAAAGAAGATTTCATATAAATTAGTCCAACTTTTACATTTATAATAAAAAAACAAAATGAAATTACCAGTTCTATAAGCATTTTCATTATCCATCTCTTTATTTTTCATCATTACATTATTTTTTCTTTCTGATTTTTTTACATGGAAGATGATTGAACAATTTTTTAGATTTAGATGATTTTTTGGCTGTTCCAGAAATCGTTTTTTTTTTGTCCCCTGATTGCAGTATTGTAAGATACGAGGAAGATATCTTCCTCATATGTATGTCGCATAAATTATTTTCTATTACATATGTAATAGAAAGTAATTTATGTGACGATTTATCCCATGTTATATTTGGAGGAGTAGAACTTTCCGTAAATTCTAAATCAACAGACAATCAAGAAATTTCTGATTTAGAGTTTAAAAAAGACAAAGTATTAAAAGCAGACTTGATATTTCAGATGAAAGTTCAGACGAATCTTCAAACCGGAATATGGAAAAACTAAGCAAAAAAAAAAAAAAAAAAGTTGAAAAATCAATTTTAGAAAACGCAAAAAATAATATAATGCTGCATAAAAAATGTTCCATCATTTTCATGTAAAATAGTAGGACAGAAATTATGTAAATGGGAAAAATAAAGGGATAATGAAAATGCTTATGGAATCGGTAATTTTATGTTTTATTTTTATTATAAATGTAGATGTTGGACTAATTTATATGAATTATTCGTAAAATATCAGTTTCAGAATGATATTACCCCTATTATAGCTAAACAACAGTGAAATAACAACCATAAATGCACGGAGGCATAAGTAAAAATTTTGAAAAAATTTACCCCCACTAAGAGCCATTGCTCCCATTTTGGGAACATGCTATTTTTCTTAAATATTCGAATTTTTTTTTTCTTCAGAAATACTTTAAAGACTTCCTATTCATAAAGAAAAAACAACTGTTCCATAAAAAAAATAGTTTAATATATATAGCGGCGCTTAATGGGTTAAGTGGGTTTCACTGTATATATGTATTACTAGCAAAACCCCTGGATTTACACATGTAGTTGTTGAAAATATGTCAAATGGGATTTGTGTGTATAGAAGAAATTATACTGCTACAGATAATTCAAAAATGATTAATTAAGCCAGATTTTGAGTAAACTTTTTATACTACATTAAACGATTATGAGATTTAAATTAATGAGAAAATCTATAAATAATTCCAAATAAATCATATATTAGATTGTTTTCCGTTCTTTGAAATTTTGTATTGTTAGAAACCATTCTTTGCAATCATTTACATCTGGACAGTAATCACCATGCCCTATTCCAAGCTTCTATATCAACTGTATTTCAGAAATTGCAATTTTATATATTTTTTTCCTTGCACTCTTTTGAATTTTGTAAAATATACTCTGTTCGAGAATTTGTGTCTTAAAACTAACTGGCATGTCAAATTTTAAGTTTGTATCCGAAACAATTTGAAATAAATCGTATTTTAGAATATTTTCTGCTGATTTCACACCTTTAAATTTCAAATTTTTATATAAACTATTTATACCAAGTAACCACCATAATAAATTTAAATTTTTTAACCCTAACAATTCCAACTACATTGTAAATTATAATGTTTTTTGAACGCTTTCCATTTATTTAACTCTTTTAAACTTTTATCTTTTTAGGAGCCATTCTTAGTTACTATTTATATCTTAAAAATAACCACTATGCCAAATTCCAAGATTCTGTACAACTGTATCAAAGAAATCATAATATTATAGAAAGGTTTTTGCTCTTGCATGCTTTGAGTTTTTAAAAAACTGTACTATGAAAGCATTTACATTCTTTAAGTAACAGCAACGCCAAATTTCAGGTTTCTAGACCTAACAGTTGACTATAAATCATAATTTAGAATGTTCTTTGCTCATTTCACCCTTTTAAGTTGCAAACTTTTTTAAACCATTCACAGCGAGTATTTACAATTTCAAAGGAACCATCACGCAAAATGTCAAGTTTTTAGTGCCAAAAATATCACAGAAATCTCAAATTAAAAATGTTTTTTGCTCTTTCACTATCTTGAGAATTGTTGTACCGACATAAAATTTACCCTATTTTGGAGCAGAGATTGTCACCAGCATTTTGCAACAATTATTTTCTGAATTAGCTTGGTAGTTCCAGAGATTACCCTGTACAAACAAACACACAAAGGCTATTTTTTATATTATTAGTATAGATATAGACATATCTAAATTTCATCTTTCCCTATTCATGTGACATGCAAAAGTTTATTTATGAGAATTGAAAAAAGAGATTTTATTTGGGACTTGTTTTAGCTAAACATCTTTATCATTAATCACAAAATGTATATATAAAAAAACAAAAAATGTTGGAATGTCACATTCACCTTGAAAACTATATCGAAATACATTAAAGAAAACTTGCTAAAAAGGTACATTTCATGTCACAAATATATAAAAAAAAATGTCACAAATATAAAAGATGTTGTTACATAATAAAATAGTTTTTAAAAACTTTCGCGCCGAGTGCTTTCAATGAGAACTTGATTGTCATCAGGCTGCCCTGATGATGATCAAGTTGTGATCGAAAGCACTCGGCTCGAAAATTTTTAAAAACTATTTTATTATGTAACAACATCTTTTATATTTGTGACATTTTTTTTTATATATTTGTGACATGAAATGTACCTTTTTAGCAAGTTTTCTTTAATTTATTTCGATATTTATCTTTAATGTCATTATGAACTCCACATCAGTGAGTAAAATTCTTTGTCAAAGATCAATAAAAAGCTGTAGTGTATTTCTGTTGCTAAGGGAGCAGGTAAATGTAACTTTTGGCAGTATCTTGATTTTTGCCCCATAAGAAATGACTATACAGTTTGTGTAGTGATTAATATGCTAATTCTTAGTCAAGAGTAGTATCATTTCATCTTTCCATGTTCAGGTGATATGCAAAAGTTTATGAGAATTGAAATAAGAGGTTTTATTTGGGACCTGTCCTATCTAAACATCTTTATCATTAATGTCATGATAAACTTCACATCAGTGAATAAAATTATTTTTCAAAGATCAGTAAAAAGCTGTAGTGTATTTCTATTGCTAAGGGAGCAGGTAAATGTAACTTAGGGCAGTATCTTGATTTGATTTTTGCCCCATTAAGAAATGACTATGCAGTTTGTGTAGGGATTAATGTGCTAATTATTAGTCAAGAGTAGTCATATTTGAATTCTGGTTCATATTTAGATGTTTGTAATACAGTGGAACCTCAATTACCTGGAGTAATGATGGGATACTTCGACCTGTTTAATTACAGTTAACCCCCTAGCGACAGACAACACATATGTACACTCCTTATTTATTGAAAAAACTACCATCCTACCAGAATTTCTATATTGTATTCCTTGTTTTATTTAATGACACATTCAATGATTAAATAAAACAAAAGTTACTATACAGAAATTCTGGTAAGATGGTAGTATATTTTTAATAAAAAGGGGTTAAGGTGGCAACATATCATATACAGTGTGCAAATTCCTTCAATTTGAACATCATCTTCAAACAGAAATTTTTGCCTTTTATAATCATGAAATCATTTCTCACAGTTAACCCCCTAGTGACCGACAACACATATATACACTCGTTATTTATTGAAAAAACTACCATCCTACCAGAATTTCTGTATTGTGTTCCTTGTTTTATTTAATGCCACATTCGATGATTAAATAAACCAAAATTACTATACAGAAATTCTGGTAAGATGGTAGTATTATTTTAACAAAAAGGGGTTCGGTTCGCAATACTGCATATACAGTGTGCAAAATCCTTCAATTTGAACATCATCTCCAAACAAAACTTTTTGCCTTTTATAATCATGAAATTTCAGCAATCAAATAAGGCAAAAATTACTATTTCAAGAAAGAGTTGTCCAAAAATTAAAAGAAGTAAATGGAACACTTTTTATGAATGGATTAATAAAATTCAAGCAGACTTTCTCAATTATGAAGTTTATTGTATAAAGAAATAATATAGTACTGTAAGACATTGAGCATAAATAAATATGATTTAGTTTGAAAAATATTATGAGAAATATACCATTCATGGGCACCTGCAAAACAAAAACGAAATGTGGGGATTGGGCAAAATTTTGGAGTAAATGTGCCTCTAATCTGTTACCTAGACAGTAGTTTTCAAAATGAAGAATATAAGAATGAAATACGGTAAACTAAGATTTTTTTTAATCACAACCTGCTGTGCACTTTTTTTTTTCAAATTGAAACAGTTTATTATTATTTTCACCTGTGCAAACCCACAGTTTAAGTTAATTTTTAAATAACTGGACTTAAAATGAAAAAAAACAGAACTAAAAATTGTCTTTAAATAGCACTACAAAGGATGGGAATTTTCATTTCCCTTTGCTTAACAGCATACAACCAACTTGAGTGAAAAATGTGTCCAGACCGGGGATCGAACCCAGATACCTTGGTATAGTGCACCAAGTGCTTTAACAATTAAGCTTAATTAGTAAAGCAATTGGTGTGCTATACCATTGTATCTGGGTTTGATCCTCGGTCTGGACACATTTTTCACTCAAGTTGGTTGTACGCTGTTAAGCAAAGTGAAAAAAAAAATTCCCATCCTTTGTAGTGCTATTTAAAGATTTAAGGTGTAGTTTCAGTCCTGCTGAAAATTTAATTGGAAATATAAAAATTGTCTTCCACTGAGAGATTCAAAGAGGTGCTGCCCCCCGCCCCTCTTCCTCTTACAGAAATTTTTCCATTTTCTTTTATTCAATCAGTGTTTAATTCATTTAAGTCATTTAAGAAGATTTTTTATTTCAAAACATGAGATAAAACAAAATTTAGCTAATTAAATTTGAAAATTCTGGAAGGGGCAGTTGCTCACCTTTGGGGGAATCCATGATACTGTTCAGTACTTTAAAATTCACATTTGTAAACACAATACAATTTTTCATGAAATAAAAAGGACATTAAGAAAATTAGATGTAGAAACTATTAGAATTATTACTAAATACTATTAGAATTATACATTACATCTTGAAAAAGAAGCAATTTTATAGCACATGATTACTATTATTCAAAGTAATAAGCAATCTTAAATTGACACTTATTTCTATTTTCTGAGAATTATTTCTTGAAATTCTTTGCATTTTAAACATACAACTCTTTGCTTTATTATCGACTACTGATGCTTGAGGACTTATTGCTCACTCACAAAAAAAGTGAAACAACTCCAAAAATTTTATTTTGTGTATTATATCACTAATTGATCTGAGGGTGTGAGAATATGTATTGTAATGTAGTGATGGAGAGTAAATTTATACAATCCTCCCTTTCTCTTCTACGTTTTATTTCTTAAGGGTTTTTCCCTGTTAGAGATGCATGCAGCTGTAGTTTTATGTGCTGTAGTTTTATGTAACAGTATAAAAATGACAATCATCTTTGGCTTCTCCTGTGAAATGTAGCATTTTTGAATTGTGTTACTTTTGTGACGATATATGTTGAAATTAATACGCATTTACATTTGTTAACATACATACGTTTAATGAGGACAAGTTACACACAAACAAGAATAGAAGACAGTTAGAACGGGCACAAGCGGTTACAGTTAAATGGACGTTGTCATGGATACAATTATATTACATCTCCCCTTTCAAAATGTTATTTAAGTTCTATTTGAATTCTGTTAAAGATCAAGTCTCTTTATTGGCTTTACAACTCTTCCAGACCTGGTAACGATGGGTTTCTTGTCAGTAACGCTGGGGGCAGACACATTTAGATTTTTCGCCGGAGATACGTTGGAATTGTTATCAGCACTAGAAGGTTGATGGTCAATTTCTAACGGTAGCTTCCTTTTCCTTTCAATTTGGAACTTCAACTTAGTTGGCTTGATTTGGATAGTGTTCCTTCTATATTCACCTTTAGGAGTCAGCACATTGTATGATCTAGGAGCAGTTTGAGATGTTATTGTTGCTGGTATCCAATTCCTTGGTGCTTGTTTCAGCATCACATTTTGGTTTGGTTGTAATGGAGTGCTGAATGATGGTTTTGTATGAAGATCATGGTAGTATTTTTGCTTTAATCTAGCATCCGTTAGATGTTCTGTAGTTTGGGTCATAACTTTAGGCTTTAGCAATTCTTCAGCAACTGGAACTGTAGTGCGCATGCGTCTACTGAAGAGACGTTGAGCTGGTGATCCTAAATTTTCTCTTGGCGTATTTCTCAAATTTAGTAATGCTAATTGTATATCTTGACCTGATATCTTACATTTTCTTAGCAAATTCTTCGCTGTTTGGACAGCTCTCTCTGCTAGACCATTGCCTTTTGGATAGAGGGGACTTGAAGTTTGACGGGTAAACATCCATTCTTCAGCAAATTCCTTAAATTCAGAAGAATCATAATTTTTAGCATTGTCAGTTTCTAAAATTCTAGGAATTCCATGGACACTAAACCAGTCTTTGAGGATTTGTATTGTAGACTTACTAGATAAATCTTTTAATGGTTTGAAATCAATGAAACCAGAGTAACTATCTGTAATAAGTAGATAGTCAACATCCTGATAGGTAAATACATCAGATGCAAGAATTTCCCACGGTAGTTTAGGGATCTCCTTAGAAATTAATGGTTCTCTCGGAGGAGTCTTCTGAGTTTTCTGACAAACTACACAATTTTCGATCATCGAAATTATATCTCCAGACATTCCTGGCCAAAACATACACACACGAGCTCTTCTAAGACAACTTGTAATGCCTAAGTGACCTTTATGAAGATTCTCCAATGCACGTCGTCTGTATCTTTCGGGTATAATTATCGTTAATCCCTTTAAAATTACATCTTTTTGAATCGATAGTTCATCCAAGAATGGTAAGTACTTCTTACACGAATCTGGAACTACATCTTTGTTTTTGGGCCAACCAGTAAAAATGAAATGTTTCAGTTGTATTAGATCTGGATCCGTATTTGTGAGATCTTGTAAAATTTTAAACCCTACGTCTGTGGTTGGAATTGAAAAGAGAATTTGGTAGTTACTCTCCTGTAGCAAATCTTCATTATGACAGTCTCTGCTCAGCAAGTCAGCTACATACATTTCCTTACCTCTCTTATAATAAACTCTTGGAGCATACTGATGAACCTCTAAGAAGATTTTACGGAGTCGTGGTGGAATTCGATCTATTTGTTTCTTAAAAATAGATTCTAAAGGTTTGTGATCCGTCTCAATGGTTACTTCATTTCCATATATATATATTGACGAAATTTTTGGCATCCGAATTTCATTGCCAGGTCTTCCTTTTCTATCTGGGGATAAGATCTTTGGGCGTCATTCATCGCTGTGGATGAGAATGCTATCGGTCTTCCTTCTTGGAGCAGTACCGCACCTAATGCGAAGGAACTAGCATCCACTGAAATTGTAATACTTTTGTTGGGATTATAGTATTTAAGTGACGGAGCTTCCTTCAATAATTTCTTGATTTCAGCTAATTCTTTATCTAATTCCTTATTCCAATTCCACTCTTCATTTTTCTTCAATAACAATCTCATATTATGTGTTTTGTCTGAGAGATTAGGGATGAACTTGTGTAGGTACTGAATCATGCCAAGTAATCTTTGTAGCTCTTTTTTGCTAGTTGGTGCTTTAATTCTATCTATGGTTTCAACTTTCTCAGGATCGATCATGATACCATCACCAGAGAGGATATGTCCTAAATATTTAACTTTCTGAACTTCAAATTCACATTTGTCTTTATTTAGTTTTGCTCCAGCATTTCTTAATGCTTGTAGGACTAATCGAGTATTTGATCGAAGAGTATTAATATCAGGCGCATAAATCAATATATCGTCCATTGAATTTTCAACACCTGGAATGCCTTGTAGAATTTTAGTCATATGATTTTGAAATATTTCTGGAGCTGTCTTTATGCCAAACGGGACTCTCAGAAAAGAATATCTTCCCCAGGATGTTGTGAATGTGAAAAAAGGTTGTGTGGCGGGTGAAACTCTTAGTTGCCAGAAGCCTTTCTTCAGATCTAATTTTGTGAAGTATTTGGAGCCTTTCACGTTAGCAGTGACTTCTTCAAGCGTTTTTAAAGGATAATGCCTTCGCAGCAGAATTTTATTAACTTCCGACGGATCGATGCAAATCCTTATTTTTCCTTTTTGTTTTGCTACGACCATTGAACTAGCTATGGGAGTTGGTTCCTCTACTTTCTTTATAATTTTATCCTGGACCATTTTGTCAAGTTCCTTCTTTACTAACGGTCGAAGAGAAAATGGAATTCTTCTGGGGGGCTTAATGTCAGTTTGGGGACACTCTGTGGAAAAATCTGCTGTCTATTCGAAATTTTTTATACATCCCATTCCTTGAAACAGGTCTTGAAATTCATCTTGCAGTAAATTAACTACTTCAAT
This sequence comes from Maratus michaelseni, assembly GCA_963931845.1. Lineage (NCBI taxonomy): Eukaryota > Metazoa > Arthropoda > Arachnida > Araneae > Salticidae > Maratus > Maratus michaelseni. The sequence goes on along the minus strand of OZ007600.1, from coordinate 258,217,797 downwards.
TCTTTGAATTAATCCGGCCTCCATGCAGGTTAATCGACCTAGGATTGGACTAATTCCTCCATGTGCAATTATTAATTTAAGCCGTATATGCTTATCTTTAATTTGACAGTGAACAATAGATTCTCCTGCCACCTCAATAGCATGACCAGAATATGAGCAGAGTTTACGGACATTTGTAGGTTTTATTATTAGACGTAATTCTTTTGCTAAGCGAAATGGTATAACATTGCACTGAGCAACAGTATCAAGTTTCATTGGGATAGCTTTATTGTTAATTATGACAGTCTCGCACCAATCTGATTTATTAGCGTCGATACTTGCTATCAGAAAACTATCATCTGTAATCGTATCTACATTTTCAATATCTTGCACTATGTATTTTTTCTGGTTTCTGGATCTACATTTTTTTGCGAAATGGTTTTGCCTTTGGCAAATTTTACATTTTTTGCCAAAAGCGGGGCAATCATTAATTTTATGTGTATTACCACAATTTCTACAATCGTTTATCATTTTAGAGAATTTGGTATTAGAATTAGGCTTATCTTTCGAAGAAACATTTTTATGCGACTGAGTAAATTACTTCGATATTGTAGAAATTATGGGTTTATTATCATCAGAAATATTTTTCAATTGCTGTGCAGCACTTTCAGAAGCAAGACAAATCTGCACAGTTTTATCTAAGCTTAACTCAGCATCGCTTAAAAGCTTTTCCCGAACGTCATTATTTTCAATTCCGACAACAATTCTATCGCGAATTAATTCCTCCTCCATAATTCCTAGCTTACATCTAGAAGCTTGTATTTTAAGCCTTGTTAAAAAATCTTTAAAAGCTTCATCCTGCTTTTGTTTAATCTGGTTGAATTTGTAACGTTCAAAAGTATAATTGACTTTAGGAGTGAAATATTCTGTGAACTTACCTCTAATAATCTCCAAATCTTCTTGTTGATCGGTACTTAAACTGAAGGTTTTATAGATTTGTTGTGCTTCTCTTCCAATAACGGCCATAAATGTCGAAACTTGAACTTTTTTCTCTTTATTGTCAAGTTGAACGGCAGCAGCATACCAATCAAAACTTTGAATGACATTTTTCTTTGGGATCCGCCATAAGTAATGGTTTTGGAGGACGTATTCCGTTTTCACCCATTTGTATTTAATTCAGGTTGTCGTTAACGAAATTTAAAGTAAATATTACTTTTTGACACAAATTCTGACACCATGTGACGATATATGTTGAAATTAATACGCATTTACATTTGTTAACATACATACGTTTAATGAGGACAAGTTACACACAAACAAGAATAGAAGACAGTTAGAACGGGCACAAGCGGTTACAGTTAAATGGACGTTGTCATGGATACAATTATATTACAACTCTTCTCGTATGTGAGTGATATTGGCATTTATTGTTGATTTTTTTTTTGTTTCACCTGGTTGGAAAATTTGCCTGTGGGACACAGCACACTGAAATCGAATGAAATTCCACAGGACGGCGATAAATTGAGTAATTGCACTTTAATTAAAAAACAAGTAATATAGACCGAATTTTCTGTAAAACTCAGGCCGAGGGCGCTAGTGTCGAAATATTCCCCGTTAATTTCCGTTTGTTACTTCCGGTAAGTTAACCCTTACTTTTAGCACCTTTGCTTGGCGACATTTGTTTGTTTACAAATTCGATGCTGTCAAATCTATGAAATACACATACTTAAAATTCAAGGTTGCAATTTTAAATTGTTTTTTTTTAAGGTTTTAACTTCTTTTAGTTGATATTTCTATTATTAAGGCATATTCTGTGTCAAGTTTCATCTGAGTTGCATTGTGTTTCTGCTTTTTTTTTCTTCTTCATTTGGTGTATTGTTTACATAAATTTCTCTGCTAAATCGTAGAGCAAGGATGATATTTTAATATATTTTGCTTGATATTCCTGCAGTTTAAATGCATTCTTATGTCATTTTCATGTTATTTTTGGGTTTTTTTTTTCTTAATTATTTTACTTGATTACCGAAAATGTCTATGTTAGATTGTTTACTTTCTTAGTATTTAATAAAATTTTACAACGATAGTCTCCCTGCATGTAATTATGCGAGGACCGCGGGAAAAAAAAATCCATTAGCTATGAAGAATCATCAGATAAAATTATCATTAGTACTCTAGCAATTAATTTCTGTTTCTACACCACTTAACTATTTTTGTCTTTACAGAAACAAAAATAAACAATCATATCTGGTGTTTTCAACCTTTTATAATATGTGAAACCATGCCTAATGGAATAGTAACGTTTCTAAAATTTCGTTTAGTAGTGTTTTGTTTTAATTAAAGTATTCTCTCCACCCCCCCCCCCCTTTAACAACTTCTGAAATACAAATTGAAGGAATTAGAAGGTATATCATCCTTTTGATATTTTATAAACTTTTTAATCTATTTATAAGAATGCACATCAAATTGATAGACATCTTGTGAAAGAAACTAGGTTTTTATTTCCAACATTGTGCATACGTGTTTTATTATTTGTTAACAATGTTAAAGCGACTCAGTTTAATATAATTTTATTTGTTTACTAACAATTACTAGTGCATTGGAAGTTTCTGACCTGGTATTCAGATACCTTCCCTTATAATGGTTCTTTCTGTTTTTTATTTTTTTGTTTAAGGCTACTAAGTAAATTTTGTGCATTTAAAAAGAATAAGAAATTATTAGTACGAATAAATAAGGTAAAGAAAGATTCTCACATATGTAAAATGCCAGTTCGATGTTTGACCGCAGACACCATTTGAGCTCTCAAGGGATTTTATTATTTCAAAATTTATCAGAAATCACATGTCACATATGAAAATAAAAGAATCGATAATTGCACAAAGGCTGATATAATATGTCAGTTGTGATTTTACCCTTTTATTTTTGGTTTTTATTATATTTCATATTAAAAAGTATGTGAAGTTTTCAGAATTTTCTGTTTAATTATGTTTCATTTTTTTTTTTTTTAACAGATTGCCGAATAGATTTTGAACTGTTTTTGGAATAAAGAAGGTGTCATGTAATGGAATTTTGACTGAACAGAATTTTACAGCCTGGTGAATGCTTAAATTTAAAACTGGTAGAGAAGGCAGTGAAAAGGAAAAAAAGTCAAGAGAATTTCCTTGCTGCAGAGTGTCTTTTCATAATTCCCTATGCAGTAGGGAAGTTCCCTTAGACAAAGTACTTGTAATTAAATAACCATGCTTGAATTAGCATCAGAACGTTATCGCTGAAGTCATGACACCATACCATGGCAATTGAGCATAACCATTGTGCACAGAGTTATCCAGGTAAGTTATTCTTGTATCACAATTGATCACTTTTATTTTGCTTCTGTTTATCATTAGTTTTGATACGTGTAAAACTTTATATCCATCTAGTGCAATATGTCAAGTAAAAAAATAAAATAAAGAAGTTAAAATTGGGATTAAAATATAAATGTGTGAAAAAAAAAGATTAAAAAATGATAAGGGAATTGACTGAAAGTATAGCTGTTGTTACTGGAACTACTAAAAAAGTTTCAATAAAGTTTTTTTTAAATGTTTTATTAACAAATTATATAAAACAGGAAAAACATATTGTGTATGCATAAAGTCAGCCTCAGTACAATTTTTCCTGATTTGTTATTAATTTCTGTATTTCATTGAATGTTAGAAAATCTTTTTTTTTTCTTTCAACAAAAATATTGAAGGGTGTTTTTATAAGGTGTTCAGGGATGTACTCAATTGTGTAGTTATCACATCAAAGAGAGAAAGACATGTCTTTATTGCTGGGGGAGGGGGGGAGGGGAAATCAGAGAAGACAGTTGTGTTTTATGATTATAGATTAATTCGGTTTTATTACTTTTGTTAACACATTCCAAGAATAACTTGTGAATAAATGCTTTAATTTTTATTTTTTTAATTGGAAAGGGCTAATTTTGCCGGTGGCTTCATTTTAAATTTCACCAAGCTTGTTCACTACTGGGTTAAAAATTAACACACTCAAACCATGAGCGCGTCCAGTAGACCTAACCGAAGTGACCAATGTGACCGGTTACTTACCGGGGTGGTAAGTGACCAGTTTCTAACCGGTCGACAGACATACTGAACGAAAATGGTATTACTTACTTGTAGCGCCATCTGTACATCATCGTAATTACGTCTGTATCACATCATCATAACCGATTCTTCAAGTTTCCGATCACGTGACCCAACTAAGATTTTTCTTCGGTTAGTTCGGTCCCTTACCGGTCACTTCCTCTGAACGACGTTGGTTGCATATCGGTTAGCAGCACTGAATGCTTTGGTAACTAACCAACCTTACCAGTTACGTACCGGTGACAGTACTGGACGTGCTCTATGTTCCATCACATTCTCATGTTTATGCTGTTCAGTACCGAGGATGCATACATGGTATCACTCAGAATGTCAAATGAGCAGGCTTGTAATGAGTAGCTGTCCGGGCCGGTAAAAAAAAAAGAATGGGTTTTTTACAGCCTGTAGTGGGTAGCTGTCTGTGCTGTTTTTTTTTTTTTTTAAATCCCGTGTTTTTTACAACCCTGCAAATGAGTGACCAAGCATGGTCAGATATGCGTCCTCTGTAGATAACGTAATAAAATTTTATGTTTGTTCATTTTGTAACCTGAAATTTTTGCCGATTGGGGGGGGAGGGATTTAGATTATTTTAAATTTTAAATTGTGTATGCTTAAATTAAATTGTGTATGTAATCAAAATGTGTATGTGTTTTCAATTGTGTATGTAATCAAAAATCCAAAAAAATTTTTTTATTTTTATTTTTTTTTGGTTGTTGTCGTGGTCACATTAAACTTTTTTGAAAAAAATTAGCACGCGAATGTGAAAAGGTTTGCCAAACCTGTCATATATGGTTGTAAAACTAAAGAATATTTGGCAATTTTTCACCAGCTGCAGGTTATCTGAAAAATAACAAGTAGATAATCGATCATTTTCATAACCTATCCCTTACAATTTCCTCTTTGTATAAGGGGAGGAGGGGGGAGAGAGCAAGTTAAAAATCTAAATCTTTTTCTTTTTTTTTGTACTTCTTCATTATTCAATCAACCATTTTCCATTAAAAAAAAACGATTAGCAAATTATTTGCCAAATTGCAATGCTCAATAAACAAATAGAAAAATGTGGCTATTCTAAACACACTGGATATAAAATTTGATTCATTCAGACAATTTTGGACAGAAGAATTCTAAGAACAATTAAAAAAATTAAATGCAGAAGTATTAAATTAAACCATAAAAAAAGATGATTTTTTTAAGATATTGCATTTATAAATCGTATATATTATTTCTCCTGTCAACATCTCTTTTTCTAAGAAAATACGAAATGAGACACCATATGAAAGGATTTTGAACAAGCTTCTGACATAGCACAGTTACATTTTTCTAAAACATGCTTTTTGATTAAAATTTGCTGATAATTAAAAATTAAATTGGCATTGTTTTCATAAATGAAGTGAAAGGTTTTCCTCACATTAATGTTGCCACAAAAATAAAATTCCGGGTTATATCATGCTCAACTGGGACCTGCAGGCCATAGTCAAAAACATATACAAAAATTTTGGTTCAATTATATAAATAACTTCATACACTTTTTGATGATACAATGGGGAAAATGGAACAAAAATCACTATCACAAAGCCCTGTTTGTCGATATATCTCCAAATTCAAATGAGACCTGCTGGCCATAACCAAAAACCTATAAATAAAATTTGGTTCAATTTGAAGCATAACTTTATATACTTTTCGATGATACAAAGAGGACATATACTCAGATATTTTGTAAAAACATATTTTTTGGAATCTCTGACCCTAAAGTGCATAAATCTGTCGAAAAAAATTTCGATTACAATACTTTCTTCTGTTAAAGACAGAAGAAAATAAAAAAGGAAAGTCCATCTGCCCTATTTAAAATTTTTTAGTAATATTTATTAAACATCTAAATCTCCCCCCCTCTCCAATCGACGAAAATTTCAGGTTATGAAATGAACAGATAAACAAAAAAAATTTTAATATGTTATCTACAGAGAATGCATACGCTTGGTCTTAATAACACATATGCGTGAATTGCTTAGTCACTCACTTCACATTCTGGGTAACACCATGTATGTGTCCTTGGTACTGAACGGCATAAAAATGAGAATCTGATGTAACATAGTTCGAGCATGTTAATTTCAACCCAATAGTGAACATGTTGCCTCATGAAATTTAAAATGGGACCACCACCAAAATTAGCCATTTCCAATATATATATATGTATGTATATATCAAAATTAAAGCAGTTATTCAAAAGTTATTCTTGGAATGTATTTAAAAAAATAATAATAAAACTGAATTAATTCATAATCATAAAATACAACTGATAAATTTTATGTGCATTTAACTCTTCTCTGAACATTTATTATTATCCCTCCCCTTCTCCAACAATTAAGACATTTCTTTCGATCGTTATGTGAAAACTTCACAATTGAGTATATCATTAAATACCTTATAAGTAATCCTATAACATTTTTGTTGAAAGAAAAAAAAAAAGATTTTGTAACATACTAACTTCCAATGAAATACAGAAATTAATAATTAATCAGGAAAAATTGTACTGAGGCTGTATTTACAGGGGTCGATGCAGGTTTTTTTGCTTGGGGCCCATTTTGTGAAAAGTAAAGATTAATTTTGTGAAATTTATTATATTTTTGTGAAAAATAACATTTTGTAATGAAAGTTGAAATCCAGTTAATCAAATTCGAACGAAGCATTTGTAAACAAAACCTTTTTTAAATCCTTTTGCTGAGGTTTTCTTCTCTGGTGAACTTGTTTGTTTACAAATTACACATTTTAAAAATCATAAAGTAATAAATAAATAATAAATAGTAAGTTTTTATGGAATAGAATTTTGTAAAGGGGGCCCATTTTATCAAATTGATTTTTGTGAAGGGGTCCATTTTATTAAATAGATTTTTGTGAAGGAGCCCTAAATAGGCCCCAAATTTTTCCTGGATCGACCCCTGATTTATATATACACAATAAAAATTTTCTGTTTTATATAATTTGTTAATAAAACATTTAAAAACAACTTTATTAAAAACATTGCTTACAACTATTAGGTACTAATGTTTTTGTAAATTCCACTTTAAAATGACATATTGCACTAGGTGGATATAAAGTTATTTTACACATATGAAAACTGATGACAAACAGAAGCAAAATAAAAGTGATCAATTGTGATACAAGAATAACTTACCTGGATAACTCTGTGCACAATGTTTATGCTCAATTGCCATGGTATGGTGTCATGACTTCAGCGATAACGTTCTGATGCTAATTCAAGCATGGTTACTTAATTACAAGTACTTTGTCTAAGGGAACTTCCCTACTGCATAGGGAATTATGAAAAGACACTCTGCAGCAAGGAAATTCTCTTGACTTCTTTTCCTTTTCACTGCCTTCTCTACCAGTTTTAAATTTAAGCATTCACCAGGCTGTAAAATTCTGTTCAGTCAAAATTCCATTACATGACACCTTCTTTATTCCAAAAACAGTTCAAAATCTATTCGGCAATCTGTTAAAAAAAAATAAATGAAACATAATTAAACAGAAAATTCTGAAAACTTCACATACTTTTTAATATGAAATATAATAAAAACCAAAAATAAAAGGGTAAAATCACAACTGACATATTATATCAGCCTTTGTGCAATTATCGATTCTTTTATTTTCATATGTGACATGTGATTTCTGATAAATTTTTAAATAATAAAATCCCTTGAGAGCTCAAATGGTGTCTGCGGTCAAACATCGAACTGGCATTTTACATATGTGAGAATCTTTCTTTACCTTTTTTATTCCTACTAATAATTTCCTATTCTTTTTAAATGCACAAAATTTACTTAGTAGCCTTAAACAAAAAAATTAAAAACAGAAAGAACCATTATAAGTGAAGGTATCTGAATACCAGGTCAGAAACTTTAAATGAACTACAGTAATTGTTAGTAAACAAATAAAATTATATTAAACTGAGTCGCTTTGACATTGTTAACAAATAATAAAACATGTATGCACAATGTTGAAAATAAAAACCTAGTTTCTTTCACAAGATGCCTATCAATTTGATGTGCATTCTTATAAATAGATTAGAAAGTTTATAAAATATCAAAAGGATGATATGCCTTCTAATTCCTGCAATTTGTATTTCAGAAGTTGTTAAAAGGGGAGGAGGGGATACTTTAATTAAAACAAAACACTACTAAACAAAATTTTAGAAACATTACTATTCCATTAGGCATGATTTCACATATTATAAAAGGTTAAAAACACCAGATATGATTCTTTATTTTTGTTTCTGTAAAGACAAAAGCAGTTAAGTGGTGTAGAAACAGAAAATAATTCCTAGAGAACTAATGATAATTTTATCTAATAATTCTTCATAGCTACTGGATTATATATTTCTTGTGGTTATCACATAATTACATGCAGAAAGACTATCTTTGTAAAATTTTATTAAATACTAGGATAGTAAACAACTGAACATAGACATTTTTGGTAATCAAATAAATAATTAAGAAAAAAAACTCAAATAACATGAAAACGACTGAAGAATACATTTAAACTGCAGGAATATTAAGCAAAATATATTAAAAGATCACCCTTGCACTACGATTTAGCAGAGAATTTATGTAAACAATACACCAAATGAAGAAAAATTAAAAAACAAGAAAGAAAAATAACAGCGCAAACACAATGCAACTCAGATGTAACTTAACAGAGTACACCTTCATAATAGAATTATCAACTAAAAGAAATTGAAACCTTAAAAACATTTTAAAATTGTATTTGAATATTCAAAACATCCACCATTTATGCTCTCCATGAAGGCGTATCTTTTTTAATGAATAATAAAAAAAAAAGATGACGCACTTAATCAGAAGTCTTAAAATCTCTCCTATTAATAAGAAAAGGAAATATTTCGTTATGTTTATTCTGTGAATAAACTTTTTAAGACAATTATTATTGGCAGTTAAAATATGCACTCTATTTTTTGTGATGCTATTTAGAGCAAAGACTAGTATACTACTAACTTCTATTGTTTGTGGTTTAGAGTGAAAAAAAACTATAAGACTAAGTGATTGACTGAAGCATATTTGATGTAATATCCCAAATTCTCGAAATTGTTTATGCTATAATTCAATGTTGGTAGTAGAATATTTGAATAGTTTCATGTAAATGAACGATTTTTTTTTTCCAATTATACTTTATTTTTAAATTTTACACTTAATTAAACGATTTAAAATATTTTGAACGATGACGAGCAAAAGTTTAATGTGAATATTTAAGCTTAATATAATATAAACGAAAGTTTAACAGTTTAAGTTTATTAGCATTCTTATTATTTTTAATAACAATCTTATTTAAGTTTATTAAGTTTGATAAATATAATTTCGGAAATCTGATGTAGCCTTTAAGTGTAAAATCTAAACAAAAGAAATAATATGTTAAAAATTAAAAAAAATACAATAACAGACATATTAAGTTTACATTTATGAACAGATAAGTATCGTTTGCTCTTCTGTATAACTTTTAGTAGCGATTTTTAAACAATTTAGATTAATCAAATATTAACAGAAGCCTTCGTTATTATTATTTATTTTTTTATTATTATTGGGAACATACGTCTGCAGGGTCGTACTGGTATAACAGAGAGGGCGGTGGCAAAGTGAATAAAAAGGGCGCCAACTATGTAATAAGTGGGCACCAATTGCTTATATATTAAATTAGTACATTATATATATATAACAGATGCAACAATCAAAATTCTACACACACATACACTATATATATATATATATATATTACAGGGTGTCCGAAAAGTCTGGAAACTGTCAAATAACTCGAGAAATATACATCGGATTGAAAAATGGCAAAATGCATGTTCAATATTTTTGAAAAATCTATTTAGGGATATGAAAATTGCCCCCCAGGGGGAAAGGGGGCAACTTTGAAATCTTAAATGATGACCCCCATTTTTATTGCAGATTCGGATTCTACGGGAAAAGTACGTAACTTTTGTATTGAACATTTTCTTCGAAACATAGTAGATGGTGCTGTAATAGAGTGCAATGCTGTGAGAATTGTTATCATTGCAATGTCTGGAAATGCTCGAATAACTCGAGAAATGTACATCATATTGAAAAATGGAAAAATGCATGTTCAATAGTTTTGAAAAATCTATTTAGGGATATCAAAGTTGCCATTTTTCTAAAATATTAAACACGTATTGTTCCGTTTTTCAATCTGATGTATATTTCTCGAGTTATTCGAGCGTTTCCAGACATTGCAATGATAACGATTCTCACAGCATTGCACTCTATTACAGCACCATCTACAATGTTTCGAAGAAAATGTTCAGTACAAAAGTTACGTATTTTTTCCCGTGGATACCGAATATGCAATAAAAAATGGTGATCATAATTTAAGATTTCAAAGTTGGCCCCCTTACTCCCCTGGGGTGCAAAGTTGGGGGGGGAGCAACTTTCATATCCCTAAATAGATTTTTCAAAAATATTGAACATGCATTTTGCCGTTTTTCAATCCGATGTATATTTCTCGAATTATTTGACTGTTTCCAGACTTTTCGGACACCCTGTATATATCTATATATACTATATACATGCACATCAGACAAATTATGTATGGAAAATTACCATTAAAATTAATTGCTATAGCGAAAACTTTATTATTCCTAAAATATTTATGATATCCAAATTAGTATTATATTCTATAAACAGTGTTGAATCCAGGGGGTGGCCCGGGGGGGAATGTCCCCCCCCCCCGGGAAGATTTGAGATTTTATGCTTTCAATGGTCAAAAAGTGGAATTTCCCCCCCGGAACTCTATAATGTCCCCCCCGGAGCAACAGGAATCCCTCCCGGAGAAAAGTGTCTGAATTCAACACTGCTATAAAAATGTGATATGAACACAAATAAAGCCAACACATTTATAATTGACAGCAGTAAGAAAATGATACCGTTTTAGGAACATGGCGTGACATGAGTTTAAACGTTATCATAACTCATAAATTTCGAAAAATCGAATTTATTTATAAAAGGTTTCCTCAATTGAAATAAGATTTCTCTATGATGCCAGCACCCGGAACAGACGATTCGATGTGTAACTAAAATAATAATAATAATAATATTAAACATTGTATTCGTACTATAATTATAACACAAAAAATAAATAAATAAACTCATTTTTCGCAAAACTACATTTTTAAACAAGGTGACCACGATTATTCTAAAACTACTGAATTGTTTTCCTTTTAATTTTATCAGCTTTTTTCCTTCTATATTATGCCGTATTTGTATGAGGAATACCTTTTTTTTATTATTATTTTCAAAGAACAGTTATTTTTTTTTAAACATAAAAATTAAATAATCTCTTCAGACAGCCGGTGTTTTGAAAAAAAAAAAAAACATAAAAAAAATAAAAAAATAATTTTTTTTTTTAAATTTATAATTTGTTTCATCTGTCACTAAGATAAATCTTACTTAATTAAAAACTACCAATTATTTTAATTTCAGATTTCAGATATGCCAAATTTAAGCACGGCAACTCTTCTCACACACACGCAGAGAGAGAGAGAAGTCTCACCAGAAGAGCAGCAACAGCTTCGAATATATTTAATTTCTAAAATATATATATTTAAAATTTATATATATATATATAACCATAAATGAAACATTACCATAACACCAACTTAAACTATGAAATAATGATATATATATATATAAAGGTAAATATATATTATATATTTATATCTATATCTATCTATCTACCTATATATATATATATAAAACATATCAAAATTATCTTTAAGCATTGTACAATAAAATAAAAAAGAAAGTCAAAGAAAACAGAAATAGTGAACTGTCTGATGAACGGGAAAAAATACATATACTATAGTTTTTTAGTGTATACAACAAAGTAAACAACAATATACACTTTTTTTTTAACCGCATGCGCCTTGTGCGTATAGGCATTCTTTCTTACACGAAATCTTGAAAAAAAGGAAAAATAGCAAAAAAAAAAAGATTAAATTTATTGGCAAAGTTATTTTTTCTTTTAACTTGATCTGAAAATTTGAAGATATGTAATATGTTGCTATGTATGAATGAGAATTATTTTATAATTTCATTAAACATATGTAAAACAGTTAAGAATAACCGAGTGAGGAGGAATTTTGTGTAATGCATGACTTGTGTAATTACACAAAGCATTACTATTCCAAAATTTTCCTTAACTGATATTTTCTTTGACGAAATTTAAATTGAAACTAGTTATATTCTGCATCTTGGAATAAAATAAAAGTATTTTTTTCTCATCTTTCAATATGGAAAGAACACAGTTAAACGAAAAGTTGTTTTAAGTGCAGTGAATTGTTTTCGCACTTTTCCTGCATTAACATTTATCTGCTATAACAATTGTTTTTAACAATTTTTGCTTGATAGACGCCCGTATGCCGAAACAGAGTGTATATAATTAGTATATCATGAAAAATTCTTCACATCCGATTTCTATTTCGTCTTGAAGAAAGCATAGATCACTTCAGAATAAGACTTCAGAATATGGTACAAGGTAAAATCAACAAAAAGTCTTGCATCTGGTATCACTAAAGAAACCAGTCATTGGAAACTAACGAACCCATATAAGTAACTTGAAACCGCTCCGAAATAGTGATTTGTCTTCTTAGAAACGCCTAAGCTATTGACTAGCAGTAAGCAGTACTGAAAAATTTAACACAAGCACATCTGGACTTCTCATTACCTCTTATTTCCGGCAGTTCTTTTTGTGAAACAACCTGTAGATTTTTCAGTGATTTATCAGTTATCTATTTATTTGAATTACATGACACATGAGTATTTTCAATTCAACTTGTAAATCAGAAGCTGTTTAAAACGCTGAAACAGATTCCGTTTACAAAAGAGTTTTTAGATATTCGCAATTTCGGATGCTAAGAAATTATCTTTTTTTCAAATTTTCTTTCAAAGGTAAAATTTATACCAAGTTTCCATAGCAAAATCTTGTAAAAAATTAGTCTTGGCATTATAACTTACGTACTTACATTATCATTAAAAAAATATGGAATACCCAGCTCATTTGAATTAAGACATCAATTTATGTGTGCATTTGTGGGAAGGGGGGGGGGTTGCTAATTTCGACGCCAAAATATACCTAAAGCCGTTGGTGTGAGGTTATCTCAAAATAGGTTGGGTCGTCTGCGCCTGTATGCCTAAATGAGATTATTATTAAATATGAATTACCACGCTAAAAACATGTAAAAAATGAAAAGAAAAGAAAGAAAGAACAAAGAAAAAAAACATGAATGTATGTTGTTTCTTTTATGCCGAAGAAGGAATATTAAGTTTAGATGTCTTTTATTTTATTATCTCTAAAGAGAGGGGAAAAAAAGCGGGGTGCGGGCAATGGGTGGGGCTGGACGGCTGACTATGGCGAAAAGGACTAACGGCAGAAAAGACACAAAAGAAAGAGGTAAAAAAAAATAACATCCACAAATTATTACTAATACTTTCTTTAGGATCCACCACATAATTTAGAGAATTAAAAAACTCGGGCTTAGGGTGCCGCGTGTCAAAGTTACCACTGCATTTAAGAATAATAAAAATGAAAATATGTTTTTCCTGAAATGGTACGCCATCCTTTTTCGACGTTGAGAAATGCAAAAAAGGTAGAGTTAGAGTATCAAAAAACCGCACATCCGCGGGATGCCAAATTTCAAAAGACACAAAATACAAGAAATACTTAAGTTTAGTTTCTTTACAAGTTATTGTTTGTAATAGGCGCTTTAAAAACATGGCTCAGGGCTGAGCCAGGACTATCAAAGCCACTGCTAATAATGAGCCAATTAAAATGAAAATCTGTTTTTCTTAAACTGTCATTCCATATTCTACCCTCTTTTGGCGTTTGCACAGGTACTTTGGTATTTGATATATCAATATCTGCCATGCAAAAAACCGCTTAAACACTGAAAACAGATTCTGTTTACAAAAAAATTTTAGGCCGCTAAATATTTGGCAGAAAAAATACTAAAAATATGATTAATACTTAATATTAGTTTCTTTGGATTTCGAAAAATCTTATTCGTAGAAGTGCTGAAAAAAATCTAGAACAGGGCGAAATTATTATCAAAGCAAAAACACAAAAATATCGGGTAACTAACCAGGGCACTAAATATTTGGCAAAAAATATGCTAAATACGTGATTAATAATTTAGTTTCTTTGGGAATTATTATTCGTAGAGGTGTTAAACAAAAATCTAGACCAGGGCGCCATTATTATCAAAGCAGAAATACAAAAATACCGTGCAGCATCCCAAGGTGCTAATATCTGGTAGAAAATATGCTATATATGTGATTAATACTTAATATTAGTTTCTTTTTTAGAAGATATTATTTGTAAAGGTGCTGAAAAAAAAACCTGAGCCAGGGCATCATTACTATCGAAACGGAAATACAAAAGTATCGGGCAGCCATCCAGGGCGCTAAATATTTGGCAGAAAATATGCTAAAAACGTGATTAATACTTAATATTAGTTTAGTTGGAAATTATTATTCGTAGAGGTCTTGAAAAAAATCTAGACCAGGGCGCTATTATTATCAAAGCAAAAATACAAAAATATCGGGTAGACAATCAGGGCGTTAAATATTTGGCAGAAAATATGCTAAATACGTGATTAATACTTAATATCAGTTTCTTTGGAAATTATTATTCGTAGAGGTGTTAAGCAAAAATGTAGACCAGGGCGCCATTATTATCAAAGCAGAAATACAAAAATACAGGGCAGCATCCCAAGCGCTAATATCTGGTAGAAAATATGCTAAATATGTGATTAAAACTTAATATTAGTTTATTTTATGGAAGATATTATTTGTAGAGGTGTTGAAGAAAAAAACCTGAGCTAGGGCGTCATTACTATCAAAACGGAAATACAAAAACATCGGGCAGCCATCCAAAGTGCTAAATATTTGGCAGAAAAAATACTAAAAATATGATTAATACTTAATATTAGTTTCTTTGGATTTCGAAAAATCTTATTTGTAGAAGTGCTGAAAAAAAATCTAGAACAGGGTGCCATTATTACCAAAGCAAAAACACAAAAATATCGGGCAGCCATCCAGAGTGCTAAATATTTGGCAGAAAATATGCTAAATACGTGATTAATACTTAATATTAGTTTCTTTGGAAATTATTATTCGTAAAGGTGTTAAACAAAAATCTAGACCAGGGCGCCATGATTATCAAAGCAGAAATACAAAAATACACCGGGCAGCATCCCAAGGCGCTAATATCTGGTAGAAAATATGCTATTTTTTTTATATAAATATGTGATTAATACTTAAAATTAGTTTCTTTTTTGGAAGATATTATTTGTAGAGGTGCTGAAAAAAAAAAAACCTGAGCCAGGGCGTCATTACAATCAAAACGGAAATACAAAAATATCGGGCAGCCATCCAGGGCGCCAAATATTTGGCAGAAAATATGCTAAAACGTGATTAATACTTAATATTAGTTTATTTGGAAGTTATTATTCGTAAAGGTGGTGAAAACAACCTACACCAGGGTGCCATTATTATCAAAGCAAAAATACAAAAATACCGGGCAGCCTCCATTGGCGCTAAATATTTAGCAGAAAATATGCTAAATATGTCATTAATACTTAGTATTAGTTTCTTTTTTGGAAGATATTATTTGTAGAGGTGCTGTAAAAAGAAACTGAGCTAGGGCGCCATTACTATCAAAACAGAAATACAAAAATATCGGGCAGCCATCAAGGGTGCTAAATATATTTGGCAGAAAATATGCTAAAAACGTGATTAATGCTTAATATTTTTTCTTTGGAAATTATTATTTGTAGAGTTGTTGAAAATGAAAATTACTATCAAAGCAGAAATACCAAAGTACCGGGCAGCTACCCAGGGTGCTAAGTATTTGGGCAGAAAATATACTAAGTGATTAATATTTGATATTGGTGTCTTTGGAAATTATTATTCTTAGAAGTGCTGAAAAAAAATCTGGACCAGGGCGTCATTACTATTAAAGTAGATTTACTAAAGCACCAGGCATCTACCCAGAGCGCTAAATATTTGCCAGAAAATATGCTAAATATGTGATTGATACTTAATATTAGTTTCTTTGGAAAATATTCGTAGAAGTGAATGCTGAAAAAACATCTGGACCAAAGTATCATTACTACCAAAGTCTCTGTCAGCTAGTTTAATTAAAACGAAAATCTGTTTTTCTTAAACTGTCTTAACACCATTTTTCATTATTTATATTGCCACAAGAGGCAGAAATACGAAAATACCGATACCGGGCAATACCACGGGCGCCAATTACTAAAAGGCAGAAAACACGCTAAATAACTGAATACATAATAATTAGTTTCCTTAGAATTTATTATTCTTACAGACGCTAAATTCTCTGGTCTAGTTGTATCATGTATACCAGTACCATATCTGATTGTTGATAACTTACATTATCTCGAAATTGAGTTATCTGATTGTCAATAAAAAACCATAAAAATATACTGTTTTAATTGTCAAATGAAAATATCTGAAATTATTGTATGCCGTTCAAAATGAAATGCATTGCTGTAAACGTGCTTCTAAAAAAAAAAAAAAAAAAAAAAAAAATTGACGGAGGGCGCACCGGGCATTTGCTGCGTTGCCCGGTGGGCCAGTAAGACCCTGTTCATATGAAAATTATAAGGGACGCAAAAATAAGACACAAATTTTATATTACAGTTTATAATTAGATAAATTACATCTTTTGATAAGTGACTGTGTAAAATTGGCAGAGCACCTGGATTCTGTTCTTTTGATACAGTTTTATTACTGAACAAACACCCATTTTTTTAAAACTAAAATTAACAGTGATAAACTTTTTAATGATCATTAATGTTTGTGAAATCAATTTACCAAAATTTGAGTTGATTGACATGTTTATATTAGATGGTTACTCTAAGCAAAAAAGTATAAGTAAATTTCTTAAAATGCGAGAGTTGTTAGATTAAGGATTATAAATTAGAATGTGCAAATAAGAAAATGATAGAATATTGTGAGTACATTTTAGGATGTAAATTTTAATTCACTTTATCCTGTCTGGCAGTTACTATTACATTTACATCATAAATAACAATTACACATCAAATTTAGAATTGACTATTGGTGTTGTAGCCAAACCCAATTGCACCCATAAAAAATCATGATTACATTTCAGGTCGTAAATCTTAATTAACATTCATCTGTCTGACATTTAGTATTATGTCATAAATACCAATTAACATCAAATTTAGAATTGAATGTTGGTGATGCAAACAGGCTTGAGTCAAGCTTGTTGCCATCCCAAAACCACACCCATCAAAACATACTGACCCAGTTAAATTAGCCATCCCACCTATTTTGACTATTTCAATCTCTGCAGGAAAATATTGCAAGCATGAATTTATAAGCATGAACTTTATGTAAAAATAGAGACAGATTTCGGTAGCATTTGAGGTGCTCTATCGTCCTTACAAAATGTGAGGCTCTAAAATACTATGGTTCTCGGGACCTCCATGAACTCCTATTCTCTGGATGCATTGCTGAAATGGAAAATAAAGATGTTAGGTAAATGAAAAAGGTCCAAAGTCAAATTATTTCATTAGCCACATGCCAAGACATGACATATATCATCTATTTAATTTTAATTAATAATTGATTTAATAAAAAATGAAATAAATAGTTCACAGTTTGTAGTTTGCAATCATGTTTTTACTTAAAACTTATTCACTAAGAATGAACTCCCATTTTTCTCAGTAGAATAAATTTAAAAAATATTATATTTTTTATTGCAGTTATAATTTTTTATTAGCCCAATAATTTAAAAAATCTAAATTGTATGTGAGCAAAAACATTTACAAGCTATTTGGTAAACTTCAAATAGATGCTGCTGACACTTTTCTTTTTTACATTCTTGTTGCAAAGTAATTGCTGATTTTTAAAAGAAAATGAATTGCAGGAGTTATTTTTTGTTTTCGGAATTTTAAGAGAGGAAAATTTTTTAAAATTTTTGGAAAATTAAGAGAATGATTAAAAATGAGGACATTTTAGGGCAGTTTTAAAAACATTAGAAATTTTCGGATGATTAAGACAACTTTACCCCTGTTTTAAGCATGTATTATTTTAGGCTACAAAATCGCTTAGATGAACTACTTTCACCTTCCTGTACAGTTCTTTTATCGTACTTAATAATGGAGTCATTAGAAAGGCAAAAGAGTTGATCCCATTTCTGTTTGTTCTCCAAAAGATTCTTTTTACTTACCCATCATACGTAGTATAGTGTAAGTCTAGTAATCGTTTTGAAAATCGAAAAAATTTTGTTGACGGATTTACACGTTTCAGACACTAGAGATTCCGAAAAACATATTTTTAGAAAAAAAAATTTTGCCGTCCGTCTGTGTGTCTGTAAACGCTCTATCTCCCGAAAAAATTGAGATAGAGACTTGCAATTTGGTATGTACTTAGTATGTAATAATGGAAAGAAGCCTATTTCATTTCAATAACCTCGATTAACCGGAACAATTTTTTTCGGACTCTCGAAATATTCGTTCTGATGAAAGGTATATAAAAATTTTCGAAATTGCATATTTTAAGAAATGAATATAAAAGACAATAAAAAAACATAAATTTTGAATAAAGCATGAAGTCGATCGGATAATTAGTTGCCGAGATATTTGGAATCCTATTTCCACACTCTTCGATTTTTCATGACCCTGTATTTCATCCAAATTTCACTTCAAAGATATATTCTAATTGGAAATTTGACGCTTAATCAGATGCAATAAATCTCTAGTTAATAGGATTATTATTTTTGGAGTTATAAGGAAAAACCTCTTTCAAGCAATTCAGTAATCGAGCCTTTGAAGTTTGTGACGTCATCAAGCCACGATTTTATTTGAATTGCAATGCATTTTATAAGTAGTTTACACATTTTTTATTTTAATATTTTACATTATGCCTATCCATGATGGGTAAGTATTACGGTGGCCCCCAACGACTAGTTTAAGTAAGGACTCAATTTACGCTCCTCAAATGCCTCTTTAAATTTTAACAATGCATCTTTTGATGGCAAGCATTCTCGAATAAGGAATCCAAGAAAAATCCCATTCACCACCACGAATGAAACACAGGAAAAAATAATTCATTTCATGAGTGTAAATAAGCTTCTCTTTTCCTGTAAGTGTTGCATAGTTCAGGATTAATCTGATGTTTTCTTTATCTTTTTTTTTTTTATACCGCTAACCAGGCCCCTACCTGCCCGGCATGAATGCCTAGCTTAACGGGTTAGTACCTGGGTGCGGGGCGGAAATCGCCTGATCACAGCATGGCTGTAATCCACCTGACTATTGATTTGTTCACATCGCTGCTGTGCTTGCTCTCTTGTGATTTGCTACCGTTATCTTTGTTTGCCGGTTCAAGGTTTCTGTTTAACTTTGTTGAATTGACAGATTTAATAGGTCTCGTAATTTAGAACCTTGATCAGGTGACGAGACCCTCACCTGACTTTCTTTATCTTTAATATGAAACAAAGACGATAGTAGTTGACTTTTGTTAAATTCATTTGTAATCAAACTTCTAAGAGAATTAGGGCTTTCCTGGATACAATCTCTGAAAAGGTTTTGGTAATTCCAATCCATTCATTTTTTGAAAGAAAATTCCACATGCAATTTGCTATTCCCATGAAAAAGCTCTGTAAAGGCCATTGTAGAAAACATTGTAACACTTTCAAACGGTGATTTTTAAAAACTTCCGTTTGTTGCTCTTCATCCATTTCTTTTAATAATAATAAAAAAAAATATCAAAACTTTTTACATATTTTACAGTCTCTACAAAGGATTCCTTTCTTTCCTTTGGGGTTAGTTTTTTCAGGAAATAATCAGCTGCTTCATTATATCCCCATTTTGCACATTCGTAAAATTGATCGTTGTAAGCAGTAGTTGCAAATCCTCTTCTCTTCATATTATGTGACCAAAAACTAATCATTGGAAATGTGTACGAAATAGAAGTTTCTTTGAGATCCTCAGGTATACTGTTCCACAATTTGTGAATATCGTCCTCCAAGCAATAGCAACATGCTAGTTTGTAACATGTGGATATATCCAAATTTTCATCTTTAAGAAACAGTTCTGCTGTTTTTTTCCTATCTATTGTTCCGTGTGAAGTCCAACAAAGTTTAACTGGTAGATTTACATGAAGATGGAAATGTATCAAATGGAATTCCATGCATTTTAAAATTTGCAAGCCAATAGGCTTAATAAAACCTAACACCTTTTCTTCTAGGCGTTGTGGTAGTGAAAGTTGTGGTACTTTCTCTATTACTTTATGTTCGATTTTCTTCCATTCTTCACTTTTAGGACTGAAACCATTTGGTAAACCAAGTTTCACCAATCGACAAAATTCTGATTCCACAAAGAAATGGCAATTTTAAGAAGAGCCATATGCTCAAGTGACGGCTTCAGAATAAATTTCATGATTTATATAAAAGAAACATTTCATGTGCCATAAAAACTTCACTGATTTAAGAACTGCAAAAAATCATGAGTTATAATGTCATAAGACAATCTTTCTTCAGTATTTCTTTGTTATAAAATTACATGTTTTTCTTTTATTTTTAGTAATCTCAGAATGAGTTGACATTATTCTAGTATTTATAAATGAATGCAATCTTATACTAGTATTTAAAGTTAAATTAACTTGGATGAGTGATAAGCAAGCAGATAGCATTCTGATTCCTGATTAAATAAATCGGTAAATACTGATAAATATAGAAGTTTAAAAAAATGTTCAAATTTAAATAATGTTGAATTCATTTTGAAGTTGAAGATTGCAATACATATTTTAGAAATTCAATAAAAAAGTAAGACAGGTAATGATACTTCCCCGAGTACCATTGACAATTTTGCTTCTTTAGATATTAGCTGAATATTTGGAGACAGGTTAGAAGCTAGATGAAAATATTCCTCAATAATTAGATGGCACATCCAAGGAATGTGACCTAGAAGAATAAGTAAAATATCTTTAAGGAAAATGTGAAAAACTGGAACCTAAAGAAAACATTTATTTGTGAGATAAATGGTATAAACAGTATATAAGTGCCAACGTTATGGGGTTTTAATGTCAAATAAATACATTCTGAAACCGAATTTTTCAAAAAATAACAAGTTTTTTCTATGCGGTATTTATTTGATTTTAAATAAGGTAAAATTTCTAGAAGGAAATATGTATACTGACTTTAAAAAAATGGGGAGGATAAGGTTGGCACATCAGGTATCAATATCAGTAAAGTAATTTAGAAGTAAGTGAATGAATGTATTTCTATTGTTAAATGTGTGTGCAATCGATACTAAAAAGAAAAATTATTACACCCCACAAAATCCAATCACTAAATTGTCAAGAAAAAAACAGAAAATAGCCATTCAATTAGGGTTTTCTTAAAAATTTATGTTAGAAAAATAATCTTAGCGCTTCGTTTTCATACTAATATTGTACCAAACTTTGAAATTCTAGTACAAATACCCGATTTTGATAGTATATTTGGATTTTACAGTACATTTTATTTTCGCATACCAAACAGGAAGTAATTCAGTCAAAAAGTTTAGGAATTATGAAGATTAAAAATGTGGATTTGGTAATATTAAATTCATTTTTAATCATTGAAAAGGATTGCAATGTAAGTAGTTTTCTAAACATAACTCAAAAATTACTCCTCGCAATGAGCTATAATTTTGATTCATATATTTAAAGCTTCAAGAGATCACTTTTCTGTTAAAAAGCTCATAGGTTGCAATTCAGAATTTTTCCTAAAATTATTTTGGAAATATACATTTTTTGAAAAGGATTTCCGAAAAAAAAAAATATGAATCTATAAATTTTGTAACAGCAATTGGTTTCCAGAAGTTTTACATGTGCAAATCCAAACTTACAACTCATTAAGACAAGTAGTTTTACGTTACACTTAAAAAATTACATGCACTGCAATCTGTTTTGCATTGATTTAAAAGGAATTTAGCATTGCAAGATCCAAACTTTAAACATTCATAATTCCTAAACTACACTGGCCTCCAAAAGTTAAGGTACAAGATGTTTTTCGAAGCTCACCAGACAAAAAATGGCAGTCAAATTAAACTTCATAATTTATATGAATGACAATAATAAGCTTTAAAAAAACTTACGCAAAAATTACAGCTACCACTTTTATTTTATAGAAAAGAATAGGTATTTGTGAATGAGAGAAAAATATGCAATTACGAAACTTTCGTAATTTCGCGTGTAAGTTTTGTTGTATTCGAACTATTGTTGTCAGTTTTGTTCACAACAGCCAGTAGAGTCTAGAAATATCTAGAAGAAGTCGTTTGCCCGATTCATTAAGGTGGCGGGCAGTAGGATGGATGAAAATGGGATTGTTATAGGCCGGTACTGCTAGACAGCTCAATGTGTCTCGCAGTGTAGTCCAACGATTCTGGGATCAGTATGAATCCGAAGATTCTGTGTCCAGAAGACAAATTCCAGGCCGCCCACATGTTACAACACCTGCAGAAGACCGGTTTCTAGCTCTTTCGGCCTGAAGGAGAAGACGCACTACTGTACCGCAACTCATTGCAGACCACTTTGCAGCATAAGGGAGAAGAATCTCCGCTACTACGGTGCGAAGACGTCTTCACAATGCAGGTCTCTATGCAAGGCGACCAGTTGTGTGTGTGTCCCTCAAGAGACAACAGAGAAGGGCCCGCTTATGTTGGGCAAGAGAACATGTTTCCTGGACTAGACAACAGTGAGCCTCTGTACTCTTCACAGACGAGTCCAGATTCACAATGGAGAGCGATTCAGGACGACTTCTGATCTGGAGAGAACAATGCACTCGATTCCATCAATCAAACACTGTCGAAACACACAGGCACAGAAATGGTGGAATCATGGTTTGGGCAGGGATCTCACTCGGAGACCACACTGACCTGCATGTGTTCTATGGAGGAACTGTGACTGGTGCGAGATATTGGGATGAGATCCTTGATTCATATGTGCGCCCATATGACGGTGCTATTGGCAGTGGTTTCATTCTAATGGATGATAATGCGAGACCACACCGAGCTGTGGTTGTTGAGGATTATCTTGAGGATCATGGTTTGGAAAGAATGGAATGGCCAGCTCACTCTCCAGACATGAATCCAATAGAACATCTTTGGGACTATCTTGGAAGACAGGTTGTGGCTTTAAGTCCTTTTCCAAGGTCATTAAATGAGCTGGAACAAGGCTTACTCCAAGTCTAGTCAGCGTTACCTATTTCGGTGTCCGACAATTTAATTGAGAGCATGTAAAGTCGATGCCGCCAATGCATTCAAGTCTGGGGTGGACATATTCTGTATTAGAACCAGTTTTTTAATGTTTTTGTCACATTTTACTGCATAATACTGCGATGTACTGATTTCTCCAAGAATGGAATTTTCCACCATGAGTGCTTTTTTGTTGTAATTTCATTTATACGTTTAACTTAAGTAAATTTCTATGTCGCATTTAATAAATAACAGTTTAGCGCACATATCTTCAAATTTGTTGTTTCTATATTCATTCATTTTCAAATTAGACACAAAAAACCGGCTGTACCTTAACTTTTGGAGGCCAGTGTATTAGACCGAATGACTTCCCGTTTGGAAAACTAAGATAAATTTACCGAAAAAGCCAAAAATGTTGAACAAATTATGGATGGGATTAATATTTGCTACTATTCAGTATTTGGCCCTTTTGCAGGATATCCAGTTAGCTGAGTATTGAAGACTATTTGACTGATAACCTGTGCGAGAATATTGCGATATATCTCGCTGAATATTGCCGAAATCTTCATTCAGAAACTACCATTATTACATATATATTTTTTACTTACAGCTTTCTTTATTCATATTGTTGTTATCAGTTTCTGTGTATGATTTTAATGCATGTGGATTAAGTTGTAGAACTTTATGTTGTTGTATAGTGTATATGGTAGTTGAATTGTCAATGATTAAACATAGATATTCTACTTGAACCATGCGTCTTTCTTTAATTTAATTTGTAATATAAGACTGGAGACTAATTTCAGAACAAAGACTCATTCTTACAAATTTGTTGATCACTAGGGACACAAACACTTCACATTAAAATTTACTTAACTAAAGGTTATCCTAATCCTAATAATATTATAAATCCGATTGTGTGCAAATGTTAGGCTGAAGCCAGCGTCAAAAGGGAGAAATTAATGGCCCTGTATCTTTGCATATAGGTGGATTATAACCCGGAAATGAACATAGACTGGTTTTTGTTTATTTTATTCAAATACTTTTCTTAATAATTCAAAATTTGATTATTTTCATAGAGAATCAATGGACATTTTTAGATAAAATTTAACCATTATACTTTATCGTTGCTAGGGATTTGATCATTGCCAATAAATAAAAATGCGAAAAAATAATTTTTCCTCAACAATTAAGTTTCAATTGAGCGATTTTCACGTGAAAAATGAAAATAATTCAAAAGAAGATGAATTTCTGTGATATTTGAAACAACAATATGGAGTATTTGTTATTATACATGAAGTATGAATATCGGTTACACTAAAAATATCTTTTTCTGTCAAAAACTGCGTTATAACTAGAAAGAAGAATTAACAATAATTATATTATTAAGAAAAATATTTCGTTTGAACCATGGAACTATGAAAAGGATCCTTCTTGGCTTGAACAAATATGACGACATAAATAAAACATGTATTTTCAAATATTCGTAATATTACAAAGAGCATGACTATCAGTGTATAATAAAAGTATATACATAATGGACGTCATATTTATGATGAATAACTGAAATATTTTTTTGATACTGATTAATAATAAGCTTGAATATCAGTTACAAAAAGATGTGAGTTTTCTGCTAAAATGCACCTCATTATTGCCAGGAAAAGAAAATTAACAAGAATTATATCATTGAAAAGTGATTTCTCCGGGATCAAAGTGACGTCATAATAAAACGGGATTTTTTAAATATGTTTCAAATGGAGCGTGTATCAATTTCATACATTAATAATCACTGAGTACAGTGAAAGAATAGAGAGGTAATGAACCGTAAAACCGGCTTGCAATATGAAGTCGGTTATCGCTCAAATCATTAGGGCCAAGGGCTGACTTCATTGGATGGAGAGAGGCTGCACGTGGAACAATGACTGGATTCATTGGACGTGGAGAGGTTTTCAAAGCAAGCCGCCAGTTGTTTGGGCCGACTGTAGGGTTGCATTTTCAGCATCACACCAAACATGAACATTTTATCACTATTTATTCTCTGAACTCTGTGATTAATAATACAAGCATCAGTAAGATTATTAGGAAAAGAAAATTGAACACAAGTCTATTAAGTTAAAATCTGACTGTGTGTATTTCGCAACTACTCCTCTTAATGCAACGCGATTTACTTAACACCGGTTTTCATTGATTCGAGGATGTCATATAAACTCTGAGAATTTAAAATTTTGAATTAGATTCCGAGATATTAATATTTTTTTTTTTTTGTAAATTTTAACGAAATTTCTCTAAAAATGGTACTTAAATTACTCCATTTTTGTGGATAAAAAAGGAGAAATAAAACGGATTAATATATTTTTATGCCATTTTCTCATTAAAACTGAAAAAAAATTATTTTATTTTCAATTTGAATAGTTGGTGAAAAAAAAAATCTTGATTACAGTAAAATTTCCGAAAAATACAAACATATTTAAGTCCATTTATTCTGCAGAGCAAAAATCGCCTGTCAGCATATTGTCAAGAAAACAAGATTTGTTTCAGGCATAGATTAAACCAAGAACACAAATTTGATGTTACATGCAAACGTAACACTTGAAATTGCAAAGCTTTTTGCAATCCCAAATTACATGCAAACGTAACATTTACATGTAATTTGCACCCAAATTAATTTTAATTTGCACCGTAATAAATGTTAATTTGCAATGAAAATTACATGCAAAAGTAATGTTTACATATAATTTTGGGTTGTAAAAACTTTGCAATTTAAGTGTTACGTTTGCATGTAATTTTGGGCGGCAAAAAGCTTTGCAATTGAAGCTCCTTGCATTTAGGTGTAGAACTATTCATCCCTATTCACAAGAATTGAATTTAAAGAAAAAGCATATACTATTTCCAATGAATTATTTTTAAATGATGGCTGTTAAAACGTTTCTCAAAGTCGTTGAAAGTAAAATGGTTTATCAGATAAAATTGACATTTCTTTTTACCCAATTCATCGATTTACACGATTTTATTTGGCCGTCCTTTTTCCATTTGTTGCATTTTCCTTTTCGCTGTAATTTGGCACAAAATTTTACCTTTTTTAAACTGATTTATGTCAAGGCCCCTATAACAAAGAAATATCGTATTTTCTTCTATGAAATGTGATAAAGAGTTAGTTTTTAATTATCACGAGTGAAATATTTTGCTTGATTAGTACATTTATTTTTCTTTTAATGTTACGTGAACGAAGTCACGGGTAACAGCTAGTAATATTATAAATCTGATTGTGTGCAAATGTTAGGCTGAAGCCAGCATCAAAATGGAGCATTTAATGATCCTGTATCTTTGCATATAGGCTGATTATAACCCTCAAATAAACATAGGCTGGTTTTTATTCATTTTATTCAAATATTTTTCTTAATAATTCAAAATTTCGTTATTTTCATTGAGAATAAATGGACATTTTTTCGTATAGCATTTTAAAATGGTTAAATTTACTTTACCGTTGCTAATACTTTATCGTTGCCAAAACTAATTCAAAACCTGGAATAATAATTTTTACTCAACAATTTCGTTTCAATTGAAAAATTTTCACGGAAAAAATGAAAATGAAAAAAAAAAAAAAAAAATGAAAGAATTAAGAAGAAGATTAAATAATATTATTAGAAATAAAACGTACTTTTTTTTAGTTTTTGATAATACAAGGTTTCAATATGCGTAACCATTGTAAACAGGCGAATATGACGTCATTTATGGAAAATAAAGCGGATATGCTTCGAGTGGTGAAATAAAATGATCTTGGGTTTTTTCTTCACTTTTTTTCTTTTGTATGGTAACAATACTTGCCGTTTTACTGTCTGCGCAGGGCTAATATAACTATACCAAATTTTTTATTTAAATTTTTAAAAAGTAAAAAGAAGTTTCAAAAGAAAATGGTTAGCAAATGTCAATAATATGCTCCGGAAAATTATCCATGTCGTAAATGATGTCATGGATAGCGAGAAATAGTGATTTTTCATTCTTAAAACTAAAAGAAATAACTCGATTACCTAAAAAAAAATGACGAATGTTAATAGTTCCATTTTTGTTGATAAAACCTAAAGATTTAATATTCTTTCATTAAAGTAACATAATTTTCCCTATGCCAGTATTGAAATTAATTGCCTGGAAAAGAAAATTAACAAGAATTATGTCATTAAAAAGGGATTTCTCTGGGGGGAAAAAGGAGACGTCATATTTGAAATAAAATGGGAATTTTCCAATATGTTTTAAAATGAGTGTGAATCAATTCCTTACATTAATAATACAATGATCAATAAGTATAGAAAGTAGATGAGTTTCACCCCACATTTATAACGAAAAATTTAAATGTTTTGTTATCTATACTGATTATTAAGCATGAGTATCCGTTATTTCGTTCCGCATGAGTATCCGAGTTTTCTGCTAAAAATCACATCATAATTTTAAGAAAAGGAAAATGAATACGAATCTATTATATTAAAATCTGACCATGTGTTTGTATTTCGCAACTACTCCTAGACTATCAAACGCAACGCGATTTACTACCCGTTAGTTTACTACCGGTTTAGCGATGTCACACAAACTCTGAGAATTAAAAAAATTAAGTTAAATGCCTTTTTTTTAACGAAGTTTCTCTAAAAACGGAAAGTAACTTACTCCATATTTGTGTATAAAAAAAGAGAAATAAAACAGATCAGTATATTTTTTACGTCATTTTCTCATTAAAACTGAAAAACAGAATTTATTTTAACTTTGAATAGATGGTGAAAACAAAATCTTGATTTCAGTAGATTATCCGAAAAATACAAACATATTTTCACATATTCAAACTTCATGAATCAATTTATTCTGGAGAACAAAAATTGCCTGCCAATAAACTGTAATTTAGAAAACAAGATTTGTTTCAACTATATATTAACCCATTTTCGGCCAAAGGTGCGTAAACGCACCATTTCAATAAATATTTTTTTATTAACACTGTGACGTATATTTTCCGCTAATTTTATTTTTGTGCTATTTTTAAGGGTTCTGGAGACATCTATAAAATATTAGTAATTCAATTGAAGTAATCACTTTCTGTTAAGAAATTTTCAAAATACGCTGTTTTTTTTACTTGAAACGGTTATTGACAAATTCGACTTTCTGAAAATGTATAATTATTCCACTTGAGATTAATCATATGTTTTTATAATGGAGTAAAGTTGCAAGTTCAGTAAATAAAATGAAAATAAAACAAATGCCGCAAGAAAACTTAAAAATTTTTATTTAAATGTAATAATAAATTAATAATGGTAACGTCAAATTAAATAAAATATTATTTTTCATCACGAAACTTTTTAGATGTCTTAATGAATGTAATTTAAGCAAATTTCTATGCAAATAATACCACATTTTATAAAATTTCTGTGCTTGGCCGAAAATGGGTTAAACCAAGGAGGCAGAACTGAATTTAAAGAAAAAGCATATACTATTTCTAATTAATGTTTTTTTTTGAAGGATGGCTGTTAAAACGCTTCACAAAGGCTTTAAAAATAAAATTGTTTATCAGTTAAATTGACATTTGTTTTGACCCAATTCATCTATTTCCACGATTTTAATTGGCCCTCCTTTTTGCATTGATTGCAATTTCATTTTCGCGATTATTTGGCACAAAATTTCACTTTTTTAAGACTGAGTTATGTCAAGGTCCCTATAATAAAATATACCGTATTGTCTCCTATGAAATGTGATAAATAGTTAGTTAATTATTAACGTTTTTAATTATTGGGAGTAAAATATTTTGCTTAATTAATGTATTTATTCTTCTTTTAATGTTGCGTGAACGAAGTCACGGGTAACAGCTAGTTTAGGATAAAACTTACAATGAATTATGAGAGAGAATAAGTACTATCATTGATTTTGAATATAAGGGAGAATAAAAGAATCATTAAATAGTAAAAGTGAAGCACATTTTTTATATTTTAATGGAAATAACTTATCACCCTGACTTAGAGAAAATCAATTTGATATATACAGGGTGTCCCATAAATAGCACCCTCACTCTGCACAGCTAGATTCCTCATTGGGAGTACAAAAAAAAAAGCCCAAAGATGCAAGAACTTTTGCGAGGCCTTTCTCTTCCAAATTAGTTAGTCCCTTCCCAGTCTCACAAATATTGCCAACTTAACTGAATTTTTTTATTCATCTATCAGAAGATTCTAATAGAAATTTTTGCTTTATTTAAGGACAGACATTTTGCAATTAAACAAACTAAAGGTAACTATTAAAAATTCACAATGCAATCCCAGCTCACATGACATACACAGTGGCAACACCAAAATTATGTTTTTTGGGGGTGATGAGGAATAAGTATGTTTTAGTAGAGGTTTATACTGAGTAACTTACTTTCAAAATATTTCAGACTGGGCTCTTTGGGCTGAACTGCAAATTTATTTTGACCGTGTCATGTCAGAGTGACATTTCTTTTTTCAATAAAGTAGTGATATTGTACAGTTCTTAAAAAATAGAGAGAGAGAAAAAAATCCCATAATTTTTAATAATCAAATTGCTACAGAGAGATGCTATTATTTAATTAGGTGTACAGCGAGTATAATCATTTTAAGATTTTGAAATTGAAGAGACTTGCTGTAAAGATAAAGGGATTAAATTCAAAATGTAAGTCGTATAAATACACATCCTTAAAATAAAAGGCCAGTAGTTTTATTAAATCAGCATTTACATCCAAGAGCAACATCCAAAAAAATGAAACGTTGTTTCTGTTAACAGTTAAGTAATTAAATTATTCTATTAAAAATTTCATTATTAAATCAGTGTAAAAGAAGGATTCACTCTGCCCTTTTTTGTGATAGTTCAGTGTACTCCACGTAGTATGTAGACATAGAGTAAGAAAATGTTCTAAAATATTTTATTTGATTTATCAGTAAATGAGTATCCTATCTTTAAACTTCAGTTGTTTTTTCTTCTGTATATCTAATTTTTATAAGCAAAAAATCTAAAAGATACAAAATTTTACTTTATGTAGCTAAAAACAACAAACTTCATGTAAAATTATTAAATTCTGCTTTCACCATATGATTTAAGATTGAAAACATTCATTACTATAGTACCATTCATGAAAACTAATATGACATTAAAATAATGTAACATAAATACATTTTTGAAGGGGTGAATCACTATGCCCCATCTTATCGTACTTGAAGAACTGCTTTTTAAGAACATTATCACACCTTGGATTTTAGGAACATTTTCAATTAGGCTTTGAATATTTTAATTGCATACTTTAAAATTATTTCATATTCTACACAAAAATTTCTAACACTCACTTTTTCTTATTGTTTAAAATTCAAAAGAGATATTAATTCTACAACAATTGAAATTGAATGAAATTGTGAACATTTTGTTTTAATCCCTATTTAAATTATTCTAATTCAAGAAATAGTTCATGATGTATGTAAAATACAGTAGAATCTTGATTATCTGACAATCGGCTTAACCGAAACACCTTAAAACTTTTTAAGAAAATATTGGTTTTTATACAAGCATGTTGTTTATGAAATAATTAAAGAATCAACTTACATTGCATGAGTGCAGGCATCTTATTGCATAGATACATACAACACTTCATTTCTTTACAAATAAGTTGTGTTTTGTTTTTTAACTTTGCATTGCTTCAATGCATTATCACGCAACCTTTTAAACAACAACATATTTGATGGTGTTGTTGCATCTTCCTGCACTTCAATATATTGAAGTGTCATTATTAACTCTTTTCAATGCATTGAGATCTCCATGCTTATAAAAACCCATCTGTGCTTTAACCTTTTGATTATGGGCTTGGACTGGGGACTATTTTTATATTCACTCGTACCGCAATTTACAAAAGAATTTCTTTGTGGTAGATTGCTCTTGAAATTATCTTGGTATAAGTATATGGCAGGTATTGGTATTGAAAAAATGCTGAGAATAGAATAAAGAAATAGTCTCTGGGACGACATATGTCCCAACCCTGTAATCAAAAGGTTTAAAAGATACGTAGTAGTTATAAGTATTACTCATCATAAATAAAATTTGGAGGAAATTAAAACACGTGTGAACAGGAAGGGGAAATCGCATTTAATACGGACTCTTTCTGTTAATGCATCTAAGGCTATTATAAGAGCTATATTAATTGATTAATTAATTATATATTAAGTATATATTGGATTAATTATATATTAGAGCTATACATAAGGCTATTATAGGAGCTCTAGCTGCATCTACAGGCACGAACTTGTTACCTGACTATGCGGGAGTGAAAAGGGTGAGTAATGTTATCTGGTAGAATATAAGAAGCCTCCCAGTTATCCGAAAATTGCTATGGAATTTTGGTTAACTGAACATCCTTTGGTCCCATGCTTTTCGGATAACCGGGATTTTACTGTATTTTTAATAAGATCCGAATTTGTCACTAAAATTTTTCAAACTTTCCATCAACATGCAAGGGAGAAATCAGTATAATCAGAAGAAAAATCTCAAAGTTTTTATCTAGACTTCATTGATTGCTTTAATCAAAAAAGAGCTGAGTATCATTACTCCTACATCTTCCTTTAGTTACTGTCAGGGTTCGCCAAATATGATCACCAATGGCGACCAATATATTGTAACTGGTGACTGTGTTTATAATACTTTCTAAAATTAATTCATTAACAGAGTTTAAGAGTTAAAGAAATTCGTGATATAACATTACTATACTAGAAATTATTCAGCCTCGACCAACTTATGAAAATATGCTTTTTGGAAAATTATGATTAAATAACAGATGTGTAGGAGGGAGGCAGGATAGCAAAAAGGTTGCTAAAATTTAAAAAAAGCAACACCAGGGTTTTTTATTGGTTTGAACAAGCTTTTTTTGGCCTCCTCCACTATTTCTCATTATTGAAACAGTTATTAGGAGTAAGTTATGTAGGAATAACTCTTTGGTGTAAATAGCAACAAATATTTCCACACTTTCTTTTAACAATTTTTTTAAATTGTTTTTCGCTCTTTTTTTTCTGACATCGAAATGTACTGAAATATCCTCAAATATTACCTCCTTTCTAATTGATCTTTCAACATTGATCATTCTACAATTTAATCTCTTCATATGGAGTTATCTGAAAAAAGTTATAAAAAAGCTTAATGGCAGAAAAACATTTTAAAATATATTATTTTTATAAGTTATCAGAATCTACTCATTACTAACTAAATATGAATATTTTCAAGTCAGATAATTTCATTTATTAAATACTATATCAGATATTTTCACTTATTAAAAACATATAAATTATTTTGTCTTAAAATCAATTTTAAGCAGAAATAGCAGTATGTATGTCCAACTTTTTTTTGTGGTGATTTGTCATTGATTATATAAATATAATCTTTAAAATATATAGTACAGAGTGTCTCATTTATTTTGGAACCCGCGTAAAGGGGAATTAAATGAACAACATGAGTGCACGCGCGCACCGTTAGTGCAGGTTGCGGTGTGGAGGGGCGTACGAGCAACACTACCAACATGCTAGAAAACCACACGAGACACTTCAGTGCTAAGGAGAACGAAGTGAAAGGTAGTTTTGCATCATGGTGCTATGTGCAGAAAAATGCGTGTTTATTATTGAACATTATTTTCAAACGTCTTTGTACAAAACAGTCAAGGAATGATATGAAAACAAGTTTCCAGTCTCGGTGGTGCCGAATAAAAGCACAATTAAGCGAATTGTGAACCATTTTCAAACAGAATGGACTGTGGAACCAAAAACAAAGAACCATCTGTCGTTTGTCCTAACTGACCACAAAATGATGGAAATCGAGATGAAAATCAAGGAGAAACCCGCCACGTCAGTAAGAAAATTCACTTTACAAATAAACGTTCCCCGAGCCACTGCATACCGCACCTTGAAACGATTGAAAGTGCACGCTTATAGCGCCACATTGGTGCAGGAATTGAAGGCCCCTGATCCAGCGCATCATCACAACTTTTGTTGCTGGTTAAAAACTTTTGTTTCAAAACATGGCATTGGTGTTTTAGATCAGGTGTCCTTTAGTGACGAAGCCTAGTTTCATAGAGAATTTCATAAACTTGCATTACGGAAGAGATAAACGCTATCACACCAAACACATTACAGAATGTGTTTCGAAACCTCCTTAAAGGGGCCCAGATATGTAAAGATGAAGACGGCGGTCACTTCCAACACCTTTTGTAGTCTTTTAAGCACTTCTGTAAAATAAAAACTATTGTTTGTACATTGTTCTTTTTTGGGGGTTGCAAAATAAATGAGACACTCTGTATATGTGGAGCTATGTAATGCAGAGTTGTTTTATAACGTCATCTGGGAGTATAAGTCAATGCATTCTTCTCAATGTGTATATATTTTTCTTTTAGATATATTGCCTTCCAGCAGTTATGAAGGCTTATTTATTTGATAATATTTAATAGAAGATTATTATTATTTTTTAACGCAGGAGCAATCACGCCAGTTATGGCATACACAGGGTGTGTATAGTTTTTACAGCTTTCACTACTATTTTTTGAAAAGTAATTTTCAACTTACTTTATCACAAAATGTGTAACATTTATCTCTGACTAAAAAAGGTGACAAATATAATTTGTATTTATTGATGACAAAGTAAATACAATTTTTACCCTGGATATGCGCAACTTCTCCTGGATTAAAAAAGCATTTATGAGTGCATTAAAAATAAATTAATGCAAATGTAAAAACCTGGTCGGCTTTGGCCTAGCCAAAATCCAGCAACCATGGTCGGGATGGTGGAAGGTAAAAATAAAAATTAGGAAATTTGATTAGGGGTCTCTAATATTTCAGTGACCACATTTTTAAGTTAATGGCCACTAGTCAACAAAGTTTTACTTCATATTTTTTAGCATGTAGTCACTAAAAATCATCAGAAACAATTAATTATTTATTTAATTTTTTTAAATATCAAGAACACACAGCCTTGTAAAAAAATTAAAAGAATTTTAAATATTTTAAAATTTGTGGATTGGGGAATCAGAAGTGGGAAGCAAACATTTTAACAGTGGAAGGGGTAGGCATTTGTATGTTTATAGTTACAAAAAGTAACAAAAAAAAAACAAAGTAACAAATGGGTAATTAAAGTAACAAATGGGGCAGAAAACTTTTTAAAAAATGAAAGATTTTAGAGGGAGTTTTGAAGATTTCAAACTGTGTGCTGTGAGAACAAAGGTGGAATCGTAAATTTTGGGAGAGGGGTGTCTAGATGATTAAAATCTTCTCAATTTTTTTATTTTTTTGAAAATGAAAATATATGAGGACTCCAGAAGCCAATTGACAAAAGAAGGTATAACTGACAAAATTGAAAGAACTGAGCTAAGCACATAGGCGATCTGGAAATAATGCTATTATTTTGAAAGTAAAGAGATATAAGTGATTTTCTAATTATGTGCTGCATTCTAGAAGTCAACTATTTAACCTCTTTCCCAAAACCGTTTGATTATCACTATTAATTAATTATAAATTTTTAAAAAATGGTACTCCACTTTTTATACAGAGTGATTGAAATTAGAGTTCAAAGACCACTATGAAATAAGCAACAGTTCCATACTTCAATATAGTCGATTACTATTGATGTTCAACCTTAAACTCAATTTACTCCAAATCTAAATTTTGTCACTTGTATTCTTTGGCTACTGGGGTCCTCATATATATAACCATATAAAGTACAATATATTGAATAATATATACTAATAAAAGAAAGTTGTTTGTCTGTGTGCAATGGCTAGTGAAATCTTTAGCATGTAGAAGTCTGAAAATTTGGATGCAGATAGTCTGAGGCAGGTCTTGATGTACCTGAGGCTAAGATTTTTCATTTTTTGAGACCCAGGCCCTCTGGGGCCCCTTGAATATTTTTGCCCTAAATTGTTAATAACTTGCCCCATTTTTATCTGATCTTCATTTTTGAAGCCCGTTCTCCATTTAATTTTTCCACTATTTCAGCGTTCCAGTTAAGCCCATGGATCTAGTATTGTGCCCGTTTGAGGTTTTGTTTCCTAAACTGTTAATAACTTGCCCCCTTTTAATCCAATTTTCTTAGTTTTGGGGAGCTTTTCTCCATTTAGTTAATCCCCTATTTCTACTTTCCAATTAGGACCCTTCATCTTAGAACATTGCTCAAAACTATCAGCTGGCCCGTTTTGAGCACCTACTATAGTTCCCTTAAAAATCGTCTGATTCACTAGCTTTTTTTTTCTAACAACTTCTTAGAGCTCCCAGCTACTACATGAAGGACAAAAAAATTTCTTGGATTTATCCGATTTCCTTTGTTTCTGGGATTTCTTTCTCCACTTAGTTATTCCTCCATTACTACATTCCAATTAAGACCCTGGCCCCCTGGGGCCCTTGAAGTTTTTATTCCCTAAAATGTTAATAACTTTTGGCGCTTTTTCACTATTTAGTTATTCCACCATTTCTAGATTCTAGTTAGGATCCTGGCCCTCTGGAGCCTTGAACTTTTATGCACCATGAATTCTCCACTCCCCCTCCTAACTGTGTCACCATCTTCAATGCATAAAGTTAAAGTTTAGTCTTGGACTTCTCTCCCCGAGCCATCACCCTCATATTTTTATTGGGGCCCTAGGGCCCTTTTTTTAAGAATTTCTTTAAAATTTTATTCTAATGATTAATATATACGCTATGCTTAATTTCAACTAATTAAAGATCTAAATCACTAAGTGCTAGGACCTTTTAAGATGTTTTCCTCTTAGGGTCCTTCTCAAAACTATCAGTTGATCCCTTTTGCACCCCCTATTATAGCTTCTTTAAAAATTCACTAGCTTTTTTTTTCTAACAACTTCATGGGACTTCCAACTACTGTCTGCACAACAAAAAAATTTCTTGGACTTCAGCTGCCACCAACAGCTTCTTTAAAAAATATCTTATTCTCTTGCAATTTTCATCAACATAGTTTTAGCATACTCCAGCTACTTTATAAACTATGTATTAAACATTTTTTTAGACCCTGAGCTACCACCTTTTTTTACATTAATCTTCTTTTCTGCCATCAACTTACGTTTACTCACCACAGCCGTAAATTAAAAATCGCATTACAGTTAAAGATAAGTAGTTAAGTTTAGAGATTAGCGAGGGATTTCATCCATAAATTAACTATCTCATTACCATAAAATCCCGTTAATCCGCCTCCCTAAATGCAACGGAAAATCGTAAAATAATCAGGGGGGGGGGAGGGCGCTTACACGGTATTAAAATTGTAGTATATGATATTTATGGGTGGTGTTCGGGGGGAAGGGGGGGCAGATGCTAATGGCCGATCGTTGCAAAGTATGCATTATTTTATAAAGTGACAAAAGAAAAACATTTTGAAAAAAAATGATATAAAAAAAAAAACAGTATAACTTTACGATTAATGGCGATTTCAGATTATAGAATTTCTAGATTTCAGAAGCTTTGAAACTGGAATGCATTTAGATAAATAATAATACAAATATCTGTCATTAATATGGTAACAGAAAAATAAAAGAAACTTAATAATTTAAAATAATTATAAAACACTGAGAAATTGCAGTTGAAAATGTCCTGAAATACTTTCTAGGACTAGTAACATTTTGTGTTGTGTTGCCATCTGGTGTAAATTAGGGAGATTAAATAACCGTTTTTTTTAAAATCATGATTTCCTATCTATAAATGCTAAATAAATAACACAGATCAGAAAAATTGCGAATATCCAGAACGAATTAGTAGTGTTGCCAGATTTTTAAAACATAAAACATTGCTACCACAAGGATAGCACAAAATACGCTACAAATTCAACTGTGGCGCCATTTACTGATCAATTAATCGATAAATTTTTTGTGCATAATAACGTTAAATATGACTAAAAATTCTTTGGTAAAATAAATAGATTCTTTTTTAATCAAAATATTTCATCCGCAGCATCAAATACACATTTTTAAACATATTTCATGAGAAACTTTCGCTATCGATATTTCTATTACCTTCATATCGCCATGGAGAAAAATTTTCAGCAAAACTAATGTTTGGTTGTATTTCTTTTTCAGACTGACAATAGTAGAAGTTGTGTATGTTACTTCTGTGATTGTACACGTTTGTGATATATCGAAAAATCGGGTCACGCCTTTCTGATCCGTCAGAAAAAAAAAAGACACTCCTGAGATAAAATTTTTGGTGTTGATCTTGATGTGCGTGGCGAAATTTCTTTTGGGGGAGGGTGCTTTCTCGAGATTTTTTCAATTTTCCAATTTGTTTACAAACTGGGAGGGGGGCGCTTTTTCGGGAAGGGCAGATTAAAGGGATTTTACAGTAATGTTAAAGGAAATTCGTTAAATTTACAGGGGAGGCACATTCTACCGCCTGGGGGATCACTCTTTTCTTGGGTTCTATGGGCTTCATTTCAACAGGGTTTAGGTCATTCAACTTGATATCTAAAACTTTAGATTTTTTTTTTAATTTTTAATCATGGGCCTGGGCAACGTCAGGTGGGTCAGCTAGTAATTAATAAAAATTAGTAGATTTGAATAAGTTAAAATATATCTTTCAAAAATTTCATTAATGTGAAAAATATTTTTGAAAATGCAAAAAAAATATACATATAAACATTAATCAAACATATGAAAAAGAAAGCATTGATTAATAAGGTGTAAAATTTAATAATATTTCAAAATATGCCCTTTATAGTTATAACAGTTTTAGGATTTGGAATTAAAAAAATTATTTTGCGTGCGGTAAATTCTAAACCAATTATACAATATAAGAACACACATTCTATCAGACAATTAAATACACTAAACCAACAAGAGTGAAAAATTGACCTGGGTCAGGACTCGAACCTGGGACCTTCAGTGTACCATTCTGATATTCTGCCACTAAGCCACACAGATCGATATTCTAGCTTGGCAATTTCTCACACTTATTCATGTTGGAAACAGTCATCGACCAGCAGTTTTGCAGCTTCAGATGACATAATATGATGAATAACTATTCATCAGTCCATAATTATTATATATATATATTAAAGCATAAATACTATGTCTGTTTACTTTATTTTACAATATAAGAACACACATTTTATGAGATAATTAAATACACTAAACCAACATGAGTGAAAAATTGTTCTGGCATAGGACTCAAACCTGGGACCTTCAGCATATTGTGCTGATGCTCTGCCACGAAGCTTTTTCTAAGGTTCGAGTCCTGTCCTGGATCAATTTTTCACTTATGTTGGTTTGGTGTATTTAGTTGTCTGATATAATGTGTGTTCTTATATTGTAAAATAAACTAATCAGATGTAGTGTGTATACTTTATTATATATATAACCTAAAACGATTATCTGTACACAGACCACACTGCATTCTTTACTAAAAACTACTTCTTTACTATTCTACAAAAGCTAAAAAGACATTATATTTGACAATATTACAAAAAGTAGCCGAAGATAACATAAAACATGTACAATTTTGGCAACCTCCCCCCTCCAATTTCCGAATAATTGCTGTGAAGATAGCATGTTAGTATCAGTTTATTATGAAACTGCTTATTTTATTATATATACACATTTTCTTTTATAAAACTCAAACATTTACTTTATTATAAAACACACATAATTTTATTATAAAATATGTACTATTTATTATAAAATGCACATTTTTTTTTATCATAAAACACACACATATTTATTATAAAACATTCACAATGTTTAATTTATTAAAGAACACACTGATAATGTAAAGAATATAATTGACTCAACTATTTAATATCAGAGGGCTTTGATTAATATGCACTATAAGGTCTGATGACCAAAATCGTCGGGTTGCCATGCCACTCAAAAAATCGCTATTTTTTTTCACCAAAATGAAACCCTGGTGATCTGTAACATCTATACCTGGTAAAACCTATTGAATAAAATATATTTGAATAAAAACTTTCTTAACTATTGTATTGAATACAAACTTAAGATGAAATTTACAAACAATACAAGTTAATTTTTCTTGTGTATAAAAAATGGAATTTTATTATACAGCCAACTTAATATTGATGACCATTTAGCATTGCTACATATTTTGTTAATGTCAGATTATCTGACATTTTTAACCTTCTAAGCATTTTGACTATATTGTTCAGTTTCCCAAAAACAACTTAAATAGGCTGTAGACAAAAATATTTTTAACAGAGTTGAATTTTAAGAATTTATGTTAAAGAGATATGAACTGTATTTGAGAAACAAACAGGTGAAGAAAATTTAAATTAATATTAGTTTTAAGATCATTTATATGAAAATGCAGGAAATCTCTGAGATGCTCAGAGGGTTAAATCGTGAATAGTGCTATATGAATTCAATTCAGTATGATTGACAGAATATATTGATGATTGTACATCAGAAATATATAAATGAAACAATATTTAAGGAATAAAAAAAACTTGAAATCATTGATATATTCATTGTTTGGTCGTAATATCATTTTGGTGCTTTGAAGTCTGGAATAGATTATCATATACTTTTATGATCAAATATCATGATAGGAATTATATCTTTGCATAGGAAAAATTTAACAGCAGAGAATTCATCATTTGGCAAATGCCAAATTGTGTATGTGATAACATATTTTTTTAAATCACTTATTGATTAAAAAGGGAAATCTTGAAAGAAAAAAATGGTACTTCTCTATTATCCCATTGATTACGTTTCATAACAAAAAAATATCACCAAACTGTAAGATTAAACACCAAAAATGCAGTCCTATTTACTTGATGTCAGAAGCATTATATGTGTTTGTTATGTCATCAAGTGGTTTTTAATTTGACATTTGCATGTAATTTTTATTATGTTTTACTGATTTATTAATTATTTCATTAATTGAAATAACAATTATGTCCTTCAATTCTTATATTTTATTTATTTAATTATTTTGATATTCCAAAGGCAATATTATCCCGTTTATTTGGCATTATAGTTTGGCGATAGTTTTATGTTAAGAAAAGTGGTCGACGGAATAATAGAGAAGTACCGAAAAAATTTATAAGTGACAGTTTATAATCTGGTTACTACACTTGTTGACAAGAAATAAGTACTTTAGAAATTTTTTCGTAGAAAATTTCGCACGCCTTGCATTCATAATAATCAAATTAATAATAAGTAGTTTACGATGTTTGGTGCAAAAAATTTTGACTGATATTTTTTAATGGAAAAATATCAGGCATTGTACCTAATTCACACACAAAAAACATAAATTTACTGTTGGGTTGATTTTCACCCAGCTAACATAAAAGTACCAAATGTTTTTAAAAATTACGGTATCTCACATATTAAATTTCTCTAATTTTGCATGTTATCATGTCTTGATGCGCATTCAGAAAATTTATTTGTGTGAAAAATCAATGAAAGCCATTATATGCTTCTTTAGAAATATCTTTTTACAATGAGATCTTTAGAAGATCACACCTACACTTTTTTTTAAAATGATATTTTTTGTATGAAAATCGATAATGCTATGTCATGTAGTATTCATATATCACATCATCAGTCATTAAATAGTGCTGCTCACATATATCACATAATCCTGTTTTTAGCTGGGCTGCAAGATTTTCTTCTTACCTTCATCTGCTTAAATAAAGATTAACATACATAAAGTTGCATAGTAATAATTACTTAATATTTTTCTATAATAATAGCACAAGATATCTTTTGTTTGCATCCTACTACTTTTTTGAAAGAAAAGGACTCTAAAAGATGCATAAATTACACCAAATGCGGCATTCTTTAGTGAGATGAGTATTTTTAAAATCATGAACCCGTTTCATACTTTGCATGGTAAAGTGCTGTATCAATTTGAAAATATTACATATTTTTTGTAAATTTTATATGATAATAAATTCCGCACCTTATTAAATTTTCGTAAGATTTTAATGTTTCCTTATTGTATGCTTTGACTGTCAATATGAGGAGTTAAAATCTGAGACAATGGAGGAAAATCATGAGCTGATTTCATTTGAAGTGACCAGATAACTAAACAGATAAGTATGAATGAATACGAAACAGAGGTAAATGATGGTAAATAAACTTACCTTAAAAATATATTTTGATAAAACCTATCAATACTGTAATAATCGATTCTCAGGAGACGCCAAATGATTGAATGAATTTGAATGACTCGTATTCCCTACAATGAATTAATTAAGAGGTGATGATTTATGCATAGATTAGTACAGCGCATAAATAAATAAAGCGCATGCGCCACTTTAAAAGTCAATAAATGATTAGAAAGAAGTGGAGTTGACGCATCGCTCTTTAATTATTAAAATTAACGTACATGTTGTAATTTTATAATTATTTTAGACGATGAAATATTCAGAAAAAATGGTTTATGCAGAGTATATTCTCGAATATATTCGATATAAATTATCCTACTCACTGAATCGTATTCGAATTTAGCTTTTCTTCTATGAAAGTCAACGGTGCTATCTGGTCTCTGTATATATTTATGATGACTTATAAGCGGGCGCTTGACGCCAAGCACACAGATCAAATGTATGTTAATAAAATGTCAAATGTACTGCAGTCAAAGACGTGTGGTTTTGGGATAGATGTATTTGAACTAATTCTTTAAAGTAAGTCTATTTATTGCGTAATATTTTATTATTTTCATAAGTACAGCGGATGGTTATTCTGTCATAATTTTAATTTCTAGTTACAGAAAAGATAATTCTGCTCCAAAATTGGAAAGGTCCTTTTTTCCTTAAGTGCCTACATAGGGCATATTGCCTGCATTTACCTTGAATCGAACCTAAACGATCTAAGCCGAGATTATTATATGTTAATTGAAGTTATAAAGTTCGTCTCTCAGGTTTTGTGGTGGAGTGGAACACAGTGGTGTTGTCATTGTGGTCGTGTACTTCAAGAGCATTGACAATGACCAATTGAGAAGCAGCAAATGCAGAAGCAAGAAAGGGGGGGGGAGCAGGTCTAACAGAGCTATAAAAACTTTCTTTTTTAAAAATTATGAACGAGTGCAAACAGTATGGAATATCTCCATTATTCCAGACATCCACTCTTCCCAAAATTGGCACATTTGCTTTTTAAAAGCGCAATTCAAACTTGCATCTAAAGGTTGGATTCATTTCGTAAGTCCACCTGGGATGATAGCTACTTCTGTTTTTTGTGAAGCTAAACATTTTTTAGTATCATTCATCAGATGAGCTTTGATCAAATCTATAATTAGAAGGCAGTTTTTTTGAAAAAAAGAAGTGGACCTCTTTCGCCAGCATTTTTCCACCCAATCAATCATAATATCTTGGTTCATCTAACCATTATCGTTGCACAGCATGACTATACCTTTTGGAAAAGTTTCTTTGGGCACAGTCTTTCTTTTAAAAATTAGCATGAGTGGTAATTTATCCCCAGAAACCATGCACAAAAGCCCAACCATGAAATTGTTCTTTTCATTCCCAGTTGTTACAACTGGAACTGATTTTACGGCGATAAAATCAGCAGAACGTGAAGTCTACATATCTAACGATACAAGAGCCTTATCCATATTACTGATCTGAGATGGACTTAATGCTAACTGCTCAATTTTTTCTTTTATGAATTTCAGGAACAACGCTTTCTTTCTTACTCAATCATTCATTAGTTTTTGACCCATTCTTGTTTGAGTTTGCATTGTCAGTCTGCTTCGTTAAAAAAACGATTGCACCAGGATGGACCACCTAGAAACTCATCATTGCCTTTTTCATCTGCCATCTGTTTTGCCTTTATGCGTTTTAAAATGGTGGATAAAGAACGCCCGTTCTTCTGTTGGTTTTCTATCCAAGAACATAGTTTGTTTTTTAAATCAGGCCAATGTACTTCTGTCCCAATGCTGAGCTCGCCTCTCTTTTGGCATCTCTTTTAGGATAGACTCTTTCTTCTGCCATCCTCTAATTCTCTTTTCGTCTACATTCAGTTCTCTTGCTGCAGGGCGATTTCCATTAACTTTTGCTAATCTTATAGCATTTAGTTTGAATTTTGAAGGGTAACTATGGCGCTTGCGGCTCACATTAGACGCCATATTTTAAAAAAAAAACTTATAGCGGTAAGGTAAAATCTAACTAAAGCATGAAATCCTTTAACCTTGAATTTATAATTCAACGTGCATGCATACAGTATATTGTAAGTTTAAGATTAGTCAAGTTGTTGCCAAACTATATTTTAATGCTGAAAAAAAATTAAGAACACGGAGTAAAATAGCTTCCATAGTTCTGATAAGGAAAGAGGAAATGGGAGGAGTTATTCCTTATATGACATGCAAAGACTCACTGAGGCGAGCCATTGTGATTGGATGCCGTGCCTGTTCAAAGTGCATTTTTCTTCTCCTGAAAACTGTATCATTTATAATCACACTAATGTCTGCCGTGAGGCTATTTTATTTATTTTTTAATTCTTTTCACAGGTAATAAGACATAAGATCATGGATTAATTTTTTTTTTTTTTTAAATCAGATTTCAAAAAATTTTTAATTAATTTGGTCATATTTACACGCCGCACCTAGTTATTGGCCACATTTTTGTTGAGAAACCAGAAAAATCTAGTTTAACGCTGCAGCGTAATTTCCGGAAAATACGGTACATTCACAAATAAGAATTAGTTTGGGACTTGGGAATGGAATCCTTTCAAATGAATTTTTGGAACATTTCTATTAAAGTTGTTTACTTATAGCATGTAGCACTAATTGTTCTTGTATCCTATACTTGACATGATTTACTGTTCATGGAAGTAGCTTCACTTCTGCATTCCACAAATCAGTTGTTCAGTGAAAAATATCAGTTGTTCATCTATTTTTAATGCTTTTGTAAAGTTTTTGCACCATATTTTTTTATATTTATTTGTTGAATTTGTAAATTAACGAATATGCAACCAATACCATTAATATATTTTTTCTTTGTGTTTACTCTAGAAGAAAAGGGCTGCTGAGCAGTAATTCCTAAAGAAGGGCACACTATTCTCAAAAAGGGCACTATTGCACCCTGTTCCATAAATATATTTTGAACTGTATTATTTAAAGTAAATCAGTAGAATTTTGCGATATTTTTTCTTGTGACCAATTACTGAATTTTTATTGCAATATCTGAGATTTCCCCCTCAAATTACAGACAAAGTTCAGGATTTTTTCCAGAGACCTATCAAAGAATTTCGCAATAATTTTCCAGGGACTGAATTGAAGAAGTTTTGCAAATTTTTCTGATGATCGACTGACGAATTCAAGATTTTT
Source organism: Maratus michaelseni (assembly GCA_963931845.1). NCBI lineage: Eukaryota > Metazoa > Arthropoda > Arachnida > Araneae > Salticidae > Maratus > Maratus michaelseni. The sequence continues at coordinate 258,173,119 of OZ007600.1, read as the reverse complement.
TACTGTGTTTGATTGATGAATTTTATGATATTTTTCTTCTATCAATTGGCAAATTTTGAAGTTTTTTCTTGCGATTGATTGGCAAAAGTCACTGTTTTGACGAATTTTGCATTTTTGTTTCAACTGACTGTAGGATTTCATAATTTTCTCTTATGACTACATCACGAATTTTGCATTTTTTTTCGCAACCAATTGAGGAATTTTGCGATATTTTTCTTCTGGCGATGGACGGATTTTGCAGTTTTTCCCACGACTGATCGATGAAATTCATGTTTTCCCTCACAACTGACTGCAAAATTTCGCATTTTCCCTCATGTCTGACTGCTGAATTTTGCATTTTTCTGCGACCAATTAACCGGGATATTTTCCCATGAACAATTAGCAAATTTTCATATTTTTCCCAATGATTTACTGGCAGAACTCACACGATTTTTTCATACGATCGATGAACGTATTTCATGATTTTTCCCATGGCTAACTGGAGAATTTTACGAGGTTTTTTTTTTTGTTTTTTAAAGGAAACAAACTAAGATTTGTTTGTCATTTTGCATTCTGGTTTTTAGAGTGTTCTGGATATGGGGACTCTGAATAACGGATCCCACACTGTAAATGTGTAATTAGATATACTTTAAAGCAAATTCATTTAAAAAGTATATTTGTTCAAATTTGTGGCAAACATATTTGTTTGCACTAATTCGTACCCATAACCAATAACTACTGTACTAACTTTTTTTTTTCAGTAGGTAACTGTTGATTAAAATTTTTGCTTTAAATTGTACAATAGAAATAAAATTAGACACAAATTAAAATTGATTTTTTATTATTTATATTCTTAAAATGTTGAACAGTTTGATGTAGTGTTTGTAATGTTTCAAATACATTGATGCTGATAATAAAACAACATGATTGTTATTAACTTGTAATAGCATAATTTTATCTTGAAGTACATGTAATTTATATACATTTCAGCTAAAATAGGAGCTTATTATTACCACTGTTGAATGTAATTTTTATATTTTTAAATTTATTTTTTATTTTAGAAAATTTATTTTAGCATAAAAAAAATTAAGAATTTGCATTTTATCTTTTTATACTTTGACCTATAAAATCATTTTCTGTAAATCAAAATGGTAGTTATTTATAATAAAAATATAAAGATTGATTTCTATCTTGTGATATTTTTTTCCTTCCTTACATTGAATGTTAAACAGGTTCTCTTACACCCCTGGCAAAAATTATAAGGGCGCTAAAAAAATATAAATAATATTAAATTTAATACAATTCTAAATATTGACAAACATTATACAGTCGAGTTTATTGCTAATATGTAATATGCACTGAATCTATGTATGGAAACAAACTAATTAAATTTTTTTTTAAATGTTTGGGTAAACTGCTTTTTTCCTCTCTTTGGCACGTGATTTGATGACGTTAGCAGGGGCAATAGTTCCGTAACGTTAATTTGTAATTTCAGATTTAAGATTTTTGAAAGTATGTAAGAGTAAGGATTGCCAATAATTTCTCTTCTTTAAAGAAATAGCTGAAAGATATTGGTATAAGCTAAAAGACTTGTGAGACATTTTAGCTAAAATGGTAAAGGAAAATTTTTGTCAGGTTAAAAAACCTATTGTTTAGCATATCGTTTCTGAAGACTTTTATTTCTGTACAGTTTCTCAGTTAAATGTTTGGTAATAACAAATCATAAACATCCTGTTAGAGGATCTATAATTTTACTCATTGTCAAAATAAATCATCATCTTTCATATTTTTTTATTGTAAAACTTCCAAATGTTCCTTAATATCCATGCTGATTAGTATTATGTCCTGATTCTGTAATCTGTGTCCTTTAGGAATATTAGTTTTATTAGAAAGACTTTGCCACAATAGTTTCATCAATTCTGTAAATACAGGTTTCCCTCAATTAATGAGGTTAATTGATCCTGCAATATTGCCGCAGTAATCAAAACAAATATTTAATGAGAAAAAAAATATTTTGAAACACAGACATTTTTCTTAAAAATACAAAATACATATATATGCTATATAATAGTGTACTGTAATATGGTTTTTGTATGCCCGGTAGGTAAGTGGTCAGTGCAATGTGGTGCCAGACTGCAGCTCTGAGGTTTACCTTCAGATTTGGACAAGGTTCACCGAGCTTTTCATTCCTTTGGCATCAATAAAAGGAGCACCAAGATTGCTTTGGAACCAAACACTGTGTTCTGTGTTAAGCGTACCACCTGATGGGGGACACACTTGTCATTGTCATACATGACTGGCATACTGCCAGTCATTATTTTTAATGGTTTGCAGCTGCATAGAATTTTGTTTTTTAAAATATTGTTTCTGGTGTGTTTTTGCTGGAAAGTACAGTTAATTTTAAAAAATACACTCTTACTAACTTTGCCTTAAATCTGTATAAATATCAGCATGTGTGTGTGTGTGTGTGTGTATGTACAGTCATGGAAAAAAAGTGAAACCCCTCCCCTCCCACACACACACTAACTCTGCAACAAATTAATGTAGAAGAAAGTTGCTGGTACCAAACGATTGGATATAAAGTATAATTTTAAATGACTTATATAAAATTTTCTTATGGGGTCATCTACATATAAAAACAAACCCACACTTTTGATTTCAATAGCAACACCCTATTTTGACAAGATATTTTAAATCTTCAATTCAAACTATGACTAGATATCAAATTTCAAGTCATTTGGATCATAAGTTTTTGAATTATAACATTCAAAATTTAGAACTTCTGATGTTAAATTACATTTTCATATTTTTATTAATATCTCGTGAAATTATAAACCTAATGTGCTAATTTTTTGTTTGGGTATAATACTAAAAAACCCAAACATATATACATTGATTTGTAATTTTTATAATATGAATTATGAAATTAATATTCGAAAAAAATATGAATTACAACCTACATTTTTTTGATGGATTTATATTTATTATGTCCTGCTTTAAATGGATTTTAAATTTAAAATTTTTCTTCCAAGTGGTTTTTAAATTATGCTTAAGAAACGGCAAGATGCTGGTTTAAGGGGCCGTCTATGATGTGCAGAAAAGCATAATTAAAAAAAAATGTTTTACTCATTTTATTGTTCATTAGAATAATGTTTTTGTTTTTTTAACTTTTTCTGTGTCTGCTTTTACTTTTTTTATTAAAATTAAAATCAGACACAATAAATCGTATTTGCATGAGATGTAGTTTAACATCAGCTATATAAATTAGTTTCGCTTTTATTTTAAATTAACAAAGCTCATAAAAAAAAAAAAACGAACTATCCTACCCTAGAAAAAGAATTTCTTATTCATTATCTTTGTTACCTTTAATTGAATTTCTAGCTTCTTCTCCCGCCTAATAAACCCGTTGTACTTTTTCTGCATATAATTTGAAGTAAAGTTTCTTAGAAATTCATATTTGTTGTATATTTGCTGAAAAAGTTTTTAAAATATGCCAATAACAATCGAGTTAAGATTTATATTCAGTCTGAAAAGGAATTTGTCCTAGCATTTGCAGCATTTCAACAATCGAGTACCGAACTTCAATTTGTACACAACCCTTAAAAAAGGTACATTTTAAAATAATTAATTTCTCTAAAACTAATCCCTAATATTAAGGACGGTAAACGTCTGTGTGTGTTTCTTTCTTTCTTTCTTTCTGTCTGTCTGTGCACTCCACCTTTGTACCCGCAAAGGCTCCGGGACCAGGCGACGCACGGACGGCGGACGCGGACAGAAAAATTCGCAAAAAAGGCACGACGCTCAAGTTTCGATCGGGTCGGGATTCCGACCCGGACCCGGGGAGTTATTAATGAGCGAAAGTGTTTTAATTACCGACCGAAACCGAACTGGAAAAAGAATCGAAAAAAATTTCCGTTTTGATAATCGCAGACATCCAAATCGTCGCTTTTTAACGCATCATCGAATAAAAAAAAATGTACCGGAGGTATCGATCCGAAAATCGGGGTACACACGCGGCCGATTTTTGTCGTTCCAAAACGTCAAATTTTTTGAAATTCGGACCGTAACTTTTCTTTATTTCGGCCAAAAACTGACCAGACATCCAACATCGACCCCAGACGTAAAAAACGGTTGCCGTAAAGAATGCAGGGTCGACAGATCCGAGATCAAATCGCCCCACTCCTTTTTGAAACAAGTGGAAATAATGACTCTACATTCGCGAAAATTTGCTAACACGTGTATAAAAAAATCGCGAATTCAACAAAAAAAAATTCGTAAAAATCGACCAGTAATTTTTGAAGATATCAATTAAAACTCATTAATGACACGGCAAATGAATTTATTTCTATTCCGAAGAGACAGCTTCTTTTTTATTTCAACATTCAACGCAGACGAATCGTCTGTGGATAAGTCATTTCTGAAAGAGATAAAATAGTCACGTGACTTTCAACTGCGTTCTTTCAGAGGGGGGGGGGGGGCATTTCCGATTCTAAGGGGCGCATTAATTCCAAACTTTGACAGGGCGACTCAAAATGGATTCTGCTTTCAGAATATTTAAAAATTATTCTCATATCTTCATTAGGAGCCGATATATTATTTTATTGTGTAATTAATCATCGTTATTTGTATAATTAAAGCAAAAGAAAGATTTCTATTACAGTGCCGGCTAGATATTACGATTTTAAGAAGTAGGCCGCGTCTAAAAACTGCCATAACGAGTATCTTAAGTTGTTGTTTTAGAGTGGCAACCAGATATTATGATAGGGAAAAGCGGGCTTCGCCCGTTATCGATTTTTTTTTTTTTTCAGTTTAAGTTTTCCTACAGGTCCCTGTCTTTGAACAAGAAGTCCGGTAGTCTAAATAAGTTGTTTGACATCAGATTTTTTTTCCAGCAGTCTAATTCAGTTGTTTAAGGAAAAGCAGTGTCCTCCCCCCCCCCTTCAAGTTTTTTTATCTTAACTGTGGGGTTCTAGAGGTTCGTTCAGTTCGAGGTTTATCTTATTCGAGGTTTATTTTTTCTATTTGCGCAACCTGGTGGCGGAAGGTGGAACTAACGTATACTGCAGCGCGTGCGCAGCGCGTGCGCAGCACGACTGCTATACGGTGCCGCAGGCAGCGGGGACCGAAATCACCCATTCGTGGACAGCCACCCGTGAGGTATAGGAACAATAAGTCCACGAGGGGAAAAATAAACGCTACCCGACACCGATAGCACCCATCCGTTCCAACCCCCACCGCAGAAGGCGCCTGTTTATTAGATTTGAAACAATGAATATAATTACATAACAATAATAAAATATAAAAGGTAAAAAATAACAATTTTTTGCAAATTGAAAGTTAAATATAAAATATTTTCGAAGTACTATAAGTTCATGATGTCCTAAATTTATGGTATTTTAGTTCAGAAAGTCAATGGTCAGTTCAGTCAATTTTTTTTAAAATTCTTTCGTAATGAAAGAGAAATTTTTATTTAGAATATTATAATTCTCTTTTAACTTTTGAGAGTTTGAAGGATTGAAAATGATATTACGAAGGTTAGCCGGAGGTTCGTTCAGTTAGAGGTTTATACTATTCTATGTGCAATTTAAGGGATTATCCGGTGCGTGCGTGGCACGGCCGGTATACGGTGCCGAAGGCAGCGGGGACCAGGGTCGGAACGACTGCTATACGGTGCCGCAGGCAGCGGGGACCCGAGCCGGAGGTTCGTTCAGTGACAGGTTTATACTATTCTATGTGCAATTTAAGGGATTATCCGGTGCGTGCGTAGCACGACCGGTATACGGTGCCGAAGGCAGCGGGGACCAGGGTCGGAGATTAGTTCAGTTAGAGGTTTATACTATTCGATGTGCAAATTAAAGGATTATGCAAATTATGGGATTATCCGGTGCGTGCGTAGCACGACCGGTGTATGGTGCCGAAGGCAGCGGGGACCCGGGTCGGATGTTCGTTCGGTACGAGGGGATGCGAGCCGGAGAATACAAAAGTTTCGAGGCACCGATGTAAATTAGGGGCCCGCTGGCGGGCGAAGCCAGCTAGTCATAGGAATAAGGGTTTAAAATTTGGTATCTAGGCATAGTTTGAACTGAGGATTTAAAATATCTTGTCAAAATTGGGTCTTGCTATTGAATAAAACAAAGTTTGGGTTTGTTTTGATATGTAGATGGCCCCCTAAGAAAATTTTATATACATTGTTTAAAAGTAGACTTTATTTCCAATCGTTTGGTACTAGTAACTTTTTAAAAAAATAATTTGTTGCAGAGTTAGTAAGGGGTGTTCACCTTTTTTTTCCATAACTGTACATTCCTTATATAAATCTACAATTTTTGACAATTTCAACTTACGTTTTAATGATATAAAGATTTTTTTCAATGTATTGAAATTTGTATGTTCAGTTTCACTTTTCTTGATCATTAACTGATAAGTATATATTCTATCCTATTTACAAATATATATAAATAAAAAAAATTAGAAAATTTCAAACTTTCTTACACTATGACTCTTAATTTCTTGTGATCCTCTACAGCCATGGGATTCTGGGATCGCTGTAATTTCTTCAATTAGCACAACTACAATCACATGCAAAAGCTTTTACAAAGCTGTTAGAGGAATGTTACATTATGTTTAGATCTTTATTTTTTATAGTTCATAAAAATAATAACTTAGAAAATTTTTGATATATTGTAACTTTTTAGAAAATGTTTAATAATTAAAACGGGAAACTCATAAGTTCTTTCGAAATCACTAGATTTTCACTTTCGAAACTGGTAAATCTGAAATCGAGATTTAAATCTCAACCAACCTGACAAAACAGCAAAAAATTGTAGTTTGCATATTTCAGTTGCTTATCCCTTTAGGTAATCAAAAAAGATTCAAAATTTATTTATTTTAATAGTTTTTATTTTATTTTATTTTATTTTTTCTAAATAAAAATGATTGTGTGCTTCTTGGTAATCAAAAATCAATCTAATTAGGATATTTTATTTTTGAAAATCTAATAATTAGGCTTAATTATTAATATTCACAAAGTAACTCATGCACTTTACACATTTCTAATTTCTTTTTATCAGAAATGATAAAAGAACTATAAGAAATAAAGATCTATACAGAGTTTGTCGTGCCTGTTATAGCTTTGTAAAAATACTTTACGTGTGATTGCAGTTGTGTTAATTATCGAAAAAAATAACCTGATCCACGTGAAACTCATTTTACAAGGATAAAAAAATAGCAATTTCAAGAAATCAAATTTCGAAAAAATCGCACCATGGAAACCCGAGATATGAATTAAATTTTTTTATTTTTAAGTGGAAAAAATATCACTTTTAATTTTAATACTCCAGCAGGTGTTCAATGCAGACAATGAAACAAAACGCCGTTTCTGCATCTCGATAATTTCTATTCCGGCTGCGGTCAAGATGGCATAATGGGCATTTTCTAGGCCTTTTTCGGAAAAATTACAATAATCGCTCCATCCGCAGGAAAATTTTGCAAACGGACTTTAAAAAAAAATCACGATTTCAGAAAAAAAGTTCGACCAATTACAACAGCTGATATCAATTAAAAAACTTTTAATTTAATTCGAAAAAAGATCACTTTTAATTTCAAAACACCAATAGGTGTTGAATGCAGGCAAAACGTCTGTGAAAGAAATAATGAAACAAAATGCCATTTCTTTATAGTGAAAACATTCCAGGCCTATTAAAAATTTTTGAAATATTGCATTTATTGATTTGAAAATTGTACATACATCTGTATATTTTCACAAGGATTCTAAATGTGTAATTTTCATATTTCTCCATTAACTACAATGTAAATTAAAATATATTTTATATTTAATTGGATGGCTTAAAAATAATTTATTCAAAAATGTTTTAAGGCATCATTTCTAGAGCAGGCATCTTGGTGTTTATTTGTGGAGATAAAATAATGCATTTCAAAGAGACTGCAATTTTTATAGGCTATATAATTTTTTAAAAATTATTGGATTTTCTGATCTGAAAAGTATCCATCCTATGTATGTTTTTAAGGCATCATTTCTAGTGCAGACATCTTGTTTTTTATTTGTGGAGATAAAATAATGCATTTCAAAGAGACTGCAATTTTTATATGCTATATAATTTTTTAAAAATTATTGGATTTTCTGATCTGAAAAGTATGCATCCTTGCTTAAACAGGGCTGGGATTTCAGAGTTTCAAAAAAATTCCGAATTCGGCCCATAATGTTTTATTTTAGAAAAATTTTGTATTCAATGTTCTTTTTGTACAGAAAAAGAAATAAAAAGCTAAGGATTTTGATATTTAATTTCAAATTATCTCGGGTTGTATGGGTCCAATCACGACGCGGTTTGGGTCATTTGACTTGATATCGAACTTACCGATTTTAGTTCTGAGTTTCAACACCAGGAGGGGTTTTCCTACCTCTAGTTCTATGTTCCCGATCACTATAGGGTATGGGTCATTCGACTCGACATCGGTAGCTTGAAAGATTTCAGTTATATTTGTATATAACAGATTGCACATCCTGGCGGTGGTAGGTGGAACTAATAGATTTTGCAACTATCTCGGGTTCTATGGGTACCATCAAAATCTGGTTTGGCTCATTCGTCTCAACATCGACAGAACTTACATATATTATAGTTCCAAGTTTCATCACCAAGGGCGCTTTCCAATCTGATTCTATGAGCCGATGACGACGGAGTTTGGCTCATTCGATTGGATTTCGATAGCTTTACAGATTTTGGTTATGTTTGCATATAGAACAGATTGCACCCCCTGGTGGTGAAACTAATGGATTTTGCAGAATGTGCGCAGCACGCCTGCTATATGGTGCCGCAGGCAGCGGAGACATGTGGGTGAGGTTTTTATAGAACAGATTGCGCCCCCTGGTCGTGCAAGCTGCAACTAATGGATTTAGCAGTGCGTGCACAGCACGCCTGCTATCCGTTGCCACAGTCAGGGGGGTGCCGAGCAGGAGGTTCATTCTGTTAGATATTTATACTATTCGAGATGGAAATTGAGGGTTTTTCCAGTGCAGCACCCCCGGTATACAGTTCCAAAGGCAGTAGGGACCCGAGCCGGAGGTTTTTCTTATTCGAGTTTCATATCAATTTGAGCTAATTGATATGAGCCCTGATGTAAATTAAAGGCCCGCTAGGGGGCAAAGTCAGGTAGTATTTTATTAAAGACATTGTAATGGCATTTGTTATATTAACATTTGAAAATTCCTAAGCAATTATGTGATGTGTATACCTTTTTATTTATATTCCAGGTTCAGATGTTTGTAAAGTCTACTTGGAACATAGAGTAAAAAGACATGAAAATATATCACGCCCAAAGACTATATATTTTTATATTCAATGAATTCAGCCATAATAAAACTTATTCAGTAAAGATTTTATTCAGTTTCTGAGCTAGCGCTCAGTAGCATGATTTTCTTTATTTTCATATGCACATTACGAGATTGAGTTTTTAAAATGTCTATTTATTAAAACGTATCAAGTTGTTTAAATAAAACAAAATATTGAGAAAAGTTCATGTATGATGTTATTTTCAGTAGGTTTTTCTTAAGTGAAAGATCTCTTAAAGCATCGTTAAAGTATTTAAGTAATGTAATACTGCATCATTGTTGATATTATAACATCAAGAAAAATTCTACTTGCAAAACATTACTGAAATGTCTAATAAATTCATTACAGTAAATGGCTCATTTCATTAAGTGTGGCTATATTTCTGTAAAAGGAAAAGTAATTTAAATGTGTTTATTTTTTAAAAATCTACCTTTGTAATACAATTACTCTTCTTTTCTAGTTCTAGATATTCGAAAACCACTTATACATCATTTTTTCAAAGACAATCTCATTAAATAGTAAAAAAAAGGCAACTCGTATTTATATTTATTAAAAAGCTCTTCAACATATGATATATAAAGTAAAAGATTCCCTTAAACATCTAATTTAACTTTGAACCAAGATTTTAACTGGAGGGTTTTGCAATAAGCATCTATACAGAAATTTAATTTTTATATGCACCATCATACTGACAGTAAGGAAAAACATTCGACCTGTGAGATCTGCAAAAATTGACTTGTAATTGATTTTCTGGTAAATCTTAGACTCTTTCATCACTTTCTTTTCTGAGGTGGGTAACCAGCGGTTTCTCTAAAATGTTATTTAAATGTCCATTTGTGTTACACTAAAGAGAAGCATTTTTCTTGTAAAGCGTTTAAGGAAAGATTCTCTCAAAAGCATAATTTGTATTGGCATTATCGTGTTCATACTAATGCGAAACCTTTCACTTGTGAAATGGATATTAAAGAATTTTCTCAAAATAGTAATTTAAGTGATGACCTTCGAATCCATACCAAAGTGAAAACATTCACTTGTGATGTGTGCAAAAAAAAGTTTACTCATAAGTGTGATTTAAAGATCCACCTGCGTGTTCATACGAAAGATAAACCTTTCTCTTGTGAGGTATGTAACAAAGAGTTTGCTCGAAATTCTAATTTAAATGTTCACCTGCGCGTTCACACTAATGAAAAACCTTACTCTTGTGAGGTGTGTAACAAAGCATTTTCTCACAAATGTCATTTGAATACTCATCTGCTTGATCACACTAAAGAGAAACCTTTCTCTTGTGAGGTGTGTAACAAAGGGTTTTCTCGTAAATCTGTTTTAAATGTCCATATGCATATTCATACTAAAGAGAAACTGTTCACTTGTGAGGTGTGTAACAAAAGGTTTTCTCGAAAATCTGATTTAAACAGACACTTGCAAATTCATTCTAAAGAGAAGCCTTTTTCATGTGAGGTATGTAACAAAGAATTTTCCGTAAAATGTCATTTAAATGTTCACCTACGTGTTCATACGAAAGAAAAACCTTTCTCTTGTGAAGTGTGTAACAAAGGGTTTTCTCACAAATCCGTTTTAAATAGGCATTATTATATCCATACTAAAGAGAAACTGTTCACTTGTGAGGTGTGTAACAGAAGGTTTTCTCGAAAATCTGACTTAAACAGACACTTTCAAATCCATTCTAAAGAGAAGCCTTTCTCATGTGAGATATGTAACAAAGGATTTTCCGTAAAATATCAATTAAATGTTCACCTGCGTATTCATACTAAAGAGAAACCTTACTCTTGTGAAGTGTGTAACAAAGGATTTTCTTACAAATCCGTTTTAAATAGGCATCATCATATCCATTCCAAAATGTGAAACTTCTTTTACCTATTTTACACATACTTCATGTTATCTATCATGTCCACGCCAAAAAAAAACCATATAGTGTGTTTCAGATTTTGTAAGTCAAATTTAAATTTTAACAGGTATATTTATATTAAAATAATTTTTTTCAATTGTACAGTCTGTAATGCAGTATTTTCTTTAAGGATATAATTAGGTATTTATTTTAATGTGTAACTATTTTTTCATGATGTAATCTGACTGGTAGAACATTTATGCCTTGAGCTATTTTAAAATTAGCAGAAGAAAGTTTTTTGTCTATAAATTGCTGTTAGCAATCTTTATCATCTAATGTTGTTCATATAAGCATTCCTTGGAAGTTCAATTTCTCTAATGTCCGAGAGCTGGCGGAGAAATTTATTTAAGTTTTTGATAAATGTTGAAACCTTTATAAAATTATTTTTATTGCTTATCTGATATAGGGATGGGTGACTTGTCAGCAGTTTACAAGTACACTTAGCAATGGCACAAACTACTGCAAAATGAAATGCATGTTACCCAATTATGGATGTTAGTAAAAAGTAATACATTGACAATCATCACTAATTTTGAAAGCATTCATTTTGCTTTTCAGATTGTGTGGCATTGCCAAGTGTTTTAAACCGCTGGCAGGTTATCCATATCTATTTCACACGGGCAAGAAAAATAATTTTATAAAGATTTCAACCCTTATGAAATACTTAAATATTTTTTTTTCAATATCTCTCAGTCTGTAATAATTCGCACAGTCCCTTAACAATTCTTTTTGCAGCTTAGAGTTTAAAAATTCTTTTTCTACAGATTATTGGTTCATCACTTGGGAAAAACTGATGGCAGCAATGAAGAGCCTATCTGGCTTAGTACCTGTAGAGTCCACAACTCGCACCACCCTTGCCTGTGACTTCAAGTTCCATACTTTACTCCTGTATTTCTTTCTTTCTGGATCTAAACTAATAAAAATTTCAGTAATATTTAACCATCTAATCATAATATACATTAGGTCCTTAACTACATTCATTTTACAGGATTTTACACTAGAATAAATTGAAGATAATTTATTTTTAAGAATCATTTTCTCAAAATTTCGTTCATTCTTCCTCTTTTGAAATTTCTACTGTACACACCCTTCAGCACACAAAGTTTAATATCTTTTCTTTTTTAATATTTCAAGTCTGATATATTTGTTATTTTGAAATAACAGTGGATAAATAATTGCATGTTAACATGCTACAAAAGGAATTGTGCATGGAAACTAACATATTTAAAAAATTGTGAAAGGTAAAAACTATGAATTTTCAAGAAGGATTGTATGCATTAGACGCAGCCCTACTCAACCTTCTTTGTTCGCAGGCCACAAACAGTTTGTTACGTTTAGTGGGCTGCAACACACTATAGTTAGATAATAATGTTTAAGAATAAGTAATTTTAATAACAAAGGTGATGAAAAAACTAATACAGGGTTCATATGGTCCTTGAAAGTGCTTAAAAGTCCTTAATTTTTTGAAGCATTTTTTGGTCCTTGAAAGTACTTATTTTTATACAAAAAGTGCTTGAAAGTCCTTGATTTTTTTCTTAATTCATGGTTGTTACGTCACCTGGAAAACCTGTAAAAATCAAGGAATTAGAAAATTAACACAAAAAGTGAGGGAAATTGGGACTTAAAACGGCCTATAGAGGCGCTGATCGCAGCCGTCAGTACAGGAGAATTGCCCCTTTAACTAACGTTAAATTGCCATTGAAACCATCATTTATTGTAAACGTGTTTGAAAGTGTTAGATTTTCAAATTTGGATAATTTTCACCTTGTCATATAAACACAGAACACAAATATCATATGAAATCTGAAATTGTGCAAAAGATAATCATTATGAACAAATTAAAAGTGCATGTTATACAATGGGCTTGCAAGGAATTTTCCTGAAGCAAGAAGTTATATCTTTTTTCCACCAGAAGGCGTATTTGAGTGCTTGAATTCCCAATTGTTGCCATGATCGCCAACCAAGCAAACTCCACTTCGATGTTGGAACCATTCCAGAATTTTGCTCAGAGCTAGATTTTCCCCATACCGCACCATTCTGATTTTCTTTCTGTACGAAAGAAAATCAACTGTAACTTATATTTTAGAATCGTTATCAGAGCTGAGAATCAATTGAAATCCAAGAATATTATTTTAATTTAAATGACGGCTTTTATATTGGTGTACTTTTCTGATGCATCAAAAGAAACTTTTTACTACTTTGCAGCATTCATATTTCTTTATTATTCTAGGTGAAATTGGTTTTGCAATAGTATACATATTTTTATGTTTTGTCATTAACAAATTTCTCATTAACGAATCTTACTCTTATTTTTGCAATTGGTTATTTAATTCAAAATACAGCCATATTTTATGGGAGTTTAAAATGGTGATTTTATAACACTTTAAAAATTAAAAATATATATATCGTATTTTTTTCATGTTTGCCACTATCTAGTGTAAATATACACACTGATTTTCTGGGGAAAAATTTGGAGAAAAGCATTTCAAACAGATTTTATTCGATTAAAATCCAATGGTTAATACTAAAATTGTTAAAATTATTCACAATATATTGTTTTATGGTTTTGCAAATTTAAGTAGAAAATTTGCTATCAAAGATTTTTGCCTAATGATAATGATCATATGTAAAGAGGTCATACAAATCCGAAATACTCATGTATTATGTATTTCTCAATATTTTAAATACATTTTGGAAAGGGAACTACAGGGAATACACAAAGTATATTTTACTCTTGTAGTGTAGTAGCATAAGAATTATGAATGCTCATTGAAACTAATAGATTATTATTTTAGTCATTTATTTTTGATGTCTTAAAAACCGATATTTAGAGAGCAGTAAAAATATCTTATTTAGGGAAAGGGGTACAATTTTTTTTATCTTTTTCCAGCTTAACTGCTCTCACCCCTGTAATGATTGCATAAATATATAAAACTATTAAGAAAAAAAAATCACAGCTTTGATAACACAATCTTCTATAAACATAATCATAAGTATTGCTTTTAATAGAAATTTTCGTGTAATTTAAAGGAAAAATTTATTAAAACATACACAAAAATGTGCTGTTTTACTTACTTATTTATTGGTGTTTTATTTGCTCTTGTTTATTTCAATTATTATTTCTTGTGATGCTTTAAAAAGTTTTTCTCCTTAAGATTTGTTTTACATCAGTTTTTGTAATATTATAATATCATCTACATGCAATTTGTTTATTAGTATGTTCTTAATAAAACATCTTAAAATTAGTATTTTACTGTCTTTAACCCTTCAGTTAATTTGTTTTTTTCTTTTTCTTTTATTTCTATTGTTTGTAGTTAAACAATCTTAGTTAATTTTGTAATAGTATAATAAATATATATGTGTAAAACATTTTTATGGGTGTTTGTATTTTTTCATTAAATTTTTCGAATATTTTTTTCCTCTCCACACTAACAACTGTAAAGATTTTATACTTTTAATTAATTTCAACCTAGGTTAATAAAATTGAATTCTTCACATTTCTGTTTAAATTTCTAAGAGGGCTTACATTTTGAAACAAGATAGCAGATTTAAACTCCTTCCCGCTTGTACCGGGAGAAAAAGATAGCTTCCCCGTCCCTTTCTTATTAAGAACTCAGCTAATTTTATTTAAACACTTTAAGCTAAAATACCATCTGAACCAAAAATTCGTTAAAACTTTAAAAAATCATAAAAAGGAAGAAATTGTGATAAGGTTGTGTGGTTTGGAAGAAAGGGCTCACAAGGTAGTCGGATTTTTTTAGCAGCAAAAAAATTTGTAGTTTAAAATGTCACTGGTAGAGGACGCTGACGACCCGAAACACAATGAACAGGACAACAGTGCGCTCCATCCATTTATCCTTGCAATAACAATTGTTCAACATGATCTCCAGACCACATTCTTTGTCTTCAGTCCTTTCGCCATATTCTTTGTCTTCAGTCCTTTCGCCATGCGAAATTTTTGCAACGCAACAGTTGCTAACCCTCTGTTCAAATAGAACAACTTCACTTACAACGCTGGATCGGGTAATGATAACATTCTGAAAGCGAATGAGAAATCCTCGTGTATCCCGGTCTTTTATTGCAGGATTAATTTGCATAATTCTGCATTAATAATTAATTTGCATATTTTGCATCTCTCGCATGTTAGCGTCATCTACAGGTGACTTTTTTAACTAAAATTGTTTTGCGTCTAAAAAACATTCGACTACCTTGTGAGCCCTTTTTTGTAAACCACACTTCTTTATCATAATTTCTTCCTTTTTTATGACTTTTTAAACTTTTAACGAACTTTTGGTTCTCCCGATATGTGGATCACTATTATAGACGATTAATTCTCCGTTTTCGTCAGTACTGAATTTGAATAAGAATTTCGCCATATTTGTCAGTTGTAGCGAATTTGACTTTATTTATGGCGATTTATATTTGGTGCCAAGATTAACTATATTTCGCCACGTGTTGCCATGTACGGCAAGAATTTAACTCTGTTGGATATGAATATGTAGTTTTCAGCAGATGAGAGTTGGAACAATGATCACAGCAATGAAAGAAAATTTACGGGAACCACGTTAACTAAAATTCATAAATTAAATCCATTTGTTGAGAAATCCCTTATTTTTAATGTGCTGTCTTGTTTAAAAAAGTCATGTGTCATCAAAATTTCAAACTGGTGTATCTCAGCCATTTTTTTTAAGATAGAGGAAGAAATAGAAAATGTTCCAGAATTCTTGTATGAAGTGAAACACTTTTAGGATTTCTAATTTTCTTAATTGAATATCTTTTAGTAGTTGCCATTTTGAAAAAATGCCGAATAAATGCCATACCAAAAAAATAGAAATTGCGAAAGTGTAGAGCATCCCTTATTTAGTATGATATGACGTTTTACATGTAAAACTAACTTTCTTAGATTCGCTGCAATGTGAATTTTTCGATAATCATCGGCTTAAATACGCCAATGATCGCTTCGATATTTTCAAAGCTTCTAATAAAGTTATTTTTACATGCAATGTGTCTTTCGTACTAAATCAAGAATGCTCAACATTTTTAAAATCGACATCCTGTTGCTATCTCTCATATTTTTCGAGACAGGGTCGGCCATTTTCCCATTCCTCCACTAGGGGGCGCTGTAACCACTCTCATGTGATGGCGCATAGCCATTTTATTATAGGTAGACAATTTTTCCACATTTCTAGCTTTATCCATTCAAGAAATATTTGAGAATACTGGGACATTACTTTCAGCCAAGACTCTAGACCATTTCACATAGAATGACCCATTTTTTTCATATACTTTTATTTTATTCTTTCCCTAATGTAGTATTCTCAATCACTTCGATTTGCAGAAAAATGTTATAGAATTAATTTTACTGCAGATGTAGTTCTGAATCTCACACAAAATAGGTGTTTTGAAACTAGCTTTATTTACCTTCTGTCCGAAGAAGCCCAAAATAAACAAATTTTTTCTTTTCAATTAAGTTGGACAGAAATAACTGAGACAAGTTTATTAATTCTTCATATACAGGGTATTTCAAAACTGTATGTCAGAAATGTAAAGGCAGGTAGAAGGGACTTAAATAATCAGATTTTGTATAAGAATGTGGGTGCGGAAATGCAGCGTTGGAATGTTGGCACGTAAGACAGTACTAAAAACAGATAAGTGAAAAAACAAAGGAAAGCAATAATTTATTTCTCAAACAGTTTACAATAGCTGCTCAAAAGAGTGACCACTAACATCGATACAAGATTCACAGTGGCGGCGCATGGATTAGCGTACATTAGTAAAAACGTGAGGCGTGTCACGCACATTTCCAGCGGCAACAGACAATCGGGCTACCAGATTTTCTTCAGATGTCATGGGAGTATCGTATATCAAGCTGTTAATATGACCCCAAAAGAAGAAATCCAAGCACATCATGTCTGGGGAGCGTGGTGGTCAAGGAACAGGTCTGCCACGTCCTATCCAATCCTGGCCGTAGAAAGCTTCCAGGTGATTCCTGACGTTCGTGCTGAAGTTAGCTGGGGCTCAATCGTGCTGGAACCACATTCGTGTGTGAACAGCTGCAAGAGCATCAACCAGAAGTTGAGGTAAAACTTCTTGTAGGAAAATGCCGTATGCGTGGTCGTTTAAACGAATAAGTAGAATGTACGGTCTTACTAAATTATTGTGCACAATGCCTGCCCAAACATTAATAGAAAACCTTTCTTGGTAGACATGTGGGCTATTATGAGCCCAAAGTTGAGAATTATGGGTGTTAAACATACCCAACCGAGAAAAGGTAGTCTCATCAGTAAATAAAACATCCGCAAGGAAGGTGAGATTGGCTGCAGCCTGCTGTAGGTGCCAGCGAGAAAAGTTGACACGTAGAGGATAATCGTCAGGCTGCAATGCTTGCACTCTCTGCAAATGATACGGGTGAATTCCGTTTTCATGTAAAGTCCTCCAAACAGTTACATGCTCACACCCAACAGCTCTCGAGCTTGTCAAAAGACTACCTTCTACTGTGCATAATACTGCTTCTTCCACTGCAGGAATTCTGCGATGTCTTCCAGTTCTCGTATCATGCCTGGGAACATAAAACGTTCCACTCCCGCACAACGCCTGATGAAGACGCTCCAGTGTTGGATGATCCGGCAGATTCCTACCCGAGAATTGTTCCATGTACTCTAAGAGCTAGCAACGTCAGAAAACACGTGATTTTAGCAAGGCTCATTTTTCTATATATTCTCAGTCTTTATTGTGTAGTACGAATGCGGCCGGTCTGGCTGGTGAAAGTGGTTGCGTTTACCTGTGGAGGGAGGGTAAAAAAGGCAGGTAAAAAAGTGACAAAATTACGTCATTTTAGCATGAATTTTGTTTATAAAACTTGAATCCGCTAACTATTTGTGATATTAAGTTATTAGTCTGGCACCGTTTTAACGTTGCCAACACCGTGCCAGACCCTCATTTATAGGCAAAATGAGGTGTCAAATTCACGTCATTTTAGCATAGCTGAAATTTTAGTATGTTATACTTTGGCTATCAGATAAGCCATAATTAATTTGCCAGACCGAAATTCGGTTGCTAAATTACTGCCAGACGCCGATTTAAATCTGGTAGAGAAAGCGCCTATTATGAGAGTTTGCAGCTTTTGTAGTGCTTTGTCTACTTTCAATACACAATAAAGCCGTAATTGTTGCCAAAGCAACGATCCTTGCTTTAGATAAAAGTATCTCTCTCTCTCTCTCTCTCTCTCTATATATATATATATATATATGAATAGCCGCCCGTCCCGACTTCGTGTGGGTTACTATCAATACACAGCCAAGCCGTGATTGTCGCCAAAGCAACGATTGTTGCTTTCTATAAAAGTACATATATTTATGATTTGAAAAATGCCACGCAAAATATCTAATAAAAAATTAGCAATAGATGTCTTATTCGTTTAGTCTTTCATAACCGAGTTCATAGTCGATGTTGGCTCTAAAATCGCTGGCTCTAAAATAGCTTGTTCTAAAATCGCTTGTTCCAAAATAGCTGAAATATATATGTTTAACTCTTTATAAGGCAAATTATTTATGTTGATTGGATTTTGAAATAATGTACTGCCACCAGAATTTAAGAACAGATTAATTAAAAACATTTTAAATTGATTTCGTCACGTAAAATATAGACGCTTAATTTCATCTGGTACAAATTTGTAATTTTGGGATTAAAATTAAGTGGTAAAATACTTACCACTGCCTTATAAAGGGTTAACTCCTTTTTTAGTAGAATTGGTATGCTGAATTTCACACTCCTATCTAAAACTGCTTTTCAGATATGGCGGGGAAATGACCTAAACTCTCAACCACCCCCATTTAACTCCCTTAGTGATTGAATTTCTAAAATCCATGAAATAAATGTTTAACTATTTTTTTAGTAGATTTGTTATCCTGAATGTCATACTCCTACGTAAAACTGCTGCAGAGATATGGAGAAATGACCTAAATCTTTCGAACCTCCCATTTAACCCCCGTAGGGCTGAATTTTCAAAAATACTTTCTTAGTGGGTACATATCTTCCAAATTTCGTAGTCCTAGGAGTAGCGATTGAGACTCGACGTTGATTCTGAGTCATGAGGACATGCTCTTTTATAAGTATAGAGATGTATAAAATCGCCAAAGGAGCGAAAAAAGAGCAAAACTGAAACTCCACCGTAAATTGTCAACCATTTATTTAAATTCTGTCTTAATTTTTAAGTAATATTATAATTAATCTTTATTAATATTCGCTGTTAATTTTAAACTATACAACATATATTTTTTTCTCTTAATTTTCTAAATAAACTTATAGTGGTTAGAAAGAAATAGGCAATGTTAATGATGATAAAGATGATAATAATTCTTATAATGATGACAGCAATGACGAATATGAAGACCTTGAAAATGCACAAGGCGAAATAATTTTGAAATAATATTTTAATGTACTTTTTAGCACTTATTTTTCATTATATTCAGCACTTATTTTTATTATTATATATAGCACTTATTTTTCATTATTATATATAGCACTTATGTATAACACTTACTTTTCATTATAATATATTTTTTGAAAACTCAAAATGGAATGTATTCACCTTTTCTTTCGTTTACCTGTTCGCTACAGTTCGCTGACCTGTTATTGCTAATTTAGGCCTATTATTATATTATTTTTAATTATTTATTATTATCAACTACGACGTATTTTCATACTTAATTTTATTGCTTGCTTACTTCTTTCTAGATGTTAGCATTAATTTAGCAACGGAATTGGTGTCTGGCTAATTAATTATGGTTTGTCAGATAAACAAAGAATAACATATTTAAATTTGAACTGTGTGTAGATGGCGTGTTTGACATGTAGATGATTTATTTTTTACTTATAAATCACAGTCTGGCACGGTCTTAAAAACGTTGAAACCGTCTGGCATTAATGGCTTAATATCACAAACAGTTTGCAGAAACAAATGTTATAAACAAAACTCATGTTATCAAAATTTAATGTAATTTTTTCACCAGCATTGCCCTAACTCTCACAAGTAAACACAACATCTTCTTACAAGTTGTAAATTTCCAACTGGACGAAAAATGTCCGGGCCAGGATTCGAACCTGGGATCGCTTGGTTGAAGCCGCCACGCTCTACCACTGAGCTATCCCGGTCAAACCTGGAGGGTATAATTCATCCAGTTAACCTTATTGATCAAAGCATCTGGTCTGATATTTTTAATCAGCTCAACAGAAAAGATCGCAGGTAATGGAACTCCAGTAAACGCTGGATACGTGAATACACTAGATTATTTTTAGCACAATTCAATTGGTAAAGCAATCATACAAGATGTAAATTTCCAACTGGACGAAAAATGTCTGGGCCAGGATTCGAACCTGGGATCGCTTGGCTGAAGCCGCCACGCTCTACCACTGAGCTATCCCGGTCGAACCTGGTGGGCATATATGCCCTCCAGGCATATATGCCCTATATATGTCTCCAGGCATATATGCCCTATATATGTCTCCAGGCATATATGCCTCCGCGTGGCGGCTTCAGCCAAGCGATCCCAGGTTCGAATCCTGGCCCGGACATTTTTCGTCCAGTTGGAAATTTACAACTTGTATGATTGCTTTACCAATTGAAATAATTGTGTTAAAAATAATCTAGTGTATTCACGTATCCAGCGTTTACTGGAGTTCCATTACCTGCGATTTTTTCTGTTGAGCTGATTAAAAATATCTGACCAGATGCTTTGATCAATAAGGTTAACTGGATGAATTATGCCCTCCAGGTTCGACGGGATAGCTCAGTGGTAGAGCGTGGCGGCTTCAACCAAGCGATCCCAGGTTCGAATCCTGGCCCGGACATTTTTCGTCCAGTTGGAAATTTACAACTTGTGTGATTGCTTTACCAATTGAAATAATTGTGTTAAAAATAATCTAGTGTATTCACGTATACAACGTTTACTGGAGTTCCATTACCTGCGATCTTTTCTGTTGAGCTGATTAAAAATATCAGACCAGATGCTTTGATCAATAAGGTTAACTGGATGAATTATGCCCTCCAGGTTCGACCGGGATAGCTCAGCGGTAGAGCGTGGCGGCCAAGCGATCCCAGGTTCGAATCCTGGCCCGGACATTTTTCGTCCAGTTGGAAATTTACAACTTGTATGATTGCTTTACCAATTGAAATAATTGTGTTAAAAATAATCTAGTGTATTCACGTATCCAGCGTTTACTGGAGTTCCATTACCTGCGATCTTTTCTGTTGAGCTGATTAAAAATATCAGACCAGATGCTTTGATCAATAAGGTTAACTGGATGAATTATGCCTTCCAGGTTCGACCAGGATAGCTCAGTGGTAGAGCGTGGTGGCTTCAGCCAAGCGATCCCAGGTTCGAATGCTGGCCCGGACATTTTTCGTCCAGTTGGAAATTTAGAACTTGTATGATTGCTTTACCAATTGAAATAATTGTGTTAAAAATAATCTAGTACAACATCTTCTGCCAGCCAAACCGTCAAATAAGGTTATATAAGTTTATTCAGATAATTAAGATAAAATATTTACTAAATTGTTTAAAAGTTAAGAGAGAATATTAAAAAAAGTTAATTCACTAAGGGGGTTAAATGCAGGTTCGAACGTTTTAGGTCATTTCACCATATCTCAGCAGCAGTTTTAGACAGGAGCACAAAATTCAGGATAACAAATCTACTAAAAAAATAGTTAAACACGTATTTCAGCGATTTTAGAAATTCAACTACTAAGGGGGTTAAATGGATTGTCAAACGTTTTAGGTCATTTCACCGTATCTCAGCAGCAGTTTCAGGTAGGAGCATGAAATTTAGGATAATAATTCTACTAAAAAATAATAGTTAAACACGTGTTTAAAGCAATTTTAGAAATTCACCCACTAAGGGGGTTAAACAAAGGATATGAACTCGATTATGGAAGATTAGACGAATAAGACAACTACTGCTGATTTTTTATTAGATATTTTGCGTAAGACATTTTTTAAAAGAAATTCATTTAATCAATTATAAAGCTGAGGGATTTAGCATGATTGCGTCAAAATAACATATGTTTTTTCTGAATGTCATTTTGACGGTTTATGGACGCGGATACGTTATTGTGATCGACGTATTTTTAGAATATTGAATTTTTACTTATGTTACCTGGTAGGCCAAGGTTAACTCGGGTGAAGCCTGGTGGTTCTTCTATATTAAAATTAATTTATTATTGTCATTATGTACATAAATAGAAAAACATTACTTATCACATTTTTAGAAGCTTTTATTTAAAGTTTAAAATTTGTAAGTACTGCAGTTTTTTCTCACCTCCACTTCTATCCTATTTAGAATTATTTTAGAATATTATTTAGAATAATGTTTAATTACCTACCACCTACCCTGCATTGTAGTCGACACATTGTGCAGCCACGCGAAGTCGGGACGGGCGGCTATTCATTCATATATATATATATATATATAGAGAGAGAGAGATAGATACTTTTATCCAAAGCAAAGATCGTTGCTTTGGTAATAATTATGGCTTTATTGTGTATTGAAAGTAGCCAAAGCACTACAAAACTGCAAACTCTCATAATAGGTGCTTTCTCTGCCAGATTTAAATCGGCGTCTGGCAGTAATTTAGCAACCGAATTTCGGTCTGGCAAATTAATTATGGCTTATCTGATAGCCAAAGTATAATATACTAAAATTTCAGCTATGCTAAAATGACGTGAATTTGACACTTCATTTTGCCTATAAATGAGGGTCTGGCACGGTGTCGGCAACGTTAAAACGGTGCCAGACTAATAACTTAATATCACAAATAGTTAGTAGATTCAAGTTTTATAAACAAAATCCATGCTAAAATGACGTAATTTTGTCACCTTTTTTTACCTGCATTGCCCCTCCCCCCACAGGTAAACGCAACCACCTCCACCAGCCAGACCGGCCGCATTCGTACTATACAATAAAGACTGAGAATATATAGAAAAATGAGCCATGCTAAAATCATGTGACGAAAACGTTGCTAGCTCTTAGACTAATGTACATCCTTGAGCAGACCCATACATGAAATGTATGTCAGCAAGCTCCGAATTGGTGTAATGATGCATGTTTCTTGAAATCCGTGTGCGGAATGACGATTCAAGCGAGCAAAGCTCTTTCATCCGCCAAATTCAATAACGGCCTCCTCTTTCTCAACGCTGTATTTCCGCACCGGAATTCCAATACAAAATCTGCTTATTTAGGTCCCCACTACTTGCATTTACATTTCTAAAGTAGAGTTTTGAAACACCCTGTATAATTCATTGGTAAAGTGAGAAACTTTTAAAGTAACTTGTTCCGTTGTTGCAGCTTGTTGAAGTAAGGATAAAATTAATTGCGATAAGCCGTATGACCTACTTTAAGACCAAGTAATGATGAATGTATTGATTTCTGATCTTTAATACTGCAATTATAATTTTTAGCACAAAATGTTGTACTAGATCAGATATTTTCAATAAGTAAAGTTTCGTGTATCATGAGCAATAAGATGACAAACTTGGTGATTTGATCGTTTTTCTGAGACTGTGAAATAGTGAACTTTACAGAAGGTACCCTGGTGACCAAACTTCTGGCTTACAGTTTGCAGATGTCCATCTTAGACATATATGTATGATCTTTTGTGATTGCTTCAAAATTGAAGAGGGTCGAGCAAGAACCATATATAAATTTTGGTCACTTAACGGAATGACCCAAGTGCATTGAAGAAAAAAAACAGCATAAATAATGCTAAAAAATTAAGTTACGTTATCAAATGAACTTAATAATATTGCATAAACGTTCTTAATCCCCCCCTTTCAAAAAAAAAAAGACTCAGTAAAATCTTGTTACTTGACTCGATGCCGGACTCTACTTTTAAGTATTACTATTTTATTCAAGGTTAATTGTATATTAAAGCTATAATGATTATAAACGTAATTATAAAGAAAAAAAGACAGAAACTCGACCCGAGAAAAAATCGGCTTGTACGACTCGATGCAGTATTTTACTTAGAAATATTTTGATTATTTCAACAGTAATTATAAATTAAAACTCTGATAATCACACAGAAAAAACAACTTACAGTTAGAGTGGGGTTAACTTATATAGAGTTCTACATCGAGTTGGATTACCCGGTCAGCCTTTTGGGTCGGGTTGACTTTATTTGTTTTGTATTCGGGTAGGTTTTGGGTTGAATTTTGATTCTTGAGTGTCGGGCACGGTTTAATCCGATTTTTCAAAGGATGAACCAGAATATTCTTTCAGATGAAGAAATTTTTTTATAACATGAATAACTGTTTACATGTTAGATTTGAACATAAAATTGATGTGAGAGATATGATTTTAGACTAATTTTTCATTACATTTATTACTGGATCAATTTTCTCTGATGCCGGATTTCGATCAACAAAATTTTTTTTTTCGGTTTCCGGATAAAGTCCTGCGATGATATCGGAATAAAAGGGTTGGGTGACCCTTTTTATTTGAACCTTTTGTTGACATACACTGTACACAAATATTATTAAAATACGAAATTTCATTTAATGTATCAACGAAAAACAATCCAAGTTGACCTATTGCTAATAGCATGATTGAACATGCACATTGCACAATAAGCTGTCAATTCAGTTACGCAAATAATACGTTAAATCAACGCTCCAGAAAATTCATGTTTCTTTTATAATCTCAAATATTTCTTAAGGCTGTTCTGAAATTCATAGGGACTATTTTCCGACATTATTTTTTAATTCATTTTTGTTCAGAAACGCACAAAATGGACAGGTGTTGTTACTCAGAAACTTTGTAATCGAAACATGTTTTCCATTTTTTGGTAAAGCAGAAGATCTTTCAGAAAACACTGTCAAAATCAGGGTTTTGAACTGAATTCTTGATGTTTCAGGCCTGAAAGAAGAAAAACGTATTGTCACGTGACAGGTATCGCTTATAACTCCATAAGTAATTTATTTATAAAAAAAAATGGAAACTCATTTCGATTCCAAATCACTTCAGTAGTAAGGGCTGACAATTTTCTGCCTTTTTGTTTAAAAATGAGTCAGAAATTGAGTCAAAAAAATTTGCGTTGTTCAGCAGATCATTTGAGAACCTTAAAAGGTGACATTACTTCCAAAATCCTACAGAAAATAGCTGATAGTGAATTACCACTTAATCAGGAATTACTGAAGCCAATGCAATATATATTTTTTAAACAGTAGCTAAACTGCGAATTGATCATTCAGCAAGAAATAAAAATTAAAAATGCAGTACATATGTGATTTTGCAAACAAACACCTATTTTAAATTAAAAAGAAATTGAAAGAAAAAATAAATTGTTTTTATTAGAAAAAATATTAAGATATAACTTATTATAAACCCTCCCATCCCAATAATAATTAAATAAATATTAAAATAGCTTCAGTAATTCTGAAAAAAAAATTTCGTCAATGTCAGCAGTTTTCTATAGAGTATATTGTCGTTCCCTTAAGATGCTACTTCAATCATGAGAAAACACCGATCGCTATTGATAATCTTATGGAGGAAATAATTTACGATAGCTCGTTTGCATTTCAGTATTTTTAAATGATTTTTTTTTTTGCGTTGGATAGCTGAGGTCAATCCCTATGGACGCTTCTTTGTACTTTTTAGATTTTGATTACAAGTTTTTTTTAATTAAGATAGTTTCACTTTCGGAACCGGTTTCGAAAGTGAAAGTATATTCAATAAAAAAAACTGTAATCAAAATCGAAAAAGTACAAAGGAGCGTGCATAGGGATTGACCTCAGCTATCCAATGCAAAAAAATCATTTAAAAATATTGAAATGCGAATGCGATATCGTAAATTATTTCCCCCATAGGATTAACATTAGTGAGCGGGTGTTTTTCCCTGAGTGAAGTAGCCTCTTGAGCAGAATAAAATGAAGGTTTTATTATTTAAGAATACAAATTACATTTTAAACGCATTCTTGATATTATGGACATAAAAACAAAACGAAAATTATAACAAAAACAAGTAATATAAAATTTTTTTTTAAAAGTCAATTCCTACTTTTTAATCATAAATATATAAAATAAACCCGTGCAGCATTAATGTCCCACGTTATCTTTATTGAACATTATTTTATAATCATCGTTGCGGTATTTTATTTCTGTGGCATCGCTCATTTGAGATAAATCTTTCATTTCATTTATGAAAACAATGGGAGGAATTTTTTTCTCCCATTTAAAACTAAAATTAATTAATTAAATTTAATTAATGAATTAATATTTGAAAAAACTGTATTAACATAAAGTGTCAACTACTACAAGTTTTAAAAAATGTATTTGAACTTGAGTGGATGAATAGAAAATATTTTATTAACGATTGAAAATTAAAAACAAGATATATATAGAGAGAGTGTGAGCTAATAGTAGGAATTTAATAATAATCCATTTTCTTACAGTTCTTGAAATTCAGCAATTAACTCGATTTACTATAACTATTATTGACTAGATACTATGAACTAGAACTACTCCATTTACTAGGTCAATATTATTTCCATACTTATTTTCTCCTTATCGTTTAAGGGGAAAATTATTTTATGTGTTTTTATTTTGCTAATATTTTTCCTCCACATTTGCATATCACAAGTTCATTTACATCTATTTTTACATGAAGATTTCACCAATTCAAACAAAGAGTTATTATAGTGAATGCAATTATTGCTTTAAATTCAACCCATACAAAAGATAAATGCTCTTGTATCATTATAGTTATTATTTCGAATGTCAACATCCCTTTTTTTACGCACATACAAAACACACAGTGATGAATGAAGTATTATACAAAAAGCTGTTGAACAGGCTTTTGGCAGAGCATGATTAAATT
Source organism: Maratus michaelseni (assembly GCA_963931845.1). Lineage (NCBI taxonomy): Eukaryota > Metazoa > Arthropoda > Arachnida > Araneae > Salticidae > Maratus > Maratus michaelseni. The sequence goes on along the minus strand of OZ007600.1, from coordinate 258,146,019 downwards.
AATGAGTTATTAGCTGATGTTGAAACTAAAAATCTTTTTAAATATATCAGTATAAGTACCATTTAGACAAACATAAATATTATATGAAAATGCCTGAAACTCTCCGAAATGTTACTTCTTTTTACTTATCCATCATACGTAGTATAAGGTAAGTATTGCGATCGTTTTAAAAATCGTAAAACTTTTTTGACGGGTTTACACGTTTCAGACACTGGAGATTACGAAAATCATATTTTTAGAAAAAAAAATTGCCATCCGTCTGTGTCTATGTCTGTAAACGCTTTATCTCCCGAACAAAATGAGATAGAGACTTGAAATTTGGTTTGTACTTAGTATGTAATAATGAAAAGAAGCCTATTGAATTTCAGTAACCTCGATTATACGGAACAATTTTTTTCGGACTCTCGAAATATTCGTTTGGATGAAAGGTATATAAAATTTTCAAAATTGTTTATTTTAACTCTTTAAATCCCAAGCTTTAAAAAACTGAATGGGCTTAGAATCCCAACAAAATAGCCCAAAATGCTGGGTTTTTTTGTCCCCCCCCCCTTTTTTTACTATGTACGTATAGTGGAAATGACCCTACTGCCTTCTCCCTTTATTTAAATTTTGACAGGTGTTACACCCTTCTGTTTATCATTGCTCCAGTCGAATTAATAAATATAAAAATAACATTAAAAGAAAAAGAAGATATTTTACCAAAATAGTGTGAGTTTCTTGAATTTTATTCTTTTATACTCTTTGAAATACAGTTGCTAAGCAACGAATAAATTAAAGTGGAAAGTAAAAATAAACGCTTTTAAAAATTGTAAAAAATATGAAAATAAGATGTTTATATTTTCTGAACAGATGCAAAAACATTTTCAAATATTTTAAGCAATTAATTTCTAAATTCGATTAAATTTATCGGCAAAATTTTAAAACTATTGGAAATCCATATCGAAAATTTAACATTCATAATTTTATGTCTAAATCCATTATGCAAATATTCCATTTTCATTTCAGATAAAAATAAAATTTGAAAAATCGTCTGCATCTCCATAGGAAAGCATTATGACCTAAAAACAAATGTTTGATATTTTCAAAACGAATGAACCAAATTTAACCAAAAAGTATACAGCTAGTTTTGGATACCTCGCCAACCTACCTACCAAAATTCAACCTAATCGGACTATTTTTACGGCAGTAATTGCGGAACAGACAGACAGACGGACGGAAACCAAAAACTTTTCGCGTCTCCACAGTGAGCCTCAACTGACGTTTCGGCAACTAGGGAATGGTAAAGTAGTGGGGTAATTGATAAACAGTTGAAAAAAAATTGAAGCAGGCAACAAATCAAAAAGTTTAGCGATCTGTACTCTAGTAACTCATTTGCATTTTCCCTTGCACCTATAATGAATAGTTTATAGAAATTACTGAGAGTGAAAAGAAATTTTATGAACATCAAGATTTTTATTAAGATTCATAAAAAACACATCAAAGACTGATTAACTCATATCTCCTCATCGTCCTAAAAATAGGACAGCACACATAAGCAGACTGCATATAAATTCTTTTGAAAATTTTAATTTTAATTAAAGATGATTATTTATTCAAGAGTCATTTAAGGATATATTTGTGTCTTTATCGCAAGTTTATATTAATGTTGAATATTTTTTATTAAATTTTTAAAATGGTGATTTTAGAAGATTTTTTTTTTTACTTTTTCAACATACAATGTTTTTAAAGTATTGAGCTCCAAGAAATTCACACATATAAATTTATTGAGGTATTATTCCATACTTTTATACCAGTAAAAAAACATTGTCAAAAAACTAATCTAGGAGATACATTTTCCTTGCATTTTGGACTGTCCTGAAAATAGGACAATGATACAATCCACAACTACCTAACCCCCATCAGTTAGTAATGGAGATAGTCCTTTCTTTCTCTGTTACATTCCAAACATTGCTACTCTACAACTAATGTAAGTGCCTAACAATCTGTCTGACAGGCGCACATCAAATTCATTAACCTTATGTGTTTGACAAGTATATGGCTATACATGTGGATTTTTTTATACCCTCGAAACATTCCAACGGCTAGATGGATTTTAATGAATAAGGTCTCTATGTTTTCGTCTTAACCATCCGCTGGTTATAGGGCAGGTTTTGTTTTTATAAATTCAAAATGGCGGCCGTAAAATACAAAATGGCGATAGAGACGAAAAAATAAATTTTATGCACCATATTGAGTGGCATATCATTGGATAGGTCTTTCAAAATGAAGACTTATAAACTAGGCTTTGTTTTCATAAATTCAAAATGGTGGTAGAGACGAAAAAATAAATTTTACGCACCATATTGAGTGGCATATCATTGGATAGGTCTTTCAAAATGAAGACTTATAAACTAGGTTTTGTTTTCATAAATTCAAAATGGCGGCCGTAAAATACAAAATGGCGATAGAGACGAAAAAATAAATTTTATGCACCATATTGAGTGGCATATCATTGGATAGGTCTTTCAAAATGAAGACTTATAAACTAGGCTTTGTTTTCATAAATTCAAAATGGTGGTCGAGACGAAAAAATAAATTTTACGCACCATATTGAGTGGCATATCATTGGATAGGTCTTTCAAAATGAAGACTTATAAACTAGGTTTTGTTTTCATAAATTCAAAATGGCGGTAGAGATGTAAAAAATTACGTACCATATTGGATGGCATATCATTGGATAGGTTTTTCAAAATGAAGACTTATTGGCTAGGTTTTGTTTTCATAAATTTAAAATGGTGGCCGTAAAATACAAAATGGCGGTAGAGACGAAAAAAAAATTACGCACCATATTGAGTGGCATATCATTGGATAGGTCTGTCTAAATTAAGATGATGTTATCTAGACTATTTTACAGTCAGAAGCTCAGTTTTTAGTTCGCTTTTTACGCAGACGGATTTTTTGATTTTTAAAATTTAATTCATTCTTGTTACTGTTTATTAACACCTTCCAACATAGTTAAAAAGTGTTTATAATTTCGGTTTTATTAAGATTCATAATAAAACGGAATGCTATCTGCCGTATGTCTGCGTCTGTCTGTGCCCTAACTCGCGTAAATATACTCTGATTGCTAAAATTGATGTATGTTAAACAGGTTGACTATGATATGTTCAGTATTGAAAATGAAATATGTAGCTTTCATAGTTCATTTACAGGGACACTCAAACTAATTCAGTTACATTACAATCTATTGGGAAAAATCATTTCTGATGAATTTTAATAATGTTACACTATTTCAAACATATTTAAATTGATATATATCACTCAGAGTGCACTATAAGAGTATTACTATAGAATATGGTGTGCATAGCATTCAACGTTCATTTACAGAGATTCACAAGTTATTCGATTAGAGTACTTTCCAAGAACAATAATTGCTGGAAGTGCGTTTTAACTTGTGGTACGTATTTTAATTAAGCTAATTTTTTGTCTATTGCTTGGTATGTATAAATTGCATAGATGATATATAAAGCAGCACAAAAGATCTCGAGTACATTTCCGTTTATTGTTGGAAATTGCTTTTGTTTTCATGTGCGTTTATTTTTAATATTATTTGTTGATGCATTTGAAACAGCATAAGTTGCTTCATGGTAGCTCAATCAGCTGTTTGGTGATGACAGTTTGAGCTTGCTTGATTTTTGAAGATATATAACAGTTGCCTTTTTGGGACTTTCTATTGCAAGGAAACCATCTGGCAGAAAATTGAGTATTTAACAGCTTAATGAATATTTTCTAAAGCTTAAAAATGAACATTTTATTAAAAAACCCAGAAATTCGACAAAGAAGATGCCAGCTAAAAACCTGTATAGCAAAACCAACAGCTACGTGTAAAAAATGCAACATTGGATTAGACCTAAGATGCTTTCTCCTATTCACCTAAGTAACAACGAATAGCAGCAGATTGCACCATTGTCCTATTTTTAGAACAGCCTGTACCGATCAAAATAATAAAAGTTTGGTAAGTTTTTTGATTTTATGTTTATACATAGGCTTAGAGAAACACATATTTAAGATTGTATAAAAAATATTAATTTTTTCAATGCTTGGTATGGTATGGGTTAAGACAAAATTCATTTTTAGAAAGTTTTGACTGGTGGAAAAGTTTGCACATCCGGCAAGGGAACCACTTTTGGTGCGGCTCGTACCTGGTGCATTTTAAAGCCCTATACTACGAAGTTTGAGAATCTATGACATCTTCTGTTAAAATCATATTTTATGTTTTTACAGCTGCATAACTTTCTGAAAATGCATTTTCAAGACCACTTATTGGACTATTAACATAGAAGTGTTTCAGAATAAAAGTACTTTAGTATATAAATTAGTTAATAGAAAGAATAAAATATTGACAAAAGTTTAAAAATTCCTTTAAAAACCTACGAACTACATTTTTAAAAAATACAATAATACAATTGCATTTTTGACGGTGCGACATTGGCTTTGGATTTTTTCCCGGCAACACTGGCCAAATGTTATAATCTTCTGCTGTGTGAATGAGAAGTGGTTTAGATTCATAGCATCTTATTTGGCGAATTAACTTGCTTTTGGCATGAAATTAACAATTAAAACTCCAATAATAAAGAAATATTATTATAAAAAATGATTTTAATAGGTCTTGATGTTAGGTGCGTGCTGCACCAAAAGTGGTTCCCTTGTGAGAAAAGGGTAAAATTGGTATTGGATGCAAAATTCATTTAAGTTTTCTGGTATTGTTGTATAAGGTATATTGTATTCATTCAGATGAATGAGATTATGCCTAAACAAGTAGTTTTTCTGAGAAAATCCTTTGTTGCAGGGATTCTGAAAACAAAGTTTAGTAAATGTGCGAAGGTGTACATTCATATTACACTTGTTAGAAACTTTTTTGTTGCATATCTTACAAGTGAAAACATACTCATTTGTATGCAAATGTAGATGTGTTTCAAGTTAAGTTTTTTTAATAAATGTTTTGCTACATACCTCACAATACAAAGATTTCTCATTTGTATGCAGGAAAAGGTGTTTATTCAACTAACCCTTCTCAGAATTTTTTTTATTGCACATTAACAACTAAAAGGTTTTCATTTATATGCGTATGAAGTTGTGTTTCAAGTTACTTGGATGAAAATGTCTATTCCAGTCACTTTTCTGAGAAAAGGTTTTACTGCATACCAACCTCATATTTAAACGATTTCTCATTCATATACATACAAAGGTGTTTATTCAAGTGAATTTTCTGAGAAAATGTTTTGTTGCATATCTCACAACTAAAAGGTTTGTCTCTTGTATGCATAAGAAGATGTGTATTCAAGTTACTTTTTTGAGAAAATCTTTTGTTGCAAATCTCACAACTGAAAGGTTTCTCACCTGTATGAATGAGAAGGTGTTTATACAAAGAAGTTTTCTGAGAAAATTTTTTGTTGCATGTTTCACAACTAAAAGGTTTGTCATTTGTATGCATGAGAAAGTGTCGACTCAAGTTACATTTCTGAGAATATTTTTTGTTGCAAATTTTACAACTGTAAGGTTTCTCAATTGTGTGTATGCAATGGTGTTTATTCATGCTATCCTCCAGGGAAAATTTTTTGTTGCATATTTCACAGCTGAAAGGTTTCTCATTTTTATGGATACGATGGTGTGAATTCAAGTGAATTTTCTGAGAAAATGTTATGTTGCATATCTCACAACTGAAAAGTTTTGCATTAGTATGCATGAGAAGGTGTTTCTTTAAGGTTTCTCTGTGAGAAAATTTTTTGTTGCATATCTCACAACTGAAAGGTTTCTCACCTGTATGAGTAAGAAGGTGTGAATTCAAGTGATTTTTCTGAGAAAAGTTTTTGTTGCATACCTCACAACTAAAAGGTTTCTCATTTGTATGCACATGAAGGTGTGAATTCAAACTACTTTTCTGAGAAAATTTTTTATTGCATATCTCACAACTGAAAGGTTTCTCATTTGTATGTATGAGAAGGTGTTTATTCAAGGAAGTTTTCTGAGAAAATCTTTTGTTGCATATCTCACAACTGAAAGGTTTCTCATTCGTATGTATGAGAGAATGTTTATTCAAGTTACTTTTCTGAGAAAATTTTTTGTTGCATATTTCACAACTGAAAGAATTCTCATTTGTATGTATGCGACGGTGTTCAGTCACACTAGCCTTCAGAAAATTTTTTTTGTTGCATATTTCACAACTGAAAGGTTTCTCATTTGTATGTATGCGATGGTGTGAATTCAAGTGAATTTTCTGAGAAAATGTTTTGTTGCATATCTCACAACTGAAAGGTTTCTCATTTGTATGCATGAGAAAGTGTCTATTCAAATTATGCTGATAAGAAAATTTTTTGTTGCATATCTCGCAACTGAACTGTTTCTCATTTGTATGCATGACAAGGTGAGTTTTCAAGGTTGATTTGTAAAGAAATTTTTTGTTGCATTTCTCACAGCTGAATGGTTTCTCATTTGTATGCATGACAAAGTGTCTATTCAAATTATGATGATAAGAAAATTTTTTGTTGCATATCTCACAACTATAATGTTTCTCATTTTTATGCATGACAAGGTGAGTATTAAAGGTAGATTTGTAAAGAAAGTTCTTGTTTCATATCGCACAACAGAAAGCACACATTTCTATGTGTAGCGCGCACAGCATTTCTATGTGTAGATTGATGAATTTTCATTTTACTTTTCCAAGAAAAGTTTTTGTTGCATATCTCTCAATAGAAAGGTTTCTTATTTGTATATACGCATTCGTGTGTTTGCAAGTTATGTATATACACGTTGGTGTGTTTTCAAGTTACATTTCTTAGAAAATGTTTTGTTACATATCTCACAACTGAAAGGTATTTCATTTGTATGCATGCAAAGATGTATACATACGGTACTTTTCTCAGAAAAATGTTTGTTGCATAGCTTGCAACTGAAAGCTTTCTCATTCGTATGCATGAGAATTGTGAACATTTCAATGATAAGAAAGTGAATATTCTGAAAATAATATTTTTTGTGTATCTTACAATTGAAAGGTTTTGCATTTGTATGTACATTAAAATATTTATTCAAGTTACCCTTCTCAAAACTTCTGTTTTGCATATACTATAAACAAATATTTCCGATTTGTGTGTAAGAAAAAATATATTCTATGGCTACTCTTCTGAGAAAATCATCTTTTGCAAACCTCAAAAATGAAAAGTTTCTCGCTCATTTGCATAATAATGGGTGGGTGAACTGAATTAACTCATTTATGGAAATGTTTTGTTGTGTACCTCAAAGACAACCCTTTCTTACAATGTGTGAGAAGTTGATGATTTAAGCTGGTCTTGCAAACCTTTACATAGGATAAAAGAATAGGTAGGATAAAAGAATACTGATTATAAAGAGGTTGATTCAAATCATTCTTCGTAATACGTTTTTGTAATATTTTTCAGATTTTTGTAACATTCAGAAGTAATATTTTGTAACATTCTCTTTCATATGAATGCAAGTTTGGTCACTTATCAACTCTTATGAGAAAATCCTTAATTATACTCATAATAATCAGTTGTATATCGATGTGAAAATACTACCTTCATGGCTTATATACAAAAATATGTTTTGTTATAAAAGAAAGATATACACTGATTTTTTTAGAGCAGATAAAGCAGATAGAAGAAACATAAATAAATGCTTCAAGTGAATAAGAAATAATAGGTACAAAGCAATTGTAGCTGCTTGTGGATGAGTTCACAGTCAGATCAATTTTACTGATAGTTTTTCACTTTTGTCTCATTCATAATTCTTCTGATGCCATTTTTTTTGTTTATTTATCATCATCTGTCTCAACTTTTCTCCAAAAATTAATTCAGTATCAAATTTACCTGAAATGAAAAAAAATACTTTAATGCAAATAGTTTTATATTTTAATCAAATATAAATAATAATAATAATTTATTGCATTATTAAGATTATCAATTTGAATATTTTTACAGTAATTGAAACAAAAAATAATAATATAAAAAATTCATTTTTGAAATGTTGTTAAATTATTTCAGGTTAATTACAGTATAACATCTTTAATCCAGACACTTCTGTAATCCAGACATTTTGGAATGTTTATTATTTTTTAATTTTCAATTAAAGAAGATAGATGACGCCACCACACATGCATGCTTGAGTTTAGAAAAAGATTAACTACAGAAAAAGACTAATTCTTTAATTTATTATATTTATTTCCATTTTAAAATTGTAAGAACTTTCTGAGTTATAATTAATTAATATAGATGCCTTTTTTTAAATATCAAGTTGTATAAAATCAGAATTAATGCTAAATTTTAACTTTATCAACCGATAGCGCCAAAGAAACGCGAATAAAGATTTCATTTTTTCACCTTTCTTAAAAGTTTTCAATTTATGTCTGATTTGGATATTTCAAAGTATTATTTATTTGACTTTTTAAAATAGTGGATTTGTAAAATTACCCTACTATTGTTAAAGTAATGAAAATGCAATCTTTGTTTCAATAATATATTTGATTTTCCCAGTTTTAAAATTAATTGTAATGTTTTTTTGTTTTACATGTAATTCATATTTTGTCATAACACTATTAGCCTCGTGTATTATCATTGCTAATATTTTAAAGCAATAGCAATTCTAAAAATTTACAGTTTTCTAAAGTAATATAATTTCTTATTTTTTCTTTCTATCAAGTTAAGATAGATGACGCCAAAACAACCTGAAAGCCAATTTTATTATTAGTATTTATTTAATTTTAAGTACTGAATTTGTGACTTAATTCGATATTTCTACGCGTTATATATTAATTTTTCACAAGATTAACCTTATGTATCACTATTTTAAATATGTTAATGTAATAATAGTTATTTTTAAAAATTAATTGTAAGTCCTATTTAAATATTTCATTATAACATTTTACTACCTTTTTAGAAAATTAGTTTCATTTGCAATATATTAATTTTATATCTGTATTTTTTTGTTATTTGTATTATTTATTCAATATTTATAGATCAGAAATGTTTATATAAGAAGAAATCATACTATTATTGCTTTCCTTAAACCTGTTTAATTTTTGTTATTTGTATTATTTATTCAATATTTATAAATCAGAAATGTTTATATCAGAAAAAAAATCATACTATTATTGTTTTCTTTAATTTACAAAAAATGGCGACACCCAGTGGCACCTCGTGACTTGCTCTTTTTGGGGCACTAAATGCATGGCTGGAAAATTTATTCTTTAATTACCATTATTTTTTTAAAGAAAACTTTTTCTTGTTTTAATGGCAGAATTTTCCACCATAAGGCAAATATTTCTTTTATAAAATAGTGGTAAGAAAATAATAAATTTAGCAAACATGCATTTAGGGTCCCAAATAAAGGCAGTCACGAGCTGCCACTAGCGACACCATATGGAATACACGTTATTAAAAAAATATATTTTAGGACAATTTAAAATGAAATTTTTCAGTGCTTTTTAATTATTTTAAATTATTAAGTTCCTTGCATTTTTGTATTGACATATTAATGACAGATATTAGTTTTATTATTTATCTAAATGCTTCCTAATTTAAAAACTTCTGTAATCCGGAATTTTCTATAATCCAGGATTGCTGTAATCACAATTATTCCAGATTAAAGAAGTTATATTGTATGCATATTTATTTAATTGCACAAGTTAGTATAAATCAAATGATTAAGTTATTATTGTAAAACACAATACCATCATTGCAATTTCATCAACAGTGTTTTTTAATTACAACCGATTATCTAGGCAAGGGATATAGGCTGCGGAAGTCTTTCTAAAGAAACCTAAGCTGCACAAATGGTCGCGGGAAATATTTGTGAAAATCAATTGACCACAAATCTCAATCCGTCACAAAAATTGTAGATTTTTTTTTGCTCCATAGGGATATGAAATTTTTCATTAATATGATTTTCTGCAGCAAAAACATTCATTAATTTTTTTTCTTTCTCTGCAGTGTAATTAAATAAAAGATTCTGGATACGGACACTAGACACGTATTAAAACCAAGAAGCTATTAAATTTTTTCTGTATCTCATAACCTTAAACTTCAGAATTAAATTTAGGTCTTCCAAAGTGCCATTATTTTTATGTTGCCAGTTAATTGGGTATTGGTTGCAAGATATTACACTCTATTCAGATGAGACTTTAAAGTGTAAACAAAGCAATGATTTAAAATCCGTACAGTTCAAAAATCAACAAAGCTCTTTGTCCAGACTGTGCAGATTTTCGATAGTGTCAGGGCTTTATTTGCGATAGAGCCCACCTCCGGTACTTCTTTGTTTTTAGTAAATATTTAAATATTGGCCAGAATTCCCCTTAGCTCATAAACACTGTGCTCCGGAGCCCAGTGCCATAATGCTTCCTAAAAGCAAATCCTAAATTACCCTTTCCTTCCCCCCCATCTCTAATCAAACACTATAAGTGACATAATGTGTCGCTCACGTAACAGATGGAGATGAAACAGGCTCAATTTTCATATCAGTCTTCGGGTTTGGGCAGGCTCGAGCTCAATTTGTCTTTTAAATTCAAAAAATTATTTATTTCCATTTCAAACCATTTTAATGCTATTTTGATCAGATTAAAGAGTAAACAGAAATAGTCTTTTTCTATTCTGCAGAGCTGGGAACTATTCATTTTTTGTGTTAACACTATTTCTGAATCCTAATCCTGAGCTTATTTAATCACAGAATTCTGCGATTCATTAACATTAAGATTAAGCAAAGGTTTCTATTTGGGTGGAATAGTTGATAGTTAAGTATATGCTGATAGATGTATTTAAAATTTTTATTTTGCTATTTAAAAAAAAACAATGCTTTAAATTTTGAGAATAATGTATGAAATGCAGATTGGAGTGATTGCAGGGGGGAGGGAAGGGCTACGCTAGGGGTGTTAGTACTGCAGAATATTAGGCTCCTGTGCTTTTTTTCTTAGAAATTAAGCCCTGGATAGTGTACTGTATATAATACGATGGAATAAAGCAAATTATATTTCACAGCGTTCTAATAATTGCAGCAAATATAATGTGCCAAATATAATGTTAAATTTTTTGATAAAAAGCATGTTTACAAAAACATGATAAAGCCAATTAATGTAATGTGTCATGCTGTTCTTTGTTGCAAATACGAGGAGATTCAACCCGGGTAGTAAACATCAGTGAAAACCTTTTTTTTATCAAAAAATTTAACAGTTGTTTTTACATTGTATATATATATATTTTTAGACTGCTCACTAAAACATCTAAAAGTAGTTCGATATAAAGTATATGAATTATGTATTCAAATAAAATTTCACCCTATCGGGCAGCCGCTTTCCTGGTCATTCATTCATTTTCTTTCTGCTCTTGTATGAAATAATGTTGCTAGTAGATTACAATCATGTCTAGAGTGGAATTCATTTCAGCAGCATTTCTTTATTTTTTATTACAGATCTAATTAGAATCCATAGTATTTGATATATACTGGGTGGTTATAATATAAATATCTCTATTTGGAGCTGTCTGTAGCTTGACGGAATAACCGGAATTAAACCAAAATTGATACCCTTACTATTCGGGAAGGGGAAAGAAGAATGGAACAACAACAAAATAATTGCAATAATCACCGACAGATGGCGCTTTTGGGTGTGAAATACAATGTGTAATATTGTGTACCATGGAGGCATCGGAAATCTCAATGACTTTACTGCATATCACAACATGTGCAAACCATCACACCCGATGCGTTACATTTTCCGCAGTTTAGTACGTTGTGCACTGCCTGGATTGTGTCCTCCAGCACAATGGCCATGTGGAAACTGAACATGATCGGCACCACCATGCCAAAGCATAACTACATTCACTGTGACATTTTCTAAGAAATTAGGTGTGCCATCCGGTTTGACACCTTAATTCTTCGTTCTTGTATTACATATTACAATTCACACTCAGTAGCGCCATCTGTCAGTGATTATTACAATTATTTTTCTGTTGTTCCATTCTTCTTCTCCCTTCTCGAACAGTAAGTGTACCGATTTTTCTTTAATTCACGTTATTCCTTCGAGCTACAGAGAGCTCCAAATAGAGATACTTATATTACAACCAACCTGTACATGAAAAATAGGTTATAGATAATTCACTAAGAAAATTTAAGTGTGATTCAATGTGAATAGAAATGAAAAAGTTATTTTTAGATAAAATTGTTTGTTGCTTTACAAATTTGATCAAATCTGGTAGTCATAAAAAATTTCTAGTCACCAGAAAAAAATATTTACCTCCTCAACTCCTACATTATCATTGACTTACAAAAAACACAAAATTTTTTACGAATTAATTGATAAAAAATATTAACAAACATAGTTTGTAATTATTAGTTACATAATTTAGAAAGATAATATAAACTAAGTTTTCAAATGAAACGTTTCAAAATTATATATCTCTGAAAGAAAAGGATAAGAAATACTGTAAAGGCTGAATTAACTGGCATGTTCGAAAGATGCTGATTGCTGAATGCTTCAAATGTTCAGACAGTTGAATACTACAAAATCTGTTGAGGTATCATCGATGAAATAGAGAAGCAGGAAAACAAATGTTTGCCTATTTTTCTGTCAAAGTCTCATATAATTCTGATTTTGATTTATGTTTAATGGATATTTCTGATTTTTATGTGATGAACTTATTTTTGCCAAATTAAAAATAAAAGCTAATATTTTTTGGTTTGAATAAGTTTCAACGTTTATTTTTTCATATTGGGGGAGGGGGGAAAATATGTCGTTTGTGCTCATGTCTTTGGGTCAATTTATGCACACACACACACACACACAAAAACAATCAGATTAAATAACTTGGTCACCAGATAAAAAAATTTGGTTGCCAGTGGTGACCATATTTGTGAAGCCCTGGTTATATAGGTTGAATCATGATTTGGGCTGGAATCGTGCAAATCACTATGGCAGAAATCATGAAAAATGCAGCATAGCAGCTCCATCTGTTGCTCAATTTACATAAAAACCTAATCAGCATCTATTTATGTAAATGTCTAACAGAATATGCAGTTTGATGAAATTCCATGTATTTTGAGATATCGCAGAAATCGTGAAAAGTGCAGCATAGCAGTGCCACCCAGTTGGGTGATTTACACAAAAATCTAATCAGTGTCTATGTATGTAAAGGTCAAACTAAATCTGAAGTTTGTTTACATTACATGAGATAGACTTTTCTAACCACAAAATAAATGCTAGTCAAGTAGGCAGTGCCGTAACTAGGCAGGTGCAACAGGTGCACCTGCACAGTGCCCACTTGGAAGGAAGGCCCAAAATGCTGTTCACATTTAATGATATCTTTAAGTCAAAAAATTTTTCTAATTTCTACTGTGCAGTTTGGCGATTAGATTTTGACTTACTTAGACCTTAGACGTCTGTACTCACCACAAACAACATTTGAATGAATGGCAGAACTGACTGATATTTTACACATCCTATGTTAACTTGCCTAACTTAGGTTAGATTAGTGTGAATACAGCAATGTAGTCACTATACTTGTGTTTCTGCGTATATGTGTTTACAAAATGCCATTTTTTTAAAACCTTCATTGACCAAATCATTCGAGGATATAGAAAAACGAAAGACATATTCTTAAAGTTCCTACTTTTACATCTCAAATGCTGTAATCAGTTTTTAAAAAATTGTTGTGAACCCTTTGAAAAAATTATTTTCTAAAAGGATCGTTTTCAAGTTAAACATTTCCCCCCTTATGCCAATGCCTCCCAAGGTGCAATTTTACAGGTATCAATAAACAAAAGAAATGTTCTTAAAGTTAAGATGTTCTTCTAATCATCAGTGTAATCGGTTTTCAAAAATACGAATTTTAACCCTTTCAAATAATTTGAAACTGCAGGTCACTTCTGCAGATGCTATTTTGTCTATGCTAGAACTCTTGAAACATCGGTATTTCAACATAATATTTTTAGAGCATCTTGATAGACCCTGGGTTTACATCTACTACAAAAGTTTCAAAATGTTCAAATGGGTAAAAGTGTTAAAAAAATTAAAGTGTCGCAAAAGAGCTACAAGGCGTGTGTTTAAACAAAGTTTCACTCAGTTTCGGCTCAAGTTTTCACTTCTAAATATGCATAATTTTTCATGAAAGAAGGTTCAGATACAGTTATATTTATAATCTATTAAAATTTCAGACAGTTCAGACAAAGAGAACTTTTTTTTTGTTATGTTAAAGGAACCAACACGAAAATAAGAAGGAAAGGGAGAAGAAAACATATTTCTTTTATAACTAGATAACGATATTATTTCTAGAATTTTTAACACAGGCTGCAAAACTGTTATATTTATAACATTTAAAAATTCCAAAGGGTTCAGACAACTGAAAATGTACTTTTTTAACTACTGAATAAGCCCAAGTGAAATAAAAAGTCTTCTTAAGAGCTCTTTTGCAATGAGATATCGATATTTTTTTCATGAAATTTTAAAGCTGGCTAAAGAAACATTATGTTTTGACTTCTGAAAATTTTGAAGAGTTTGAATAATAACTATTATTTTTGAAAACATAAATTATAGCCCTCCCCTTCCAGTTCATCCTTTTTTTTGGCACACTTCCAAATTACACATTGACTCAGAAAATCCAAATACACAAAAAAAGAAAATACTAAGCAAAAATATGAATATTAACCCTTTGAAATAAAATTAATTTCTGAAAGTCAATTTTGTCGAATTTTGTTTTTACCCATAGGATTAACATTATATACATTTGGATTTAAAAAGTACACAAATTTTTCACATGACCTTTGGTTAATTCATTTATATCATGTATAAAAATCTGGTAAGGTTTGGACAATCATAGGTGCCTCAAAATAATTAAAATCTGGTTCACAGACAAATACTTATTATATTTGTGGTCTGGTCAATGCTTACATCTGCAGTTGGTTGTTTTTCTAAGGTTTCCACAGAAAAAATTTAAATGGAGACAAAACTAGAAATTGAATCATATGCAGAATTAAGAAAACAAAGTATGTACTCTACACAATTTTATTCAAGACTGCACCCCTGATGTTTCAAGAAAAAAGTAAATGATCCAGATGACTGAAATCTCCATGGTGACTGTAACGGAAAGGTAATGTTTGAAGAAAGCTGCATCAACTTTATTCAGTTACATGAAAAAATGGGAGAAGGTTTATCGACTGAAATTTTAAATAAACTAGAAGTTGATAAATTGGATATTCAGGATTGGAGGGGCAAGGGTTTAACAACAGTGCTAATATGGTTGGCATAAGGGTGTACCTTGAATCTTGAATGGCAAATATAAGGGAGTAAGTGCAGATGTTTTGGAATTAATAATTCATCAATATTTGTATCTTGTGCAGCTCATAATCTAAATTTAGCTGTTGTCCCCACAACTTCAACAACTCCAGAAACAACTTCAACAACTCCAGAAACAACTTCAACAACTCCAGAAACAACTTCAACAACTCCAGTTTTTTGGTACTGTGTCAATGTGTTTTGGTACTGTGTCAATTTAAATTTTTCTCGACCTCAGTAACATGCTGGGGCATTTTAATAAAGTGCCTAAATTATCACTTATACATGTTTTTCTGATACAAGCTGGTCATCAATGGCCAGTGCAATAAAGGCACTGTATTTACAAATACCTGAAATAATAAAAATACTGCAAAAAAATTTTCAAATCTGAAATCTGTATCAAACTCAAAAAGTTTGATTTTGCAAATTAATTATAGATTTATCTGTTCTCTATATATTGAATAAAATACTACAATGCATCGATCAAATAAAGCATTATAACAGAAAGATATGCCAATAGATTGTGGAACAAAATTAATTGCTTGATTACATACTACAAGAAGGCTTCCTAGTATGTAAGGGCTTCAAGATACAATTTTTGAACAAAATTTTCAGGAGGTACAAAATTGGGCAGAAGATATGGGTATAGAGAAGGGATTTTTGGTACTTATGTATTGTCTGGGCCAGGTCAGATACAACTGAGCCAAGCATGGCACCAATTATACTAATTACAGTCACCTTCATTTTTTGACAAGTATATAGTTTATTTATTTATTATAGTGTATAGTTCTTTAGTATAATTTATAGTTTATTTTTTTATTGTAGTTCACAGTTTGTTATTTATTTATTTCTTTATATTATATTATTTACCATTTTAAACAATTTTATGTATTTAACAATATTAAATTCGCGTGTTGCACATTATTGGCAACTGACAACCATTTTTGGCAATCTATCTCCTGGCCCGGATCATACCTAAGCACCGGATTTTTTAATTAACGAAAAATGAAGAAAGTAACTTGACACCCGAAGAATTATTTAACTTTCAATTTTTGCTTTCTTTATGGCTTGTCTTTACAATAAATGAGTGTTGTTGATTTAAAAAATCGGATTCAGATCTCACTATTAAATGCAGCAAAGATTTTAAAAAGTACAAATTTAAATGTGAAATTGAAAGTTTTAAATTCGAATTAACAACTCTTATACAAAATATAGAAACTGCATCTCTTCTTAATAGTCTACAGACTCTTCATGACTATAATCTAATTTATGATATATAGATAAAAAATATTGGTGAATTAGGGTTGAGATTTTCTGTTTTCAACTATAATGACGAGTACGAATGTACTTGACAGTAATAGGTTTTAGATATACAATTTTATATTTTAGTTTGTATATTATTTTATGTATTTAACAACGTATTAAGCACCTTTTAGTAATTTTGACTGAATTATTCATATAACAGACTCATGATTTCTGTTTAATTCAGTCTTACCCACATATCAATGTCGCTCTTCGAATATTTCTAACTCTTTCCGTTTCTATTGCTTCGTGCGAGAAAAAAAATATTTAAGATCAACTATTTGACAAGAACGGCTATCTAATCTTTTTATTATTTCAACAGAATACAATATCGTTAATAATATTAATCATGATGATGTAATTAATGAATTTGCTGAAATGAAAGCCAGAAAAATGAAATTAAAATAAATCTTATTAAAAAGCTATTATAATGTATTTGTTTTATTATTTTCCCAATTTAAATAAGGGGCCTAAATGCAAATTCTTGCACAGGAATGGCTAGTTATGGCACTGCGAATAGGATATAATGTAAATAACGAATTTTATTATTAATTTTAAATAAAGCGTCTTCTTAATTACGTAATAATTAACAAATACTCGATATCACATCTAATTTGCAAACGTTATTTTCCGTCTACATATCGTACAAATACAAAAGCAGAGTATTTAATATAATATTTAGATTGATTGATAGAAAAGATTACTTACAACACCCTATAAATATGGCGTCTTGATGCTAAGAAAAAGAAATCAGTGAAACATGAAGTTTGTAGTAAGGAGAGATTTCGTTTACGGCAGCTCCCATGCAAACTCCAGCCTAACGCTTGCCGCATAACGGCGCTGCGTTTAGCATACACATTACTCTAGGTATTATTTCTTCATAAACTATTATATTTTAATATGCCTTGACGCAGTTTAGCCTATGGATATGATTCGAGTTACCTGAAGGCTGAAAATTATAATAAAGACCTGAGTAAATAAATCAATCGTAATTTTCTGCTCCTGGCGTGCTTAATGTTTTGTTTTCGAGCACCTTTTCGTGATTGTCAGATTTTAAATTCTTATTTTGACAGCATATTCAGAAGAATGCTTTCTAAAAAAAAAGAGAGAGAGAGAGAGAGAAACGAAGAAAAATATTATTCGATTTCTTGACATCTAAGTAGAATGTCTCAATTTTTTAAAAGGTATTATACAAGAGAAATTTCGTGATTGTGCGAAACGAAGGAACGAACAGCTTTTTCATTTCCGTGTTAGCGAGATCTATTTTTAATTAAAGTCGATTATGATCGGCTTTTCGGATTAATTCGGTCTCGAAATCGGGTTTTAATTGTTCATTTTCAGAAGAATGCTGCCTTATAAGAATATCATTTTTTTTGTTTTTGTTTTTCGGAGTGAAATTTTGTGAATGGACCAATTTTCTTTTCAGGATTCTCGAGGTCAAAGGATCGGACAGCGCGTTTCATTTTCCTGTAAATAAAATACGTGCTTTATTACAGTCCCTTGATATATTGTTTAATATTTAAAATACATATAAAATTTTACAATTCATAAAAAAACTTCCCCCTCACAGATAAAAAAAGGCAGAGAGAAAGACACTGTGTTAGTTACAATAAATAACCTGAGAACCAAAGAAGAAGAAAAAAAAAACCACTGTGTTCTAGGACGTGTTTCAAGAATAATTTTTGTTCCTTAATAATACAGATAAAAAAAATACACTTTTAAAACTTAATATTTTAAAATTATTTGTAAAGTTTGTAAAAAATGTTATGAATATTGCACAAATTCTTAAACTGAATAGTGCATGCTTTTTAATTGAAAAAAAAAAGTATAGAGAAACTAGAGCAATAGAGAGCAGTATTAAAAAATATATATACAGCTAACAAGAGTTTTCAATGAAATTAAAAAAGTGTTTCGTATCTAACATTAAATACAAACAATAGATGTCGCTGCAGACAGTATAAACATTAAAAATTTCTGTTTTTGGAGTCGAATCTCTAACTAGCCGTTCCTGAACCTGAGATATTCTAATAATTGATTAAAAATCCCTATTTGATGTCTTGTGTGATGCTGCCATCTGTTGACATAGTAGAGTTTTATTGACTTGTTTGTTGGCAGAATATTCTGTGTTACAAGTTACAATTGCAAACGAAATCAAGGTTGCACCCGATTCTTCATAAAACTCTAGCCAACATAATTTCATACTTATTTAAACTACATTTCTAAATAGTCCGAGAGAAAATTAAATCACACAGAAGCTTATATTATGACATCTGCCAATTCAAATAACAAGATTTTATTGGAAAACATTCATTATGCCTAAATTTACTTTTGGATTTTTTATCCTTTAGCCTCAAATTTTTACTTCCTTTAAATTATATGGTAAAATAAAAAAATTTCAAGCAAAATGTAATGTCCAAATTATCTATTAGTTACGTCAAAAAATTTAATCGCATTATTTCGTCTTATAAGTTAATATAGTAAATAGGCTCCATAATATTTATATATATTGTATATTTTCTTTCCAAATATATACGATGCATTCTGGCGTTTTGATAAAACAAAACTGATCGAAAATTACAGTTGCACGTTATACACTGTTGAAAAAATAAAACATTAAATATTAAAAAAAAAAAAAAAAAAAAAAAAAAAAAAGATGATCATAAGAACTTATATTTCTAATTTAATGAATATGCTATTTATTTACAAAAAATAATTTTCACTATCGAATTATTCGAAAAGTAATAGTTATTACACTTTACAATAATCTTTATTTTATTTTATGCTCTGTATCTCATGAAAGTATATTTGCGAAGAAGGATGTGTTGTTACATGATAAATATACATGAAAATAGAAAAACAAAGTATGAGAACCTAGGTGTGGATTATACGATCTATATATTTTTTGTTATCACAAGTTTAAGTAATCATTGCATTTTTGTCAAAATACAGAAATACACACACTACAGATATACAAAATAAATTTTGCATAATTTTTTATTTAAAAACAATTTTTTATCCAAATTTTAGCAGCCTTTTGTATCAAATGTTGAAAATTTAATTAAAAAAAAAACATAAATAAGATAATTTCAAAACCAAACTTCTACAATTTTGAACATTTTGAAATAGCTTGATTAGTGATCAGTAAGATAATAAATAAATCCAGTCCGGATTTATTTATTATCTTACATTCTATCTTACATTCTCTCTTTCTATTATAGAAAATTTTGTGCAATATAGAAATTATGAAATAAAAAAAAATCTTGTTGTAAAGAAATTATGAAACAATATAAATTTCATTTTTCAACATTGCTAATGAACTCTATTTTAAAAATAAGATTGCATATTCAGAAAACATTTCAATATGTAATAGATGAATTTAAATACTCTCTGTCTAGTGAAATCACTGGTTACACACTGCAAAATTTATAGACATCAGTTTAAATAAACTCAAAACTCAAGAAATTTTTTTTTAAGTATGAAAAAAAAAAAAAAAAAAAAAACCCACTGTAGTTTTTTTAGTTGTGTATTTATCTTAGAAGTGTGCTCTATAATTGTAAGGATCAGATTTTCTAAAAATTAGCTTATATGAATATGAGTTACATCAAAACAACAAGGGATGAAACAATGATACCAGATGAAACAGCAAAGGATTTAATGATATAGTAATAAACGCTCACCAAAATATGCCAAATGGCTTTGAAACAAAAACGAAATGTTTTAAAGGCTAAAAAGTAGAAAATAAATTATAAATAAAAGATGAAGAATGCAATATTTAAAGTAAAATAAGTTTTCATAAATTAATAGTTTCATATTAATTGTTGTTATATGTTGAGAAATCAATTTAGAAATCCTGAAAAATAGTTTAAGTAATGTTTCATTTTTCTATTGTTGTCCTAACTTAAAAAAAAAAAAAAAAAAAAAAGAGCAAAGACTGTATATTTTTTAATAAATTCACTTGCGTATGCTTTCTACCAAGAGTAAAAAAAAAAAAAAAAAAAAAAAAAAAAAAAAAAAAAAAAAACAGTGAATTTTTCATAATTGAGTTTGGTAACCTCTCCAAATTAATGAGTTGCAGCAGAAAATTTGGGGAAAAAATGAATTGCAGTCAAAAAATTACGCATGATTTTTACGATGAACATTGAATGTTTATAAAAGTGTGTTTTTTAAAAAACTGTTTTTATTTTTATACTAATTTTTAACTATGTTTGTGACATACTAAAATTCTTTGCCTATCTTGTATTCTACTTACTGTGGTTGGTTTCAATAGACAATAGTACACCACTTTCACGTGTGATAGTGCCACCTTGTAGCAGAATTTGACATTAGAATACGTATTAATTATAAAATTATAAAACATTAGAACTTTTTCCTTTGCAAAATTGAATGCAATATTAATCTATTTGTTGGATTTCATATAGTTGATACATAGTAAAAGCTCATAGTCTCTATCTACCTCACCACAATGCTAAAAAAATCCTCATATAGGGTAGATGTGCCAGTAATGGGCCACCTTCAACGTTTTTGGTTTATAAAAAAATAACCAATAAAAATTCAGCTTTTTTTTATTTCATTAATATGTTTTCTTTAAATTCTAGTTTTAAATACAATCATAATATCAATTATCTATACTACTTTTTGTGGGGTGTCCATTACTGGAATTGAGGGTGTTTTGATTTATTTCTGTTATTTACAATTAAATTTCGATTCACATTGGGAATTGTGACTATGAGCATGGTTAAATATTGTTGGTAGATTAATGTAATATTGAAAAATGTGGAATATAACAATTATAACTATTAATTAAAAAATAATTTTTAAAGAAATTTCTCAAAGGTGACCATTACTGGCACATCTACCCTATAAGAGATAATGGCATAGTAAATAGGTTTCAAATTTTGATAAACTCGCAAGTATTTAATCTGTGGCGAGAAAATTGTTAATATGGTTTTAAATTCAGGCATAATATTATAATTTATAACAATCCTATAAGGATGCAATTCAATAAAAATCCAAATTGAAGGACTAGTACAGAGTGTGTAATCATCTTTAAATTTTAAATTGCAGAGTTGTTGAATTAAACAAGATTTAATTAATATGTAAAATGAAAGAAAATTAGAACAGGTTATGGTGTTGAAAGAAAAGATTACTCATTTAACAGTTCATTGGAATTTTTTTTTTAATTTTTACAAGTGTTGAAAACATTTTTATCCTTCCTTTTTTACAATTCTTATTAGTAATACATCAGTGGCATGGTGTCATTTTATGGTTTCTTTAATGCCTTTCTAATTAATCATTTTTCGCTCATTCTTAATGCAGTGAACTATCTTTAATGACACAAAATGCAGGGGTGAGGATTCTTCAATTTGGTGGATTTAATCTAAATTCAAGTCCCCATTTTTATTTTATGACAATGAAAATAATATTTTACATTACTGTAACAAATAAATGTTTATTACTGCGTCAGACATTGATGGATTAAATAAATACATGCCGGAAGTTTTTTTTTTTAAATCAAAAATAAGTAAGTTAATTTACAGCTTTCAAATAATATTTATCTGAAAGTATATATTTTTGTTCTGTTTTGTTTATAAATAATAAATTGTATATAATTTACTTGCATGGACGTTATATTTTGTTTGAATTATTTTAATTTTACCAAGAAATTTACAGGAATTGAAAAATTGAGACTAGAATAAGAACAATGGCAAAAGAAAATTTAGGCATATATAATGTTATTCTTAAAATTTTCCTCATACTTATTTCTATTGGCAGATGGTGTAATAAGAGCTTCTGTGTGATTTCATTTTTATCGGTCTATTTAAAAATGTAATTTAAATAATTATTAAATTATTTTGAGCAGTTTTGTGGAAAACCAGGTATAACCTAATTTAGTAAACATCGTTCGCAGCATATAAAACCCTTATGAGACAACAGATGGCAGCATGAAAAATCATAATTCGAACAGAGATTTTTAATCGAACTATATCCTATATACCAGGTAGGTCTGGTTACCATATTGTTGAATGTAGCGTACACTTTACAACTTCATTTTCCTAGTAGCGTAGTAGGATGTGGTAAATTATATTTTCTACTAATCATTATAAAAATTACATTAATACTTTTGTATTTGTACGATATTTAGACGGAATAAAATGTGTGAGAAATAGGTGTTATTTTGATTTTTTGTTAAATATTGTCTAAAGACCGATTTATTTATCCTGAATAATAAAATAAAAGGTTCATTGTTTATATTCTATGCCTATTAATTATACTAGCTTTTATTTAATAATTATAAAAACTGCTGTTTTTTTTTTTTTTTTTTTTTTTTTTTTTTTTTTTGAAGAAGAAATTGAAAAAATACACATAATTTAGTTAAAAATGTAATTAACTACAGATGTAAATACTTGTTCTGAAAATTACTGATTACAGACTGCATTTTAAAAGTATTCAAAACTTTCAGAAGAAGAGTACCTGGTACATGAATTTAAAGAATGTAGCTTAAGGTAAAGTACCCAGTAGTTGACACTGGACCAATACTTGACACTTTTTTAGAAACAGTAGTGTAACAAGAAAACGTCACAGGTAGGAACCTGAGAGACACAGATTTTTTAAAATCTATCACCTTGCGGCAAAACTGAGAACTAAAACTATTAAACAGTCGAGCCCAATTCCAATATGGCGGAAGACAACAAAGAAGCATGTGGGCAAAGTTGAATTTTTCGAATTTATCTTAAGAAAAGTGATAAGGATCGCACGTTACAGTAAGTATTAAAACCCCTAATTTATCTTAATTTCTGGTTATCTTTTGATAGATATTGATTGTTTCGATGTCTAAGAATTGTATTGGAATAAAATTGATGCATTTTGTGCAAAATAGCGGGAGTGAGTGTGAGTGTCAACTATTAAATATGAAAAGAAACAGATTTTCAAAAGTTGACACCCAGTGTCAACTACTCGCTCATGTTGGGGTTTTGTTAATCTAATTCAGTGCAATGAAAATAAGCTGGAATCTACCAGATAAATTCATGACTGACCTTTAAAAAACTAAAAATGCATTTAAACCAATAGATGACACAGGGTGTCAATTATTGAAATTAGGGAGTGTCAACTACTAAAATTAATTATTTATTTTTTTATTTTGCTAATTAACGGTTCTTATCATTATGTCTTCATATGGGGCAATTAATATAGTAATATAATAATAAAGAGTATTTATTATTATTAATTTAGGCCCCGCCGCAGTCAGTGTCAATTACTAGTTCATGAAGGTGTCAACTACTAAACTCTCACGTTCACCAACTTCTGGACAAAAATCATGTTTTCATATCCCCTAGTAATTTTTACAAAATGTATTCATTTCGGGACATTAAACGTTATGATTTTCTGGAAAAATGTTCAAACCCTCTAGTAATGATCAAACTGTTTCCCTTAATTGAAAACTGCATGAACCAAAGGCGACGAACACCGAAAAATTCCTTAAGGTGTCAACTACTGGGTACTTTACCTTAGGCACTAGTAGAACAAAATCTAGAAGAGGCAAGATTGTTGAACAGATGTATGTTAGTAATAAGAATAGAAAGCGTTTCCTCACTTTTTTTGCCCATGTGTCTCCCACTCTCCTAAACCACCTGCTTAAGATGATATTTTAAAGTATTATCATAAAGCAAAAAGAGAACTCAAAAGAATCTTTCAGGTTGGGAGTCCACCTCCCTTGATCAAAAATTATTCGTTTGTTTTTTTTCTTAGTGTTTAATTATTCTAAGTCACTTGAGAAGAATACATTTCAATATTCTTTTTTAAAAATCGGAGAAAAATAAAATTTTAGTTAATTAAAGTTTTAAATTTAAATTTTAGTTAGGTAAATTTGGAAAGCCACGAAGGGACATTGATCATGTTACCCCCTCTTCACCCCCATCTCTGCCGGCACCCATGTAGTGAAGTGATAAATTGTAATATTGCTTGAAACTTTTTTTTCTCAGGTGGAGGGGGGTGGGGGGAGGCAAACTTGCTCTGCAGAAGCATCACACTCCCATACAAATGCCTGATATACAGAATATGAAATTTATTTGCAAACATGCACACACATATATATATTTTTCCATGAAAGTAATGACATTAATATTTGTTTCTTTCAGTGGCAGATCTTAAGGGTCACACTGCAGTTGGCCACATCAAGTTGCATGTGCATGTATATATGAATAACAGTCTAGACAAATAATGAAGAATTGAAAAGAAAGAGGTTATATCTATTTATACATATATGAATTTTAATTTAAAAAAAAAAAACCTTCCTTAAAAATTTAAATTGAATTCCGAAAAAAAATTTCTAACTTTAAAATTTAATGATCAGAATTAAATCTATGCCTGCTAAGTTATTTTCTCAGCCCAACATTTGTCACTTCGGCTTCAAATTCTACCTAACTTTTTGGTGAAAAGTGATCAATTGAGTGTTATTCACCTTTTTCTGTGGTCAGATGTGCACTGCAATTCCTTGGAGCTTTCTCCACAGATTGGCCCAAATATCAATGAAAGATTCTATGCCAGATATTAAAAGATAATGCCTAATCTTCATCCTAGCCCCCTGCTAGAAAAAAATAGGAGAGTGATAATAAAAATGAACAAAACAAACTGGAGACTGGATTTGTTGTAATAATGATTTGCTAATATCCTCACACTCGCAGCATGATGAGCCTGACTTAAAAAGGACTGTAACTTAAGGAAGATTAAAAGTCAGGTCCTCAAAAACATTTGCTTCTGTGGCTTACCTTTACAAGATTTCCATTAGCAATTTAACTACACCGTGGAAATGGTATCTGATGAAATGATTCATTATATATGGAATGGAGGGCTGCCATTTGCAACTAAAATGCTACTAATGGCGACTATTTTCAGCATCAGGTGACTATGGTTATTATTTTAGCCCAAAACTCTTCGAAAGCAACTATTTTGGGGATGTTATGAATGCTTCCTTGGCGACTAGCCAATTCTGTTGGTTGCTGTGGCAATCCTTTATTTTGTTTCTCTGATTTATTATTTTTTATGTAGATTCAAATTACAATTGAACCGAGCTGTCGGTAAAAAATTATGATATATATATAAAATATTTGAACTCTTAAACGATGGTTGTAAAACCATAATGTTCTATATATAATTATGTAAATAAATTCTTTATTAAGTTTTAAAGAAGGAGTTTCTTTTGATTTAACCTGTTGTGAGATATTCTACAATAAGTGGAACATTTATCAACTTATTTTCGATGAAATTTTGATTCACGTGAAAAGAAAAGAAAGTCTTGTTTCGAACAGAACCTGCAACTGTACAAATTGGTATTAATCAGGGAGAAACCAGAAAAAAAGAGTCTATTATCCAATTTCAGCTACTATTTTTGTAAAAACAGATTTTTCATCAGTCTTAGAACTTCAAAACTCTCTCTTTTTTTTTTTTTTTTTTTTTAATCGATATCCTGGCAAAATATTTCAGCATCAGTTTCTTAATTTTTTTTTATTCAATTTTAAAAATGTATACAAACTTTCATTTGAAATCAGAAATTACTCTTTTCAATCTAAATCTACTGCAAAGATGCAATCCTCTAAATTTTGGTGGGGAAACTAGTGATTTTTGGTTTGGTTACTTCTCATATGCTTTGAAGTATAGTATTTGCCCCAATTTTTTGTTGCTTTTAAAGGTATTTAACCCTTCAACTGCTATATGAACCATATGCACTTCACTGCAGATTTTTTCACTGTGCTGTGTGAATGTTACTTGTTTCTAAACTCGTAGCCCATGTTTCATACCAGAATGTTATCTGGTGGGTCCCTCCTGGTGGTTCCGACTCAGCCCCTTTCGTGGGAAAAATGACCGGAAGTCAGTCATTGCGTGGACTCTCTGTCGAGTTGTTCCAAATCGGCCCCTTTAGTGTTGAAGATAACCGGACTCTCGGCACAGGAGATGTTTGTCGACGTAATGGGTACAACAGACGGATGGACTGTCGACCTCATCGTGCTCCGCCAGTGGGAAAGGGACGTCTGAAAGCCGGGGATGCCACATTAGCCCACATGGGTCTGGTGGAAGCCCAATGGGGATTGTGGGTGCGGGTCCTCCACTCGCAAGCACGGGTTCTCGCACTAGGGATCTCTCTTCCCTTTTGCTGATGTAGGTGACACTAGGCAAGCTTCCAAAAGTTTATCCAAGGAATTGACGGCAGCAGGATCGAGCTTTGTAGAGCACAATGCGTGGTGACTCTGTACTGCAGTGGGAGGTACAGAATGCAGCAACTATCTGCACCATACCAGCAGCAGAGGTGGAGTTGTTACTGGCGCATGGGAAACAACACGTGGCGTGCAACCACCATGTCATCTGCTGCACCTGAAGCAGTTGTTATCTTGACCTTGACTTCCATGACTTGACTTGCCCTGACCATGACTTGACTTGTCCTGACCTTGCCCTACCTTGATTTGACCTTGCCTTAACTTCAACAGCGCCATCTGCTTGATTGCGGTTGACTTCTACCCAATGGTGTATCGGTGTCTTGCACGTTCGCGTTCACCTGCTATGTCGTCTTTTGCCCATAGCTGTTCAATATTTCATCCATATGCAAAGCCCTGATTTTTTCCTGGAGGGCTTTTTAAAGCTTATAAAGCGGTATGACAAATGTCTCAATGTACTTGGTACTTATGTGGAAAAATAAAGTTATGTTTTATCTTTAACTAGCAAGCTACGCCCGCTGCACTGGTCGGTTTCTACAAATGCACCTTTAATCAAACGAAATATATCGTTTAATTTGAACTTGTATTTGAAAGCAATCTATATATTTATCTGGAATATCCTTCCACATTACTGAAAAATGAAGCCATTGCGCTATTATATTTTCTTATGTGCAGTCAAAATTTTAGCTGTTATAAACCAACTCTTTTATTTGGTCATTTACAATTAGGGTTTGGTAAAGAACGATAAAACTATATGCAATATACTAAAACCATCACTAAAAATTATCGAACTAACAATGCAAATAAATTAACTAACAAAATCCATCCAGCAGAAGTTTTTATAAAGGCTAATCATTGAAAATCGGGTTCATCTGATAATAGAACTTTTCTATATAATTCTAAAACTTACATAGAATGATATGAAATGCACTAAAACTATCCTTAAAAAATATCTACTTAACAATGCAAGTCGAAAAAAATACGTCCAGTAAAATCTTTCAAAAAGGCTAATCTTTCGGAATCGGGTTCACCTGAATATATAACCTTCACACTTAACTGTTTGACTAAGCAACATAGAACAATATGTAGTACACTAAAACCATTCCTGAAATAGCATCTAACTAACAATACAATTCTCATCAAAATTCGTCCAGTAGAACGTTCTAAAAAGGCTAATCTTTCATAATCAGGTTCACCTGATTATAGAACTTTCCCCCATAACTCTATAACTAAGCAAAGTAGAACGATATGTTATACAATAAAACCTTCCCTGAAAAATTATCTTTCTAACAGTTTAACCCTTTCAAGGGCAAAGTACTTATTTTACTAAAATGTTGAAATATTTGAATGACACCAGAATTTACGATCAAATCTATTTGAAAATAACTAAAAGATTTTCTTTGCGTATATTATAAAAGCAAAATTTTATTAAAAATTTCTGGGTGTCACTTGGCAGTTTGGAATTAAAATTAAGCGTTCGCGCCTTGCAAATACCGCCCTTGAAAGGGTTAAGTTCTATGAAAATCCATTCAGCAGAATTCAAGTAATCAGCAGCCGGAACGAAACTTCATATATAAGGTAGAAGTAAATAGAAGTATATTGCTATTAATATAATTTACATTTGAATAAAAAAAGGGTACTTTTCGGTTAGCCGGGCACCAGTGATATATGTATACATATATAAATATATATGTATGTACACATATATATATATATATATATTATATGTATATATATATATATATACATATATATTCATACATATATGTGTATATATATGTATGTATATATATGTATATGTGTAGATATACGTGTATATATATCACTGGTGCCCGGCTAACCGAAAAGTACCCCCCCCCCCAAAAAAAAAAAAAAAAAAAAAAAAAAAACCCTCCAAAAATGCTGTCGTACACTTGAAAAAAAAAACCTTCTGGCTGAAAATCAAATTGTTTGGGGACAAAAGTAGAATCAAAATCACCAAAAACAAAAGATAAATCGGCCAAAATTGTTTCAATAGCAGTCTTGCACATTGAATAATTTTTTAAGCATTACAAACTTTTTCAATCATGTTTAAATTAAATATTTTCTTTTTATAATATTATCTCTCATCAAAACTGTTTTTCTTTCCTTTCTATGTCTTTCTTTTTTAAAATAAAATTAGTAACAGTTTTTTCTTTAATTTTTCGAGATATATAGCCATTTCAATTCTTTCTGCAACAAAAAAAAAAACACCTTTAGGCTTAAAATCAGATTGTTTAGGGTAAAAAATAGGATCAAAATCGCCAAAAACAAAAGATAATTCGCCAAATATTGTTTCGATAGCAATCTTGCCCATTGAATACTTTTTTAAGCATTACGAACTTTCCCAATCATGTTAAAATTAAATATTTTCGTTTTATAATATTATCTCTCATCAAAACTGTTTTTTTTCTCTTTCTTTCTTTCTTTCTTTTTTTAAATTAAATTAGCAACAGTTTTTTCTTTTATTTTTTGAGATGTTTAGCCTTTTCAATTCTTTCTTCAACAATAATGATCGCCAAAAAATTAGCAATGGTAACCTTTTCGGCCAAAATAACAGAACTTTCTATCATAATTCTATAACTAATGTACGTAGAACGTTGTGTTATATACTAAAACCTTCCCTGAAAAATTATTTATCGAACAGTACAAGTCCCATCGAAATCCATTCAGCGGAACTTGAGTTATAAAGGAACGGAACGAAATTTTCGTTTGTGTTTTATATATATAGTAGATGTCTCATTACATTTTTTGTCTTTAACACACCTCTGTCCACAGTCGCAGGGGTAAACTTATTTTCCAACTGCCCCTCGTATAAGATTATTTTTTATTGTGTATTTAAGTAATTTCTTTGTTTTGTATTATTAGACAAACATTCAGAAATTATTCTTTCCGGACTTTGTAAATATATTCTAAAATTTTTTTGATTAAATTCAAGGTTTAAAACAACGTAGTTGTTAACGGGTTAAACACGGAATTAAAACAGAGAAGATCGATGGTGCAGGAAACCTGCACCCTCGTTTCTTTTTTATTATTCTGATATGAAATTTATAGACATTTATTGAAATTTATAGAATTTATAGGACGTTTTATGAAGCCTTGTAACATGTGAAAGGAAGGCTGCCACTGGCAACCATTTTTATATTCTTAGTTACCAACTAATAAATAAATATTTAAATAGATAAAAATTTTATATAAACATTTTATACAAACAAAATGGATCACCTTATGAGTAATATTGATTCAAAACATCTTCTAGATGCAGACACTGACTATGCCATAAATATTGGTATTGAATCCTTCCTTGCCATACGTTTTATCAAAACTGATCATTGTATACACTAGATTAATTTTAACACAATTATTTCAAATTGGTAAATAAATCATACGAGTAGTAATTTTCCAACTGGACGAAAAATGTCCGGGCCAGGATTCGAACCTGGGATCACTTGGCTGAAGCCACCACGCTCTACCACTGAGCTATCCCGGTCGAATCTGGAGGGCATAATTCATCCAGTTAACCTTATTGATCAGAGAATCTGGTCTGATATTTTAATTAGCTCAACAGAAAAGATCGCAGTTAAAGGAACTCCAGTAAACGCTGGATACGTGATTACACTAGATTAATTTTAACACAATTATCTCAAATTGGTAAATAAATCATACGAGTAGTAATTTTCCAACTGGACGAAAAATGTTCGGGCCAGGATTCGAACCTGGGATCACTTGGCTGAAGTACATCTGGCCGTTTCATCGACCGGGATAGCTCAGTGGTAGAGCGTGGCGGCTTCAGCCAAGTGATCCCAGGTTCGAATCCTGGCCCGGACATTTTTCTTCCAGTTGGAAAATTACTACTCGTATGATCATTGTATGTTTGTCAAAACTAATGAAATGTATTTTTGAAAATGTGAGCAGTAAATTCTATAGATAATTTCTAAACATGTTATGCAATAAAATTAATCGCTGTGTGAGTAATATGGATAAACACCTTTTAGATGCAGATAATGACTATACCATAGATGTTATGTTGTTATTGAATTCTTCCATTCTAATGTATTTTTCTCATAACTGATCAATTGTGTGTTTGTCAAAACTGATGAAACGTATATTTAAAAATGTGAGCAGTAAATTATATAGATAATTTCTAAACATTTTATGCAACAAAATTCATCGCTGTATGATTAATATGGATAAACACCTTTTGATGCAGATACTTACTATGCCATAAACATTGGTACATTTTTTGTCAAAACTGATCAATTGTATGTTTGTCAAAACTAATGAAATGTATGTTTGAAAATGCGAGCAGTAAATTATATAGATAATTTCTAAACATTTTATACAACAAAATTCATTGCTGTATGAGTATTATTGATTCAAAACAGATTTTAGATGCAGATACTGATAATGCCATAGATATTGGTATTGAATCCTTCCATTCGATATGTATTTTTGTCAAAACTGTTCAATTGTATGTTTGAAAATGTGAGCAGTAAATTATATAGATAATTTCTAAACATTTTATACAACAAAATTCATTGCTGTATGACTAATATGGATAAACACCTTTTACATGCAGATGCTGACTATGATATTGGTATTGAATCCTTCCATTCTATATGTATTTTTGTCAAAACTGATCAATTGTATGTTTGTCAAAACTGATGAAATATATGTTTGATGAATATATGTTTAAAAATGTAAGTAGTAAATGATATAGATAAAATTAAAAAAATGTTTCAGAATTGCTTTATTTTGCATGACTCTTTCTGTGTTTACAATTTGCAGTAGTGGAAGGCGATCAGGGAAAAACAGCGTCTTCTTTGGGGTCCTTTTGCAAAATTCCATTTAAAAAAAACTGTCCCTTCACAAAATTCCATTCTATAAAAACAAATTCCTTATATACCAGGCACGCCATAAAATCGTTAAAACTTTAAAAATTCCTTAAAAAGAAACAACTGACGCTAAAAATTTGCGGTTTGCAAGAATGAGATCAGAGGAAGGTCAAATTTCTTTTAATAACCAAAAATTGTGTTAAAAAATTACCGATAGATGGCGCTGGCATGCATAATATAAAGCAGATGTTTGCAAATTAAGTTTATAGTAAAAGACCCGTTTTATCGAAACGTCTGACAAGCTTTGGTATCCCAGCACATAAAACAGAATTTTTTCTCATCTTGAGTCCTTTTGCCGTGCAGAATTTTTGAAATGTGCCAGTTGCTGATTCCCCATTCTTGTAAAAGATCTTAATCAACAGCCCTTGATCTCGTAACGATAGCATACTGCTGTCATCGAATGCAGAATTTATGTGCCCTGAGGTATTTTATTGACAGTCTGATCTCCACGAATCCGCTTCGGCAGTTGATTTTCAACAACCTTTTTTTTAATTAAAAAAATCTTATCTCCCTCTAATCTCATTCGTGCAAACCGCATTTTTTAGTAGCATTTGATTTTTAATGAATTTTTAATGTTTTGAATGAATTTATGGCTTACCTGGTATACACTTTTTATTTTGTTAGGATTTGGAACGTGTAATTTCAAAACAAAAACAAACTCATGAGAAATGAAAATTTTAACAGAAGGTTTTAAAACACTGTTAGTAAATACGTAAATTGGATTTGATTAACTGCTTTAATCTTTCTTCACAAAAATAACTGTTTTTTTTTTCTTTTTTACAAATGAGGCCTTAAGAAAAAAATTAGCAACGATTCCTGAATAGCTAAGTTTTAACAATTTAAATTTTCTCATCTGTTTGATAAATTAATACAGTGCTCGAAATAATTATGGCCCTTTTGCTAATTTTAAGCAAACACAAAAAATATAGTTACAATTTAATAACACATATGGAATATAAAAGATTATATTCTACATTATGTACAATGAACATTCAAATCTCGTTTGTTCAAAAAATAGACTTATACAGGCTTTGTACAAGTTTAAATGATACATAAATTGTGAAATAATCATGGCCTCTTTTAGGTTAATGCTCCCTATATTAATTGTTGAAACAAGAAATCTTAAATATTTGTTCCACCTGCCTTTAACATTGTAGCAAGCGTCCATTTGATGTGGCAATCTTTCACTTAAGTCTTGAATATATTTAATTTCAATGGAGTTCCATACTTCAAGAATAGATGTTTTCAAATTATGTTTACAAATAAAATGTAGGCCATTTGCATAAACTTTTCTTGCCATTATATACCAAACATTCACTATTATATTTAAATCATGTGATATGGTTGACCAAGGTATTAGCAGTTTCATTTTTTTCTGACTTGAACAACACTTGGATGTTTTTGACACATGAATTTTGCAGTTGATCTGATAAAACAACTAATTTTTTCTGGCCATTTAAAGTTCATTTCGAGGAAACTGTTTACTTAGCATGTTCAGGTAATCAGAACTGTTCATTTTTCCATATAGGAATTCAGTATTGCTTTTCTGTTCCATATTATTGCGCCCCATGCCATGATCGAAACTCCTCCTTGTTTTCTAGTAGAAAACACTAAAGGCTCTTTTTTATTATCATTCCAATTAGTGTGCATACCATGTTTAATTTCAAATGGATTTTTTTTTAATTCCCAAGTAATATTTCATTTAATTTTCACATTAACAGAGTAAACGAAATATTTTTCATGCAAACTAAAGCCAAAATGAATAGTTAAAGACATTGGTATATCATAAAAATGAAATCTATCATTAATATATACGTCTACGGGAATTTTTAATAGTATGTATGTACAATTTACCTTATTAGCGTTACCCAGGAGGCATATTTATTTTGGTATCACAAATGGTAAAACTTTAAAAAGACAGAGAAACCCAGAAGAATTGTGACTGTTATAGACAATTACAGTAGAGTACCGCTGATCTGCACACCTGTAATTCGCAAAAACCTGTCATCCGCACTTCATATATTGATTTTTATATGTCATCTTATTTTTATATGATATCTTATTTTATTCGAATTATTCTTCAAAAATTTCAAACTTTTTAAAACAGCTATGAATTTTATTTTTATGGTACTATCAAGTTGTTTGCCGTCAAGTTTTGACGGGTTCCTTCTATTTTATTTTGATAAAACAAGCTTCATATATTTTCTTCAAATAAAAGAGCGAGAAAAGTACTGGAAAAAAAAAAGAAAATGGTGAAATTTTAAATAAGTAATATATTACAGTAATTAACATTAAAAACAAAAGTTATGTTTAAACATTAAAATAATTTAACAGTTTAAAAAGAAAATTATTAATTTGATTCAAATTAACAATTAATCCCTCCAAATATTTAAGGAATTTCTTTTTAATAATTTTGGACTTTACTGGGATTTAAGAAAGATCGTCTTGCATCCCTAAGGTAATTTAAAAAAAGCATAATTAGCATGTTAAACAGTACTTTTAATTGAATTACATGGGAAAATAAAACTTTCTCCTTTTCAAGTTTTAGATAATTATTATTTATTTTTTCATAATTTGAATTTTATTCTTTCATATATTGAGTATGAATTTTTAATTGAAGAAAGAAAGAAAATAGATGCATAATAATAGTTATGAGTTTTTCAGATAATTTGACACGAAAGACTGATAAGATAATATGACATTTCTGTGAAGTTTAATTGCTTTATCGAACACACACGCTAATTAGCTCTGATTTTCGAAACCAGATGAAAGTATTAATCATTAAGGAAATTTAAATGTGTGTTTTCAATTGGTGAAACATATTAACTATTAACAATACAAAATCTTTTTTTAAGGTGGTTTTCTTACTTTGAAAACACTTCATTTGAAACGACTGAAAATAAAATATGCAATTGATTTGAAACTTTTATAAACAAAATAACATACAGGGTGTCTCTTGTTAATTGTTGTATCTAAGACACCCGCTAATTAACTCTGATTTTCAAAACTAGATGAAAGTTTCAATTGTTAAGGAAATTTAAGTATGTGTTTTCAATTTATGAAATACATTAACTATTAAAAGCATAAAATCTTTTTAAGTTGGTTTTCTTACTTTGAAAACACTCCATTTAAAGCGACTAAAAATATGCAATAGTTTTGAAACTCATATAAACAAAATAACATACAGGGTGTTGCTTCTTAATTGTTTTATCTAACACAGGCGCCAATAAGCTCTGAATTTAGAAACTAGATTAAAGTTTTAATCCTTAAGGAAATTTAAGTATGTGTTTTCAATTGGCAAACATAGTTGTTAAACCTATTGTCCATGTTTTATTTATTTCCTTTTTTGTATCCTCTCATCTTTTTTTCTCGTGATGCATTTTTTGTAATATGTAACGTGAATTAGAAAATTGTTTACTACTGTTTAAAATATTTTATGGAATTAAGGTAGAAATTTTTACCGTTGAATAAATTATGAGTATTTTGAAAGCTTAAGAGGTTAATTGACTTCTTTCTGTATGCTTTAAGTTATTAATTGGCGTCCGCATTATCTTTTAGAAAGCTGAGGTGTTAAAATAACATCTTTTTGAACGCTTTAACTAACATTTTGGCGTGTCCGCGACAGGACTAGATTTATTGAAGCAAGATGTTTCAAGCCGTAAAGGGTTTTAAAAAAGCCGATTTAAAGTTTGTAGTAGAAGAACTTGGTGAAACAATTCCGCAAGATTATACGATTGGAACCCTAAAAGAAATAATTTTGAATAGTAAGGAATATAAGCAGGATCCTGATTTTGTACAAGAAATTTTATCAACATCCATTGCTGAAAGAAAAGAAAAAGATGCTGAGAAGAAATTAGAGAATGAAAAAAACTTACAATTAGAAAAGGAGAAGGAGAAGGAGAAGTTACAGATGGAGAAGGATCAAGAAGTACAGTTGAAAAAATTAGAACTAGACCATCAATTGGAATTAGCAAAAATCCAGTCACAAGGTCAAATTCAAGGTGAGTACATTTCAACTGTTAATGAAACTAATGATTCTAAACGAAAATTTACGTTACCTAGGTTAGAATTTCGTCAATTTGATGGAGATTTAAAAGAGTGGCTACCATTCTGGAGTCAATTTGAACAGATTCATACGGATGAGAATATTGTGCCCGAAAATAAATTCCAGTATTTGATTCAAGCAACAGTAGCTGGATCTAGAGCGAAAGAAGTTGTAGATAGTTTTCCGCCAACTGGCGCTAACTATACCAAAGCTATAGAGAGTCTTCAGGCTCGTTTTGGTCGGGAAGATCTTTTAGTTGAAGTATATGTTAGAGAATTATTGAAATTATTAATATCGGTGCAGTCAAAAGAAAAGTTTTCTCTTACATCCTTGTATGATAAACTTGAATCGTATTTAAGAGCTCTTGAGACATTGGGAGTCACAACAGATAAATGCGCCTCAATATTATACCCAATGGTAGAATTTTGTTTTACTGCGGAATTTTTGAAAGCGTGGAACAGAACCTATACGTCTTCTGCTATTTCCGATCCAAAAGAACGTCTAGATAATTTAATGAATTTTATCAAAAGTGAAGTTGAAGGCGATGAAAGAATAAATTTGGCAGTGTCAGGTTTTGGCTTCGCGAAAAAAGATGATGACAGAAACTTTAGAAAAAGGAAAGGTTACACCGATGTTTCTAAACATTTACCGACTGCTGCTACTCTATTAACAACTTCTTCAAAGCAAGACTTAAGGAAAAATTGCGTTTTTTGTAACGGAAGACATCTCAGTTCAGAATGTTTCTCAGCACGGAAGATGAGTTTTAGTGAGAAGCAGAATATATTGAAAGACAAAAGGTGTTGTTTTTTATGTTTGGCGTCAGGCCACACAACGAAACAATGTAAAGCTATCCTGAAGTGTTTCATGTGTGATAAAAAACATGCATCTGTGATGTGTCAAATGCTCAATAAAAACAAATTAAATGAAAGGAAAGAGGAAGAAAAATCGTCTGAAAATGAAGTAAATATGGCTAATGTCAGTAGAGGAAGTGAAGTAAATATGGCTTGTGTCAGTAGAAATCCCAAGGTCTTTCTTCAGACACTCAAAGTAAAAATCACTTCAGATAACAAAAAGAAAGTTGTTCGACTCATTTTAGACTCAGGTTCTCAGAGATCGTATATTTTAAAACATTTAGCCGAAGAAATGAAGTATTTACCTCTTAGAGAAGAAAAAGTCGCTCATTCCCTTTTTGGCGGAGTCATAACAAAGGAATATAATCATAACTGCTACAAGATAAGATTAAGCGATTTGAAAGAAAATTTTAAATGCAATTTTGAGGTTTTGGACCAAAACATTATCTGCGAAAATATTATGCCTGCAGGGAAAGGATCCTGGTATAACGAATTATCGGAAAAAGGCATCACTCTGACGGATATTGGTGAGACTCCTGAATCTATTCAAGTATTGATTGGAGTCGATGTAATTGGAAAATTACTGACAGGTCGTAGAGAAATGTTGTCGTCTGGACTAGTAGCACTGGAAACACATTTAGGATGGACCTTAATGGGAAAAGTGCCTCAAGATAACGTATCTAAAGAAAACTTAGCTTTAACAGTTACATCTATGTTCGTGAATGAAGCAGAAATTAGCGATTTATGGAAACTAGATTTACTTGGAATAAATGATCCAATTGAAAAACAATCTAAAATGGAGATTGATCGTCAGGTAAAAGAGCATTTTTTACAGACAGTAAATATGAATGAAGATAATCGTTACGAAATTTCTTTGCCATGGGTGGAAGATATACCACCTTTACCCGATAATTTCAGTTTAGCCAAGAAAAGATTAATTAATGTTACAAACAAGTTGCTTACCAATAACCTTTATCAAAAATATAAACAAGTGCTTTTAGGCTGGCTTGATGATAAAATTATTGAGGAAATTCCCGAGTCAGAAATGAATCTTTAAGGAAACTATTTGCCTCATCGACCAGTAATAAAAGAAAGCAGTACAACTCCCATTCGTCCAGTGTTCGACGCATCAGCTAGAATACAGAACCATCCATCTCTGACTCAGTGTTTACATTCTGGACCAAATCTCATTGAATTAATTCCTGACATTCTCTTACGTCTTAGAGAAAAGAAATTTGGCGTTGTAGCTGATATCAGGAAAGCATTTTTACAAATCGCTGTACGGAAAGAAGATCGGGACTTTTTGCGTTTCTTGTGGTGGAACGATCCAGAAGAGAGAAATATTAAAATGTTTCGGCATGCTAGAGTCGTGTTTGGAGTCAAAAGTTCCCCGTTTCTTCTTGCTTCCGTCATAGAATATCACATAAAAAACGATGAAGAATACGATCCGCATCTTAAAAAGCAATTGATGAGAAGCTTTTATGTTGACAATGTCGTTGCTAGTGTCCATACGCAAAAGGAATTAGAAAAGTTTATTGCTGATTCTAAGTGTCTTATGGCTAAAGGTGGATTTGATTTGAGAGGATGGGAACATACAGAAGAAAGAAAAAATAGCGGAAATTGCGAAGAAACTGCTGTACTAGGATTACAATGGAACAGATTTCTAGACGTTTTGAAGGTTAATGTAAGCTGGACGAAAGATATAAATTTAGAAAAAATAACTAAACGAATCATGCTATCAGTTGCACATAAAGTTTTTGATCCTATTGGTTTTACGTCTCCTGTTATGATTTGTCCCAAGATGATGTTGCAGAAAACATGGAAAGAAGGTATCGCCTGGGATGAAGAAATTGCAAGTGATCTAAAATATGAGTTTATTGAATGGTTTCGTGAATTGAATATTTTACAAGAAATTCAGATTCCAAGATATATTCAGTTCACCCCAGATAATGTAAAAGATTGTACTCTTCACACATTTTGTGATGCAAGTCAATATGCGTATGCTGCTGTTATATTTTTGAGGATAGCAAGTAAAGATCATGTTGAATTATTCCTTCTTGCTTCGAAATCCCGCATAGGTCCTTTAAAATGCGCAACCATACCTAGAATGGAACTTTTAGCTGCTTTGATTGGTGCCAGATTGGCTAAATCAGTAACTGACGCATTGGGCTGGGAAGATATGGAAAGATATTTTTGGAGCGATTCCACGACGGTTCTTGCATGGATATCCCGAAAAGAGAACTGGTCTGTCTTTGTTAGAAACAGAGTTCAAGGAATCAAAAATTTGAGTGATCCTGTTTTATGGAAACATATACCTGGTGAAATGAATCCAGCAGATCTGCCATCTAGAGGCTGTAAAGCAAAGAAGCTGGTATCTCTCAAATGGTGGGAGGGTCCATCTTGGCTTCGAAATCCTGAAGAATATTATAAATATATGAATTTCACATGTCAAAACATAAATGAAGAAGAAATTGAAAAAGAGAAATTTTAGTCTACAAAATTACTGGTTAATGTTGATGAAAGTACAGAGAAAACCTGGTACTACCGGTATTTTTCCAGTTATGAAAAAATCGTGCGTCTTGTTGGTTGGATACTACGTTTCAGACATAATTCTTCTAATCCAAAAGAACAAATTAGAGGAGAATTGACAAGTCATGAATTTAAGAAAGCAGAAACGAAGATAATTTGGATGATACAACAGGAATGTTTTTCCCATGAAAGTGATGAGAGATTGAAAACTCTTGAGACGTTTAAAGATCAACAAGAAATAATACGTGTAAAGACTAAAATTATGTATAGACAAGACAATATGGATTTCCTCACACCTATGGTTGTTCCTTCAAATCATGAAGTTACCAAACGATTAATTTTACATTTTCACCTCAAAAATTGTCATGCAGGTCATCAGATTCTTTTAAATTTGCTCAGAGAAAAATACTGGATTCTGAATGGAAGAAGAACTGTGACTTCTGTTTTATCCAAATGCACCATTTGTAAAAGATTTAATTCTAAGAATTTGGAATCTTCTCCTGTTTCTCTACCAGAAAATCGAGTAAAAGATGCAGCAGTATTTCAAATTATCGGTCTTGATATGGCTGGCCCTCTATTTCTTAAAAATAATCAAAAGAGTTGGGTTATCATATTTACATGCGCTATCTACAGAGCTGTACATTTTGAACTTGTTACTTCAGCACCAACAGAGGCTTTTTTGATGGCTTTAAGGAGATTTGTATCACGCAGAGGAAGATGTTCTATTATATATTGCGACAATGGTCCAAATTTTATTGGTGCAGCTAATTTTTTGAAAAGATTGAATTGGAGTC
The DNA here is from genome assembly GCA_963931845.1 of Maratus michaelseni. Lineage (NCBI taxonomy): Eukaryota > Metazoa > Arthropoda > Arachnida > Araneae > Salticidae > Maratus > Maratus michaelseni. The sequence goes on along the minus strand of OZ007600.1, from coordinate 258,106,073 downwards.
GTATAGTGAAGTATGGAGCAACCAATTCAATTGAATGGAAATTCAACCCACCGACTGCTGCATGGTGGGGCGGATGGTGGGAGAGACTGATCAGAGTGATGAAAGATCTATTAAAAAGAGTCTTAGGACAAGCCTGTTTGAACTATGAAGAGATGATAACTGTATTGGCTGATTGTGAAAGTATTATAAATTCTCGACCACTAACTTACATGTCAGAGAAAGAATCTGTCAAACCCATATCTCCAGACATGTTTTTGAAAGACATTCATGAGTGTGGTTTACCAGACGTTGATGCAATCGAGGAAAACTCTCTCACTAGAAGACTTAAATATAGGCAAGAACTGCAAAAGGATCTAAGAAATCGATTTAGATCAGAATATCTAGGTCTACTTATCCAACGGCCGATCGGGAGACGATTCCAACATTCAGTGGCTGTAGGAGATATAGTCTTGGTGGGAGCAGATAACAAGAAAAGAATTAACTGGCCATTAGGACTTGTTACAGAGCTCATTCCTGGTAAAGATGGAAAAGTTCGCCTTTTAAATTTACAAACGTCTCATTCGCAGATACTTCGGTCTGTTCAAAGAATTTATCCTCTAGAAGTGTCATCGAGTGATTGTACCAAAATTAATTTTCCTAAACCATCTTTGAATGAAACTCAGGTTGAGCCTTCAAAGAATGAATCTCAAGTTAAAAAGACTAGATCTGGTAGAATGATTAAAATGCCAGAGAGACTTGATTTATAATTTTCATGTAAATGTATTTATTTAATGTCAAGTTTTGATTATACGAGAAAATCAAAAGGTGGGAGGATGTTAAACCTATTGTCCATGTTTTATTTATTTCCTTTTTTATCCTCTCATCTTTTATTCTCGTGATGCATTTTTTTGTAAGATGTAACGTGAATTAGAAATTGTTTACTGTTGTTTAAAATATTTTATGGAATTAAGGTAGAAATTTTTACCGTTGAATAAATTATGAGTATTTTGAAAGCTTAAGAGGTTAATTGACTTCTTTCTGTATGCTTTAAGTTATTAATTGGCGTCCGCATTATCTTTTGAAAGCTGAGGTGTTAAAATAACATCTTTTTGAACGCTTTAATTAACAATAGTAACTATTATAAACACAAAATCTTTTATTTTTTAAGTGTTTTTTTTGCTTTGAAAACACTCCATTTAAAGCAACTAAAAATATGCAATTGTTTTGAAACTTATATAAACAAAATAACATACAGGGTGTCGCTTCTTAATTGTTTTATCTAACACAGTCGCTAATTAGATCTGATTTTAGAAACTAGTTGAAAGTTTTAATCGTTAAAGAAATTTAAGTATGTGTTTCGAATTGGTGAAACGTATTTACTATTTTAAGCACAAACTCTTTTTTCCTTTTAAATTGGTTTTCTTGCTTTGAAAACCTCATTTGAAGCGATTGAAAATACGCAATTGTTCTGAAACTTATATAAACAAACTAACATACAGGGTGTCACTACTTAATTGTTTTACCGAACACACTCGCTAATTATCTCTGATATTAGAAACTTGATGAAAGTTTTAATCATTAAAGAAATTTAAGTATGTGTTCATGGGGTGTTTCCTTTTTTTTGCAGACTGTACAATAAGGATTTAGTTCCATAATCGAGGTACTTTTAAGATGAAGACATGATCTTTTTTTCCATAATTGAAATTAATAAGTAACTTTGTCACTTAATAATCATGTTACCTTTTGTTAATGTATATAATATATTTTTTTTTACTACGATCATATTTAAATCCATTGAAATTTTTCGATTATTTCAGAAGATTAAGTTTCCATTTGGATTTCATTGTATCCAAAGTACACTAAAATACACGTGACTGTTTTTACATTAAAAAGTTTTGGAAAACTTATCTATCTAAATAAAATGCACCGTACATTGATTCTTTCTAAAATATTAAAACTGCCTGGGAACAAATTTCAATGTAATCAGGATAATTTTACGGCAGTGTAAGAAAAAGGCAATATATAAATATACCACTTTTAAGACTTAATATAAAACATTAACCCATTCGGGACCATGGGTGCATATATGCACCCTCAAAAAGAGCATACAGAATCTGTTTTAGGCACCAGTAAAAAATAAAAGTAATATTGTCTCTCTCTAATTAGAGCAATTTTGCGACAGTTTAAGTAAAGGTAGCTTTTTTTTTTAAAAAGTGGTGCCAACCGAATAAAATTTGTGTAAAAGCCGCCGGTCCTGAAGGGGTTAAGGAACAAATGTCGCAGACGCATCAGGTTTGGCGCGATTTTTGTTTTGCGTCATTTTGGCGAGAAAACCCCGTTCCTGGGGACTTGTTACATCTAGCTTGCTAAAATAGCATGTTAGTTTCATTTTATTATGAAATAGTTTATTTAATTATAAAAGTACACACAATTTTATTATAAAACACACAATTTAAAAAAAAACACACACACACAAATTATTTTATTTTAAAACGTACACATTGATTAATTTATGATAAAACGCACAATGTTTAATTTAATATAAAAAACACAGAATCTGCTCTACCGGGTTGACATATGTAGCAAAATCTCATCAAAATCACCGGGTTGCCCAGACATAAAATCGTCATTTTGGCGCCAAAAATAAATCAATGCGCATCTGCGACATTTGTACCAACATTATACAGAAGCATCGAGAAAACAATGCATAGTAAAAGAAATATATCAACGAATTGAATAACAATACATTTTTGGAAACTATTAAATTACGTTGTAAAAACAAAATTAAAGTTTTCACTAATCACCTTAAAATATTGAAAATAACTTATGAACAGCTTCCAAATATTTCATGCAAAATATTTTATTACAATGTAAAAGGGTTTATAATAAGAGTTAAAATAGTTTGACCATTACTGTCAACTACAAAGATGCCTGCTTCTATCCGGAATAGTCGACATAAATATTTTAGCAGGGCACTTTAGTCATCAATTTTACAGCAGCCTTAAAACGAAATAAGTTAGGATGTCTGTTTATAACTTAGGATGCACTTTTGTTCTTCAGAATAATAGATAATATATAAAGTCCAGTGTTTAATGTAAAATTCTCCCTTGAAAATATAATGTGAAATGTCAGATTATTTTCGAATAAACAGAATGTTCTAAGTAATTTTTTAAGTAGAATTTTATTATTTTCTCTGTGTCAGTGAAGATCTCGTTTATCCCATCTTCCTAAAAAATATATTTAAATTTTAGGATGTCCAATCTACGTAAAAAAGATATTCGTCAGTTAATATTGCAATAAGTTTGAAAGTAATTGTACAAATGATGATATCATAAATGAAATCGGGATTGGAAAAAAAAGTTGGAAATTGTACGTTAAACGTGAAAAATGAGGTGTGTTCGTTTTACAATTAGTTTTACAATGTAAAAAAATCATCCTTATTATTTCAGTGAAATGAATTATATCGTCTGCTATGAGCGAAATGAGCATGCCTTTTTAACACTTTCCAACATTGTTGAAAAGTGTTTATGAATTCGGTTTGTCTGTCTGCCGTCTGTCTGTCTGTCCGTCTCTAACTCGCGTAAATATATTCGGACTGACAAGCAATTAATATATGTTATTGAGGTTTAGTATGGCATGTTCTACATTGAAATTGAAGTGTGTAACACTTATAGTGTTTTTACAGGGACACTCAAAAGAATTCCATGACATTACGGTCAATGGGGAAAAATTATTTGCGGTTTATTTTAATAATGTTACACAATTTCAAACACATTGTAATTGATACATCACTAAGGTGCATTACAAGAGGTTTACTATGGAATAGGGTGTGCATATCACTTATGGTTACTTTACAGGGACAGTCAAAAGAATTCCGTTACATTGCATCTATGTAGAAAAATTGTTTGCGGTTTATTTGAATAATGTTTCACTATTTAAAACGTATATCAGTAGGTGCATTACAAGAGGCTTCCTATAGAATATTGAATATTGTGTGTATAGCAGTCATCATTCATTTACAGGGACACACAAAAGAATTCGCTACTGCCTGTTAACAATAATTCCTGGAAGTGCGTTTACAGTTGCTGAACGCGATTTTAAATTTAACTCATTTTGTGTCTATTACTTGGTGTGTATAAATTCTGTAGATCCTATATAGGGCAGCACAAAAGTTTGCGAATACATTTCCGTTTATTGACAGAAATTCCAGAAGGAGAATGTTAAACTTGTGCTACGCGTTTCCTAACTGAACTAAAATTGAGAATTCTATGTACATATAAAGTTCCTTATATCATATACAGGGTTGCATAAAAGTATTTGGATATTTTCCGAATATTGTTGGTAATTCCTGAAATTATGTTTTTAAATATGTTATGCGTTTTACAAATTGTTTACTTAGATATTATATTTCTCCTTATTAAACGGTAAATATTTGAAAAATTATTTTGGAAGTGTTGGAAAGTGTTACATAATCTATGCTTGACGCAAGATTTTTCGTTCTTGTTTTTTTTTCTTATTACGTATGCCACGTTTAACGATGCGAAATTTTTTTTCGACACCAGACAGCGCTGCAAAATTCACCAGGGATTGAGTAAATTGTAAAATATTTTAGTCTTATGTAAATTGAGCAATTAATATGTAAATTGTGAAAATATCACTATCTGGCCGAATGTTAACGATGCCCTTTTAAAACACGATAGTAAATGAGAAAAAAATGCTCCTGAGATTTACTGGATTAAATAACTGGATTCAGTAGAAAACTTCTAGAATGAAAATTAAACCGAAAATTAAATATTAAAATTACTGAGGGAATTTCAGATTTTCTACTGGAATTATTTCTCATTACGCTACATTAGGGAAATAACAATGATAAAAGATAGTATGAATTTCTAAACACATTAATTATTATAAAAAAGAAATATAGTATAAATTTATTATTATTTGTGGATTAAGCATTTATAATAATATGTTAAAGTATGCGGATTATAGTAAATATTATAAATTATATCAATATTTTCAGTTTAAAATTAAGATGTTTTTACCTAAATATTCTCCGGCGACGAAGTCCTCGGGTGTCTCCCTGCCGATTCATCAGGTGTCTCCGTGGAGGTCTCCTCTGATTTGGGGAATATCCGCGTGTCGTAACGACCTACGGCTTCCAAACCTGGTAAAATCGGAGTGATGCACAGGTGGCGGTGCTCTGACGATCGTATCGCATACGGAGAGCCAAATCCGGTTGTGAGAAATATATGTCCCTCAGGACATGGGAACGGCGGTTGGGACGGTGACGGGCGCTACTCATGGCGCCAGGCAGCGCGACCTAGTTTTACCTAAATATTCAGTTTTGAGTTAATTTTATTTCTAAATTAAAAAGTTAAGTTGATGATTAACCAATTTTTAACTGAAAAATATTATCCAATACAATATGTAAATTTATTAATTTGAAATTATCTTTAAACTTTTTTTTTACCTTACTTTTTTTTTTTTTTTTTTTTTTTTTTACCATCTTGTGCTTCAAAGTGTGCTTGTCAACGTATATGTGTGGGAAATGGCGGACTGGATGTCGTCCAGATAGCTCAAATGGTAGAGCATTGATGCGTTATATCAAGTGTCCGGGTTCGATTTCCGGTCTGCACACTTTTCACTCTGTTGGTTGTACGCTGCATAGCAAGTGAAAATTCACATCCTTTGTTATATTTATTAAAAATTAATGGAAAACTTTACAGCTGCATAATTTCTAAGGTACTTTACCAAATGATTTCTCGTTTGGTATTCCAAGGTAAAATTTGCACTAAATTCAAATATGATGTCAAAATTAGTTGTGCGTATTGAAAATTTCAAAGTTTGTTGCAATTTTATTACGAAGAAAATTTTATTATAAGCTTATTTTTTAAACACAAATTGAAAGAGGACATAAATCCTAATCGAATGACTATTTTCGTTTTTCTCTGTGATAATAAGCAATTAAAATGTATGGGGGTGTTTCAACTGTCTTTTTTAGGTGCGTTCGTAATTATATAAATACGTAGCATATCGTCCGTCCGTCCGACTGTCCACATATAACAGCGCAAAAACTACCCAACAGAATGGTTTGAAATTTAATATATATTATTTTTGTAGAATTTTGTCTAGTCATTTCAAATTTTATGAAAATCGAATCAAAACTTAAAAAGATATTAATAAAAGTTTTCTTTATTCTATTAAATCCTATCGTACGTAATCTGTATAATAAAAGCGCAAGTCATATGACCGAGGAAAACAAATACGGGCAAACCACTTCTTTTTTCATATGTCATGCGGCCATTTTTATTCAAAATTATGTTTTCGAAGAAAATTGCATAAAAGTTACATTTTTAGGAAGATCGTTCAAAAAAATTGTTTGCGTAGAGATGAGTTACATTGAAAAATGTATAGATTCTGAGATAACTTCAGTAGAAATTACGTTAACAGCCAAATATCTCAATCCATTAGAGTGAATTAACACAGGAGATTCGTTCATTATGAGTCGAAAAAATATTAAACCATGGACGTCATCATTCGCAAAGCAAGATCTCCATGGTGAATTTACAGTGCTGTTTGGTGTAGAAAAAAAATCGCATTTGTAAACGTGGCATACGTAATAAGAAAAAAAAAAAGGCATGCTCATTTCTATCCTAGCAGACGATATAATTCATTTCACTGAAATAATAAGGATGATTTTTTTACATTGTGAAACTAGTTATAAAACGAATCCACGTGCGACGACGAATTCACGAAACGAATCCACGTATAAATCCTATGCCACGTTTAACGTACAATTTCCAACTTGTTTCATTTTGTCGACTATACAATTAAAATCTCCAACAATTATTTACGATCTTGTGACTAATTGATATTTTCAAATAGCAATTAATAATTCGCAGTCCTTTATAATTGAAAATGCATAATCTATATATTTAAAACGCTAAGCGTTTTCTTTCGACAATCCGTGAGAACGAACTACTGCATCAAATTACATCATTCTTTTTTAAATGAAAGATATTTGGACACAGATTTGTTATCGTACATTCGTTTGTTCGAAAATTTAATTAATTAGCCGTAATTTTAAATTAAACTTTTACTTCTGCGTATGACGTCATAAAGTCGGCAAACTGATAAAGCCTACTATTGCGAGACACAGGGTAACGAGAAACTCCATAGTTGCGAGGATAAAAGGAAAATACTAAATATTAAAAGCACGAGTCTTTTAGGCCAAACTTTTTTAATTTGCAAGTTAAATTTCGGTAAAAATATTTATCTGCGTGTTTTATAAGAGAATAAAAATTCATCTTTATTGTGACGTCACGGGAATATTGTCCATTGGGTTTATTTAATCATTATGCGTTATAACTTTGTTGATGTCATTTTTTTTCATTACAACTAAATACAAAATATAATTTTATTTGTATACATGGTGTTTAAGCATAAAAGTAAGTATACAAAGTAAGTGTGAAAAGTTTGCGCCCGTGAAAATGATGTTCTACTTAGCTTGAAATGCATTTTAACATTGCTAAAATTGAATATAAAAATTTATATGATTGTGTCAAAATGACGTAATTTTAACTGATTTTTCAATTTTTAATGTTAAAGATTAGAACTGTAGCCTTTATTGGTTGCTTCATCTTGATTGCATACCTTGATTAAATGTTACCAATTACTTTTTTAAATTTTAGGTTAGAAGATTTCATTTTTTAATAAAAATAATTCACAAAAGTAAAGGATTTCAGGAAAATTAAAATTATTAAAAATAGTGTTATGGTAAGAAAAAAAACTTGAAATAATGATTGTATTTTTAGCTAGAATAAACAATGTAAGGCTAATATTTTATAGGAATTATTTTGGTAGATTTGTTATAAGTTTATTTAACAATTCCTTATTAACGCTAAAGTCCTATTTCTTTCACTGTGAATTTCTCTTTCGATATCAAAAAATGGTAGTCTACTTTTGGGCACCAGCCAAAACACAGTGGCAATTTTTAGAAATATATAACGGTTGTGACAACAAAAGGCGCTATCGCTTTAGCTTTAATCGCGCTTATATCACTTCTAAAAACTACAAATTTTAATTTTTTACTAGACTTTACAATTTCAATTCTTAATTCATAAATTAGAAAAAAAAATAGCTTTCCATTGAAATTTATTTGAAAACTGCCGCTTAATTTAACGACTTTTTAAATAATTTTCAAGCATGCATTATTTTTCAATTCTATCTCAACAATGACCATCAGTTTGCTTTAATAATATAAAATAGCCCCTGGGAAAGTTGCCACAATTGAAAATAGATTTTCCTAACTATCATGAAAAGTGAAAAAAAAATAATGAAAAGAAATCTGATAAATCAGCAGATCAGATTATCCATAAGATAGAGCATTTTGGCGCTAAACTAAAATTTGTCAAAAAAAAAAAGATTAACATAAAATTGATATGTTGAATTCGTTGAAGTATATGTTGCATGTGAATATGCTAGGAACTGTATTTTATTATTTTTTTAAAGATCCATTGGATATTTAACTGTCTGTATAAGAGGGAAAAGATCCCCGACTGTGATGGAAAAGGAATAATCATCCTGATTATGTAAAGAGACCGAAGAAACCATACAAATAAATTACACTTGAAAACATTAAAAATCTCCCTCATCTGCAGATTGATTTAATATTGTAAAAAAAAATTCTTCAACTTTGCATAAAAATTGATTAGCTTAAAAAAATGGATGCGTTTTAGAAGATAGGGATTTGAAACGAACAATGATTAAAGAAGACATTTTAAAACTTTTAATTTAAACATTTTACAACTTTTTTTAACGTCGAATTTCGGCGGTGCAGTTAGGCAGATGCAATGCACATGCGCATAGGAGCTCATTCGGTTGCATTATCACAGGGGGAATGCGTGCTGTATTTACTATGTTCTTTTGTTTACTGAATATGAGATGAAAGCAGGAATATACAATTAGTATGATACTTCATACGTCCATGAAATTTTCTTTCTTGCCGTGGGGAATATGGAGGTAATGTCAAACTGATTTGCATTACACAGTTGTTTACAGATTGTTTGTTTGGAGTTTGCATCGGGAAGAGTACTGTATTTCATTTGGGCAGGCCGTGCGAAGAGGGGGGCGAAGTGGGCCTTCACCAAGGCGCCAAGGCGCGGAAATCGAGGGGGCGCCAAATTTATACTACCAACCACGATTTCATTTATTTATTTATTCATTTTTTGGTCATCGATCATTTTCTGGGAAATTTCTTTTTCTCTTTTCATCATTCCTTTTTTTTTTCTGTCTCAAAATATCATGATCTCTCCAACAAATAAGTGCAATTTTCTCTTATGCTATTTTGTTGTTTGCATTTTCTGAATAAAAATTAAACCTTTTAAAGTGCCAACATAAACGCGAAATGTTTATTCAATAGAATTTATTTCTGTTTCTGTACTTTATCAGTTTTGTGTTACCTGTCACAAAAAGAAGGGAGGGGAGGCGAGGGGGGGGCGCAAAATTGAAATTTTGCCCCGGGCGCAGTTTTCTCTTGCACGGTCCTGCATTTGGGGGGGGGGGGGACTTTTAAAATAAAATATTTGAAAGACTGTTTCATACGCACCCCTTCCTATTTTACTGATATTGTTATAGTAATTTTTTTCCGTCAAGTTTTGACGGGTTCCATCTAGTACGTATAGATTACGTTAAAAGATGTTTGGTGTTTATATTTCACACCTACTTCTCCGAGAATAGAAAGATTTACGGATAGAAAATATTATCAATTATTCTCAAGGAACCACTGATCTCATAAAAACTCTTGAAATTTCGAAATTTAAATTCGTTGCCGAATTATTATTATTATTATTGTTATTTTGTAATTTTTAATGAAATATTTATAATGGTGGCAACGATTTTACTCCATTGTTATGGATAAAAAGGTGGGAACAAAAGAAATAATACGGATTATTATATATTTATTGACGCCGTCCGTTTCCCTGTTAAATAAAAATATTTTTCTTTCAAATTTAATTAGATTATTTAAAAAATATATTTCTTAAATTAGATTTTTCAAGATAATTCGAAAAAAATAGAAACATATTTTCATATATTCAATCTTTATGAGTAAGTTTATTCAAGAGAACTGAAGATCGTGTGTCAAATGGACATCTAGAAATAATTACATTATATCATTTCTGGCTTTATATTTCAAAAAAGAGATTAAACAAATTTAATTTCCTTGCGTACAAATAGAATATCATATTCCCAAAAATGAATAAAAAATATTTAGATTTTCAGCTAATAATTTCCTGAAATAATTTTATTTTTTAAAGATTATGTTTTACGTTAAAACTTTTCACAAGTGCAAAACATGGAATGGTTTAGCGATTGAAAATCATTTCAGAATCAGTCAAAATTATTTGTTTTAAGCATTTATTACTTACCCCATCTTACGTAGAATAGGGTAAGTCTTGTAATTGATTTGAAAATTGGAAAAAAATTTGACGGATTTACATGTTTCAGACACTGAATATTCCAAAAAACATATTTTTAGAAAAAAAAAAATTGCCGTTTCTCTGTCTGTGTGTCTGTAAACGCTCTATCTCCCGAACAAATTGAGATGGAGACTTGAAATTTTGTATTTACTTAGTATGTAATAATGGGAGAAGCTTATTGAATTTCAGTAACTTCAATTATCCAGAACTATTTTTTTCGGACTCTCGAAATATTCGTTCTGATAAAAGGTAGATAAAAATTTTCGAAATTGTTTATCTCAAGGAGTGAATAAAAAAGACAATAAAAAAACTTAAATTTTGCATAAAGCATGAAGTCGATCGGATAATGAGCTGCCGAGATATTTTTAACCCTATTTTCCACACTTTTCGATTTTTCCTGACCGTGTATTTCATTCAAATTTCAATTCAAAGATATATTTTAATTAGAAATAAAACGCTTAATCCGACGCTGTAAACTCTTAGTTTAATATGATTATCATTTTTGAGTATAAGGATGTTTCTTTTACGCAATTCAGTAATAGAGCCTTTAAAGTTTAGGACGTCATCCAGCCACGATTTTATTTGAATTGCAATGCATTTTATAAATAATAGTTTACACATGTTTTATTTTCATATTTTATATTATGCATATCCATGATGGGTAAGTATTACGGTGACCCCCAACGACTAGTTTTAAATCATAAAACTGAAATATATTTGTATACGTTCATTAGAATGACTTCATTTTTATTTCACCAGCTCGAAAATTAGTAGCGAAATCTTGAAAGAGTGAAATGACTTTGAAAAATCCTGTCATCAAAAACCTGCATTTTGTTTTTCTTTTAGAAAACGTTTTACATACAATATAAACACGGAGTCTTACTTGAAATGTAGTATTTAATACAGTTAATGCTATAAACCTTTTCTAAATATACAACAAGAACGAAAAATCATGTGTCAAGCATAGATTATGTAACACTTTCCAACTCTTCCAAAATAATTTTGCAAATCATACCGTTTAATAAGCTAAAAGATAACATCTAAGTAATCCGAATACTTTTCATCAGCCCTGTATAGGATCTATAGATTTGTATATATACTACATAGGATGCTAAATTTTAGTTCAGTTAGGAAACACGTAGCACAGTTTAAAATTCTCCGTCCGGAGTTAAATAATACGGAAATGTGTTCGCGAACTTTTGTGCTTCCCTGTATAGGATCTACAGAATTTATACACACCACGTAATAGACAGAAAGCGAGTTAAAATTAAAATCGCGTTCAGTAACTTAAAACGCACTTCCAGGAATTATTGTTAACAGACAGTAGAGAATTCTTTTGTGTGTCCCTGTAAATGAACGATGACTGCTATACACACAATATTCTGTAGTAAGCCTCTTGTAATGCACCTTATATAAATTTCAATGCGTTTAAAATAGGGAAACATTATTTAAATAAACCGCAGACGATTTTTCTCCATAGACGTAATGTAACGGAATTCTTTTGACTGTCCCTGTAAAGTAACTATAAGTGCTATGCACACACTATTCCATATTAAGCTTCTTCTAATGCACCTTAGTGATATATATAAATTTCAATGCGTTTAAAATAGTGAAACATTATTTAAATAAACCTCAAGTGATTTTTCCCCATAGACCGCAATGTAATGGAATTCTTTTGAGTGTCCCTGTAAAAAAAGTATAAGTGCTACACACTTCCGTTGAAATAGGGAACATGCTATAGATAACGACTATAACATATAAAAATTGCAGAGCAATCCGAGCATATTTGAGGGAGTTAGAGCACGGACAGACAAACCGAAGTCATAAACACTTTTCAACTAGGTTGGAAAGTGTTAACAAAATTAGATATATTTTTCTCCAAACAATCGAAAAACCTCATGCAATTTAAATGCAAAGCATCATGTTTTTATATGATAAAAAATGTGCATCAGGTATTTTATGTTAAGATAACCTGAGTTAAATCTGTAAAATTATTTCAAAATATTTGACGATTCCTGATTTTACTGGAAATTTATGAGCTTTTCGATGGCACCACTAATTAATTTTCGACGAAACAAATAGTAAAGAAGGCAAATTTTGCACGCTAATTAGTTTCATAGATTGTTCGATCTGATAACGCTGCATAAAGCAGGTGAAAACGAAAGTTCTGTAATTATTTTCTCGTTAAAACAAGAGGAAATGTAATTGAGACAGACTAATTTATTTTTAACGCTTGATCAGATTTTGTGCTTATATTTGTTCTTTTACAAAACAAGTAATATATATAAAAAAAGTCAATTCCTACTTAGGTCAACAAAGAAAAATTTTATTTTAGGTACTTTTTATTTAATAATTACAATTAATAAAAATATGTATATACATAGGACAGAATCACAATATTAAAGTGGCAAAATATAAATTTAATTTAATTAATGAATTAATGTTTGAAAAAACTGTATTAACATCAAGTGTCATCCACTACAAGTTTAAGAAAATGTATTTGAACTTCAGTGGATGAATAAAAAGTATTTTATGAACGATTGGAAATTTGAAAATATAAAACTAAAATTAATGAATTAAATTTAATTAATGAATTGAATTGAATTAATTAATTAAATTTAATTAAAAAGATAAGTTGGAAAATGTACGTCAAACGTGACAAATGAGGTGCGTTCGTACTATAGCTAGTTATATAAATATTCAGATCTTGATGATTTTTAATTTCTTGAAATGAATTATATCGTTTGCAGATTAATTTCTGTAATAAAATAAGTATCTCGGTCGTTTGACAATTAAACATCGGAAGCTCCTATAACAAGAAAGCACCGATTTTTATATAAATATAAAACTACAATTAATTAAATTTAATTAATGAATTAATATTTGAAAAAACTATATTAACATCAAGTGCCATCCACTACAAGTTTAAGAAAATGTATTTGAACTTGAGTGGATGAATAAAAAGTATTTTATGAACGATTGAAAATTTGAACAAGATATATAGAGGATGTGAACTAATAGTAGGAATTGAAGAAAAAAAATAAGCTCACTTTTATAAGTTATGGTCTCTGGGCTATATTTTTACATTACATTTTATTTATTAACTCTTTAACTGCTTAATTATTTTTTTAAAACCCTTTCGACCTGTATGTCCTTGATTATTACATACTTCAAATCATCATGTACTTGAAATATGAAGTATATTTATCATTTGCATTTTCCCCTTTGACTATGGAATTTTTAAAACAAAATAGCTTCAAAAATTGTGTATTATATAAAATTTTCTAAAAATATCTTTCCCTTGGAAATCGTAGGATAATCAGTCAGAGGGTTAATATTTGTAACAAAAACATTTTAAATGTTGTTGCTATAACATCTAGACTTTTAACTAATGTATATACAAAACGAAATCTGTTGTTATAATACAGATTTAAATATTTAAGTAATAAATATGCAACACAAAAAGGCTTACAAAAACCTTTTAATATAATAATCGACATGTTTCGAACGCACAAACGGTGCCATTATCAAGATCTATACGCTGAACAAACTATTCTCGCAAAAAGTGTTGAAAATAAACATGAAAAACATAAATCACGAGATCATTTTTGTAATAAAAGCAGATGCTTAAAAATAGTCAACTGTAAACGTGAAAATTAATATTTCCTTATTAGTTTTTCTAAATTGAAAAACACCTCGTGACAAATTTTAGGTAACTCAAAAGAGGCTGATTCATTGCATATGTTCTCATTATGTCTATAGATTTCTATTGATTCACGGATAATATGTGGATAAATTATTTTACTATTCTTAAAATCAATTTTTAAAGTCTCGGTTCTATGTAATCTTGTCAAAGCTGTAGTTCTTCTGTCATATTTGATATCTTCCATATGTTCTTTTAATCTCGTTTTAAACTTTATACAAAAATTTTGAGACGGTTTAATTTGAACTTATGAACTTACTTTATTTAAGAATATATTAATAAACAAAAGTTTATTATTAGTTTCTAAAATAATGCTTTAAATGTTATTAAACTGCTTTTCTTTTAAAAAATCAGGTGAGTGTCCCACTTACCCCATAATAAGGGGTAAGTAGGGCCACCGCTCTTTATTTAAATTTAAGGCAAGCATAAAAAAATAAGAGGTAAGCGTGTGTTACTTGACAAAGTATAGAAATTTGCAATATGAAATATTTTATTGTAAATGTATCCATGTATCTATGCAAATGTATCCATGTACTCACATTAAGATCAGGGTAATTATAGAATGAAAAACAAAACAAGTAAATCCATGAAATTTTTTGAAAGCCTAAAGGCATATGTTTTAATTTAACATATAAAAGAGTGCTGAAGAAACATAATAATGTTGATTAAGATTAATTTTGGCACATTATCAAGTGCTATAATTTGAAAGAGAAATTGGAAGCACTAAATGGCAGCGTCTATTTAAAGTTTGCTGAGGGAGAATCATTATTACTTCATTCGCAGTAATAATTCTAGCATCATCTGCATTCGGCCAATAGAAAGTCTCACTATTTCTATTCTTTATTGCAAATTTAGCAGTTCTTTTTTCATTTGTATCATTAACTTCGAAAATTAGATCTACATAATACTTTTTTTTATGCAAGTTTCACAAAAACGTAGTCACTAACTTTAGAAGTTTTTTTTTAGCTGAACAATTAATTTATTCTATTTCTTCATAATTGTCTTTTAATTCATCCATATAAATATTTTTATCAGTGTTGCTTTTCACTTCAAAATTGTCACTAACGTCAGATTCTTCTACACATTCAGTTTTCTTTTTTTTACTTTGAGTTTTTTCTTCATTCTCTATATTTCCATCATTTTTTTTTCTTAATTGTTGCATGTATTCCTCATTCGTAATGATTTGAACATCTGAAGATGCTTTAGATATTTTTGATGGAATTATGTTTGCATGTGAAAATGTACACATAAAGGCGACACACACGCTATATTCAAATTAAAAAACTAAACATAACCATAAGTTAGGTACTATAGAAATTTAAGGCAACTTGTTTAAGCCGTAATGCAGAAATTTATTTAAATTTATTTAGTGGGGGTAAGTGGGGCACCCTAGACCCACTTACCCCTAGTAGGCTAAAATTACGGGGTAACTGGGTCCTCTCCTCTTAAACTCTTCATAATAACAGTTTTTGTACAAATTCAAATTACAGTACAGAGTGTCTCATTTATTTTGCAACCCCCCAAAAAGAACAATGTACAAACATTAATTTTTATTTTACAGAAGTGCTTAAACGACTACAAAAGATGTTGGTAAAGACTCTAAATGCTTCGAGTGTGTTTTAAGTTGCCTTTTAGCTTAATACTTGTGTATGTTATAGGTGTGTACAAAAGTCTTCAGGTAATATACAGGGTTGTACAAAAGATTTCGAGTGCATTTCCATCGATTGGCGAAAATTGCTAAATGTGAATATTCTAATAGAACTAAATTTTATCATGCTATATTTCCACATCTATTGATCCTATACAGGGCTGCACAAAATAATTCAACTACTTTTTTGACAACGGAAGATAATTTCGAAAACTGTATTTTTCAATGCGGTTTATGTTTTCTAAACTGTTGACTTACCTATATTATTTCACCTTATTTAACGGCGAAGTTTCGTTACAGTTTTCTGGCTGTGTTGGAAAGTGTTTCATAATCCATGCTTGACGCATGATATTTTTTTCTTGTGTTTGAAAGAACCTCCGTGTTTTTTACTAATTCTGCTTTTAATAGTACTAAAAATTAAAGTTGTATAGCATAATTAAACTTATAGGAGCTTTTTAAATACTCGGTTTTTATCTTGAAAATTAAAAAAAAAAATGTTTAAATCTATAACATTTTTTATTTATTATATTGTCTCTCAATTTCTTATTAAAAATAAACAAACGAAACAACAATAAATAATCTGCAAGAAGAAATTTTCTCAGTTTATTATTCGAAAAAATATCGATTTCGTGGATAAATTAGCTTTAAATAAACAGATACGTAATTATATTCTCGTTAGGGAAAGTGAAGATTCCTTTTTCAACGAATTTAATTGCATTTATTGTTTTTATTTTGTTTAAATGCAGTAATGAACTTTAAGAAGTTCCATTATTAAATAATGCAGTCTAGCGGTTTTCTCTCAATATATATATCTTTTGTTTATACTTTGTACATATGAATAAATCAAAAAGTTAAAAAAAAATGTTCGATTTAAAAAAAATTAAATAAGATTTTAATAATAAATAAAAAAATTCGGCAAATATCGAAAATGAGAAAAATGTTTAAAAAGTTATTTTTTAAATAGAAGTGTTTTACTAGTTGTTTGTTAGTGAAAACTGCACAATTTATAATTAAAAATTTATTTTTGAAAAAGGACAAAGAATTTTGTAAAAATATTGAATCAATCTAAAATGAATGTCTTTCTGGAAAATTGTTACTGCAATTATTTTTCCATGACGGCAACAGCAAATTATTATTTAATGTTCTTTTAACACTTAAAAAAAAATTCATTGCTATCTGTTTGTCTACATTTACCAACATTTACCAATATTTTCAGTGGTGCCTAAAGGATCAGGGTCCTTAAGCCATGATTTTGGTCCATGAAATAAGACTAAAAGTCGATTTTGTTATACTGACTTAATTATTTCACTTTTTAATATTAGAAGATTTATCCTGTACGATTTCAACAAAAGTTTTTGCATTTTGTTCGGATTTATATGACTTACACAAGCTTAAAGTTCGAATTATTCGTAGTTTTTGATGAAAAATACGCGATTTCTCCTAATTTTACCTCAATTATTTATATAAGCGCAATCATACAACACTTTCTTTTTTACATACATTATACAATACATCAAAATCTACCATATAAGTAAAAATAAAGGTGTTGCCAAGCTGCGCTCATAGTAAAATATTAAAAATAGAGAGTCAAGTAACTGCATTCCTTCACGCCACTAAGAGACTTTAGGATGCAGCAACATGTTTAAACGTGCTAAAATGAACGTAATTATTGCTAATAACTGTATTCCTGCACATTACTGTTAAAAATAAATACTATAAAAAACAAATACTATTAAAAACTAAAAAATACTATTAAAAACTAAAAAATACTATTAAAAACAAATTTTATTAAAAATAAATACTATTAAAAATAGGTATACTATTAAAATTTTACTAATATCATTTAAAATAAATACTATTATCAATACTATTGAAATAATATCTTCATATTTTTCAATTTAGTAAAGCAAGCTACTTATTGTTGATAAACAGGAAAAATATAAAAATATTATTCTCTATTATTCTCATAAAAAAAAAAAATATATATATATATATATGTTTGTTCTTTGATCTCTTCGTGAGTTTCGAAGCTGGAAGTTTCTTTGAATTATATGAGTTACTTTAATAATAAAAAAAATTCAAGCGATTTTTCTAAATAGCTTCTGGAAGGTAACAGCCAATGGATCATCGCGAGATGAGATCAGGGAAATTACGTGACGAAATCTTGTTTCAGAAAGTCACGCGATCTCGAAAAGGCAATAAGTCACGAAAATTAAGCTAAAATGCGGTAGTTTTATCTAATATATTTTACAGGGGTAAAAATCTGTTTCTAACAATCAAATACAGTGCTGGACTTTAATAATATAAATATTTCTAGATTCATTGAAATATTTTGACCAAAAATCTGAAAGAATTGTGAACTACGTAGAAAGACAATTAATGAAACGTTTTTTACCAAGAATATTTTTAAATATTTGATGATTTAGATAAAAATCTAACTCATTTTTACATTGTACTACCAAAATACTGCATTAAAAAATATAAATAGAAAAATTTATTTCTGAATAAAAATTTATAAATCGCGCATATTAGAAGAATTAATATTATATTTAAAAAAAAAATACTTTAAAAAATAACTAATACTACTTAAAATAACACACTATTAAAAATAAATACTATTAAAAATGACTATACTATTAAACTTTAATACTATTAAAATAAATACTATTAAAAATAACTACACTGTTAAAATCTAATACTATTAAAAATAATTACTATTAAAACAATTGTACTGTTGAAAACTAACTAATACTATTGAAAAGAAATACTATTACCAATACTAATGTAAAATAACTCATTCCTATTTTTTCAATTTAGTAAAGCAAAATGCTTATTTTTAATAAACAGGAAAAAATGTAAAAGTGTTATTCTCATTAAAAAAATGTTTGTTCTTTAATGTCTTCGTGAGTTTCGAAGCTGGAAGTTTCTCTGAATTGTTTGTATGAATTACTTTAATAATAAAAAAAAAATCAAGCGGTTTTTCTAAATAGTTTCTGTAAGGTAACATCCAATGGATCATTACGAGATGAGATCAGGAAAATTACGTGACGAAATCTTGTTTCAGAAAGTCACGAGATCTCGAAAAGGCAATAAATGACGAAAATAAAGCTAAAATGCAAATCCAGTATATTTTACAGGGTAAAAAAAATCTGTTTTTAACAATCAAACAAGGTGCGGGACAGTTTACATAGCTTCCCACTTTTACAATTTTTTATTACCACTGAACCTTAAAAAAATATTTTGACTTATTTAATCGCAGATTTCGCCGATTAAATAAACCAAAATTTACTAATTAAATTTTTCAGCAGAGATGAAATTACGCTGGAAATTAACGAATATAACAAAGCATGTCAATTATCACTTACTATCAACGTATAACCATCAGAGTGAAAAAATGGCCTGACCGGGGATCGAACCCGGAATCCTTGGTATCACGCATCATTGCTTTACCATTTCGATTTCGTCTCATGCATTCTACTGAAGATGTGTGCTCATGATTGACTTTCCATCTTGTGCTGAAAAGTTGCAGCCTTTCCAAAATATAAGTGTGAGAAATGCTAGCATTGATGTCGTCTGGATAGCTAAAATGGTAGAGCATTGGTGCGTGGTACCAAGGGTTCCGGGTTCGATCCCCGGTCCGTATATTTTTCACTCTGTTAATTATACGCCCTGTAGTAAGTGATAATTCACATTCTTTGTTATATGCAAAATTTACTTTTAAATTTTAGTGCTGAGAAAATAGCGTAAAAAATGGCGGCTACGGATTTATTACTAACACTCTAACTGACTGTTTCCCCATATAAATAAATAAATAAATAAATAAATAAATAAATAAATATATATATATATATATATATATATATATATATATATATTTCCAACAGATATGATACTGTTAACACTACTTACGGTAGGAAAGAAAAAGGTAAAAACTAAATAAACAATTTGGAAATTGTATTTTAAACGTGACAAATGAGGTGCGTTCGTACAATAACTAGTTTCACAATGTATAAAAAATCATCGTTATCATATCAGTGAAATGAATTATATCGTCTGTTATGAGCGAAATGAGCATGCCTTTTCTCTTAGTATGCCACATTTACAGATGCGATTTTTTTTTGCAGCACCATACAGCGCTGCAAAATTCACCATGGAGATCTTGCTTTGCAAATGATTACCTCCATGGATTAATACCTTTATGAGTCACGATGAACGAATATCTTGTGTTTATTTACTTTAATGGATTGAGATATTGGGCTGTCAACCTAATTTCCACTGATGTTGTCTCAGAATCTATACATTTTTGAATGTAACTCATCTCTCAAGCAAACAATTTTTTTAAACGATCTTTCTAAAATTGTAACTTTTATGCAATTTTATTAGAAAAGATAATTTTGAATAAAAATGGCTGCCTGGCATATGAAAAAAGAAGTGGACAGCGCGTATTTGTTTTCCTCAGTCACATGTCTTGCGTTTTTATTATATAGATTACGTATAATAGGATTTAACAGAATAAAGAAAACCTTCATTAATAACTTTTTAAATTTTGATTCGATTTTCATAAAATTTGAAGTGAGTCGACAAAATTCTGCAACGATTATACATATTAAATTTTAAACCATTCCGTTGGGTGGGTTTTGCGCTGTTATATGTGGACCGATGGACGGACCAGACAACGACTATAGGTGCTACGTATTTATATAATTACGAACGAACCTAAAAATTGCAAAAGAATCGTATGAACTTTCTTTGAAGTCTCTCCAAAAAATATTTTAATTTCTTAATGGATTTAAGGTATGTGCCTACCCCCAAATAGCTGTTTTTGCGAAAAAATTGGATTATATTTTGTTATTTTAAATTAATGTTCACACACTTGGGATCCTAAAAATGTTTTCCTTTGGTTCAGCGATAATTAAAATCAAAATTCTAGCCCAAATTATAAACCCAAACTGAACTTTCTGAAATTTGAACTGACCTAAAAAAATCACGAAAAATCTCATTTAAAATTATTCAAAGATGCTGAAGTAAAATTTTGTCACAAGGGTATTTTGTCACACTGGTATGGTATAAAGCAAAATGTAGCTTGTAAGTATCTATTTATTAATTTAAAAGCTATTTTTATTGAAAAAAAGATAATTAAAAAAAACTCATGTTGTGCATACAAAATTTGGTACACGTTAGTAAATTTAAGAGGTATTGCACATCTTTTACTTCATAATACTGCTAAAAAAAAAGAGTCAACTATATTGTTTAGACTTTGTTGTAGAAAGTTTGTCATAAAAGTTAATTTTTACTAAGATTCGACTAAATATTGCCTAAATTCAGAAATTTAATTAAAATTCCATCAAAATTTTATTTGAATTTATAGTTCCCTGTTTTAACCAAAAACGCACGTGTTTCATAAAAAGAAAATATTTTTCAACAAAATAAAGTTCTCCGAAGGTAGACACATACCTTAATAATCTATATATTTAAAACGCTAAGCGTTTTCTTTTGACAATCCGTGAGAACAAATTACTGCATCAAATTACATCATTCTTTTTTTAAAATGAAATATAGTTGGACACAGATTTGTTATTGTACATTCGTTAGTTCGAAAATTTAATTAATTAGCTGTAATTTGAAATTAAACTTTTACTTCTGCGTATGACGTCATAAAGTCGGCAATCGGACAACGCCCACTGTTGCGAGCCACAGAGTAACGAGAAACTCTGTGGTTCCGAGGATAAAAGAGAAATAATAAATATTAAAAGTACGTGGCTTTTAGGCCGAATTTTTTAATTTGCAAGTTAAATTTCGGTAAAAATATTGATCCGCGTGTTTTGTAAGCGAATAAAAATGCATATTTATTGTGACGTCACGGGAATATTGTCCATTGGGTTTATTTTATCATTATGCATTTTAACTTTGATGATGTCATTTTTTCATTATAATTAAATACAAAATATATTTTTATTTGTATACATGGTGTTTAAGCATAAAAGTAACGTATACAAAGTACATGTGAAAAGTTTGCGCCGGTGAAAATGTCGTTATGCTTAGCTTGAAATGCATTTTAACATTGGTAAAACTAAAAAGAAAAAATTATATGATTGTGTCAACATGACGTAATTTTAACAGTTTTTTTTTCATTCTTAATTATAAAGATTAGAATTGGAGCCTTTATTGGTTGCTTCATCTAGATTGCATACCTTGACTACAGCGCCTAGAATACATAGTGTGAAAATCTGCTACAAAATAGTACTAAAAAATTGAATCCAATAAATGTAAAACGTTGCTGAAAAGATAACGATGTGATCGCAGCGCCATCTGCTAGCTCTTCTCAACGTAAACATTGTATGTGAACGGAAACATTGTGAATGTTTCGGCTGGAATGATCGCCTTATTATCGTAAGAGCACCGTTGCACATTTATAGGCTACAACTTTTTAGCACTTTTTAAAGCATTACAAGGATAGCCGGTTACCACACTTTGTATACTAGGCGCTGTACCTTGACTACATGTTACCAATTACTTTTTTTTTAATTATAGGTTAGAATATTTCATTTTTTAATAAAAAAAAATTCCCAAAAGTAAAGGATTTCGGGGAAATTAAAATTATTAAAAGAAGTCTTATGGTAAGAAAAAAAAAACTTGAAATAATTAATCTATTTTTAGCTAGAATAAACAATGTAAGGCTAATATTTCTTATAGGAATTATTTTGGTAGGTTTGTTATAAGTTCATTTAACAGTTCCTTATTAGCGACAAAGTCCCATTTCTTTCACTGTGAATTTCTCTTCCAATGTCAAAAAATGGTAGTCTACTTTTGGACGCCAACCAAAACACTGTGGCATTTTTTAGAAATGTATAACGGTTGTGACAACAAACGGCGCTATCGCTTTAGCTTTCGTCGCGCTTACATCACTTCTAAATACTACAAATTTCAATTTTTTACTGAATTTTACTACAGTTTACAATTTTAATTCTTACATCATCAATTAGAAAAAAAATGAGCTTTCGAGTGAAATTTATTTGAAAATTGCCGCTTAATTTAACGACTTTTTAAATAATTTTCAAGCATGAAATATTTTTCAATTCTATCTCAACAATGACCACCAGTTTGCTTTAATAATGTAAAATAGCCCCTGAGAAAGTTGCCACAGTTGAAAATGGAATTCCCCGTACCATTATGAAAAGTGAAAAAAAATAATTAAAAAAAAAACTGATAAATCACAAGACCAGATTATCTATAAGATAGAGCATTTTGGCGCTAAACTAAAATCTGTCAAAAAAAAACTATTTTCAGTTTATGATTAACATAAGATTGATATGTTGAATTCGTTGATGTATATGTTGCATCCGAATATGCTAGGAACTGTATTTTATTATTTTTTTAAGATCCATTGGTTATTTAACTGTATAAGAGGGAAAAGATCCCCGATTGTGATGGGAAAGGAATAATCATCCGGAATGTGTCAAGGGACCGAAGAAACCATATAAATAAATTACACTTGAAAACATTAAAAATCTCCCTCATCTGCTGATTAAATTATTATTGTAAGAAAAAAAAATCTTCATCTTTACATAAAAATCGATTAGCTTAAAACAATGGATGCGTTTTAGAAGAAATGGATTTGAAACGAACAATGATTTAAAGAGGACATTTTAAAACTTTTTTTAAATGTCGAATTTCGACGGTGCCTTTGGACAGATGCAATGCACATGCGCATAGGAGATCATTATGTTGCATTATCACAGGAGGGTGGGGGGATGTGTGCTTTATTTACTATGTTCTTTTATTGACTGAATATGAGATGAAAGTAGGGATATACTGTTTGCATAATACTGAATATGTCTATAAAATGTTTTGTCTTGTCGTGGAGAATATGGTGCTAATGTCAAATTGATTTGCATTAGACAGTTGTTTACGGATTTTTTGTTTGGTGTTTGCATCGGAAGTAGTAATGTATTTCACTGGGGAAAAGACTTTAAAAATAAAATATTTGACAGGCTGTTTCATACGCACCTCTTCTTATGTAATAAAGAAGATTATTTTACTGATATTGTTATAGTGATTTTTTTCCTTCAATTTTTGACGGGTTCCATCTAGTAAAAATAAAGATTCAAATATTAAAAATAACATTCCTGGAAAGTTTTGAAAGGCGTTTTTTAACTTATATAAACATATAAAAACTTTCTTTTATTTAAGAAAAGTGTCCCACAAAATATACATATACAAAACAAATAAACCACTGACATGTTTTGGTTTCATTCGATATAAAAACTATTATCATAAGAATACAACACCAATTAAGACGAATGACACCTTAGTCAAGTAAAATAAAGTTTTTATGTGTTTATATGTTTATGACAAGGTGAAGTTCTCTTTTAAATTATAAGATTAAAAAAAAAAAATTAGCTTTTTTTATTTAGTTATTTTTTTAAGATACTTCATTGGATAATGTT
The DNA here is from genome assembly GCA_963931845.1 of Maratus michaelseni. Classification (NCBI taxonomy): domain Eukaryota; kingdom Metazoa; phylum Arthropoda; class Arachnida; order Araneae; family Salticidae; genus Maratus; species Maratus michaelseni. The sequence continues at coordinate 258,081,818 of OZ007600.1, read as the reverse complement.
TAAATGATACTTAAGCAATTTACACTCTATTGATTCTTAATTAACCTTTAGCAGACATAGTAAACACTGATTTTTTCACAAATTCTTCTTTTCCAGTATTTTATTATCCTTCCTAACTAATAGTTATCTCAAAGGAAATGACTTGAAGTTTCTACGGAGAAGGCATCGGGGACAGTAACGGAAGCTTAATTAATTTTGATGGAATTACAATTATCATTCTGTTTTATGTTTCATTACGAAAGTTAATACAGATTGAAAAGAAAAAGAAAACGCTATATGCTATGAAATTATTAGGGTTTATTCTAAATTTTAAAAAATATGTTAGGATAAATTCCTTTCTTTCTAGCCTAAGATGTGTTACATTTTTAAATTAAAAAAAAGAACAAAATTGGTATATTAGTCTGTTACTGATCAAAATATTGAATTGTAGATTTATAAAAAAAGAAAATAAATTATTGCATATATATATATAAGACAATTTTTTGGCGTTAGAAATGACACATTAATATATAAATTATAATGTACATTTAAAACAGATTATATATGTTTTTTTTAAACCGGTAATTAATGTGTTTTCAATGGCATCGTAAATCATACCCCATACCTGTTGAACATAATCGACGAAGTACTATATATACAGTGGTGGCCAAAAGTTTGGACATTTTTTGAAAGTTTCATGTTTTTCAATATCATTACACTATCAGTATTACAAAAAAAGTTATGCTTATTTTAGTAGAACAAACAAACACAAATCGTTTTGAATAAGGACGTGTTTTGTAATAAAAGCGTACTAGCCAATCACAAACACTGTTCTGAGGACCAATCAAATGTCTGTAACTATAGTTTAGGTTATTCGGATAGTAAGAGAGTTATTGTTTTGGAAATATTTTGCGGAATGATGCATACTAGTACAATTAAATAGAGTATTGCTGTTTTTGAATATTTAAAGTCATTTTTTTTAAACTAATTAAACTAATTTTAAACAATGTCATCAACAAGAAGAACTAATTGGACATCTACAAAAAGAAGCCAAATCGTCATATTGAGAGGAAATGGCCTCTCTTATGCTGAAATTTAAAGACAAGTTGGTGGTTCAGTGACTTGTTCTGGTGTACGAAAGTTCTGTTTACGTTATGAAAAAATGAAATCAGTGGAAAATAAGGCCAAATCAGGCCGAAAAAAATGCACAAATGCTACTGCCGATAGAAAAATTAAACGGCTATGCCTTCAAGATAGAAAAATTTCATCAGATGCCATTAGATGTGAAATGAATGCAGCGGGTATTGCAGTAAGTTCAAGAACAATAAAAAGAAGGTTATCAGGATTTGGACTACAAGCTAGAATTCCAAGGAAAAAACCATATTTCTCAAAAGCAACGCGAAAAACGAGTTAAGTGGGTAAAAGAACACATTAAATGGTCAGAAAAGCAATGGAAGCAAGTAATCTGGAGCGATGAGAGTAAAATATCGCTCTTTAGTAGTGATGGTAGAAAATATGTGAGACGTAGAGTAGGAGAAGCACTTCATCCTGATTGCATTGAAGCAACTACAAAAAAACCAACAAATGTCATGATTTGGGCATATATGTCTGCAGATGGTGTGGGCCGAATTCAAGTGATTGATGGCATCCTGAATGCCAAAAAATACATTGAAATTGTCCTGGAACCAAAATTGATACCTTCCATCAGGGATCTCTTCCCCCCACAACGCACCATTTATTTTTCAGCAGGATCCAGCTCCATGCCACACAGCAAAAGTATGCAAAGCATGGTTTCAAAATAAAGGCATAGATATATTACCATGGCCAGGAAACAGCCCTGATCTCAATCCAATTGAAAATTTGTGGCGACGTTTGAAAATTCTTGTACGAAAAAAACGTCCGTCCAATAAAAGACAACTTATTGAAGCTATAATTGATTCTTGGCACCATGTGATTACGAAAGATGAACTCCAAACACTCGTTCACTCGATGAAAAGACGCTCTGAAGCTGTCTTAAAAAATAAGGGTTATCCTACTAAGTATTGATTGTGTAAGCATCACTTTAAAAAAGTGCAAATCTAAGATAGATCTTACTGTTAGTTGCATAACTTATTTTGTAATACTGTTTTTATTATTAAATTCTACATTAAATGACCTTCAATTTGATATATAAACGTTTGTATTTAAGTGAAAATTAATATATTCTACAAGCCCACAAAGTTAAAAAACATGAAACTTTCAAAAAATGTCCACACTTTTGGCCACCACTGTATATATATATATATATGTTTATATATATATGCAGATTATTTTCAGTTTATTTTCACATCACTAGAAGACTGTCTTTAATTGACTACATCACTTCTTGATGTTTAGAAAGTTTGGTGAGGGGGGGGGGGAGTACATTTTTAATAGTAAAAAAAACAAACATATTTTTTTTACATTTTAAGGGGATTCATACCTTTTGAAATCTTTCCGCAGCCAGTGAAAATGTGATGTGGTTTCTTGTTGTTATAATTGTTTAAATACGCATTGAAATTACACAAACCTCTGTAATATATTTACGACATATTTCAGGCTTTATATAATGTAAAAATAAACATAATATAATATAATATAATACAAATACATATTAATTAATATAGAAAAATTTTCAGAATTTTTTTCACATGGTATGTCACGATCCCTAAGATAACTTAATTTAAAATACATATATGAACATAAAACTTATGTTAAAATAACCTCTAGACTATATTTAATAGAATGAATTAGTGATATGTAAATTCTTTGACAGAAATCATTTAAAAAATTCTATTAAATTTGAATGATAGAAAAAATTGTAAAAATAATTCATTAACCATTAAAAAACAAAGAAAATGTTTAACGATCCCAATAATATTTATTCATTCTCTAGATAATATATTGATATAGCCACATTTAAATTTTAAGGCTGCTTCCCAAAAGAGATTTTTATAAAACTTACGGATCACTGAAAAAATTTCTGAAAATTTTGCAATATTAACTGAACTGTATTTATGCTAGTTAAATTTTCCAGCAGAGCTGAAATTACGCTGGAGATTACTTATCTAAAAAAGGATATGAATTATCCCTTACTACTCAGCGTATAACCAACAAGGTGAAAAAATGACCAGATCGGGGATTGAACCAGGAAAATTTGGTATTACGCCCCAATGCTCTACCATTTGGAGCTATCCGGACGACATTCAGTCTAGTAGAATTCGTCTCATGCATGCCATTGAAGATGAGTGATCATGGTTGACTTTCCATCTTGTTCTGCGTCTTGTGCTTCCATCTTGTGCTTCAAAGTCACAGCCGTGCCAGTACATAAGAGTGAAAAAATGCTAGAGTGGATGTTGTCCGAATAGCTCCAAAAGGTAGAGCATTAGTGCGTAATACCAAAGTTTCCGAGTTCGATCCCCGGTCTGAAATTTTTTTCACTCTGTTGGTTATACACTGAGTGGTAAGTGATAATTCATATCCTTTGTTAAACATGAACTGTACTTTCGTATTATACTACATTGAAAGTGTTTCATGTAACATTTTATAAAGCTTGAAAAATGACTCAGAGGTTTGTGCAATTACAATAAATATTTAAAAATTGATGAGTACTCGAAACCACATCACATTTCAATGGCGGTGGAAAGGTTTCAAAAGGTATGAGTCCCCCCCCCCCTCCTCCTTAATGAAAATTAAAACAGGCTTCTTTTCCCCAACCAAAACATTTGATTAGTGCTCCAAATGCTTACTATACTCTATTCTTTTCTGATGTTGCATAACTTAGAAGGAGGTAAACTAAATTTCCACCATTTAGCAGTTTATAATAATATTAATAATGATTCAGCCATTTATTCACAATTAGATATTAATCTTTAACACGAATAATACTGACTTTTTTTCCTACAAAAGTTTTGTTTAGTGCTCAAAATGCTTACTATACTCTATTTTTTCTGATCATAACTTATATATGCATATATATAGAATAAATTTCCGACATTTAGCAATTTACTATAATATTTATACTGATTCAGCAATTTACTCTCGATTAGATATTAATTAATCTTTAACACGAACAGTATTAGCTTTTTCACCAAAAAAATTTTGTTTAGTGCACCAAATACTTACTATACACTATTTTTTCTGATGTCGCATAACTTAGAAGAAGTAAACTATATTTCTGACATTTAGCAGTTTACTATAATATATATATACTGATTCAGCCATTTACTCTCAATTAGATATTAATTAATCTTCAACACGAATAGTACTAGCTTTTTAACCAAAAAAACTTTGTTTAGTGCACCGAATGCTTACTATACTCTATTTTTTCTGATGTCGCATAACTTGTAAGAAGAAAATCTAAATTTCCGACATTTAGCAACTTACTATAATATATCTAATGATTCAGCCATTTACTTCCAATTAGAAATTAATTAATCTTTAACACGAATAATACTGGCTTTTTTCTCACCAAAATTTTGTTTAGTGCCCAAAATGCTTACTATATTCTATTTTTTCTGATGTCGCATAACTTGTAAGAAGAAAATCTAAATTTCTGACATTTAGCAATTTACTATAATATATCTAATGATTCAGCCATTTACTCCCAATTAGATGTTAATTAATCTTTAACACGAATAATACTGGCTTTTTTTCTCACCAAAATTTTGTTTCGTGCTCCAAATACTTACTACGATCTATTTTTACTTTCTTCTATCTTTACAAGAAGAAAGTATTGGATTCATGAAAATTTTCGATTTCCGGTTTTCGACGGATTTATAGGTTTTAGAAGGTCCTGAACACGATTTGACTGTTTTTAGAAAATGTCTGTCTGTGAGTCTGTGAGTCTGTCTGTCTGTATGCGACACAAATTTTGTGGGCGCTCTATCTCAAGAACTAATGCTCGTAATTTAATAAAACTTTAGATTCAGTTAGTCCCTGATATAAATTGGTGCTGATTAGTTTTTGGTAAAAAACGCCCGGCAGGTGGCACTGCTATGCAGCATTTTCCGCGATTTCCGCAATAGCTGTATTTTAAGAACTAATGCTCAGAATTTAATGAAACTTTATATTCAGTTAGTCTCTGATATAAATTGGTGCTGATTAGTTTTTGGTAAAAATCGCCCAGCAGCTGCCGCTGCTATGCAGCATTTTGCAGGATTTACACGATTTTTGCGATAGTCATACCTCAAGAAATATTGCACGGAATTTAATAAAACTTGAGTTTCAGTTAGACCTTGATATAAATGGGGGCTGATTCTTTTTAGTATATGCGAAACCTGTGTGAGATAGAAGAAAGTTTTGGGATTGACACATCCGACTAGTTTTCTGATGTCGCATAACTTATAAGTGAGATTTTCGACATTTAGCAGTTTAATATAATATATCTAATGATTCAGCCATTTACTCCCAATTAGATGTTAATTAATCTTTAACACGAATAATACTGGCTTTTTTCCCTACCAGAATTTTATTTACTGCTCCAAATACTTACTATACTCTATTTTTTCTGATGTTGAATAACTTATAAAAAGAAAAAATAATTTCTGACATTTAGCATTTTATTATAATATATATGATGATTCAGCTATTTACCCTCAATTGGATATTAATTAATCTTTAACACGAATAATACTGGCTTTTTACCCCACCAGAATTTTATTTAGTGCTGCAAATGCTTACTATATTTTTTCTGATGTCAGATAACTTATAAGAAGACAAACAAAATTTCCAACATTTGGCATTTTATTAAAATATATATCATGATTCAGCTATTTACCCTCAATTGGATATTAATTAATCTTTAACACGAATAATACTGGCTTTTTTCCCCACTAGAATGTTATTTAGTGCTCCAAATGCTTACTACATTTTTTCTGATGTCAGATAACTTATAAGAAGAAAAACTAACTTTCCAACATTTGGCATTTTATTAAAATATAGATGATGATTCAGCTATTTACTCTCAATTAGATATTAATTAATCTCTAACACGAATAATACTGGCTTTTTTCCATCAAAATTCCTTCTCTAATTACCATTTATCTTACAGGATAACAATGCCAGAATTAGAGTTTCACAGAATAATGCATCCGATAGAAACACAAGAGTAATTAGATTTGGGATTTCGTTCCATGTTTCATTGGAAACGTTAATATTATCAGAAAAAAAACAAAGTTCTCTGAAGAATTCTGCTTTGATCTGAAGACGTAGTTTTACGAAGAAAATATTTTTCTTGGTATTTATTCTGAGAAAATATAGATCTGGATAAATTTAGTTCTTCAGTATAAATGAGAACGTGAGTTTCAAAACTTGCCTTATCCAAAATTTAAACAAGAACTAAAAATCATGCGTCAAGCATAGATTATGTAACACTTTCCAACGCTTCCAAAATAATTTTACATATCATGACCGTTTAATAAGCTGAAAGATAACATCTAAGTAAACAATTTGGAAAACGCATAACCTATTTAAAAACGTAATTTCAGGAATTTCCAACATATACAATATTCGGAAAAATATCCGAATACTTTTATTCAGCCCTGTATAGGATCTATAGATTTGTATATATACTACATAGGATGCTAAATTTTAGTTTAGTTAGGAAACGCGTAACACAGTTTAAAATTCTCCTTCTGGAGTTTCTGTCAATAAACGGAAATGTGTTCGCGAACTTTTGTGCTGCCCTGTATAGGAAATACAGAATTTATACAACCAAGTAATAGACAAAAAGTGAGTTCAATTTAAAATCGCGTTCAGCAACTTAAAACGCACTTCCAGGAATTATTGTTAACAGACAGTAGAGAATTACTTTGTGTGTCCCTGTAAATGAACGATGACTGCTATACACACAATATTCTGTAGTAAGCCTCTTGTAATGCACCTTAGTGATATATATAAATTTCAATGCGTTTAAAATAGTGAAACATTATTTAATTAAATCGCAAACGATTTTTCTCCATAGACGTAATGTAACGGATTTCTTTTGACTGTCTCTGTAAAGTAACTTTAAGTGCTATGCACAGCATATTCCATATTAAGCTTCTTGTGATGCACCTTAGTGATATATATCAATTACAAAATAGTGGTGGCAAATTGATGGTGACAAACCCTACTCCAACATAGGCTATATTTTATGTTGGTGCCACTAACCCCAATGGGGTGCAGGAGCGAAAAATGTTCAAAAATTGCGACTTTTTTATACTGAAGGAGCTAGAAATTTGAAATTTGGCATTGTAGTTACTTATAAAATGTAAATGCTCTCTAAGAATAATAAAAAAAATTGAAATTTAACCCTTTGAGGGGCGGTGGTATATATTATATACCATCTAATTTTAATCCGATTCGAACCAGAAACTTTTAATTAAATTTTACTTTTTTAACTTTGACGGGTAAAAGTCGAAAAATTGCTTTTCCTTATTTTGAACTAAATTCTTTCGTAAATACCGGTGTGAGTTCAACGTTACAGGAACAAAATTGCTTTCCTCTGAAAGGGTTCAAAGGGTGAAATAAGCGAAAAGCGTTAAAAATCATTCTAAATTACAATTTCTATGGAATCTCTGAAACTACAGAACCGATTTCAAAAGTGATGGTGGAAAATTTATGGTGACAATCCCTGCTCCAACACCCTCTTTAATAAAAAGCTATGCGTTGCAGATGACTGGGTTTTTCGATAATTGTTACCACAGACTAATCTCGGAAAATGAAACATTTGTGTTACTGAAAAAAATAATAGCTCGAAAAGTATTTGTCAGAAAATTGTTAGACAAACTGCGTTTGAAAGGTAAAAAATTGCATATTTCTTGATATAAATTTCAAATCTAATGATTATGCCATTTTTCAAATATTGAATTTGAAAAATTACCAAATTTCACAATGGAGTACCATAGCGAAACCTTCATGCGTAAAAAGATACTGATATGAGCGACGTGTCCTGACGTGTATATTGGCACGAGTTACAAATTATAGTAGCTTTATTATTCTGTTAAAATATAAGGGTGTATTGTGAAATGTCTATATTTTGTTTGATTAAAAGTTCCTTAAGAGAAATTGACCAGCGTAGCGGGCGTAGCTTGCTAGTATTTTTTATAATAAAGTAATGTTTTTTTTTTTTTAATTTAGAATCTCTTCTTGTTTAACTTTCCTAATTATGTTTAATAATAATACCTAAATATAATATACATATAAAAAATAATGCCATTCATTTTTTATAATATATATATGTATATATAGATAAATAGATAGATAGATATATATTTATATGTAAAATATATTTTATTTATATATATATATATTCATATAATATTTCATAATAAAGAAATATTTTTTTTAACCTTTTTATTCCTTTTTGAACTGACATTGGAGCAATTCAAGCTTTAAAAAGTGAGACTTGTTGCCAAAATTATATAAATAACTACGAAAACGAAACTGATGCTGTTTGTGCTTTTTAAGTATATAACCAATAAATTTCTTTTGGTTATGCATTAGATAAATTGTTTCTGTGTTCATAAACAAATGTAAAATCTCTCTATATATATTCTATTTCAAAAATTAGTATAAATTTTGTATAAATTGCTTGTGTGTGAAACAATGCCAGGAAGCAGTTTAAGCAAGCAATTGCAAGCGTAATACGACTTATTCCTAGTTAGTTAAAATTCAAGTCCTACATGATATTCAAAAGATTTCTAAAAGATTTCTCTTTTCTAGAAACACAATCCTTAAGTAATGTTACGTAACTAGATAGGCTGCGTGACCCTAAATATCACTTTATTCTAAGTAGATGAGACTACTTCTTACCTATATGTCACTCCTTAGGCCAATCCTGGAGTATGGTTTTCCTGTGTACTGCCGTACTTCAGCCACCAACTTGGATAGTTTGGAGAAGGTTCAACTCAGTGCTGCGAGAATAATTACTGGACTGAGCCGTAGCTGTCCTAAAGAGATAGTTCTCTATTAAGCTGACCTACAACCTCTCCAAACTAGAAGAAAGGCTAACCTCACCAAATATTTCAACAAACTCTCTAGCTATGGTCAACATAACAAAACGTCTCTATACCTAAACAACTGGCGTAATAATCAGCGAGTGAAGAAAAACAGGCCATTCAGTCATGTTGAACTCCTGCACTTACCTTATAGTGGGGTTGAGCCCCACTCCTTAAAATCTTTTCTGAGTCCCTCAGAGTCCCTGTATCTCAAGAACTGTTAGTCGGAATTGAAAATTTAATATATGTAAACATCGGAAATCAAATTGGCAATCACTATAACGAGGGATACTTAGTTCGTTTGGATAGATTTTCCTTTAAAAACATAAAATCATTCAAATTCGAGGGCATATGCTGTTAAAAGGACTGGTCCCCTCAACATTAGGTTTGTTTGGAAAGCTTTTATATTAAATATGTGAGTTTAATCATCATTGATTCTAGATATATTTAATGTTATTATCACGGTCCCGGTCTACGCCGGTCTTTAGTTTAAAAATATAAAATCAAAAGAGGCTGGAGCGCAGGTAGCGTGCCAGTATTACGCTGCCGAAGGGGGTGGGGCTCACAACTGTAGGTTCGTTTGAATAGATTTTCATTTAAAAATATAAAATCGTACAAATTCCAGGGTGTACGCTGCCGAATGCGGAGTGGCGCCAGCAATAGGACCGTTTCGAAAAATGTTCGTTTAAATATATAAAATCATTCAACGCTGATTTTAGGCATACTTAAGGTTATTATCAAGAGTCTGCTCAGCTTGTTTACTAAATAAATATATAATTTCCAAATGTTACCATTTTTAATTCAACGGTATACCAATGCAAATTTTCCCGAAAAAAAAAGTACGCAACATATAATGGAAAATATGCGTCACTTATCCTTATATGATATGAAAATAAATATTCGTTTTAAATTAGTATTCGAGCACAAAAAAGTGGCTAATATTACGGAAATAAATTAATATAACTTAATTGGCATTTTTCTTTCTGTTTCGGCGATGAAGTAATTCCAGAACTTTCCTCCGCTCTTTGCTCTCTTATCAGATCAAACAATCTACGAAGCTAATTAATGTGCAAAATTTGTTTTGTTAAAGATTAGTATCTCGAAATGTTCAAAAATCGGCAGATAATTGAATGTCCGGAACTAATTTTACGTATGTGACTGAGGTAGTTTCATTAACGTAAAATAAAACATAAAGTTATTTTTTATTTTTCATGCGAGAAATGTAATCTCCGTGACGAATTATGTAATTAAGAGGAACGGGAAATAACGAAACCCAAAATAGAAATGAAAAGAAGCAATTAACTCTCTTTATTACGAATGATTGTTAAAGATTACTTTTAATTTCTATTGAAGAAATAATTATTCTTTTGCAATAATTTACATACTTTGATGTCAAAACATATGCTGTTGTTAATACATTCTTCTGTTTATCTTAACTCTCTTTCTATGTGTAAAGATGGAATTTTGCCGCCGCCCCCACTACATAGGTGTGTTTGTTTTCAATGACAATATAGTATTTTAATGTTTTTAGAACTTAATTAGAAATCAATAAGTTAATTATAAGCATTTTTTTGTTAACCTGTTGCAGGCGATACATATCACAATATTCTTTATCTTGCATCTGTGTACTAGTAACAACCACAATGGAGTTAATGATGCGCCAAACCACGCTTGATAAAATAGACCAACTTGCTATGAAACTGCAACAATGAAATATTTTAAACACTAAAATGTAGAAAATAAAATATACATTCAAAATAAAAAGTGTAATAATATATATTTTTCAAAATACGCTGTTATTGATTAATAGTTTTGCAGAAACCAAAAAATATTTATACAATGTCCAAATGTTATTTATATTAATATAGTTTTAAAAATAGTTTATTATAAAAAATACTTGATTTTGTTTTCATTATTAAAATAATTGATTGTACATATTTTAAACGTAGTATTTTGTGAAAATTTGCAAATATAAAATGAAACATCTATTAAGAGTTCTAAAAGCGTCCCACTTTAATATTTTCTAAAAATTATATTAAAAAAGTTTTAAAACACCACTACGTCACTTCCAGACAAATATTTTCAGAACGTGCTCAGATAACTTAAGTACTTTCACACATAACTCCGGTACGAGAAACTAGATTTTATGCGGTCCTTTTTTTTATTTAGAGTTCTCCAATAAATATTTTGAGGGAAGCCGTTATGCAATAAATTATGCAGCAGGCACTATTTTGACAGTTTGAGATAGGCTTTAATGTTTGTTCTGAAACTCTTCTAACTTTCTCTTATAACCCTGTTGATATATTATAAAAGTTCGTGTTTAAAAATAAATGTTTTCTTTTTTTTAACAGTATGGAGTATTAAAATGTTAGGAAACGAGCGGAGTTCATTTTATTAACGGGATGAATTTTATTGAATATTTTATAGCTGCAAGGGTTCGTTGATAGCTTCGGAGACCCGGGAACCCAGAAACCCTTCCCGCATTTAGAGGTGTTTAATTTGCTCATTTTGCCTTTTAAATTTGTCCGGTTTTAATTTTCAGATTTTTTTCACTTTCTTCCTGGCTTCCGCAGAATTCGCAGAGCGCGGCGTTTCGCGTAATGGTCCTTATGCTACGTCCCTTTTATGCCGAGACACCTGCGGAAGCCAGGAAGAAAGGAAAGAAAAAAAATCTGTAAATTGAAACCGGACAAATTAAAAAAATATGAACAAATTAAACACCTCGAAAAGCGGGAAGGGTTGGGGCCGGGACTCTGAAGCTATCGACGAACCTCTGCGCCTTTGAGCGCTATGTTTGTCTTGGGTGGCTTGTTGGGGGTGGTCCGCCGATATGGAGAGACCGCCGCAGAATTCGCGGAGCGCGGCGTTTCGCGTGATGATCCTTTGCTACGTCCCTTTTATGTCAAGACACTTGCTGAAACCAGGAAGAAAGGAAAGAAAAAAAACCTGATAATTGAAACCAGACAAATATAAAAGAAAAAATGAACAAATTAAACACCTCGAAAAGAGGGAAGTGTTGGTGCCGTGACTCTGAAGCTATCGACGAACCCCTATGCCTTCGAGCGCTATGTTCGTCTCGGGCGGCGAGCGGAGGTGGGTGGGATGGGGAGACCGCCGCAGAATTCGCGGAGTGCGGCGTTTCGCGTGATGGTCCTATTTGCTACGTCCCTTATGCCGAGACACTTGCGGAAGCCAGGAAGAAAGCAAAATAAATATCTGAAAATTGAAACCGGACAAATTTAAAAGGAAAAATGAAGAAATTGAACAACTAGAAATAAAGAAATGTATGCCATTTGTTGGTATGTTATTTTGTAAATCTATTTTTAGGCATAGCTTTTGAATGGATGCTCTGATTTTCATAATTTATTTTTCTTTCTTTCTTTTAATATTTTCCAATATAGTTGAAACGTGTTTATGAATTTGGTTCATTTGTCTATATGTCTGTCTCTCTGTGCTCTAACTCTCGAAAATGCACTCAATTTCTACGTTATTTATATATGTTTTACAGATGCATGTTTGCTATTGAAAACGAAGTACGTATCAGTTATAGGTCGTTTACAGAGACATCCAAAAATATTCCCTTACATTATGGCCTATGGGGGAAAATCGTTTGCAGTGTATTTTGAAGGTGTTATTCTGTTTGAAACAGAAATAAAATTGATGTGAATTTATCAGTTGCATTAAAACATGTTTTATTTCGAATATGGAGTGCAAAGCATTTATCGTTCATTTACACTTTACAGGGTCACATAAAAGAATTTAATTATATAATCAAATATCTTTTTAGGAAGAAATCGGGTCTCTTAAATAACTCTTCATTTGAAAATAGGACCCTTCCCAATTTTGTTCATTTAAAATCTCTACCCTTCACAATTTTTTTTCATTTCAAAACAGGATCTTTCACAAAATTTTTCTTCTCAAAACAGGACCCTTCACATTTTTTTTTACATCTCAAAACAGGATCTTTCACAAAACTTTTCTTCTCAAAACAGGACCCTTCACATTTTTTTTTACATCTCAAAACAGGATCTTTCACAAAATTTTTCTTCTCAAAACAGGACGCTTCACATTTTTTTTTTACATCTCAAAACAGGATCTTTCACAAAACTTTTCATCTTAAAACAGGCCTGTCACAAAATTCTTTGTCTTAAAAATAGACCTTCACAAAACTTTCCCCTCTCGAAACAGAACCTTTCACAAATTTAATCATTTAAAAGTAAAATCTGACTGTCACATTTACATATACGAGCAGGGACGACCAAACTATGCTCGGTCAAAATTAGCTTTGATTTCAGATATCATGACCCATGACCAAAATGACCCACTAATCGAATTTTCTCGAATATGTGACCAAGCCCAATTATCTTTTCGTGTCCGAAAACCGTATTATATACAATTTAGTCAAAATAGTCTGAGACGTTTTTTAGATAAAATTAGTTTGACCCACAGTGACCCAAAAATACCCACTAATCGAATTTTCTCAAGCATGTGACCTAGCCCAATGATTTTCTCGTGCCCCAAAACCGTAGGATACAAAACGTAGTTCAAATCGTCTGACCCGTTTTCAAGATAAAAAGAGCTTAACCCATAATGACCCATGACCAAAATGACCCACTAAATCGAAATTTCTCGAACATGTAACCTAACCCATTAGTCTTCTCGTTCCCTAAAACTGTAGGATACTAAATTTAGTTCAAATCCTCTGAGCTGTTTTAAAGATAAAAATAGCTTGACCCATAATGACCCATTACCAAAATAACCCACTGATCGAATTTTCTCGAGTATGTGACCAAGCCCAATTGTCTTCTCGTGTCCGAAACCCGTAGCATGTAAAATGTAGTCTAAATAGTCTTAGCCGTTTTTTAGATAGAATTAGCTTGACCCACAGTGTCCCAAAAAATAACCCACTAATAGAATTTTCTAGGACATGTGACCTAGCTCACTGATTTTCTCGTGCCCGAAAATCGTAGGATACAAAATGTAATCAAAATCGTTAGAGCCGTTTTTTAAATAAAATTAACTTGACTCACGTTGACCCCAAAATGAACACAAAACGGATTTTCTCGAGTATGTCCGGATTAAATTTGAAGAAATACAAAATTTAAATTTGTATACGGCCCCCGTACAACAAATTTCCCCAATGAGTAAAATGTGGCCCCATTCACAAATAAGTCATGTACAAACTTTCAGCATTTTATCACAAAAAGTCACAGAGGTATGAAAATACATAAATGCGGACTTAAAGCACTTTTCTATGCCTACCTGGATATGAGTTCACAAATATGAAAAATCATGTTGGATGATATTGTTTCAGGGGTCGTACATTAATTACGAAAAAATTATTGCATAAATCTAATTGTGTTATTTATTAGTGCAAAAGTCTCTAAACTGTGCAGAAGTAATAAATTTACGCAAATATTAAAAAGCTTGTTAAAAATGCTGACATTATGTTTATATTTCTGTCAAAAATTTCATGTGAAAGTTTTGGTGTTCATTGAATGTTCCAATTCCAATTTTTCTTCTGTAATGCTTCATGTAAAATTTTAAGGTATTTTTCAGGAAGCATAGTTTTGTAAATTTGTAAATAAAACTAAACATAAGAGCCATATTTTATTTGCTTATGATACATTTCTGCGTCGCTTCATCTAAACTCTAGCTGTAAACATTTACATTTTAATTTATGATTAACCCCTCACCAACTTTGTTTAAACATATCTCTGCGACTTTTTATGATAAAATGCCGAAATTTTGTATATGACCTTATTTGTGTAGGGGGCCCATTTTACACGTTGGGAATTTATTTTGTACGGGGGCCGTATACAAATTTAAATTTTGTATTTTTTCAAATTTACTCCCACGAAAATGTTAATCGATTTTATAAAATTCTGTACCTCTTTTTACGTAACTTTTTAATTTATAATATATGTTTATGATCAATATTTAAGGAATAAAAGTCGAGGTCAATGTTTTTAGGACTCCCTGTATAATAAGAAACACACATTTTTTATCCTGAAAACATGTCAAAGCTCAAGATACACTTTTTTTCCTAGAATTTAAAGTAATTTTTTGTGAAGAGTTAGAAAGCGAAAAAAAATTAGTTTTAAATCGGATTCTTCTTCATTCACTGAGAAATTGTTAAATTTTATTTTGTATCTCTTGGCCTTAAAAAAAAGATTTGAATGCATTTTTTGCGATGTGTATGTGGGAAAAAATATAGCTTTATTTCAGAAAAAGCTCTTTGGAAGCAGAAATTTGGAACTTTCTGTAAATGTCGTTTGAAATTTAATCAAATTTACGCTTGCAGCGAACTTTGCCGTTTCGCTGAAAGAAATCGCTTTAGGGAACGGTTTAAATCGAAAGAATTCTGTAGAATGTTCATAAAGTAGTAGAAACATCCGGGTACTTTATTTGCAGAGTTCCTTCCCTTAACTTTTTTGGGTCTAACTTTTTCTCATTTGTTAAGATTTTTTTCTTTTGTTAATAATTTTTTTCTTTTGTTAAGATTTTTTTTTGTTAATAATTTTTTTCTTTTGTTAAGATTTTTTTCTTTTGTTAATTATTTTTTTTTTGTTAAGATTTTTTTTCTAGTTTTAACAAGAGGGTCTAACACAAGCTAGTAACGGGTTATAAAACGTGCAGCCCAGTGTATACAGGGGCGAATCTAGATCTTCATTTAAAGGGGATCATGTCTTTTTTTTTGCGATTTTTATATGTTAGATCCAAATTGATTACTTTCTGACATATATCCAAATTAATTTTCTTTCATAAATTCAGGAAATTTGCAGGTATATTCGTAAATGTATACAATTTGTATGATTTATCCAGATATTAGGAAATTCAAAGAATCTTACAGAAATTTTTCTCAAAGTTCGTATTTTAAGCCGATTTTGGGGCTTGACAATCATGGAAATATTGTCTTGAGGGAGGAATCAAACACAATTAAAAATGTACCACATTTATAGGTAAATTAAAAACATTATTCGCTTCTTTAGTGCTTAAACACTAATGCGTGCAATTGTCACGAATTTTTATTTAAAAATCTATATATATATGTATATTACGCTATCGTACGTGGCACAGAAATCGCGATTATTTGTTAATTGTTTAATGGCAATGCCCGAATGAAACTCATCTCATTGTTTGGTGCTGCCATCTGGAGGAATAAAAGCGAAACAAACAATGATTTCTTGATTATATATAATTTGTCAACATTAACAATTAAATAGATATATTTTTATACATTTTCATTTGAACTATTGATTTTTGTAAGCATTTAATATTTATAATTTAAAAAATATATAATTAGCAATATAAAATTTAAAATGTAAACAAAGCAATGATTTTTGAAAAGGGATTTTTAGTAAAAAGGGAAAAGTAAGTGTAATAATTTTCCCTGGCCGTTTCATGTTTTAAACGTAACTGTTATACTTTTGAAATTTTAGTTCTTATTTAAATTTTTTACAAGTTTTTAATATAAATAAATATTATTCAGTCTTTTTCATGAAGCCCACTCCACTATTATATTTTTCAATGACAGTCTGCCCGGGCAACGCCGGGCGGGTCAGCTAGTGACTCCATAAATGCATAAGAAAGATTAGATATTTTAAGCAGTAAAAAATAAAAAAAAATTAAAACACCTTTAATACATATTTATATTTAAACAAGAACGAAAAATCATGCTTCAAGCATAGATTATGTAACAGTTTCCAACGCTTCCAAAATAATTTTACAAATCATGACCGTTTAATAAGCTGAAAGATAACATCTAAGGAAACAATTTGGAAAACGCATAACATATTTAAAAACGTAATTTCAGGAGTTTCCAACATATACAATATTCGGAAAAATATCCGAATACTTTTATTCAGCCCTGTATAGGATCTATAGATTTGTATATATACTACATAGGATGCTAAATTTTAGTTTAGTTAGGAAATGCGTAGCACAGTTTAAAATTCTCCTTCTGGAGTTTCTGTCAATACACGGAAATGTGTTCGCGAACTTTTGTGCTGCCCTGTATAGGATCTACAGAATGTATACACACCAAGTAATAGACAAAAAGTGAGTTCAATTTAAAATCGCGTTTAGCAACTTAAAACGCACTTCCAGGAATTGTTGTTAACAGACAGTAGAGAATTCCCTGTAAATAAACGAAAGACTATAAGTGCTACACACTTCAGTTGAAATAGGGAACATCCTTTTGATAATGACAATAACATATAAAAATTGCAGGGCAATCCGAGCCTATTTACGGGAGTTCGAGCACGGACAGACGGCAAACGGCCATACGACAGGCAAACCGAAGTAATAAATATTTTTCAACTAGGTTGGAAAGTGTTAAAAAGCATAGTTGTATAAGAAATGTTTCCGTTTAGAGGGGGGTCATGACCCACATGACCTCCCCGTTAGATACGCGCTTGAGTGTATAGTACATAGGTAAAAATAATTTTTAACTGAAAATTCCAATAGATTATTTTACAGTTAATTTCATTTTGCTAGACTCTTCTTCAATTAAACCGAAAAGCATTTTTATATGGAATATACCAATTATGTATTCAAATAATAAAGTTTTGAAATTTATTAAAAACTAGATGCTTAAATTATGCAAACAGCCTTTGTCCTAATATTGTTTATAACTATCTATATACAAAACTTCAAAGAAATTAGTTCTGACATTTTTCCATTTTATGAAAAAAATTAGGTATTTCCTTGTTATAGTGGTCCCCGCATTTACATATGCAGGGAAACTGTCCTTTTTCACGACAAAAGGGCTTTTTTCCGTGAAAAACAGAAAATTTCCTCATATTTCCTGAAAACAACGGAACAGACGAAGAAGAAAGTGGCCTACGGAGATATACCGTTATCTGTTGCAAATTTATTTTCAATCTTTTAAAAACTGACCTGTTGCAGCACAGAAAAACTAAAAATTCAATAATTAAAATTTCGAGTTTATTTAAAAGAACAAAATAGTAAGAGAACTAAATTCGATTTTTTTCACTTAATTTAACTATTATATATATATATATCCTTATATATTATTTCTCCTGTCAACATCCCTTTTACTCAGAAAATATGAAACGCAGAACAACGAATGAGATACCATATGAAAGGTTTTAGAACAGGCTTCTGACATAGCCTACTTAACAATTCGTTAAAACATATTTTTGATTAAAATTTGCTGAAATTAAAAAATTAAATCGGCATTGTTTTCATGAAAGAAATGAAAGGTTTTCCTGAAATTATTGTTGCCAAAAAAATAAAATACCACATTATATGATGCTCATAGCAATTATTATAAAAAACACAGCACGGGTTTATTTTATACTTATGATTAAAAAGCAAAATTGAAATTGAAATGTTTAAATTTATATTTCTAAGTCCCATGGTTTTCCCGAAGCGGATGACGTCGTCCTCTAATGCAGCCAAAATACGATTGTTAATTTTTTTTTCTCGCACGTGCCTTTAGCAATCTTGAATCAATTTTTAGTCTAACTTTGATGGAATAAATTAGATTATATTCTGGCTTGACTAACAACTAAATGTTGTTTGCAGATATTTTTATCCTTGCTTTTTCTTTAGAAGTTTAAACCTGCATCTAATAAATATTACATATTGATAAAAAATGATACTTCTCTATTATCCCGTCGACCACTTTTCATAACAAAAAACTATCGCCAAATAAACGGGAGAACGTTGCCATTGGAATATAAAAAAATAAATAAAATATAAGAATTTAAGGACACAATTGTTATTTTAATTAATAAAATAACTACTAAATCAGTAAAACATAATGAAAAATACACGCAAATGTCGAATGTAAAACCATTAGATGACGTAAAAAACATTCATAATGATTCTGACATCAAGTAAATGGGACTGCATTTTTGGCGTTTAATCTTACAGTTTGGTGTTATGAAGAGATATGATGATACAGTTATGATACTAACTTTTATGATATCTTACATTTTGGTGTTATTATAGTTTTTTGTTATGAAAAGTGGTCAATGGGATAATAGAGAAGTACCTAAAAAATATTAGATTTCAGTGCGAAATCTTCGCACTTGCCCTCTGGTATATATATATAGCTAGTTGCTTAGAACATATTTTAAGTAAGGTGCAGTTACAGGTCAAGTGTAAGGTGCAGTTACAATTTCATCAAAGCCTTCACTGTAAAAAATAATCTGAAATTCACTGGTATTTTTTTCCTGAATTTCACAGAAAAAGTCCTTTTTCACGACAAAAGGGCTTTTTTCCGTGAAAAACAGAAAATTTCCTCATATTTCCTGAAAACAACGGAACAGACGAAGAAGAAAGTGGCCTACGGAGATATTCCATTATCTGTTGCATATTTATTTTCAATCTTTTAAAAACTGACCTGTTGCAGCACAGAAAAACTAAAAATTCAATAATTAAAATTTCGAGTTTATTTAAAAGAACAAAATAGTTCTTTAGAATTTAAAAAAAAGCAACAATTAATTTTCCCATCATTTTAAAATGATTAGCAATTTATTTTTTAAAGTTATAAAAAAATATTCACACTTAAAATATGTTCTAAGCAACTAGCTATATATATATATATATATATATATATATATATAATAGTTAAATTAAGTGAAAAAAATCGATTTTAGTCAAAAAAGCAACAAACAAAAATAATGCTTTCGAATTTAAAAAAAATAACAAATAATTTTCTCATTCCTTTGAAATTATTCGCAATTTGTTTTTTAAAGTTATATAAAAACACTCTCATTGAAAATATATTCTAACCGAACACATTTAAAAAATATATAATAGTTGAAAAAAATCGATTTTCTCAAAAAAGCAAACATACTTTATCGAATTTAATTGAAAATATAATATTCATATTTTGCATCTAACAATCAAATTAAGAATATATATAATTCATGTTTTAATCCTCTATTAATACTAAAGTTTTCAGTCATAATCTTATAACAAAATATCCCCCAATTAATTTAAAAATTACCAGGTTATTAAACCCCAGATTGTTTAAGTTTCAAGCCGCGATTTGAAGAAATCCCGTATCATCGTTTCAATTCCTTATTCTAGCAATGGCTCAGTGACCTTGCAGTAAAACACTTGGCTCAAGGCGCTACCGTCTCTGGTTCGAACCCCAAGGTCAGCCAAAAATTATTCTTGAAGTATATCAAATATTAAATACTCAAGTTATAGTCAACAGCTGGCAGCACAAACAGACAGGTAATTTTTTTTAAATCCGAGGTCATTCATAACGGAAAGCTACCGTTTCATCACACGGAGATTTTCCTTCTGTTATCTTTCAAAACGGAAAATCTACTGACGGAACGGAAAAAGTCCGGCAACTTTGCTGCCAGTAGTTTTAAAGTGAATTAACGGATTTATTTTTAACAGTGTTCGCAAACTTTATATATACGTTATATATGCATACTCCATATGCATTATATAATATATGTCATATTTACCTAATATATACATCTGATATACGTAATATTTACGTCATATATTTTATAAATACGTCATATATGCCTTACACACATGTCATACAGCCTAGCCAGGCATGACTATGCGCTTGGGACCAGCTTTCTTCGAAGTCCCTGGTTGGCGAGAAGCACCTCCTGCTCTTTTATAGTGACATGATATGTGCATGACCCGTTGAATGGTTCTCCATTCGGCGGTGACGACCCAACCATGCGTGTCTATGCGCTTGGAACCGAGTTTCTTCGAGGTCCCGGGTTGGCGAGAAGAACCTCCTGCTAGCCGCATCAAATGAACTAGTCGCTTCCTCCCTCCCTAGGATTTGATATTCGGAAGGTGCGGTACAGTAATGGGAAGTGTGAGTGTCCCACACTAGGCTAAGGACCCGGCTCCCTTATGGGATCTCGGCTACGAGGCTGTTGTTCACTCTCGCTATCCGCCCAAGTGTGAAATAAGTGGACCTCTTGATAAGGTTCCACTAATGTCGCTTCGACCTTTGTCGTCAACTCATTTGGGAAAGGGTGGCGAAGTGCAGGTAGGCTCACGCCCCCGCTTCTCCCCCGTCCGAAGAGCACCACCTTGGGAGTCCCGGGTAAACCGGTCCTTCTTGGTCGTGTCTCGTATGGGCTCTACGAGAGCCTGGAATCGGTGGTGAAGTACGACTGCCTTCGGCAGCCGTAGCTTATCATTACACACATGTCATGAATATATGTGTTATAAACCTGATCTATGGCTATAACTATACATCATAAAATGTCGTAGATGTCTTATTTGATCTTGACATCATATACGTCACATTTGACGATATATCTCGATCTCTTGGCGACTAGTCCTCGGAGGTTCCTAACAACGAAAATATTGTTTTTTTTGTTACCTCAGGAAGTTAAAATACGATCTTTCGCCAAACATAGACAATCAATTGCCACTTGTGGTAACGCTGCTACTTTCTTCTTAGTTTCGCATATTTATTTATATTACTGCAAATATTACTTTACTGACATTATTATGACAAAGCATTGTTTACTGTTGCAATAGATTAACAAATAGTCATACTCGAAAATTATTTAAAAGTAATGAAATATTAATAATGTTAGAGTTATAAAAATTTATTAGTTAAACATAAAAGTTAAAATTATTTAATAATCATCACTAAAGTGATTTTTTTTTCATTATTTGAAACTAAATTTTTTCGCTATTCGATGGTGTATAAAAATTAAATGATATTGTATTTAGAAGCAAATATTTGTGCTTTAAAAGCGCAAGCGAACTTTCAGATCATTGGCATCATCGCTATGCCACTGGCATTATTGACGCAAGTGTTGTTGCTTTCATGGCTCAAATGTGAGATTTGCAGAGCTGTCTGTACGGTAACGCCACCTATTTGCTTTTGTTTATCTCTGTTGTAATCAGTCTCTATATCTTGATGTTGTGATATTACGTATTGTGTTCGTGAATTGTAATTAAATATGTAAAAGGGCCTGCTTTCGTCCGCAGTTCTCGTTTTTGTGCTGTTACTTATTTTAATTAATCTTCAATATATATTAGCTTTAAAATGTAGATAGTTTTAAAATACCATTGCTACAGTTCTGCAAATTAGCGTGTTTTCATAGCCTGCGAGATTTCGTAGGGGTTGGTGGGCGTATCTCATAGGGGTACAGCCCCCTAGTTGAAAATTAAAAAAAATATCTCACCCCATACGTTTTCAGGTACTTTGATCACTAGTTTTAATTCTCATTGAATTGAAACAACAGCTCGGAAAACTTGCTTGAAAACACACCTTGACAAGTCTTTTAACCCCTTCGCGACGAGCGTCTTTTACAGAATTTTTAATTTTTTACCACCGGTTTTTCAAAACAGAAATTTTCGCCTAATTGAATCGCGAAAATGCTAAGATTTAATAAGGCAAAGCTTACAATAAAAAATAACTGGTGCGAAAAATCGAGGATTCTGAGCATCTTATGCGTCACTTATACGTGTCGCTCGTCCCCAATGGGTTAATTCAGTTCAGACTATCTAATTAAGGGGGCTCATATCTTTAGAAACCTTTCCAATGCCAGTGAAATTCTATGGGGATTCGAGTTCTTATAAATTTCTAAATCTATATATTTAACACGAAAAGCTCATTCTGTCAAATTTCCACACGAATGTCATCTTTTTGCGTATGCGTCAACGTTTTATTGAAGGCTTCTACCCTCAGAAAAGGGAAACCTGATTGATTAGCCTGTTTATCCTAAATGGATTGAAAAGGGTTGATTGAAAACGGATGGAGGTGTACAATTGCATTGAAAGCATAGACCTTCTAATATTTTTTGCTCTGAGATTGAAAGCTGAAGCTTTTTTTTTAAAGAACTCGTGTTTTCACTACTAAATATGCATATTTTTTCGCAAAATTTTAAAGAGAGCTTGGAGACAGTTATATTTATAACCGATGGAAATGTTAGAGAGTTCGGAATATGAGAACTATTTTTTATTGCTATGTTGAAGAGCCGACGCGAAAACAAACAAACAAAAAATATTTTTTCACGAAATTTTTATACATGGGCTGTAAAACCATTTTATTTATCACCCATAAAGATTTTAAAGAGTTCGGACAAAAAGAACTTTTTATTTTAAAACTATGAGATGACCCTACATAAAAAAAACAAGAAAATGAGAGCTTTTGATTACTAAATATCAATATTTTTTCGCGAATTTTTCATCTTAAAATATAAATTCAAACAAAATCGGGTTAAAGATATAAAATGAATAAAAACATGTTTTTTTAATTATTTATTATCACGGGCTCGGGCAAAGCCGGGCGGGAGTCAGCTAGAACTTATTGAAATTACACAATATATGTAAGTCTTATAATGTAAACCTGAAATACCTACTTATATGTAAGACATGTTTCAGGCTTTATGAAATGTAAAAATAAACACTCATAATAGAATATGATAAAAAATACAGTTCAGTCAACATGGTAAAATTTTCAGATTTTTTTCAGTAGGTACGTTACGATTCGTAAGATAGCATAATTTAAAATATACACACAGACATAAAATGTATGTTAAAAGTATCTCTAAAGCATATTTAACAGAATGAATTAATTATATATAAACTCTTTGGCAGAAACTATTTAAATGGTTCAATTTAATTTGAAACATTGAAAAAAATACTTAAAAAAAAAAAAAAAAAAAAAAAATGTTCAACTATCTCAATAATATTAATTCGTTTTATAGATAATAAATTGATATAGCTATATGCAAATTTTTAGGCTCAATCCTAAAATAGCTTTTGTAAACCATAAGGATTGCTAAAAAATTTCTGAAAATTTTGCCATATTAACTGAACTGTATTTTTAATTATATTCCAAAGTTTATTTTTACATTTTACAAAGCCTGAAATATGCCTTAAATATAATACAGAAGTTTGTGTATATTACAGATGTTTGTGTCACTAAGTATTAAAATTTATGATAACTCGAAACCACATAACATTTCAAAAATGAGGCCCATATATAGACGTTTTGAAAAATTTTGTATTCATTATTTTTAAAAATAAAACCCCCGATTTAAAGAAAATCCCTTAATTAATTAATAATTAATAATTAATAAGGACTTTACGTTGAAAATATAAATACAAGCATCAAATACTTGCTTTCAACGTATATTGCGTTTAATTTTAATCAAAATTTAATTATATTAATATAATAATTAATCAATAAAAACTTATTTATTTTTTAAGCTTTATATTGGCAGCAAAAGAATATTTATCCGGAAATATGCAGTTTCAAGCTCAATTACATATCAAGAATTTGTTAGAATGGGCAGAATTTTTTCAGATATTAGAATTTCTAATGAAACACGAATTAACAATCGCTAATTTAATATTAGTAACACAGTTGTAATGAGAAGAAAAATAAGAAAATAATAATATTAATATTAATAATAAATAATAATATAGTCAAATCTAAATATTAAGAAACTATCGAGATCCTGAAAACAATTTGCCATGCAGGAAAATTCTTAAATAGGATTCTTTACGAAACTTGCTACAAACAAGTAATATAAAACAAATTTTTTATGTCAATTCCTACTTTTTAATAATAAATATATAAAATAAACCCGTGCAGCATTCATGTCCCACGTTATCTTTATCGAACATTTTTTTTAATAATCATCGTTATGGTATTTTATTTTTGTGGCATCACTCATTTGAGGAAAATATTTCATTTCATTTATGAAAACAATGGGAGAAATTTTTTTTCTCCCATGTAAAACTAAAATTAATTAATTAAATTTAATTAATGAATTAATATTTGAAAAAACTGTATTAACACCAAGTGTCATCCACTACAAGTTTAAACAAATGTATTCGAATTTGAGTGGATGAATAGAAAGTATTTTATTAACGATTGAAAATTTGAACAAGATATATAAATATATAGAGAGTGTGAGCTAATAGTAGGAATTGAAATAAAGGAAGAAGTCAGATGTTAAGCATAACATCTGACATTTTTTAATTATTTGTTTATTTTAATTTTCATGTAATTTTTCTTTTATTTTATTCTAACAGCTTTAATATATATTTTTTTATTTTTACGCAATATATGACATAATTTTAAATGAGAATTTTCGGATGAGAATTTTAATAACGAAAACTCTTTGCACATAAGTCCAATAAAATGAAATTTATCATATAATAAATTTTGCACCTAAGCTAAATGACACGAGGTGTAATTTTCCAAATAAGTGGAAAATTGTCGAGGGCAGGATTCGAACCAGGGACCTTTGGCAGCTTCTGCCAGTGATCTGCCAACTAAGCTATACTGGATAAATCTGGTGGACATAATTCACCCAGAGAATCTTATTGATTATGACGTCAGTTCTGATATCTGAATCAGCTCAACAGAATAAATTGCAAATAATGGAACTCCAAGAAAACGTTCGATACGCAATTACACTATACTAATTTTAACACAATTATTCTAATTGGTAAATAAATCACACAAGTTGTAATTTTCCAACTGCGTGAGAAATTGTCCAGGCCATTACTCGAACCAGGAACCTTTGATTGAAGCAGCCAATGGTCTGCCAACTGAGCTAGACTGGATAAATTTGGTGGATATATAATTAACCCAGCGAACCTTATTGATTATGGTAACTGGTCTGATATCTGGATCTGCTTAACAGAATAAATCACAGGTGATGGAACTCCAAGAAAACGTTGGATACCTAATTACACTGCATTAATTTTAACACAGTTATTCTAATTGCTAATTAAATCATTCGAGTTATAATTTTCCCACTGCTTGAGAAATTGTTCAGGCTAGGATTCGAAACAGGGATATTTGGCGGAAGCTGCGAATGCTCTGCCAATTGAGCTAGGCTGGATAAATTCTGCGGATATATAATTCACCCAGGGAACCTTTTTGATTATGGTATCTCGTCTGATATCTGAATCAGCTTAAGAGAATACATCACAAGTAATTGAACTCCAAGAAAACGTTGGATACTTAATTACACTTGATTATTTTAAACACAATTACGCTAATTGGTAAGTAAATCACACGAGTTGTAATTTTCCAACTGAGTTAAAACTTGTCCAGGCCAAGATTCGAACCATGGACATTTGGTAGAAGCAGTCAAAGTTCTGCCATCTAAGCTAGGCTGGATAAATATGGCGGATACAATCCACATTATCGATTATGATATCTTGACTGATATTTGAATCAGCTCAACAGAACACATCACAGGTAATGGAACTCCAAGAAAACTTTGGATACGTAATTACACTTGATTATTTTTAACACAATCACGCTAATTGGTAAGTAAATCACACGAGTTGTAATTTTCCAACTGAGTTAAAAATTGTCCAGGCCAAGATTCGAACCATGGACATTCGGTAAAAGCAGCCAAAGTTCTACCATCTAAGCTAGTCTGGATAAATATGGCGGATATAATTTACCTTATTGATTATGATATCTCGACAGATATCTGAATCAGTTCAACAGAATAAATCGCAGTTAATGAAACTCCAGGAAAATTTTGGATACGTAATTACACTTCATTATTTTTTTAACACAATTACGCTAATTGGTAATTAAATCACACGAGTTGTAATTTTCCAACTGAGTTAAAAATTGTCCAGGCGAAGATTCGAACCATGAACATTTGGTAGAAGCAGCCAAAGTTCTGCCATCTAAGCTAGGCTGGATAAATATGGCGGATATAATCCACATTATCGATTATGATATCTTGACTGATATCTGAATCAGCTCAACAGAACACATCACAGGTAATGGAACTCCAAGAAAACATTGGATACGTAATTATACTTGATTATTTTTAACACAATTACGCTAATTGGTAAGTAAATAACACGAGTTGTAATTTTCCAACTGAGATAAAAATTGTCCAGGCTAAGAGTCGAACCATGGACATTTGGTAGAAGCAGCCAAAGTTCTGCCATCTAAGCTAGGCTGTATAAATATGGCGGATACAATCCACATTATCGATTATGATATCTTGACTGATATCTGAATCAGCTCAACAGAACACATCACAGGTAATGGAACTCCAAGAAAACGTTGGATACGTAATTACACTTGATTATTTTTAACACAATTACGCTAATTGGTAAGTAAATCACACGAGTTGTAATTTTCTAACTGAGTTAAAAATTGTCCAGGCGAAGATTCGAACCATGAACATTTGGTAGAAGCAGCCAAAGTTCTGCCATCTAAGCTAGGCTATATAAATACGGCGGATATATTTCACATTATCGATTATGATATCTTGACTGATATCTGAATCACCTCAACCGAATAAATCACAGGTAATGGAACTCCATGAAAACGTTGGATACGTAATTACTCTATATTAATTTTAACACAATTAATATAACTGATAAATAAATCACACGAGTTGTAATTTTCCAACACAATAAAAAGTTGTCCAGGCCAGTAATCGAACCAGAGACCTTTGGCGGAAGCTGCTAATACTCTGCCAACTGAGCTAGGCTGGATAAATTCGGCGGATATATAATTCTCCCAGCAAACCTTATTGATTATGGTATTATGTCTGATATTTGAATCAGCTCAACAGAATAAATCGCAGGTAATGAAACTGCCCCTCCCCCCCCCCCAAAAAAAAAAACCGTGGGATACGTAATTACACTTTATTATTTTTAACACAGGTATGGTACTTGGTAAATAAATCACACGAGTTGTAATTTTCCAACTGAGTAAAAAATTGTCCAGGCAAAGATTCGAACCAGGGACATTTGTTGGAAGCAGCCAAGGTTTTGTCATCTAAGCTAGGCTGGATAAGAATGACGGATATAATTCACCCAGAGAACCTTCTTGATTATGATATCTCGACTGATATCTGAGTAAGCTCAACAGATTAATTCGCAGGTAGTAAAACTAAAAATAAATAAATAAATAAACCGCTGGATAAGTAATTACTCTATATTATTTTCAACATAATTATTCTTTTTGGTAAATAAATCATAAGAGTTGTAATTTTCTAATTTTCTAACTGCGTGAGAAATTGTCCAGGCTAGAATTCGAACCAGGGACCTTTGGATGAAGCGGCCAATGTTCTGCCAACTGAGCTAGGCTGGATAAACCTGGTGGATGTAATTCACCCAGAGAACTTTTATTGATTATAATATCTCGACTGATATCTGCATAAGCCCAACAGATTAATTTGCAGGTAGTAAAACACAAAAAAAACTCCGCTGGATACGTAATTATTTTATATTAATTTTAATATAATTATTCTTATTGGTCAATAAATCACACGAGTTGTAATTTTCCAATTTTCCAACTGCGTGAGAAATTGTCCAGGCTAGGATTCGAACCAGGGACCTTTGGATGAAGCCCTATTCCTTGTGTTCTGCCCTATTCCAATGTTCTGCCAACTGAGCTAGGCTGGATAAATCTGGTGGATATAATTCACCCAGAGAACTATTTTGATTATGATATCTCGACTGATATATGAATAAGCTTAACAGAATAAATCACATGAAATGAAACTCCAAGGAAACGTTGGATACGCAATTACACTTGATTAATTTTAACACAATTATTCCAATTGGTAAATAAATTACAAGAGTTGTAATTTTCCAACTGAAGAAAATTGTCCAGGTCAAGACTCGAACAGGAACCTTTTGCGGAAGAGGACAATGCTCTGACAACTAAGCTAGGCTGGATAAATCCGGCGGATATATAATTCACCCAGGGAACTCGTCTGATATCTGAATCAGCTTAACAGGATAAATCATCGCAGGTAATGGAACTCCAAGAAAACGTTGGATACATAATTACACTTGATCAAGCAGGGCGGTCGCTCTGCCAAGCCAAGCTTTAAAAAAAACGCCACACAAACAACGCCAAGAACTGGAATAAAGACCGCTAATGCTTATATACAGAAAGCAACTTCGCAATGTTAAATCGACAAAACATGCCAGATTAAAATATCAGATATCAAACAAACCAAGCGCCGTAGAAAAAAAAAAACGAAAACTAGAAGAATCTAAGGAAGAATTTCTTCAATTTAAGACCAAACTCATCTTCATAAGTGATTTATAAACAGAGATATAGCTTTTTTTAAAAACGTTGAGTTACTTAAAATGATCACTTTTTTCGTCAAACTTTTTTTTTTTCAAACAAGCTACAGGCCTTAATATTGAGCAGAATAAAAAAAGGATTGCATTTTTGGACAAGTAATTACGTAATCTATGTGCTTTTATAAAATTCAGTGTAAAAAAGAATTATTTTCTATTCTTAATTAGCAAAAAACTGTTAATTAACTTGGCGATTAAAAAATTATGCCAAAACAGAGATAAAACCCGCCAACGACCATGTACCATCTGTATTAAAATAGCACAAATCAGTTACAGGTTATAATATAACCACATCAAATTTCATCTGAAAGTCAGCCATTTTCTTCTGAAGATATTTTTAAAAATAAAACTTCATAATTATAAGAACACATATTTTATCAGACAATTAAATATGACTGCAAACTGTGCCAGATGACTGTTTCCAACATGAATAAGTATCAGAAATTGCCGTTCAAGAATATCGGTCTGGGTGGTTCAGTCGCAGCGCGTCAGCACGGCATGCACAAAGTCCCAGGTTCGAGTCCTGCCCCAGGTCAACTTTTCACTCATGTTTGTTTAGTATATTTAATTGTCTGATAAAAAGCGTTTTCTTATAATACTGTAAAATAAAGTAATCAGACGTAGTGTTTATGCTTTAAAAAATAACTTAAATATATAATTTGCGTTTTTAGAAAGATCTTTAAAAATAAATTAGTTTTTGAGGGAAGATGTACCTTCTAAAATGTATACATTAAGACTTATCGGCATTTAAAATTTCTTTCCAAACGTAAACAAAATTTTTGAAATGAATTAAATGGGATTCATTTATTTCTTAAAAAAAAAAAAAAAAAAACGGTAAAGGACAGGCATTTTGTTTGCAGGAATACCTTTCACGTCATTTTCCTATAAATTAATGAAATCCAGTTGTTAAATTATTTTTGTTTTAGAAGTGAAGTTTCCATTTACATTTATTGTAACAGTACGATGTTTAATTGAATAAAATAATGTAAATCTAAGAAATTGCTAAGAAATTCCAAACATGCACAGGGCAACGCAAAAATAAATAAATAAATAAATAAACAATAAATAAATAAATAGATAAATAAATAAATAAAAATCAGCTTTCAGAAATTCTAAAAATTGTTCGTATATCTTAATTACAAGCTAAAGGAGGGTTTATTTCTATATTATTCTATATATAATAGTAATTTCAGCAAATATATTAAATTCCAATGCGATCTGATTTAAACTTTAAGATAGTTTATAAGACATGATAAAAAAAATTATAAAAAAGAGTGGCGCGTCACATTTCGGGGAGGAGATGGGTAGGGGCGTGAACAAAATCTCTATAATAAAAGCCTAAGTCATGTGACTGTCATCAACAATTCCGGGATGTCCGCTTCACTTTTTCATATACCAGGCGGCCATTTTTATTCAAAATTATTTTTGCGAATTAAACTGCAGAAAAGTTACATGTTTAGAAAGTTCGTTCAAAATAAATTAATATTTGAGAGATGACTTACGTTCAATTATGCATACATTCTGCTATAGCTTAAGTTGAAATTAGAATCGCACTTCAAATTCTCTATCCATGAAAGTAAAAAAAAAAAAAAAAAAAAAGAGATTAATTCGTCATGAACGTTTAAAATATTCAATCATGGAGGTAATCGTTCGTAAGGCAAGTTCTCCGCGAATGATTTTATGGACCGCTGCCTGGGTGTCAAAAACAATAATAATAATTCGTACCATTGAGACAATCAAAGTTTACCATAATTCTGTGCTATACAACTCAACTTCCAGATCTTTTCTTGACGTAAGTTGAACTCATGTAATAATATTTAATGAATGAAATTTCGAAAAGAATTCTCAGTTAATTTGGTATTTATGTATTATACTCGCCAGGAAGAGAGATCACGGAAAATGATTGGAAATCGCCAATCATATTTACCATTGTTATGACCAATCGCGTTCAAAATAGTAATTTAATATACATTTATAAAATACATAACATCATTAAATACTTTCATGTTAATTTGCACAAATCTCGCCAATACCATTTTTTAAATCGCCGATACCAGCTTTTATTTTTCGCGTGTTCGAATTAGAAAATGTACTTTTATTTTTAAATCAAATATTTTGATTTATGATATTATTTTTTATTTATTTATTTATTTTCTATTTTAAATGAAGAGTGTAAATGGCATGTATTTTAAATTGTATGTAATATAAGTATTTGAAATTAAAGCTAAGTATTTTAACAGAAATGAGTGACAGGTTTATAATTTAAAATTAAATTAATGCAGTATGAATGGTGGTGATAGGAGCAATATTTGGCGATTTATCATTTGAAAGTAATCATCATTAAAAATGGTAAATAATATGGAATCAAACTAAAATAATACAAAAAATATCAATGCGTGTTACAATGCTTAACATATATTTAAGGGAGACCAAACTGGTCGCCAGTGGCGGCTAGTTAGGAAGTATAATAAGGCTATCTGTTTGAAACTTTACGATATTTTATAACACATATCATAAATTTTAAAAATAAAGCCGCGTCAAAAATTAAAGGGAGGGCCGTAGCGTGTTTTGCCTACACAAGGGGGGGGGGGGGCAATTTTCTAAATTTTAACGATATCCGTCATGTCACATATCGTTACAAAGGGCTGTGACCACTTATTCCTGTTATGCATCACAGGTGTCACCCCCACATTTTGCGCCCCCCCCCCGACACTACTCATGTGATATATCGTTGAAAAGTTCTGTGACCGCTTAATCATACTATGCAGGAAGGGGGGGGGATTTCTAAATTTTGCACATACCCCTCATGTGATACATCGTTGGAAAGGTCTGTGACCGCTTAATCCTATTATGCATCTCCGGTGTTCATCCCCCCACTTTGCCCCTAAACGTGATTAGCTTTCACCATCAGGGGGCGCTTTCCTATTTCTGTTTCTATGGGTCGGATCACGACGGGGTATGGCTCATTCGACTCGACATCGATAGAGCTTTCTGATTTTAGTTCGTTTTTTCACCACCAGGGGGCACTTTCCTATCTCTGGTTCTATGGGCTGGATCACGACGGGGTATAGCTCATTCGACTCGACATCTATAGCCTTAACGATTTCAGTGCCCGAGGTTCATATAGAACAGATTGCGCTGCCTGGTGGTGGAAGATGGAACTTGAGCGTGCGCAGCACGACTGCTATACTTTGCCAAAGGCAGTGGGGACCCGTGTCGGAGGTTCGTTTGGTTAGAGGTTTATACTATTCGATGTGCAAATTAAGGGATTATCCGGTGCCGAAGGCAGCGGGAAACAAGGTCGGAGGTTCGTTCGGTTCGAGGTTTACCTCATTCGAGGTTTTACAAGAGTCGAGGCCCCGATGTAAACTAAGGGCCCGCTAGTGCTAATAATAAAAAAGCGTGATATCACGTTTCATATCAAATGCAGCACTGACACGCTATGTACGTATTCCATTTTTATTCATTTCAGGGATAAGTCAGTGATATTTTTTAACGGAGGATAACAAGTATTATAACAAGCCACATTTAGTATGTTGTTTTTAAGAGTGTATTTAGTTTAATTGAAAAATCTACTGGTATTTCTATTTAACCCTTTAAACAATGACTGAAAGTAAAATGTAATT
Source organism: Maratus michaelseni (assembly GCA_963931845.1). Classification (NCBI taxonomy): domain Eukaryota; kingdom Metazoa; phylum Arthropoda; class Arachnida; order Araneae; family Salticidae; genus Maratus; species Maratus michaelseni. The sequence goes on along the minus strand of OZ007600.1, from coordinate 258,049,132 downwards.
TTAAATTATTTCTCATGTTTAGATTATTTAAATTATGTTTAATCTATTTAAAAAAAAAGAAATGATATCTACAAAAACAACTTTTCAAAAGTAGAAAAAGCCAAGCGTAAAAAAAAAAAAGTTGTGGCTAAAAAATGGTGTGATATCAAACTTCCTAGCTATTATATTACTTATTTAACTTTTTTCCATTAAATAAGTTATCATATATATAAGTCGAGTGCTTACGTATATGTTAATAGAAATCATTTTCTCCTGTACTAAATACATCCTAACGAGTTTCTGAAAATGCAATTTTTTTTCAAATTATGCATGATGGGCTTGGCGGCCATCTTTCCATATTTCTAAGCATCCAAATTTCTAAAGTAAAAGCGTAATATGTTTGTACTGTAATATGTTTATAACAATTTCGAACTTCAAATTTTAACTACGGACAGATATATTAGATAAGACTGATATTTTGAGAAATTGATTTTTACTAGTTTGAAATTATTAATTACTCTAAAAAATAAATCATAAGATGAATCTTTAAGATAAGTCATCATTATCTTAAGACACAATTTTCAGAGCATACAAGTCTATAAATGAAACGCTTAAAACATTTGCTTAAATAACAATTTTGAACTTCGGATTTTAACTACAGATTTGAGTGTTTAGAATTTTGTGAATAATATGCAAAGATGGCCGCCAAGCCCATCATGCATAATTTGAAAAAAAATTGCATTTTCAGAAACTCGTTAGGATGTATTTAGTACAGGAGAAAACGATTTCTATTAACATATACGTAGGCACTCGACTTATATATATGATAACTTATTTAATGGAAAAATGTTAAATAAGTAATATAATAGCTTGGAAATTTGATATCACACCATTTTTTAGCCACAACTTTTTTTTTACGCTGGCTTTTTCTACTTTTGAAAAGTTGTTTTTGTAGATTAATTTTAGCACAATTATTCTAATTGGTAAATAAAAGACACGAGTTGTGATTTTCCAACTTAGTGGAAAAAAATTTCTGGCCGGGATAAGTCAATGGTCACTGGTTCGAATCCTGCCTGTGGCACTTTTTCACTCACTTGGAAAATTACAAATCGTGTCATTTATTTACCAATTACATTAATCGTGTTAAATTTAATATAGTATAAGTTAAATGAACAATACGCATTTTTCGTAATAATGTCTTACCTTGACCGTTTTGTAGAAGAAATAATACTCTGTCGCTAACAAAAGTGCTGTCCTATTTAATTATTTTTTTCCTTAGAGGTTGTTATAAGGAAAGTACACTTTTTAATTTTATTAATGTCAACTACCCATTTTAACAGTTTTTTTATATGTTTAAAACTATTTAATTTTTCAAACATATATTTCAGCTCTTTTTAATTTTATATATCTCATAATATATAACAGACAATAGGTATTTACGAAAAGATTTTCTAAGTTTCAAAAGCAAAAGAGTTCGCCTAAATTACGAGTTTTTTTCTGTAAAACTAACGATTAAAAGAAATTACTTTTAGACCAGAAAGTTTTCATAACCTCGTATGTAAACACCGTGAAGAATTTTTATTTTTGGCTCTAGAAGAATTTTCGCGTTAATTATGCATTAAATAAGGTTAAAAGGATAATTAATTCCATACTTAAAACTTTTCCTTTTAAAGATAATAATTAATTAAACCTCAATGTTTTAGAAAGCGAAAGCCATGATAAATTTAGTTTAAAATTTATAAATGTTTAAAAATTCAACTGTTAATGTGTTTTCTTTCGGGGAAAACATTATTTTTTTAAACACTAACGCACCAATAAAAATTTCTAAAACGAATTAATTAAAAAAAACCCCAACGTATCCTGCTTGAAAAATGAAATATTTTAAAACAAATAAAACAAAAACTATTGCTAGAAGATGGAACCTTGCGTTTGAACGGTTAACTAACAGTGCATGATTCTGAAGTTCTTGCAAATTTGTAATTAAAATATAATATAAATATAATTAAAATATAATAAAATATAATATTATCCGTGAATCAATCGAAATTTACATGCGTAACGTAAACATTTGCGATGAATCCGCATCATTAGAATTACCTAAACTTTGTCAGGAAGTACTTTTCAGTTTAAAAAAAAGCAATAACGAAATATTAATTTTTACGTTTACAGTTGGCTACTTCAGGCACCTGCTTTTTTTTACATATATGATCTCGTGATTCATGTTTTCAAGTTTATTTTCAAAAATTTGCGAGAATGTTTTTGTTTATTGTTATATATCTTGAAAATGGCGCCGTATGAGCGTTGAAACATACGTCAATCATTAAAGGGTTTTTATAAGCCTTTTGTTGTTTCTATTTGTATCACTTCAGCATTTTAGCTATATATTAATTATAATTAGTGATCTTATTATGTGATTATTTAAATTTGTAATTTTCACATGATAGTTAAACTCTTTTCATACATTTTTTGTCTGTGTTTCTTTATAATTATTTACAATTACATTAAATTACATTAAATTACCTGTGCAATTTGATTTTTGGATTGCAGAATATGACAATAACAGAATAAGAGGCGTTGTTTTAAAAAATACACAATTTTCAGGAGTTATTTTTACATAAAAAGTGATCCATAAAATTGTGTAGAAAAATTTTCGGAGTTTCTTAGCACTTACAAGGAAGGCCTCCATAAATGCATACACAGAAAAATTTGAAAAAATTACAAAATATTCTTCTCATGAGGATATATACATTTAGAAAAGAAATTTCTGCGGAATCTTGATATAACGTCCTTAAAAAAATCTGAAAAATTCGTGTACTTGGTGATTTATCGCATGTTGGTGACACAATGGAATAAAAAAACCGCTTTTATGATAAATACTGTTTCAAATTTTAATTGCTTAAAAGGCGTATAGTCAGCATAGTGAAAAAGTACCCAAGCCGGGACTCGAACCCGGGTCATCAGTATAGCGCACTGACGTTCTACCAACTGAACCACTTGGGAACGATACTCATTCTGGCACTTTCTCACTATAACATGTTGGCAAGGCTACAAACGCAACACAAGATGAAATATATTCTGTGAGCCACCAACCCTGGGGCAAAAACGAAACCAATGAAAATCCAGCATCGATAACTGAATAAATCTATATTTAAAGGCATGGGAAATTTTCTATGGAAAAATTTTCAAGTATTAAATATAGATTTAAATATTGTTTCAGGAAAAAGATTTCTATTCTGCAGACTGAACTAGTTTAAGTACGTTTAACTTAAATAAATACACTTTTACAACTACGTATTTGCCATATGCATTTATATGTATGTATAAAGAAAATTTAAGATCGTTTTCTACGGTTTAGAACAAAATTTAACATGATTAAAAATGCTTCAAACTTAAAATTAAGGTCCGATTCTGAAGAGACAAGAAGCTAAAAGTATTTTAGTCGTAAAAACAGACACTTATTCATAATCGAAATGTTCAAATCGAACGTTCTTAACCGGGCAGTTACTGTTAAAATGCACTTAAAACTTATCCGCTAGTGAAACCGTGTAAAATTAAATGACTTCAGCAACACCAAACTTGTACATATTACATATGCTTATACAAAAAATAATAGACTATTTCATCGTTTAAGTTTAAATTCATAAAGTACTGCGCACTTAGACACTCATTTAACAAAGAATTTCCAAACGCATTAAAAACGCTTGTATTTGGCAGGGGAAAATGTGTCGTTCGTCAAATCGCGTCTTTTTGCGCCAAATACTAGAAAGTATTTTATATTTTTATGTATTTTCTACTGGGATTTCACAGCTAAGTATGACCGATTTCTTATTACGTACATAAGTAGTTTCATTTGGAACTATTTCAAAATATTCTGAGTGTGCGCAGTAAGGAGACATTCCTTGTTAGCACAACTAATCTTAGATTATAATGCACTGTCAAACTAGTCATTGGGGACCACCGTATTACTTACCCCTCAGAGATACGCATAACATAAAATATGAAAATAAAGCATGCGTAAACTATTTATAAAATGCATTGCAATTCGATTAAAATCGTGGCTTGATGGCGTCCTAAACTTTAAATGCTCTATTACTGAATGGCGGAAAAGAATTATCCTTATAACTCCAAAATTGATAATCCTATTAACTAACGGTTTACTGCGTGGGATTAAGCGTCTCATTTCCAATTAAAATATATGCTGAATTGAAATTTGAATGAAATATAGGGTCATGAAAAATCGAAGAGTGTGGAAAATAGATTACAAATATCTCGGAAACTCATGATCCGATCGACTCATTCATTATGCAAAATTTGTGTTTTTTTTGTCTTTTATATTCACTCCTTAAAATAAACAATTTCAAAATTTTTTATATACCTTTTATCAGAATGAATATTTCGAGAGTCCGAAAAAAATAGTTCCGAATAATCGATTTTACTGAAATTCAATAAACTTCTTTAATTATTACATACTAAGTACACACCCGATTTCAAGTCTCTATCTCAATTTGTTCGGGAGATAGAGCGTTTACAGACACACAGACACACACGCAAACAGACGGACGGCAATTTTTTTTTTCTAAAAATATTTTTTTTTGTATCTCCAGTGTCTAAAACGTGTAAATCCATAAAAAAAAAAATTTTTTTTTTCGATTTTAAAAACGATTACAAGACTTACCCTATACTACTTATGATGGGTAAGTAAAAAAGAAAAATGTTTCTTAAACTAAGAAAATGTAATATAAATACAGACGAAAATATTCAATAACCTCTTCCGAGTTACCCACGATTCCGAAAAACGATCTTTATCTGTAGAAACCTCAGAAACTAATGTAATTTCAAGATTTAAAGCAACATTTATAAAAACAAAGTTTCTTTTGCTGTCGCTGATTTTCTGAAACGTTTTCGGTAGATTTTATAACGTATTAATTAATTTTCTCAACCGGGAGTATTGGTTTTTTGGTTGCTATCAAGTGTAAAGTAAACATTTTCATTGAAATTAAAAACATGAAAACATTTAAAATGAATCACGATTTATTACTCATTACTAAAATAGGTGCGACTTGAAATAAATGAGTTTAAAACATTAAAACCCTTCTATAGATGTTAAAATCTCCGTCGGAGTCTCGAGCGCTTTCGACCAGAACCTGGCCATCATCAAGAGGGTGAAAATGAGAAAAATTCTGTAACTTCCGGAATTTACGCTGGTTGGATATCAGAAGGCGAAACCAAAATTAAATTAAGGGGGATTAGCCCCCCCCCTTTCCCCCTTTATACTTAACCAATGAACCCCCAAAACTATTCACAGAAGCGCATTATCGAAATGAACGTATATACAAAATTTGAAGAAAATGGGTTAATTCTGCATGAAATACCCATTTATCTAAATTAAGGGGGGTTAGCCCCCGTTCCCCCCTATATACTTAACCAATGAACCTTTTAAATTAATCAGGGAAGCTCCTTATCCCAATGTGCCTATAAACAAAATTTGAATCAAATCGGATAATTCTGCATGTAAACCCATTTATATAAATTAAGGGGGGGGGGGGGTTAGCCCCCCGTTCCCCACTTTATACTTAACCAATGAACCCCAAAACTAATCAGGGAAGCGACTTATAACAATGAATCTATAAACAAAATTTTAATCAAATCGCATATTTTTATCAAGAGTTATCGCGTTACGTACATACATACATACATACATACATATATACATACATACAGAACGGGCGGGCACATTAGCTCTCAGGATTTGATAGCCTGTGAGTTAAAAAACCGTAGGGGGATGGATAAGCGAGGTGGGTTATTCCAAACCAAATGTACCATTGACACCAAATATATTAAACCAGATTTATGGTATATTGCATGATAACATATCATTACAGCATTTCCTACCCCTTGTCAGTTTGTGTTATTTCTGCCCTTTTAATGATGTCCAGGTTCTCGTCGAAAGCGCTCGGGACTCCGACGAAGATCTTAACATCTATAGAAGGTATATGTGCTTTAAATGCTAAAAGATGTAAATTAACAACATAATGCACAATAAAATAACTTTTATTAGGTTGTTTGACATGTCTCGGCTCACTCCGAGCCCTTTTCAAAAACAAATGAGAATATTTCATAATTGCACGGTCTTTGAAGTTATTACTTAAAATGCTATCATTTAATTTTCCTGTACTTTTTAAAAATTACGCACGTTATCTTTTATTTTTACTTGGTTGTTTATTTTCATACCTGTAACCATGGTATAACTCGAGCCACAATTTCGGTAAGTTAAAAGATGCTGCATCGTTACATATTGTATTTTTGCGTGTTAGTATTTCAATGGTTTCTCTTATTATGGGTGGATAGTATACACTGAAGAAGAAAGTTTAACGAGTTACTCTATGGTTACAGATATAAAAATAAACAACTGAGTAAAAATAAAAGATAACGTTCGTAATTTTTAAAAAGTACATGAATATTAAATAATAGCATTTTGAGTAATAACTTCAAAAACCGTGCAATAATGGAATATTCTCATTTGTTTTTGAAAATGGCTCGGAGGGAGCCAGAACATGTCAAACAACCTATGAAAAGTTATTTTACTGTGTATTATATAGTTAATTTACACCTTTTAGCATTTAAAAGAAATATATTATTACAAGGTGTTGTAATTTATTATATTTTTATATCTAGAAGGGTTTTAATGTTTTAAAACCCTTCTTTCGTTTCACACCTATTTTAGTAATGAGTAATAAATTGTTATTTATTTTAAATGTTTTAAAATTTTTAATTTATATACGAAGGCGAATTTAGTGTTCCAACATTGGAAAAAGTTTTTTTCTATATGTTTAAACATTTTCATGTTCAACAAACATGTTTTGCAGAAAAACGTGATAAATTAACATAATTAAAATTGACATAAAAAATAATGTTATTTTGTTACGCTTGCAAGTATAAATTCAGTTACGCAACTAAAAAAAAATTAATTGAGAATAGACAGCATTCTAAAAACCAATATTCACGTTTGAAAAAACTTATTAACCTTTTACTTACGGGATAGGAAAAGCGAATATTTTTATAGTAACTCGTACCAAAATTTACAAAAATATTTATTTAAGGAAGATTTCTCTCGAAAGTATCCAAGCATAAATGTATGGCACAGATTATTTTTCAAAAAGTGGTGCGAGTAGAATAAAGAAATAGTCGCTGGGACGACATATGTCCCAACTCCGTAATAAAAGGGTTGACCTTTTGCTTACAGGCTAGGAAAGGCGACGATTTTTATAGTAACTTTTACCACAATTTACAAAAATATTTATTTAAGGTAGATTTCTCTTGAATGTATCCAAGTATAAATGTATGGCACATATTATTTTTCCAAAAGTGTTGTGAGTAGAATAAAGAAATAGTCGCTGGGACGACATCTGTCCCAGCTCCGTAATAAAAGAGTTAACCTTTTGCTTACAGGCTATGAAAGGCGACTATTTTTATATTAACTCGTACCAGAATTTGCAAAATATTTATTTAAGATAGATTTCTCTTGAAAGTATCCAAACATAAATGTATGGCACAAATTATTTTTCAAAAAGTGTTGTGAGTAGAATAAAGAAATAGTCGCTGGGACGACATATGTTCAAACTCCGTAATAAAAGGGCTGACCTTTTGCTTACAGGCTAAGAAAGGTGACTATTTTTATATTAACTTGTACCACAATTTACAAAGTATTTATTTAACACAGATTTCTCTTGAAAATATCCCAGTATAAATGCATGGAACAGATTATTTCTCAAAAAGTGGTGCGAGTAGAATAAAGAAATAGTCGCTGAGACGACATATGTCCCAACTCCGTAATAAAAGGGTTAACCTTTTGCTTACAGGCTAGGAAAGGCGACTATTTTTATAGTAACTCGCACCACAATTTACAAAGGTACTTATTTAAGGTAGATTTCTACTGAAAGTATCCAAGTATAAATGTATGGCACATATTATTTTTCAAAAAGTGGTGCGAGTAGAAAAAAGAAATAGTCGCTGGGACGACATATGTCCCAATCCCGTAATCAAAGAGTTAATGCACTATAAAAACTACTCGAAAATGTTTTCGAAAACTCGTGGCAGCAAAAGAAAGGTTTTTTTTTTTTTTTTTTTTTTTTTGAAGATGTTTCGTTAAATCTAAAAAATATATCGGTTTCTAAGGATAAAAAAACGCTTTTTGGAATCGTGAGTAAGTCGGAAGATGTTATTGTAGTAAGTACATTATATTTTCATCGATTAAGAAATATATTATTATCTATATATTTAAAACGCTAAGCGATTTCTTTCGACAATCCGTGAGAACAAACTACTGCATCAAATTACTTCATTCTTTTTTTAAATGAAAGCTATTTGGACACAGATTTGTTATCGTACATTCGTTTGTTCGAAAATTTAATTAATTAGCCGTAATTTTCAATTAAACTTTTACTTCTACTTATGACGTCATAAAGTAGGCAATTCGGATAACGCCCACTGTTGGGAAGCACAGAGTTTATTCTCTAAGCTCTGTGGTCGCGTGGATAAAAGAGAAATAATAAATATTAAAAGCACGTGGCTTTTAGGCAGATTTTTTTAGTTTGCAAGTTAAATTTCGGTAAAAATATTTATCTGCGTGTTTTATAAGCGAATAAAAATTGATATTTATTGTGACGTCACCGGAATATTGTCCATTGAGTTTACTTTTTCATTATGCATTGTAACTTTGTTGATGCCATTTTTTCATTACAATTAAATACAAAATATATTTTTATTTATTATGATTATTATTATAAATATTTTTATTTGTATACATGGTGTTTAAGCATTAAAGTACTGTATATAAATACGTGTGAAAAGTTTGCGCCGGTGAAAATGGCGCTATGCTTAGCTTAAAATGCATTTTAACATTGATAAAACTAAAGAGAAAAATGTATACGATTGTGTCAAAACATGGCGTAATTTTAACTGATTTTTCCATTCTTAATTATAAAAATTAGAATTGGAGCCGTCATTTATTGCTTCATCTTGATTGCATACCTTGATTACATGTTACCAATTACTTTTTTTTAATTATAGGTTAGAATATTTCCTTTTTTAATAAAAAAACATCACAAAACTAAAGGATTTCAGGAATTTTAAATTTATTAAAAATAGTGTTGTGGTAAAAAAAAAAAACCTTGAAATAATGATTTTATTTTTAGCTAGAATAAACAATGTAAGACTAATATTTCATAAGAATTGTTTTGGTAGGTTTATTATAAGTTCATTTAACAGTTCCTTATTACCGCAAAGTCCTATTTCTTTCATTGTGAATTTCTCTTTCGATGTCAAAGATGTTTTTCTACTTTTTGACGCCAGCTAAAATACAATGGCGATTTTTAGAAATGTAAAACGGTTGTGACAACAAACGGCGCTATCGCTTTAGCTTTCATCGCGCTTACATCCCTTCTAAATACTACAAATTTCTATTTTTACTACACTTTACTACATTTTACAATTTCAATTCTTACATCATAAATTAGAAAAAAATTAGCTTTCGATTGAAATTTATTTGAAAACTGCCTCTTAATTTAACGACTTTTTTAATAATTTTCAAGCATCAACAGTTTTTTAATTCTATCTTATCAATGACCACCAGTTTGCTTCAATAATGTCAAATAGCCCCTGCGAAAGTTGCCACACTTGAAAATAGATTTCCCTAACCATCATAAAAAGTTAATAATAATAATAGTAATAATAAAAACAGTGATAAATCATAACATCAGATTATCCATAAGATAGACGAAAATCTGTCTTAAAAAAAAAAAAAAAAAAAAAACTATTTTCAGTTTGTGAACATAAAATTGATATTTTGAATTCGTTGATGTATATGTTCCATCAGATATCAGAATATGCTAGGAATTGTATTTTTTTTTTTTTTTTTTTTTTTTTTTTTAAGATCCATTTGCCAACTGTACAAGAGGGAAAATATCCCCGTCTGTGATGGAAAAGGGTTAATCATCCTGATTATGTGAAGGAACCGAAGAATCCAAACAAATAAATTACACTTGAAAACATTAAAAATCTCCCTCATCTGCAGATTAATTTATTACTATAAAAAATTCTTCATCTTTACATAAAAATTGATTAGCTTAAAACAATGGATGTGTTTTAGAAGACATGAATTTGAAACGAACAATGATTAAAGAGGACATTTTATAACTTTTAATTTAAACAATTTAAAACTTTTTTAACGTCGAATTTCGACGGAGCTTTTAGGCAGATGCAATGCACATGCGCATAGGAGCGCATTCAGTTGCATAATCACAGGGGGGGGGGGATGTGTGCTTTATTTACTATGTTCTTTTATTGACTGAATATGAGATGAACGTAAGAATATACTATTTGTATGATACTTCATAGGTTCATGAATTTTTTTCTTACCGAGGGGAATATGGCGGTAATGTCAAACTGATTTGTATTACACAGTTGTTTACGGATTGTTTGCTTGGAGTTTGCATCGGAAATAGTACTGTATTTGACTGGGGAAAAAACTTTTAAAATAAAATATTTGAAAGACTGTTTCTTACGCACCCCCCCCCCCCTTCTTAAATAATAAAGAAACTTATTTTACTGATATTTTGATAGTATTTTTTTCCGTCAAGTTTTGACGGGTTCCATCTAGTTATTATTAATTTTTTTTTACAATGTGGGCGGTGACCAGTGTTTAACTTTAAACCTACATTTCTCCCAAAATCGCAGTTGATTTTTTTATATCTCGTTTCATACAAGTGTATAAAAACTCTTTTTTCATGCAAATTCTTTACAAGCAATTTCGTCAGGATATGAAAACAGAATTTTGGTATACTTTATAGAAACGTTTCTTAACTTAGTATAAAATATCATTTTGTAAAAATGAATATTTTATCCAAGTAAAAAGGAAAATAATAGGGAAAAAAATGTTTCGAGTATATATTTATTATTTCTTACGCTCCACTTGATATCATGACGGAGAAAATAAATAGAGAATCAAAACATGAATCCCGGGAGACATTAATGCAGAAAGCAATGAAAAAATTAACTTCATTAGCTGTGTCACTGTATACATTTCCCTTTTTTTACTATGCAAAAACAAGACATAATTTATATTTTTAAATGCTAGACTTATTTTATTATTCGCCATTCTTAATCTAAATAAAGCGATATTTCTCACAAATTCACCGAAAATCGCAAGTTATTTTTTTTATATCTCGTTTCAGACATGTGTATAAAATCTCTTTTTTTCACGCAATTTTGTTTTACCTACAATTTGTCAGGTGATATCTATTGTGTAACAACAGAATTTTGGTGTACTTCAAACAGATATTTCGTAACTTAGTATATAATATAACTTTGTAAAAATGAATTCTTTATCCAAGTAAAAAAGTAAATAAGAGGAAAAAATATGTCTCGAGTAAATAGTTTTTCTTTCATACGCTCCACTTGATATGATGACGGAGAAAATAAATAGAGAATCAAACCATGAATCCCGGGAGACATAAATACAGAAAGCAATGGGAAAAATTAAATTCATTAGCTGTGTCACTGTATAAACTTCCTTTTTTTTTTTGCAGAAACAAGACAAATTTTATATCTTTAAATGCTAGACTTATTTTATTATTCGCCATTGTTAATCTAAATAAAGTGATATTTCTGACAAATTCACAGAAAATCGCAAGTTATTTTTTTAAATCTCGTTTCAGACACGTGTATAAAATCTCTTTTTTTCGCGCAATTGTTTTACCTACAATTTGTCAGGTCATATCTATTGTATAAAAACAGAATTTTGGTGTAATTCAAAGAGATATTTTGCAACTTAGTATATAATATCATTTTGTAAATATAAATACTTTATCCAAGTAAAAAAGAAAAAAAGAAAAAAAATATGTCTCGAGTAAATAGTTTCTCTTTCATATGCTCCACTTGATATCATGTCGGAGAAGATAAATCGAAAATCAAAACATGAATCCCGGGAGACATTACTACAGAACGCAATGGGGGAAAATTAGCTTTATTAACTATGTCACTGTATATATTTCCATGTCATTTGTGGACGCTAGACATATTTTCATTTTTTTTCATGTTAGACTTATTTTATTATTCGCCATTCTTAATCTAAATAAACTAACATTTAACTTTTCTTACATAAAACTTTGCTCTTTTTACTTAACGTAGTATAGGGAAAGTCTTGTAATCGTTTTAAAAATCGAAAAAAAAAAAAAATTCGACGGATTTATACGTTTCAGACACTGAAGACTCCAAAATTCATATTTTTAGAAAAAAAAAATTGCCGCCTGTCTGTAGGTGTGTGTCTGTGTGTCTGTAAACGCTCTATCTCTCGAACAAATTGAGATAGAGACTTGAAATTTGGTATGTACTTAGTATGTAATAATGAGAAGAAGCCTATTGAATTTCAGTAACCTCAATTATCCGGAACTATTTTTTTCGGACTCTCGAAATATTCGTTCTGATAATAGGTATATAAAAATTTTCGTAATTGCTTATTTTAAGGAGTGAATATGAAAGACAATCAAAAACATAAATTTTGCATAAAGAATGAAGTTGATCGGAGAATGAGTTGCCGAGATATGTGTAATCCTATTTTCCACACTCTTCGATTTTTAATGACACTGTATTTCATTCAAATTTCAATTCAAAGATATATTTAATTCGAAATGAGACGCTTCATCCGACGCATTAAACCGTTAGTTAATAGGATTATCAATTTTGGAGTTATGAGGATGTTTCTTTTACGCAATTTCAGTAATAGAGCATTTAAAGTTTATGACGTCATCAAGCCGAGATTTTATTCGAATTGCAATGCATTTTACAAATAGTTTACACAAGTTTTATTTTCATATTTTATATTATGCATATCCATCATAGGTAAGTATTACGGTAGCCCCCAACGACTAGTTGTTATTTTGTTGGATACATTTTATTTTTCTTCATCATGTTATAAATGTATAGATGTTACAATATCAATCTTAATAACCTATTTAATGTGAAATATACAAATATAGATATGGTTAGAAATAATCTAGTGTAAATTAAATCAAAACTTCACGTTTCATATCTAACTATTTTAGTTTCTTTTTTACATAATGTTTATTGGGATTTTGTGTTTGCACAAATGAAGAAGTCACATGCTTTATAAAATTGGCTAACAAAACGATTTCAATAAAAAATTAACCAACGTTAATTCTGAAAATTTGTATAATATAAAAAAAAATGAATGCTTTATACAAGAAAAAAGGAAATAAGAGAAAATAAATGTATCACGTATATGTTTTTTTCTTCGTTGCACTTCACCTGCACTGTTAAAAATTTGCAGCAAACTGTCCAGTCATTTGACCGTTTTTATAGAATACGGTTACACAACCGTAATTTGACTGTATTCTGATCATATTATTGTCCATATTATGGTCAGAAAATGTTAAATATACGGTTATGTAACTATTTTATATAAAAACGGTCAAATGACTGGACAGTTTGCTGCAAATTTTTAACAGTGTGATATCATGACGGAGAAAATAAAAGAGACAAGGAAAAAACGAAATCCCGAGAGACATTAATACAGAAGGCATTGGGGGAAAATTAGTTTCATTAGCTATGTCAGTGTATACATTTCCTTTTTTTGCAAAAACAAGACAAATTTTATATTTTTAAATGTTAGACTTATTTTATTATTCGCCATTCTTTATTTAAATAAAGCGATATTTCTCACAAATTCACAGAAAATCGCAAGTTGTTTTTTTACATCTCGTATCAGACGTGTGTGTAAAATCTCTTTTTTCACGCAATTTTTTTACCTACAATCTGTCAGGTGATATCTATTGTGTAAAAACAGAAGTTTGGTGTACTTCAAATAGATATTTCGTAACTTAGTATAAATATCATTTTGTAAAAATAAATACTTTATCCAAGTATAAAAGAAAATAAAAGAAAAAAAAATGTCTCGAGTCTGTATTTTTTCTTCCATATGTTCCACTTGATATTATGACGGAGAAAATAAATAGAGAATCAAAACATGAATCCCGGGAGACATTAGTACAGAACGCAATGGGGAAAATTAGCTTTATTAACTGTGTCACTGTATATATTTCCATGTCATTTCCAGACACTAGATATATTTTCATTTTTTTTATGTTAGACTTATTTTATTATTCGCCATTCTTAATATAAATAAACTAACATTTAACTTTTCTTACATAAAACTTTGTTCTTTTTAATTAACGTAGTATAGGGTAAGTCTTGTAATCGTTTTAAAAATTGAAAAAAAAATTTCGACGGATTTATATGTTTCAGACACTGAAGATTCCAAAAAACATATTTTTAGAAAAAAAAATTGCCGTCTGTCTGTATGTGTGTGTGTGTGTCTGTGTGTCTGTAAACGCCCTATCTACAGAACAAATTGAGATAGAGACTTTAAATTTGGTATGTACTTAGTATATAATAATGAGACGAAGCCTATTGAATTTCAGTAACCCCGATTCTTCAGAACTATTTTTTTCGGACTCTCGAAATATTCTTTCTGATAAAAGATATAGAAAATTTTTCGAAATTGTTTATTTGAAGGAGTGAATATAAAAGGCAATAAAAAACACAAATTTTGCATAAAGAATGATGTTGGCGCGTCACTGTTTGACGTCACGTACCACGTCATTTTATCTGCCCACTCATAATTGTTTCATTTTTTTCATCATCAGTCTGAGGTAGATGCAATCTTGCCGCCAAGGCATTAAGTAATCGCAGCTCTCTGAGCACCGCATAAATAAAATGGTACAGTCACGATACAGTACCAATGATACAGTTCACGAAAAATTGTTATTGACTCATGTTTTTTAAGCGCATTTATCAAAACGCAAAGACCAAACATGGTCCTTACCGCCGGAGAAGCGACTTAAACTCAAAGAAGGATATATATTAAGAAAAAAAATAGTGAAATAGTGAGTGAAAGTTCAAATTATAAACAGATTTGGATATCATATCGCATGCATGATTCATCTTATTGGAACGGATGTCGTCAGATTATGAATTAAGGTAGGATGATTTTGCTTATTCATTATATCGTATAAGTTGTTTAATAAAATGGAGCCTTTGGAAAAGTTAAAAAAGAAACGCGCATCAGTACGAACCGTGACAACGAAATTAATGAGTAAATTGGAACTTTTAATAAAAGATAAAAATAAAGAACTAGATGAATATTCCGAAATTTTGGATCAATTAAATGATAAAGAAGAGTCATTAAAAAGTTTAAATGAAGAAATAGAGGCTGCCATAACAATTGCTAAGGATTATGAAAATGACATTAGTAGTAGTGAAGAATACCAGGAAAATATTATAAAAACTAAATTTCAAATAAAAAAAAATTGCGCAGTTAAAAAGAAGTGAAGTTCCAAATGACGAATCAAAACCTACACTTTCCAAATCACTAAATATTAAACTACCCGAAATTCCTCTTCCAAAATTTTCCGGAAAACCTGAAGAATGGAGTTCATTCAAATTACAATTTAATAATATAATAACGTCAAATGATCAGTTGTCGGAAGCTCAAAAGCTTCACTATTTATCCGCAGCATTGATAAATGATGCAAAGGTCTTGCAAACAACAGAGGATACCTTTTCATCTTTATTTCAAGCATTAAAAGACAGATATGAAAACGAAAGAGTCATAGTTGAAATACACATAAACTCACTCTTAGAAGCAGAAAAACTGACACAGTCTTCCGCAAAAGATTTGCAAAATCTTGTAGACAACGTAAAGAAAAGCATTCGCGCGCTAAATGTTTTAGATTACAGTAGAAATAACTTTTCCGATGCTTTAATTTTAAACATTATTCTACAAAAATTAGATAGGGAAACACGCAAAAATTATGAGATGAGCATAAGCTCAAATGAGGTTCCTAAGTTAGATGACTTAATTTTGTTTTTGGAAAAACGTTCTCAAATTTTGGAAAATATCAGAAAAACCATTTCTGTAAAACCCAAAACAATTCAAGAACGCAATTTTAAACCAAAATCGTATTTCGTTAAATCTAATAATGTGATTAATACTTGTGTACTATGTAAACAGAATCATGCAATCTATAAATGTGATTTATTTTTGAAATTAAATGCTTCACAGAGAAAAGAAGTAGCTATGAAAAATAAGCTTTGTTTCAATTGTTTGAGTTGGCACACTCAATCGCGAACTGTAAATCAAAAAGCTTATGCAACACGTGTCAGGGAAGGCATAACTCATTACTTCATAGAAATATAAACAATTCTCTTCCGAGTCAGGATAATGAGGTTAATCATGTGCAAGCTCATAAATTGAATCCGAATGCAGAAGAGTTCTATAAACAATCTGAAACTGCTCCATATATCTCGCCTTCATTATCTTGCGTTAGCAATGGGAATAAATCTGTTATTCTTTCCACGGCTTTAATTTGGGTTTTTAATCCACTCTCTGGAAGTTATTTAAAAGCTCGGGTAATATTAGATTCTGGTAGCATGTGCAATATCGCAACTTCGGAATTCGCTAATTGATTGCGAATTCCCCGAAGAAGATTGAAAATCGCAATCTCAGGTTTAGGTGGAAAGGAAATTGATGTTAAGCATAAAATAACTGCAAAAATTCTAAACGGAAATGGATCATTTGAAACTACATTGGATTTTCTTGTTGTTTCAAAAATAACTGACATGTCCCATTCACACATCTAGACATTGATGAATTAAAAATTCCTCAATTGTTAGCAGATCCTAAATTTAGCACTCCTGGGAAAATAGACATGCTACTTGGCGCTGAATCCTTTTTTCAGATAGTAAAAGACGGAGAGATTCGCATTCCAAACAGTAATTTAGTATTCCGTAATACAGTTTTCGGATACATCGTAACAGGAACTATAGATTCCACCAACCAAACTCAATATTGTGGGTTTATCGCGCAGTCGCAAAACATTGATGGATGTTTAGAAAGATTTTGGAAATTAGAAACCATTGATGAGCCTTCTAAAATTCTGAGTAAGGAGGAAGAATATTGTGAGGAACACTACAAACTCACACACAAACGAAAATAACGCAGGTAGATACATTGTTCAGATGCCAACCCAGGATCTTGACAATTTAGGCGATTCCAAAGAGTTCACGACCAAACGTCTTAATCAATTATGGAGAAGATTAATGAGAGATAAGACTATGAAATTATTATATCAGCAGTTCATGCGAGAATATTTAGAGTTAGGCCACATGGAAAAGGTTACAGAACCCCATCCGAAAGCCCACCCAATCAATTATGTTATTACCTGTCGCATCACGGAGTCCTGCGACCAGACAATACTACGACTAAATTACGCGTCGTTTTCAACGCATCCGCTGCCACTACATCTGGCCACAGCCTCAATGATTCTCTACTGAAGGGAGAAGTGAAAGAAGACATTTGAAATTATGACGAGATTTCGAATTTACAGGTATGCCTTCACGACGGATGTTCAGAAAATGTTCCGGCAAATCTTAATAGATCAATCACAACGCGACCTTCTAAGAATTATGTGGAAGACAGAAGAGGATGAGGAACCTGCTGTTTACAGATTAAATACGGTCACATACGGTACATCCAGCGCAAAATTTCTTGCTATCAGGACTTTGAAACAGTTAGCCATAGAGGAGGCATCACAATTCCCTTTAGCTGCTGAAGTCATAAGAGAAGATGTATACATGGATGACATTGTTACAGGCACATGATATCGAAACAGCGATAGAGCTTCAACAGCAGTTAAGGCCAGACAGAAGCATTGAAGCCACTGAAGCACTGAAGCCACATTCCACAGTTTGGCAACATGTGGAATGACGATTCATAAATGGAGTTCAAATTGAAATGAATTAATGAACCCTTAGAAGTGCAGGAACATAACTTTTCCGTTAATGAGGAATTAATTGTTAAAACACTAGGAGTCATCTGGAAACCAGTTGAAGATAAATTTATGTTCAAGATTTCGATTAACGAGAAACCATCATACACCAAACGAGATGTGCTAAGCATCATCGCAAGGTTGTATGACCCACTGGGGTCATACAACCTTGCGAATTACATACAACCTTGCAACCTTGCGAATCGCTTGCACTGGATTGGGAAGATGAAATCCCAAATCCAGTTGCAAGCGAGTGGAAAAATTTTGTGTCGTCTCTAAAACTAATCGAAGACTTCAGAATTGACGGATATATTCTAACCAATTCATTCCAGAATTTAGTGTTGCCAGGATTTGCAGACACTTCGGAATCAGCTAACGGAGCTGTAGTCCACATGCAGGGCACCGGCCAATCAAGTATCATTGCTACTAAGCTGATAGCCAGCAAATCCCGTGTTTCCCCTCTAAAGACAATTTCAATCCCTCTACTAGAACTATAAGATGGTCTTCTTCTCTCTGAACTGATAGAAAAAAAATTCGTCTGTCACTGAAAATGAAGTGAATGACATCCATCTCCACACTGATTCAACAATAGCAATTGATTGATCAATACCACGGCTAATAAACTTAAAACCTATATAGGCAACAGTCTCCAAGATACAAACATTGACTGAGAACTATCCGTGGTTTCATCTTCAATCATATTTAAACTCAGCTGATGGTATATCACGTGGTTTGGGTCCTCAAGAACTTTTATAAATGACTCTATGGTGGGATGTTCCACCTAATTTGCAAGGACATTCTAGTGCCTCTAATGACAATATAGACATTTTGTCAGATGAACAATATTTATTAGAACTACAGTGCCTAGAATACATTGTGCGGAAAACTGTTTAACCGTTTTATAATTAAAAAATTTCGAATTCAAACAGGAAATTCTGAAACAAGATTTTTTTCTGTAAAAAGTCACGAAATATCTGCCATTAAGTAAGGAAAAGAACATTATAGGGTAATTCTGTTATGAAGGCTAAATTTCAGAATTAAAAAAAAAGCCAAACAGTTAATGCTTTAACCCTTTATCTACTGACGGTACTTTTAAGTACCACCAGAGAAAACTTTGTATAAAATTTCTTTAATCTCTCTAATAATGATAATAAGGTTTTGTTTTTATACAAAATACTTTTCTGGATCACATTTAGAAAGCACAGCAAAACAGTGAAAGCTAAATATTTTATAAAGTGGTATTTTTCCCAACCTTTTACACAAGTGTAGATCTTCTCTTTTTAAAATTTGTTATATGAAAATTTTGCAACTATAAAAACCTTTTTATTTAATGATAGGATCACAATACATTTATTTACATTGTTCCGATAAAGAATTGTGATATTTCCTTAACAGCATTCTCTGTTAATTAATCTAATTATTCTTGTAAATATTTCACAAAAAGAAATATTACTACCGCATTATTAAATCAGTTTTAATGAAAAACCTTATCTAAATTTCATATTATTATAATATAAATTGTCCAATATACTTTCAGACATCAAGGAAGATAATTATTGAGATTGAACAATTTGTTGATTCATAATTCGGTAGATAAAGGGCTACAAAATTGTAGCCGATAAACGGGCGACGATGCGGTACAATAATAGGGCGATCGCAGCGACATATGCTTTAAAAATAGATTTTCCTCTAGCAAAAGAAACCGTTTCACTATTGACAACATAAACACAATATCTGTTAATAAAATCTTCTTGTAAGTGTATATTTCAGATGTAATTGATTTTGAAGTTAGTTTTTTTTTATCATATCAGGGAATTAATCTTTTCTACTCTTCTAGCAGAGATTCATCCTTTGCTATGCTAAATAGGGATAGTTTCTAGTTTGCTGTCTTGTATCGAGTACTGCAACCAGGCACAAAAAATGCGTATCACGTTTTTTGGCCATGATCAATATCATTCATATTTTCAAAACTTGTGAAAATTACTATCCAAGTGAAAGGAAATAGAGTATAATTAAATTATTTAAAATATTTACCACCATCTGAAACGTTTTCTCAGTTCGATTCTGATACAATGTTTGAGTTGAAAAGAGCTAGCAGACAGTGGCGTAGCCAGAGAAGAAGGGATACAAATGCTCTGGAAACAAGTACTATTTTAAAATTTTCTTCGCCTTCAATATCGCAGAAAAATCTCCGAATAGATGAGGCAAAAATATTTTTATAAAATTAGAGGTATCCAAACCATCTGGACCTCCACCCTGTCTATTCCACTCCTAGAAGATGTCGCTGCGATCTACCCGTTATCTTTGCAGCATCTTTCTATATTTATCGGATTCATTTTTTTAGTACTATTTTCTAGCCGTTTTCCACACTATGTATTCCAGGCACTGTACTAGAACTAAAAAAGATTAACAATATCTGTTTAATTTCAGTTACTTAAAATTAGTTTGTTAATGATTTTCTTAATATTAGTAATAATTATTTAAAATTAATACGAATTTTAGGCTTTAATTTCAGATTCCTTTATAATTTAATAAATTATGTTCAACGTCGCGGCCCTCTCACAACAGAAGAACTTCAAGAGGCAAAAACATGCCTAGTTAACCTTGTACAGGTTATTGTATTTGATTCTGAAAAAAAAAAACCTTACAAAGGGGAAAAATTCCCAAAAGAGGACATGCGAGTTGTTTATATACTTTCATTGAAAAAAAAAAAACTTGTTAAGGGTAGGCGGTAGATTAAATAACGCTGATTTATCCTTTGATAAGAAATACCCAATATTGCTCGCAAAAGACCATACATTAACTTTATTAATAATGACGCACTTTCTTAAGTATTATCTTAAGTATTTGTACATTTGAGACCAAACTTTACTCTATCTTGTAGGGCAAGAATATTGGACAATGAGTGGTAGAAATACAGCCAGAAAATTATTCATGATTGTGTAATTTGTTTCAAAAACAAACCAAAATGTGTTGAAAAGCATGTCCTTCGAAAAGCATTGTCTCCAGTCCTCCCTTCACTAATGTAGGAATAGATTAGAGTCCGTTTCTATAGTGACCACAGGGAGAGACATTTTTCTCAGAGCTTTTCTCCTTACGGTATGACAGTAGAACATTTAAAGTTGATGACGTCTTCCAGCCACGATTTTATCCGAATTGCAATGCATTTTATAAATAGTTTACACATGTTTTATTTTCATATTTTATATTATGCATATCCATGATGGGTAAGTATTACGGTGGCCCCCAGCGACTAGTTGTGATTTTGTTGGATACATTTTATTTATCTTCATCTCGTTATAAATGTGTAGATGTTACAATATCAGTCTTAATAAACTATTGAATGTCAAATATACAAATATAGATATGATTAGAAATAATCTAGTGTAAATTAAATCAAAACTGCACGTTTCATATCTAACTATTTTAGTTTCTTCTTTACATAATGTTTATTGGGATTTTGTGTTTGCATAAATAACGAAGTCACATGTTTTATAAAATTGGCTAACAAAACGATTTCAATAAAAAATTAACCAACGTTAATTCTGAAAATTTGTAAAATATATTTTTGAAAAAATGAATACTTTATCGAAAAAAAAGGAAAAATGAGAAAAAATGCGTCGAGTATATGTT
The DNA here is from genome assembly GCA_963931845.1 of Maratus michaelseni. NCBI lineage: Eukaryota > Metazoa > Arthropoda > Arachnida > Araneae > Salticidae > Maratus > Maratus michaelseni. Next base: position 258,027,617 of record OZ007600.1, on the reverse strand, counting down.
TTTTTTTTTTTTTTGTCACACTCCATTTGATATCATAACGGAGAAAATAAAGAGACAAGAAAAAAAAAATCCCGGAGACATTAGTATCGAAGGCAATGGAGAAAATTAGCTTCATTAGCTGTGTCAGTGTATACATTTTCTTGCCATTTGCAGATACTAGACATATACTTACATTTTTCATGTTAGACTTATTTTATTCTTTGTCAACCTTAATCTAAATAAACCAATATTTCTCTAAAAATACCTAGAGATTTTTTTTATATCTCGTTTTAGGCATATGTGTATAAAATCTCTTTTTTTCACATTTTTTTTTTTTACAAACAATTTCGTCAGGATGTTAAAACTGAAATTTGGTATATTTCAAAAAGATATTTTTTAACTTAGTATATGATAGGCTTTTGTAAAAATGAATACCTTATCCATGTGAAAAAGAAAATAAAAGAAAAATTGTGTCTCGAGTCTGTATTTTTTCTTCCATATGTTCCACTTGATATCATGACGGAGAAAATAAAGAGACAAGAAAAAATACGAAATCCGGAGAGACATTAATACATAAGGCATTGGTGAAAATTAGCTTCATTAGCTGTGTCAGTGTATACATTTTCATGTCATTTGTAGACACTAGACATATTTTTACTGTTTTTCGTGTTAGACTTATTTTATTATTCGTCAATCTAATCTAAATAAACCGATATTTCTCAAATAATCACTAAGCAAGTGATTTTTTTTATATCTCGTTTGAGGCATGTGTATAAAATCTCTTTTTTTCACGCAATTTTTTTACAAAAATTTCGTCAGGATGTGAAAATTGAATTATGGTATACTTCAAAAAGATATTTCTTAACTTAGTTTATAATATGCTTTTGTAAAAATATACCTTATCCAAGTGAAAAAGAAAATAAGAGAAAAAAAAATGTCTCTAGTCTGCATTTTTTCTTCCATATGTTCCACTTGATATCATGACGGAGAAAATAAAGAGACAAGCAAAAAAACGAAATCTCGGGAGACATTAATACAGAAGGCAATGGGGAAAATTCTCTTTATTAGCTGCGTTAGTGTATACATTTCCATGTAATTTACAGACACTAGACATATTTTTACTTTTTTTCATCTGAGACTTATTTTATTGTTCGCCATTCTTAATCTAAATAAATGGATATTTCTCACAAAATCACTAAAAATAGAAAGTGATTTTTTCTTATATCTCGTTTTAGGCATGTGTATAAAATCTCTTTTTTTCACGCAATTTCTTTACAAACAATTTCGTCAGGATGTAAAAACTGAATTTTGGTATACTTCAAAAATATATTTCTTAACTTAGTATGTAATATGCTTTTGTAAAAATGAATACATTATCCATGTGAAAAAGAAAATAAGAGAAAAAATATGTCTCGAATCTCTAGTCTTTCTTCCATATGTTCTACTTGATATCATGACGGAGAAAATAAAGAGACAAGCAAAAAACGAAATCTCGGGAGACATTAATACAGAAGACAATGAGGAAAATTCGCTTCATTAGCCGTGTCAGTGTATAAATTTCCATGTCAATTACAGATACTAGAGTTATATTTACTTTTTTCATATGAGCCTTTTCTGATTATTCGCCATTCATAATCTAAATAAACCGATATTTCTCACAAAATCCCTAAAAATACCAAGTGATGTTTAATATCTCGTTTTAGGCTGTACAAAATCTCTTTTTTTCACCCAATTTTTTTACAAAAAATTTCGTCAGGATGTAAAAACTGAATTATGGTATACTTCAAAAAGATATTTCTTAACTTAGTATATAATATGCTTTTGTAAAAATAAATACCTTATCCAAGTGAAAAAGAAAATAAGAGAAAAAATATGTCTCTAGTCTGCATTTTTTCTTCCATATGTTCCACTTGATATCATGACGGAGAAAATAAAGAGACAAGCAAAAAAAAAAACGAAATCTCGGGAGACATTAATACAGAAGGCAATGGGGAAAATTCGCTTTATTAGCTGCGTAAGTGTATACATTTCCATGTAATTTACAGACACTAGACATATTTTTACTTTTTTTCATCTGAGACTTATTTTATTGTTCTCCATTCTTAATCTAAATAAATGGATATTTCTCACAAAATCACTAAAAATAGAAATTGATTTTTTTTTATATCTCGTTTTAGGCATGTGTATAAAATCTCTTTTTTCACGCAATTTCTTTACAAACAATTTCGTCAGGATGTAAAAACTGAATTTTGGTATACTTCAAAAATATATTTCTTAACTTAGTATGTAATATGCTTTTGTAAAAATGAATACCTTATCCATGTGAAAAAGAAAATAAGAGAAAAAATATGTCTCGAATCTGTAGTTTTTCTTCCATATGTTCTACTTGATATCATGACGGAGAAAATAAAGAGACAAGCAAAAAACGAAATCTCGGGAGACATTAATACAGAAGACAATGAGGAAAATTCGCTTCATTAGCCGTGTCAGTGTATAAATTTCCATGTCAATTACAGATACTAGAGTTATATTTACTTTTTTCATATGAGCCTTTTCTGATTATTCGCCATTCATAATCTAAATAAACCGATATTTCACACAAAATCACTAAAAATACCAAGTGATGTTTAATATCTCGATTTAGGCTGTACAAAATCTCTTTTTTTCACGCAATTTTTTTACAAACAATTTCATCAGGATGTAAAAACTGAATTATGGTATACTTCAAAAATATATTTCTTAACTTAGCATATAATATGCTTTTGTAAAAATGAATACCTTATCCATCTGAAAAAGAAAATAAGAGAAAACATATGTCTCAAGTCTGTATTTTTTCTTCCATATGTTCCACTTGATATCATGACGGAGAAAATAAAGAGACAAGCAAAAACGAAATCTCGGGAGACATTAATACAGAAGGCATTGGGAAAAATTCGCTTCATTATCTGTGTCAGTATATACATGTCCAAGTCATTTTCAGACACTAGACTTACTTTTACTTTTTTTCGTGTTAGACTTATTTTATTATTCGCCATTCTTAATCTAAATAAACCAATATTTCTCATAAAACACTAAAAATACCAAGTGATTTTTTATATATCTCATTTTAGGCATATGTGTATAAAATCTCCTTTTTTACGCAATTTTTTACAAACAATTTCGTCAGGATGTAAAAACTGAATTCTGGTATACTTCAAACAAATATTTTTTAACTTATTATATAATAGGCTTTTGTAAAATTTAATACCTAATCCAAGTGAAAAAGAAAATAAGAGAAAAAATATGTCTGTAGCTTTTCTTCCATATGTTCCACTTGATATCATGACGGAGAAAATAAAGAGACAAGCAAACAACTAAATCTCGGGAGACATTAATACAGAAGGCTATGGAGAAAATTCGCTTCATTAGCCGTGTCAGTGTATAAATTTCCATGTCATTTACAGACACTAGAGTTATATTTACTTTTTTCATATGAGACTTATTTTATTATTAGCCGTTCTTGATCTAAATAAATCGATATTTCTCACAAAATCACTAAAAATAGCAAGTGATTTTTTTATATCTCGTTTTAGGCATGTGTATAAAATCTCTTTTTTACAAGCCATTTCTTTACAAACAATTTCGTCAGGATGTAAAAACTGAATTTTGGTATACTTCAAAAATATATTTTTTTAACTTAGTATGTAATATGCTTTTGTAAAAATGAATACCTTATCCAAGTGAAAAAGAAAATAATTGTCCACGCTCTGTTTTGAAAACTAGAGGTTAAATCTGGTGCCTTAGGCAGGCCTCACACTGAGGCAACATCAGCAACATGCAGTACGTCTTAGAAAAAGAAACATGTTGAAATAAAAAAAAACCTCTTTCAAACCTGTTTCAAAACCGTAAGTTTCAAACCGTAAGTCGCGCATAATGTTGCCTTATTCACCTCAGTTTGCAGCCTGCTTTAGACAACTCGGTTACCTAGACCTCGTTTTACATCTGTCAAAAACGGAATCAGTTGAAATGCTTATTAAACGCATGCGCAGATCAGTCATATTTGATCTTAAAAAAGTAAGTATGAGTTTTAATGAGCAGTCCCCATAAAATGTCGTATCTTTTCCGTCTTTTAAAACTGTATAAATTGAGTGTAAACTATCTAATAAAGTAAGTTAATGCCATAATTAAATTATCTCTTGGCCCTTTAAATTTTTTATTCCATAAAATGTGCTTAGCTTAAAATAAAACACTTTCCTCTAAAACCGTAAATCTTCAGGCTCGGAAGCATCATCAGTTTATCTATTTCTTTGTTCGACTAAAAGCATACCTTGTAGAAAGCTGACGTTTCAGTGTAAGTTGATTTTGTGCATTTGAAAAATAACAAGCAGGGTCTCCCCTAATCTCTTTTTTCTTATTTCTCCTATTATTTTGTTCATTATTCCAAACTCCTTATTAGAATAGCAAAGCTTCTTTGTAGTTTGAGAATAATACCAGGTATACGTACCAGCAATCGGTTTTGAACAAAAGGCATTTATTTTACCGCGATACAAGTTTTTGTATGTCAGCATTAAAGAATGTGGCTGTAGGCGAAGTTCGCTATGACGACAGGGCATTTTTCACTTCTGCGTCGTTTTGAAAACTCTGGCCACCCAAGAATTTTTTCAAGTGCAAAAAAAAGTGAAAGACAATAAACTAATCAACTAAACGTATCAGTTCACCATTCTTCTCAGATTGACATCGCTATTTCTCCCTGCGTCGTGCACGTTCGTTCTGCTTGAATTGGGCTGTCAAACCCATCTTTTAATCATTTCATCACTCATAAATGTATCACCGTGTAGGGAACTAGCAACTCTCTTATAAAATAATCTAGTTTTTGGAATCAGAACGATATGTTGATATTAATCTATGTGCGTGAAAGCGACCTCTATCCTTTGTTTTACTTTGAATTTCCGAAGTATATTTGTAGCTCTTGGAATCTACGGCTAGATGTTTTCGCTGTAGTTTTGTGCAAATTAGATGGCGCTGATCAATCTGCAGAGTATAAAAGTGGAATCGAGAGTTAATATCGGCCGATATTGTATCGAAACCTGCTTTCTATGGTTTTGCGAGACCAGCCTACTGCTTTTGAAGTAAAGTATGCCACGTGCTCTAAAGAATCGGATCGCATTTTATCGGAAGTTTTAGCAATCATTCTTACAGAAATAGAAATTCAACTTTTGTATGCAAAGTGGATTTTTATTCAACAGAAAAGAATAACATCATAATGCATAACTGAACATGTGCAAGAAGTATGCATAAATAACTGACTTTAAATAAAATAAATAGACCACTAACCGTGATGGAACAATAGCGTACCAAAAAACCAATTGACTCCGCTAAATTTAAATAGTATTCTTCGTCTTATTAGAATTTAGCCGAGTAGAACTTGCCAATTTTGGTAAAAGTGGAATTTAGTTATTTAATAAAGCTAATCAATCATTCAATAAAGTTTTAGTGATATTTATATTATGATTGAAACTGTGAGCTAATCTTTATTTGCAGCGATAGTCGTGCTTGATCTTGAAGTTATTTGTATAATGTTCATCTGGGCACCAGTCTTCGATACGTAAGTGAGTTTTAGAATTAGAAATCTCGCATTTATTGCATTCTTGAGTGTTGATTTAAGCACTAGATTACCGTTAAGTGCAGTAGTATAGGCTAAATTACAAAGCTCCATCACAGTCCTTCCCTATTTGTTTTAAATAAACAGGGTTTTTACTTACCCATGATAAGTACTATAGGGTATGTCTTGCAATGGTTTTAAAAATGGAAAAAAAAATTAACGAATTTACACGTTTCAGACTCTGGAGATTCCGAAAAACATATTTTGAGAAAAAAAAATTTGCCGTCCGTCTGTCTGTGTGTGTGTCTGTAAACTCTCTATATCCCGAACAAATTGAAATAGAGACTTGAAATTTAGTATGTAATAATGTGAAGAAGTCTATTGAATTTCAGTAACCTCGAGTATCTGGAACTATTTTTTTCGACTCTCGAAATATTCGTTCACATAAAAGGTACATAAAAATTTTCGAAATTGTTTATTTTTAGTTGTGAATATAAAAGACAATAAGAAAACATAAATTTTGCATAAAGAATGAAGTTGATCGGATCATGAGTTGCCGAGATATTTGTAATCCTATTTTCCACACTTTTCGATTTTCCATGACACTGTATTTCTTTCAAATTTCAATTCAAAGACATATTTTAATTAGAAATGAGACGCTTCATCCGACGCAGTAAACCGTTAGTTAATAGGCTGATCATTTTTGGAGTTATAAGAATGTTTCTTTTACGCAATTCAGTAATAGAGCATTTAAAGTTTATGATGTCATCAAGCCACGATTTTATTCGAATTGCAATGCATTTTATATTTAGTTTACACATGTTTTATTATCATATTTTATATTACACATATCCATGATGGGTAATTATTTGGTGCCCCCCTCCCCCAACGACTAGTTTAAATCTAAATTAGATTATGTCTCGATTTCAATGTGGCGGCCCTGATTGGGTATGTAACAACTGTACATTTCAGAAATTTGTCTATGAACTTCAATTGTTCGCATATTCCTTGCATTAAAAATGTGAATTATTAAACGAACTTTTATCACTTTCAACGTCATTAGCGCGCGATTACAGCTTTTCACCATACACTGTTAAAAATTTGCAGCAAAATGTCCAGTTATTCTACCATTTTGATAAAAAAACGGATACATAAACGTAAATTAATTCTAATTTGACCATGTTATTGCCCATGTTATGGGCAGACAGGGGTTAAATTACTGTTATGTAACCGCTTTCTATAAAAACGGTTTAATGATTGCACAGTTTGCTGCACGTTTTTAACAGTGTAAAACGTATGCTGTTATGACGTACTTTTTAATCATTGAGAACACGATACAACGCGATGTGAGAAGACTGGCTGCCATTAATTGCATACGGATATTATAATGTTCAAGATTTTTTTCCGAATAACTATTGAATTTCTTTATTTAAGCCATTAGTACCGACTTCACGAAGTGAAATACACTGTTAAAAATTTGCAGCAAACTGTCTAGTCATTTGACCGTTTTTGTAGAAAACAGTTACATAGCCATAATTTAACGCTATTCTGAAAATATTATTGCTCATATTATGGTCAGAATAGAGCTAAATTACGGTTATGTAACCATTTTCTATAAAAACGGTCAAATGACTGGACAGTTTGCTGCAAATTTCTAACAGTGTAGGCAACCAGGCATACTTCTACCTCTAAATTTTATTTTATTTTCTCCTATTTAACATTTTAAAAAAAATTTTACATTATGTTAAAGTATTGTGTTAATGTTGGAAAGTGTTTCATAATCTATGCTTGGTGCATGATTTTTCTTTCTTGTTTAAAATTGAACAACACCTCGTGCCAGACTTTAGGTAACTCTAGGAATCTGCCTCTTTTAAATTATTTAAAATCTGGCACAATACCTCGGGATTTTTGGTAAGATTAAATTAGGTGCCAGATTTTAGGTAATTCAAAAGAAGCTGATTCCTAGAACCTAACATTGGCACGAGGTGTTGTTCAATTTAAAAAAAATCAATTAGAAAATATTCATTTTCACGTTCGCAGTGGACTATTTGTACGTATTTGCTTTTATGACACAAATGATTTCGTGACATGATTTTTAAGTTTAATTTCAAAACATTTTGCGAGAATACATTGTTTATCGTGTAGATATTGATGTTGGCTCCGTATGTGCATTAAAAACATGTCGATCATTATAAAAAGTTTTTCGTGTTCTGCTTTTATCACTTAAGCATTTAAATCTGTAATTTAATGATAATTAGTAATTTTATTATAGGACTATATAAATTTTATTGTTCTGGCATATAAAGAAGTGAATGAAAAATGGATTTAAAATTTCGTCTTCACATACGAAGTTTTGTTAAATAAACGATCTCTTGGTCCCTAAATTTATTACTCCGTATAGCTAATGTTGCTTAAAGTAAAGTAAACTTTCGTATAAGATCGTGAATTCTTAAGCTCTGAAGCTTCATCAGTTTATCTAGTTCTTTGCTTGGTTAATAGAATACTACGTAGAAAGTCGATACTTTAAATTAAGTGGATAATATAAATTTATGCTGTAATTTATATCAAAGGGATATCAGTGATTCGCATGGTGTATTTTCATTATCCAAGTTATAGTAATGGATCACAGGAAGTATGCAGGGAGTTTTTAGCTGTTATTTAAACAAAATCAAATTAAGTAAATTCGTATACAACAAAAACAACAAAAAAAAAATACCACTAATGCATATTCCAACTTCTACACACTGCACATAAAAAGTAAAAATGAAAAATCATGCGCCACATATAGATTATGAAATACTTTCCAACACATCTAGAATACATTAACAAAACTTTAAAGATTAATAAAAGAAAAGTTGATATCTAAGTAAGCAAGGTCAAGGTCAAACCGGGTGGGGAGACCTACCTTTCGGCTTAAGCTCAACTATCCCCGCCCAGCAGGTTTGTTTACCTAATTATACTGAGCATTACTAAATTATACTTTGTGATCTTGAGCAATAATTGTACTATGTAATGCTGAAATACAAATTCTAAAAATACAAGATTCCAAAAATACAAATTCTTAAAATACAATTTACCAATTCTACTGAGCAGTACTAAATACTAGTATGTGATACAGAGCAATAATACTACCCTGTAATAATACTGTAAATTGCTGAAGTAGATAATAATAATAGATAGAAAGAAGTAAGCACTAAATGAACAATAATGAATGAAAAATAATAGTAGAGTAAAAAATGATAAATTATGCTAAAAATACTAAATAACACTTTATGATGCCATTAAGAACAACTAAATTGTTCAGGTTAGAGTTTATGTAGTGTGTAAAGGTCCTTACGCATATTAGAAGTCCACTTCATCCTCAACCTCCACTAAGTCCAATGGAGGCAGCATGAATAAGTACTGGTTGCGTTCTAGCAGAAACATACAATCTGTTATACTTTGAAGCACTTTTAGTTGTTTCAGCAATCTAAGTAAGCAATTTGGAAAACACACAGCAAATTTGAAAACAAAATTTCAGCAATTACCACAAACAGTCCGAAAGATATGCAAATTATTTTGTTCAGCCCTGTATATGATCTATAGATTTGTATATGCACTGCATAGTATGCTGAAATTTAGTTCAATTAGCATGCGAATAGCACAGTTAAAAATTCCCATTCAGCAATTTCCGTCTATAAACGGAAATGTATTCGAGATATTTTGTGCCCCCCTGTATATGATCTATCAAATTTATACACACAGCGTAATATGTAAAAAAATTAATTTAATTTAAAAACGCGTGCTACAACAGAAAATGCACTTCTAGCAGTTATAGTTCGTAAACAGTATTGTAATCGAATTCTTTTGTGTGTCCCTGTAAATGAACGAAGAATGCTATGTCCACCGTATTTTATAGTAATCCTCTTGTAGTGCACTTCAGTGATATATATCAATTTCAATATGTTTGAAATAGTGTAACATCATTAAAGTACTCCGGAAACGATTTTTTCCCAGATAGAGTAATGTAACGGGATTCTTTTGAATGTCTCTGTAAATGAACTACAAAAGTTATACACTTCATTTTAAATATCAAACATACCATAGTAAACCTCAATAACATATATATATTGCATGGCAATCCGAGTATATTTGCGCGAGTTAGTGCATGGAGAGACAGATAGACAAACCGAATTCATAAACACTTTTCAACTACACACTGTTAAAAATTTGCAACAAACTGTTCAGTCATTTGACCGTTTTTCTAGAAAACGGGTACATAACCGTAATTGAACTCTATTCTGACCCTATTATTGCCCATATTATGGTCATAATAGAGTTAAATTACGGTTATTTAACCATTTTTTGTAAAAACGGTCAAATGACTGGACAGTTTGCTGCAAATTTTTAACAGTGTATGTTGAAAAGTGTTTAAAAAAGAGAAATGTTCCTTGTTCAAGCAAAAATTTACGAAAACAATAATAATATATTCCACTCCTAATAAGTCCAAAGAGCCTTTGCAATTGTATCCAAAGGTTCTTGCTGCGAGGTATTCCTGGACGCACTCAGTTGAAAAAATTACTACTCGTACACATTATTTATCAATTAGTATGATTGTGTTAAAATAATTAATGTGTAATTACGCATCCATAGTTTACTGCAGTTCCTTTACTTACGATTTATTCTGTCGAGCTATTTCAAATAAAGGATGAGATGTCATTACCAAATGGTTGTCTGAGTGAATTGTGCACTGTTAGAAATGGATACTCAAATTTCACGAAATTTTCTTCGTTTTTGACGAAACTGTTTCCTGGGAAATGCTCCGAGCGAATATTTCGTCAAATCGAGTAAATTTGTATCCTCAAAAAAGTGAGGAAATTAATTTCGTCAAATTGCTTGTTCGAAAGTGCCAAAAAAAAGTTGGTGATGCCTTCTATTGACAATTTTAGAAGCATCTGTAATTGACAGGGGGAAAAAAGTACGACACTTTTCTCAAGTCTTCAACGAGATTCGAAAGCGCATTTTTCCGAGTGTAGCCTACTGTGCTGCGTCCTTCGCCAGCGGGACTTGCGTAAATTTGATTTTAAATGTATCTACGGGATGTTGATGTGTGTTTATATTTTTAAAAGGTAGATTGTATTTTTATCAGTGCTATTATAATTTCTGCATGTTTTAATTAATAAGGCTAGATTATTATTATGGTTTTTCTATGGTTAATAAATAATTAGAGTATGGCTTGATTAATATAATTTATTAGAGAAATTTCCTTTGTTCAATGAATGATTAGAATATGGTCTAGTTAATTTGTTGGTCAGAAATAATAAATTTTGAAGTGCATATTGGAGGAGAGTTCATCAATTTTAGATGATAAGATTTTAACACGTTACTGTTTATAGAGGAGAAAGCGATTTGTTATGCATGTTTTAAATTTGATTGTTATATGAATATATTGCTTAAATTAAAAAAAGCTCCTAAAATTTTGATTTTTTTTTCAGTTAAACCATTGGGAAAATGGTTTTTGCTTTCGGTCGAAAATGGACCAAATGATGTTCGCATTTTACTATTTTAACCGTTTTTACGAAATTCTGTAACTTTAGAAGAATTTTTTAAGCGTTTTTAACGAAATTCTGTAACTTTAGAAAAAAATATCTTTGAATAGGCAATATAAATGCATAAAATAGTTACAAAAATGTTAAAGTTACAAAAAGGATAGACGCAAGTTACCAGATATGAAAAATAAAGTAGAAATTTGGTACTTTCATGTTATAGCGGTCCCCAAGGATGAAATATTTTTGTTTCTGTTTTCATTAATATATTGTAAATTTGGTACTTTCGTGGGTACTTCTCTATTATCCCGTCGACAACTTTTGATAACAAAAACTATCGCCAAACTGTAAGATTAAACGCCAAAAATGCAGTCCCATTTACTTGATGTCAGAAGCATTATACGTGTTTGTTATGTCATCAAATGGTTTTTAAATCGACATTTGCGTGTATTTTTCATTATGTTTTACTGATTTATTAGTTATTTCATCAATTAAAATAACAATTGTGTCCTTAAATTATTATATTTTATTTATTTATTTATTTTGATATTCCAATGGCAACGTTCTCCCGTTCATTTGGCATTACAGGTTGGCGATAGTTTTTTGTTATGAAAAGTAGTCGACAGGATAATAGAGAAGTATCCTTTCGTGTTATTATTATTATTTTTTTGAACGATTTTGTAACAACAAAAATAATCTGGCCGTGAATGGGGAAACATTTTCGTCAAATATTTGAGATTTTCCATTTCATTAAAAATCACTTAATTTTGAGACGAAATGGTTGTCAAAAATGATGAAATATATCTCAAGAATTTCTGAATCGTCAAAAGTGAGAGTTTTATTTTTGACAGTGAGGAAGCAGTTTCGTCAAAAACCACGTGACTCTGTGATGAAATGATTGTTAAAAATAACGAAGTAAGGCCTAAGGATTGCCGAATCGTCAAAATTGAGAGTAGTTTTATTTCTGAGAGTGTATTGTCTGGAGGTGTTTTCCAGATAGCTGAATCGGAAGAGTAGTGGAAATTGAAGTGAAAGGTTCTGGGTTCGAGTTTTGGCCTTGAGATATTTTTCACTCACTTGTAAAAATTACTAATTGTATGAATTATTTACCAATCAGTTGATTGTGTTAAAATATATAACGTGTAATTACGCATCCATAGTTTATTGAAGTTAATTACCTTCCGTTCATTCTGTCGAGATCTTTCAAATAACAGATCAGATGGCATTACCAGATGGTTGTCTGAGTGAACTGTTTTGCCTGGGGTGTTGTCCAGATAGCTCAATAGGAAGAGCATTGGAAATTGAAGTCAAAGGATCTGGGTTTGAGTTTTGGCCTTGATATATTTTTGCTCAGTTGGAAAAATTATACTCGTATGAATTATTTACCAATTAGTTGATTGGAGTTAAAATATATAAAGTTTAATTACGCATCCATAGTTTATTAAAGTTAATTGCCTTCAGTTCATTCTGTCGAGATCTTTCAAATAACAGATCAGATGGCATTACCTGATGGTTGTCTGAGTAAATTCTGTTGGCTGGGAGTGTTGTCCAGGTAGCTCAATCGGAAGAGTAATGGAGATTGAAGTCAAAGGTTCTGGATTTGAGTTCTGGCATGGATATATTTTTACTCAATTGGAAAAATTACTAATCGTATGAATTAATTACCAATTAGTTTATTGTGCTACAATAATTAAAGTGAAATTACGAATCCATTTTTTTGGCATTCCTTTCACTGCAGTTTATTCTGTTGAGTTGTTTCAAATAACAGACCAGATGCTATTACCAAATGGTTGTCTGGGTGAATTGTGTTCACTCAGACTCGTCCAGATAGCTCAATTGGAAGAGCATTGTCGATTGAAGCCAAAGGTTCACTCTTTGAAAATATTACTACTCCTTTCAGTTACCTAGAATATGTCGCTAAGTTTAAAAATAAAAATTAATACGCTGCATAAGTTTAAAAATAAGATACATTAGAATCATATTTACGAAAGATCACTTTGTTAAGGTACCTGCTTTCGTGATAACCGATACCTTGTGAAATTTCTTTATCAAATACATAATAATTACGCAAAAGTAGTTTATTTATCATTACAGACCTCGAAAATCCCACCGCTATTTTCTGTGTATGAAACTAGTCGATTTATTTATTAAAAGTTTTTAAGCCTTTTGTTCTACTGTAATAATTTTTCAGTATGTATTTTTTTATGATAATAAGCCATTTTTCTTTTATATTTCTAGAAAATTAATAAATGGAAACTATAGTTTTTAATTGATGTAAAAAATAAATAAAATAAAAAGGCATTAGTTATTTAGTCACATACTTAATGCATAAACATCGCAATTAAAGGTGCTGAAAAAAATATATTTGCATGATAAATATAAGGCATGTATTAATTTGTAACTCTTTCCAAGATAACTAAAAAGTGTTTATGAGTTTGGTTTGTGTGTCCGCCTGTCCGCGTTAGCATGTCATGTTCGGTATTAAAAATGATGTGTGTAGCATTTATAGTTCGTTTACAGGGCACTATAAAGTATTCCCTTCCACTATGGGCTATGGGGAAAAATCGCTTAACGTATACTTTAATAATGTTACACTATTTCAAATATATTAAAATTGATATACATCACTTAGTTGTACTGTACTACAAGGTGCTTACTATAGAATATGATGTGTATCACATTTATCGTTTATTTACAGAGACGCGCATAATAATTCAATTACAATAAGGTCTATGAAAGATAACTGTCGGAACCGCGGTTTTAATTGTGATATGTGTTTTTTAATTTAACTAATTTTTTACATATTACTTGGTATGTATAAATTACGTTGATAATATACATCGCTGCACTAGCACACTTACATTCATTGATGTAAATTGCTGAAGGGGAAATTTCACCTCTGTTATACGTTTCCTATCTGAACTAATTTTTTGCATATTATGTAGTATATATACAAAGCTATAGATCATATACAGAGCAGCACAATAGATTTGAGATATTATTCAGACTGCAAACTGCTGTAATTGGGTTTTCAAATATGTTATGCGTTTTCCAACTTTTTAGGTGCGTTCGTAATTATATAAATACGTAGCACACCTATAGTCGTCGTTTGTTTCGTTCGTCCGCATACAACAGTGCAAAAACTGCCCAACCAAACGGTTTGAAATTTAATATAGATAATTGTTGCAGAATTTTGTCATTTCAAATTTTATGAATCTCGAATCACAACTTAAAAAGATATTAATAAAGGTTTTCTTCATTCTATTAAATCTTATCATACGGAATTAATTCAATAGTATCCCATGATAGGTAATGAATCTAGGTTGCCATGGTGATGACGTCCTATTGAAGATGGAATCCTATTATTTCCGTATGACTGAATTTAAAAACCGTATTTGTATACTAAAATTGTTTCATTGTAGCAAAAGTATAATCTACCGACAGTTTCTGGATAGCTGTTTCCGGAGAAATAGATATTAAAGGATAAAAGAGTCTAAATATAGATTTCAAGTTCTGAAATTTTCAAAGCTAGGTTTTAGTTTCCCATTGGAATTTTCAGTCAATGTCAACTAAATATAAAATATTGCCAACTTAAAATATTCTTATTTTATTACGGAAATGAATCATATCATAATAACAGACGAATAATTCATTTCACTGAAATAATAACAATGACTTTTTTACATTGCCTTGTATTGGATAGTTGCGCATGGTATAATTTAAATGTTACCGAATTGTAATTAATTGTTTGAAACATAATTTCATAAAATAAAATTAATATCTATAATATGAAAATCTCTACATAAAATTAATTTTGTATTCATGCATTTTTGCATAAGAGTGCAACAGCTATTCCACCATAATCTGAATATTTATAAAACTAGTTATAGTACGAACGCACCTCATTTGTCATGTTTGATATACAATTTCCAACTTGTTTACTTAGATATCATTTATCATCTTATTAAATTATGATGTTTTGTTATGATATTCTGAATGTGATGGAAAATGTTTCATAATCTGCGCTTGACGCATGATTTTTCTTTCTTGTTGGATCATATCATAAATAGATGTGAAACAAATCCCTTAACGCATTTTTATCAGCCACACGTAGAATGTTCACAAGCAATTGATTTTCCCTAATTTATGAAAATGGCCTTTTCATGTATATAATTCAATTATTCTATCGATTGTCTATATAAATATTCGATAATGAAGTCGAAGCGAATTTTTCCGCTTATGTATAATTTAAGAGAGACAGGCTCTTAAACGTCTATGCGATTCGGTATCGACAAATGTTATAAATTAATAGTCGATTAATTATTTCAGATTCGATTATTTCTCTAATGGGTTATTAATTATAACGAAAGAAAGAATGGAATCAAACTTGTTTAGTGAGTAAATAAATGTTGTTTAGGTGTATATTTTTATATAAATGTTTATTTATTTCTAAAAAAAAAAATTATTATTCTCTGAAAATGTTTATTATTTTCTAAAATAGTTTTCGGCGTATAATAAATGTAGGTATTAATGTTTGGAATAAAAAGGTTTTTAAAATATTTTAATCTTTAACCTTTTCAGAGGAAAGTATTTGTGTTTCTGTAATGTGCAATTCATACTAGAATTTTCGAAAAAATGTAATTTGAAAATAAGAAAATGTAATTTTAAAGTTAAAAAAAAAGATATAAAAGTAAAATTTTCTTCCAAAATTCTGGTACAAAACGTGATTAAAATTAAGTGGAATGTAATATAATTCACCACTCTTCAAAGGGTTGAATTATTTCAGACCGATTTTGTTCAAATATTTATATACAAGTTGGATTTTTATATACAAGTTCAGTGTCCATGAAAATTCAATACACTTTGAATTAAAAGTGTGTTACTTCCTTTTTAGTTTCCGAATACATAGTATAATGTGGTCATAAAGTCTTTCCGTTATTACAATAATTTATTGCAGAAAAACTAATATAATTAGGCATATGCTTGTTTCAATACATTTTAAAGACATTTATAAAGTTTTTAAACAAGTACTTATGTCAGTAAATTTGATGTGAGCACCCTTGGTAGCTGAAAGAATGTTAAGGCGGTATTCCATTTCTCGCCATGTACTGCCCAACGTATTGCCCACGTATTTGGACTGTCGTACTAGACACAGCATCTGTGATACTGACCTTGAGTGTTTCAATATATTTTAGTGGTGTTGTAAACACGCTGTCCTTAACGTACCCCCAAAAGAAAAAATCTATAGGAGTAATATCAGGTGAGCGAGGAGGCCATGGGTTTGTTTTGATATCAATAGAAGGACAATTCTGCACAAGTGGCGCCATCTGATGGACAAAATAAACTTAGAACATGACTTTTCTATAATACAAATTTTACAGTATTACATTCAATGGTTATTTCGTAATAATATTTTGTAATCAGAGAAAGACTTTATGACAACTCTGTATATCCTATCGCCCTTCAAAGAGTTGAATTACTTCGAACCGATTTTGTTCAAATTTTTACATACAAGTTGAATTTTTATACACAAGTTCATTGTCCATGAAATTCCAATACATTTTGGATTATGTTAGGCCACTGTTCAAAGAACTGTATAGAGTTTCGTACAAATTGGCCGACGGATTAGGTATTTAATCCATTGTTCAACCTTTTTAAAACCATTTTGAGACCGATTTTAGAGGGAAAATCACCAAGAAAATGTGAGAGTCTAAGTGATAAATATTGCGACTATGTAACCAAACTTTAGTTTCGCACAGAATTTAATCACCATTCAGATTCATTTAGACCTTGAAATTAATATTTGACATAAATTGTTACTGATTAGGTTTGTGTGTATATCGCCAAAAATGGAGGTGCTGCCATGCTGTGATTTTCACGATTTTAATGACAGCTATATCTTGGCATCTGTGAGATGGAATTTTATCAAATTTCATATTCAGCAAGTCCTTGACATAATCTCTTCTTTCTGGATCTCCCAAAAAAGACACCTCAAAAAGAATTTTTATGTTAGCTTCTGTATGCAAAATTAAAGAAAATATCGAGCATTGTAGACCACCGCGCAAAGCAGCGCAATGTTGGATTTGCCAAGTTTTTTTTTCAGCAGGGTGTTAGCGCAGAAACTCCAATTGATAAACAAATTGTCGAGGCAAATGAACCCATTCATCCTATTCCAGATCAGAATTCTGAAGATAAGGTTGAGGAACCCCAAGTCATTGATAAAAGACATAAAACCTTAAAGGCAAAACCTTTAATGGTTAGGAAAATCGAGGACGCCATTGACTTTACCGAAAAACTTGAAAAGGAATGCGACCCCAATTTTGTTGCGGCAATTCCGTGAAGATGTGTAAATGTACTCGCCAATTCTTTTCGCGTTAGATAAAAAAATATCGACTTCTTAAAAGATCAAAATTTTCATTTTTATGTTACGTCTGACCTAGAAGCACCCATAAAGGTAGCAATTAGACGTTTGCCTATTCGCACCCCTGACGACAAAATTCACAGTGTTCTCAATGATGAAGGATTAGATATTATCAAAACTGTTCAAATGATTAGCAGGAAAGACGGAAGAAAACTTCCGCTCTTCCTTCTGGACCTCTAAAGAAAGACACCTCCAAAATAACTTTTAAGTTAACTTCCATATTCAAAATTAAAGTAAATGTCGAGGATTATAGACCACCGCGTAAAGCAGCGCAACGTTGGAATTGCCATGTTTTTTTTTCACATTGCTAAGGACTGCTTCCTTCCACCCAGGTGTGTGGGTTGCAGCCTGAAGCATTACTCATGTGAATGTCCGAACAAAATAAAAGATAGTGAGGAAAAAGTACACCAGCTCTGCTGCAATAGAAACGCGTGGCACCCTTCAAACTACGAAAGTTATGATAAATACCCGGTGAAAGCCCGGTATCGAAAATCGTCTGGCGAAGCGATCTAAAAATTTGACCAATCCCAAATTAGTCAGAAAGACACAACTCCTCCCAAAGTTGCACCGAAAGCACCTGAGTCAGCACCACCTGCCCCGCAGGAGCTTTACAACGAGAACTGAATAAATGGAGACTTCTTCCGCCTAACCGAGATTCTCAGCAAAATAAAAAGTGAATTAAAAATAAGTTCGTTTCTCGAACTCGCTACCTATTTTGAAAAATTGCTCGCACAAATTACAACCCAAAACGATATTGCTAAAAAACACTTAGTTTTTATGGACGGAATAACAAAAATCCCTAAAATTGTCAAACCAGAAAACCAGGAAAATTGTAAATATTTGTTGTATTTAATTTTTGTATTTGTACTTAATCTTCTTTACTATTAGGAACCGTGTTTTAGTCTAGTGCTAGGAAAATTTTATTGTAATATACATGTAATTGTATGGCTTCGGAAAGTATTCCCCCTTTTTTTAGATGAGGGATTCCCCCTTATCTTCTGCCATTCTACTGTTCCATCCTGCACGTTTCGGCAGGGCGGAGCTTTCCAATCCAAATTGTGCAGGACCTGACCATCTTCATTTGTCAACGCCCATCAGAAATCTCTTGTTATTAATCTCGTCTCGCGAGATGAACTGTATACCTTTCTTCATAATCTGATGACTGTCATTTAGATTGTTCTACATCGACTACAGGTAAACGGGGTCATTACGCACTCCGTAGGTAGTGAAGAAAAAACTACCTTTGACCTTTGAGGACACAGTACTTGGTTATGCTATTACCGGTCGTATCGTGTGTGCTTTATACATCAGGGCACACAAAATATTTAATATATAACCGTCTACTGCGTGTCACTGTTAGCGATATTGGCAACAATGATATTTAATGTTGATAGTAGTAATAGATTACCAGAAAACACTGTTGCGCCAAACCACTCTCACAAGTTGCTCCATCTGGCGTGCAATAACTTAATATCACTGCAATTATGTAAGAATTATCTGAAGTCAAAATATAAAACATTTCACACTAATCGAGTACTTTTCTAGAATAATCAGTTTTAACTTTGCTAGTTTACTTGTGATTTTTAACAGTAATTTTTTAAAGTTTAATAAATTTTCAAATAATGCACAGTGTTCTGGGTTCTCTTCTACCATTAGAATATCTTCGAGACGAATTTAAAAAGACTAGGTAATTCAAAGAACTGCCCTATAGCACTTTTCTGGTGCCTGTCGATGTGACGCTACAATTACCAGAATTGGTTACAGTCACAACAGTGATCAAAGATACATCGTTATTTCGTCACATTATGTCGTTCAGGAGAGCATAACTTCAGAACTCCGCAGTGAATTCGCTGTGGCCGATTTTTGAATTATTTCCACATAAATACAAAATGGGACTTATTAGAGTGGTGTGGAACCTATTATCACAAAATGAGCTATCACATTGGCTTAGTCGTGATGTGGATATGACTCATTTAAAATGTCACATGATGACAAAGTGAAACAGTAAAAGTTGCATTCGGGTCAAATTTTGGTTACATTCTGGTCACGTGTGCCCGAAAATAAGATCTAGTCGAAAAATAAGGTCTACTATGAATTTTCAGGGTGATCGAAATGTAAGATCAACCTTAATATTTAAAATATGAATCTATCTCTTTTTCGTACGACAGTTATTTTCTAAAACAATATACTCTGACTTGAAAAATACGCACAATCATGATGAGAGTTTCAAACAATGCATAGTCAGTTTAAAATGAAGGTTTTAAAATATTTTTCTAAAAATGAAATTTATCTGTTTACAAACGAAAATCACTTCCTGAATGTGTCAGAAAGATGGATTAGAAATGAGGGACGAGTTAAATTTGGAAACCTCTCCCTCCTTTTTCTTGTTTTCAGTTTTATGAATGAATATTTTGTATAAACATGGCATCAATATTTTTGAATGGTAGCATTTAGAATTTTTGAAATCTCAACCTGAATCTCATGAGTGATTATATAAAAGAGCTTTATTACTGGACATGTAAGATTAGGACTAATAGTTCTACAATAAATTTTGGTAGAAGTTCAGTTCGGAATTCGGAGTTTGGGGCTTTATGATGATGTACTAGAAGAAGAAGATATGACTTTATATGAATGAAAAAATGTACATGGATAACTGTTTTAAATTAATAATGGAAGATGTGCCATTAGCGGACGCTTTCCAATGTTTTTGGCTTAAAATCTATAAGTTGTGTGTCTGTGTGGCTGCGTGCGATAGCTAGCGAAATCTACCGCACGTAGAAGTCTGAAAATTTGGGTGCTGGTAGTCCAAGGCAGGTACTGATGCACTTGAGACTCGAATTTTTAATTTTTTGGAACCCTGTCCCCTGGAGCCCCTTTAAGATTTTTGCCCTAAATTGTTAATAGCTTGCCCCATTTTTATCTGCTCCTCTTCGTTTTTGGGGCCCTATCTCCATTTAGCTTTTCCCCTATTTCTACGTTCCAGTTAAGACCCAGGTGCGTGGGGTTTGGTACGGGGCCCCGTTGATTTTTTTTGTTTTCAAAACTGTTAATAACTTGTCCCCTTTTAATCCGATTTTCTTAGCTTTTGGGGCCTTTTCTTCATTTAGTTATTCCTCCATAGCTACTTTCCAATTAGGACCCTTCATCTTAGGGGCCTGCTCAAAACTATCAGCTGGCGCCCTTTTGGACCCCCTTCTATAGTTCCCTTAAAAATAGTTCGATTTACTAGCATTTTTTTACAAACAACTCCTTAGTACTTCCAGTTACTACATGAATGGCAAAAAATTTTCGAAGAAGATCCGGGCCCCCTGGGCCTCTTGAAGTTTTTGTTTCATAAATTGTTATTACCTTGCCCCCTTTTAATCCGATCTTCGTTTTTGGGGCCTTTTCTCCATTTAGTTATTTGTCCATTTCTCCATTCCAGTTAGGACCATTCATCTTAGGGCCTTGCTCAAAACTATCAGATGCCCCTTTTGGACCCCTTACTATATCTCTCTTAAAAATCGTCCGATTCACTAGCTTTTTTTCTAACAACTTCTTAGAACGTCCAACTACTACGTTATTGACAAAAAAATTTCTCGGACAAGATCCGGGTCCCCTGGGCTCCTTTACGTTTTTGTATCTAATTTTTTTAAAACTTGCCCTTGTTTTATCCAATCATCTTCGTTTTAAGGGCTCCTTTTTCCATTTAGTTATTCCTCTATTACTACATTCCAGTTACGACCTGACCTCCTGGGACCCGCTACAGAAGCCCTTGACGTTTTTGTTTCATAAAATGTTAATAACTTGCCCCCTTTTAATCCGACTGTCTTCATTTTTGGTGCCTTTTCTCTATATCGTTATTCCCTCATTTCTACATTCCAGTTAGGACATTGGAACCCCGTGGAGCCCTGTTCTGATCCCTTCAACTTTTTATGCCCCATGAAATTTTTAGCCCTTCCTAATTGTGTCACCATCTCAATGCATAACTTTAAAGTTGAGTCTTGGACTACTCTTCCAAGGCCACCACCCTTATGTTTTTATTGGTGCCCTAGAGCCCTTTTTAAGCATTTATTTAAAATTTTATTCTAATGATTAATTTATACTCTATGCTTAATTTTGACTAACTGAAGATCTGAAACGCTAAGTATTAAGACCTTTTAAGATGTTTTCCTCTTAGAGTCCTGCTCCAAACTATCAGTTTGTCCCTTTTGGGCCCCCTATTATAGCTCCCTTAAAAGTCGTCTGATTCAATAGTTTTTTTTAACAACTTCTTAGGACTTCCAACTACTATCTGCACGACATAACAATTTCTCTGACTTTAACTGCCACCAATTTTTAATATTAATCTCCTTCTTGGGGCCCTTGGTGCAGCTTCTTTAAAAATGATCAGATTCTCTTGCAATTTTCATTAACACAGATCTAGTGTGCTCCAGCTACTTTATAAACTAATAAATATTTCCTTAGACTTTCAACTACCACCTTTTTTTAAATTTTAATCTTCTTTTTCGGCATCAACTTACGTTTACTCATTACAACCGTAAATTAAAAATTCGCTTTAGTGTTAAACATAAGTGGTTAAGTTTAGAGAGAGGCGGGAGGGGGGGGGGTTTCATCCGTAATTGAAATATCGCGTTAATGTTAACGGAAATTCTTTAAATTTATAGGGGGATACATTACACCGCCTGGGGGGGTCATTCTTTTCTTGGGTTCTATGGGCGCGATTTCAACAGGGTTTGAGTCATTCGACTTGATATCGAAAACTTGAGGGTGTTTTTAAATTTATTATCACGGGCCCGGGCAATGTCAGGCGGGCCAGCTAGTTATGTAATAAAACAAATGCTTTTATTTATTTGTTCATAACTTTTTCTTAAATGTTTTATAATCTGTGTTTTTATTGGCAATTTTAATACCATTAATTAGTAATGAGCACCTCCTGTGGTCATTATTAAAGTTGTAATATCAGTAATAATCATAGTGCATAAAACTGTTTTTGATTTAACTGAAAACTAAGTAATCAGGTTTAATATTTAAATTAATGAGAAGGAGTATAACAGAATTCAGTCTGAACAAAACTGTTATAAATAGCTGCTTTAAATTAATTTGATATGGCTGATAACTTTTTTAAAGAAAAATTATCATAAGACTGATTTTATTTCGGGAAAACATGATATGAGGCTAGGTTTCCGAGCGGCAGTCAAGCTTTATATTTTATTATGTTAATAAATTATGTTAATTTAATATTGTTATTCTCGTTTATTGCGGTTTTAATTTACTGAATAAATGCATTATTTACGAATGTTTGCGTTCTTTAATCTTCAATAAAACATCAATAATTTTTCATCTCCAAACAATATTAGCTAAAAACCTTTTATATGAAATTACATCCACAGCCCTTATGTTATGAAATTATGTCTGATTGTTTCAAATTAAAATGTTTAATCACAAAAACTTATCCAAAATATGGAAATAAATTAGTGTAACTTAATTAGTTTGTTTTAATTTTAGTTTTAAAAAGGAAATAATTAGAGAACTTTTGATTTCATTTGTTCTTTGCTGTGTCATCGAATACAATAATCTACGAAACTAATTAACGTGCAAATTTTCACTTTTCTAATATTTGTTTTGACAAAGATTAATTGCTGTTGCAGTCACTATAAGTTCAAAAATCGACAAATTACTTAGTAAATTACGTAATATTTTTCAGATATTTTAAGTGAGGTGATATCATTAGCGGTGAGTAACAGATTTTATCCTTCATATGGAAATAGAATTGTTTCGATATTCTTATTGTTATAATTATTTTTCATAAGGTAATTAAAATTTAACCGTTATAAAAATTCCCTTATCTAGAAATAAATGGAAATCATTTTATTAAATAAAGACTTTCAACTTTTTAATTCTAATTTTTAATACATATTAAATAGTGCATACTTGTAATTATCATGCATATTTTAGGATTTTGAAATCGTAGTACATAAATGATCTGTAAAATCAAATTTTTAAATAAGGTAGGTCACCCAAAGGTGACATTCTTAAGCTTTGATGATTTTTTAAATTATTTTCTGGTTAAGTGTGTGTGTGGCTTAATTTTTGTTTGTAAACTTTTACACTTATCTCTAACATATATCAAGTATACTTTTCCATGTAAAATAAAATTTCGTTACTTTTATAATACAGTTTCAAAATTGTAACTTGTGCGTTACCTTTGGCGCAATAGCATTCCAAAGGTGGCCCATATATAGAAATCACTTTAAAAATGTGAATAAATACTGGACAAACTTTTTGCTTACTATTATACTCTGATGATACTTTCTTTCATTTCACATTGTTCGAGTTTTTCTTCTTAATCTTCGTACCTTAAGCACTTTTTGTGCACGGTAGTTCAGGGATTTTCTTCTGGGAATTACTAACTTCTTTTGAGTGATATCTGGTGTTAACAACAAATGGTAATAAGTTTTTCCAGATATTTATGTAGAAAGTTTTAAAATCGCCCTTACCACACTGATTTCCACATTTGTTTTTTAAGGTGGCCACCTTGGAAACATGCGTATGGTCGCCATTTGCACTACGTAAAAGTATTAATTTAATAAATTTCTTAAAGTTCAAGTAAATGTGGTTAAGGAGAAATAAATAAGCTTTCAGAAAAGTATCATAACTCAAAGTTCTAAGAATTTAAATACGTGTAAATTAAAATATCGTCTTAGATGGAAATTAGAACGACTACGCCTCAAAAGTGAAATCACTGCATAAAATGTCAGAGGATCAAGATGATCGCTTTAAAGTCAGCCACGTGCACTGCAGATACATGATTGACAACGCAGAAGCACCATTTTGTAATTAAACATGAAATTACTTCTACTTTTGAGGGGTGCGTTACCTTAGGAACACTGGCCACCTTTGACTAACCCAACTTATGAGATTATATAGAACCTCACTAAATTGACATCTGCTGAAGTCGAAATGGTTCTCTTTATACCAGTGGGGTATTGATTTACCGAAGTTTCAAATGTATTATCTGAACAGTGAAGTGTACAATGCAAAACCCATTCTTATAAACTTACTAAACATTAAACAATCCACTTTAATACTTTCTAATATTTGTATTTAAAAAAAGAGTTCAAAAATAATGTATGGCAATTTTAGAGAAATAGTTTCAGAAAGTGTTCAGACAACTTAACAAATCGTTGACAAGCCAACTGGTCATCTCAATATTTTTCGAGAGATAAATAACTTTTTCAACACTAGAACTACCGCGTTTCTTGAATAACTAGCACAACCGGGATGGGCCCGCTTAAAACTTAGAAGTAGGGGTAGCCTGACGTCACACTGGGGGCCCCCTTTTTGCTCTACCAATTATGCTTCAACAATTTGAAATTTTACCATCAAAATTTTGAGTAAACAACACTTTTAATATTAAATTAGTTATAAAAATATTTTATTATATACTTAATTATACGTAACAAATTAATTTTGTAAATGAATTTACAAATATGGAACAGGTGCGACTATTTAAACTTCAAAATATATTTTATGCTTTACAAATTGCAGGATTTGCCAGTGCTAAGAACAGTGTAAGGAATACAAACATTTGACGTAAATTTATGCTTAGCTACAACACAATTTTGCCTCTATTTTATAAACAGAAATTTGATATCACTGAATGCTAATTACTTCCCCCTTTATGTAAATAACCTATTTTCCATATTTTATATAATTTCTCCACTCTTTATAAATATAAACAAAATATAATTATACAGATTAAATTTTCTGTTATTTTTAGCACGTTTGAAATTAAAATGTAAAATATAAGAAAAATGAAAATAAGTTGCATTTAATCACTGTTTTTATACCATTTACTATATATCAACAGAAAAAAAAGAGTATAAATGTGTCGGTAATAGTCTGAGGGAAAATTTAGTAGCTGTCATTAAGAAAAAAAAATAAATTTTTTACCCTGACTGAAATTTTTATGCCTAAAAATCAGTTTTGGAAAGCAAATTTGGGGGCCCCTTTGTATTTCAGTGGGTAAGCTCGGGCTTCACGGGCCTATTCGGTAAACAGGCCCAGACAACCGGGCTGGGTTATAGCTGACCCTTGGACTTTAGTGCTGTTGTTCTTGTTTCTTGTGGGAGATAAAGACACACAATAAAGTTTGATGTTTAATTCAATGATATTTAATTAATGATTAATAAAATTTAGCTTCTATAATATTACATAATATGAAATCCAATGATCAAATACCATAAAAGAAAATTTAAATTTCTAATTTCAAAATAGACACTTTGAGATTTTGACAGCTAGTATGAAATGTAAAATAAGAAAATCTTTCAAATAATATACATTTAATTATCATTTTAAATTTCGTAGTAATGTTACTACAGATTAATAAGATTTTAAAACTGAATAAAAATTAAACATATATAGCTCCATAATTTTTTTATTCACATTTTACGCCTGGTAATTCTAGGTACACTGTAAAAATGACCAATGTTTCTTATTTTATGGAAATATACTATAACCACGAACGAAAATACAAATATAAGCTTCTGAGTTATCCGAAATTCTGAAAAGCGTGTTCTGTTGTCTTTTTAATCCCCATAAACCAATACATTTCCAAAATTTAAAGAATTATTTATAAAAGCAAAGTATTTGTTTCTTCCCGTATTTTTCAGAAATGCTTCCGAATAGTTTTTTATAGTGTATTGATCAGTTTTCTCAGCCTGGAATACCTGTTTTTTGAATGTCATCAATTCTCAAGTAAACGTTTTCAGCCGCATAAGTTAATTTATACATGAAAGAGTAAATATATCTTCATTTTAATGTTAATGTTAACGCTGTTAATTTTGCATTTTTGTCTGTTAAACATATTTGTTGAACATAAAAATGTTTACTTGAGAATGGATAGCATAGGAATAAACTATATTCCGGGTTTAGAAAACTGATTAATACACTTTAAAAGCTAGTCGTAAGCGTTTCGAAAATTACGGGCAGAAAGAGAAATTTTGTTTTTATAAATGACTCTTTAAATCTCGAAATGCCATTGATGTCTGAGGTTTCTAAAAATAAAGAAACACGTTTCAGAATCATGGTTAACAAGAATGAGTTTATATTATAAATTTATTCGTGAATATGTTATATTTTCGTACATTAAGAAACATTTGTCTTTTTTTACAGTGTACTGTTAAAGTCTGGTCTAGAGTAGACATCCGAAAATTGTAGACGAATAACTTTACCGGCAATACACGCTAAAGGCGAAGAATCTTATGACTATAAAACCTTCCACCAGAGGGCGAACACGATACCTGGGCTGAGTAACAGAGAAAATCTGTACTTTACATGAAATGAAGATATTCTGGTAAAAGTACTGTAGAATATCTGTTAAAACAACAGGTTTTTTAGAGTGTATACAGACCTGTAGATAAAAAAGTAATCGTTGGATTTCAACTAAATACGCGTTAAAGCATTATACTGTACATTTAGGAAATGTCAAGCAATTTAAAATCTTTATTCTGAAAAACAACAGTGATACGAGCAAAAAATCACGTCTAAGGTCATAGATGACCCACCTCAGTAGTTCTAGTGCTAATAAGCAATTATGAACATAAATTATGCAGCAGGTCATATTTTGACAGCTTCTGATAGGTTTGAAAAATTGAGATGTTTCTTCATAAAGTTTTTGTTAACTTCAGTTCCGGCACTGTTGCTACATTATGAGAGTTAGTGTTTTAAAAAAAGTTTTCTTACTTTAACTATTATATTCAAAATTAACGCGTAAGGAAATCGAATTTTAAATTTTTATAATAGACAAGTCATTTCAAATCCGGGCTTCCTGAGTTAAAAATACTGTATATACTGCCAATGAATAGAACGTACATGAAAATCGTTTTAAATTGAAAATTTTAATAGATGTTTTTACTTTTGGTTTATTTTTTTTAGTCTGTCCACCAACTCAGTTATGGACAAAAAACCCTCAAAAAAAAAAAAAAAAAAAAAAAAAAAAAAAAAAACCCGTTGGACAAAAACCCAACTGAACCAAAGCTCCACCGAATAAAACCCCGCCGGACAAAAGCTTCATCGGGCAAAAAACTCGCTCTACTGGACGATTGCTCCATATTGGCCAAATTTCTTTTAGTAGTAAATTTATGTTTCAAACAGTATTGTAACTGTAAGTACGTGTGGAAATTTTATATGGTGGGATTTTGTCCGCTAGGTTTTGTCCTGCTATGATATATATATATATATATGTTATATAAAAATTTTATTTCGCAATATTCCTGTAAATCATTCTAAATTCTAACCTATTAATTATTTCCTTATTTCTTAATAATATTAATTCCTATTTAATGTGCTTTTAAAATTAATAACACGTATATTAATAATTATCTTATTCCAAATCTTAATCTAAAACTTTAAGTCCATTCGTAACTTTTATCAACTATCCAATCTATAATATTCTCAGAGACGCTAGTTTGTCATTTCGAATGTTTTTAAAAGACATTTTTTTTATTATTACTCGCTGCGTTTTTTACTTCAAAATCAATGCGCCGCTAGGTTCAGGATTATGTTTTGTTAAAACTTCTCCATAGCACGTCATTCGCTTAGCTTAATTTCACTTCTCACTGATTGGCTCGTGCACACGTTACGTCGTTTCTGTAACTTTCCGCGTATTGAACAAAAACCGACTGCAAGCGTTCGGAGAGCAGATTTTTGTCGTGTTTTGAAGTGCTGATCAAATTGTTATCTGGTGTTCTGCGACTTAGAATTTCTAAACAGCCCCTTAAGATCAACTTAACGATGTCGTGATTTATAGTTAAGCCTGAGGGCTTTAGAACACATCTGTGTCCTGTGGAAATTGTGCCGTCATATCTCCTGTTCCCGAATAAACTATTTATCTGGAAAACTGGCTGAGTATTATTGGAGAAATTCTCATTGGGTTCCCTCATTATCGAGCGACTGAAATAATTCATCATTTTTAAACAGCTGCAAGTTTCTCGTGAAAAATTAAATCCCCGTAAAAAACTAACATATATTATATATAGCAGCAGAACTACTCGGCTTTGCCGGTATTAACCACGAGAGCCATCCGGATAAAATAAATGAAAATGCCACAATACGACAATCACAATAACGGAGATTTGTGCATTCCCACCCATAAATCGTTAAAGAGATAATCAAAAAACATGACCTTACTTTTCCGCAACAACAGTGAAATACCTCAGCTTTATAAATCAGAACACCTCTTTGGTGGGTGCAACAGAAAAATATACGATGTTACTGACAATACGAAAAAAGAAAAGCATGCAAATGAGGTAGCATTTAGCGAAATTATCTTTCGTATTATACCTATCTACCGAGCGTGCCATAAATTCGTTTAAACTTAAAAAGGACCAAATGATGTTAAATATAACGATTGACACGAATTGGATTAGAGGACTATCTAATTGTTTTAATAACAAAAAGTTGCGATTAAACAAATGTCGATAGATGGCGCTGGCATGCATAATATGAAACAATTGTATGACAATTATAGTAAAAGACCCGATTCTTCGAAGTGTCTGACAAGCTTCAGTATCCCAGCACATGAGTGATGGTGGCAAATTGATGGTGACAATCCCTGCTCCAACATAGGCTATATTTTATGTCTGTGCCACTACCCCCAGGGGGGTGCAAGAGTGAAAAAGTTCTAAAATTTCGATTTTTTTATACTGAAGGAGCTAGAAACATGAAATTTGGCATGGTAGTTACTTATAAGATGTAAATGCTCTCTAAGAACAAATTCTAAAAAAATTCGAAATTTAAAAGGGTGAGATGACCGAAAAGCGTTCTAAAAACTTTCTAAATTACAATTTCTATGGAATCGCTGGAACTGCAGAACCGTTTTCAAAAGTGATGGTGGCAAATTGATGGTGACAGTCCCTGATCCAACATAGGCTATATTTTATGTCGGTGCCACTACCCCCAGGGGGGTGCAGGAGCGAAAAACGTTCTAAAATTTCGATTTTTTTATACTGAAGGAGCTAGAAACTTGAAATTTCGCATGGTAGTTACTTATAAGATGTAAATGCTCTCTAAGAACAAATTCTAAAAAAAATTCGAAATTTAAAAGGGTGAGATGAGCGAAAAGCGTTCTAAAAATATTCTAAATTACAATTTCTATGGAATCTCTGGAACTACAGAACCGTTTTGAAAAGTGATGGTGGCAAATTGATGGTGACAGTCCCTGCTCCAACATAGGCTATATTTTATGTCGGTGTCACTACCTCTAATGAAAATAGGCCAACGAATGCTACTTGGCATTTTTCAAGAATTACGCGATCAAAGCCGCGGGTTTTGCTAGTATATATATATATATATATATATATTGTAAAATGTATTATTTAAAGACCTCACACTGGATTGTAAATCTCATGAAACAAAAATAAACATAAGGATTCTACATACTTTCCAAATAAATAACTCTAATGATGCAGAAAAATATTGCATGTACGATGTATAGCTTTTTATGCGATGTTCAATCCATTTCACCCTATTAGCAAAATGACCTTATTCACTACACGGTTTATATAATATTATTAACATGGGTCTAAATTAATATTTACCAAACAGTAATTAGTATATAATGGAATTTAATTACCTTATATACAACATCAAATATATATACCGTATACACACACACACACACACACATATATATATTGTAAAATGTATTATTTAAAGACCTCGCACTGGATTGTAAATATCATGAAGCAAAAATAAATCTAAGGATTCTACATATTTTCCATATAAATAACTCTAATGATGCAGAAAAATATTGCATGTCCGATCTATATCTTTTTATGCCATCTTCAATTCATTTCACCCTATTAGCGAAATGACCTTATTCACTACACGGTTAATATAAGATTATTAACATGGGTCTAAATTAATATTTACCTTATAGTAATTAGTATATAATGGAAGTTAATTACCTTATATACATATATCGATGTAAAAACGTAAGCACTTTCTTCTTTCCCAGATTTTAGGCTTTAATGGAAATTTAGTGAAGCAAAAGTACAGCGCACAATCTCTATGATAGGTAAGCATGACTTATCTATTTAAACTAAAGTGTTCAAGCATGAAATCTGATAAAAATCAGGAAATAAATTAATCTAGCTTAATGAGTTCTTTTATCTTTTAATAATAATAAATTTTTCGTTTTTATTCGCTTTAAGTCTGTTATCGTATCGAACAAACTATAGAGCTAATTAATATGAAAAACTCTCTTTTTTAGATATTTGTTTTGTCAGAGATTAGTAGGCGTTGCCACCGAAAACCACATAAATAACTGTAATAAATTTTGAAATAAATTTACATTTTTCACAGATCGTATATATTATTTTTCCTGTCAACGTCCCTTTTTCTATGAAAATACGAAACGCAGAACGACGAATGATATACCATATGAAAGAATTTTGAACAGGCTTCTGACATAGCACACTTACATTTTCCTAAAACATGTTTTTTGATTAAATTTCACAGATAATTAAAAATTAAATCGGTATTGGTTTCATAAAAGAAATGAATGGTTTTCCTAAAATTACTGTTGCCACAAAAATAAAATACCACATTATTTGATGCTCAGCAATGATTATAAAAAACACCGCATGGGTATATTGTATATTATTTATGATTAAAAAGCGACATTGAAATGTTTAGATATATATTTCTATGTCCCATGTTTTTCCCAAAGCGGATGACGTCATCCTCTAATGCAGTTAAAATACGACTGTTAATTTTTTTCTCGCGCGTGCCTTTTGTAAACTTGGATCAGTTTCTACTGTACCTTTGATGGAATAAATGAGATTATATTCTGGCTTGACTAAAAACTAAATGTTGTTTGCAGATATTTTTATCCTTACTTTTTCTTTAGAAGTTTAAACCTGCATCTAATAAATATTACATATTGATAAAAAATATATATATATTAGATTGCAGTGCGAAATCCTCGCACGGGCCCCACTGGTATGTTTATATTAGCGTGAAATTAGACATTGAATTATTTTTGTTTGTACATGAAAAATATAATCATCTTGAGAAATAATGTAATTAAAAGTAATTAGAAATAAAGAAACCCGAAATAAAAATGAAAATTATTCCCAGGTTCAATAATGATTGCCAGAAGTTAATAATATGCATAAATTACAGAATTTTAAGCGTAGAAAGATATATTTTTAATAAATTAAGTATTAATCTTATTAACTTAAATTTGATAACTCAATAACTTGATGCTCTAACATCCAATTATTTTATTCAATATTTTTTTAGCAAATGCAAAGGTATTTTTATTGCAGACAAGGCTAAATCACAAAGTTTAATATTGTGTTTCTAAATCAAAGAAATTAATCATAAAAACAAGTAATATAATTTTTTTTAAAAGTCAATTCCTACTTTTTAATCAAAAATATATAACATAAACCCGTCAGCATTCATGTCCCACGTTATCTTTATTGAACATTATTTTATAATCATCGTTGCGGTATTTTATTTCTGTGGCATCACTCATTTGAGATAAATCTTCCATTTCATTTATGAAAACAATGGGAGGAATTTTTTTCTCCCATTTAAAACTAAAATTAATGAATTAAATTTAATGAATGAATTAGTAGTTGAAAAAACTGTATTAACATAAAGTGTCATCCACTACAAGTTTAAAAAAATTTATTTGAACTTGAGTGAATGAATAGAAAATATTTTATTAACGATTGAAAATCTGAACAAGATATATACAGACAGAGTGTGAGCTGATAGTAGGAATTTAATAATTATTTCACCTCTGTCCCTGTAAGTATCATTAAAAGTACTAATTGTACAGATTTTTAAAATAACACTTTTTGAATATTGGTAAACATTAAATATATCATATATTATTAAAAAAAATACTAAAACTCCCTTGGCAAAATTCTAGAATAATTGAATCCACATTTGATGCTTTATTTTGATTTTTTGAGTTCAGAGTAACTCCGTTAAAATTAGCCTGCATCAGTTTTCATACACGATTAAACACCCATTTTCTTTTGAAAGACTGTTTTAACGTTTATAAACAACGTAATGCTTAACGTTAAACAACTAATGCTGCGCACATTGAAATTTTCTAAAAGGATAGTTGAAAATGAAAAAAAAAAAAAAACAGGTCTAAGACAAATAAATAAAAGGTATCTTCTTTATTAAATAGGCAAAAAAAAATAAACACATACCCTTTATTTTTTCTTTTCAAAAATTTTTTTTAATACCCTGTAATCTGATAGCTAACATAAAAGTATATACAGGGTGTTTCATAAAAAATGGGCAAAACTTTAAGAGGTGATACACAGTAAAAAATTTTTGGAACGTTTCAGGAAATTATCCTGAAACATTTCACATATTTTGCCGGAATTTCAAATTTCTTTATGTCCGACGTCAATTACGGCAGTAATTCGTGTAATATTTTTGAGAGGTTTCAACATTTCCGTAAACTGCATTTTGTGCATGCGTGCATGCGTGCTTCATGTTTTATGTTTCATTAGCCATTTTGATAACTAAAAAAGAATAAAAAACAGCTGCCTAGGTACTTAGAGACAAATGCAATCTGAACAAATGCCATTCTTTGTTTGGATATCAACCGATAAAGTAAGCAGCTAATTTAAATCGGTTTATGCTTCAGTATTTGAATTTTCATCTTATCTGTAATACGAAACTTTAAAATTTAATTGCTTAAATAAGACACTGAATAAAAAAAGTATATTGATTATTGAAAATTGGAATGTTTCGTCACTTTGTTGTGAAACGTAACAGCAAAAAGTTGTGGCATCTTAATGCCACCACTTTTTCCGGAACCTCCCGGAAATTTTTTTACAGTGTAGTATACATCTATATAAACAACTTTCATCAAAGAATGCATAGTCGGAAATGAAACGCAAAGGCACTGGCGCATTTGGAAACTTGGTCCATGCAAACATTAAAGCTCCATTCTTGTTGCGAGTTATTGGAAAAAGAACGACGCTAATATAGCATGCAAATATGATATGGGGAAGAAGTAGAACACGTATGCAAAATTTCCCCTTGAATATTACATAAAAGCCGCTGATCCGAGTGTGCAACTGACAATCGCTGTAGGAACATATCGGATGATGTTGCCCCTCACTAGTAAGGAAAAAGCTGGTATGCATTTTATCTGCAGAACTGCAAATGGAAATGGCTCAAAGGTTCAACGATTCTTTTAGAGAGCTCTTTCCCAACAGGCGGTTGCCCGACCTTAACCCCTTGGAGACGAGCGACACGTATACGTGACGCATAAGATGCTCAGAATCCTCGATTATTCCCATCAGTTACTTTTTATTGTAAGCTTTGCCATATGTAATCCTAGCACTTCTGCGATTCAATTAGGCGAAAATTTCTGTTTTGAAAAACTGGTGGTAAAAGATTAAAGAATCTGTAAAGGACGCTCGTCGCGAAGGGGTTAAAACATTTGAGCGCTAGTACCGACAGTTGTGTGTAACGGAATCCTTTTTCGCTTCCCGGTCGGATGCAGGTAATGGATCGACGGACGGAACGTTAGTTGTGGAAGAAGCCATTCTTGATAGGGTGGCTGATTAGCCAAGTACAAGTACACGAGCAGTGTCTAGGCAATAACATGTATCACACACCACGACATAGCGAGTACTGAAGGATGAACGTTTGCATCCTTATCATTTTCAACGAGTACAGGAACTGATTCAAAGGGATTATCCACGTCTTGTGAAATTCGCCCGCTGATTTCAACAGCAGAACACAGTAAATTCAGATTTTGGGGCAACTATGCTTTTCACGGATGAATGAACCTTCACGCGTGAAGGTGCATTTAACGCCCAGAATCAACATGTATGGGCGGATGCAAATCCATATGCTCACCAGTGACGCTTTTCTATTAATGCTTGTGTAGGAATAATGGGAGACCACCTACTCGGTCCTTATCTTCTGCTAGAAAGCCTTGACGGCAAAAATACCTCACGGTTCTGTAACAGGTGTTGCCAGTCATGTTCAACGCCGTTCTCCCCCCACATCCGGCGGGTAATGTGTTTCAGAAATATTTAGCACCAGCCCATTATGTACGAGACGTGCAAAACTATCTTGAAATAACATTTTCGAACCGATGGATTTGGAGAGGTGGTCCTGTAACTTGGCCACAGCGGTCGCCAGATCTTTCATGTCTCGATTTTGTTTGTGAGAACAGCTGAAGGCTCATATGTATGAGACCCCCATTGAATTTACAGAAGACCTCGTCGTCAGACTTTCGGCCGCTGCAGGGGAAGTGCGCGATATGCCTGTTGTTTTTTCAGAAAGTTCGACAATCCTTTCTTCGCCGTTGTACCACATGCAAAATGCAAGCGAAGACACTGTCGGCCACTTTTTTGAATACTTATTGTAATCACATGTCATTATAAACTTGCTTTTGTCACTTACTCGGTCTTTGTATGTTTTTGCCTTGTATAACAACATCAGCTTCGGCAACCCTCTAGCGCCTTTGATTTTTGATTCCGACCATGCATTCTTTGATGAATGTTGCTTGTTTGGATGTGTACTAGCACAAAAAAAGTTTTGCCTATCTTTTATGAAACATCCTGTATACTATACTTTTAGTGTAACACTATAACAATTAGTGTAAAGTATTATTTACATGCCATTTTTAAATAAAAAGATTAGCTCATTTTTTTAATACGAACTTGTATGCTATTTTTTGATTTCAAAGGTATTATATATATATTATATGTGTTTATGTATGTATGCGTGTTTGTGTATGTGTCTTTATATATTACATGTACTTATATATTATGTATTATATATATGTATTAGCTATATTTGATCGTTTTGTTTTCTGCAATATTAAATTCTTTCCAGTGGCGATAATTTAAAAAAAAACTTGAATGATAGGTAAATATTGTATTTTGTACTTTTATTTCTTTGTTAACTATCAATTTATAGATTGGACGGCCAAAACTATTAAAAATTATAATGAAATCACTTCAGTAGTTTACGAGAAAATGCCTCGAAAACGTCAGTATCAACTATTTTACATAGAATTTTGAAACTACTATTGTCCCCTTAACATTTTAAGATTCTTTTAAACAAACCTACCAGAAAATTTCAATAAAAGAGCGCATATGCAAAAGTTTGAAAAATAAAATTGGTCCAGTGCAAACATAATTCGCGTACAAAGGATTTGGTACATCAAATTTATTAATTACTATTTATTAATTAATAAACTCCTACTGCTCCTAATTTCTTCATAATTTTAGTTTCAGTAGATTCGGAAATATGATGGGATATATTTTAGCAGTGCATTTTCGACGATATCTCTGTAAATATAATACCTAAAATTAAATCAAATATATTTTTGAGTTCAATGTTACGAGATCTTTTGAACGATACCCCACACGATATATAAAAAAAAATATATTTTTTTTTAAGTAACTTCATTAACACCTATTTTTTTCCTAAACATATTTGTGAATGCCTAATAATGGGAAAGTTTTAAAGCCTTTTTGGCTTTAAAACTTTCCCAAGTTTGAACTTTCCACGTCCCATAGTTTACGAGAAAAAGGGCTCTGACAGACGGACAGACAG
The DNA here is from genome assembly GCA_963931845.1 of Maratus michaelseni. Taxonomy (NCBI): domain Eukaryota; kingdom Metazoa; phylum Arthropoda; class Arachnida; order Araneae; family Salticidae; genus Maratus; species Maratus michaelseni. Next base: position 257,991,508 of record OZ007600.1, on the reverse strand, counting down.
ACACAGAAGTGATCTTATAATGTTTCCGTTTTTACTTTTTAAGTACGGAACCCTAAAAATTCAAATTATTTCGCATTATGAGCTAAAAGTCCTTTTTAATATTTTTATGTATAGCTTATCAGTCTAATATTCGAATTCAAATCTTTTATTACGCTTCCAAAGACAATTACGGTCGCATTCTGGTTGGAGGAGAAACTGAAGAAACAAATTCGATTTTCTAAATTCGATTAGGCAACACCTGAGGGTTATTATCGATTATCGTTTTAGGAAGCGTGATACTGGGAATGATTCTAAATATGATAACATATATATGCTGCTATAAATTTAAGTGAATGCATATCAGATTTAGAATATTTTCACAATCAGAGAAAGAGAGTGAATTGTTTTTCAGTCATAAATTTAAATTGATTTGTGTGTCTTTTACTGTTTATTTTCCACAGGATACAAGAAAATTGTTAATACAAATGTTAATCTTGATAATACACGTCCAGACAAGCCATTGTTATATAGATAATCAGACTTCACACCCATTTACTCTGTCAAAAATACAGAATGTCGGACTCCAACACTGTAAAAAAAGAAAAATGTATCTGGATGTACCAAAACCTTTCGAAAATATATACACTGTTAAAAATTTTAAACAAACTGTCTAGTCACTTTACCGTTTTTATAGAAAACGGTTATATGACCGTAATTTAACTCTATTCTGACCATATTGTGGCCCATAATATGGTCAGAATAGAATTAAATTACGGTTATTTAACCAATTTCTGTAAAAACTGTCAAATGACTGGACAGTTTGCTGCAAAATTTTACCAGTGTTTAACCTGTTCCGAGATATCAACGATTTTGGAAAACATTCCCTTGCCATCAGAAACCTCAGAAATCAATATATTTCTGAGTTTTAAAGAAGCCTTTTTGAAACAAAAGCTTTTTTTACCGACCATTCTGAAAAACATGAAAAGACCGAAACGTCTCCCACTAGTTTTTACTGTGAATTAATTATCTAAACATGAAATATTAGCGTTTCGGATGCTGCCAATTGTCAAATAAACATTTTCAGCTGCGTAACAGATTTTCTTTTTCAAGCCCCTACCTGTCGGGTCGAATGGCCAGCTTAACGGGTTGTGTACCTGGCCTTAGGGTGAAATTCGCCTGATCGCGGCATGATGGTGACCACGTGACAGGCACATTGCCGTCAATACTGCAGCACTCTTTAGTGATTCACCTTAGTTTTCTGCGTTTGCCGGTTTTTGGTAACTATTTAACTTTGTTGATTTGGCAAATAAGTAAATAAGTAAATAAATAAGCATATAAAGGTGAATGTGACCTCACTCTTACACAACACTCGCCTGACTGGCACATTGTCGTCAATGCTTCAGCACTCTTTAGGGACTTACCCTAGTTTTCTGCGTTTGTCGTTTCTTGGTTACTATTTAACTTTGTTGATTTGGTAAATAAATAAATAAGTAAATAAATAAGCATATAAAGGTGAATGTGACCTCACTCTTACACAACACTCGCCTGACTGGCACATTGTCGTCAATGCTTCAGCACTCTTTAGGGACTTACCCTAGTTTTCTGCGTTTGTCGTTTCTTGGTTACTATTTAACTTTGTTGATTTGGTAAATAAATAAATAAATAAAGGTGCAGGTGACCTCACTCTTGCACAACACTCGCCTGACTGGCACATTGTCGTCAATGCTTCAGCACTCTTTAGTGACTTACCCTAGTTTTCTGCGTTTGTCGTTTCTTGGTTACTATTTAACTTTGTTGATTTGGCAAATAAATAAATAAATAAGCAAATAAAGGTGAATGTGACGTCACTCTTGCACAATACTCGCCTGACTGGCACATTGTCGTCAATGCTTCAGCACTCTTTAGTGACTTACCCTAGTTTTCTGCGTTTGTCGTTTCTTGGTTACTATTTAACTTTGTTGATTTGGCAAATAAATAAATAAATAAGCAAATAAAGGTGAATGTGACGTCACTCTTGCACAATACTCGCCTGACTGGCACATTGTCGTCAATGCTTCAGCACTCTTTAGTGACTTACCCTAGTTTTCTGCGTTTGTCGTTTCTTGGTTACTATTTAACTTTGTTGATTTGGCAAATAAATAAATAAATAAGCAAATAAAGGTGAATGTGACGTCACTCTTGCACAATACTCGCCTGACTGGCACATTGTCGTCAATGCTTCAGCACTCTTTAGTGACTTACCCTAGTTTTCTGCGTTTGTCGTTTCTTGGTTACTATTTAACTTTGTTGATTTGGCAAATAAATAAATAAATAAGCAAATAAAGGTGAATGTGACGTCACTCTTGCACAATACTCGCCTGACTGGCACATTGTCGTCAATGCTTCAGCACTCTTTAGTGACTTACCCTAGTTTTCTGCGTTTGTCGTTTCTTGGTTACTATTTAACTTTGTTGATTTGGCAAATAAATAAATAAATAAGCAAATAAAGGTGAATGTGACGTCACTCTTGCACAATACTCGCCTGACTGGCACATTGTCGTCAATGCTTCAGCACTCTTTAGTGACTTACCCTAGTTTTCTGCGTTTGTCGTTTCTTGGTTACTATTTAACTTTGTTGATTTGGCAAATAAATAAATAAATAAGCAAATAAAGGTGAATGTGACGTCACTCTTGCACAATACTCGCCTGACTGGCACATTGTCGTCAATGCTTCAGCACTCTTTAGTGACTTACCCTAGTTTTCTGCGTTTGTCGTTTCTTGGTTACTATTTAACTTTGTTGATTTGGCAAATAAATAAATAAATAAGCAAATAAAGGTGAATGTGACGTCACTCTTGCACAATACTCGCCTGACTGGCACATTGTCGTCAATGCTTCAGCACTCTTTAGTGACTTACCCTAGTTTTCTGCGTTTGTCGTTTCTTGGTTACTATTTAACTTTGTTGATTTGGCAAATAAATAAATAAATAAGCAAATAAAGGTGAATGTGACGTCACTCTTGCACAATACTCGCCTGACTGGCACATTGTCGTCAATGCTTCAGCACTCTTTAGTGACTTACCCTAGTTTTCTGCGTTTGTCGTTTCTTGGTTACTATTTAACTTTGTTGATTTGGCAAATAAATAAATAAATAAGCAAATAAAGGTGAATGTGACGTCACTCTTGCACAATACTCGCCTGACTGGCACATTGTCGTCAATGCTTCAGCACTCTTTAGTGACTTACCCTAGTTTTCTGCGTTTGTCGTTTCTTGGTTACTATTTAACTTTGTTGATTTGGCAAATAAATAAATAAATAAGCAAATAAAGGTGAATGTGACGTCACTCTTACACAACACTCGCCTGACTGGCACATTGTCGTCAATGCTTCAGCACTCTTTACTGACTTACCCTAGTTTTCTGCGTTTGTCATTTCTTGGTTACTATTTAACTTTGTTGATTTGGCAAATAAATAAATAAATAAGCAAATAAAGGTGAATGTGACGTCACTCTTGCACAATACTCGCCTGACTGGCACATTGTCGTCAATGCTTCAGCACTCTTTAGTGACTTACCCTAGTTTTCTGCGTTTGTCGTTTATTGGTTACTATTTAACTTTGTTGATTTGGCAAATAAATAAATAAATAAGCAAATAAAGGTGAATGTGACGTCACTCTTGCACAATACTCGCCTGACTGGCACATTGTCGTCAATGCTTCAGCACTCTTTAGTGACTTACCCTAGTTTTCTGCGTTTGTCGTTTCTTGGTTACTATTTAACTTTGTTGATTTGGCAAATAAATAAATAAATAAGCAAATAAAGGTGAATGTGACGTCACTCTTGCACAATACTCGCCTGACTGGCACATTGTCGTCAATGCTTCAGCACTCTTTAGTGACTTACCCTAGTTTTCTGCGTTTGTCGTTTCTTGGTTACTATTTAACTTTGTTGATTTGGCAAATAAATAAATATATAAGCAAATAAAGGTGAATGTGACGTCACTCTTGCACAATACTCGCCTGACTGGCACATTGTCGTCAATGCTTCAGCACTCTTTAGTGACTTACCCTAGTTTTCTGCGTTTGTCGTTTCTTGGTTACTATTTAACTTTGTTGATTTGGCAAATAAATAAATAAATAAGCAAATAAAGGTGAATGTGACGTCACTCTTGCACAATACTCGCCTGACTGGCACATTGTCGTCAATGCTTCAGCACTCTTTAGTGACTTACCCTAGTTTTCTGCGTTTGTCGTTTCTTGGTTACTATTTAACTTTGTTGATTTGGCAAATAAATAAATAAATAAGCAAATAAAGGTGAATGTGACGTCACTCTTGCACAATACTCGCCTGACTGGCACATTGTCGTCAATGCTTCAGCACTCTTTAGTGACTTACCCTAGTTTTCTGCGTTTGTCGTTTCTTGGTTACTATTTAACTTTGTTGATTATTGGTAAATAAATAAATAAATAAATTAAGGTGCAGGTGACCTCACTCTTACACAACACTCACAAAGCCCAACTAGATTAGCCGGATCGTAATTTCGCTGACAATCATAGGGAATATCTGTAAAAGAAATAGGTTAATATATGGTGTTAGTACATGGGTTAGTACACTTGGTAATTAAATCTAAAATTGAGAGTGGTTAAATAAAAATTAAAAAAAGAAGAAAAAAAATGCCTACTAGGCCATTAAGTAGTAAAAAGGTTCCTTTAAGAGGAAGAGTTAGGTGCATGCATCATATAAAATATGAAAATAAGAATAATGACCTTAGCGTACATGCTCACTTGCGTGCTAACAAACTTACATAACTTTATACGTTCGTACTTACGGGCCTGCAATCACATATTCATGCATGCAAACATACATACTACCATCCATACATACATGCGTACAGCAAAACTCACATGAAATAAAATTATGATAATAATATACTCTGATTAATTAAGAATAAGTGGTTAGCTAATTGACGTAGTAGAGTTAGTAAAATGAGAACTGACATAGTAGTGGTTAAGAGAAATGAAAGAAATGGAAAATATAATTCATCTCTCCAAGCTATAAGCTCACCAGTTTAGCCCTTTGATATCCCTGATGATATCTATAAAATGCTAGCTGAAGTACCCGGCGTTGTCCGGGATTTTAAGAATCTTTGTGTAGAAAAATAAATTTTAAAATTAAACATGCTATACGGAGAACTTCAAAATGTTAAAATGTGTCAATATTTCCATAATCGGGTTTTTATCATGATTCTATACGTTACTCAAACCCATATGATATTATAATCACCTGCTGACGTCCTATCTACTTGCTCTCTCATAGTGATACTTTCTTTGTATGATTCTCAAACATTTGAAAAAGTTCGTTAAACTTCCAATAGGACGTCACATTAATTTTCTTTTTAATTTTTATGACGTCATATTAACCTGCTTTTTGTACTTACACATATTCATAATCCTTGTATTTGAGAAATATTTGAAAATTTCCGTTATATTACCAATATGACTTCATAACAATCTTTTTTAGGGTTTCGTTCGTCTCACGAAACCCTATTACCCCCGCTCTGTTGTCTGTCCGTCACAGAGCCATTCTCAAAAAGTATGTAACTTACAGAGTTGAAACTTAGTGTATAAATCTGAATAGCAGCTGTAAAGAGCTCAAAATATTAAAATTTGAAAAATTCGTATTATTTTAATAAATAGAGATAAAAAACCAAAATTCTAACAGCCTTTTCCTATTAAATTGAAACATTTTTCGTTAAAGCAGTTGCCAAAGATTTAAGATCCACAATGAAAAACATTCTACAATAATTAATTTTCTATCAGACGATTTTCACGTGAAAAATGAAAATGAAATAAAAAGTTTCACCCATTGAAAAAAAGATAAATATGAAATAAAATTGATTGACGTCATAGTCGTAATAAAACGGAAAATGTCTAAGATTTCTCAATAATACAAGGAGTATGAGTATGTGTATGTACACAAAGCAGATTAATTACACGCCATTAGAGAATTAAAAAGAAAATCTGACGTCATATAGGAAGTTTAACTAATTTTTCAAATGTTTGAGAATAATACAAAGCGAGTATCAATATAAATAATAGAGAATAGTAAATATATGAGTTTGAGAAACATATTGAATCGTGATAAAAATCCGATTATGGAAATATTCGCATATTTTAACATTTTGAAGGTGTACAATTTGTTTAATTTTGAAATTATTTTTTTTTAATATTGCATTTAGTCCGTATGACGGATATTATTATGACAGAATATAATAGCGGGCTTGGACCGCTATCCGGCTGGTTTAGATATTCGAAAAAAGGAAAAAATAGACCAGTAAATTTTTACTTTATTAAAAACATGACTTTTTTTTTGTTGTTGTTGCTAAATGAAATTTGTTTGAATTTATTAAAGAAAGGATAAAGTGTTTTGAAAGGAATATTAAGCGAAACACTTTGAGCGATCTTCGATCACACTTACCCACTTGTTTCAATTGTTGAGACTTTTTATTTCATTTTCATTTTTCACGTTGAAATATTTCACTAAAAACTGCTAGCCTGTTCCTATGCATTTAATAAATAAGTACTAAATTAATGTTTTAGAATTATTGTTATATTATTTAACATTTCTTATATTATTTCTTATTATTTCTTATTTATTATATTATTTAGCATTTATTAATTTTACTAAATTAATTTTATTTACCATTTCTAACAATGTTATGCGTTTAATAAACATATGTCAAATTACTCTTTTGAGCGTGATTGGCTACGATAAATAAGATTGGCCATTGTCAACCATTTTTGGCAACGTATTTTCTGGCCGGATAATACGTAGTATCCTACTTTTATTCCACTGGTTATCCCCTGTCTAAAATTGGAACTCAAATCTGTTATTATGGATCTGAAACAAATTACGCTGTAGGAAATTCAGACGTAAATTATATTTTGAAAATTCAATTAGGCTGGGTTATTATCGATTCTCGATTTACGAAGCGTGAACCTGTAAAAGATGCTATAAATATGATACTATGTATATAATGCATTTTTCGATAAATGAAAAATGCTAATGCCTAATTTTAACAACAAATAAAAATAGTGGATGTATTTTACATTTGGAATAAAAGTACAAACAAATAAACATGTGATAATTTCTAGAGATAAGGGAGACGTTTTATTTAAGCGTTTTTTATCACATATTTATTTGTGTGTACTTTTATTTTAATTTGACAAAGATGAATTTAAACATTCCGAACTTGTTTTATACATTTAGAATAGTTCCAAAATGGAAGAAGATACAATTTTTTCTTTTTTTTTTTAATTATTTCATCCGTAAGTTTCAGTTATTTTATTTCTAGTATAATGTTTATTTTGTATATGAAGAAAATTTTGAATTGTTATATTTTAAATAGTTAATAATAGTAGTAATAAATTGTTTATTTTAATAATAATAGTATAACATTTATTTTCCTTCTATTAAGTTAGTTTAAACTTTCATGTTTTATATAAAAGTGCGATAAAGAAAAAATGGGTGTGTGTTAAGTTTAAACTATTTTAAAAATAAATGAAAATGCGAATCGTTTTACCTTTCGCACATTTTCAATCGATTTATTTTATTCTAATGATTTACTGTGTGTACGAAGCAAATATTGAAACATTATTTTACCTATCATACATTTTATTATTTATATAAAGGTTTATAATAAAACTGTATTATACTTAATAAATGATATTTTTTTTACAGAGCCCGGCATTTGCGATACGAATTCTCATTTTGAAAGTCGCCAAATCTCTCACGAAAAAACTAATTTTTGTCATTTTCGTGAAATGGTCTATTCTAAAGTTTCTATGTCTATGAAAATAACATTGAAAACTTTTTGCAGAACATAGTTTGAGTTAAAAAAGAAATTTGATGAAATCATACATGGTTATATTCTAATAAAAATGTGATTCTATTTTTTTTAAAGACGCATATACTATCGTGTTTATGGTTTTAAAGCTATTAAATTGAAAATGGTCCTAAATTCCTCTCTATTTGACGGAGAAAAAGTATTTTTGAAACTATTTTCAGCAGCTGTTTCTGGCACCCTGCCCTACAATATGTTTTTTGAACCGCCATCTTTTAAAACCATACTGGTCAAGTCGTTACTAATCCAATAAATTGAATACTTTAATGTAAAATTTAGTTATTGCTTGTGTGGATAACGGGAAAAAGTGAGCTTATTTAAATAACATGATTACGTCTGAAGCAGAATTCCTAAATATATTATTTTAAAATGAATATTATACAAATAATAGGATAAAGTTTATTATATACTTATATTAGTTAGCCTCTTTTACCACAATTTGCATTCAAATTGCATAGTAATGTGAGTTATAGTAAAAATACAGTAGAAGATAATATATTAAGCTTTTTACTATAGCTACATAAAAAAAGATATGCGATATTGTTAAAATTTATAGTAATTTGCACTTTAACAACATGCTCAAATTCTCTGGCGATTAACCTAGTTTCTATGTAGCGTAGTGCACGACTGGACTTGAGATCCTTGATACGAAAGAGATTGGACAATGGACATATATTTATGAATTTGTAAACTAATGAAATAATAACATTTCAAGAAAGTGTTATTAAAGAGAGTAACTGTAACCAACAATCGTTTTCTCTGTAGAAGAAACTTAAATAATTTGATATTATTTCCTTAAAAAAATGTTAGCTCAATCCATGCCCAATAAATTATTTCCCATACCTTCGAAATATTAGGGTGAATCAAATGAAAATGGAATAGGAGCCACAGAATGAAATGACATGGTTTATTTCAAGCACAATCTCCAAACCTACACAAGCACTTGTCCTACGGTTTCACCAAATGGTGAATACCTTGATCATAGAAGTCCTTTGGCTGAAATAGGAACCAGTTTCGAACATCGTCCATCACTTCACTGTCCGAGTAAAAAGGAGACCCTTCAGTGTCGTTTTCAGCGGATCAAAAATGGGAAAGTCATATGGCGCAAGATCCGGGCTATACGGTGGGTATTCCAACCCTGTCTACCGAAACTTCACCAGATTCCCTCGAGGAATTGTTTGTCTTCGTCTGCACTGTGTTTTATAAAGTTTTTTATATATTTATATAAGTTAGTCTCTTTTACTATAACTTGCATTCAAATTTCATAGGGATGTGAGTTATTTTAAAACTACAGTAGAAGATAATACAATAATAAGCTTTTTATTATGGCTACATTAAAAAAGGTATGCAATATTGTTAAAATTTATAGTATTGTGCTCTTTAAGAACATGCCCAAATTTACAGTCAATGACAGTGCATGTTCTCCGAACACTGCCTTCGTTCGCCGATGCACTTCGCGAAATCCAACTCCTTCTGTCACTAATAACGAATAACTCTGAGTGGCTCTGTTTTACTCGCATCCATTCCGCAGGCACGTATGAATAACAGCAACAACTGATTGCTTGCCGGACGATACTGCTCGCCGACTACCGGGGCATATCACGTGCCTCTGCGTGACTACTTAAGGCAAGTCCATTTCCGCAATAATGGTTGCCTTTCTTACCTCCCACTCTACCTATACACGAAATTTCATCACACTCATACAAAAATAAACGAAATTCTAACCACTGTTCTGTTTTCATTTGAATCATCCTTATAGTAACGAGTTGAAAAGGAAAGAATAAAAATCACGCAGAATCATTTTATGTTACATAAAGTCATAAAACGTATCAGAAAGCCGCGCTTTATGATCCCAAGGAAGCATAAAACTTCTCAAGCGATAAATAAAAGCGTTTAATTTTCAAAGGAAGATTTATTTCTCAGTTTATGTTTCTTTTATGATTTTCAAAAAGATTTTTTCCCCTTTTATGGCTTTTCTTTTTCGTAGATTAAGTAGAGTTGCCAAATTTTACTTGAGAAATATACTTCGATCTATTTTGCATCTCTTAAAACACCATAATTCATCATTTTTATTTAATTTTCTTTGTCAGACTGAAAGTTTAAACGGATATTTAGACTATATAGAATATTGTAATTTTTACTTGAATGTTTGTTTTGTTATGTTTACTTTATAAAGTAAACATTATATCCTATATTAAAACAAGCTGACCCGTCAAGAGTTGCCCGGATCCATGATAATAACTTTAAACAAACCTCATATTTGTAGGATTTTATATCTTTAACCCGATTTTCTATGAATTTATGTTTTTAAATGAAAAACACCCGGAAAAGTATTGCATTTATTGGCAAAAGCGCTCGTAAGAAGGTGTTTTCCTGTTATTTTTCAAGTTTTGTTTCAAAATTTAAAATAGTTCTTGATTTCCGAATTCTTTCAAACTTTTATCGGTTATAAATATAAGGGTTTTGCAGACCGTGTAAAATATGTGTAACAAAATATTCATATCTAGTTGTAAAATAAATATGTTTACTTTTCGCTTTTGTTTTGTTTTGTTTTCCCATCGGGTCCATTAACGTAACAAAAAAGTTCTTATCGTTCAAACTCTCTAAAATTTTAATCGGTTAATATAACTTTATGCAAGCTCTCTTTGAACTTTCGTGAAAAGGATATGAATATTAAGTAGTGAAAACATGAACCGAAGCTGCGCCAAAACACCCCACTTTAGTGTTTTCATCGAACATTTCTCAGATATTATTTTTTAAAAATACATTTATCCGAACGTTTCAATATTTTTGTAGTTGATGTAAATCCGGTCTGCCGAGAGTTTAAAAAAATTGTGCCAAAATCCGGACGTTTAGGTACTTTTAGCATAGGAAAAAAATCATATCCAAGAGGCGCGAAGTGACCTGCTAACGTGAATTTTTTGAAAGGGTTAAAATTCGTATTTATGAAACCGATTGCACCGTCGAAAGAAAAAAGGTCTCAGCATTATTAAATACATATTTTTTGTTTATAGATACTTCTGAAATCCAGCTCTGGGGGGGGGGGGGAGACACTGAAAGAAAGAAAAAATTAACTGCAAAAACGACCCTTTATTGATTTTTTTTGTTCAAAAGGTTAACAATGATATTTTTTCCAACTGATTACGCCGTTTAAGACTTAAATGTATGAAATTAAGAATATGTCATCCGGTTTTTCATATTTTGAATAATTCGCCGATGAGCATTAAAACAAAAGGGCGAAATAATAGGCATTTGGTTTTTCTCTACGCTTAGTGGAAAGCAAGGACTGAGCATTCACTAGCTAATTTGCCGATTCTTGCAAGAAAAAAAAAGCTTTTTTTGATGAGTTTTTAATTTCTACCTCGGTTAATTATCGAAAATTAAAAATGTGAGCTTCATGGGCATCAGGACTTGCTTGTACTATCCTCATACAAATTTTCAGATTTCTACGTGCGCTAGATTTCGCATCGCTTACACACAGACAGAGATAAACATTCTTTTATTAGTATAGATGTAGTTTCATAGTGTCTTGCAATAATATTGAAAAGTAAAGATTCTCATATAAACTTTTTAATGTTCAATATTCTATCTTTATACACATTCTTTAATTTTTTTGTTTTAATCAAAATTCAAAGAACTAAACAATTTTGATATATAAAAATTTCCATACATACACTCTTTAATATTCCACTCATGATCTTTATGTTTACTATCTGATATTTGAAATTCTGTTGCATACTTAAAATTACTAGATTAACGAGAAATAAAAATTTTCTGCGAATTTAAAGTTACAGGTGTTTAAAATAAAGTTAAGACCATTTAAATCAACAATTAAAAGTACTGTACTAACAAAACCTATCATAATTAGAATTAATGTTCCCGCAGGTATGTATGTACGTATATGTGTATGTATGTATGTACGTATGTATGTACATAACGCGATAAATTTTGATAGAAATATCCTATTGGCTTCAAATTTTGTATATATAGTGGTGGCCAAAAGTTTGGACATTTTTTGAAAGTTTCATGTTTTTCAAATTTGTGTGCTTGTAGAATATATTAATTTTCAGTTAAATACAAACGTTTATATATCAAATTGAAGGTAATTTAATGTAGAATTTAATAATAATAACAGTATTACAATATCTGTATCACAAAAAAAGTTATGCTCATTTTAGTAGAACAAACAAACACAAATCGTTTTGAATAAGGACGTGTTTTATAATAAAAGCGTACTAGCCAATCACAAACACTGTTCTAAGGACCAATCAAATGTCTGTAACTACAGTTTAGGTTATTTGGATGGTAAAATACTTATTGTTGTGGAAATATTTTGCGGAATGATGCACACTAGTACAATTAAATAGAGTATTGCTGTTTTTGAATATTTAAAGTCCTTTTTTTTAAATTAAACTAATTTTAAACAATGTCATCAACAAGAAGAACTAATTGGACATCTACAAAAAGAAGCCGAATCGTCATATTGAGAGAAAATGGCCTCTCTTACGCTGAAATTTCAAGACAAGTTGGTGGTTCAGTGACTAGTTCTGGTGTACGAAAGTTCTGTTTCCGTTATGAAAAAACGAAATCAGAGGAAAATAAGGCCAAATCAGGCAAAAAAAATTGCACAAGTGCTACTGCCGATAGAAAAATTAAACGGCTATGCCTTCAAGATAGAAAAATTTCATCAGATGCCATTAGATGTGAAATGAATGCAGCGGGTATCGCAGTAAGTTCAAGAACAATAAGAAGAAGGTTATCAGGATTTGGGCTACAAGCTAGAATTCCAAGGAAAAAACCATATTTAAATCAAAAGCAACGCGAAAAACGAGTTAAGTGGGCAAAAGAACATATTAAATGGAAGCAAGTAATCTGGAGCGATGAGAGTAAAATATCGCTCTTTGGTAGTGATGGTAGAAAATACGTGAGACGTAGAGTAGGAGAAGCACTTCATCCTGATTGCATTGAAGCAACTACAAAAACCCAACAAATGTCATGATTTGGGCATGTATGTCTGCAGATGGTGTGGGCCGAATTCAAGTGATTGATGGCATCCTGAATGCCAAAAACTACATCGAAATTGTCCTGGAACCAAAATTGATGCCTTCCATCAGGGATCTCTTCCCCAACAACGCACCATTTATTTTTCTGCAGGATTCAGCTCCATGCCACACAGCAAAAGTATGCAAAGCATGGTTTCAAAATAAAGGAATAGATATATTAGCATGGCCAGGAAACAGCCCTGATCTCAATCCAATTGAAAATTTGTGGCGACGTTTGAAAATTCTTGTACGAAAAAAACGTCCATCCAATAAAAGACAACTTATTGAAGCTATAATTGATTCTTGGCATCATGTGATTACGAAAGATGGACTCCAAACACTCGTTCACTCGATGAAAAGACGCTGTGAAGCTGTCTTAAAAAATAAGGGTTATCCTACTAAGTATTGATTGTGTAAGTATCAGTTTAAAAAAATGCAAATCTAAGATAGATCTTACTATTAGTTGCATAACTTTTTTTGTAATACAGATATTGTAATACTGTTTTTATTATTAATTCTACATTAAGTTACCTTCAATTTGATATATAAACGTTTGTATTTAAGTGAAAACTAGATGGAACCCGTCAAAATTTGACGGCAAACAACTTGATAGTACCATAAAAATAAAATTTATAGTTGCTTTAACTTGACAAATTTCATAGTGGGGAACATAATATGATTTAGCGGTCACAGACCTTACCATCGATATATCACATGAGGGGTGTGTGTAAAATTAAAAAAAGTACCCCTTGGGGAGGGCAAAGAGGGGGGATTGACATGGGAGATGCATAATATGATTAAGTGGTCACAGACCTTTCCAATGATATATAACATGAGGGTTGTGTGCAAAATTTAGAAAGTACCCCTTGGGAGGGGGCAAAGAGGGGGGATGGACAAGGGAGATGCATAATATGATTAAGTGGTCACAGACCTTTCCAATGATATATAACATGAGGTTGTGTGCAAAATTTAGAAAGTACCCCTTGGGGGGCGCAAAGTGGGGAGATGGACATCGGAGATGCAAAATATGATTAAGTGGTCACAGACCTTTCCAATGATATATAACATGAGGGTTGTGTGCAAAATTTAGAAAGTATACCTTGGGGGCGGCAAAGAGGGGGGTTGGACATGGGAGATGCATAATATGATTAAGTGGTCACAGACCTTTCCAATGATATATAACATGAGGGTTGTGTGCAAAATTTAGAAAGTACCCCTTGGGGGGGCAAAGAGGGGGGATGGACATGGGAGATGCATAATATGATTAAGTGGTCACAGACCTTTCCAATGATATATAACATGAGGTTGTGTGCAAAATTTAGAAAGTACCCCTTGGGGGAGGGGCAAAGTGAGGAGATGGACATCGGAGATGCATAATATGATTAAGTGGTCACAGACCTTTCCAATGATATATAACATGAGGTTGTGTGCAAAATTTAGAAAGTACCCCTTGGGGGGCGCAAAGTGGGGAGATGGACATCGGAGATGCAAAATATGATTAAGTGGTCACAGACCTTTCCAATGATATATAACATGAGGGTTGTGTGCAAAATTTAGAAAGTATACCTTGGGGGCGGCAAAGAGGGGGGTTGGACATGGGAGATGCATAATATGATTAAGTGGTCACAGACCTTTCCAATGATATATAACATGAGGGTTGTGTGCAAAATTTAGAAAGTACCCCTTGGGGGGGCAAAGAGGGGGGATGGACATGGGAGATGCATAATATGATTAAGTGGTCACAGACCTTTCCAATGATATATAACATGAGGTTGTGTGCAAAATTTAGAAAGTACCCCTTGGGGGAGGGGCAAAGTGAGGAGATGGACATCGGAGATGCATAATATGATAAAGTGGTCACAGACCTTTCCAATGATATATAACACGAGGGTTATGTGCAAAATTTAGAAAGTACCCCTTGGGGGGAGGGGGGGCAAAGTGGGGAGATGGACATCGGAGATGCAAAATATGATTAAGTGGTCACAGACCTTTCCAATGATATATAACATGAGGGTTGTGTGCAAAATTTAGAAAGTACCCCTTGGGGGGGGGGGCAAAGAGGGGGGATGGACATGGGAGATGCATAATATGATTAAGTGGTCACAGACCTTTCCAATGATATATAACATGAGGGTTGTGTGCAAAATTTAGAAAGTACCCCTTGGGGGGGCAAAGAGGAGGGATGGACATGGGAGAGGCATAATATGATTAAGTGGTCACAGACCTTTCCAATGATATATAACATGAGGTTGTGTGCAAAATTTAGAAAGTACCCCTTAGGGGGGGGTCAAAGTGAGGCGATGGACATCGGAGATGCATAATATGATAAAGTGGTCACAGACCTTTCCAATGATATATAACATGAGGGTTGTGTGCAAAATTTAGAAAGTACCCCTTGGTGGGGGGCAAAGTGGGGAGATGGACATCGGAGATGCAAAATATGATTAAGTGGTCACAGACCTTTCCAATGATATATAACATGAGGGTTGTGTGCAAAATTTAGAAAGTACCCCTTGGGGGGGCAAAGAGGGGGGATGGACATGGGAGAGGCATAATATGATTAAGTGGTCACAGACCTTTCCAATGATATATAACATGAGGTTGTGTGCAAAATTTAGAAAGTACCCCTTAGGGGGGGGGGTCAAAGTGAGGCGATGGACATCGGAGATGCATAATATGATAAAGTGGTCACAGACCTTTCCAATGATATATAACATGAGGGTTGTGCGCAAAATTTAGAAAGTACCCCTTGGGGGGAGGGGGGGCAAAGTGGGGAGATGGACATCAAAGATGTATAATATGATTACGCGGTCACAGACCTTTCAAACAATATATGACATGAGGGGTGTCAACAAAATTTAGAAAACTACCCCTTGGGGAGGGGGGGCAAAGTGGGGAGATGGACATCGGAGATGCAAAATATGATTAAGTGGTCACAGACCTTTCCAATGATATATAACATGAGGGTTGTGTGCAAAATTTAGAAAGTACCCCTTGGGGGGAGGGGGGGGCAAAGTGGGGAGATGGACATCAGAGATGTATAATATGATTAAGCAGTCACGGACCTTTCCAACAATATATGACATGAGGGCTGTCAACAAAATTTTGAAAGTATCCCTTGGGGGGGGGGGGCAAAGTGGGGAGATGGACTTCGGAAATTCCTTTATATGATTAAGTGGTCACAGACCTTTCCAATTATATATAACATGAGGTTGTGTGCAAAATTTAGAAAGTACCTCTTGGGGGGTACAAATCGCTCGACAAATTTCGAAACCATATGGCGAATTTCACGATTTTTTCCCCGAAATGGACGGATGTGATTTTTTTTCTTGAAGCCATTCGAATATATTCGAAAACTTTTTCTCCCGAAACCAGTTGATGAATTTTGCGATTTTTGCACTGTCGATTAATGAATTTTGCGATTTTTCCGCTATCGATTGACGAATTTCGCAATTTATCGACTATCGATTAACAAATTTCACGATTTTTTCTATGAACGAACAAATTGCGCACTTTCTTTTCGCTAATGTTTGACACATTTTGCCCTTTACAATTCAGCAAATGAGTTGAACGTTGTTTCTTTCCAGAAATGTCAGAAATGAAACAATGATTCTTTAGGATGAATTCCCTTCGTTCGATGCCCCATGGAAGAATGCGCGCGATGCAGCAACGGGCGTCACAGACTCTTTAGGGCACCTGCAGACTAAAAACATCTAACCAATCTTCGCGGGGGGAAAAAATCACAGATTTCGTCAAATGATTGAGGAAAAAACACTAATTTCATCAAAGGATCATGGAAAAACATGACTTTCGTTAAAAGACCACAGAAAAAACGTGAATTATGCATAAGGATTGCGAAAGATAAACAAATTTTGTCAAAGAATCGCAAAAAAGGAAATTTCACCAAAAAATCACGCTTTTTTACTAAATTTCGTCTAAAAATTGCGGAATAAAATTTATTTTATCAAAGAATCGCTGGAAAATGCGAATTTTGTTAAGGATCGCAAGAAAAATGCGAAATTCTTCAAAGAATCGCTGAAAAAACACGAATTTCGTCAAAGAATTGCTGAAAAAACATGAATCTCGCCCAATAACAGAAAAATCATGGTTCATAATCATTATATCTAGTAGTATATGTAAATATAGTTTGTGATATAAGACAAAATTAACACTCACCAATCGACGAGTAATACTGAAAATTGGTGATTGATGTTATTGCCACCACTGGCTAAACTTAATAGTCACACTCGCCAATTGCGATGATTGAATGTAAATGAAATTTTTTTTCCCGCTGTCACTCAAATAATTTCTAAACCATTTGGCGAAGATTTTCCTGAAACCATTTTGTGAATTTCCCGATTTTTTATTCAAAATCATTTGACGAATTTTGCGACTTTTTTCTTGAAGGCATTTGACAATATTGTATTTTTTTACCCGAGACAGTTTGACGATATTCTCAATTTTTTTGAGGAATTCGTCAAACGTTCATGGAAGAAATCATGAAATTCGTTAATCAATAGTCGATAAATTGCGAAATTCAATAATCGTTTGCGGTAAAATCGTAAAATTCGTCGGTCTCCGGTAAAAAAAATTGTCTTGCACGCTGATGTGATGATCAAAAGGGTTTTGAAGGTATTTATTTTATTTGTTGTATTGTGTATAAATATCTAGGTGTCGATTTTAATTTTAGCGTTAAAAATGAATTTAGGCTCATTTAATAGTTTGCCAAATCGATCCAAATGGAAATTGCATTTTTAAGCTCTGTCCTTTTGTTTGTATAGTACAGAAAATAATTCACATAATACAAAATTGGAACTCTTATAGTCCGTTTATTATTTATTCATACGGTGTTCCAATTACTACAATAAAATTCATAATATGCGAGAAAATGGGTTATTTTTATTTTTTTAACTCATACTTACAAATTATAATTGTTTTGATAAAAGCATACATCTAACACATCACTGAATGCTTTAATTTCTTAGCAAACTCTAAATATTTACGACATATTTACATTATATGGTACTTTTCAGATATATGGACATCATTGCCGCCAAGCATACATTTACAGACATTATGCATTAGCATACATTTTGGCATGGTGTCCATATAATGGAAAAGTACCCATTATATTGTTTGTATGTATACAAATCTTGTATAAAACATTAACCTTCTCACCTTCGTGAAGTGATATATCCGTTCAATATGCTCAGGTTGCACTGCAATAGAGGCATTGTTTAAATTTATTTAATTCTACAAATATGATGCAGTTTTAAAATATCAATTAATGATTAATACTGTCAAGGAATATACTCATTTACGTAATTAAGTTTTTTATACCAAGTTTGAAAATTCATCTTTTTTTGACATTTAAAAAAAAAATAACAGAAAAAATATTACAAATTTGCCCATTTGCTCGGCGGTCAGATGATTAAAGTAAATATTAATGATTAGCGCAACTGGTTCTATCTATGAAGTATATTATTTCGCCCAAAAACCCCCAACAACAAAATAATTACAAAGAATAAGTAATCGTCTTTAAATATACAAAAAATAATGTGATTAATGGCCAGGTTTTTTTTATATATAACATTTTTTATATACAAAAGAAAAACCGAAATAACTTCATTCATTTCACCTGAAGTCAAAAAGTTTTTTTTTTTTTTTTTTTTTTTTTCGCATTCATGGGCAAAGCACGGAATAAATAAAATCACCAATTTGTGACAAATTATGAGTTTCATGTGAATCGCCCAAGAACGGACATGCAATCTGGTATAAAACGAATGTAAAAAATCAAAACATTCAAGATTTGTATACATACAAACAATACAATGTAAATATTTCTTAAATATTAACCTGGTAGCAGAAACAGTGCAGCACTGCAGCAAGTGCTGCAGATAGACATTGCAGATGAATTTCGCAGCTTAAAAAGTAATGCTGGGCTTATAAAAGTTGTTAAAATTTAGTGTGTCTCTAGATTTATCGTATACTAGCAAGCTACGCCCGCTACGCTGGTCAATTTCTTTTAACGAACCTTTAATCAAACAAAATATTGTCATTTCATAAATAACTTTTATATTTTAATAGAATAATAAGGCTACTATAATTTGTGACTCCTGCTATAGCCAATATACACGTCAGGACACGTCGCCCTTATCATTATCTTTTTACGCATGAAGGTTTCGCTATGGTACTCCATTGGAAAATTTGGTAATTTTTGAAATTCAATATTTGAAAAACGGCGTAATCATTAGATTTGAAATTTATATCAAGAAAAATACAAATTTTTACCTTTCAAACGCAGTTTGTCTAACAATTTTCTGACAAATACTTTTTGAGCTATCATTTTTTTCAGTAACTTCAAATGTTTCATTTTCCGAGATTAATCTGTTGCAACAATTAGAGAAAAACCCAGTCGTCAGCAACGCATAGTTTTTTATTAAAGAGGCTGTTGGAGCAGGGATTGTCACCACCAATTTGCCACCATCACTTTTGAAATCGGTTCCGTGGTTCCAGAGATTCCATAGAAATTGTAATTTAGAATGACTTCAGAACGCTTTTCGCTCATTTCACCCATTTAAATTTCGATTTTTGTTTAAATTTATTCTTAGAGAGCATTTACATCTTATAAGTAACTACAATGTTAAATTTCAAATTTCTTGCCCCTTCAGTATAAAAAAGTCGCAATTTTCGAACATTTTTCGATCCTGCACCCCATTGATGTTAGTGGCACCGACATAAAATATAGCCTATGTTGGAGTAGGGATTGTCCCTATCAATTTGCCACCATTACTTTTGAAATCGGTTCTGTAGTTCCAGAGATTTCATAGAAATTGTAATTTAGACTGTTTTTAGAACGCTTTTCGCTCATTTCACCCTTTTAAATTTCAATTTCTTTTTAATTTTGTTCTTAGAGAGCATTTACATCTTATAAGTAACTATAATGACAAATTTCAAATTTCTAGCTCCTTCAGTATAAAAAATAAAAATAAAACTGCCCAGTTAAACTGAGGGCATTGAGTTCACAGGCTATTCACACTAATTGTACATTATACTCTTATTTCAAAGAATTTGAAATAAGCCCATCGAAAAATAAAGAAATAAACAATATATTATGGGGGAGTCATCCCCCCGTTACCTCCCTCATAGTTAACTAATGAACCCCTTAAACTAATCAGGAAAATCTCTAATTACAATGAATATATATACAAAATTTGAAGAAAATCGGATAATTCTGCATGAAAAACCCATTTATATAAATTAAGGCGGGATTAGCCCCCTCCGTTCCCCCCCTTTATACTTAACCAATCAATCCCGAAAACTAATCAGGGAAGCGTCTTAACCCAATGAACCTATAAACAAATTTTGAAGCAAATGGGATAATTCTGCATGAAAAACCCATTTATATAAATTAAGGAGGGGGGGGGGATTAGCCCCCCCCGTTCCCCCCTTTATACTTAACCAATCAATCCCGAAAACTAATCAGGGAAGTGCCTTAACACAGTGAACCTATAAACAAAATTTGAAGGAAAACGGAATAATTCTGCATGAAAAACCCATTTATATAAAATAAGGGGGGATTAACCCTCCGTTCCCCCCTTTATACTTAACCAATCAATCCCGAAAACTAATCAGGGATGCGTCTTAATATAGTGAACCTATAAATAAAATTTGAAGGAAATGGGATAATTCTTCATGAAAAACCCATTTATATAAATTAAGGGGGTATTAGCCCCCTGTTCCCCCCCCTTTATACTTAATCAATCAATCCCGAAAACTAATGTAGAATGTTTTTAGAATGCTTTTCGCTCATTTCACCCTTTTAAATTTCTTTTTTTTTATTTGTTCTTAGAGAGCATTTACATCTTATAAGTAGCTATAATGCCAAAATTCAAATTTCTAGCTCCTTCAGTATACAAAAAATCGCAATTTTAGAACGTTTTTCGCTCCTGCATCCCCCTAGGATTAGTGGCACCGACATAAAATATAGCCTATGGTGGAGCAGGGTTTGTCACTATCAATTTGCCACCATCACTTTTGAAATCGGTTCGGTAGTTCCAGAGATTACCCCCTACAAACAAACAAACAAACAATCTTTACTCCTTTATAATATTAGTATAGATTAAAAATATAACATAAAAAAACATCACAAATTTGCCCATTTGCTCAGCGGTCAGAGGATTAAGTAAACATTAATGATTAGCGGAACTGGTTCTATCTATGAAGTATATTATTTCGCCCAAAACCCCCCAACAACAAAATAATTACAAATAATAAGTAATCGTCTTTAAATATACAAAAAACAATGTGATTAATGGCCAGGTATTTTTTATATATAATATTTTTTATATACAAAAGAAAAACCGAAATAACCTCATTCATTTCGCCTGAAGTCAAAAAGTTTTTTGTTTTTTTTTCGCATTCATGGGCAATGCACGGAATAAATAAAATCACCAATTTGTGACAAATTATGAGTTTCATGTGAATCGCCCAAGAACGGACATGCAATCTGGTATAAAATGAATGTAAAAAATCAAAACTTTCAAGATTTGTATACATACAAACAATACAATGTAAATATTTCTTAAATAATAACCTGGTAGCAGAAACAGTGCAGCACGGCAGCAAGTGCTGCAGATAGACATTGCAGATTAATTTCGTAGCTTAAAAAGAAATGCTGGGCTTGTAAAAGTTGTTAAAATTTAGTGTGTCTCTAGATTTATTGTATATTAAAAAAATAACAGAAAAAACATCACAAATTTGCCCATTTGCTCAGCGGTCAGAGAGTAAACATTAATGATTAGCGGAACTGGTTCTATCTATGAAGTATATTATTTCGCCCCAAAACCCCCAACAACAAAATAATTACAAAGAATAAGTAATCGTCTTAAAATATACAAAAAACAATGTGATTAATGGCCAGGTTTTTTTTATATACAAAAGAAAAAACGAAATAACCTCATTCATTTCCCCTGAAGTCATTTACACACACAAGTTAGTTAGACACAAGTTAAAATTTAGTGTCTCTAGATTTATTGTATATTTTTATTATATTTCAAATCAAAACATTCAAGTTTAATGAAAACATTCGAGATTAATGAAAACATTTAGTGAAGTGTGAAGCATCATGTATGTATAATAAGAATTAACGTGAATTATTTGCTGTACTATAGAAACAGAAGGAAAAAAGCGATTTCTATCTAGATTGATTTGGATTTGACAAAACTCTAGAATCGAAATCGACACCTAGGTATTTATATTTATGTTTAACATTAAATGAGCCTAAATTTAGTTTCGACACCTAGTTATTTATACAAATTACATAATAAATAAAATAAATACCTTCAAAACACAGATCAGCCATGTAGTTAGCGATATCTGTTTTGTCAATCCGAATCTCCCTCTGGAGAATAACAACAGCCCTCACCTCATTGGCTGAAACATCCCGGAATCCAAATCTGTCTGTAGAGAATAAAATCCTCTAGCTGATTGGCTGAATGCTCGCGCACGCGTATAAAAGCCATTTTTGCATGGAAAACGGAAAAGCGGGTTAGCTTTAAGTATATGGATTAATAAATTCTACAAGCACACAAAGTTGAAAAACATGAAAGTTTCAAAAAATGGCCACACTTTTGGCCACCACTGTAGATTCATTCTGATAAGGCGCTTCCATGATTGGTTTTGGGGGTTCATTTGTTAAGTATAAAGGGACGAAACGAGGGACTAATCCCGTCATTAGTTTAGATAGATAAGTTTTTCATGTAGAATTATCCGATTTGCTTCAAATTTTGTTTATAGGTTCATTGTGATAAGACGCTTCTCTGATTAGTTTTGGGAGTTCAATAGTTAAGTATAAAAGGGGGGAGCGGGAAGCTAATCCCCTTTAATTTATTGTATATTTCTTTATTTTTTGAGGGGCATTATTCTTTGAAATAAGAGGAGTATAATATACAATTAGTGTGAATATCCTGTGAGCTCAATGCCATCAGTTTAAATGGGATCTTTTCGTTTTATTTAAAATAGTACAATTACATTTATTTTCACATTCTTTAATCTGTCATTAAATATTGCAAAAATCAAAGACTATGAGCTTAAAAATATAGCGAACTGGCAACACACCCTCTCTCGTTACATGACCTGTATAAATGACTTTCCCATATTTATAATACAAAAAGATTAAATTTAGAAAGGAAACTCGAATAAAAATAGCATTAAATCATTTTGTGTTACATAAAGTCATAAATAAAAATAAAAACTTATGCTGTTTCCTTTCAAACGACGAAGAAAAGTGCTTAATTTTCGAAGATTTGTGACTGAATTTTATGCATCTTTTATAATTTCGAAAATAATTTTTTCTCTTTTATGGCGTTTCTTTTTCGCATATAGTGGAGTTGATAAATTTTGCTTACGTTATCGATTTAGTTATTAATATATGCCTTAAAATACCATGCTTCATTTATACATTTATTTATTTGGAACACAGAATGTTTGAATGAATGTGTAAACTGTTTTATCTGTGTGAAATGTCGTACTTTTTCTTGTATTATGTTTTGTTGTGTTTATATTTTAAAATACCGTGATTCATTTATTTATTTGTTTAATTGTTTGGAACATAGAATGTTTGAATGAATGTGTAAACTGTTTCATCTGTGTGAAATGTTGTAATTTTTTCTTGTATTATGTTTTGTTGTGTTTATATTTTAAAATACCGTGCTTCATTTATTTATTTATTTGTTTAATTATTTAGAACACAGAATGTTTGAATGAATGTGTAAACTGTTTTATCTGTGTGAAATGTTGTAATTTTTTCTTGTATTATGTTTTGTTGTGTTTATATTTTAAAATACCGTGCTTCATTTATTTATTTATTTGTTTAATTATTTAGAACACAGAATGTTTGAATGAATGTGTAAACTGTTTTATCTGTGTGAAATGTTGTAATTTTTTCTTGTATTATGTTTTGTTGTGTTAATATCTTATTGAAACATAGTTTCATATTGAACGAAAGGATTAAAAAGTTAAAGATTTTCTTGCTCAATTTTAATTTTTAACATGCAATCTTGATACATTGATCAAGCTCCAAGCTACACTGATCATACTCTCTAACATATATATATATTTTAAATCAAAATTCAAAACACTGTAATTATTTTGATAGATAAAAATTTCCATGTATAAACTTTAATATTCAACATACATTCTTTATGTACATTATACGACATTTTAAACTATTTAGCAAATTCAAATTTACGAGTCATAGAAATGAAAATTGCCTCCGAGTATAAAATTATAGAAATATAACACAGCTAAGACCATTTAAATTACGAAAATTCCAAAAAATTTAAATTTAAAAAAATCAATAGCATTTTCTTAATTAAAAACTCACTATTCCACTTTATTAGTTGTTAGTCGTTTTCGGCAACTCTTGTTGAATTTCATATAAAAAATTTCTTATACTCATTAAAAACTAACGAGTTGAAAAGGGGAAAAAAGAAAAAAAATGGCATTCTACTATTTTCTGTTTCATAATGCCATACGATGGGCATGGAAAACCCGTGCTTTATTATTTCACGAAAGTATAAAACTTCTCAACTGATGAATAAAAGTGTTTAATTTTCGAAGGAAGACTTTTATCACAGTTTCATGGATGTTTTATGATTTTCAAAAGAAAATTTAAGACCTTTTATGGCTTTTAATGTTTCACAGATAAAGTGGGGTTGACATATGTTACCTCCAAAATATTCGACCAAATTATCAGAAAATCTTTTAAATTTACATTTCACCATGTTTGTTTATTTATTTTTTGGTCAAAGTTTAATCTGTGTGAAATATTCATATTAATTCATTCTGTTTTGTTTTTCTTTCTGTTTTGTTCTTTATTGCACATTGAAACATAATTTGATATTCTAATAAAATTATTTTGACAAGCAAAATTTTCCATATACATACCTTTATTTTTCAGAGTCAATCTTCATGTACATCACACTGTAATGTCATTATTTTATAAACATAATATACGCTCCCTAACATATTTAATTTTGTATTAAAATTCAATGAACTATAATAATTTTGGTAGAAAAATATTTACATAATATGCGACGTAGAATTTATATATACACTACTTAACAATTTAAATTATTTTGAAAATGTAATCTTACAAGATATTTAAAAAAAAGATTTATAAAAGAGAAATTTAATTTTTCTGATTTCATAAATTTATACGTTTAAGTTCTTATAAGTGACTATCTTTAAGAAAATAATTTAATAATTTTTTTAGTGGTATATCACCAGGAGTCGTATAATACAGTTTTAAATTACAGGGTGAGTACAAATGATGGATCCGATTTTTAAAAGAATCATATTTTCGAAACTTACTTCACATATAACAATAAGTGTGATACATGAATTTAAAGAAAAATATACCAAGTTTTTTCCACTGTTGATCAACAGATGACAGCACATTCATTGATCGCTGTGTTTGAAATCCAAAAATGGCGACAATGACAGAGAAGACCCCCAAGATTACCAGACCTAACACCATGTGATTTCATTTTGAGGGGTTACGCCAAAGACATTGTTTATGTACCACCAATGCCGTAAACACTGCCAGAACTTAAAGAACGCATTTGTGTAGCATTCAGAACCATTGATAGGGTGCTGCTACAAAATGTTTGGAACGAACTGGATTACAGATTGGACGTATGCCGTGTAACAAGAGGGTCATACATCCAACATTTGTAACTGAAAAAAACTTGGTATATTTCTCTTTAAATTCATGTATTATTGTAATATGTGCAGTAGTTTCGAAAATATGATTTTTTAATAAATCGTATCCATCATTCGTACCCACCTTTATAAAAAGTCCAATAATTTAAATTTTTGAACAATTAATAGGGGTTGTTCTAATTAAAAACTCGTCGTAATATTTATAATAAAAGTTTTAAGCATATCTCGGTAGTCTCTACATAAATTAATTCCTATACTTATGAGAACTTGACGAGTTAAAAAAGCAAAAGAAAAAAAAAACACATTAAATGCTTTATATTATATAAAGACATACAACGTATCCGAAACCCATGATTTATTATCTCACGTAACCATAAAACATCTCATTCGTTGAATAATTGTGTTTATATTTTCAAAGAAGATTTATGTAGAAGTTTTATGTTTGTTTTATGATTTTCAGAAGAAATTGTTCTCTTTTTAACACGTTGGCCGCCACAGATTATGACAAAGTAACTTTTTTGGCCGACATTTACAAATCGATTTTCAGTCTTTATCGAGTCGGTTCACAATTCTCAATCACGTAAATGTTTGTTAATGTTATGTATTTTTAATTCAAACATATCAAGTTTTAGTTATTTTTACACGTTGAACGTCATAATGAAATCACTAAACATGGTGGGTGAGTGTGTATGGGGGGGGGGGGGGGTTTGAGTGCGCTGTTCTCATTGGCTCGCCAGATTCCAGACCATACTGATTTTTTTAATGTATTGGAAGTGGTGATAACATAGCCCATAATTTTGATGCACACAAATTAATTATAACACAATTTAATGAGGATTCTGAATAGTCTAAAAAATACGTACATAAATAATTTACTTACATTTATGAAATATGTTGTTCAATTTCTACATAGCAATAAAACAAATTGCGTTCTTTTAATAATGTCAGTGTTGTTTACGTAAGGATTTGTAAATTTTATAAATTGGTACTTTTTACTAATGTACCCTGACTAACGCATGTGTGAACGCTTCGCGCACATGAAAGAAAAAACAACAATAAAAATTACTGGATGCATCAACCTTGTCGTGTAGCAATTTCAAAAATGCATGAAATTCTCTAAATTCGCAATCACAAACGCATGTATGAGCGCTTTATGCCCGAAAAAAATCCACGGATGCAGGAACCTCGATGTGTAACAATCTCAAAAATGCATAAAATTCGCTAAAGCCGATATCACTATAACGCATGCATAAACAACTCGCGCATATTAAAATAAAAGGGAATTTGGTTAAATTGTTGGATTGGAATCTCTCAATGTAAGAAATTCAACCACAATCAGATAATGGATATTAAAAAAGAACATCATATAAATATTTATTTATATTGTTTCAAATTATTTTTATAGTTAAATTAATTATTAAAAATTACAAACTTTTTATTTTTTCATTCAAATTATTCTTTTTATAAATTAAATATACATTGAAAAATGAAAATCTTCCACATTTTTAAACTTCCCTCTCCTGGGATCGAAATAAGGTCATCAGGTTTTGAGGCAAATGACATAGCACCATGCTACAACGCTCATTCCAAACCGGCTTAGAACAAAATTTTAATTTATGGATATCACCGCTTTCAAGACATCGAAAATTAGTATGGTCTGGATATCTGGGCTAGCCAATCAGAACGGCGCTAGTTCTGAGCTGAGTAAGTATTGTAAATATGCTGGCGGCATGGGGAATATTGCTGGCACACATATTTATGTGCCATGGCTGGCAATGTGTTAAGGATTTTCTTTCTGACGAATAAAGCGGAGTTGCAGAACTTTGTTTGAGAAATATATGCTCGATCAAGTTATTTAGTAAATCTCTTAATATATCATGCTTCGTAATTTTTTTCAACTGATTGAAAGTTTCAATAATTGTTGAAACTGTGTTAAATATTGTAATTTATTGCAGTATTTTCATTTTTTTTTTTTTTACTGAAACAGAGTTCCATATTGTGATGAAACAACTTTGACAAATAGATATTTTAATGTACGTTTTTAAAATTTCCTTGTTCTTAATAATTTTGATAAATGAAGATATCATGTGCACTCATTAAACCTTCGAGAGCACACTGAGTATTTTTGACGCCTACACTTTCATTCATCTTCCTCTTTAATTGTGATGACGTTGGTCTGACTCACTGACGAATGTATAAAACAGAAGCTGGATCCCCATTGTACAAGTCGGGCTGATGTATAGATGCACACATCTCTGGAAATTCTTCATTTTTTTCAGGAAAGTAGGATAAAATGCTTATAGTTCATACAACAAGTATAATATTCATTTGAAGGCTGTGATATGTTTTTCTCCAATGAAAATATTCAAAGCAAAATACACAGAAATCAGCACAGTTACTCAGTTAGGATTAAGTTGAGTGGTTCAAGAAATACTTGGTGAAAAAAAAAATCACGGATTATAAGACTTTGTATCCAGGTGTCAGTTTCCCCGCTTATTATTTCCCGTAATTATTTCGTTTTTTATTTATATCATCATAAACATATTTATAACTCCATTAAATATCATTCAATTAAAAAAAATTGTTTTTAGGAGAAAACAGATCATTGCCACATTCATATTTCAATAAAAACCGAAAATTAAACTTTTTGAAATTTTCAATGTTTATTGTCCGTTTAAACAACAAAATGTTCAATAATTTTAATAATCAAAATATTTAATAATTTCTTTAGTGGTATATCACCAGGTATCGTATAATGCAATTGAGATGTTTTAAACTATAAAGGGTGCAATATTTTTTATTTTTTAACAACTAATTACTGTTATTCTAATTAAAAACTCGACGTAATATTTAGAATAAAAGTCTTACTCAGGATCTCTCGGAGACTCTGCACATAAATCTATTCATATATCTATGAAAACTTGACGGGTTCAGGCAAAAGAGAAAAAAAACACATTAAATCATTTATATTATATGAAGTCATAAAACTTATCAGAAACCTGTGCTTTATCATCTGACGTAAACGTAAAACATCTCAGCCGTTGAATAAAAGCGTTGAAATTTTGAAAGAGGATTTATGTCTAAATTTTATGTATCTTTTATGATCTTCAGAAGAAACTTTTCTCCTTTTAACACGTTGACCGCCACAGATTGTAACAAAGTAGCCTTTTTAGCCGACATTTAAAAATCGATTTTCAGTTTTTATCAAGTCGTTTAATAATTCCCAATCGCAGCAATATTTGTTAATTTTATATAACGTGTTAAGTTTAAATATTTTTAATTCACAAATATGAAATTTTAGTTACTTTTACACGTTAAACGTCAGACAGAAATCACTAAACATGCCTAGGGGGGCACGGAGTTCTTTTTAGGTTTCTCGTTGCAACTTTGCGACCTCCTTTCAAAGTGCGCTTGGCACAATACCAAGCGCGCTTTGTTTAAGGTATTAAAAATGTAAAAATGGAATCATATAACATCACTCGTGTATCTATATGTCCGTCTGTCACAGTCGTTTTTCTCGAAAACTATGGTTTAAAACTACATTTTGACCCATAGACTTTTATTCAACTTCCTCTTTCATTGGTATGACGTTGGTATGACTCGTTGACGAATGTATACACATTAAGTTCGACACCCATTGTACAAGTAGGGCTAATGGTTTAGCGAATTGTATGTTGCGCGTACGTTGCGGATGGACCCATGTGCCAAGTCCCCGTACTTGGAAAAATATTTTTGAAAATTTGATTTTGTTCCTTTTTTTACACAAGTAAGCAAAATTAAGTGTGACAAACATAATAAAAGTTATTTTAAACTTAATTCTTATAAATTAGTATTGACAGTATCAATTACAAATAAATATAAGTATATTGCTTCAAGGTGCGTAAAAACATACATAAAAACATTTAAAAGCACATTAAAGCACATTAAAGCACATTAAAATCAAAACGTTTTAAACCGAAACTACTCGGTCATCATCAGTGAAAAACTAATACTTAAGTTGAGTTGTTGTCCCTTCGCGTCTTCTAGCTTTCCCGGAACAAGCCATTTTACTTCAAGGGTGTGGAATATAAGGTAGGATGGATTTTAATGTGCTTTTAAATGTTTTTAAGTATGTTTTTACGCACTTTCAAGCAATATATTTACATTGATTTGTATCTTTATGAATTTGTATTATTAAACAAGGTGAATTTACACTGAAATTTTAACTTTTTATTGAGTATCAATTACGTAGCATAACTTATAATCTCTGATCTGTACCTATGTACGTACTATGAACCAAGATTTAGTTTCGCAGTATTTTATAATTTCTATACTGTTTCACACAATTCACGATTATACTCAGGAGATACATGTAATTGTTGAATAGTAAATAATTTTTTTTTTACATGAAAAGGCATTCTAATTCAACATTTTTTTTTAACAGTTAGTCTTCACATATCCAAAGTTATATACTTTTTGCATGAACTCGAAATTTCAAGGTAGCATTTTTTTTCGGTACCACAATTGAACTTTAAAATTTCATTTGATATTCATTTTAATTTATTAAAAAAGTTGAATTTTTATTGAATCTTTTGGAACTTTCGTGTTATAGCGGCCTCTAAAAATGAATTGCCAAGCGACCAATATTTATCGCCAAATTATAAAGAATATATGAAATTATTATAACATATGATGCACATAACCTTTCGTGACGTATATGGCGCATGTATGATGTACATATATGACATGTGTATAAGACGTATATGATGCATATATGACATATAAGAAGTAAATAATATGTATATAATGACGTATATGGTACATATATGAGTATATATATAATGCATATGTAAAAGCTTTGCAATGATCTTGGCGAAATCATAGCTGCAACCTTGGCATAATCGTAATTGTGGCGGCCGCTATAGCACGAAAGTCCCAAACTTTCAAGTAAAATTGGGCATTTTTGAAAACATAGTTTTGTTTAAATGAATTTTTCTCTATTAAAATTTATTACTAAGTTTATATTAATAAAATGATCTTCATTTAAAAATATTCATTACAAGGGAATTTAAATGCATTTCACGGTATTAATTTGCAAGTTTAAGTAATATAAATTATATTATAATATATTATAATATATTATAATATTATATTATATTACATTATATTATATTATATTATATTATATTATATTATTATTATATTATATATATTATTATATATTTTATATTTTTATAATATTTATATACATTTATATATATAATATTATGTATACATAATATATATATATATATATATATTATGTATACATAATATATATATATATATATATATATATTATGTATAAAATATATATAATAATATTAATATATGGGCTGTTTAATAGCCTCTGCTTGTTAACTAGGAGAAGACCCTTTAAATGCCTCAGAGGAGGACTTAAAGGAATTGACTGGGAGCAGAGACTTAATGTCCAATCCGCACCTTCCATCGGTGCAGCCTTTTAGTACTCTTGCCTAGTGCATGGGGAACGAACACGGATGGGCTTCCTCCAACCCGCTTGGCCAGCGTGGAGGAATTTGGCCACCTCCTCCCTTATTTTACCATGAATTCACAAAACAAATCACGGCCCTCAATTCCCGGCAGTCTGCATGTTCCTGATTACGGCAGCGATCAGAAAAACATGAAGACAGAGGGTGCTCAGAATCACCGGGCTCGGCTTGGCTGCCATAAGTTGATGACCTTGGCTACGTATAATGGACGATCCTTATCTTCTGAAAGTCGTTTACAGGAACTTGAAGAAGAATTAGAAAGAATCAACTGGGACATTCTAGGATTATGCGAAGTAAGAAGAAAAGGTGAAGAGAAGATTGATCTTGCCAGTGGACATGTATTGTACTACAGAGGTACAGAAGATGGAAAAACAAGTGGTGTAGGATTTCTGATTCATAAAAGGTGGAAGAATCAAATCGTAGAATATGATAGTGCATCAGATAGAGTTGCAAGGTTAGTTATACAAGTGTCAAAAAGATACAAGCTGCAAATTACCCAAGTTTATGCACCAACAATTAGCTATACTGATGAAGAAATTGAGGATTTCTATGAAGAAGTAGCTTCAATGCATCAAAAAGGAAAATGCTACATAAAATTAATAATGGGAGACTGGAATGCTAGAATTGGGGAAAAAAAGAAAGGTGAATTCTCAGTAGGAAATCATGGATATGGGGTGCGTAATGAAAGAGGAAACAGATTGATTGAATTTGCAGAATGTGAACAGATGTATATCATGAATTCATTTTTCAAGAAAAAGCCACAAAGAAAATGGACATGGCGTAGTGCAAATGGCTCAACAAGTGAAATCGACTACATCTTGAAAAACAAAAAGCATCTTATTCAGGATTGCAGCGTTCTCAATAACTTCAATACAGGAAGCGATCACAGGTTAGTTAGATGCAAACTGCTTTTAAATACTAAAGTGGAAAGAATGAAGCTTTTGCAATGCTCAAAGAAATCAGTCGATATTATAAATCTCCAGAAACATAAAGAAGAATTTAATTTAGAACTTAAAAATCGTTTTCAAGTACTTCAATCAATCTTAGAAGAAGAACAAGATGTTACAGTAGTGAACAAGAAAATAACAAATACTCTACAAGAAATTGCAAGGACGATAGCTGGTGAAGTACAAGTAAAGCAAACAAAGAAAATAACAGAAGAAACAAGAAGATTGATGAAGAAACGCAGAGAATTTAAAATGAAGAAAAACTATCCTAAATCAAGAGTTGAATATGCAGAATTATGTAAAACGGTAAGAAAATGTGTTACAGAAGATATCAGAAAATTTAACTGTGATCTTGTCAAAAAAGTTCTAGAAGATAACAAAAGTTTAAAATCAGCTAAGCGCAAACTGTGCGTTGGAAGAAAAGGTATTTTTGCACTGAAGAGAGCAGATGGAACAATCACCAAAATCAATAATGAAATAGTACACATTGTCGAAAAATTCTATAACGATCTATATAAATGTGAAGATCAAAGGGAAATCAACCTACGTGATCCACTAGTAAACATAACAGAAACTGAAGAGATAATCCCAGTGATGACAGATGAAGTTGTACAAGCCATTAGAGGCATGAAAAAAGGTAAATGCCCTGGCGAAGATG
This sequence comes from Maratus michaelseni, assembly GCA_963931845.1. Taxonomy (NCBI): domain Eukaryota; kingdom Metazoa; phylum Arthropoda; class Arachnida; order Araneae; family Salticidae; genus Maratus; species Maratus michaelseni. Next base: position 257,958,747 of record OZ007600.1, on the reverse strand, counting down.
GAATTACAATTGACCTTATCAAAGAAGCAGGAGAAGAATTTGCAAAAATGCTAGCCTTACTGTTTTCCAAATGTCTCGAGAAATCAGATGTACCAGAAGATTGGAATAATGCTGTGATGGTGTTACTTTATAAGAAAGGAGAAAAGGAAAACATTAAAAACTACCGTCCAATCAGCTTACTGTCAGTGATTTATAAAATTTTCACCAAAGTTTTAACGACAAGACTTGAATCAGCTCTGGACTCAGCTCAACCTAGAGAACAAGCAGGATTTCGAAGTGGATTTAGCACAATGGATCATATTCAAACAGTAAGGGAAGTTATAGAAAAACATAAAGAATATAATTTACCTCTCTGCCTTGCCTTTATTGATTATGAAAAAGCATTTGATTCGGTCTATACATCTGCAGTAATTACTTCTCTGGAGGACATTGGTATAGACAAACCTTATATCAATATCATAAAGAAGATCTACAAGAAAGCAACAGCCACCATCCGTTTGGACAAAGGAGAAATGAAGATCAAGCTTCGAAGAGAGGCAAGACAAGGAGATACCATTTCGCCTAAGCTTTTTACTGCTGTCTTAAAATTATTTTCAAGAAGCTGGATTGGGAAAACAAATGGATTAGAATAAATGGGGAATATTTAAGCCATCGCCGGTTTGCTGATGACATTTTAATTTTCAGTAATAGCCCTGAAGAATTGCAAAATATGCTAAAAGATTTGGCAGAAGCTAGCATTAATGTGGGATTAAAAATAAATTTGGAAAAGACTAAGGTGATGTTCAATTCATTTGCATCAAAAAAGAAAATCGTCTACAACAACACTGAGATTAAAGATGTTGAAAGTTATGTGTACCTTGGACAAGAAATATCATCAGACAACAGTAACATGAATGAAATCAATAGAAGAATAAGAAATGGATGGAGTGCTTTTGGGAAGAACAATATCATTCTGAAGAGTAACATGCCTCTTTGTTTGAAAAGAAAGGTGTTTAACCAATGTGTTTTGCCTGCACTAACTTATGGAGCAGAAACTTGGACACTAACAAAACGGATGGTACAAAGATTACAAACAACACAGCGAAGTATGGAAAGATGTATGCTAGGCATAACCAGAAGAGACCGAAAGAGAATAACGTGCATAAGAAGTCAGACGAAAGTTTTTGACATCATCGAGAGAATTAAACGGCTAAAATGGAAATGGGCTGGGCACATTGCAAGAAGACAAGACAATAGATGGAGCACAAACACCCTACAGTGGTATCCCAGAGATGTAAAACGACCAAGAAGACGACCTCAAGTAAGTTGGAGTGACGAAATCAATCTGGTGTTAATTGGATGACTAAAGCACTAGACAGGCAACAATGGAAAAATCTGGGGGAGACCTACATCCAGCAGTGGATTGAAAACGGTTGATGATGATGATGATGATGATGATGATGATGATGATGATGATTAATATATACATATATATATATATATATATATATATATATTATATATAATATACATATAATATATATATATATATATGATACATTCCTGTCGAAAATTGGCACATTATAGACGATCGCTATTGCTGTCGACTTGAACGTTCTTTCCACCAGACAATCGGAACATCTCAGTCCGAAACCACTAAAATTACCTGATAATCATATCGAGGTAGCCGCAGTCGAGATCGTTGAAATGTAGTCATGACACCCGGACAGGGCATCACTTCGAGTCGCTCACCATGAAGACAAATCTCGAAGTATATCACATCGGAACTCGTAGTGTATTTGCAGTCGTAAAAATTGAGCAGAGGCAGTGAAATCCAGAAGAAATTTCCCAAAAACATTAAAAAGAAGACTTAATAACTTAATAGATGAGCAGTGGCTTTATTGTGATCACAGAGATGAAAGCAACTCCACCAACTTTCGCTTCATTAAAACTGAACACATTTGAAGATCTTGAAGAATTAGCAGAGCTTGAAGAACATACTACCGATGCATTAGTGTAGACTCCCCAGTGACGGCAATTAGATGACAACCACTAATTCGTGTAAATTCTGTCTCCGAAGCCAGTGTAACCGTATAAATACTTCAAAATTTGGCCCAAAGGTACAAAACGCGCGAACAAGCTGGTCCACTCGCATCCATGTTCGGAGGGCGCTAGGGGGATAAAGAAGGCGGAGCTTTCTCGCTAATGGATGAAAAAATGAGGCCACGAAGACGTGTCTCTGACGTATGATTAAAACTCTTTAACAGAAGCGGCAAATTAAAAAGGTAAAAAGGCCTTTGGGCGCGAAAACCGCTTGGAATCATGGGATGCCGAATGAATTAAATAGAAATAAAAATGGTATTATAAAAGTTCCAAAGAATAAAAATTAAATGTCTCAAAAGAAGAAATTAGGCAGGTGCGTTTAGAGGCAGTGTTGCAATTTAAGAGAATAAGGTTTTAACAAATACGTGTAGCTTTTAACAGATTAAGATTTTTAGAATGATAAATAACAGAATATTTTGATTAAGTTATGGAATAAAATACAAAATAGATTTAAGAGATATTTTAAAAAGAGAGGGAAAAAAGAATTGAAGAATTTGGAATAATTTAACTAAAGAAATAGGGCGAAAATTTTTATTATTACATATCCCCCCACCCAAAAAGACGAATGAACCGGTAGGTCATATGACCTGCAAGTTCATTGAAGGGAAATGTTACACGGACTTGGATTACAATTTATCAACTGGAGGAAGTCAAAATAAGTACATTTCCAAAATTTATTCATTAATGCCCAAGTTGTTAATAAAAATACAAATACAAGATATTAATCTTGTTAACAATGACATAAAAAGCTTTAGAAAATATTAAACAAAATAAGAAAAGAATTGTAACAATTTAAAATAATAGATAACATACTTCCAGAGTATCATCTTACAAAATTTGTTGCAAATTGCTTGTAGAATTGTTGCTTAATTTGTCGTTCAGTTCTCGTCTGAGTGATAGTCCATCCAAAAAAGTTATTTGCATACCTCACAAACTGAACAGTTTACAAATTGGAAGAGAAAAATCCTTCAAATTTTAGATCTTACTGATCTTCCTTATGAAAGTCTATTTCAGAATTAAAGTTCATCTGAATGCTTTATATTTACTAGCAACAACTCGAAAATAGTACTAAGATTAATATTAACAACAATAAAACACAAATAATACAATAATAATAATAATAATAAGAAGAAGAATATCAACAATAAAAATTTTAAAATAATAATACTTAACAATAACAATAATCATAAGTTAATTTTCAAATATTAAAATTATGTTTGTCTGAAAAACTCAGTCCTGAATGGAATGCTAAGAAAAACTTAAGATAAATGAGTATTTTGTTATGGTATAGTTTGTCTGACAAATGGTAATTACCTAAAAAGGCAAATAGGTAATGTAAGCAGTATAAGAGTTTTTTACTCAACATCAAAATTACTATTACCATTATTACCTTTATAACTTCCATTACCTTTACTACTTTATTACTTGTTTACTTCTAGAAGTAAAAATTTATATATCTCAACATATTCAAATTCAAGTAGTATTCAAATTCAAGTAATATTTAATCTCAATATCAAATTATAAATAGTATAACTAATAATAATAATATTCAACAATAAGTTCAGCAATAACAAGCATTATAATTCAAAAATATCACACTCTTTCTTTAATTACTTTCTTAAGTATATAATTAATATCTCATCCATATAGTAGTGAATGAGGTATGAAATATACTCAATAAAATACATAATACAAAAAAAGGAATAAATAAGAAAAATTCGTGAAAACAATCATTATTGTGTAGATGATGGTTATGTAACTATCTTGCTTTCAGTCAAACAAGAAAACATAAGTTGTGAAATGAAAAAAAATGGGACCTTGTAGCATATTAAGAAAGGTTGGACAATTCTCAATTAGTATTAAGATATCATATTTGATTAGTTTAAGATATAATTTAATCCAGTTTATTTTATTAGTTTAGTTAATACTGTTTAATTTATTATTCTAATCTAATCCAATTCAGTATCAGAAACTCCTAACTTAAATCAACTAAATTACGCCAGCATAAAAAGTTGACTCAAGTGGAAACTTCAACAGTGACACTCTCGTGTGCACAATCAAGAACACCACGGTTATACAGAAGAGAATTGATTAGTTAATTATTAATTTATTTTATTTCGTTTATTTTTGGATTATATTAAAATCAAGACGAAACTATAAATTTAACATTAGTTTGTTGTTGGTTCTCATGGGATAATTTTAATTGATCAGGAGGATAATAAGGGCGTAATTTTGATACATGTACTATTTCAGTAGGTTTATTTTGAATTTGTCTATCAATTTCAAAATTGACATCAGATAACTTATTAAGGATTTGATAAGGACCACTAAAGACTTGTGAAAGTTTTCTGGTATTAGGATATTGGAGCTCTTCATAAATTACAAGATCTCCAATCTCAAATTTTGGTTCTAGATAATTTCGATCATAATATTTTTTACTTCTCCAATAGAATTCATCAGTGCGTTTTTTAGCAAGTTTAAGGGCTTCTTGAACAGGAGGGTAATAATTTTGTTGAAGAGGAGAATCATAGGGTAATTGGCCAAAAAGTAAGTAAGCAGGAGGGAATTTAGTGATAGAATGAGGGGTATTGTTATACTCATTAACTACTTCTGTCAAAATTTTTGTCCAAGGAATTTTGGAGTTGGTAGAATTGACTTTACACTTCAATCTAGTAACTATTGTCTGGTTCGCTCTCTCACATTTGCCATTCGTTTGAGGATGATGTGATGTGGTTAAACGTTGCTTAATATTGTGGTTTCGCAGAAATTTTTTAAATCTAGATGAAGTAAAGGCTGCATTTCTATCACTTAACACTTTTTGATGGGTCTGGACATTAAGAATTTTATTAAAACAGAATAATTGTTGTGGTGTTTGAATATTAAAAACTTGGTTTAAACAATTAGTATAAGTTTCTGTGGTAACACTTTTTGAGGGGAAAGCCCAAACATATCTAGTAGCATGGTCGATGATGATGTGTAGATATTTTTTGGTGGAGTTATAATAATTGAATCCTCCCACAGTATCAATAGAAAGACATTCAAAAGGTTGATCTGTGGTGGGCATAGCTTGTAATAAGCCAAATTTTTTCTGTCTGGGTTTTTTATTCTTTTGACAAATATCACAATGTTTTACAAAATTGGTTATATCTTGCGTCATGTCAGGCCAATAATAATTAGGGGAGATTAAATTTAACATTTTTTGGATACCAGGATGACCAAATTTTTCATGAGCAACATTTAGTATTTTTCTCCTTAAAGACATGGGGACTACTATTTTTCTAAAACTTTTCTTTTTTACTATCATAAGTCCATTTTTCTTTAGATAATTTTTACCACACACATTATCTTTTTCCTGCCTCTCTATAATTTCTTTAACGTCCAGAAGAAAAGTAAGTGGTTGAATAAAATGTGAAATTGGGTTTCTCGACAACATGTCGGCTTCGACATTTGTGGATCCCTTTTCGTAAACTATATTATATTCAAACATGCTCAACTTCAAAGACCATCTAAATAACTTGCCTCTCAAATGTTTAGTATTTTTTAACCATACAAGAGATGCATGATCAGTATGAATGGTAAATTTTACACCATGAAAATAATGATAGAATTTGTCTAAGGTGTCAATGATGGCAAGACACTCTAACTCGGTAATAAAATAATTCTTCTCATAACTTCTCAATCCTCTAGAGTAATAAGCAATTGGATGTAAAAATTTATTACTATCAGGTTGTTTTAAGACTGCACGTACTGCCACCTGTGAGGCATCAACAAACATATGGAAGGGTAACTTAGGGTCATAAATTTTTAAGATAGGTTTGGCTATTAAGGCATCTTTTAATTTTTGAAAAGAATTTTGACAATCTGTATTCTATTCCCATAATGTATTTTTTCTGAGTAATCTGTTAAGAGGGACTCGAATTTCGGCATATTTATCTATAAACTTGTGATAAACATTGATAGATCCTAAGAATCTCTGAAGTTCCTTTACATTTGAAGGGGGTTTTAGTTTTTTTATTACTTCAATATTAGCATTAGCAGGAGTTAATGTGCCATTCTGGATGGTATATCCTAAGAAGTTAATTTTATTTTGGACAAAATTGCATTTAGAGAGTTTAAGGTTAATGTTTTCGCGTCTACATAATTCAAATATTTGGTTTAAATGTTGCATATGTTCTTCTAATGAGGAAGAAAAAATAATGATATCATCAAAATAATGGCAAGCAAAGTCTATTTTGTATTTCGTAAGTATTCTTCTAAGGGTTCTATTAAATATCGGGGGGCCTAATTTAATCCCGAAGGGCAGAACTAACCATTCAAAGAGCCCAAAGTTGGTAGCAAAAGCCAATTTTTCAGTATCGGATGGATGTATGGGTATGTGCCAGTAGCCAGAGGCTAAATCTAAAGTTGAAAAATACTGCGCACTACTCAGTTTATCTAAAATTCCATCGATACGAGGTAGGGGTTCTGCGTCATTTTTCATTATTGCATTTAATTTTCTATAGTCAACACATAATCTAGTTTTTTTACCTTCTTCTCTTTTCATTACTAATGTAACAGGGGCAGAATAGGGACTATTGCTCTCTTTAATTAAACCAGCATCTAATAGTGAATGAATTTGATCCGAAATCTCTTTTTCTTCTAAAGGGGAAGTTCTGTATGGCCTCAGAGATATTGGTAGGTCAGAATTAAGAAAAATACGTTGCGGTTCGATATTAATTCTCCCGACATCAAATTTATTTTTAGAAAATATATCTAAATAATCCCTTATACTTTCCCTTAAAGTTTCATTTTCTATAGAATTTATTTCCCCAATTAATTTAGAATTATCAACATTAGACGGAACAAAGGATTGAGGAGATATGATCTTTCCATAATCGGGTTGCACTCTCTGATAATCATAGTTAACATTAAAATGAAGTAACCTTAATTTATCACTGGATATGTTCTTAGATTCATTTAAAACAAGGTCTCCTTGTAATACTCTACATGTAGCACAGTCAATAATTAAATTAAACTTACAGCATTCTTTTAAACCTAGTATAGCATAATCTAAATTTGTATTACATATTAAAAATCTAATATTTTGTTGCACATTACCTAATTTAAACAATAAATTACAAGCTTTATCTATTACAACAGTTCCTTTGGCTTGGCCAATAATAACAGGTGGAATATTTATAACTTTAGCATTTAAGAATTTAACAAATTTAAAAGTCAAAATACTTATGGTTGAGCCAGAGTCAATCACACAAGGTAGTTCCCTGTTATTTACATATCCTGATACAATTAACTGTCATATATTATCAGTAGATGGTTGTGGTTGACTAAGAGGGGCTGCAGAAGATTGCAGAGGCCTAACATTGAATACACAATCCCTCTCCCAGTGATAAGCATTTTGGATACCTCTATTTAAACACATTCGACATGGTCGACTAGGAAGCCTTCTTTGATAATGATTGACAGGCAATCTGGGACTAACGAACCTGGACGTTGAAGGGTTAAAATTAGTTGCTGCTTGGAAATTTGGATTCCTGTAATTAGGTTGAGGGCGAATCCAATGTCTAGGTGAATTAATTGGTTGAGAAAAAGGTCTGGAATTTTGAGACATATTTCTAACATTACTATTATTGTTACTGCTAGAATGAGATGGAATGACAACAAGTTGTTTAACTAATCTATACCAATCGGTAGTAGATTCAGGAGGATTTACTATTAAATAGTTCTGGTATTCAGGTTTTAAGCCATCTGTCAATCCTTGTAAAATAATAGTTTCACATAGTTTAAGTTGTCGACCTATCTCTATATTCTGACGGAAATAATTTTCTAAGTTGTTTAGGTCATGCAATTTCAGCGAGGCGAAATCAGAAAAACGGGGGACTGTTACTTTCAGAAATTTTTCAGTTAAGATCTCAGCAATTTTTTCATACTCTTTACAATCTAGACATTCATTAACATACACCTTTAATGCTTCGCCCTTCAAATATTTGGAAATATTGTTGATTTTCCACTCTTTTTTATCTGGAGGGGCTGATCCTTCAAAGTGTCTAAGCCAAGACACAACATTCATCCCACTTTCTGGGTCAAAAATAATAACATTAAGCTCTTTTTCAGCCATTTTGGTTTGAGTACCCTTACTTTCAACAATAACTTTAACAAACCCTGACTTTAATAACATGTAAAAAAAATAACAATGTATAAAGAATTCTTTAACTTAACAACAACTGTAAATATCTAACTCTTAATAATTTAAATAACAAACTAAATAATGTTCAACAGTAAAAAAGTCCAATTCATATTAAAATTCATTTCACTTAAATAGTAAATGTAAACTACTACTATAATCTTTCTATAAATAGATCCACTATATATGAATATCACAATTTAGAATGAAATAAATAAAACACTTTTTTAAAATAAGTATCATTATTTCGTAAGAACAATTTTTTTGGCTCTTGAATTGTACTCTCAGAATATAGCATCAAAAAACAAAAGTAATAAAATAAACAAATAAATTAATTGCACAATAATTTTACCCTTTCAATGTTACTCAACTTTCTTTTTATTTCTTTTTAATTCATTTAATGGATTTGAAATCCATTGGGGTTTCCCCGCGTAGGTTCGAATCCTACCGGCTTTTTTGATACATTCCTGTCGAAAATTGGCACATTATAGACGATCGCTATTGCTGTCGACTTGAACGTTCTTTCCACCAGACAATCGGAACATCTCAGTCCGAAACCACTAAAATTACCTGATAATCATATCGAGGTAGCCGCAGTCGAGATCGTTGAAATGTAGTCATGACACCCGGACAGGGCATCACTTCGAGTCGCTCACCATGAAGACAAATCTCGAAGTATATCACATCGGAACTCGTAGTGTATTTGCAGTCGTAAAAATTGAGCAGAAGCAGTGAAATCCAGAAGAAATTTCCCAAAAACATTAAAAAGAAGACTTAATAACTTAATAGATGAGCAGTGGCTTTATTGTGATCACAGAGATGAAAGCAACTCCACCAACTTTCGCTTCATTAAAACTGAACACATTTGAAGATCTTGAAGAATTAGCAGAGCTTGAAGAACATACTACCGATGCATTAGTGTAGACTCCCCAGTGACGGCAATTAGATGACAACCACTAATTCGTGTAAATTCTGTCTCCGAAGCCAGTGTAACCGTATAAATACTTCAAAATTTGGCCCAAAGGTACAAAACGCGCGAACAAGCTGGTCCACTCGCATCCATGTTCGGAGGGCGCTAGGGGGATAAAGAAGGCGGAGCTTTCTCGCTAATGGATGAAAAAATGAGGCCACGAAGACGTGTCTCGAAGACGTATGATTAAAACTCTTTAACAGAAGCGGCAAATTAAAAAGGTAAAAAGGCCTTTGGGCGCGAAAACCGCTTGGAATCATGGGATGCCGAATGAATTAAATAGAAATAAAAATGGTATTATAAAAGTTCCAAAGAATAAAAATTAAATGTCTCAAAAGAAGAAATTAGGCAGGTGCGTTTAGAGGCAGTGTTGCAATTTAAGAGAATAAGGTTTTAAGAAATACGTGTAGCTTTTAACAGATTAAGATTTTTAGAATGATAAATAACAGAATATTTTAATTAAATTATGGAATAAAATACAAAATAGATTTAAGAGATATTTTAAAAAGAGAGGGAAAAAAGAATTGAAGAATTTGGAATAATTTAACTAAAGAAATAGGGCGAAAATTTTTATTATTACATATATATATATATATATATATATATATATATATATATATATATATATATATATATATATATATATTTATGTTATATTATATTATATTATACATAAAAAGTACTTGTAAATAACTAACTTTTTCAAACTTCTTTCAAAAACTTCTTTAATAGAATACCGTCAGCATATCCATAATACAGTTTAAATCGTTTAAAATTAAAAAAAAAGTCCTTTTCTTTAAAAATTAATGATACTGTCCCGACTAAGGACCCATTGTAATACTCTCATTATCTTCTTACAAGAGTGTTTTAAGAGAAGGTTCTTCTTATAAGTGTCTTCAATCTTCTTATATCAGTCGTCCTATACAAGAGTCTATTTGTTTCAAGATTCTATTAATGATGTTCTAAAAAAAGTATTCTCCCTTTTAAACTTTCTGACACATTTTTGTGCTATTTTTTAAGCGTAATAGTGATAAACGTAATAATAATTTAAAGAAATTCTGTACTCTTTGGACTTTTTTTTTTTAATTGAGTGTTTTCTAATACATTTTTGTCATATTCTTAAACGGTTGTATTTAGAAAAGTGGTAGAATAAAAAAAAATTGCAATCCTTGTGATAAAATTTGAAAAATAATATGGAAACTTTTAAAACCCTTTTCCGTTATAATTTTGATTTTTTTTAAACTTTTTTCTTTCAATGCTTTTTTTACAAATGTTTTCTATAACGCTACGGATAATATATCTATATAGTTAATTAGTTTTGGAAAAAATAAATAATGTCAGGACATTTTTTGGATGTGTTATTATTCGAAAATACGTATTACAGCTCGATTTGGAACTTAAAATGGTACTTTTGTGTTAGCCGGGCACAGGTGATAAATCGCCAAATACAGTTCCCATTTGCATCATTCCTATTGCATTCATTTCATTTAAAATGAAAACCTTTCACTCATTTCAATTAAAATACATATATTAGATCTGCATTTAAAACACATAGGAATATTACATACATTTAATTAGATTAATTAAATTAACGTAAGGTATTAATTAAATTAACGTAAATTAAAAGCCTAAATCAGCCCCAATGTATGTCAAGTTCAAACAGAATATACAGTTTGATGTTATTCTGTGTATTAGTTCAAGTGCTACGCTGTGTTTTTCACAATTTCCACAATAGCTATACTTCAAGAACTAATGGACGGAATTTCATAAAACTAAAGAGGTATCTCACAACAGAAAACGATGCTATACTGTGTTTTTTATGATCACTGTAATAGTTGTATTTCAAGAACTAATGCATGGAATTTCATGATACTATTATGGATATCGTAAAAAATGCAGTATAGCAGCACTATCTGTTAGGCGATATCCACCAAAACGTAACAGAACCAATTTATGTCAAGGTCTCACTGAATTGAAGTGCGTTCATTAATTCTTGAGATACAGCGGCCAGAAAAACTGTCACACACAGACTAACAGACAGACAGACTTTTCCCAAAATTATTCATTTCGGACATCCCAAAACGTGTAAATCCATTAAAAAATATTAATAGCAAAAAGTATTAACGATTGCAATACAATTTTTTATTTACATTATTTAATATAAAATTGCAGAGAAAAAATTGTTAAACTATGTAAAATATATGAAATTAAAATAATAATAATAAATTAAAGTTTCAATAAGAAATGTTTAAAAAAAATCTGAAACTTTAATAATAAATTCGAATAAAAGAATTTTCAAGGGACTATATATTTTATGGTCGAATAGGTTTTAATTAATTTCTAATTAAATTAAGCCCAAATCTGCGACATACTTTATGAATTCTTAAAAGATTATTCACCCATATGTTATTCCTTTACAAAAATGTCAGATGTTGCGTGGATAACACTTTGTATTTATATCTTCTATAATATATTTTTACCAAGATAAGGTCGTTTAATACAAATTTTCGAAGCGGTATTTTAAATATTTGAGTTTAATTACTACAACTTTTTCCATTCAAATTATTATTTTCAAAGATGCAGAAGGATATATTTGGATCGAGCTTGTTCTATGTCTTGCGAGAATGTTTGAAAAAATACGAATTGCTTAAAAATAATCTTGCTTTTCTAAAATTATAGTTAATATTTTGAAATTAATATAATTAAATCTTCTTCGGATATTATCCCTGAACTAGTCGTTGGGATCCACCATAATACTTACCCATCATGGATATGCATAATATAAAATATGAAATAAAACATGTGTAAACTGTTTATAAAATGCATTGCAATTCGAATAAAATCGTGCCTTGATGACGTCCTAAACTTTAAAGGCTCTATTACTAAATTGCGTAAAAGAAACATCCTTATAACTCCAAAAATGATAATCCTATTAAATAACGGTTTAGTGCGTCGGATTAAGCGTCTCATTTCCAATTAGAATATATCTTTGAATTGAAATTTGAATGAAATACAGGGTCATGAAAAATCGAAGAGTGTGGAAAATAGGATTACAAATATCTCGGCAACTCATTATCCGATCGACTTCATTCTGTATGCAAGATTTATGTTTTTTTATTGTCTTGTATATTTACTCCTTAAAATAAACAATTTCGAAAATGTTTATATACCTTTTACCAGAACGAATATTTCGAGAGTCTGAAAAAAGTAGCTCCGGATAATCGATTTTACTGAAATTCAATAAGCTTCTTTCCATTATTACATACTAAGTACATAAGAAATTTCAAATCTGTATCTCATTTTGTTCGGGAGATAGAGCGATAGAGACAGACGGACGGCAATTTTCTTTTCTAAAAATATTTTTTTTGGAATCTCCATTATTTGAAACAAGTAAATCCGTCAAAAAATATTGTTCGATTTTCAAAACGATTACAAGATACTATCCTATACTACGTATGATGGGTAAGTAAAAAAGAATTCCAGCATTATCAAGAGTATATATATGTTCCGATAATAATAGAAGTTTCAAAGATTACTTCCTGCATTAAAATAAACCCTTAGAGACCAGTGAACCCCCGCGAGGGAAAAAAAAATATATATAATATATATAATAATGGGACTTTAACTGCATTAGAGGATAACGTCATCCGCTTCGTTAGAAACACAGTACAAAGAAAAATAAATTGAATACACATAAAATACAATTTAATTCAATATAATAAAGCACACATTTTAGACTACACATGAAATACCACTACTTCGAACGATCGATTGTGTCTTTTTCTTCTAAACATTTGAATTTGAATTTTGCTTTTTAATCACGAGTATAAAATAAACCCATTCGGTCGCGCTTTATCTTTTTTGCACTGTTGATTTTTGTATAATAAGTGTTGAGCACGATATAATACGCTATTTTATTTTTGTGGTAACATTGATTTGAGAAAACGTTTCATTTAATTTACGAAAACAGTGCTTATTTAACTTTCAATTAACTGCAACTTTGAATCTAAAAGCATGTTTTAGCGAAATGTGAGTATACTATGTCAGAAGTTGGTTCAAAAACTTTTCGAATGATACCCCATTCATTATTGTGCGTTTTGTAAATGGATAGAAAAAAGGATATTGACAACAGAAATAATATACATGATTATTATTGCGATTAAACGATTATTAACCGGTTTCAGAGTGATATTTCAAAGGGACCAAAACAGCTACAAAATAACATAGCTGACAGTCTGGAAGATAAAAGGATACCTCTTTACGATTTTCAGACAATTTTAAATGACTTGACAAAATTCTGCAACGATTCTATACAGGGTTATTCTAAATGATGGACCCATTTTCCAAAAATTGTATTTATTAAAGTACAAATCCAAAATGAACAATCTTTATACCAATGAAAAGAGGAAGGTTCAAAGTTTTTTAAGACATTATAAATGTTCAATATGTCCACCGTTTGCTGCACGGCAAACATGTACGCGATAGCCAAACTCGTCCCACACACGAGAAAGCGTATCTTCTGTTACTGAGTGCACGGCTTTCAAAGCGGTGATAGTTCCAGAGGCGGCCGGTAGAGGTCGCGCGGCAATAGGCCACTGAGAGCTGTTTGTTTTTCGACACTTAGCGACATTTCGCTTTGGTCGCCAGCTGTTAAGCTTGCTTACCTCCATGTTTTAAACACTTACCTCTGGTAATCTTAATATTTTCACTGATGAGGGAGCTTTAAAAGCTCCAAAACAGCTATCTGCCATTTTCTATACATATATTTACATTTGGGCTATTTTCACGTTGTTCATTTATTTCTTCCCTTTGAACGTTAGGCCCGTGTTTTACCGTTACTAGAAGTCATGTTAAAATGGTTGTGGACAAAAATATTTTTAACAAAATAATTTTTTTAACCTTATGTAGAATGAGGGGATATGAAAGATATTATAGCATCAACTATGATTAATATATGTATATACATATATATCCTGGGATTTACAAGTATACTTATGAAAACTATTCGTTGGGGGCCACCATAATACTTACCCATCATAGATATGCATAGTATAAAATGTGAAAATAAAACATGTGTAAACTATTCGTAAAATGCATTGCAATTCGAATAAAATCGTGGCTTGATGACGTCTTAAACATTAAATGGTCTATTACTAAATTGAGTAAAAGAAACATAACTCCAAAATTGATAATCCTATTAACTTCCGTTTTACTGCGTCGCATGAAGCGTCTCATTTCCAATTAAAATATATCTTTGAATTGAATTTTGAATGAAATACAGGGTCATGAAAAATTGAAGAGTGTGGAAAAATAGGATTATAAATGTCTCGGCAACTCATTATCCGATCGACTTCATTCTTTATGCAAAATTTATGTTTTTTATTGTCTTTTTTATTCACTCCTTAAAATAAACAATTTCGAAAAAAATTATATATCTTTTATCAGAACGAATATTTCGAGTGTCCGAAAAAACTAGTTCCGGATAATGGAGGTTAATGAAATTCAATAAGCTTCTTACCATTATTACATACTCAGTACATACCGAATTTCAAGTCTCTATCTCAATTTGTTCGGGAGATAGAGCGTTTCCAGACACACACAGAGACACACAGACAGACGGACGGCAAAATATTTGCTCTAAAAATATGTTTTTCGGAATCTCCAGTGTCTGAACGTTTAAATCTGTCTAAAAAAATTCGATTTTCAAAACGATTACAAGACTTATCTTATACTACGCATGATGGGTAAGTAATATAGGAAAACTTTCAATCGCTGAAAGGGTTTTAATATAGCGGCACAAAGTTCAATCCTCCAATTTTAACAAAAATCTAACTCACAGCTGTTCAGCTTAGCTAAGATTTTAACACAGACAATATTTAATTAAACCTATATTTTAGAGATAGTTTGTGAACTAAGAAAGAAAGAGACATCGTTTAAGAAGAGTATACAGAGATATTTAAAAAGTACGCATGGATTTCACTCCCATATGTATAAAATTAGTGAGGGAAATTTGAGATATCACAGACTAACATCCTTAAATAATATAAACCAACAACAGCTTCGGGTAAAATATAATTTCGTGAAATAACTTATTTGAAATACATAGAATAGGATACATTTCTGTATAAATTCAAATGTTTGCTAGATAAACAACTTACTCGGAAATATTCCGTTTCTCCGATAATATTTTAGTAACAGCTTCAGGGAACTTTTCCGACAATTTGTACACTACTCTTTAAATAAACTCCCGTGATGCACTGCGAAAGGCTTCTGGGCATCCATTTTAATTTCTTCATTTAAAATTTCAATTTATGTATGCTTATTTGATATTGCTCACGGTCGTAAAAATTCACCATTGTTTTATAAGGATAACTACAGTAAACTTATTTTTTACTTCTAATCAGGGCTTGAAAAATGCGGTCGCCAAGTCGCCACTGGCGACCAAGTTATTTAATCTAGCAGATTTTTTTTATATTATTTCATTTATTTATTTGGGGAGGGGGGGGGGTTGTATAAAAAATGACCCAAGAAATGCTCACTAACGGCATTTTTTTTCTCTTCCCAATATCTCCAACCATAATAAATCAGGAAGTTTGTGTGTGTGTGTTTCTCGGTTGTGTTCTGAAGAAACCACTGCACACAGAGCTACAAAATTTGATGATAAGATACCTCTATGCATGTAGTTTTGCACCTCGAAGCCCGATTTTGGAATTTTTGAATGTATTTTTAAATTAAAATTTTTATGCGATTTTTAGTGTTTTTCAACTTTTACTGCAATTTTTCCACATTAGTAATGAGAATCCGGTTCCAATATTTTAGCCCAATATAGTAAATTTTGTCCTCTTTGTAACAAAGTTTAATCGAAATTCGTACAACGATTTTTGAATTGTTGGCGATTTTTTTCCTTTGACACTACCCGTAAGGCATGGTGACATCACGGCGACGTCACTGTGAAGTCACACTGTGACTTTGTGACAGTCGTCGTGACGTCACGTGACGTCGATGTGAAGTCACTGTGACGTAAATGCGAGGTCGTTATGGCCGTTTTCAAGGCTTCTGTGACCTCACAATGTGACTACTTTGTGAAGTCACCGTGCGACTTCAATGTGAAAAATGTGACGAATCTGCATCGGATAGGGTGACCAGATTTTACCCGAATCCTATACGGATTGTTCGGATCAAAATTTTTTTATGGTTCAAGTTTGTGACGTTTGTGACGACACTGCACCGGGTCGGGTGACCAGATTTTACCCGAATACAATCCAGAAACTTCGGATCGATCTTTTTGGATTTGTTTGGCTACAGAATAGATTTGGATTAGTTGTCGTGTGACCTGATTTTCGTGAACCCGATCTGACCCGAGTCGGGTATAATGTTTTTACTGTAAGTCTTGTTCAGAATAGAATCTTGCATACGACCAAGTAACCAGATTTTATCAGAAATTGTCTTACGATACAATTTCTGATGTCGGCTCGGATCTAGAGTCATGCACGAATCCGGTTATATACTTCTTGAACATGATTGAATGTCTACTTGAACATGAATGATGGTTGACTGAAACTATATTTACATTCAACCCGTAATCTTACCCTAACCCAACAACAACAACAACAAAAATTCTGTGGGCCCACAACCCGACCGAACCTGATAAATGATTTCGCATAGATTCGGATAACAAGATTTCACCAAATACGGATAAGATCAACGATAAGGATTGGATCGGCAATCATTTTTTTTATGCAACTCGTATTCAAATTAAAACTTTGCATCTGATTGGGAAACCGGCTAATGTAGCCGTTAAACAAGAAACTTATAAATGTAAAAAAACGCATACTAATATAAAAATAGTAGATGAATCCATTAAAAATTATAATAAAATTAAATATTTTAATAATATGAAATTCTATTGTGCAAATAACCACTTTTAAAAATAACTTCGACTTCCATTTGTTTTATGTAACCACCAAAAATGTTGACAATACTTAAAACTATGCTATTTTGCTTTTAAGTATTGAAGTTTTTAAATGTGTACTCTCTTAAAACGAAAGAGTGGATTTGGCTTCTCAGAAAAGAGCTGCAATTTATTGGATCGTAAATGAGTTGATTTTTAAACGCTTCACTCATCTTGATCTGAATTTTTATTTTTCTAATGCACTCCAGAAGAACGAATACTAAGCAACTCAAGTCGATAAAAAAAAGCACTCTTTTGCGAGCGGACATGTCAATGCGGCTGACCTGACCATTCGCTGAGCAGACGACAGGCATGCGTCATCGAGGCAAGCATTTCGCCTTCCGGACAACTGGCAGCACATTTTTGACTGTTGAAATATTATTCGCGCTGTTCAAACGGGCAATTTTAAAGAAGGAATACTTGTAAAAGGTAAGAATTTCTGCTATTTTAAATACTATAATCATGTTTTTTATAATGATTCTGTTTTATATTTATTGTTATTTTATATATGGCGTGATATTTTTCAGTTTATATCAATATTTTTAACAAATATGTCTTAACCTTAACATTTAGGACTATTTACACCCGAACGGACATTTAGAGATCTTTTGAGTTGGAAGGATAAATATTAAAAAATGCTCTAAAATATAATTATACAAATCCTTTGCCTCTCATTTTAAGTTTTTTTTAATGTTGTTTCAATAAATATGATTTATAAATAGCACTTAGTAGCAATTTAATCTTTTAAAGAAAATGTCTCGGCGGTACTGTGCGTTTGTTTATATATATTTTTTTTAATGATGTTTCAGAACTCTAACTTTCATAATACTATAAATTGAAGATTGACTTGTCTGACTTTAAAAATATTGTTTTAAAGTAAACAAATTATATTTCTTATTTTTTTCTCTGTCTGAAGAATTTTTTTCCTGGATATTTTTATTGACCTGCCTTGTTTTTCGAATGCTCATACATAAGTTTTAGTCATTTCATGCTGCTGAGAGTTAGATTATTTGAAATCTATCTCAAATATATAAGAAAAGCTTTAGAATATCTATTTCATGTTGACAAAAACTTTTGAAAAGTAGCTTTATTAGTATATATACTGTTTTTCTAATATTTTAAAATAAATATACTTGATTTGTGAAGCTGTATAAATCCCATATTTTTTGTATCATATGTTGTTAAAAATAAGGTAAATATCTCCATTCCCGTATATTCACTGTGTGAATATTCCTAAATAGTATTAGGATTAAAACATTTAATGATAATATTGATATAAACTGAAAAATATCATGCAATGTATAGAATAATATTGCATAGAAAACGTAATCATTATAACAAAATAAAAAAAAAAGATTAAAATATTTAAATCAGCAGAAATTCTTATGTTTTCAAATATTCCCTTTAAAATTCTCTTTTTGGGTCGGGAGGGGGGGGGGGGGGGTATTTATTTCAAGCAGCTCAGAAACAAAAAAAAAAAAAAAATACTTTTCACTTAATTGTTGAATATATACATATATGTAAACATAGATATGCATACATTCAATATGCAAATTACTTTTTGTTTTCTAAAATAATAATCTACCTGTTCATGAAATTTATTATTTTACACTGAAATATTACATTTTACCATGAATTTTAATTCCCCTTCCCCTCCTCAAGTATGAGTTAGTTATAAATCACTCAAGTGCTACTGGATTTAACCTTCATTGATTTGATTTAACTCAAGTATGAGTAAAATAGAGATAACTCAATCATGAGTTGCTTAAAAACAACTCGTTCACTCGAGTTGTTTCAACTCTTCATGAGAAGCTGACTTTCAAATCGTGAGATGAGTGGATTTCGGCTCAACTTGAGTTATTTTGGCTCTTTCGTTTTAAGAGAGTATACTTTGCCATATTTCCCCTCGTTCAGTATCACGAAACTTTCTGACACATTTATGAACAAATTTTTAAACGCATGCCTGATTATTAAAGCGATTTGGAATGAATAGCGTTTTCAATTTTTAGATAAATGAAATGCTTAAGAGCAATTTTGGTCACGTTTTTTCCGTTTCTGACGCTGCGCGTCGGAAATTCGGTTCAAAACACCGACTTTGATAGTGTTTTCTGAAACATCTTTTGTCAAAAATGGAAAATGCCATTCTATTACATATATTCTGAATAAGAACACCTGCCAATTTCATGTGTTTCCGAATAAAAATGAATTCAGAAATTAGTTATTTTGGATTTGATTACAAATTTAATGAAAATAAAAGTATAGATTTTTAAATAAGCATTGTGAAAAATTTATATTAGGAATCCATTTAAATAATAGATCTACCTATTGTGCGATATTATTAAATAATAAACATTGTATCAAGCAATAAAACATTTTTCGAAGCAAATGAAATTTAAAACTTCGGATAATAAACGCAAAGAAAAAAAAATATATTTTTTTCTTTACAAATTATTTTATTTATAGTTTTTGATAGAATACTAAATGCAGAGCTAAAATATCAATTTTTACTATAGAAAAAATTCGATAACATAACTGGAAAAATTACCTTAACTGAATAGCTGTTTTATTGTTTCATTAATATTCATTATTTTTGTGCACCTAATATTGACAGATCTTGACAACTAAATTTGTAATGAGTTAAATTGTCGCAATTATTTCAAATATACCAGAAAATTATTTCTCAAAACCTCCACTAGCTAAGAAATTTTCAAATTTTAAATCAAATATTAATAGTTTTAAAAATTGCAATGTTTTTAATTACAATGAATAACTATGAAAATTGAACTGAGAAACGCAAAATATAAATACATTCCTCGTTATAAATAACACTTTACATTTAGAATATATATTGTTAGTAAATACTTTAAGCTTTTTTCCAAACTCTCTATTTAAAACGATTTAAAGCATTAGAGATAAAATTTTATACAAGTGATTAAAAAAAAAAAGATTTAAACATCTTAACATTTAAATAATGCACTATTAATGTACCATTACTAAATATGCACTATTAACAAAACTGCGAAGACATTAAAAGTTACCTGCTATATAAAAGTTACCTGCTAATCTATAAGTAAAACCACCAGTTCTAGGGATTAAGTTTTAATGGTCGTTGACTGCTTCCTTTTCATTGAAAAATGAGACTCAAATCCACTGCTTTAATTTTCAAAGTGTCCAGCTTAGGTGTGTTCATAGATCTGAGATATCAAATATCACGCAGACCTTAATAACGCACCCAGCTAGACATAAGGATAGGTTAAAATGGATGATTCACTTTAAAACGTTAATTTACTTTCACGGTATAAATTCCACAATATACTTCCACAAACTTAAAAGCACCACACACTCTAATCCGCCGATGAGAATAATCGTCTGCCCTCAACATCTGCGATCATGATCTGCGCAGTAATGTTTACCACAAAGTAACATCTAGCAGGTGTTTCCAGAAAAAGAATAGAAAGAAAACAGTTAAATAAAGACATTTCAAATGCTTTATAGTTTATATGGCTGACAAATAACTTCTAATAAAACTATAATATTCTGTTTTTATATGAGAGAGTTTAATATTCTTGGAAATAAGCTGTGAAAATTTAAATTTTTATATATTTTTTAATCAGTTGCATTTGTTTTAGGCGTCCAAAGTAAACATAAATTTTAAATAAAAATGGATTTAATAGTCTTTATAAAATAATTACGACATAAATATAAATACTATTCTGCAATCAGATTTCCTAAATACGATTTTTTTCATTTTTTACACTCTATTGAAAAGAGCAATATATTTACCAGAGGTGATATCTTATTAAGCACTGACCAGTTTTGGAATAAATTGCTATAGGAATGACATATACTTTATGACATATTTTTAATTCGTTTTTGTTCGGAAACGCATGAAATTGGCTTTTGTTTTTATTCAAAAACTCTGTAATTGAAAGACGTTTTCCATTTTTTAGTAAAATCAGAAGATCTTTCAGAAAAGAATGTCAAAGTCAGCGTTTTGAACCAAATACCCGACGTAACAGGGAAAGAAAAGAGAAAAACCAGTCGTCACGTGACACGAATTGCTTATAACTCGATAAGTAATTTATTTATCAAAAAATGGAAAACTCATTTGGATTGAAAATTGCTTCCATAGTCAGTCCTGCCCATTTTATGCCTTTGCGTTTAAAAATGAGTCAGAAATTATGTCAGAAAGCTTCGCGTTGTGGAGCAGGTCAGTTGAGAACCACCTTAAATATTCAGTACAAGAAAAATCTTGAACGCGTTCGACGGTCACCCCGAGCACCCCCGATGTCGAACTCGCAAAAATGGTGTCCTCACTTTTTAAACAGAAAGCTGATGATTGGGTTGAGTGGCCCCTCAAAATAATAAGAGATTGGAGATTTTTAAAATATTTTTAGTATCACAAAATTAGCAAATGAGTTCTATGCGGTGGTAGGAAAAAAAATTAAATGTTTATATTTAAAATGCTAACAAATCTCTAAATTGCTAACAGTTTCATTAGAATGGGAGATTTATTTCTGAATTACTTTCCGCCAAAACTTTCCTACGTTACTAAATTTCTATTTAAGGATTTTTACCTGTGTATTATATAGTATATTTTGTTAAATTTCATGTAAATGGCAATGAAAATTGTAAAAAAATATCTGCCTCATATATGTAGACAAATATTTATTTATTATTTTATTTTGGAAATACAATATATTTAAATAATGTGTGACAATGTTTTTATTAATGATTTAGGTACATGACATAATTCAATTCTATATTTTATGAGTTTTTTTTCCAAATTCTCTCTCCGATCACACCGTGAAGTCACAGAGTGTTGGCATTTTGGTCATAGGTTTTACGTGACTTATGTGACTTGCAGTGACGTCATTGCAACATCACAAAAATTTTTAAAGCTGTCAAAAAGTAATTTCCTTCATGCCATAAGATGTTCTAAAGTTTATTTTAAGTTTTCTTTAGATCTTCAAGACGTTCACATTTTGATCACAGTGTGACGTTACAAAGTTGTGTCATTTTGGTCACAGATGTGACGTGACGTACGTGACTCACAGTGACGTCACTGTGACTGTGCATGCTATGCGGGTAAGTAACTAAATAGTAACTAATAAACTCAATAACTAAACAGAATGAAGGTTAAAATCTTTGTAAACGTTGATACATTTTTGTACACGTTATTTTTATATACATCAGATTGAGTGTTCTAATTGTTTAAAACAACTCAGCGCCGTCTGTTGATGATATTAGGAATAAAAACAACGAAACGCAGTAAAAAATAATTCCCCATTTCTCACATTACTCATCTTGTTGAAAATGCTCAAAATGTCATTTGCTTATTCAAAATTTCTTTTTCATTTACTATTTGTGTTATAGTAGTGTATATATTTTTCAATATTCAACACTAATGAAATATTAAACTGTTCATTAATTAAATGTGCACGGAAATTTGTTTTTGTTTAAAAAGTTAAAACGATTTTGCATTGAGACAACGTCTAATTTCTTAAAGAAAGTAACTTCAATTTTATATTTAGAACATGGAAATTCTGCACAATTATATTATATTTTATACTTATTAAATAGCTAATAATGATTATATTTTATAACAAGTGATTTCCTTCAACAAATAATATAGAGTCTGTTGAAATTTCATGAGCAAGGCATAATAAAATTTCTCTAGTGCACTGAGATTTCAGGGAACAAATAGCGTGAAACTATTTATGAGTCAAAGTTTTCCGATGTGGCAAAAGTTTTAATAGCTAGAAGGAATTTTTGGAATTACTTAAGAATCTCAAATAGCAACCTGCCAGCAAATATTTATGTGCTCTGAAGCAATTTATATACCCGTAAAAATGTAGTGTGTTACAGTAACAAGAAGAACTTTTATTTTATATTTTAATTTTTTTGAATTTTAAGCCATTATAACTGTATTAAACAATTATAATTTATCTTCATGCAGATACTCAAAATTTTATAGTTAGTTTTTTTTTTAATCTTTCAGTTATAGAAGAAAACAGGCGGGTGTTATTTCATTTATTGTCTTAAGACTTATCTTTGATAGATATGTAATCTAATACATAAACAAGAAAGAAAAATCATGCTTGGAACATTGATTATGCACTCTAAAGATGACATTTTCAAAACTGAGCAAAAAATACTCAAATCTGAGTATGTCGCATAGACAAAATGACTCAAGTTTGAAACATGTATATACTCATTTCTGAAAACATGCACACTCTCAAGAATAAAACATCATGTGCTCATATTTAAGTATGTCCATGTTTCAAAAATGAGTTTGAACTGTTTCTAATCATTTTTGAGTATGGCCATGTTTCAAAAATGAGTATGAACGGACCTCTATATGCTCCGTTTTGAGTATATCCGTGTTCCAATATTCTGAGTATTTCTGATATTTCAGAATTGAAAGCGTCCTATTTGAAACAAAAAGTTTCATAACAAAATGAAAACATCGATTTACTCAGATTTGAAAGTGTCATTTTTCTCTGTATAGAAGAAGTAAAAATATAGAAATTTAAATCTTTTCATAAAAGATATATAAATGCTTAAGAAATGGAATCTATATTAATCTCGTTTATGGTGCACATTAATGATGTTACACTATTTCAAACATATTTCAAATGATATATATCACTGAGGTGCACTACAAGAATACTTAGTAAAGAGAGGAATGTGGATACACTCTAAAAACGACATTTTCAAAACTGAGCAAAAAATACTCAAACCTGAGTATGTCGGATAGTCAAAATGGCTCCGAATCAACATTACTTAAGTTTGAAACATGTTTATCCTCATATCTGAAAACAGGCACCCACTCAAGAACTCACTTCTATATTCCACTTCAAGTTGTAAGAAGATGATTTTGATACCGATAAATTCTTATTAATTGTACAAAGTTTACATGTTACAGAATAATTACCAATTTCTTGTTGTTCTATAATTTCAAAATATTCATTATATGCCAAGCAGGGCAGTTCTATACTATTTTTGTTTGTCATTCTATTACATTAATCTCAAAAGAAGCATCCCCACATTAAAACACAAGATCTAATAATGAGTAAGAAGACAAAGGGTTCCCAGCAAGAAAATATTTTTTTTTTTATTGATGAGTGAGTACTTTGAGATTTTATCAGCAAATACAGCAACTATTATATCACGGGCATGCTGAAACTTTACGTTGTAACTACTGAAACTGAGATTTGTCGCTGACGTTCGCAAATTGTTGCAGAGAACATATTTCGCACAAAAGAAACGAGTTATGATGATCACGTAATTTGAAGATTGGCACTTTTTTTTCTCCCTCCTAAAGTAGCGTCAAAAGTAGCGTCGATGTTACAAACTACTGATATTTTGTATCGCGCTACTCGCTACTCTACACCTTTTTTAATGTAGCGCACTACACTACAAACTACTGGAAAAAGTAGCGGCTACTTCCGAGCCCTTGTTTTACACGTTTCAGACACTGGAGATTCCGAAAAACATATTTTTAGAAAAAAGAAATTGCCTCCGTCTGTCTGTGTGTGTCCCCTCGGGATTGCACTTCAACTCTAAGGCAAAAGCCGGGTTTCCCGAGGTGGTCATCCTCCATCCTCTGTCTGTGTGTGTGTCTGTAAACGCTCTATCTACAAATTGCGATAAAGACTTGCAATTTGGTATGTACTTAGTATGTAATAATGTAAAGAAGCCTATTTCATTTCAATAACCTCGATTATCCTTAACTATTGTTTTTGGACTCTCGAAATAGTCGTTCTCATAAAAGGCACATAAAATTTTTCGAAATTGTTTATTTTAAGGATTGAATATAAAAGACAATAAAAAAACATAAATTTTGCATAATGAATGAAGTCGATAGGGTAATAAGTTGCCGATATATTTGTAATCCTATTTTCCATACTCTTCGATTTTTCATGACAGTGTATTTCATTCACATTTCAATTCAGAGACATATTTTAATTGGAAATAAGACGCTTCATCCGACGCAGTAAGCTGTTAGTTAATATGATTATCATT
This sequence comes from Maratus michaelseni, assembly GCA_963931845.1. Taxonomy (NCBI): domain Eukaryota; kingdom Metazoa; phylum Arthropoda; class Arachnida; order Araneae; family Salticidae; genus Maratus; species Maratus michaelseni. Next base: position 257,933,535 of record OZ007600.1, on the reverse strand, counting down.
TTTAGAGATATAAAGATGTTTCTCATTTGGATTGAAAATTGCTTCCATAGTCAGTCCTGCCCATTTTATGCCTTTGCGTTTAAAAATGAGTCAGAAATTATGTCAGAAAGCTTCGCGTTGTGGAGCAGGTCAGTTGAGAACCACCTTAAATATTCAGTACAAGAAAAATCTTGAACGCGTTCGACGGTCACCCCGAGCACCCCCGATGTCGAACTCGCAAAAATGGTGTCCTCACTTTTTAAACAGAAAGCTGATGATTGGGTTGAGTGGCCCCTCAAAATAATAAGAGATTGGAGATTTTTAAAATATTTTTAGTATCACAAAATTAGCAAATGAGTTCTATGCGGTGGTAGGAAAAAAAATTAAATGTTTATATTTAAAATGCTAACAAATCTCTAAATTGCTAACAGTTTCATTAGAATGGGAGATTTATTTCTGAATTACTTTCCGCCAAAACTTTCCTACGTTACTAAATTTCTATTTAAGGATTTTTACCTGTGTATTATATAGTATATTTTGTTAAATTTCATGTAAATGGCAATGAAAATTGTAAAAAAATATCTGCCTCATATATGTAGACAAATATTTATTTATTATTTTATTTTGGAAATACAATATATTTAAATAATGTGTGACAATGTTTTTATTAATGATTTAGGTACATGACATAATTCAATTCTATATTTTATGAGTTTTTTTTCCAAATTCTCTCTCCGATCACACCGTGAAGTCACAGAGTGTTGGCATTTTGGTCATAGGTTTTACGTGACTTATGTGACTTGCAGTGACGTCATTGCAACATCACAAAAATTTTTAAAGCTGTCAAAAAGTAATTTCCTTCATGCCATAAGATGTTCTAAAGTTTATTTTAAGTTTTCTTTAGATCTTCAAGACGTTCACATTTTGATCACAGTGTGACGTTACAAAGTTGTGTCATTTTGGTCACAGATGTGACGTGACGTACGTGACTCACAGTGACGTCACTGTGACTGTGCATGCTATGCGGGTAAGTAACTAAATAGTAACTAATAAACTCAATAACTAAACAGAATGAAGGTTAAAATCTTTGTAAACGTTGATACATTTTTGTACACGTTATTTTTATATACATCAGATTGAGTGTTCTAATTGTTTAAAACAACTCAGCGCCGTCTGTTGATGATATTAGGAATAAAAACAACGAAACGCAGTAAAAAATAATTCCCCATTTCTCACATTACTCATCTTGTTGAAAATGCTCAAAATGTCATTTGCTTATTCAAAATTTCTTTTTCATTTACTATTTGTGTTATAGTAGTGTATATATTTTTCAATATTCAACACTAATGAAATATTAAACTGTTCATTAATTAAATGTGCACGGAAATTTGTTTTTGTTTAAAAAGTTAAAACGATTTTGCATTGAGACAACGTCTAATTTCTTAAAGAAAGTAACTTCAATTTTATATTTAGAACATGGAAATTCTGCACAATTATATTATATTTTATACTTATTAAATAGCTAATAATGATTATATTTTATAACAAGTGATTTCCTTCAACAAATAATATAGAGTCTGTTGAAATTTCATGAGCAAGGCATAATAAAATTTCTCTAGTGCACTGAGATTTCAGGGAACAAATAGCGTGAAACTATTTATGAGTCAAAGTTTTCCGATGTGGCAAAAGTTTTAATAGCTAGAAGGAATTTTTGGAATTACTTAAGAATCTCAAATAGCAACCTGCCAGCAAATATTTATGTGCTCTGAAGCAATTTATATACCCGTAAAAATGTAGTGTGTTACAGTAACAAGAAGAACTTTTATTTTATATTTTAATTTTTTTGAATTTTAAGCCATTATAACTGTATTAAACAATTATAATTTATCTTCATGCAGATACTCAAAATTTTATAGTTAGTTTTTTTTTTAATCTTTCAGTTATAGAAGAAAACAGGCGGGTGTTATTTCATTTATTGTCTTAAGACTTATCTTTGATAGATATGTAATCTTATACATAAACAAGAAAGAAAAATCATGCTTGGAACATTGATTATGCACTCTAAAGATGACATTTTCAAAACTGAGCAAAAAATACTCAAATCTGAGTATGTCGCATAGACAAAATGACTCAAGTTTGAAACATGTATATACTCATTTCTGAAAACATGCACACTCTCAAGAATAAAACATCATGTGCTCATATTTAAGTATGTCCATGTTTCAAAAATGAGTTTGAACTGTTTCTAATCATTTTTGAGTATGGCCATGTTTCAAAAATGAGTATGAACGGACCTCTATATGCTCCGTTTTGAGTATATCCGTGTTCCAATATTCTGAGTATTTCTGATATTTCAGAATTGAAAGCGTCCTATTTGAAACAAAAAGTTTCATAACAAAATGAAAACATCGATTTACTCAGATTTGAAAGTGTCATTTTTCTCTGTATAGAAGAAGTAAAAATATAGAAATTTAAATCTTTTCATAAAAGATATATAAATGCTTAAGAAATGGAATCTATATTAATCTCGTTTATGGTGCACATTAATGATGTTACACTATTTCAAACATATTTCAAATGATATATATCACTGAGGTGCACTACAAGAATACTTAGTAAAGAGAGGAATGTGGATACACTCTAAAAACGACATTTTCAAAACTGAGCAAAAAATACTCAAACCTGAGTATGTCGGATAGTCAAAATGGCTCCGAATCAACATTACTTAAGTTTGAAACATGTTTATCCTCATATCTGAAAACAGGCACCCACTCAAGAACTCACTTCTATATTCCACTTCAAGTTGTAAGAAGATGATTTTGATACCGATAAATTCTTATTAATTGTACAAAGTTTACATGTTACAGAATAATTACCAATTTCTTGTTGTTCTATAATTTCAAAATATTCATTATATGCCAAGCAGGGCAGTTCTATACTATTTTTGTTTGTCATTCTATTACATTAATCTCAAAAGAAGCATCCCCACATTAAAACACAAGATCTAATAATGAGTAAGAAGACAAAGGGTTCCCAGCAAGAAAATATTTTTTTTTTTATTGATGAGTGAGTACTTTGAGATTTTATCAGCAAATACAGCAACTATTATATCACGGGCATGCTGAAACTTTACGTTGTAACTACTGAAACTGAGATTTGTCGCTGACGTTCGCAAATTGTTGCAGAGAACATATTTCGCACAAAAGAAACGAGTTATGATGATCACGTAATTTGAAGATTGGCACTTTTTTTTCTCCCTCCTAAAGTAGCGTCAAAAGTAGCGTCGATGTTACAAACTACTGATATTTTGTATCGCGCTACTCGCTACTCTACACCTTTTTTAATGTAGCGCACTACACTACAAACTACTGGAAAAAGTAGCGGCTACTTCCGAGCCCTTGTTTTACACGTTTCAGACACTGGAGATTCCGAAAAACATATTTTTAGAAAAAAGAAATTGCCTCCGTCTGTCTGTGTGTGTCCCCTCGGGATTGCACTTCAACTCTAAGGCAAAAGCCGGGTTTCCCGAGGTGGTCATCCTCCATCCTCTGTCTGTGTGTGTGTCTGTAAACGCTCTATCTACAAATTGCGATAAAGACTTGCAATTTGGTATGTACTTAGTATGTAATAATGTAAAGAAGCCTATTTCATTTCAATAACCTCGATTATCCTTAACTATTGTTTTTGGACTCTCGAAATAGTCGTTCTCATAAAAGGCACATAAAATTTTTCGAAATTGTTTATTTTAAGGATTGAATATAAAAGACAATAAAAAAACATAAATTTTGCATAATGAATGAAGTCGATAGGGTAATAAGTTGCCGATATATTTGTAATCCTATTTTCCATACTCTTCGATTTTTCATGACAGTGTATTTCATTCACATTTCAATTCAGAGACATATTTTAATTGGAAATAAGACGCTTCATCCGACGCAGTAAGCTGTTAGTTAATATGATTATCATTTTTAGAGATATAAAGATGTTTCTTTTACGCAAGTCAGTAATAGAGCATTTAAAGTTTATGGCGTCATCAAGCCACAATTTTAAACAAATACTACAGAACAAAAACTACAGAACAAATTGAGATAGAGGCTTGAAATTTGGTATGTACTTAGAATGTAATAGTGTGACAAAGCCTATTAAATTTCAGTAACAATAAGTTATCCGGATCCATGATGGGTAAGTATTACGGTGGCCCCCAACGATTAGTTTTAAATGTTTTAATAAATGTTTTAGCATGCCACTAATTCTCAATCAAACATTTTCAGCTTTGTAATTGAATTTATACATGCAATAATGATAAAAATAATATTAATTTTAATGTTAATGTTAATGCCGTAAATTTACTATGTTTGTATGTAAAACATGTTTGTTGAACATAAAAATGTTTCCTTGAGAATTGCTAGCATCCGGAAAACCGATATCCCGGTTTTTAAAACTGATATAAAACTATAAAAACTACTCGGGAACCTTTCCAAAAAACCATAGCATCAAAAGAAACTTTTTTTTTTATAAATGCTTCTTTAAAGCTCAAAATTATATTGGCTTTTGGTTTTGAGATTTAAAGAAGCATTTATAAAAACAAAGTTTCTTTTGATGCTACGGTTTTTTGGAAACTTTTTCGAGTAGTTTTTATAGTTTTATATCAGTTTTTCAAACCAGGATATCGGTTTTTCGGACGCTATTCATTCTGAAGGAAACATTTTTATGTTCAACAAACTTGTTTTACGGACTAACATGGTAAATTTGCAGCATTAACATTAACATTAAAATTATATATAAACTCGGTTTGTGACATTAAAATTAATATTATTTTATTTCTCTTACATGTGTAAATTTAATTACGCAGCTGAAAATGTTTCATTGAGAATTAGTGGCATGCCGGTTTGAGAAAACTAAAAAACTGTAAAAAGTACAAAAACTACTCGAGAACGTTTCCGAAAATGAGTGACAGCAAAAGAAACAGCGGTTTTATAAATGCTTCTTTAAAAATTAAAAAATTATTGGTGTCTGTAGTTTCTAATTATAAAGAACGCATCGAAATCTTGGTAACACGGATGAGGTTACCATGTATATTTTCGTTCGTGGTTATACAGGGTGTCCCAAAAATCCTTAACGCATTTTTAAATTCAATAAAAAATCAAGGAATTGGCGTACGAGAGTGCGGTTTGAACGGAAATGCTTCTTATGATCTGAAATTTTGTTTGAGTAAATAAAAAATTAGTTCCAAAAATTCTCACAGGTGGCACTGCTTCTCGAATGTTATCGAATAGGTAGAATGCCAACGAGTGAGGATGGATAGACGAGTGTTGTTAAGTTCTGGATTGTGGGTTGCCATAGTTTGGACAAAAACTGTGTATACGCTTTGTGATTCTTTCGCCATTGTTATGTATAAAGGCATTTTACCTATTCGATAACTTTCCAGAAGCAGCGCCATCTGTGAGAAATTACTGGAACTATTTTTTATTTGCTTAAACATAATTTCAGATCATAAGAAGTATTTTCGTCCAAACCGCACTCTCGTACGCCAATGGCTTGATATTTTATTGAATTTTAAAATGTGTCAAGGACATTTGAGACACCCTGTGTAATATTAAAAATCTGGAATCTTCCTGCTTAATTTTATTATTATAATTCATTTCTTATATATGTATATATGTTATTTTGAAAAGTTTATTATGCATTTTATTTATATTGTTTTAAAGTTTATATACCGGGTGGTTATAATACCGGGTGGTTATAAATTGCTTAAACAAAATTTCAGATCATAAGAAGCATTTTCATCCAAACTGCACTCTCGTCAGCCAATTTCTTGATATTATATTGAATTTTAAAATTTGTCAATGAATTTTGGTACATCTTGTATTATATTTTCAAATCAGAATTTCAGAAACATTAGTCTTTTTTTACTACATATAAATAGCTATTTATTTTATTAGTTTTAAGAGACGAATCTTTTTTCAAATTCATTTAGTAACTGCATAAATCTTTTTTCTAGTTTCAGAATAAAAACATTGAAGGGCGACATTTTCCTTCATTCAAAATTGAGGACATAAAAGTACAAATGAGTCCTATTAAAATGATAATTTATTGTAACGAGGTTAAATACAGTAAGGAATTTTTATTTTTATAATTTC